>OZ007599.1:253654715-256054715 GCA_963931845.1 Maratus michaelseni
CTGAAACATAACATCTAAGTAAACAATTTGGAAAACGCATAACATATTTAAAAACGTAATTTCAGGTATTTCCAACATATATTTCCAACATATACAATATTCGGAAAATTATCCGAATACTTTTATTCAGCCCTGTATATGATCTATAGATTTGTATATGTTACTATACATAGGATGTTAAATTTTAGTTTAGTTAGGAAACGTGTAACACAGTTTAAAATTCTCCATCTGGAGTTTCTGTCAATAAACGGAAATGTGTTCGCGAACTTTTGTGCTGCCCTATATATGATCTACAGAATTTATACACACCAAGTAATAGACAAAAAGTGAGTGATTATTCATCTTAGTATATAAATTCCAATGTGTTTAAAATAGTGAAACATTATTTAATTAAACCGCAAACGATTTTTCTCCATAGACGTAATGTAACGGAATTATTTTGACTGTCCTTGTAAAGTAACTATAAGTGCTATGCACATCCTATTCCATATTAAGCTTCTTGTAATGCACCTTAGTGATATATATCAATTACAATGTGTTTGAAATTGTGTAACATCATTAAAATAAACCGCAAATGATTTTTCCCTATAGACCATAATGTAACGGAATTCTTTTGAGTGTTCCTGTAAAAAAACTATAAGTGCTACACACTTCAGTTGAAATAGCGAACATGCTATAGATAAGGACAATAACATATAACAATTACAGGGCAATCCGAGCATATTTACGGGAGTTAGAGCACGGCCAGACGGCCATACGACCAGACAAACCGAAGTCATAAACTTTTCAACTAGGTTGGAAAGTGTTAAAAATACACAAGGTTTCATTGCAAAGAATCACGAATTCTTATTCCTAACTTTAATAATAATGAAGCAATTTTAACAAAATTTTCAATAGACTTACTTACCTTGCTTTTTGCCAAATGTAACAAGTCATTTAGAACTTTTAGAGCTAGAGTCTTGAAATTTTATATGGATGTTACTTAAAAGACGTAAATTCTCCCAGAATTTATTTTTTCATTACGAAATTTAAAAGAATGCAAGAGTAAGAATCATTCTAAAATTGCGATTTATGTGACACAATTGGTATGAAAACATGGAATTTGGCATGATGATTACTTTTATGTAGTAATTGCTTATAACATTTTTAAAAACATTTAAAAATTTAAAAGGACGAAATGAGCTGAAAACTTTCTAAAAGCGTTCTAAATTATGATTTAGTTGAAACTGTTAGTGTTAGAAACTTGAAATTTAGTATAGAGATTACTTTTAAGATGGAAATGCTTATTGGCATAAAGAATTTATTATAAATGGGAAATTTAAAGGTGTGAAACAGCTGAAAGCATTCTAAATTACGATTTATTTAGAACCTCACGTCATATCGGGCCATTCGAAGACGATCTTTTTCTATTCTAAAAGTAACTAAACGTCTGTATTTCGACTAAATCCATTAAAAGCATCTTGGAAGATCAAAATTACAGCGCCTACAAAAATTTGGAAACGCTCTGATGAATAAAAGTATTTAAAAAAATCTCAGAATTTTTCGATGACAATGCAAAAAGAAATTTGGGTATTTTGGCGTGGGTTTGCTCAGCGTCGGCTCATGTTTTCAGTATTAAATGTGACTAAGTCTGTGACTTAGTCTTTTTTGACGTAACTCTGTGTTTCTGTGACTCTGTTCTCTTCGACTTTAGTCAAAGACAGACTTTTTTCACGGAATTTTAAAGAGGGGTGGGATACAGTTATATTGACAATCGAATAAAATTTCAGAGAGTTCGGACAATAACTTTTTTGTGTTGTTATTTTAAAGGACACGTCGCAAAAAAAAAAAGAAGAAAAAAAAAAGACGCGAGAAGAAAGCATTTCTTTTACAGCTAGATATCAATATTTTTCCACGGTCTCTAAAACCATTATATTTATAACCATGGCTTTACAAAATTGATAAAATCTGGTAGCCAGTAAAAAATTCTAGTTACCAGTAAAAAAATATAAACGGCTCCCCTCCGAAGTCACTAATTTTCAAAAGCACAAAAGTTTTTTATCAATTAATTGAGAAAAATAATAAGCCTATTGTCGGATTATTAGTTACATAGTTTAGAATAGTTACATCATTTAAAAAGATGGTATAAACAAAGTTTTCTAATGAAATTTATCAAAATTATTTATCTATGAAAAAAAATGTAAAGGCTGCATTAACCGGTATGTTCTCGGAAATGCTGATTGCCGAAGGTTTCAAATGTCTGGATAAGTGAGTGCTGCAAAATCTATATCTGATGAGGGGGGCATGGATGAAACAGTGAAACAGGAAAACAATTTCTGCCTGTTTTCGTGTCGAAGTCAGTCAAATAATTATTTTTTATTAATTTAAAATTTGCATTTGTTAAACTTATTTTTACCTAATTAAAAATGCCGAAAATGAGAAAAAATGCCATTTATGGTCATTTCTTAGGTCAATTTTTGTACAAAAAATTATAATAATAATAAAAAAAAATCAGGTTAAATAACTTGGAGGCTAGATAGAAAAACTAGGTCGCCAGTGGCAACTTGGCGACTGCATTTGTCAAGACCTGTTTATAACTGATGAAAAATTTATAGAATTCAGACAACTGGGGTTATTTTTTTTTAAAACTATGAAACGAGAGACCCTTACGAGGAAAAGAAACAAACAAAACACCCAACCAAACAAGAAGGTGTCTTTAAAAAATGCTTTTCTGTCTAATAATCAATATTTTTTAGTGAAAATTTCATTTAAAAATATAAAATTGATATAAGATAGATAATCATACAAATTTGAGGTAATTATCATGAGCCCAGGCACCGCCGGACGGGTCAGCTAGTATAATTTTAATGACATGCAGATAGCATTCGTTAAAATACAATAAGTGTAAATCAATGCATAACTAATTTATTGCTGATCAATTTAAATTAATGCATGGTTAGCGTAAAATTGTGTGTAATTATAGATAGTATTTTTCTAAAAAAATGCATTTAGCGCACATTTAACGCCTTTTTTTTTTTCAAAATCCATATTCACAGGCAGGGCTTAAATTCTAGGAAAAAAGAGTACCGGGGCTCTAATTTTCAGCAGTAACAACAACCATCAACCCAAACCCCCTTTCATTAGAAGGAGGTATGCATTATGCTTGTTATCCCACCCGCATATTTATATTTCATACATTATTTGTAAAATTTAAAGCAATTTTGTCTTTTGTAAAAAAAATAATAATACATTTTGACTTTTAATAATGAAATTTAATAAATGAGTAGAGCAGAAAATAAGCAAAAAAAAAAAAAGTGCCCAGAAATAGAGAAAAAAAAATAATGACAGAAGAAAATTTGTTAGGGAGAAACACATTCTATTTTTTTTTTTTTTTTTTTACGCAAACCACGAAACCACATTGCCATATCAGCATCTTTATAACAACAGAAAACTAACTGTCCGAACTTAACATCTGCAGGAATTTTAGCATGCAGATGTATTGAGAAATAGACATTGCATTTTATCTTTCTTTATTTATTCTGTGATCCAAAACGTATGTATTAGGAAGCACGCAGATGCCAAACTGAAAATGATTTCATTTCTCATATTAAAACCGCAAGCACATACGAAAGAAATTTAGACATGTACATTAATTGAAAAGAATCACTTCAAGCTGCGATAAAAGATTCTGCCAAGGCGTAAAGTCCAAAAAACTTAATTTTAACTTTAGCAGTGTTGATTCATATAAGCGGCAATTATAGTAATTTTTTTAGCTCTGGGGGGGGTTTTAACCCCCAAACCCCCCCCTTGGCTGTGCCACTGTATTACTCGCAGCCTAGATACATGATATTTAGCACAAAAGTACTGTTTAGGATAAAAAGAAAGCTAAAATTGAAATTTTCAATATATCAAACTATATTTGATTTTTCGAAGGTTTCTGGATTTTTAAATTTGTTCTTATTTTGTATCCTAAACCCTACCTTTCTGCCAAATGTCAATGGTAGGACTACAAAATCAAGTTATATTCAAACCTTCGACTTTTTATAAATTTATTTATTTTTCGATTTTACTTCTAAGTTTCCTGATTGTCATGCCAATATAGTAATTCTTTGATCCGTCCTCTTAGGATCATTTAGGTTCAATTTAAAGATAAATCAAGATAATCTTAGAGTCACCATGATTTTATTTAGAAAGGACTATCAAGCCATAACCAGCCAGTAATGTCGGGAGGAGAGGGGGAGCTGTGAAGATTGTTTTGGTGCTAACATCATTTAACAATCCATATTTCATATGCAAATTAAATAGAGTATAACCTGTGAAAGAAAACAAACATGTCTATAAAGAAACCACCCATAACGTAGCCGGTCTATAGCGGAACTTTTCTATACCGAAATTCGTAAACAAAAAGAAAAAACAGCATAATCCAGGGAAAAAAACATAAAACGATTACGGGCGGTGTACTAGCTAATAGGGCAATTATCTTAAAACTCATGTTTCTAGAACTACAAAATCGAATTGTTTTTGAATTTTCGATTTTTTACAGATATTTCTAGTTTTCGATTTTCTTTTCGAATTTTAGAAATTTTTAAAAGTTTCTTTTTTGAATCGTAAATATTACCTTTACACTACATTTTAAATCTCTAACAAGATCGAATTTTCCGGATTTTTTAATTTTTCCTTATTTTGTATCCTAAATACTACCTTTATTCCAAATTCCAAGTTTCTAGCGCAACAAAATCGGATTATTTTCAAATTTTTGATTTTTTTTATTTTATTTTCGATTTTTATTGTGCTTTGGATATTTTTTTTTCTAAATTCTAAACACTACCTTTACACCAAATTTTAAGTTTCTACAATTACAAGATCATATTATTTTCAATTTTGTTGAATTTTCGAATTTTCTGGATTTTATAATTTTTTCTTTCTTTGTAGCCTAAACAGTACCTTTATTCCAAATTTCAAGTTTCTAGGTCAACGGGATCCACCTAATCTTTTTGATGACGTGTGAGTGAGTGACTGAGTGACAAAAAATCGAAACCTTCAGTTCATATATCATTTGCACTAGAAAAGACAGAAATGTGAAATTTTAAATTTGGGTCTTATTTGCCACATACACTATATAAACAAAGTTTCTGATTTTTGGGATACACCAGCTCAAAGCTATGGGAGGTCAAAAGTGCCCTGAGTTGCTTCCAGAAAAGGATGCTTACGGCTGTGCTCTCTCGACTTGGCGGATACAAATTAATAATTCCAGATACAAAATTAAAAATTCAGGAAAATTCCAACAAATCAATCATTTTTCATTTTTTTTTTAATTTTCTCGATTTTTCAATTTTTTTTTTTTCTATCCTAAGTACTACCTATATTCCAGATTTCAAGTTTCTAGTTCTACAAAATCGAATTATTTTCGTTTTTCGATTTTTTAATTTTATTTTTGGTTTTTAATTTTTTTTTTTTTTTTTCTGAATTCCAAACACTACCTTTACGCCGAATTTTAAGTTTCTAAGTTTAAAAAATAAAATTATTTTCATTTTTTTTTCTTTTTTTTTCAATTTTTTGAATTTTTTTTTCAAATTTTCTGGATTTTTTTTTTCTTTTTTTGTATCCTAAATACTACCTTTATTCCAAATTTTAAGTTTCTAGTGCTATAAAATCAAATTGTTTTCAAATTTTTGATGTTTCTCGATTTCTTTCGATTTTTATTGTGTTTTTAATATTTTCTTATTCTGAATTCCAAACACTACCTTTACGCAGAATTTTATTTTTCTAAGGCTAAAAGATCAAATTATTTTCATTTTTTTTCAAATTTTCTGTTTTTTTCTTATTCTATATCCTAAATACTACCTTTATTCCAAATTTGAAGTTTCTATCACAACAAAATCTGATTGTCTTCAAATTTTCAATTTTTTCGATTTTTTTGGTGTTTTTGATGTTTTCTTTCTCTGGATGCTAAACACTACCTTCACACCAAATTTTAAGTTTCTAAGACTACAAGATCATATTATTTTCAATTTTGATGAAATTTGTTGAGTTTTCGAATGGTTTTTTTTTTCGAATTTTCGAGATTTTGTAATTTTTTCTTTCTTTGTATCCTAAACACTACCATTTTTCCAAATGTCAAGTTTCTAGGATCTACCTAATCTGTTTGATGACGCGTGAGTGACAAAAAATCGAATGCTTGTGTTCATATATCATCTGAACTAGAAAAGACAGAAACTTTTAATTTTAAATTTTGGTTCTGTGTGCCAAATACTCTAGAAAAATTAAGTTCTGGGTTTTTGGGAAACTCCAGCGCAGAGATATGGGGGGGTCAAAAGTGCCTTAAGTTGCTTCCAGAAAAGTATGCTTACGGCTGTGCTCTCTCGACTTGGCGGAGGCACTACTGTGCCTCCAGACGTTTGGAAATACCATTTAGATATACATTTTTAAAGTTACTCATTGAATAAAAGAAAATACAAACCACTAGAATATACTTTTAAACGCAATTGCTGAGATAAAAAATTAGACAATGTTTGCCGAGAAAAATGTGTATTTTTTAAATCACCATTATTCTACAATTAAAATTTTAAATTTATACTTTTTGAAGAATAGTACATATATTTCTAGGCAATAAAATTTCAGTACACGAAAACGTGTGAAAATAAACCTGTATATGATGGAATCTTGTCTTAAACGGTAAAATATGTTCATTCATGCAAAATGAATGTAATAATACATGTGAAAAGAATATAATGCATTTACAATAGGTGATGTACCATCTAAGGGCTTGTCTATAACAGCTTTTTTTCGCTCCTACATGATTCCGCATTAAAAGATTTTTCTGTATAGCTTTTTTCACATTTGTAAGCCTCCAAACCATGTAAATGGATTAATGATATTAATGACAACTCAAACATTTGTGTACAAATAGAGATTCATAAAAAAATTAATGTAGTTTACATGGGCAAAGGTAGAAATAAATCTAGGGAGGGCAGTATTTTGAAACTTCGCAGCTCTGGGTGCTCTTTTAAAAATGAAGAATATAAATATGAAAAATAGCTAAAATAAATATTTTTTTTCAGAATACCTCATAGAAGAGAATTTTTAACCTCATCAGCATAAAAATTTATCTTTTGTAGAAATTCAATCGTGCCAATTAAGTTTTTGTACAAGCCAAGCTTGGGCTGAACTTTTAGCATTTATACAAGCCAATAAATTTTTTGTACAAGCTGGGCCAGGCTCAGAGCGAATTTTTAACTTTTATACCGGGTCGGGCCTCAAACTTTTTTTTACAGGTCGGGTTGAGACAGGGCTTGAAAATTTCAGCCCGTGCAGACCTCTCTTTTTTTTTTGTTTACGGACCTGCCCATACAGTAGATGAAAATTTATTACATTTATTTATACCATTTTTTTATATACAGTGAAACCTGAGTATAATGATACTGTCTATAACGATATTTTTTTTTGGTCCCAGCGAAATTCCTATTTATTCAATGTATTTTGAACCTGTGTACAGCGATAATCCATTTTTAGCTGCACCTGTCTACAACGATATTTTTTTCTCTTTCGAAAGCTGAAGGTTCTCGATATAACCAAATTTTTTCTTGTAAAACGACACCTCATCATCCGGATTGTAAAATAACAAAAGCCTGTGCTTATCTCCGTGTCCAAGTGTTGACTCTTTCTTCATTTTGACCTCTTTGTAGAAGGGATTAGGGGATGTTGGGGAGGAGGTGTCACTTTGCTGCGTGTATGGAACTTAAGTCTTAACAGCTGATCATTGTCAAACTTGTTTTACTAGATAAGGAATTGGGAGGGATGTTACCTCTTTCTCCAAATTCGACGAGTCACTGTCGAATCTTTTCATTCCTAGGTTAGACACCCCTTACTTCGGATTAACCACTTTTTCATTGCAATTAATTTTATGTGCTCGTATTTTTCATTGTAAGTTCGTATTTTTCGTTTTAAGTGATGGCTCAGCGTAAAGCATTGTCATTTGAAGAAAAGTTAAAAATCTTTGGATATTGACCAAGGAATGAAACAAGTTGATGCTGCTAAAAAGTATGGGATTTCACAGTCAACAATAGCTACTTTTTTAAAAAAATGAAAAGATAGTGAAGATGCTGTGGAAAAAAGTAAAGTCGATAGCAAACGAAAAAGATTTAAAGGTGCCGTAAATGATGATGTTGACAAAGCTCTCCTAAGATGGTTCCACGAGATGAGAAACCAAAACGTGCCAATTAGTGAACCTATGATTTCTGAAAAAGTAAGAAAATTCATCTCTTTGCTAGGCAACAATGATTTCAAAGCCAGCAATGGATGGCTGACTTCCTTTCATGAACATCACGGAATTGTTTTTAAAACTATTGTCGGAGAAGATAAGTCAGCTCCAGTTGAGGCTGCATTATCCTGGAAACAGCGAGAAAATTGAAACAAATTTCTCCAGGTGATGTGTACAATGCTGATGAAACTGGATTGTTCTATCAGCTAATGCCAGATAAAACAATGTCCTTTAAAGGAGACAGCTGTAAAGGTGGGAAGAAATCAAAGCAAAGGCTGTCAATCCTGCTGTGTTCAAACAGTACTGGAACCGACAAATTGAAGCCTTTAGTGATTGGAAAGTATGCGAAGCCAAGGTGCTTTAAAAATGTAAAGAGTTTACCAGTTCACTACAAGGCAAATAAGAGAGCCTGGATGACAGAGGAAATCTTCAACAACTGGCTGCTTGATGTTGATAAAGAAATGAAAAAGTAAAAAGAAGAATGTTGCTCTCACAGTTGATAACTGTACACCTCACAACAATCCCCCACGTTTGAAAAATATAAAAGTGTTTTACTTTCCACCAAATTGCATGTCGATCCTGCAGCCAATAGATTTAAGCATTATCAAGTGTTTCAAGGGATATTATCGAAAAAGGTTAGTTCTGAATGATGTGTATAATCTGGATAACAATCTCCCAAATCCATATGCAGTTGATGTAAAAAATGCATGTGATTGGGTTTCCGGAAGTTGGAATTCGATAACAGCATCTACAATCCAAAATTGTTGGAAAAAAGCTTCATTCTTTGAAGAAAATGCCAATATTGACTTTACTGAAATCGTTAAGAAAGAAGAAGAATGTGTGGAGAGTTTATCCACAGCTGTTAGAGCTTTCCAAAGCTCATCAAACCTACCTTTTAAATTGAATGCTGAAGAATTTTTTAACTTAGACAATGATGTGCACGTGTTCAGCAGTGCAAGCGATGAAGATATTTTAGCAGAATTAATTCCAGGTGATTAGAGTGATGAAGAAGAAGCAGTTGACTGTTCACAAAACAAAACTCAAATTCTCCTGAGAATGCTATATCCTTAATTAGCACTCTTCAGGATTTTGTTGCAACAGTACCAAATGTTTCGGACGTGCATCTGAACTCGTTAGATTGGTTGAAACATATGTGCATGCAGATGTCATTTGCATCCACATATGTGCATGCAGATGTCATTTGCATCAAAAAGTAAGCAAACAAAATTAACAGACTTCTTTTCTAAATAATTTTTGTTTCTGGAATTTTCTTACAAAATAAACTTATGCTTGTATCTTTTACGTATATTTTTAATTTGTTTACTTATTACTTATTTAAGTTTAAAAATATAATTTTATATATTCAATCTGTCTATAACGATATCTTATCTGGGTCCCTACAGTATCGTTATAGACAGGTTTCACTGTATATACCATTATTTTGATTTATACCATGATATTGCAATTAAAACCTTTTTGCGTAGTGCAAGACAATGCAGAATAATTAAAATTAAAATTAATGTAATTTGCATTTTGAAAATACATGTATTTTGAAATTTTAGAATTTGAAAAGTATTTTGTATTTTAGGTTCTAAAACCAATGTATTTTGTATCGAAAATGGTTTTTCGATGTATTTTGCCCACCTCTGATATTAGATATATGATGTTCACATGTGGAAATGTTCAAAATGATCACCATGTAAATAGAGTAACATTTAAATGCTAAGCAGTATAGGCGAATGAATACAAACAATCATAGTGCCTACTGTATACCCATTTCAGTTGATACAAAATTTGTTACACATTCAACAACACATGCCATTATGTTTCAATACCTGCATAGGCTATTTTGTGCATCTACTGATGTTGATATAACATCATAATGCAAGTACTGATATTCATGATTCCAATAAAGCTTATTTTCAGTACGCTGAATGCGACGTTAAACTTTTCTTTTTACAATTTTCTTGTTAACTATGCCTCATAAACATAAGATTTTTTGGTAATTTTTTATGCACTACAAGCAATGATTATTGTTTAGAAAGGAGGCAAAGAGGGGAAGGAAAATTTTTTTGTTATATGATTGATATTTTTTTACTGCAAAGTGCAGGGCAGATTTTTTTTTTTTTTATTTATTTAAAAAGTAGTATTTTAAACTTTGTATTGTACTAGAAGGAGTTGTAGATAAAATTTTTAAATAAAAAAGTAAAAATTTTCTAATACACAGAAACTTCTCACACTTGCTGTTACAAAAATAAGAATTTTTAAGGACCTGGAATTTATTATTTTTTAAATGTTATGTGTGTATTGAAATAAAATAAAAATGTATCTTATATTATTTGTATGTTGAAACTTTTGAACTATTGTTGAACAGCTTGATGTATATTTTGTAATATCTGAAATACCTTGATGCTAATTTAAAAAAAAAAAAAAAAAAGATTTTTACTAAATCTAAATTACTAATAGCATTATTTTGTCTGTAAATACATGTACTTCATATACATTTTAGATAAAATAGCAACTCATTATCACTGTTAAATGTTTTTAATTTATTCTTTACTTTAAAAAACAGAAATTTGAGAATTTGTATTTATATTCTTTTTTACTCAGACATATCAAATAGATTTAAGTCAGGGTGCCATGCTATTTTCATTAAAATGTAAAGAATATTCTTAATTTCTTCTATCCACTCATACTTTTATCCATTCTTACATTCAATGTTAATGGGGCCCTCATAATATTTAATCTTCCATATAATCAGTGAGATACCGTTTGAAATAGCCTTGCTAAATTAAATGTTGCAAAGATTTTGTAAAAAATTCCATTGAGACTTAAAACATGAAATGTAGTGTGTGTTTGTGTGTATAATGCATTTTATTAATAAAGTTAGAAGCTTAGTGGTAAGCAAGTCTGGCTACCACACTACATGTCCAGACTTCAAACTTTCATCCTTTCGGGTCGATAAAATGAGTACTAAGTTTGCTTGGAAACTAAAAACTGGGAGGGGGGGGGATCCTGCACAGGAGTTTTGAAAAACTACTTTTTTATTGTAGCGAACTACAACTACTTTATCATAAACGTAGTTAGCTACAGCTATTTGTTCTGAAAAGTAGCGACTACAAACTACTTTTCAAAAGTAGTCACTGCTTTGCTCAGGGCTGGGTTTCTTCCAGGACAGTGGAAGAAACTGGAAAAAAACGGAAGAAATGGAAAAAACTGGAAGAAATGGAAGAAACCAACAGAAAACAAAACAGATGCTCAAAATTAAAGTATATTAACTATATAAAAGAATTAAATTCAAAACTTGATTATATGAAATTTAAATTGGAAACTTTAATTAATATTAAAAATATTAATTATGGAAAAATAAGTTATTTTTAATTAACTTCAGGTTCAGCAGGCATTTACAGGTTATGTTTTTTACAACTTTAGAGGTATGGGGATGAGATATTTTTTCATTGTTTATGTCATTTCTGTAAAAAAACTACCTACTAATTCTTTATTTATTACATAAAAATGCAATATTTCAAAAACTATTGTGCAACACTTAAAATAAACAAATTTGTAATTATGTATACTAACATGCATATCTCAATGCTGATTTTAAAATATAAATGTTCTAAAAATAAACTCTACGGGTATATCAAAATTCTTTTAAAATCTCCAAGTTCTGCTTGAAAGAAAGTTTTCATTGTTAGCATTCATCCATTCTAAGTTGAGAAATAAATTGCAGCATCCTACTGCTAAAATACTTTTGTTTTGTTATACCATGTTGCACTGTAGTAAGGAAAATTGAGATTTTAATGAAATCTTTCAACACAGTAATTATTGTATATTAGTTCCCTTAATAAAATGGATGTCAATTAAAAGCACTGTCTTTTATATAAAGGAGTCTCATTCTATAGTAGGTAAATGGTCCACATACTATTTACTACTGGTTACAGAAGTTTAAATTTAAAAAATGTGCCTGTTTTGAATTGAATTACTTTTAATTGATTTTGTGTATTTTGGATAAATTTATTTGATACTTTTCCGTTATACCAGCACCATTTTCGTTGTCAAGCGTAATAATTGGCGTATAATGAAATTCGTGTATAATAATTCATTTAAAAAAATACAAATATTTCAACAATTGTTGGCACAAAATTGAGCAATTAAAATATAACATTTGATAATTAGACTTTCACAAACTATTTTATTAAATCAATACAAATCTAGACTTAAAATAAAAGAACAAATAAATATTATACGATAAAATAATAAAATAAAACTCAATTTAAACTACAGGCATGAAATTGTAATTGTCTCTTAGCATTGCAGTAAACATTTAACTCTTTTAATGAAGACACTTATGTTTTTTTTTTTTTTTTTTTTTTTTTAAATAAAACTTTTTTTATGTATCAAAAGTCTTGAAACGATTTTATTTCAGCTTCCTCATCATCTGGTAACTGCCAAATGGTAAAATCCATATCAGTGTCAACAATAAATATAAGTTACAACTTAATATTAAATATTTTCTGTTTGAAAAATAGCAAATTAAGATGTTTTGCAAGGTTATGATTAAGTAATAACAGGGCTCCCAACACATTTTAGTCCTCAAAAAGGGGAAAAGGGGACAATTTTTATTTAAAAAGGGGACTTTGGGGGACCATTTATACTAAAAAAGGGAACTTTGGGGGACCAGTTATATTTAAAAAGGCGACTGAAAAGGGACCACATGTCTAAAAATACAGCACCAAGTTTCCCTAAATATGCAAATTTTTTAAATTTACTTCAGAAAATATGTTAATTGATTATCTTTACAAAGGAAAGATATCATTAAACAATTGATTATCTTGTCACTAAACAATATACACAGCTTTATTTAACACACTCAAATATCCTACGCCAAGATGGGTTATATTTAGAACAGCAAAAAATGATTTGGAATAAAATAAATAGTAAAAATTAATGGATCTAAGAAAATATTAAATGAATCAATTGTTAGCAGTATTATACATTAACAATTACAAAAGAACAGTGCTTTTCTTGGAATTTAACTTGTAGTAACAGTAATCGGTGAATAAAAAAAGCACAGCATAACAGCACCTTCTGTTAAGTAATAAAATTTAAAATTAGATTAACATAAATATATATTGTTAATTATTAACTCAAACATAAAATTCAGTTCCTTTCTATACAATAGAAACTGAGATGCTATAATGTTCATTCGAAAAAGCATACTATGGCAACTCCTCCTAGGTTAAGGCTTGGTAGTGGTCAAAACCAATATTTGTAATCATCGTACATATTAAATTTGGTGAAATTCTATCCCAAACATGCCGAGATCTGGCTATCATGGAAATAGTTAAAAATGCAACCCAGTAGCGCCACCTGTTGGGTGAAATACACCAAAATCTAATCAGCATCGATTTATGTTAAGAGTTAACTTAATGTGAAGTTTGATGAAATTTTACCCAGATTGTCTTATTAAAATACCTCATGTAAAAAAATCCCTGATGGCTTGGCCTACAGGCACACGTAGATTTCGAAGACGCAGACCCTGGGGTGCCTGTTTCTTGGGAATTGCAGAAGAAAGACTTTTTCGCCATGATGCAGCAGTTGGGACCGCCCACTTCGAAACATACCTGTGCCTGTATGCGGAGCCAACAGGGATTTTTTTTGTTTTTTATTTATTTATTTTATTTTTTGCTATAAGAGTTGGTCTTATAAAAAACTTGTCAGTATAAAAGTTGTAGATAATATTAAAGAGATTTATAATAAATTTAAGCGGATTTGATATCTTGTGAACTGATGAAGTTAGGAATTTTTTTCTTATTAAGCCCCTATCCCCCCCACCCCCTTGAAGGCATTTTTAATGAAATCAAAAATTTGTCATACATAAATTTTTGGCCCTTTTCCTAGAAGTAATAATAACTTTAAACGGATTTGATATGTATCATAATTAAAAAGTTATGGTTTTTTTCTGTTTTCACAAAAAGCCCCCCCCCCCTTCCACTCCCCCTGGCTTGATTTTGCCGATTAACGAACTTGACCGAGATTTTATGTATCAGTTTGGAAAAGATTTGTGCAGAATTATTGAAGCTATCGTGTCCATAAAAAAGTGATATAGATAGATAGATAACAGTGTATATCTGCAAAAAAATTTCAGAAATTCCAACTCAGGGGAGAATGTAATAGGTAGTATTTCTAACAAAATCTATCTAAAAATGCAGCATAACAGTGCCACCTGTTCTCCATCAAAACTGAAAACAAAACTATATCTATAATATAGAAGTTTATCTGTATGGGCAGGAAAGTACCTGCATGTCTAAAGTTAGTTTTTAAATTTAAGATTTTTTGTTTAATTTAATTTTTCAGGCAATTTTTACCCTTTTTTTTCCCTATGTTTCATGGTGATTTTTTTCACATTAATAAAAGGAATTCAGTTTAAGAAGTTTTAGCCCAGTAGCAATTTTTTTCCTTTTTTTAATAGTTTATTCAAAATTTGTATAGTGATTTTTAAATTTTTCATGAATTTTTTATGAAAATTACAGGGTTTTTTCTTTTTTTACTTGTGCTAATTTTTTGACATTCGTAAAAAGAATTCACTTGCAAACTTTTATATTTCTGTTCTGCAATTATGTTTTTTGATTTGAATTTTTAGCAATTTTTAGCTTTTTTCTTTTTTTTTTCTCCATATTCTGCGGTGTTTTTTGACATTTGTGAAAGAATTTTGTTTACATCGTTAACATTTTTTTTTCTGCAATTTTTATACATTTTGTGGGGATTTTTTGCAAAGTAGTAAAAGGAATCTGGTTTCAATTTTTTTTAGCCCAATACAGTAAATGTTGCCTCTTTTTAATAAAAAAATTGTTCGGAATTCGTGCAGCAATTTTTTAATTTTGCACAGTTTATATGAGTTTTAGATTTTTTTCGCGTTTTGGGATGATTTTTTGACATTATGAAAAAGAATCCAGTTTCAATTGCCCAGTTTAATAAACTTTGTCTTCCTTTCAATAAAATTTATTCGGAATTGTGCAGAAATTTTTGACTTTTGGCTAATTTTTTATGCGTTTTTTTTTTTTTTTTTTTTTTTTTGTGTGTGTGTGTGTGTATTTTGCGACGATTTTATGACAGTAAATTTTTGAAATTTAGTGATTTTTAATGAGATTTCCAATCCGTTTTTTAATGTTTTTCCACATTCCACAGCATTTTTTTTTTACATTCGTAAAAGAATTCTGGTTATAATGTTTTAGCGCATTATAATAAATTTTGTCCTCTACAATTTTTTAACTTTTAGCAATTTTTAAAGTTTTTTGCATTTTGCGGCAATTTTTCTTTTATTTCCAGTCATAAAAGGGGACTAAGGGGACCAAAATGCACAAAAGGGGACTAAAGGGGACCTTTTTCTAAAAAGGGGACTTTAGGGGGGAAAAGGGGACCATTTGGGAGCCCTGTAATAATAATTAAAAAGATTCATGTTCAATAAATAGCAAATCACAATGTTTGGTACGGTTTGCAATAAAAATCCTTTGCATGTTCAGGGTTGAAATAAATGGCACATAAACATACATTTTGGCATGGTATTAGTATAATGAAAAAGTACCATTTATTTTATTCAGGTACGCAATGATTGGAAAGCTTTAGACATGTGTGTAATCTTG
The DNA here is from genome assembly GCA_963931845.1 of Maratus michaelseni. Classification (NCBI taxonomy): domain Eukaryota; kingdom Metazoa; phylum Arthropoda; class Arachnida; order Araneae; family Salticidae; genus Maratus; species Maratus michaelseni. The sequence continues at coordinate 253,670,601 of OZ007599.1, forward strand.
GCTAAAAAACTGATGTAATTGTTAATTTATTATATTTAATTAAATTTTTATTGGTCTAATTAAAATTACTTAAGGTTATATATTAGGAAAATGCATTTATTTTTATTGTATCTTACAAAATTCAAACTTATATGGTAAATTCCTAAAGGAAAATAGTTTCTTCCACTTGGAAGAAACCTATTTCTTCCGGCCGTTTTTTTCCATGGTTTTTTCCACTTTGGAAGAAACTTGCCAACCCTGGCTTTGCTACTTGCAGATTTTGTCAAAGGATTCAAAATGCTCAATCCAAACTGAACACATGGATTCAATAATACTCCGGCGACCCTTATCTGCCGGTATACAATTAAATAAGTGCAATATAACAGAGGCCATTAACAAAATTAAAAAATATAATATAAAAAAAATGTTTTGTGTTCTAAAAAATTGCAGAAAAACAACTCGAAATGCAAACAATAAATAAATCTGCAAGTAAAGCGCAGCTTACGAGCGTTTCTTTTCTTTTGACAGTAGGATGTCATACTTTTATGAATTCCATGCATCTGGAGATAAATGACTGTATCTCAGTTTCAGTATTACATCATTGTGCTGATGACGTACACTAGTTCCTGATTGGTTGTTTTGTATAACTGCATGCTTCACTGTTACAAAGTTGATCTTGAATTGACAAGAGGATATATATTTGAGCGACTTCATGTTCAAAAGGCTCATTTTAAGTTACATGTGTTTGATATAAGTAAAGGCTCATTTAATGGGCTGTTTAAGTTGTTGGCAGATATCATGGCCTTAATTTGTTGCATTTAATATCTTAACCATATTTTTAATTGTTTTTAATAAAGTTATGTTTCAAATTATATTCTGACTTCTTTCTGTATCTATGTAGACAAACTCTAAGGCTTAGGCTGGGTTTCCTGAGGTGGTCATCCCTATCCCTGTATATATGTAGACACCAATCCTTAAAATTCTGCTTTAAGTAGTTGTGGCTTCTAGGCTTATATGAATTTTTGCCCTAGCAGCCTGTTACACTACATTACAAATGGGCCATTCATCTTCTTTAACTAACCCATCTCCGCTTTTTTCCATCCCTCCCGACTAAGAAGACTAAGACATAAATGCGTGAACCTCTATAAACCAAGTTAGGATTGGACAGATCCCTGGCATGAAAGGCTTCTTCCCCCATTCCCTCCTATAGTTTCTAAGAAACTGTCCCATATAGGCAGGTCGTTTGTCTCCCATTCACTGGTTGTATTTAGTTGAGTTCTCTAGATATTGTGGAGTATTTTCGTGAGGTGAAAATGAAAATTATTGAAGAAAGGGCAAAAAACATCTAGGACCCCCCCCCCCCCCCCCCTCCATGCAGAAACTTAAGCTCCGCCTTAACAGTTAAATGAAAAAGTTGTGAGTGACTTTCTGTAATGGTGTTTGGTGCTTAATGACAATGGACACATGTGCCCCTTCAGGCTATTAACTGGAAGAGATGAGGAAAGGACGTTTCTTTATTTTCTTAGACATTGTGGCAGGCATTCCATTTCTAAGGAAATAAACTAGAATTTCTGACAGAAATGCACAAAAACTATTATTTATTTAGAAATATATTAAAATAAATACCTTTTTTGGAGTAAATTTTTAAAAGCAAATAATTATTTTAAAATTTACCATATAAATCATTAAATAAATTTTAAAAAATGTGTACTTTCATTTTAAATTGTAAAAAAGAAAAGTTCAATTCCTGAATGGTATATACCGTTATAATGTGGGGGTGGGGCTGAAAATAGTTGCCATTCCAAAGTTATTTTTTAAGAATAAAATACTTTGTTTACATTCATTTATAAACCAAAAATTAAATTGCGGTTTCTGTTTTTTCTTTCGTCCTAGAGTGTAAAATAGCATTATAAATGCTTCATTTAACTGATGAGTAAATTTCCAAAATGACGGATGATACCTTTCTTTAATAGAAAAGAAAAATGTTTCAATGTGAATTAATTTTTCAGTTCAGTAAAAATAATCTTACATACAAATTAAATATATATTTAGAATTTTAATCAATATCAATATAATTTATTGCCATTTAAAAAGGCAGCAAGTCTGTGCAATAATTTAGTATCATTGAAGAAATATGAAGTCAAATGTGCTTAACATTTTTGCAAAAGAAGAATGAGAAATAATAGAATGGCGATAGCTGTTTATTCTTATACTAGCAGAAATTCATTATATTTTCTATTATTATTTAAAATAAAATAATGAAAAGCTTTATTACCCAAAGAAAATTCTGATTTTGCAAATGTATTAGCTTTAGTTAAATATAATTTTAAAATGACATGATTTTTATGCTTGATAAAAACTTTTTTTTTTTTAACTTGCTACATTTTATTCTTTACAATCCTAAGGAATTAAGCTTAGAAATAATTACTTAAAGTATTTTTTTTATTTTTTCATCAGACAAAATAGCTATAGAACTTTCCAAATTATGTTCATCTTAGATTTTAAGGCTGTTTTCAAATCGAAAAGAGTTATTGTCTGACTCACTTCTGAATTATTTTTCTTTCGGAAATGTATGATATTGGCAGGTTTTCTTATTCAGAAATTATGTCATCGAATAATGTTTTTCATTTTTTGATAAAAGCAAAAGTTTTTTTCATAAAATATTGTCAAATTGGGTGTTTTAAACTGCATTCTTGATACAGAGCACGAGAAAGGGAAAGATCGTGACAAAAACGCAGATTTCGTCAAAAGATCGCGAAAATCACCTAAAGATCATGAAATTCGCCTAAATATCACAAGAAAATGCAAATTTCACCAAAAAATCATGGGGGGAAAAAAACACTAATTTCTTCAAAAGGATCGCTGAAAAAATGCGAAAATTTCCAAAAAATCGTGGAAGAAACGCAAAATTGGACAAAAGATCTCAGAGAAAATGCGAATTTTCTCAAAGGATTGCTGTAAAAGCGTGAATTTCTTCAAAATTTAATGCATTGGATTAAAGATTGGAACCAGATTTCTTTTAGTAATATAGAAAATTCACCACGAAATGCCGAAACAAATTAAATTTATTTTAGAAAGCGTGCACCTCAGTATTAAGGATGGTATTTCTCTTCCCCGCCCCCAAGTTCATTCAAGAATTCGAAATATTGACATGTTCAACTCGGTTTTGCATGTTAAAGCATACAATTTGCAAAAAATACTATTTAAAGGCCTAAGATATTTTTCTGTTTTAAATATACATAATTCGAAATGTGTGACAAATGTTTGCTTTTCCTGTACCAGGATAGATTAATTACATAATATACAGGTATGTTTGTTCAAATGACTTACTTTCTTTGTTAATTTCATTCCTTTTTTTTCTTTTACAAGTCTCATATAGATATATAATATTTTAAGGTCATTTCAAACTTAATTTAATTAATATAAAAATATCTAAGTATGACATTAAGTAATAATAATGCAAATATACTCTAATAAAAATGTTTTTTTTCTTTTTTATGTTTGTTTAAATTCAGGGATAACAGTGAAAATTCTGTGCAGTGCATTTTGTTTTCCTTAGCCAACTTTTCACTGTAGTATAAGCTTCACACCACCACATTTAATTTCACCTGTATTATTTATGGTCATGACAAAAAATAAAAAAGTAAAGAAAATATCATGTGAGGCATGGATCACGAAACACCTTCCAACGTATTCAGAATACAAAAAAGAAATTTCATTATTTTATAAAGTGAAATATTATGTAAGAATATGGAAAACGTTGTAAAACTATTAAAATGCGAGCGAGAAATTTTTAAAAGAACGCTTCCATTGGTTTAATGTTAGCATTCCAGTTTCTTTGCTTGTCTGATGTAGTCTCACGCAAAAACAGTTGCACGCCAATGTTAAACCTATGGGAGCATTCTTTTTGGAGGTCTCGATGGATTTTTAATATTTATTTTTTTAATATGATACCTAATAATCTAAGGTTATGTGATAATACTTTTTCAATTTGGGTTGAATTTTTTCAACATGAGGATATTTTAAATTTTAGAACCGGTTCCGAAACAGTTTTTCAAAAATGAAATTGTCATAAAAAAAGTAACAAAACTCCAAAAAGTACAAAAGCACAACATTAGATATCGACCTCAGGTATCCCATGAAAAAAAATTATTTCAGAGTAATAAAACGCAAGCGAGATATTTGTCAAGAACGCTCCAATAGGTTTATTATTACCTTGCGAATGTCTTTGCCTGACTAACATAGTCTCACTCATATCAACGTGACTATTAACGTAAATTGTAATACTGTAAAATCTATGAAATAACCGTATCATCTATACTACCGTAAAATCTATGAAAAGGAAATCTGTCCATAACGAAATCCGGTCTTAAATGAAAAAATTACATATTTTCAACAAAAAGAATATCAACAATTATACCTGCAAAGATGGAAAACTGTATAAAGTGAAATAGTTTTAGGTTCCTTTCGATTCTGTTTTCAAGGTTTTAATAAACAAATATTTGATAAATCTGATTACGTATTTCAGTATTACGTATTTCATAATTACATATTTTAAATTTTAAAATAACTCTGCTATTACAAGCTTAGTAAAATTCTCTTTTAAATTTTCTTTGCGGGGAGGTACAAATATCCATGTTTTCCCCGTGTGCAAAAAAGGCTAGTTTCAGCCCTGAAGCGGGAATGCACACAAATTCTTTTGTGCAGTCGTGCATAATGATCTGTAAAATTGATACACATCAAGTAATACACAAAATATTATTTAAATTTAAACCACAACTTCAAACAATTATCGCTCATAGTATCATCTGTCTCCCTGTCAATTAACAGTATACATCCTATTGCACACCCTATTTTATAGTAATGTTTTCATAGTGCATTTAGTGATGTATATCGTTTGAAATAGTGTAACATCATTAAAATACACTGCAAACGATTTTTGATTAAAGATTAATGTAACACAATTATTTTGAGCACCCTGTTAAAGGAACTATAAACGGGACACACTTGAATTTCAATACCAAAAAGGATACGGTAAACCTCAATAACATGTATTAATTACATGTCAATCTGACAGTATTTGCACCAGTTAGAGAACGGATCATAAACACTTTTCAACTATGTTGGAAAATGTTAAAAATGAGATTTCCAACAATTTGTATTGTTAATTGTAAGTAGTAGGAAAACAACAGTTCTGGCTCAGCAGGAGGCGGCACTGTGCCCCCTCTGCCAACTGTACCGCCACCTGTGCCTAATTCAAACACCCCAAGCGGGAAAAATGGTGTTTTTTAGAGTTAATTTTATGCTATAACATGAGGCGTGAACGTTAGATCAACTAGATTATAATACTATAAGATGAAGATTAAATTTATATTTCAATTTTGAACAATCATTACCTTAATGAGTATTATTAATTAAGTAAAACAATGGAAAATAACAATTTTTAAGGAAAAAAGCTGATTTTTTTCAATTATAAGATCAGAATATCAACTTAAAAGATGACAGTTAATGATACATTTGAATTTTGAATAATCAACACCTTAATGAGTATTATTAATTAAGCAAACAATGGAAAATGTCAATTTTTAAGGAAAAAGACCCATTTCTTTACATTTTGCAACTATAAGATCAAAATATCAACTTAAAAGAGGAAAGTTAATCATGCATTTTAGTTTTTGAACAGCCATCACATTTAATGAGTATTATTAATTAAGCAAATCAATGAAAAATATCTATTTTTAAGGAAAAAAGCTGATTTCTTTCAGCCATAAGACGATGATTAAATTTTATTTGAATTTCGAATAATCAACACCTTAATGAGTATTATTAATTAAGCAAAATAATAAAAAATGTCAATTTTTAATGGAAAAAGCAGATTTCTTTAAATTTTTTCAACTGTAAGATGAGAATATCATCTTAAAAGGGAAATTTAAACGCATATTTCAGTTTTTGAACAACCATTACCTTAATGAATTTAATTAATCAAACAAATAAAGAAAAATGACGAATTTTTAATGAAAAAAGACTAATTTTATTAACTTTTACACTACTTTGATATTTTATCATATTTTTTTATGCTAGTTATGCAAGATTTAAATCCTTAGATGACTAACACCCCAAGATATATTTTAACTAATTTCCTTATTTTTTTATCAGATCCAACAGGATTTTTTTCAATGGGCCAGTATGAAAGAAAATAATTCCAAATAACAACTCCCATTCACTTTTCCCCCTCGCATTCCTTAAACTTCAGGGGTCACATCAAAACAATCATCACTTTAATGAGTATTATTAATTAAGCAGCACAACTGAAAATATCAGTTTTTAAGGAAAAAAGCTGATTTCTTTGGAATTTTTCAACTATACCACAAGAAATAACAACTTCTAAGAGGAGAGTTAAACTTATATTTTAGTTATTAACAAAACCTTAATAAATATCTGTTATGGTCTTGTCGCCTTTTGTAGTCACCTTAGTCTTATGGTATTTTTTGCCACCACCAGTATTGGACTGATACCGGACATGTTGTGAAAAGAAGTTCTCAGGTAAATAATCAACTAATAATTTATTGATTAAATTAGCATTAAAAAAATGTTACAGTGATAGTCATTATTGGTCAATACAGATTATTATCACTTGCTGTATGCGACTGTCGAATGACAATCTCCCTGATTGCATGTTTTACTCTATTTTGTTATGCACCACTTGTACACACCGTTCCATCTATGCTGTAATTAATCCCCCCTGGACCAAGCTGTCCGATGCATGTTCTCTCTGCGATTCTACACACTCCTCTGTACACTTGGCTCTGCTCGTCTATCCTCTCCTCTGCGCACTTGGCTCCTGCACATCTACCCTCTCCTCTGCACACTGATAACTCTGCCGTCCTACTCTCTCCGCTGCACACTAACCATTGACTCCTCTCCTACTCTTCACGGCACTCTCCAAAATCAATGGGGTCTCTCCTTCCTTTGCAGGGTTTCTACACCGGTCAAAACATTTATCTAAAACCTTCTCTCTTTCTATTATCTTCTGAACCCAGTTCGCTAGAAATCCAGAGCTCATTGTATTCACATTCCAAAACTGGATTAGCTCTTTTCACAATGATCTCGTGAACATCCCCTAAATATATAATTGGATCAGGGAAATTCCATAGTCAGTCACACACGGAAGTTTTACAGAAAACTAAAAATATATATCAGAATACAGTAATATATAATAATGATTAATTAAATTAATTAGAAATATACAATACAGGTTCGGTTAAAGTCAGAAACCTGACAGTATCCTTAATTAAACAAAAGAAATATCAATTTTCAAGAAAAAGATGAATTTTTACACAAATTTCCAACTATGAAATACATTTGTTTATATATAGTTACAAGATACTAATTATATTGTTAAACTTTAGCTATTTTTAAAATCTTGGTTGTCTTTATATATATATAATGTTCATATTTCTATTTATTCACATCATGACTACATTTGATATCTTACAACCAATAGTACAAATTTCTTTTTTCTGTTGAAAACTGAAACACAAACAAAAAAAAAAGTTATTAAATAATTGCTTAATACATAACTTTCCCTTTTTTTCATTTGAATAAAAAAATGAATTTTTGAAACCTCTAAACTTACTAAGTGAAAAAATAATAATTCGCCCTTTGACGGATTGGAACCGGCAACCCCATGGTTAACAGCCATATTCCCCTGTAGCGCAATTGGATAGCGCATATGGCTGTTAACCATGGAGTTAGTGGTTCGAATCAGTCAAAGGGCTAATTATTTTTTTTACTTAGTAAGTTTAGAGGTTTCAAGAATTCATTTGTTTTTTCATTTTGAGGAAAAGTTATACATTAAGCAATTATTTAATAACTTTTTTTTTGTTTGTGTTTCAGTTTTCAACAAAGAAATGAAATTTGTACTATTGGTTGTAAGATCTCAAATGTAGTCATGATGTGAATAAATAGAAATATGAACATTATATAAAGACAATCAAGCTTTTAAAAATAGCTAAAGTTATATATAATTAGTATCTTGTAACAATATGTAAACAAATGTATTTCAAAGTTGGAAATTTGTGTAAAAATTCATCTTTCTTTTGTTTAATTAAGAATACTTATTAAGGTTTTGTTTTTAATAACTAAAATATAAGTTTAACTCTCCTCTTAGAAACTGTTATTTCTCGTGCTATAGTTGAAAAATTCATAAGAAATCAGCTTTTTTCCTTAAAAACTGATATTTTCCATTGTTTTGCATTAATTAATTGCATTGATTTGCATTAATTGTAATGAATTAATAATACTCAATAAGGTGAAAATTATTCGAAATTCAAATAAAATTTAATCATCATCTTATAGCTGAAAAAAAATTTAAAGAAATCAGCTTTTTTTTCTTTAAAAATTGATATTTTTCATTGTTTTGCTTAATTAATAATACTCATTTATTTGTGATGACTGTTCAAAAACTAAAATGCATGATTAACTTTCCTCTTTTAAGTTGATATTTTGATCTTATAGTTCAAAAACTGTAAAGAAATCAGTTTTTTTCTTTAAAAATTGACATTTTCCATTGGTTTGCTTAATTAATAATACTCAATAAGGTGTTGATTATTCGAAATTCAAATGCATGATTTCCTCTTTTAAGTTGATATTCTGATCTTATAATGGAAAAAAATCTAAAGAAATAAGCCTTTTTTCCTTAAAAATTGTTATTTTCTATTGTTTTGCTAATTAATAATACTCATTGAAGTAATGATTGTTCAAAATTCAAATATAAATTTAATCTTCATCTTATAGTATGGTAATCTAGTCGATCTAACGTTCACCCCTCATGATATAGCTTAAAATTAACTCTAAAAAACGCCATTTTTCCCCACTAGGGGGCGTTCGAATTGGGCACAGGTGGTGGTGCGGTTGGCGAAGGGGACACTGGCGGGGGCACAGTGCCACCTCCTGCTGAGTCAGAACTTTTGTTTCCTACTACTTACAATTAACAATACAAATTGATAGAAATCTCATTTTAAACATTTTCCAACATAGTTGAAAAGTGTTTATGATCCGCTAACTGGCACAAATACTGTCGGATTAGCATGTAATTAATGTATGTTATTGAGGTGCTATGCATGAAAATCATCCTGTTTAGTAAACTATATGACTTTTCTTCAGAAACAGTGCAGCGTGGCAGCAGGTGCTGCAGATAATTTGAGATTGTAACAAGATATATAAGGTCACGGCCAAACTCGATCTTTCTCCTTCCCTCATACGGCCTTCACAATCCCCCTTAGTTTCGGAATCGTTAAAGGGCTACTTTCACCGGTAGATGGCGCGATATACTTACCATAAATAATGCTAAATAAAGGTTACTTCTATACATAAAAATACAAAAATCTTTGCAATGTATTCATTATAAAAGGTATATATATCATATGTAACTTTAGCTTCAGCTTTATCTTTACTACAAACAAGAAAAAATAAGATTTAGAGATAAAATAAATAAATACAATGCTTTAAGTAATTAAAAATAGTTTAAATAATACGCTACTATAAATGCAAAACAAACTTTATAAGTAAATTTCTATATTTATACACGTTTAAATTCTTGATTACTTGAAACATTTATAATTCTGAGCGTAAAATACACAGTAAAAATTTTTTAAACATTTACTAGTTTCATAATAGTAAGAAAATTAAGCAAGTTCGCCAATATCCGGCAATCTACTCATATCAAATTTTTTTCTCAAAACATGGATTATTTTTACACGATTCTTAATTATTTAAAATATGTATATATATGTATACATTCAAAACAATTTTCAATAAATTTAACCATTGCTGATCTGAAATATATAAGCGTATAGAAATATAATAGAATCACATATAAAATTAAATTTTATATTCCAATTCTGGAAACTCATGGTATAAAAGTATGTATATGATAAAAATAAAAAGATATTTACATGTTTTATAATATCAACAGAATAAGAAAACCTATTTCGCCAATATCCGGCAATCAACTCATATCGATTTTTTTCTCTCAAAACATGGATTATTTTAAAATGATTGTTAATTATTTAGAATATATATGTATATATATATGTGTGTGTGTGTGTCTGTACATTTTGCGGACATTTTCAGTAAATTTAAATACTGTAGGTGATGATCATAAAACAGAGGTAAACAAAATAATAATAATTTTTAGAGGTTTCGTTATTTTATACAATGAACAAGTTTTTTTGCTGTAACATCATGTACTCCATTTATGAGAGAATAGTTTTCGTGGAAATTTTAGAATATTGTAGGCAACAGAAATTACAGAATATTTTTTCAGAATTTAAAAATATTAATGCATAAATCTATTCACCATGCTTGTATATATAAATGTATCTATAGGTATATGCAGATTCCATTTCTTGATTAGACTTTAAACATTGATAATTTTTACAGCGAAATATACAGTAAATATTATATAATTAAAATTAAGTAAACTTTAAAATTTTTCTTGATAAAGAGATCGTATATGCAGATGAACTGGCTTCATTTGTAAAATTCCTTGCCATATTTTTTTTAAATGATGGGCAAAAATCTTGCACATATTAATGAGCATATATTTATTTTATGCTCGTTTAAGGGGCTACTTCACTGGCTCTCCCAGACAGAGCAGCTAATGTTATTTCAATGGGAGAAATTTAGAAGTGTCATCTTTTCGCATTTTGCTCGAATTTAGTAATTTTTGTAGCTTTCAAAACCTGTACATTTAAATTATGCATGCTCCTTTCAAATTTTATTTTATTTTATTTTTTTAATGTGATATAAGTGTGTTATTTTGAAGATTCGTGTTTAGTGTCTTATCGCGAAAAATCTGTTTGACATTTTAAAATTTGGTAAAGACACAATCGTAGCCTGATTATTTAGCTTTCCAAAAATGCTTTTTATTTCGATTTAAAAAAAAAATTAATCTATGCTACAATCGTAAAAAAATTGTACTGCTTTTTTTAAAACAGCCGAAAACAGTAAAATGACCGCCCCAAACAAGTTACCTCCCTTTCTTTCTGCGAACTCAGCGGGAAGTCAAACGGGAAAAATCTTCATTGAGCGATAAGAAAGACCACCTAATGTGTGAAATTTTGCCTTTGGCTATCAGTATGCAACTTCTAAAGCTGCAAATTTCATTTTAAGAGCAGAGAAGAAAGTTTAAAAAATGGTATTTTGAAATGATGTAAATAGATGCTGATTATTTGTTTTACTAGGCATCATACAGATTTTTTTTCACCTCTCACCTCTGAAGTTTAATACCCGATATATTTTTTAATTGTCTGCCTACAATAGTAAAATGAAAAAGCGTTTATTTGCTAAACAAAAATACTAGAACTATCATTTATTCACTCTTTCTCGGGAAAAAACAAACATGGCAAGTGTCATGGCAAAATGTGTCATGGCAAGTGCCATGGCAAGTGTCATTAAAATGAATAGATAGACAATAGACATATCCAGCGAATAAATACAGTTGTATTTAAATTTTCTACAATACCTTTTTTCTATTATTTATTACATAACTGAGTTAGTTTTAACGTTTCTTTCGATAATATTAAATATTTATGCGGTAGATTAACTAAAAAATAACTATTGTATAGCTTTATTATTAAAATTTGTTACACTAATTTAAAACTCAGAAATTATGAGATTATACGGGTTCTCTTTTTTTCGGTAAATTTCGTGATTCTCCTTTCACAAATGAAACATTTTTAAATTATACTTCAACGATAAAAAAACAAAAACAAAAAAAAAAAACATATTTCAGTGCGATTTATAATTAGTTACTATAAATAAAGCATTATTTATTTTACATGTAAGAATTTAAATAAATGTGTCAGTAATCAATTTTTTGTCAGACGTATATTTTGTTTAAAGCTGTTTTCAAATCCAGAGGACTTACTTTCTGACACATTTCAGAATTCATTTTTCTTCGGAAACACATGAAATTGGCACTTGTTCTTATTCAGAAACTATACAATTGAATAGCGTTTTCCATTTTTTTGGTAAAGGCAAAAGTCTTTCAGAAAATACTATCTAATTCGGCGTTTTGAACTGATTTCCGGACGTGACAGACCGGAAAAGAAGAAAAACCTGTCGCCAGATGACAAAAATCGCTTATAAATCAATAAGTAACTTGTTTATCAAAACATGGAAAACGTATTCGATTTCAAATCGCTTTAATAGTCAGGCCTGCCAATTTATGTTTAAAAGAAAGTTTCGCGTTTGTTGAGCAGATAATTTGAGAACCACCTCAAAGTTTGTGAAAATTTCTACATTTCAAACAAGCGTTATAAATGCTCACTCCTCCATATGAAACAAATGTTTTTGGCTTTCTCAAATCCAAACTGACTACTTTATGACATATTATTTAATTCGTTTTTGTTTAGAAAAAAAATGGAAACTCATTTCTATTCCAAATCGCTTCAATAGTCAGGCCTGCCAATTTTATGCTTTTGTGTTTAAAAATGAGTGTGCAGGGCTTGACAAATGCGGTCGCAAGATCGCATTTGATCATCAAGATTATTTTGGCATAGTTTTGTTTTAGCAATGTTTTTCCTATAAATAACATAATAACAGTTCAGTTATTTTGTAAACGTAATTGCCGAAACGTCAGTGAAGGCTCTCTGTTGAGATCCGAAAAGTCTCTTTGTCTGTCTGTCTGTTCCGCGATAACTGCCGCAAAAAGGGTCCGATTAGGTTGATTTTTGGTGGGTATATTGGCGAGGTACCCGGAATTAGCTGTATAGTTTTTGGTTCATTCGTTCGAAAAATATAGAACATTTTATTTTAAGTCATAATGCTTTTCTATGGGAAGTCAGACGATTTTTTAATTTTAACATTCCGCGAAAAAAAAATTACGCATTGGGATAATTGTAAATACTAAATTATGGATATTAAATTTACGAAATGAATATCTTAATTTAATTTGATCGCTTTGAAAATTTCCCAATATATTTATTAGAATTTCTAAAGTAATTGTATAAATTATTGGGAAATTTTACGCATTAATTTGAAAGATACGAAAATTTTAATTTCTCATTTTTTTACAAAAAATTCCAATGTATTTTCTTTCTCTCTTTCATTAAATGGTTGCTAAGCAACTATATTTCAAAGAAGATCAACAAAGGAAAATTAAAGTGAATTATTTTGTCGCGAAATGTTATTAACAAAATAGCTAATTTTCGGGTGATTTAATTTTTTAATATGCTTTTTCTAATGAAATAGATGAGAATTTATTTTAACTACTAAAGAAAGGTGACCAAATCGGCTTTCCAAACGAAAAATATAAAAACGTTGAATGTGAAAATGGAATACAAGTCTCATAAGAGAAATTTACATTTGTATAAGCATATTTAATACACGGAATTTTATTCAATTTCAGCAACATATGATATTTAGTGGTTGAAAAATAAGTATTCTTTTAAGGATAGGATAAAACCTCCTGTACAAAGAGATGGTTATTCTAATGAAATTAAAATAGTAAATACATTCAGACATATACTGAAGAAATGAAATAGCACAATTACTGGAAATTTAGGATATATAATAAGCGACAACGGAGGGTTCAGGGGGGTTCCACCCCCCTGAAGTAATGTAGTTATTCTGAAAAAATACAGTAATAAATAGTTTATCATATCATTGCATAACATTGTGTTTAATGCGATACTTTTAAAATTTCCGGAACTTTCGATAAATTTTACATTCTTATAAATGTATAAATAACTTTAAAAAATTGAATTTTAGGATATCCAATATTATGCAGATAATGTTAAAAATTAGTGAGATCAATGAACAATGATTTGTGGAGCTGACGTTGAGGCCTCCGATCTGTAGATTTACTAGTTGTTATTATTATTATTATTATTATTATTATTATTTTCTTTTTGAAAATAAATGATGAGAGAGGTTTGGGTGGGGGGATATTTCTTTTTTCTTTTTTACTGGCGACTAGATTTTATTACTGGGTACAAATTTGATCAAATATGTAAAACCCCGATGTGTGTGTGTGTGTATATATATATATATATATGTGTGTGTGTGTATATATATATATATATATATATATGATTAAAATGAAATCACATTACGTGAAAATCAAAGGAAAATATATTGTAAAAATTAAAAACAATAAAATGAAAGTGTAAAATGAAAAACTATGAATATCTTATGGATTCATCAGAGGAGTTTCATAAGAATAATTCATTGTAAACATATGTTAATTCGTCGAATATTGTCAAGCATAAAAAATGATAATATAAGCTCCTTATAACATATCGGAAAAACCCTGAGATGTGAAAAGAATAAGACATCTACTATATATATATATATATATATATATATATATATAAAACTTTAAGTAAAATTTAACCATTGAAACATAAGAATATATATATATATATATATATATGTGTGGTTTAATGGTTATTATTTACAAAAGTTTTATTATATATATATATATATATATATATATATATTATATATATATATATATCATTTGATTTTGTAATCTAAGTAATGCATTTGAATGTAAACAGAGTTACTGATTAATTCTTTTTATTTATTGTTTTGGTTTTGAAAATCTCAGAATTGTAAAGGAAATTAATTTTTAATATAAAAATATTTACATTTTGATAATCTTTTAAATTACAAAAATTCTTTCAGTGTACAATATTTTAAGTACTGTTTGCAAGTCTAAAGATGTTTTATTTCTTTTATATGAAGAAAGTGTCAATTCTTAGAATTTACTAATAATATTTTAAATAGTCTAATTTGATTTTGAAAAGAGTAGTAAGTATGCTTTTGTGCACGCAAATTGTGCAAATAAAATTTGTAGTATCTTTATATCACTCGTATATTTTTTATATTATGTATATATCATTGAAATAATTAATAAACAGGGTATTTATTCTCTTTTGTGTCGTGTAATCGTTAGTGTAGTATGTGAACAATCAATAAAATAGTTTTGATAATCACAATTTGCGTATTTTTTTTATGTATATATGATTCTTTAAATTTTTTTGATAAGCTTGAAATTTCATACTTTTTCAATAAAATTCAGTGTTGAACAAATTTTTTTCTTTGTTATTCTATATTAGTATTTCTATTTATTCTTTTTTACATTTATTCCGTTCACGGAAATTGATTTAAGTTTTCGTGTCGAAGAAAACTTTTTAAAATGATTATATTAGTGAATATTTTTGAGGAAATTTGTTAATTAACATATCACTTTTGATATGATTTTTATTTGATTGAAATAATCTAAAAATCAACATAAATTATGTTTCTATTCCAAAACCCTTCACATCTTTGAAAATAAATTGAAGTTATATGATATTTAAAAGAGAAATTAAAACGTGGTGGAGAATAAAGGTTCAAAAATGAAGAAAATAAGTAGAAAAAAAAAAAAAACCTTTAACCATCATATATGTATTGTATTTTTATTTCGCAGTGCTACACTTTTAGTAGCTGTAAATCTATCAACAATATCAAAATGTTTATCATGCTTCAAAGACTATAAATAAAGGGACTATAAACAAAGACTATAAAAATAATTATACTATTCTTTAACACTTTATGCCCCAACAGTACTTTAAAGTATCATTGAAAAAAACTTGTTATAAAATTCATTTAATACATCGATTAGTAGTAATACAGTATACAATGAGTTAAAGATACTTTCCTTTATCTTATTCCAAAAGCATTGTTGATTGCACAAAACAAAAATATATTTAAAAGGATGATTTCTATTTAATTTGCATCTTTTCAGCTTTCTTGATGCTGGAAGATGGTTAGTTAAAAGCTTCAGTTCTGAAAAATTTTTGTATTTATATTCTAATATTTGTACATTTCCTAATTCTATAAATTAAAAATATTTTTTTTTTTAATTAAAAAATTTGAATGGAGATATAAATATTGCACGTAATTCCTACACATTTAGCTTTGGTTTATTAATTTTAATTGGCAAAATCCTTCTAAAATTGATTGAATGATTATGTAAATCCTCTAACGTGGTTTCAAAAATTCACGAAAAATACTTTAGAAGATGAAATTTTCATGAATTCATATTTTGGGACATAAAGTATTAAAAATAGTTTCAAATCATCATTATTCTACGAATAAATTATCTGTACTTTTTACAAAGATTGTTGCCAACGGCTGATCCAAGGAAGTGGTCATGGGTTCATGACCGCCCCCTTGAACAAAGAAAACTTCTAAAGAATATTTTAAAAATATATATTAAATTCTTTTAAATTTTCCCCTTGCTCAACTAAGAGAATCTTTCCGACTGTCTGAAGCTCTACTCAAATCCAAATTAGGCAATTTCTGAAAGATCCATGAAATCATTTTTAATACCAGATGCAAGACAATTACAAGTGCACGTATTCAGAACAAATATAATTGAATAGCGTTTTCCATTTTTCGATAAAGGCAAAGAAACTTTCGGGGAAATATCTGTAAAACAGGTGTTTTAATCTGAATTTCAGCCCACATCAGCTAATTGCTTCCTCATGACGGCATTTCTGTAACTGCCAAGTCTTAAAAATTGTCTTAAAATGCTCATTTTAGGGATAATTCTTTGCCTTTATAAAAAAAATGGGAAATTCTTCAATTTCTTGGTATCTCAATAAAATGTGTAAATTTTATATTTTTACTAAGGAAAATGACTTTCTAAAAGTTTCAAGAAAAGTAGCCATTTTGGATATGGCAACTGCCAGCCTTTAATATAAAAGTTGCTTATTAAAAGATGTGATACCCCCCCCCCCCCCTCCAAAAAAATCTTTGCTGACATTATTACTCAATCACTTTGGAATCGAATATAGTTTTTTTTTTTTACATTTTTATTTTAATATAATTTGAATTATAAAAGAATGGCTACTCGATTACAACTTTTTCCTGTTGTGTATAAAATCAATACAAAACACCATCTTTGCCATCGTTTTCCGAATAATGTTTTGCCTTCATAGGGAAAAAAAATAGCACCTGAATATCTGTAAATAATTTCATGCATTTAAAAAGATATATAATTGATTTTAAGAATGTGTTAGAAAATAAAGTTTAGACTTGAGCCCAGCGGAGCTATCTGAGAAAGTGTGATTGGAAACCTAGCTCCTGTTTGCTAATCACTTTTCTCGCTGTGGGGTATCACTCTCCCTTACTATCCGCCTAAGGCAAAAAGTGTCTTGTTTTATGTTGTGGGATGACCTTTCTGTTTGTCAATCGCAAGCTTAGTAAATATCATTGGACTTTAAAAGTGTCAATCTTAGTCACAGGATACGCCTTACAGATGGCAACGGTTTTTCTTTTTTCGGCTATTTCGATCTTTCAACTGAGTGAAGTAGCCTCTTAAGTCACATTCCCATATAGAGTTTTTATTAGTCTCGGATATATCAATTCATAGATAGTTTCGACGATTCTGTTTGAATTTAGGATTGGTACAATCCTAAAATTCTAGTAAAATTCAGTCTAAAATTGTGGAAATTAGACTGATGAATTGTAGTTTAGGATAAGACAATCCACCTCTATCCTGATTGGCAATTAACTGAAGTATGGTTGCATCACATTGATCTGTTTCTATGTTTGATAAGCACGATTCTCATTCAAAATTTTCTTGAATTACTCGTACAAGATTACTTATCCGCTAACAATGGCAATACTTGCAAACTTCAGATTAACTCTTGGTGGTGTTAGCAATTAAAAAGAAATTAATTAAGTGGTTTATAATTTCGATCATTAAAATTCAGTTTAAATCTACAAATAAATTGAGAGCCGCAGCAATTTTATAAGGCACATATTTCGAAAATTTTGCTCTGTACTTCTACTGATTGCTGGTGTATCGGTAATAAAAGCGCCTATTCATGAAAAGAAATTCCAGGTATTTTTTTCTCTGAATTTGAAGCACAATGTGGAACACAGCAATGAACCATTTTCAACAAAAGAAAAATAAGAACACGCAATTTCATTTACGTTATATCTAAGAAAATACAAGAGTGAAAGGCGAGAATAAGGAAATTCTCCATTAGCCATGGTAAGTAATAGCGCCCCCTACTTTCTCCGGGGAGAAAATGTTATTCCTCTTGAACAAAGGGAAAATGACTTTTTGTTACGGCCGTATAAGAGGAAAGAGAACGATCGAGTTAGGCCGTGATAAGGTTTAAAAAAATGCTAAGATGTACTTAATGCCTCTAGATTTGTTTATTCTTTATTATATTTCCTTTATAAAAGCAATTTTGCATATTTTATGGGTTATTTTTGTTCTTATGATAGTGATCTTGGCTCAGCATTGTTGGGTCACAGTTAAACTTTGTTTTGCTGCAAATTGACACAGAAAATTTTGTTACTGGCATGACACAGTATTTTTAAATTTATTGAAGTATAACAGCAACACAGGTTCAAATGAGTTCAGTGATGAATTTAATCATTTATTTTGAATGCCAAATTAGATACCCATAAAAAAATAAGTTTAACATAAATGCTGACATCATGTTGTGGGTGGAGAAATATGGAACCACTGAAAGCCTTGGTGTAATGGTTAGTCCAGATGCCAAAAGCGTTGATTTCTTTTGTCACTAATGAAAAAAATTGAAATTTTAATGATCATTATGTGCATGTAAAAAGATACATCTACAGACACTTCGTAGTACACACAAAATATTTATAGATTTTGTACATAAATCTTAGAAATGTCAAAATGTAAGAAAAAAAAAAGCAGAAATTTGCCTTTCCACAAAAAAGTAGCATGCCTGGGTATGTAATTATTTATATTTATTATAATAGTATGTTTACACAACAGGATATGCATACATAAACAGTACTTCATAGACACAAATTTTGATAAAAATTAATTTATTAATGTTAAAGTAAAGCACTTTTACACCAAGTACAAAATTAGAAGCAAAACATTAATTTAATTAATTAAAACATTAATTAAACATTTTTATTAATCACACATTAGAATAAATATTTAGTGGTTCTCAAATAAAATGTTGCCACAAGCTGCAAGGACCCTTTATTACAATCTCGTATTTTTTGTAAATAGAGCCATACTTAAAACTTAAGTTTCCTGTATTTAAAATTATGAAAATTTATTAAAAAAGAAAGTAAATATAATATCAAAAGTGATAGTCTTCTTACCAGCAGAACTTATTATTTTAACTATATTTAGAAGTCCTAGCTTTCTATGAACAAAGAAATAAGATATTTTTTGTTATTTTCTACAAGAATTTGCCTACCTTTTTATGAAAATAAAGCCAATGTCTCTTAACAACTTTGGCTTTAGTTATTTATAAAAGGCATATATAACTTATTTAATTTAGTGCTACATGAAAGCTTTAAAAATGATGCATTTAAGAATGAATATTTCATATTATTGTGTGAAATAAAATGAGGCAAATATTAATTTGAGAACCACTAATAGTAACCTATGTAAAACTGAAAAAAAATTTAAGGAGCTAAAGATGAAAAAGCTGGGTTTGATAATTTGATAAAAATAATTTACGATTATAAACCAAAAGTTTAGAGATGCAAAATATCAGATAGAATATGAGAGACATTGGTACTACCTCCGTGAGACTCAAGATTACTAACATATCGGAAATATAAGAAAAGCATTTTAAATGTTTTCCTTTAAACATTAACATGGTCCATTTTAATGGTGATAGCATTAATAAGTTATAATATTTCATGATGAACATTTGAGATTGAACACCATAATAGCCTCATGGGTGGTAATAAGGCTGGTAAACCTGATAATACAGTATCTATTAAAATACTGACCTTATTACTTCAGAGCAGTCCAAAATTAATGAGGTTCATGCTAATACCTATAATCTGGATTAATGCAAAACATTTAAAGTATAAACACTTGTGTGGGAACAAGATTAATGAGTTTCCATTTAAACTCAAATATGCTATTCATAAATATACTTAACAAATCTAACTTATTTTATTATATACATTGTCTTGATTCTATCATATATGTAAAACAAAAATACATTAAAAGTAAAATGATGAAGATGAAATTTTAGAAATAATTTCTTTTTATATTATATCTTTTAAGCACTGCCATGCCAATATTCTTATCTACATCTTTTCTTCTTTCCTCCTATAACATATACATGAAGAAAAGTATTTATGATGTGAAAAAAAAGACAAGCTTTACAGTTTTTGTTGAAACTTTGTAGTATGATAAGCATAGCATGTAAAGCTATTTTCTTTAAGAATGTGATAAATGCAATCTATTTTACATTTCTGCTGCATACATTTCATACACAAAGTTCGTACAAAATTCAGAAGAAAAAAAAATTGAAGGAATCTAAAAAATTTAAGTAGTCCAACTATTTAAAAATATATTTTTTTTCAAATATATGCTATGCTCTTGTGTAACACATGCAACCCAATTTTTCATACCACATTTGGATATTAAAAGAATAAGAGAAAAACATTTCAAAGAGATTTTATTCTATTAACATCAAATAGTAAGTGCTAAAATTGCACAGTGTTCACAATGTCTTGCTTACTGGTTTCATAAATTTGAATACAAAATTGTCAATCAGCAATTTTATGCAATGACTAATGGTCATATAAAACAGAGGTCAATCAAATCCCAAAATACTTACCTGTATCACAGGCACCTAGGTTTTTAAAGTAAATTGAAGAAATAAAAAGCCAAATTGTATATATATACGGTTTCCTTTTTTTAGAATGACACTAATCACTTGAAATCTACCTTTGTAAACATGACAAGATTTGTATTCTACATTTTTTTCAGATGAATGCCATGCATACTGAAGAAAGATGATTATTCAAGCAGTAAACATTGTCTATTATACATCTCCATTTTCTACTGTTGTGTACTTCAACTAAATCATTGAAGCCACTAAATTTTGCTTTGTGATAATTTAAGGAGTCCTAAGTACTCCTTGGAAACTTTTTCATCTCTAAAGAGTTCAAGAGTCTGCATGCACAGACTTATCAATAATTATGAAATTTATAAATTTCATATTAAAAAGAAAAACAAAGGAAATTTTGTAAGCATAAGTAATGTATCAACTTAATAGTGTGTAAGAGATTACAATACTTTACTGTTCTTTGTGAAAGAAAATGTTAATTTGACATAACACATGCATCACACAATAGCAGTTTAAGAATTCAAAATAAATATAAATGTTTCACAGGCCACAGTGAACAAAAAATACTAATCCAACACGTAATCACTGGTACTTAGTTAAATGAAGTATTTCATTGAAAAATTTAAACTAATTCATAATATAAATACAAAATGTCAGATTTAAAAATAACAATTTAACTTAATAAATATTTATTTATTTTTAAACAGTAACACACATTAAGCATTTTAGG
Source organism: Maratus michaelseni (assembly GCA_963931845.1). Taxonomy (NCBI): domain Eukaryota; kingdom Metazoa; phylum Arthropoda; class Arachnida; order Araneae; family Salticidae; genus Maratus; species Maratus michaelseni. The sequence goes on from OZ007599.1 coordinate 253,691,970, forward strand.
CCTGCTGATTCACACACAAGTAAAAAATAAAGACATTTCAATATTCAAAATGAAATAAAATACCAATGTACAATATTATGCTTGCATGTAAAATACATTAAGTATTTCTGTCTTTAAGATACTAATCCAATGTTATATGATATGCAGAACAACAAACACTTTCAAATATTTTTATCATTTTGCAATCTATAGATACATATAAATGGCTACAGTGTTTTCATGCATATTAGGAAAGGCATCAGCAGGCCTGAAGGCAGGATATACATCTATGCTATGGTAACACTCCCCTCTGATGTGACAGCTGATTGGCAATTTTGTTATCTGCACCATCAAATTTATCATATGCAAAAATCATTAAGGCGAAAATTGGTTGTCAAAATATGACACTGCCTCTCGGGTTAATAGCATAGCTAACTTCATTAATTAACACATGAATACTCGATTAATAAATTTATTCTGGTTGCATTTGTATATTTGACAAAATAAACAGCTATTTAAAACTATGTAAGATTTATTGTTTTACTTAAAAAAAAATAATAAAGTTTTTTATAAAGTTTAGCTTTTTTTAAAAAAAAGATTAAAGTTTTTCAGAGCATTGAGCAAGGCAAATCTTACCTCAAATTTAAAAATAATAATTAAAACTTAAAATAATAAATGAATTAAAACAATAAAAAAGTACAGGAGTTTGCAAATTTATTATTTTTTTATGACATCTTAGAAAAAAAATGCATCAAACTTTAATGATAAATTTCCATTTGTCTAAAAAATTTTTCATAGGAACTTAACAAAAGAATTTCTAGAAATGAAGTTGTTCAAGCAATGGGACAAAAATAAGGTACAAATTCCACCTACTATCACTGCACATAGGCTGATTATACAGACAATGAAGATATACTCCTGTTGCAAACTTAGTTTTAACAGTAGTCCGTGATACAAAGAGATTTCATGCAAAAGTTTTTTTCAAATATTAATACTTTGAAACTAAGAGCACAAAACAATAGCATCAGATACAAGATAACAGTTTAATATAAAATTTAGAGTGTCAGGGAAAAACCTAATGAGTATTTTTTTTTTTTTATGGAAAAAAACACTAGTTTCATGTAACAGAAGCTTTTATTTTTTAAGAATTGAGTTTTCTCATAGTATGATTTAGATTTTTATAATTGCATAGACTAATAAATAATTTTCACAACCTACTTGCATAGAATGATTTTTTACAAGATATACAACATCCTACAGGAACTGTACTTTTCATCAGTTTAAAGATTGAATATTCCAGCAAATACACAAAATAAGCAAAAATTTCATAAATCAAGAATATAAAATTTGAAAAAAATTGCATGTCCATTTACATTTTAATTCAACATATTTTAAATATCTTGCATAATACAGCACAGAAATAGCAATTTCCATTTGAAAAATGTTTTTAGGAAAAAATTTGAATGGCCTGTTAGAGAATATCTCATTTAACATGGCTCTGTTTAACAGAATATACTGTTGTACCATTATATATTTTTAATGTATATTTTATATGTATATATAAACATATGTATATATATACATTATATATTTTTAATGGATGGTAACAATTTTACAAATTTTCATATAACACAGGGGGTGAAAATAAAAATTTTAAGTAGAGGAGAGTTTCCCATCAAACATTTGTAAATGAAGGGGATCACAGATAATCAGTTCTTTCTCATTCTCTGCCTTTGGCATGTTGCACAAAATATCATTATTTTTATTTTAAGCTGCATGCCAGAGGTTTCTGAAGAAATTCATGCATCAAATTATTTAAATTCTGATTATTTAATAAGTTTCTAAATTAACTTTCAATTCTTTTGAGTGCTAAATCTATGTTCACTGATTAAAGACACCCAATTTTCCAATCATGAACAAAAAACCCTATACTTTTAATGCTGCTATGCATGAAAAAAACATGTCATTTTAAGCAGACTGTATATCTTCAATTTTGCAAAAAATCTATTTTTCAACTTTTTACTTGAAATTAATTTAGATATTTGTAATATATTCTCATGAAAGGCCGTAAAGATCCTATAATTTAAAAAAAAAAAAAGGCTTTTTTTACTGCATCCATTTTCCTTTAAATAATTCAGCGTTGGAATCTTTAAATTATTTTTTTCTTTGTTTGTTTTCAATATATCAGTATGATCGAAGTAGAGTAAGATCACCAGTGATGGCACATTTAATATTTTTATGCCCTTGAGGCTAAACACGCAATGATAGAATTAATCGCCAATCTGTGAGTGATAAAATTGTTCTTTGACTGTCAGATGATGCCTTTGTTTCAATAAATCATTGCATGGCACGTGAGTGGACGATCCTTCCATGGAAGCTTGTCGATTTTTTTAATTTTCAGGAATGATCTGCTAGTAAGACTGTTAAGGAGCAGTTAGGTTTTGTGAGGTATGCGAAAGTTACAAAACAGATAAAAGAAAAAAAGGCGAGTTGTAATGACTACTATAAAGAGTAATGTACATGTAAACATATTGGTATTGTCAAAATAAGTTTAAGCAGCCAGATAGTGGGGTGGGCCGTGACTGGTGCTGCTATTTCATGATAGCAACAGTGATGGCCCACACTTAATTTTCCCTTTACTGCTAAATATGTTGTCATTATTTGAAGTAATGTAATTGAGTACATCTATTTCTTTTATATATTTGAACCAAAGTATTTGTGTACACATTTACATAAGTCCATTCTTCTTGTTTTGTTCACATTATACTGTACCTTCCGACATTCTTTTATAAGCAAATGGCATAGTTGACTACATGTTTAGCTCAAAAATGTATCTGTCCAGTACATTTCCAGTAGTTAACAAAAATATTAATATGGTGATTGGTTTATGCATTGGTTTACATTGATAGCTGACCCACATCAAATGATATTGTTTGTTTAGACTATAAGGGCTCAAACAAACTTTGTCTATTCAAACGCAACCATATGCACCTTTTTGTTCACATTCCGACATTTTGTACAGAGGACTCTTACGGCTCCACCCATGTGTACATTGTAGTCTAACTAAAGTGGTGCTGAGACTTCCGTTTGTGTGCAGTCTTTGTGTTTTCCAACATCTTATAAGTGCCAACCAAAAATTGGTTTGGTAAATAAATGATAAATAATACTTAACTATTAGACTATGCTAAATTGTATTTTGAGTGTGAACCGTATTCTAACAAATATGGAAAAAATTGGATTTGATATAATTTCAAGCAATCAGGAGATCACAATATGGCTGACTCAAATGCATGAACAGACGCTGAAATAAATATTAAAAAAGAAAATTTTCAATAATTATAGCTGCTGCCTCCATCTATGGAGGTTAAAGTTAATTTACACCATTGATCCATGAAGGTCTTGTCAGTATTGTACGAATAGACCCTGTTCTATAGGACTGCATAGCAACAGATACTTAGAAGTGCAGTCAGTAAATAAAGGGTTAAATGAATTCCTTGAATGGCCGCACAGTCCTGTAATTAAAAAGGAAGAGAAGATTCGAGAGAATGCCTTCCAACCTGACATCACAAAGAGGGAACGAGCTGGAAAGTGCCAAGGACCAGAAGAAACAAGAGGAAGCTTAGCAAAAAGAAGCAAAACCAACAGAAAGAATGGTAAGACAGGGAATTAAAATAAGCTGAGAAGGCCAAAAAAGAAGCCGAGAAGTCTGACAAAAGGCCTAGGACCAGAATCGGCCAAACATTACAAAAAAGTGATCGATTTGTGTGGGCCATCACTGGTGCAATGAAGGGCCATTCCTGATGCGAGGTGGGCCATCACCTCGTTTCTAGACTTTTTTGTAAACCAAATCATGTCATGGGAAAATTGTTTATTTTCTTGACTCTAAAGTATTCTTTCATCCTTCCTGGTTATATTTTGACCATCACAATGGCAAAAACTTACACAGCATAGGAATTATATGCCAAAAACCAAAACTATGTCCTTAACTGGGCTATCACTGGTGGTTTTACCCTAATTCAACGTCAACATATATTTTCAATTCACCCATTATTTCTTTTGGTGATCCTTAACATGTATTTAATAAAACTAAGGATAGGATTTTCAGTAATATCAACAGTTTATTTTTTAAAAATAATGTTAAGCAAATAGCCATTTTTACTGTTTTCTTCTTACACTAATTAACTTTTTGAAAACCTGGTCCTTATAGTTATAGAGCACACTTCTAAGAAAAAAAGCAATACAAAGAATTTTAAAATGAAAAAAGTGTGGTTTTAAATTCAAATTTTTTTTAATTACATTTTTTAAATTTTGCTATAAAAATTGCTTTTCGCTTGATTAAATCATTTTCCTTCATAAAACAATTTAATAATATGCCAATAAGTTACATTATGTGCTTAAAAAGTACTGAGTCAACAAACATGATTTTTGTTTAATGATGTAGTAATTGAAATTGAGATAAAAGAGCACACAGATTCAATGGTTTCAGTAATAAATTCAAGGGTTCCTTTAAGGTTTCATTTGTGACTTTCATAATTTTCTAGATCAATAAGCATACTGACTCCTCTGCCTTGAAAATTTTCATGAAGAGGATTTCATAATTTTTGATGAGAATTCTCCCCTGAATTTTACAGTCATAACAAAATATGCCACTAAGCAGAGAAAATTATAATGCAAAAACTAAATAATTTAAATAAAGAATAAATATTTTTAAAGGGTTCAAACATTCTTTCACAAATATCAGAGAAAAAAAAAATATTTTTCAGTTATCCATTCAAAGCCTTAAAGGCACAATAATTGGAATAAAAATTCCACCATTTCCATTTCTACACGGAAAATGTATCACACATATTTCGATGAATGAATGTGACATAAAATGCACAGTTACCTTTTTTCCCAGTTAAAGCAGTACCAGTGCTAATATTCAGATTAAACAACCACATGTCAAAATTATATTACCAAAATATAAAATTACCCAATTGAAGGGGTACCAAGAGTAACATAATTATAATTATAAAATAATTATTACTTTGTGTTAATAATTGCATAATATAATTGGAATTTAAAGTGAACTTTGAGTTAAACAAAACAAATATCTCCTCTTGCAAGATATCACTATTAACATTTGAATCACTGTACATGAATATGAATTTCTTAGTGAATTTGAAGGTGTAAAAAAACATTAAGGAAAAAAATTGATAAATGCCTGCAACAAAAGATTACACTAAACCATACAAAGTATTTTCATTTTCTACAGAATAGAAAGAAAGGATTAAAATCATGAATAGTTTTGTCAAACAAGTTCATATTTTAATGCCTTCTAAACTGACTCAATACTGAGATAGTTATAATAACTTAAAGACATTTCTGCACTAATTAAAAATATCCAGTACATATCTTTTGACATAAGTGAAGAAATATCCCACAGAATTGTTATTACGGCAGCACCTTCTCTAGGAAACTTTTAACATCTTTCATTTCCTGAAATATGATAAAATAAGAATTTAACAATTTGCAATGCTATACAAATGTAGAACATGCACATTTAAAGATGTATGCACAAATACACTTTGTATTATTTGTAACTTACTATTACATGAAGCATTCACCATGATTAAGTGCCTGACCATTAATTAATTTATTAGAAAAGTTTTAGTAACTAAAAATGAATTGCCATGAACAAATAAGCATTTTTTTAATACTTCATTTCTAGGTTTAATTTATTTCAGATTGAAGTGTATATAGGTAATAATAAATACTTTTTCTAGTGCACTAGATGATATTAATAGTATTTTGCAAAACTTCTGAGAAATTTGGTACAAATTTTATAGGTTGCATTACTTGGCAGAAAACGAAAGTTTTAATTACAGATAAAGCAAAACAAACCTCCAATGCATGGATATTGAAATTATTTTGTGTTCAGTCTTTTAGAGGAAGATCTGCTAATTATCCTTCTGTTATATAACTTACACAAAAATACACCTGCCCATGATATTTAAATATGTTGTTAAAGTAAACAGCATTTCATTCCTTATTAAAAATAGTTATCCTTTTGTATAGTGGAGTGATAAATAATTAGAATGTGTATTTTAATCTATAGTTCCCATAAACGTTTTAAAGTTTTTTTGCCATTTGAATTATTCCTTTATTTTATCCAAAATAAATGTTTTATCAGGTAGCATAAAAAATTCCAACATGGTATTTAAAAACTGATCAACATAAAAATATTTGTTAAACATTCCAAAGACTATTTTTAAATAACATATCACTGGTTTTTTTTTTTTTTAATTGGTTGCTCAATTGGTATAAATTTAATATATGAGACAACTGTGTTGTTTTGTATGCCCAGATTTTTAAGCAATTGTCCTGCTTTTTTCACCTGCTGTCTTGCTTTATCCAGAGTTGAGCAATATCAAAAATACATGTATTTTAAGTACATTTTCAAAATACATTTGTATTTTGTATTTTAAACAGATAGTATTTTGGTAATGTATTTTAAAATGATTTTTCTATGTATTTTGTATTTTCAAAATACATTTCTTGATTTTTCAAACTGTTCGTACCAGACTTGAAGCTGGTTTAAACCACAAATTACTGATTCACAACAGAAAAATACATGCTTGTCTTTTCATGGAAAATACATGCTTGTCTGTTTTGTCTAGTCTCTGAATTCATTTCTGGAAGTTAATATAAACATACTAGCTGGCTTCGCCTGCTAGCGCAATTCATGGAAATATATAAACTTCACAAATCGCATCGCTATATTTTCTCAAATGAACATCGTGGTGATGCTCACTGATCATTTATGCAGCTAGAAAACAGACTTGTAATTGGGCATGCAGATATTTGTGAATGGCATCAATTTTGGATAATCCTGATGTCTACTAAATCAATGATGCGATCTCTCAACGATGCTTCATGGGAGCATTGTTAATCCACTTTGGAAATGCAAGACCGGAGGAAAAACGAAATCACCTTTTCTCCACCGGTCTTATTCATGCATGCGTCGTTTCTGCACATCAAAGATCGGAGGAGAAGACGATCTTTGACACCGGTCTCGTTCACGCATGCGTTGTTTATACATTTCGAAGATTGCTGGAGAAAGCTTTGTCCTCGTTCATCATCGATCTGGTGTTCTGGTGTGCATATGATGCATCGTTAAACGAAAGATCAAAAAGCTGGTTTGCCGATTTATGATTTTAATCGATTTTTTGCGATACATCGATGCATCACCCAGTGCTACTGGTCATCACTCTTTTCGGACCAGACCAGGCTTGGGCTTTACTTTTTCCTGCAGAATTAGGCCAGGCTGGGTCAGTTTTCTTTTTTTTTTGGACCGAGCCAGACCTGGACTTTCTTCCTAGACGTGCAGATGGGAAGGAATTTTCAGGCCTGGTCTCGACCCAGATCATATAAAAATCCTTGACCTGGCCTGGTCCGTGCAGAAACCAGTAAAATTTGAGCCGGTCCAACATTTTATGCAAAAAATGTATATTTTTTAAATTGCCATTTTTCTACAATTAAAATTTAAAATTTATACTTTTGGAAGAATAGTACATACGAGGTATACCCACAAAGTAAGTTCCGTTTCTATTTCTATCCGCAGCGGCGCTGCTATTGCAGTTCCGAGCATTTGCGGCAGTTACTCTGACTGAAGGAGAAGAAATGTACGCCATTTTCAGATTGCTGCTGCCAAAGTGTTATTTGTAGTGCTTCTTTAGAATGTCAGCCTTAATTGAAAATGTCGCCGCTTGTGAAATCAGATCTGTGATTCGTTTTCTCAATGCAAAGAAAGTTAAACCAAGTGAAATTTATTGGCAAATCTGCGAGGTTTACAGACAAAATGCTATGAGTGATTCAATGGTTAGAAGATGGGTCAGACAGTTTAATGAAGGATGTGATCAAGTGCACGATGAAGAATGAAGTGGATGCCAGTCTTTTATTACTCATGAACTGGTTCACGCAATTGAAGAGAAGGTTAAGCAAAACCGTAAGTTTACAATTAGTGCTCTTGCTATGGAATTTCCGCAAATTTTACGATCACTAATTCATGACATTGGTTGAAAACACAGGCGGCAACCTTCTATGAAGAAGGCATACAAAACCTTGTGGCACGCTACGGCGAGTGCATACAAAATTTCGGAAGCTATGTAGAAAAGTAGTTTCACAGTTGTGGATTTTTGTACAATAAATATTTTTTTTGTATCTGTACATGTTTTTTTTTATATAACCAAACGAAACTTACTTTGTGGATATACCTCGTATATTTCTAGGGAATAAAATTGCAGTACACAAAAAACTGAAAATAATCCTGTCTATGATGGAATCTTGTCTTAAACAGAAAATTTGTTCATTCATGCAAAATGAATGTAATAATACATGTGAAAAGAATATAATGCATTTACAACAGGTGATGTACCAGGCAAGGTGGTAACTTGTCTATAACAGCTTTTTTTCGCTCCTACATGATTCCGCATTAAAAGATTTTTCTGTATAGCTTTTTTCACATTTGTAAGCCTCCAAACCACATAATATGGATTAATGATAACTCAAACATTTGTGTATAAATAGAGATTCATAAAAAAAATTATGTAGTTTACATGGGCAAAGGCAGAAATAAATCTAGGGAAGGCAGTTTTTTGGAATGGCCATGCCTGTACTTCACAGCTCTGGGCACTTTTTAAAAAATGAAGAATATAAATATGAAAAATAGCTAAAATAAATTCTTTCAGAATAGCTTGTACAAGAGAATTTTTAACCTCATCGGCATAAAAATTTATCTTTTGTAGAAATTCACTTGGGCTAATTAAGTTTTGCACGTGCCAGGCTCTGACCAAATTTTTAGCTTTTATACTGGGTCAGGCTTAGCCAGGGACCAGAAATTTCGGCCTGTGCAGACCTCTTTTTTTATTTACAGTAAATAAAAATTTACTACACTTATTTATACTATTTTTTTATTTTTATTTATACCATGACATTACAATTAAAATATTTTTGTGTAGTGCAAGATAATGCAGAATAATTAAAATTAAAATCAACATATTTTGTATGTATTTTGAAAATACATGTATTTTGAAATTTTACAATTTGAAAAGTATTTTGCATTTTAGGTTTTAAAACCAATGTATTTTGTATAAAAAATGGTTTTTCGATGTATTTTGCTCATCTCTGACTTTATCCTATACTGGACCTGGCAACACTAATTGCGATATGTAGTTTACTTTTGGTCAGAGTTATTGTAATGCATTACAAATTGCTAGGGAATTTGTGATGTTATACTTTTATGTACTCTGAGCAAGGATTGTAGTTCTGCACAATTTGTGTAGCGATATCCAGACACACTATAATGCATAATGAAGAGAAGGTCATTTATCACAATAGTTTAAAAATGAAATGAGATTTTGAACAAAAATGGAAGACAATTTAAAACTTTGGAAAGAAAACACTATCTAGTAGATAATATTCATTGTCTGACACTTAAAGATCAAGCAGATGATTTGCAGAAAAGTGACAAACTAATAGAACTTGATCATGTCAGCACAACCTATTTCGAAAAATGTTCAAGACTGGTTTTCCACTTCTAAAGCCTATTTTGAAAAAATCCTTTTCCTGATATATATATGTTCCTGTTATACTATGTGTAAAGTACTGCAAGATAATTCTATTTTTAACATTTTAGATATTTAATATTTTATTTTATTTTTAATAATTAAATATTTGTCACAGAAAAAAATGAAAAGGGTCCCACCAATCACCTTTTTGATACTATTATTTCAAATCAATAACCTATGTGATAATTTTTATAACATTTGCAATAGAAATCTACCATGAAGATTATGCTTAGAAATAAAGTTATTAAAAAGGTGATCGATGGGATCCCTGCCATTTTTTTTCTGCAAACATTCAACCCTATTTAAAATTAACCATTTAAACGTGTGGCAATATTTTTCCAGTAACTGCTTAACTATTTATAAAATAAAAGCTATGAAAAGTATCATCATGTAAATGGGTATTTCAATAGCTTACATATTTATTTTATTTACTAGACAAAATAAACATAAATTTCAAAGTTTTGATACCACAGCTTTTCAGCAACTACATGATGGAAAAAGACAGTTTACAGTGTTAATTTATACTACTGTGGGCAAAAAATAGTAAGACTTTTTAATTTAAATTTTGCGCGAAAACCCATTCGTCGAAATATTTTTTTTCTACGTTGGTATGACTGTCAGTGACATCTGTGCCAAATGTCACATCAAAATAATCATTAGTGTTTAGTATACGCTTGTCTTTCTGAAGTACAAAAAGTGCATTCGGCGATTTTTACAATGAGTGAAATTATTCAACAAAGAAGTTCCATTAAATTTTGCGTGCGGAATCAAATTTCTGGTGCCGAAATGTTCAGAATGTTGCAAAAGGCCTTTGGTGATAATTGTATGTTGCGAGCAAGTGTTTTTGATTGGTACAAATTATTCAAAGAGGGTCGAGAACGCGTTGACGACGAACCACGTCCAGGACGGCCATCAACATCAACTGATGATCAACACGTCAATAAAATCAAGGAATTGGTGCTTGAGAATTGACGATTAAGAGTCAGAGACCTTACTGGCATCGTTGGAATATCGGAAGGATCAGTGAAAACCATTTTGAAAGATGCACCGATAATGCACCGTCGCATACTGCATTCGTCTTGAGTTTTTCGCCAAATTTTCAACCAATATCGTGCTGCAACCACCGTATTCATCTGATTTAGCTCCGTGTGACTTCTGGCTATTCAGCAAACTCAAACAACCGCTCCAGGGAAACCGTTTTGAGTCAATTGAAGACATTAAACGTGAATCGCTATGCGAATTGAAGGCTATTCCAGAAATTGACTTTAACAACTGTTTCGAGGATTGGAAGAAACGTTAGCACAAGTGTATTGGGGCAAGGGGGGATTACTTTGAGGGGGACGAAATAGATTTGGAAGAATAAATTAAGAATTTTAAAATTATGAACAAAGTCTTACTATTTTTTGCCCACAGTAGTACATAAAGCAATTCTTTTATATATATAAAAAAATAGTTATAACTTATTTTTTTAAAATTACCTCTTCAGATGAAGTATGACATAAATCTTTATATGTTTTAAGCTCCACATTAGACATGAATATCTTTAGAAGTTCATGAGTCATTTTCCCCCACTTGTATGGTACAACAGTATCCAGTTCTCCATGGCATTGCATTAAAGGAATATCTTTATTTCCAATAGCAGCCTATAATGCACAATAAGATAATGCAATGATTTTTTTTAAATAAAGGCATAGACTATTAAAATATATCCTTCAATTATTTATTAACAGTAATCTTTTACAGATCATATTATTTATTCAAACTATATTTGATTATTCAAAATAGCAGCCAAAAAAAAAAAAAAAAAAAACCTTTCTAAATATTATTTTATAAGATTTTTTACTTCCATGTTTTTATTCATGTAAAATTGCCTTTTAACAGATGCTTGTCCATGAGACAAAAGTAAAATAGGCCATATCATCCAAACTTTCACATGTCCTTTCTTAAGAAATATATATGCTCATGAAAAAAAAAATATATATATCTATCATTCAAAGTACTGAAACTGATAAAAACAAAAATATTTGTATTTGTTAAGAAATCCTGAAAATCACGCAGAATCTCACAACCTTCTTTGTGAATTCAGCAACATTCTAATAGGTAACTTGCAATATATTCCATCTATGGAATGCAGCACATGCTTCAGAGATGCAACATTTTGTGTTATCTCATTATAGAATGATGTATTTAATGGGTGAATTTTCAATAATATTATTTTTCTATACAGATTTTATTATTAATTTCTTTAGAAATTTATATATCATTAAATACTGTTTTGATGTTGATAGCAGAATTTAACACATTTGTTTTAAATTCAAAACAGGGAAGTTTTGATAATGTTATGTTTTTTATTTCTCTCTCCTTTCAGATTTTATCATTCAATAAACATGAAAGAAACAATTTTATTTAACTACAGTTGAACCTCGTTAACGCGAACACTTAAGGGGAAACTTTTATTGTTCTTGTTAAAAGTAGTTCGTGTTATCCGAACTTAAATACATTACATACAACTGGACGGGGCAATCGGAAACAGTTCATGCTAAAAGTAATTCACGTTAAGCGTGTTCATGTTAACGAGGTTTGACTGTATTTGAAAAGGTCTCTGCCACAGCCCACCATGTAAAAGTTAAAAAGCAGAAAGTGACATCGTTTTTTTCAGTCTGAGATCATACCATAAAAGACATGACCAAAGTTATATACAGATAAATAACGAAGCTATATAGAAAACATTTTTGCAGACTTCTTTAACAAGAGGTTTATTTGAATTCAGCTTTTTGTTTAATTTTTAAAGCTTATATGTAGAAAATAAGGCATCTTCACTAAAATGTAAAATTTTTAAAGACTTTTTACTCTTTTAAAATATTGACTTTTAAGCACTTTCAAGGACTGTATAAACATTGTCACATAGTCTTCAAGAGGATAAAAAAAAAAACTCTTATGTATTTAGACACTATTTAGAAATTTGAAAGTTGAATAAATGATACCCTATAGACATTTAAAACTAAGAAAAATTAGTTGTAGATTTTTCCCAAATTAGTATGAATTCTGAATTAGTACAAAACAGAATAAAATTAAAATCAACATACTTCAGGAAATTGCCTGAAAAGTGGCAACCAGCAACTTAAAGCGACAACGCCACCAAGAGGTTTACTATACCGAAGAGCTGAATAGATCGCCAAAGCACCACCTTGGGAAAATCCACCAAGAATAATTCTGTTTGATGGTATTCCTTTTTCTTCTTCTTCTGCAATAAGCTGAAATACTAATGATAACAAATATATATATAAATAAACCTTCAAATTAACAAAATAAAAAAAAATTACATTGAAAAAACATTTTTATATTCCTTAGAAGTGCATAAAAATAGTTTTGTGTCACTTTCTAAAGCAGAAAAACTTATTGCAAGTATGAATTAGGGATAGTAATATACATACTAGCTGGCTTCGATTGCTAGCAGGCCCCTAATTTACATTGGTGCCTCGAATCTTGTAAAACCTCGAACCGAACGAACTTCCGACCCGGGCTCCCTCTGACTGCTGTCTTCGGCACCGGATAATCCCTTAATTTGCATGCTGAATAGTATAAACCTCTAACCCAATGAACCTCCAACCTGGGTCCCCACTGCCTTTGGCACCATATACCGGTCATGCGACGCATGCACCGGATAATCTGTTGATTTACTCATCAAATAGTATAAACCTTTAACTGAACGAACCTCCGGCTAGGGTCCCTGCTGCCTACGGCACCATATAGTAGTCATGCTGTGCACGTGCTGCATAATATGATTAAGCAGTCACAGACCTTTCCAACGATATATCACATGAGGGGTGTGTGCAAAATTTAGAAATGTACCCCACTTGGGGGGGGGGGATAAAATGGGGGGATAGACACCAGAGATGCATAATATAATTAAGCGGTCGCAGACCTTTCCAACAGTATATCACATGAGGGGTATCAGCAAAATTTAGAAAAGTGCCCCCTTAGGGAGTAGGGCAAAGGGGAGAGATGGACCCCAAAGATTCATAATATGAATAAGCGGTCACAGGCCTTTCGAATGATATGTGAACGAGTGGTGTCGGCAAAATTTAGAAAAGTGCCCCCCCCCCCCCCCCCCCATGTGGGCAAAACGCACTCCCCATAATTTTTGACGCAGCCTCATTTTTAAAAAATTATGTTATGTGTTATAAAATATTGTAAAGTTTAAAACAGATAGATTGCTTTATTGTATTTCCTAATTGTGTTCGCACCCCTCTCCCTCCCCTCCAGAAAGGGCAAACCTCCCCCCCCCCCATCGACATAATTTTTGACGTGGCGTAATTCTTAGTTTAAAAATCACGTGACGTCTGATCAATTTGTGCTTTTGGACCAGCGCCGTATCTATAGAGATCTGGTCGCACGGAGAGGAAATGAAATGCACCTGCGTCTCCAAAGAAATAAAAAAGAATTTTTTATCGATCGATTTTTAAAGGATTTTTTCTCTTCTATGCGTCGTAGAAAAATGATTTTTTAAATTTCTGAAAGTGGAGGCTCTTCTGTTTTTATCTGTCCAAATTCCAAATTTCTAGGCTCAGAACTTTCCAAGATGAGAGTCGGTTTCAAAACGTGCAATACACATTTTTGCTTAATTTAGTCCCTGGCAACCTCCTTGTTCTGATCAGTTTTTTTTTGACTGGCAACCCTTCGGAGGAGTGCTTTTGTGGTTTATGATAAAATGCAAAACCCTTTACAACGTAGGTTTCGTTTCGAGTAAGTAAAACAGTTTTGTTAATTAATAACTATCTAGATTGGGGTCGGACCCCTTCTTCAGCGTAACTTGGGGGTCATGCGATTTTTCCAAATTCTTTGGTGCATCGTCCGGACATGGAGCCTTTGCGTGCACACATGCACACACGTTTACGGACATTAATAATACAGATGAATGCATAAACAGATTACAGTGGTCAGTAAAAAAAATAAATGGGAGAACTTAATTTGACATTCCTGATTGTAAATATGTTATCGAAATTCCTCCATCACGTACTGTATTTAAGGGACAGTTTTAAATTACAGTGTGAAATGAAAAATTAATACATTCATTGACCATGCTACAAAACAATAAAAACCTGAAAAATGATGTATTTTCATTACCTTAGTTAAGAAATGAATACAGTCCTTCATGAAAAACTAATTTTGCCGCAACTTTTTTCTGGAATATATATATATATATATATTTTTTTTTTGTGTATGTGCATCTCCGATATAAGTTCCCAGCAGTTATCTACTAATATTTTATTTCCATTTGCCGCTGTATTTCTTTTCCATTTCAGCTACATCCTTGTGGAACATTTCTCCATGCTCATTAGCAAAAGCTCAAATATTATCAGGAAAAAAGTCCAATTGAGAATGTAAAAAATGCAGATTTAGAGACATATTGCTTCGCAATGCTATAAATGAGGAAAATAGTCTCTCCAGAATTTCTTTATAATTTTGAGGCTTTGTTTGCCAAAACAATTTTTACACACTTTTTCCAAAGAGCTTTTCGTGTTACTTTCTTAACAACATTCAGTTTATTTTTTTATCTTCAAAAAGTTGTTCTATTTGAGGTCCAACAAAAATACCTTCTTTAATTTTGGCATCACTCATACATGGAAATCTGTGCATCAAATATTCAAATTCTTCACAGTCTTTATTCACTGCTTTAACAAATTGTTTTAGAAGTCCACAATTCATATGGACAGTAGGTAAACAAATTTTTATCTTATCAACTAATACCTGATAGGAAACATTTTTTGTGCTAGGAGTATTTTCTTCTCGCAATGGCCATGTTTTCATGCAGATGTGTTTATCTCTTACTCAACTTATCCATTTACATAAAAGACAACCGAATTTCCAGGAACCTAGTTTGTAACTCAGTTAACAGTGCTAATTAGTTAGTTAGTTATTAATTTAAAAAATATACTGTGTGTTCTCCTCAACAGTGAAGCTACATAAATTCCCTCCGTGAATAAAATATATAGTGTCATTTGAGATTAAATATACACAAATTTTGATAGTAGAATTGCAGAAGACGGTGGAAATCTTTTTCTGAAGAGGGTGAAAAAAACAAAAGGCAGGAGAATTCAATAATAAAAGAAGAACACACATTTAGCGCTAATATTTTAGCAAGGAAAAACTATTTTAATTTTAAAGACGACCCCCACAAAAAAAAAAAATGGTATGTGATGGAGCAATCTGATTGTGTATTATTAAGTCAGGATAAATTATTTTTACAGGGACGATTTTTATGCTGACCAGTGTTATTATTTATTTATTGCATCATAACTAAATTTTAAAATAGCTTTATAATATTTTCCATGTCCAAAAATCGCACACTATATTTTGCAAATTACTATTTCATTGGTTGGTTGAGATTATTATGGCATAAGATCCCCAAATAGACATGCTGCTCCAAACAGAGAACCTATATTTCAAAAACTTCTTTTATATTTCCAAATACCGGGAAAAATTGAATACAGTATCGGACCTCTTATCCAGCATTCCGAAAACTGGCATTTTTTACAATCTCATCGTAAATTTGAAAAAAAAAAAAGAAATTAAAAAAATATTTTGGGCTTAGAATTTGGTCTTTTCTTCTATTTTTTAGCTCCAGCTGTTTATCCAGAAAAACTAAAAATCCTTTAGCCACATCTTACTGTTAAATAATAATAATAAAAAGTCCATAAACACCAAAAAGTAATCTGAAAGAAGTTAGTTTTTTCTATGGCATTCAGAGTTTGTTGAAAGAATGAACTAGATAAAAAGCAAATAAAATAAGTTGAAACTGGTGTGAAACACTAAGAACTAAAATAACTTCTTAAAACACCATAAAAATGGTGCCCATTTTATGGTGTTTTAAGAAGTTATTTTAGTTCTTAGATAAAAAGCATGATTCTACTCTCCTGCTTCAAGGTCGAAGGGTAGAGTGTTAGTAGGTCTTTTCTTCATTCCAGGAGGACCCCTATTACCTTAATTTAAACAATTATTCCAAACATTTTTATATTTTTCTTGCAACCTCCCCCCCCCCCATATATATTTTTTATCAGAATGGCAATTTTAAATAAATTAATATGAATTGTGTATTTTTAATTTTATTAAAGGTAGAAGAATTTTTTTTTTTTTAACTGGCAGTCATACCTAATAGGAGAAGAGATGCTGTAACAGCAAATTATGCATTTCAGAAGCCTCACCTTACCTTTAATCCCCAATGTCTTATTCTAAAATCAACCAGGATGGCAGTATGGGTTCAGGGCAAATTGCAATCTGTTGTTTCCCCTTTTAAAAAAACACTTCTTATTTCTAGCATGAAACGCAATTTCATTTTCCTTCAAAAACCTGAAGTTATCTTTAAAAAATTCACTAGGTCATTTATGATAATCTGAAGGCCATGAACTTGCTGAAATAATCCTGCATGAAACTTTAAAAAAAAATTCTCGAAAGAAACCTGTAGTTTTCACTTTCCTGCAAAATATATATATTTAATTTTTTTTTTTTTTTTACTTGAGCCAGTATGTTACGGTTATTCTGATCTTATGATTATATATTTTTTTCTTTTTAATTTACTCTGGGTAATCAAGCAAATTGTGGTAACTCTGCCACTAGTTACTCTTCATTATTGTAGCAAACAAATTTTTCTTATTGGAATAATTAATAAAATAATAATTTTTTTTGAAAATTATGGGGGGGGGGGGGCTTTTTCTCAAATTTAGGGGGGGCGGGCCCCTCTCGCCCTTGGTTGGCTACAACCATGATAAAAATTACTAGACACAATGTAAATTTATTTAATTGTAGACATAATAAAAATTGGAATAAACGGAAAATTGAAATATATGCTGTTTTTTTTCAAAATTTTGGCCACCCTTGCGGTGGTAATAGAAATGATTTCAACATAATGAAATTTTATAGGAACATTAAAAACACCTTGATGTAGCTGTTGCATTCTATTATAAATTGTATTGCCATAGTTGGATAATTTAACTTTATTTTGGGAAAAAAACATTTTTTTTGCGATTTTTGGAAACTTTGGCCACTTTGTGGCGGTAAAAAATATTAACCATTTGGTGTAATATTTTGTGAATTTATTCCTTATTACCAATGGCAAATTTCCCGCACTATTGTGTTTTGATTATATAAATTTCGGTTTTTTCGACCCATCCTAGTGTCTGTTCCAGATTAGAGACTAATTTCCCTGACTTTTTTCCAGGTTTTCCCATAAAAAAAAAATCCAGGTATTGAGATTTTGTGATGTTACAAACAAAACATATTTTTGCAAAATTTACAAATTGCTCATGGTTAATGATTGAGTGACGCTCCTAAATCAGAAAAAATTTCTTAACTTTTTCTCAGAATTTTCAAATTTCCTTGACTTTTCTTCAGGAATGGTAAATTTCCCTGACTTTTCCAAGTGGCCTGTCAAAAGTACATATTTTTCCCTATTTGATAATGTAAAAATTCAAATTTTGCAATATTTTGAAGTGATGTATGAACGAAGAAAACAGCAGCTGTCTTTTTGGTGGGTGTTCAAAAGTGGCCTACAAATTTTTTACAATGACAGAAAATCCCCAATGAAAGAACTGTTGCTAAAATTAAAAATGCATTTTTAATCTACAAGGCTTGATTTAATAATTGACCTTAAATTGAAATATGTCTCAGTCAGAAAGAAATTTAGAGTTTGGAACAAAAAAAAATATACACAAAATTTAGATATAAACTATTTTAAAAATAATTTCTTGAAAGTAATATAAAGGTCATTCCACAAAATTTTTGACAAAATTTAATTTCTGTTGGTTGTTGTACCATTTTTTTTATTTTTCTTATACTTTGTGGATAGAAAATTAGGGAAAAGAAACTAAAATCTATCTTAAAAATCTTTTTGATTAGAGGGGGGGGGTCAAAGAGAATGAAATTTTGCACATTTTGACAAAATTTAAAAAGATCTGAAATCTAAATATTTTGGTTTCTACCAGATAATGTAGATGTTTTGGATTTATTGCTAATTTTTGTTTTAAGTGCGTACTTTAAAAACTGCTGAAATATTAGTCCAAATGTTACTTTATGAAAAAAAAAATATATATCTCATGAAGGGAGAGAGAGAAAAGTATGCACTTTTTATATGTTTTATTACCAGGGCTTGACAAATGCTGTCACCAGGTCGCCACTGGCGACTAAGTTTTTTCATCTGGTGACCAGGTTATTTAACATGGCAATTATTTCTGTACAAAATTGTACTACGAAATGAGCACAAACGGCATTATTTTTTCCCTTTGTAATTCTTATAAGATGTTGTAAAAATACAAAGTATTAAGAAACATAGAAATTATATTCAAGCAAAAAATATTTTATAACTTTTTCTAAAATCTTTTTTTATGGCAAAAATAAGTTGATAAAATGCAAATTTTAAAATAATAAATCTAATATTTTTGAACGACTTTGACAGGAAAATAGGCAAAAAATTCTTTACCTGCTTCACTATTTCATCGATGCCCCCATGATCAGATATAGATGTTGTACATGGGTGCAAGTTTGAAATGTGGCCTGGACTGAAAATATTTTGACTTGTCCCCCCCTCCCCCTCCAAGTTCATACGTGTGCACACACAACGCATGTTTTGACTTTGAGATGTGGCAAAGACTGAAAATATTTTGAATTCTCCAGCCAGACCTCCTCTCTGAATAAACAATGCACACACCATGTCCACTTAGACAAAACGTCGAAGGATCTCTAAAAAAAAAAACAGCAAAATTCGTCAAAGAACCTTGAGAAAACGGCAAAATTTGTCAAAGGATCTCGAAAAAATGGCAAAATTCGTCGAAGGATCTCGAAAAAAACAGGCAAAATTCATGGAAGGATCTCGAAAAAGCAGCAAATTTCGTCGAAGAATCGCGGAAAACACGCGAATATTGTCCACAGGCCGAGGAAAAAAACATGAAATTCATTAAAGGATCACGAAAAATGGCTAATTTCGTTGACAGATCGCGAAAAAACACAAATTTTGTCAAATGGCTGCAAAAAAACCCACCAATTTCATCGATCGTGGAAAAACTGCTAATTTTGTTGAAGGATCACGGAAAAATGGGAAATTTCATTGAAGAAACCGAAAAAATGGCGAATTCTGTACAGATCGCGAAAAAACGGCAAATTCTGTCAAAGGATTGTGAAAAAATGGCAAAGTCTGTCAAAGGATTGTGAAAAAACGACAAATTCTGTCGAAGGATCGCAAAAAAACAGCAAATTCTGTCGAAGGATCGCGAAAAAACGGCAAATTCTGTCGAAGGATCACGAAAAAACGGCAAATTCTGTCGAAGGATCGCGAAAAAACGGCAAATTGTGTTGAAGGATCGTGAAAAAATGGCAAATTCTGTCGAAGGATCGCGAAAAAATGGCAAATTCTGCCGAAGGATCATGAAAAGATGGCAAATTCTGTCAAAGGATCACAAAAAAAATGGCAAGTTTCGTCGAAGGATCTCAGAAAAAGGCGAATTTAGTCAAAGGATTGCGGAAAAAACGCGAATTTTGTTCGAAAGCCAAGGAAAAAATGCAAAATTCATCAAGGATTATGGAAAATGCCTAATTTCGTTGACAGATCGCAAAAAGAATTCATCAATGGCCACAGAAAAATGTGAATTTCGTCAAAAGACCATAAAAAAAAAAAAAAAAAAAAAAAACATGAGTTTCGTTGAAGGATTGCAGAAAAATGCAAAGTTCGCCAAAGGGCCACGAAAAAAAAAAAAAATTGTCAAATGGCCGCAGAAAAGAACACCAATTTTGTCAAAAATTCGTGGAAAAAAGTGCTAATTTCTTTGAAGGATCACAAAAAAAAAACGGCCAATTTCGTCGTAGGATCGTGAAAAAACAGCGAATTCTGTCAAAGGATCTCGAAAAAAAAAAAAACTGCATATTTCGTCGAGGGATCTCGAAAAAACGGAGAATTTTTTTTCGTCCTCGGCCATTTTTTCCATCCCATTTTCGTCCTCGGAAATTTTCAAAAGACAGAATTCCGTCTGTGGACAGAAAACTTGCACCCATGATGTTGTAACATTCAACTATCTGGACATTTGCAGCATTTTGACAATCAGAATTTTTTCAAACATGCCAATTAATTCAGACTTTATAGTTTTTTTTTTTAGAGATATATAATTTTGATAAGTTTTATTAGAAAACTTATTTTATATTATCTTTCTAAACCATATGTAACTAATAATTCTCAACTATGCTTCTAATTATTTTTTTCTCAATTAATTCATTTAAAAAAAAACTAATGTGGTTTTTGAAAATCAATGATGGGAGAGAAGGGGGTCAATAATTTTTAATGGCGACTAGAATTTTTTGCTGGCTACCAGATTTTATCAAATTTGTCAAGCCCTGGTTATTACTACTTTCAAACATGTTCAGAAAAAATAAGCAGGCTGTTATTTCTTTTCCCTCTTGAATTATAACAATGAAAATTTTCAATAATCAGCATTTTTGACAGCTTGTAATTCAAAAGGGACAAGAAGCATTCATAAGCGCTTTGGCAAGGAAAGACTTGTATCCATATGTGGCGCAATCAACTCATATTAGAATATATTAGCAGAACAACTCGTAGCATTCCATTGTTGCAGGTATAAATTTTACTTACTAGAAGACTCTAGCAATCACTTAGAGCAGTTGGTTCATGGCTGAAAACATGGCAGGTAGAACAAATCCCATTAGAGAACCCCCTTCAAAAAACAGTCAAGAGTTATAGAGTGAACTTATTTCAGATCATACTAATAATAAGTGAGATGCTCTAATTTCAGATAAAACAATTTTAAATTGACAAGCAGCTTTGATAATAATTCATGCAATCCAATCTATCAAACTTATCACCAAGATAAAAGAAGAACAAAAAGTGCGATTCTAATAATATATTTGCCATAGAATGACATGCTAAACTGCCATAACTTTTCTAGATAACAAAACTAACAAAAATCTGAGTTCTACGAGCATAGAAAGTTTTATGCTAATGCACACATGAATACAAAGATTAATCTAAAAACCAGATATCCAGAGGAAATCACTTAACCCAAAGACACTAAGTATGAAAAAAAGCAAAAGTGTAAATAAGCACGAAAAAGACCTGAAACATCATAAAATATGTCACCAAAAAATAAAAATCTAGGCTTATGAGAGAAGAAAAATATTTGAAATGGAATGATTTTAATATGAAAAAACTAAGATACTAGACACAGAATATTGAAATTTTGAGATGGGAAGTAATAAAAAAAAAATATATAGAAATTGAAAAAGGAAATATATATATATATATATATATATATAAACTTATTGCAAATATTAACCATTGAAACAGAAGTAATATATATATATGTAGGATTCCAGTTTGAGCACTTCATGTAAACGATATGAACTGACTCTTTCTCTCTAGTGTTATTACCCATGGTTAGAAACTTCACTTCATCAAATGAACTAACTATGCACGAGTTATAAATGGTTTGAATCGCGAGATTTGGCTAAGAGCCAGTGTTCTAATTTTTATTAGGAAGCGAGATGTAAAAGGGGATATAGCCGTTAGGTCTGGTTAGATTATCGTAATGTAAATTTGTTGTATAGCTTCGACTAAAAGTGTTATTAGTCGAAATTAAAGTGCATATTTTGTTGTTCATCGATTATTTGTTATATTGGTTCTGTAAAGTGACTATTTATATATCATTTACTTACATTTTTGGGGGCTCGGATGCCAAGATTATTAAAAGTAAGAGCCACTAGTAGTGAAATGGAAACCAAACGTAAAGTATTGTAAAACACCAGTATCAAAAGTTGGGTTACGAATCAGCAAGGTGAAACCGTAATCGTATCACTTCAAGTACAATTTTTGAAAGATGGGAACTCTAAATAAAGCCAAGAGAATTGATCTAATAAACCTCTGCGAGGAATGCGGAATTGAAGCGCCAGAAAAACCGACAATACCTGTCCTAATAAAGCTGATCAAGAGTTGGGAGAGTTACGAAGAAGAATTTATAAGAGATCGATTGGAAGTAGTGATAGCAAGTAGAAAAGAGAAAGAAGAAAGAGAAGAGAAAGAGAAGAAATTACAAGCAGAACTGGAAGAGAAGAAATTACAAGCAGAACTGGAAGAGAAGAAATTACAAGCAGAAAGAGAAAGAGAAGAGAAGAAATTACAAGCAGAGATTGAAGAAAATAGATTGAAAATGGAAATGGAAGAGAGAAAATGGAAAATAGAATCGGAGCAGAATTTTGAAATTAAGAAATTACAGATACAAGAAAATTCAAGAGAACATATTAATGAAGACTCAAAGACAAATCCAGGTAAGCAATTTAAATTGCTTAGATTATTAACTAAATATGATAGCTCGAATGATATCAGTTTATACTTAGCTATGTACGAAAGGCAAATGGCGCAAACAGGCATTGATAAAAAAGAATGGGTAAATTATTTAATTAATCTAATGCCGTTAGATGTGATCAATATAATAACAAAGGAAGATAGTGTTAGAATAACAAGCAGCAACAAAGTTCGAGTAGGATACATTAAAATTAACGAAGTACCGACAAAAATTAATGAAGCAAGTATAAACAACGATAATCGAGGTTGTGAAGATGTGGTTAAAATCGACTGCGTAAATGACGGGGGGAATTTGACTCAGATTACGAATTTAGTGAACAGAAAGAAAATAAGGAAATTAATAAAACTATATAAGCCGAATAGGACAAAAGATACAGGATTATCCGATGAATGGAATGCATCTCCAGAAGAAAATTGTGAAAGTAGTAGTCCTGCACATGGTAGAAAAGACTATGTGAAAGATCGCAATAGGAATTTTGATCATAAGGGAAAGAACAGAAATTTTAATAGACCATTTGACAACAGAAGCAATAATAGATATGGCCAGAGATATTTTAAACAATCATTTAACCATAGAAATTACAATAAATATGGATATGGGAAACAGAGTTCCGAGAATTCTTACCAAAATAAGTCTGAGATTCCTGAAAACTTTGAGACTGAAAATTCTTTGATACCTCAAGACATAACAGAAGATGCTTCACCTTATTCAAAAGCAAGATATAATCCAAAATTTTCCCCTAGATACATGAATAGAGGCTACTATCATGATCGAAATAATTATAATTATGGTGGCCGACGATCGTGCAAAGCTAGTTATAATGAACAAAGATATTCGCAACCATCACATAAGAATAATTTTTATCACGGATTTAAAGGAGCCGATAGTGGACGAGATGATTATTCAAATTCTTATCATTCTAGAAGCAATAGGTATATAGCTTCTGAAGATAGAGAGCAATATCCGGAAAGAAATTACAGAGATATTAGATATGCAGGTTCTAAAGACAGAGAGAAATATCCAGAAAGAAAAGAAAATCTAACAAATCAAGATGCTGACGTCGAGATGCCATCACGTCAGGATGACCGATTTGTAGGATTCCAGTTTGAGCACTTCATGTAAACGATAAGAACTGACTCTCTCTCTCTCTAGTGTTATTACCCATGGTTAGAAACTTCACTTCATCAAATGAACTAACTATGCACGAGTTATAAATGGTTTGAATTGCAAGATTTGGCTAAGAGCCAGTGTTCTAATTATTATTAGGAAGCGAGATGTAAAAGGGGATATAGCCGTTAGGCCTGGTTGGATTATCATAATGTAAATTTGTTGTATAGTTTCGACTAAAAGTGTTATTAGTTGAAATTAAAGTGCATATTTTGTTGTTCATCGATTATTTGTCATATTGGTTCTGTAAAGTGACTATTTATATATCATTTACTTCCATATATATATATACGGTCTATAATCTTTAAGTGTCATTCTTGGTTTCCAACTCGTCTGTGAGATACAGTTTTGAAATTGGAGGAAGAAAAGACAGCTACAAATAAAAAAGTTATTTGAAGTGTTTGGAACCAGAGTGAACCAACCTTGCCATCTCTGATTTCGAGAAAAATGCTTTTTCTAAATTTGTACAAATTTTTGTTAAACACTTTTAGATCAGTTCTGCCAGTGCCAGAGGAGACCAAGCTCCTTCAGCAAGTATATGATAATTAAGTTAGCAGTGCAAGAGTGGACCAAGTCACTTGATCCACTCTTGCACTGGCAACTTGATATTCAAATTATGTTAGACAATCTGTTCAATTGGCTCTATCACTTGAATAGTTTCAAAAATAATAAAATTCCTTATATAGCCAATAGATGGCATGACATATAATGCTTTGAATATTCTAACTCATTTTTCACAAAAATGTGGGCTAGTCCACTCTGGTTCTCAGCGCCTCATTTAGAAACAAAAAACATATTGAAATTTTCTGAGTTAAGTTAGTTAAAAGTACAGAGAAATCCAGAAATATTTTTTAACTAAACACAGAGAATTAATTTTGTTTCTTGTATCTAAATGTCCTTTTTATTCATGACTAGCTCTTATTTATCTGACTTCAAGACCAATTGGAAGCCAAGAATGACACTCACAGATTATAGACAATGTATAGATATAGGTCTTTCCTTGCTAAAGAGCTTATGAATACCTCTTGCCTTTTTCGAGTTACAGGTTGTCAAAAATGCTGATTTTTGAAGAAATTCAAAGTTTTATTATTTTAATTCAAGAGGGAAAATAAATAACAGCTGCCTATTTTTTCTAAACGTATTTGGAAGTAGTAATGATGCAGAAAAAGTGTACACTGTTATCGCTTTCCCTTCATGTGATATATACTTTTCAAATAGTGACATTTTGAACAATATTTCAATAGTTTTTGAAGTAGTTAATTTTTTAATATATATATATATATATATAAATCCACAACATCTACATGATCTGTTAGAAAAAAGTGTGCAGTTTTCAGATCTGTTTGAATTTTTTGTTTAACTTTTATTAGTTCAAAAATTATGACAATGATTTTATGTTTGAAATTTGGTACATTTAGAACGATTTTGGTAAATAACCAATTGGTATTAGATAGTAAATTACATGAAAAAAATCATTAAAAGCTTACTTTTGGATTTTTTTTTTTTTTTTAAGATTATCTAATATTGTAAAATAAATTTCTTTTATCCAAAAATTTCTTTTACATATAAATTTTTTTTAATTTAAATATTTGATCAACAAGTATGCTAAATATCTTAATTTAAATATTTTTAATATAAAATCAGTAATTTTTAAAAATTGATAAAAAAAAGAATAATTTTTAAAAATGATTCTTCCTGAAATAAAATATATGATTCACATTACTGAACTGAATTATTTGAACATTAATAGTATTATAGAAACATCTTGATGACAGGAGTTGCATTTAAACCCATGCTCCATTACGAGAACCAGAGCTTAATTCTAATGACTTAGACCACTTGGCCATCTTGACTGCATCCATTGTTACCATAAAGCAAACAAATTCAAAACTGATTTTGCACACATGAAGATCTACAGATTTTCACTGTACAGACCTACCAATTTTGGTCTTAAAATTCAGCTTAGCATTTTAATAATATAGATGTGACCCAAAAAATTGTTTTCAATCTCAAAAACAGGTCAAACTGAATACTTTCATGATTAACTATAATTAAAAAATTAAAGTAGATAGGTTTCTTTATTTTTTCTTTTTTAAATACAAATATCTGTTTTAATAGAAACAAATTGGTTTTAAATTTTTAATTTTCCATACCAAATTTAATTGAATGGATATTAAGTAATTACATTATTAAAAATACTAAAATATTTGCTGAAATTGTAGTTTAAAAATCATCCATACACTGTAATATATTTTCAAGATTCAAACCAGAAATATTCTATAAATGCCATCATTTTTTTAAAAATATGTTTCATCTAACAAAGTAAACAAATTCTAAAAATTTTATTGAAATCTAAGAATTTTAACATGTGTTAATAATGAACTGAAAATATAGCCCCACTGACCATATTGTTATTCAGATTTTTAAAAGGCTGTTACTTTTGAATGGATTTATCAGAGCTTCTTATCAATGAACATATCCAAGATATTAGCAAGAACAATCCACAGTCTAAATTTGGTTTAAATTGGTCCAGGATTTTGGACATTGTGATTACACAAATCTATAAGATACAGGGTTTGTCTGTTAAGTAATGAGAGATGTGTGGTGCTCCAGTCGCCAGCAGCATGCTCTATGAAGGCAGTACTTGTGGTGAGGGGTTTAAGCTAAGCAACGCACTGGCCAGCAGTCGTGTCTGAGCTCTGATGCAGTGAGGATCACGTGCAGCGCAAAAGCTGTTTTTGAGTTTTAGTCGCAACAGAAAAAGTCAAAATTAGAGCATTCACTGGAGCAGTGTTATGCGATTAAATTTTGCTTTCACCTGAGCAAAACTGCTTCTGAGATGCTTGCCTTGATTAAGGAAGCTTACAAAGACGATGTCCTGTTAAGGGCCTTTGTTTTCTGGTGGTACAGCGAGTTCAAGAAGGGACAGGAGACTGTTGAAGACATGGAGCGATCTGGATGCCCTTCAACAAGGGGTTTGGACAAAAATGTGGCCAAAGTAAAAAATCTCCTGGACTCTGACCATCATTTGAGTGCACAGAGCCATCAAACGGAAACAACTGGTGATTGCCGATTGCTGGAAGCTCCACCATGATAACACTCCAGCCCACATTGTCTTCATTGTGACTGCCTACCTGGCCCGGATAGGGGCTGCAACCTTGTCGAAGTTACTGTACAGCTCTGATTTGAGCCGGCAGACTTTTTCCTGTTCTCAAAGCTCAAGAGAAGCCTGAAAAGTCACCGCTTCAAAGATGTTCCCACCATCCAAATGGGTTGTCACAGTCTCTGAAAGAGTTTACGGCAGCTGACTTCCAGGGAGCCTTTGCAGCGTCAGAATTGTGTTGGCAATGGTGTATCGATGCCCAAGGAGACTATTTTGAAGAATTTTAACAATATCTGATTGGAACAATAAATTCTTTTTACCAGACCCAGTCTCATTACTTTACAAATAAACCCTGTATTATGATACTAAGTTATAATATATTTCCAACACTCAAACAAGGTTCAAATACAAACCATTAAATGAATACCATTCAAAATTATTTTAGTATGTCTCACCTAACAAAGTAAACAACTTCTAAAAATTGTATTGAAATTGAAGAATTTTAACATGCATTAATAATGAGCTGAAAAAATAGTACCATTGACCATTATGTTATTTGGATTTTCAAAGGGCTTTTATTTTCAAACAAATTACTGAAATTTTCTTTATTAATGAACACATCCAAGGTATTTTGCTGTACCCCCCCCCCCCCCACCTCCCAAAGAAATGAAAATTGTAAAATGCAACATCATTAAAAACAGAATTCTTTTATGTATCCCTCTCAACTAAAATATAAGAGGTACATACTTGATTAATGATCTAATCCACAATACACAGTTCAGTATTTCAGATGTAATTGTGATGACAAGTTTTGCTTGATCAAGATGATGCTTATATATAGATCTATGAACAAAGTTATTACAATAGGTCGATTTCTAAAGAAATCAAACTAAAATGAAACTAATAATAAAATTTCATGTCTGGATTTTTAACTTAGTATGTTTAAAAATTGTTAGTCAACTTTTTGTTGTTGCTGTTAATTGTTATATATATATATATATATATATATATATATATATATATATTAAGAAGAATCTGAAAGTAAAATAAAATAACTTGAAATTTATTTGAAATTAAAATTTGACTGAAACACAAAGTTAAAATAAATAGTTTTTATTAAATTATTTAAATATAGAGCTTATGTTAACAAAAAGATAAATTACAAAACAGCTAACAACTTCTTTATACATATAAAAGGAAAAAATGATTTCTAATTTGAAAAACTATTATACAGAAAAACAAATACAAGACGTTTTAGTTTTTGAACACTATGACTCATAATTTCTTATTAAATAAAAGATGCAAGCGAAAATATTTTCAACAGTATTATTCAATATTTCAGAAAATATCTTAACTGCAGGTATATAGAGTGAGTAGCAAGAATTTGTAGAATTTTAGGGAAGATTTTGAGATAATTTTATTTTTATTATGCTTCAGATTTGGAGTATGTTAAGAAACAATTACTATATTTATCATTTTTTTTTCAGAATTAAATTAACATTGATATTACAAACAGCAGTTAACAATAAAATAATTTTATAAACTTTATGTTGAAAATAAGAGCAATAACATAAGAAATAAAATGACCTGTTTCAGATGCTTTTTTAATACCCTCTTCATCTTCAGGGCCATCTGCATCTAAGGACTTTAAATCAAACCAAGAAGGCATACGAAAACCAGCATTCAGTGTTACGGGCATCACAGGTCTAAAAACAACAAGAATTAATGAAACACATTTTTTTTTCTAAAATAAGAAATATAGAATATTTTATTTTAAAACACTAAACAAATGTTGCAGTGAAACTTCAATATTTCAAATCACCTTCAGAAATTGAAAATACTACACACTAAGCTGAACCAGGTTTGTCTGCTGCAACCATCTAAAGGTAGTGAGTGTTAATACTTATGTCACAGTACAATGCAGCCCCATATAAAGATCAAGTATTAGTACAAATTGGGAAAAACAGTGATAGACTCATGCAGTATTGGTACAAGTGTAAGTCACAGATGCTGTGATCAGAAAATACATTTATGATTGGTTCAAAGACTTGCATGATGGAAAGGAAGCTGAAGATGAACCATGTTTGGGTTGACCATCAACAAGAAAATCACCAGGCAACATCAAGCAAGTACAACACTTGCTGGCATGCAGTCAGCGACTGTATTGAATATTGATATCAGAAGAATCAAAAATTAGCAAGAGCAGTGTACTGTGGTGCTCTCATTAGAAAAACCCTGAGTAAGTTTCCTGTTTTCAAAGGTTCCAAAACTTGCAGGGAGGGAACTTCGTCCGTAGGAGCAAAAGGACAAAAGACTGCGATAATTCTCAGAATGACCGATTGAACGGGAGAGACTCGGCATGAAAAGAAAATGCCGGACTTCCCTAAAATAAAGTCGACTGACCAGTTACTCTGGCAACAGGACTGTGGCGAGACAGGTTCTACAGTCTTTCTTAACTCGGTAACACAGTACACTCGATCATTCCAAAACATGTGACATCAACGTTTGAATCAATTTGATCAGATTCAGGGAATATATGCAGTTGTGCTACTGTTTCTGATTTGAAATTATTAGATTACTCAGATCCAATCAAGATCAAAGAGTAATCAGAGTTTGAAAGGGTCAATTTATGGGAATACTCTGGAAAAAATAATTCTGCATAAAAATCAAAATACACTATATCTAAATGCTTCCATTTCAAATCATAGATGTTGGTATGAAGTGATGCCGTACTGGTCAGTGCCTTACAAATTTGAAAAAAAAAAAAACTGGTAACCAGCAAAAAGATGACAGTAAAAAATGAGTTGACAGTAAAAAAAAAAATTTTACCTCTACATCATATCCATTTTTTGCAAACATTTTTGTGCCGGGCCTCATTTTACTGATTTTTTGTATGGACCAGGCCGGGCCAATGATTTTGATACAGGCTGAGTCGGGACTAGACCTGAAAATTTTGGCCAGTGAAAAGCTCTAGGAACCATGAAGGAAGTCCAGGCTAGGACAGGCCTGAGTATGCAGAAAAATGTTAGGCACAGATCCGGCTCAGTCCAGAAAGAGTGATGACTAGGCCCGAGCTTCCTGGAATGAGTGAAGTCTAGACACGGCCCAAGCCTGTGCAGACCTCTAAAGGGAATAATGAAACAATTTGTGAAGGGCCAAATTCTTACTAACGAGATTCCCAAGCATGCTAATAAAGAAACACACCAGCAACAAGAAGTTCTTATTTTTGACAGGACATGATTTGTAGCATTTTGATGAAAAGTAAAATTAAAAATAATAATAAGGAAGAAAAAAAAAAGAAAAAGCTAAGCCTGTATTGTCATGACTAAAAATTGTAATAAAATCTTTTTGTTATATACATATGATATTAAATAATAATTAGAGAAAAAATATGTCTTCTTATAATATATGGATTGTCTTCTTTAAATTTATTTCCAAACATGAGTAGCTGCCTTACATATTAACATATGATTGTCTGCAGCAGTTCTGAGTGTCTTTTCTGTATGCAGAAAATAATTTTAAAGAATAATTGACAAATTCCTTGCTGGTATTTTGAAATTCTAGAAACTGTTCTACAGGATTACAGTCTTTTTTTAAAACACTTTCCAACATACAGTAGAGTCAGAGTTAATATAAATGAAGCTTACCCCGATTAAGCAAAACACTCAGAAAAACTGGATTGATGTAAATCTTCATTAACTAACGAGATGAAATATGCATTTATACACAATTTATTCAGATCAAGATTCTGAGAGATTGAGCCACTTTGTATTAAGGGGCGATTCACAGCATCATTAATCTGACCCAAAAATTATCAGTTGTTACTACTCTCATTAGATGATAAAATCTAAAATTTTTTGCTTCTAGGTTCCATAGTTTTCAATTTATCGCTTGTCGGAGGTCACCTTCAAAAATATAAAAAATGCTGTTTTCGTAATACATGGAAAATATTTTTGCCCATATTAGGCAGCACGAAGAACTTGCCTCTGATATTTTTTTTCTATTATGAAATTAATAAATATGGATGTTTATAAAACACACAAAAAGTTCATCGCAAGGTCATTCAAGGCCACAAAGTTAAATCTTTTGCCATTTTCAAGCTGGAATTACTCTTTGCGCATTTCATTTGCCACCACAAATGAGGTATCATTGAATAAAATTACATCAGTACTATTAAAAAAAATGTAAAACATTGAGGCAAGTTGAATGCATTGCCAGATTTTTTATATTAAAATCTCAAAATTTTAAAAACTTGGTCATATTTAAATTCTTGTATCTCGCTGTGCGAACAATATATGCAGTTAACACTACAATTATTTAAAAGCTCTATTATTATACTTAACATAAAAATAAATTTTAGCGAGGAAAAATGCCTAGAAAAAAATAAATGATTTTTTTTATCCAATGAAATATACCATTTTGGATAATATGGATTCTCACTGGAAACAGCATTTGAAATAAGTTTTTGTGTCTGGAAACAACATTCTAAACTAGCATAAATGCTTTACCTTTCCCTGTTAATGCATTTAACACTTTTATATAATATTTTAAATTTAAAAAAATTGTAAGGCCAGATGAGCATAAAATTTTTTTTTCACAGAATATGTTGTGATGACGTGGCCACAGTTCAGAAATTGTTCATATATATAATTCTAAGTTCAAATATCTTTTGTAACAAAGTTTTTTATTAAAACAATAATATTAAATTTCAATCAATGGAATATATTTACAAAAGCAACACGAGTCATCTTACGAGTTCAAAATACTCTTATCGCTAAACGTGTTCGTATTACAGAGATATCACACACATCAGATTTTACTCAAAGTGCAAATAAGACAGTCTCTTATATCCACACTGCCTCAAGACTTTTCTTGACCTTGATTGGTTCTTTCTGGCATCTTGAATTCTGTAAAAAGGTTCTGTAAAGTTCCCAAAACTCCAACTATTGACACTAGACATAGCAGTCCCTATTTCACTTGTAGGAGATTACTTTCAAGGTGAAATAACTATATGGATTTCACTCCAAGCTGTCTAATCCCTGGACAAAAGTATTTCTTTTCTGTTAAGAGATTATCTATTGCCTCCAAGGATGACAATGGAATTCCGGATATCGCTATGTGTTTCTTTAGTATATGTCTTAATGATCAGATAAATTATTTCTTTACATCTGGCAACACCATTTTAAACAAGTCTAATTTAATACCCCGTTCAGATTGAATATTAAGGATATCTTAGACTGCCATTTTATAGGTGGCACGCCCTTGAATTATAGAATCTGTTCGCACCGTAAAACTCATCTAAAATAACTCATTGAATGTTCGTCTGTCTCAGAGCTGTACAAATGTAAAGTGTGACATGCGCATAAGTTAAATCCAGTCTCACCAGCCAGTCAGTTAAAGCGAACATCCACATCCAATCAGAGTGAGTGGTAGCGGCTGCATCTAGTCATAGAAAGTTCGAACTCACTGAATGACTTTGTGGAACTCCCTCAGTGAGTTCGGCAGTCTGAGATGTCTTAAATATCTGATCTGAATGGGGTATAATGCTTCTATATGCCAACATCTTTATAAAACAGATTGGAGCTAATTTACTCACATGCAGGGGTCGGAAAAACTACTTTTATATTGTAGCGAACTACAACTACACCTACTTTGTCAAAAATGTAGTTAACTACAACTACTTGTTTTAAAAAGTAGAGACTACAAACTACTTTTCAAAAGTAGTCACTACTTCACTACTTGCAAATTTTGTCAAAGTGTTCAATTTACACTAGAAATTGAAGACACGTCACTCTTTGTTATATCGCGCCTGCCGGGATAAAATTAAATAAATGGGACATAACTGAGGGCATTAAAAAATTAAGAAAGATACCATACAAGGAAATGTTTTATGTTTGTCTTGAAAACATTTTATACACACTCACAAATTTCGTAGCAAAATTAAGAGAGATATTATAATCTAGTAAACTACAGAAAAACAACCCTAAATGCAAACAATAAATAAATCTGCAAATGGAGCAATTCCGAATAATAAGAAATCCGGCATTAAAACATGAAAACATCTTAATGGGGAAATAGACAAGTGTTGCCAACAAGAAAATTAATTCCTTTGGTGGGTTAGTACTTGGTTTCAGCAGCAAGTGTCAATGGAAAAATCTATGACTTCATGCGATGTGTTGCTATACACTGCAGCTGAGATGCCACTACGATTCGGAAATTTTTGAGTAGAACAAATTCTGCACAAAAGAAGCGAGTTTCGATCATGTGATTTGCAGAATGGCACTTTTTTTCTCTCCTGAAGTAGTGTTAAAAGTAGCGTCTGTTCTCGCTACAAACGACTGATTTTTTGTATCGTGCTACTCGCTACACTACATTGTGCAAAATATAGCATGCTATACTACAAACTACTGTAAAAAATAGTGACTACAGTAGTTTTGCTACTTGTAGCATGTTACTTCCGACCCCTACTCACATGTTAGTAAGAGGCAAATTTATTCAGTTATTTTCAAACTGCATCTGTGGAAATTTAAAAAAAAAAAATATGGATGAAAAACTTCTTTATGAAGACATTTTTTTCTATTGAGAAGTATTGAACTGAGGTGCTCATTCTAAATCTAATGTCACTGGAATTCCAAACAATCACTTGCTCATCAATGACACTTCTCTGCATCTCGTATTTTCTTAGTTTCTAAAACAAGGGATTATAATATTATTGAATTGAAACCCCCCAAACCAGGATTAAGAAACTGTCATTGTCAAAGTGCTAGGTGAAGATGAAAGAGAAGTCGTAAAAATTTAGAACTAAGAAAAGAATTAATTGGCCATAATTTTTTTTTTCGGTAACTCGGTTAAAGCAGAAAATTAAGTGGGGCTTGGATAATCTGGACTCAACTGTAATTGAAAATTGTTAATTGACCTTAGATTGTCTGACTGCAGTCTGACCATGCTCACATATAAATATGAATTGCCATGTAATTGATATATATGTTATTGAGGTTTACCATAGCATGATCACTATTAAAAATGAAGTGTGTAGCATTTACAGTTTGTTTAAAGGGACACTCAAAAGAATTCCATTACATTATAGTCTGTGGTAGAAAATCATTCGCAGTGCATTTTAGTGATGCTACACTATTTGAAACAAAGAAATTCATATGCATTACTGAGGTTCACTACAAGATACTTACTGTAAAATATGGTGTGCATAGCATTTATCGTTCATTTACTTCATATCGTTCATTGCTGAGTTAATTCTAACATTTAGATATACATTATACTCGTGATTTTACGATCTTTGATTTAGCAATCCCTTGCGACTTAGTGACCATTGGATTAGGTCCCGAGTGTTTTGGCGACCCATAAATAATTTGAATTTTGATTTAGCAACCTTTCCAAGAACATGAATAAACAGTGCATTATATTAAACTTTTCAGAGAAATATAAAAACAAGAGCAAAAAAGCATGCAACAAGCATAGATTATGAAATACTTTCCAACATATTTAGAAAACTGTAATGAAACTTCACTGTTAAATAAGGTGAAAGAAGATAAGTAAGTAAACATTTTAGAAAACATAACACATTGTAAAATACAGTTTTTTAAATTACCTTACATTATAAAAAAGTAGTCAAATTATTTTGTGCAACCCTGTATATGATCTATAGATTTGGATATATACTACATTACATAGCATGATAAAATTTAGTTCAGTTAGAAAATTCATAGTTAGCAATTCTCGCCAAACAATGGAAATGCATTCGAAATCTTTTATACAGCCCTGTATATTATCTAAAGACTTTTGTACACACAATAATCTAAAAGGTAAAAATGCATTCATGTAAAAAGCACATAAGGCAACTTAAAACTCACTTCCAGCAATTACCAACCATAAACAACAATGTATCTTGTTGTTTGTGTAGCCATGTATATGAAGTTATTTATATTCCACAAACTTCTATTAGTCTACTAAATATAGTTCAGAAGGAAAATGCATAACACAATTAAAAACTACCCTTAAGCAATTCACTCCCATAGTCTGTAATACTTATGAATTTTCTTGTATAGCCCTGTATTGTATATGATCAACCGGATTTATACACACCATGTACAATGAAAAAATTTAGTTAAACTTAAAAACGCTAACCAAAGTTGAAAACACACTTATCACACATATACTGTAATTTTCGCACGTATACTGTAACATATCTTTTGCATGTCTATGTATATGAACGAGAGAGATAAATTCAATGCACACCATACTTTTAAGTGAGCAATTTATAGTGCACCTCAGTAATGCATATAATTTTTCATTATGTTTGAAATAGTTACATACATCATTAAAATTACACTGTAAATAATTTTTCTCCATCAGGCATGAAAGTGGGAAATTGAAAAAAAGGTGGAAACTTTTTTCATCTATCCAACTCTTATAATTTATACACATTTTAACAGTTATTTATACAATTAAATAAAATATAACTGTACATATGATTATTATTTTCTTTCCATAAAGTAGAAAGTATTACAAACAAATTTAAACTAACTAACAATAAATGTACAGGATCATTGAATAAAAAAAAATAAAACTGAAGACAGTTTGCAAAAGGTATAAATACAAATATATCTGATCAACTTTGATTAATTTTTCAAAACAAATATTATTCTGGATGGTTTGGCTGTACAAGATTTTTCACCTTCTTTTAAAAGAAAAAAAAAATGTCCATACTAAATATATACATGTCAAATCAATCTTTGCTCCAGAAATACATCTCCAAAAATGCATCACCGAAATTACCCAAAAGTGTTGTATAAATAAGACAAAATATTCTGTTCCAAAGAGAACCTTATGGAAACTTCCTTTAAAGGAAAGACACTTTAAACAACATTATTTACATGGAATTTCAGATACTTATAATATAAACTCACCTTTGACTTGATGGCTCTTTTGCATAACAATTCAGAAACAAACTCCAAGGATTTGAATAGACAAAATGTCTGATTATTAAATTTTCCAGGACCGACCCCCCCCCCACCTATATGATTCCAATATTTTCTTTGCATTTTTACATCA
This sequence comes from Maratus michaelseni, assembly GCA_963931845.1. NCBI lineage: Eukaryota > Metazoa > Arthropoda > Arachnida > Araneae > Salticidae > Maratus > Maratus michaelseni. The sequence goes on from OZ007599.1 coordinate 253,728,254, forward strand.
ATCCAGAGAATGACCAAAATTGCTTTAAAAAAGGTGGAATTCCTCCTTTAGGAGGAACTCTTTCATGCCTGCTCCATAGAACAATGTGTAACAGAATTCTTTTTGTCCCTGTAAATGATAATAAATGCTTTGCACCCCATATTCAACAAAAAGTATGTTTTAATGTGCTTCAAATAATTATATAACAATTTCATCATGTTTCAAATGGTGTAACATTATCAAAATGCATTTTAAATGGTTATTTCCCATTGACTATAATGTAACGGAATACTTTTGACTGTCCTTGTAAAAAATGCCCTGCTATACACACTTCATTTTCAATAGGAAACATGCTGTTGTAAATGAGAATAACACAAAAATTTCAGGGCAATCTAAGTATATTTATGTGAGTTAGAGCATGGACGGACAGCAGACAAACCAAAGTCAAACACTTTTCAATTAGGTTGGAAAGTGTTAAAGCAAGTAACCAAACATTTCCTTCTTCCGAGTCTGACCCTTTCAGATGTCTGTCAGCACTCATACCCCTTCCTTCTACATGCTCCAAGAATGACAATACATCTAACAACAGCTCTTACATTTCTTCGAAATTTCTCTCCCCTTTTGCTTATAGCTTTACAAAGCATGCCCACTGGGCTCTGCAATTAGCTGGCTTGTGATTGTCACAGAAATATACATATCAGGCTAATGTACACATTACATGATGGGAAAATCTCTCGACATACAATCTTTTAAGAGTCATTTCATTGACGTTAAATCATTTGTAGACTGGATTTTTTTTTTTCTGTTCAACATTTTTATTTCTTCATGGCTACTATTGTAAATAAAAGATCATCCATATCCATTGATATGAAGGCGAAAATTCTTGAAACTGTGGAAAAACATCATATAGTAAAATCTGAAAATTGCTAAAATGTTTAACATTCCAAAAAGTACTCTTTTCACTATCATAAAAAATTGGGATGCCATAATGAAAGCAAAAGTATCTATACTACCAACCTGCCATTGAAAGCAAAAAAGCTACAACATCCTTTTTCAAAAAAATGTTAATTAACTAGTGTAAGTCATTTTTAAATTTTGTAAAATGTTTAAATTAATTCTTACCTATAAAATTATTCCATGATTTTTATACATTTTTTAATTCTAAAGATTCAGACATATTACAACAAATATATATTTTTAAAATTGTATAAATCAATAGTTTTTATTACATTAGAATTTAGGTATTTTTGAGCTGCATTAAAACAACCCATATTACCAACTTTTGATTTAACAACCATTCGATTTAACGTCCAATTTGTCAAAGTCCTGTGAAGTAGGGATGCAGCAGATATCCGGCCAACATACTGCATCCGGCTGATTCGGCCAGTATGCCAGATATTATGAGTACATCTGGCCTGAAACTATAAGGCCAAATTATGCATTTATTGTTCTAATTCATTGTTTAAAATTTCCAGATTAACAAAGTTGATAATTTAATTTAGCAAAATACAATGTATTAATTTATTAAATTTTAAATTCAGGTTTTTTATTTATATTTATGACATTGTGTTTCTAAACCTATAAAAACATGCAAAGAACTATAACTACTCATATGCTATGTACTTTCGTATATTAGCAACACAGTTAAAAAGGAAAAAAACACAGAATGACTCATCAAAAAAGAAAAATCTCATTTTTATATAAGGTAAAGTGATGTATAGAATGAAGTTCAAGAGGAAAAAAGGGAAGATAAAGATATGAAATAAAACATTCTGCTATATTTATATGTATTCATATGTTTCTTTCTTTTTTTTCCCACGAGAATAATGTATTACTAAACTAATATTTCTTAATTTACTAATTTTGTTATGCAGTTCAGTTATGTTAGTAGCAAATAGCAAGAACAAGTTTTTTGTTATATCACATAACAAAACTTTTTAAAAATAGGTAACGAGGAGAGTTAAAAGCTTGAACATACAATACACTGTTAAAGAAACAAGGAGTTCCTTACCAGGTGAAAGAATATAAGTGAAAACCTTATATATATATTTATTTAATTGAAAACACTAATAGAATTTTTACATTTAATTTATATCTTTTAGATTTTTCACAAACAATAACAACAATTGATTTTATAATGAAAAATAGCAATTACATATTCAAATAAAATTTTGAAATTTATTATAAACAATACTTTTGTCTTGACCTCGTGCCAAGAATAAACAGTTATAGAAATCATCAAAGATTGCTAGCTTTTTTATTCAGATAATTTCAGTTGTTTTAAATGTGGTTTGATTACATGTCTTAAATTTGTTTTATTTATTTTATATTTTATTTTTAGATTGATAAAGTATTAATTTTGTTATGGAATATAAGCTGGAAACAAAAAGTGCACACAGATTTACTTTTTGTAATAGTCTGTCTGAAAATGACAGGTTAAAAAAATATGATGGTTGAAAATTATTATAAAAACAATAAAAATGAGTAAACTGTGAAACAGTTTCCAAACAAATTACATTAGAAATAATTTTTCTTTTCTTCAATTCGATGGTATAAAAATTGAAAATGTGCCATATTTTGAAGTTAATAAAAGTTACATTTAAACATCTGTTGTTGCCACATCAAAATGATGCCAGCGTTACGCACGGATATGTTTGTCCTTTATAATGTAGAAAGAGGAAGATAATCTCTTTCCAAAGTAATCAGCTGTAAGTTTGCTGTTCTCTTAAAATTATTTTATTATTTCTAAACTATTTAGCTGATATTAGTATAACTAATGATTTAAAAATAATGTAATTATAATATTGGCATTAAAGCTGAAATAATTATAAAAACAATTGTTAATAGAAAATTAAAAAACTAGATTGTAAAGGAAATAACATATTAATAGTATGTAAATGCATGCTTAATTTCTTTAAAGGTAAATAAAAATTACAAAAGGACAGATCAAAACATACTGCGGCCGGATATCCGGCTGCAAATTACACCGGATATCCGGTGTCCGGCCAAACTGACATCCGTTGCATTTCTACTGTGAAGGTCGTTAAATCATGAGTTTACTACATTAATATTTCAGTTCTGACCAACAGTTTCTGAGAAAACTTAAATAATAGATTCCTCTCCATGCCAACTTTTAAGACATGAAATGATAACTTCCATTCTTAGTCTGAAATTTCCAAAACACAATTCTCTGGCTGCCATGTTAATTCAGATTTCAAAAATCGAAATGCATGGTGGGAAATTTTTTCTTTTCACTGAGAAAAAAGAATGTCTGATAAAAACCTGAAGTGACTTCTGGTCAAGAATAATTTATATTAATACAGTAGAAGATCTTTATAATGCAAACCTAAAAACATAAGGTTGTGCGTTATATAGAATTTTGCGCTATATAGATCACATTTCACACATCATTAAATTTAGCTTGTAAAACATGGCCAAATATGTGTGAAACATACCAAAATACCTTAGAGTATCTTTATATTGCATTCTTTATTACCAGGAGTTATATATTATAATTTTTTGCATAATATGCCACACATTGTTATTTTTACTTTATAAAGATTGTCCAAACATAGCTGTATCAAATCATAGCAATTTTTTCAGTAATTAGCTCTGAATTAAGGAGATAAAGTTAAATTCATGTATCAGATTTAGCCCTCTAGAGAATAACAACTATTTATAATGTAAAAATTCAGGTGTTTCTTAACTGAAAATTTATTGTTTACATCTGAGAAGTTGTGTGTTATATGGAGAATTGCATTATAAAGATCTACTGTATTTTTTTTAAACTGAAGGTGTTGTTAGAAAGGAAAATTTATGCTAGTTAAGTGTGTTATTTATTTATTTATTTTGTATTTTGATTTCTAAACTGGATACAGAATTTTAGAAATTGCAGAAAAAATGAAAATCATACAATTGTCTTTCGGAAAATAATTCTTTTGAAAGGATTAATATTTTTTTTAAACCAAAGAGGTTGTTTTAAAGTAAAATATATGCATATTTAGTGGGCATTTTTTGTTTTTTCATATTTTGATTAAAAAGATTTATAAATAATGCAGAGAAAACTAAAAATGCAAAAATGGCATCATAAAAATAATTTATTTCAAAGGATTTATAATATATTTTTTAGTGGCTTACACCATTAAAATCAGAAAAATAAGATTATTGAGTGTGTATTTTTGATTTTTACGTATTTTGTTAAGAAAAGCAGATGTTTGGAGCTTATGGGGCCAGACCTGAAGCAGTTTTGTGATAGATTTCTGACAATAGATGAGACGTGCCTACATCACTATGATCCAGAGTCCAAACGACAGAGAATGGAGTGACGTCACAGCAGTTCACTTCCCTCCCGCAAATTCAAGGTGCAAGCATCAGCACGCAAAGTTATAGTCACAATTTTTTGGGATGCGAAGAGTGTGTTTCTTATTGACTACCTGGAGACTGGACACACAATCAGGGAGGTCTATTATGCAGCCCTAATCCCTAAGTTACACAAAGCAATCAAGGAAAAACAGCACGGGATGTTGCAGCGAAAAGTGCTGTTCCACCAGGACAATGCTCCGGCCCACAGAAGCTATGTTACTGGTGCCGCAATCCATGCAGCTGTTTTTGATGTGTCGGAACATCCTTCCTACTCTCCAGAACTCCCCCTGGTGACTTTCATTTGTTCCCTAAGTTGAAGGAGCACCTCAGGGGGTCGAAGTTTCATTCAAATGCAGCTGTTATGGAGGCTGTGGAGGAATGGCTCTCAGCTCAGCCAGAGACTTTCTTTGAAGCAGGCACAGTGGATTTACAGCATAGGTGGCAGAAGTGCATTACTGTGAAAGGAGACTTTGTGGAAAAATAATATTGCTTATAGATCAGGGACAATAATTATTGAACCACCCTTGTATCTGTGCTAAATATTACTTTTTTTTAAAAAACTTTTTAATGTCTTTAAACTATGAAATATAAGAGTATTCGGCTAAATAGTTATTCAGCTTATCTGTATGCCAAATATTCGATATTTGGCCAAAATCACTATTTGGTGCATCCCTAACAAAATACATAAAAGAAAATAACTACAATAACTTAGTCAGGGATTCTATTCAGATATAAGAGATGTTTTATAATGAATCAAAATCAGCAACAATTTCTAAGCAGTATCAAAGTTTCTAATATTTGAGGAGTTGAACATTTCATTTATGTAGGATCATGTGATGATAATTGCTTAAGAGCCTACATCAATCATGCAAAAAAACGCTCAAGCTAATGTTAAGTCTACGGGAAGGTTCTAGTGTGATTTCTCGCATTTTAATATTTTTAAATGCTTTTTTTTGCATAGGATAGCTGAGGTCAATCTCCAATGTTGTTAGTTTTTACCTTTTTGATTTTGATTCCAGTTATTTTATATAAGGGTAATTTCCCTTTCAGAATCGGTTCCAATCGGTTCCAAAATTGAAAATGCCTGCTTATAAAAAAAACTGCAACAAAAATCGAAAAAGTAAAAACTAACAACGTTGGAGATTGACCTCAGCTATCCTATGCAAAAAAAGCATTTAAAAATATTAAAATGTGAGCGAGAAATCGCACTACAACTTTTCCCATAGACTTAACATTAAGTCACATGGCAACTAGAAATACAACAAATATTTGGCCCATAAGCAAATTATCAGATTCAGTATTCATATAATTGCTTAAGAGCCTATACTTAGTCACATGACAACTAGAAATGGAACAAATATTTGGCCCATGAGCCAATTTATCAGATTCAGTATTTGGCTAAAGCCAAATAATATTAGAGTTGAATATTCATATTTATGCATTAAAAATTTTTAATTCTTAAAATTCATATTTATTTTGTATGATGGAAACTTTTAATTAAAATTGTTTTTCACTTAAATATTTATACATTGTTTTATACAAAAAAAAAAAAATCTTGTAATGACTTTTCAATTATAAAGTGTGTTTATATAGTATTAATATAGTATGCATTTATATGCAATATTTGCATTAAAATATGTTTGAAAGTAAAATTTGGCACAAATGATGTTTTTTAAGGATTCAAACTATGAACTTTAATTATAAAAGTTATACATTTTAATTAGTATAACATTTAAAAAAAAAAAAAACATTAGAATTACATCAACATTCCTTTTCTACATAGATATTTTCTGCCTCTGAAAATAAATCTTCCCTAACACTACATGGTGGGAAATATATCGTATACACTCATGAAAAAAAAAATTAATAAAAACAAAATCCTAACAAGAAAAATTTAAGATCCATGAATGAAAAATACACAGTTTATTTGCAACATAATTTATTAAATATATCAGTTACAAGGCTATAATTAAATTTGCACAGGATCAATATATTTTAGATATGCAAACATGTATTTTCTGCTTCAGTTACTTAGTGGTTTCATGGTGTTGGATTTTATATTAGATAAGAGTATTTTTCTAAATTGTTAAAGCTAAAATGTCTACAAGGTTCAACAATTTCTGTTTCAAAATGTACATATATGACAGAAATTTATCTGTTTAGAGATAAGGATAAAATTTAATTGAAGTAATTCCACAACAAATTATTTGGGTCTGATTCATTCTGTTGAATGTAAATATTACTATTGTTTATTTTGTACCAGAAGTTTATGAAATATATTAACCTTATAATAACAAAATATTATTTTGAACATTTATATCTAACATTCATATTCTGAGAAAATTTTACTGAGAAAAAGCTTCTTTTTGACAATTTTCAGGCAAATATCTTTAAGTGTAAATTAATGTCTTTAAAAAATTATAATTTGCTCTATTTGAATTTTTAAAACAAAATAAAAAAATGTAACAGAGAAATACATAAAAATTGTGTTTAGAGTGCTTATTACATCTTGATTTAAGATAAGAATGAATTCATTATTTGGAAGCCGAATAACCAAGTAGTCAGCCTTGATTTTGGCTAAATGGCTTCAACCAAATCACTATTTGCTGCATCCCTAGTGACATCATTTGCATGCTAATGCTAAACCAATAAAGTCATTCTATACAAATTTCTTGTTACAATTAAATATTTTGAAATGGGTTTTTTCTGCATATAATATCTGAGGTCAATTATAATGTGATATCTTTGTACTTTTTCGATTTGGGTTTTAATTTATATCCAAGGACACTTTCAATTTCAAAACCAACTAACCAACTTTCTTTAATTGAAAGTTTCTTTAGAAATAGACTGCAACCAAAATAGAAAAAATATAAAGATACTACACAGACCTCAGTTATTCTATGAAAAAAAAAATTACATACATACATATATATATATCATCTTAAAATATTCAAGGATGACACTCAGAAAATGTAAAGAAAAAAATGGACTGTGAAGTAAAATTTATGACATTTATGTATGAATTCTGTAAGCTATATTGTCTTGAATATAAAACATATTGACAAATTTCTTGTATTAAAATCAGATTTTTGTAATATTTTCTATAATAAATATATTGCATAAGAATATTTATTCATAAATATAAACAACCAACCATATTAGTTTTATTCCCATGTCGTCAATAAACCTGTGCATAAATATTAGAAATAAATGTCTAAATCAAATATATCTGCAAGAATAAGTTTGTTCAACATAAATTTAAAATGTTAAATTGGTAAAAAAATTTATTATTGCATTTTTACACAAATTAAAAATTTATTTAAAAAAATTAAAAACAAAAATTAGGTTTAATTATGAAATTTAGTATTTTTATATTTAATTTAAATATATAAAATCACTTTTTTTTTTTTTTTTTTGCAAGAACATATCTTTGATGATTAAGCCACCAGGACCACAGTGCACCATTTACCACAAATGTTAATGTATAGAACCCAAAATTATTCTTATATTGGGTCTTCAGAACACAAACTTTTCTGTATTGCAGGCTAAGTGTGCCATGCTGTCGTCAGCAATCATGATCCACATAGATGCAATTTTTTTTTTCAATGCAGATAAATATCCTTGAATACAGAAATGCAAATGAGAAATTTCTAAAGAATGCCTCCATTCATTTAACAGTAGCTAAGAATGTTGTCGTGTGATTAAAACTAGTGCTCCCGATGCAATATGTATTTCAGTTATATGTCTAACCAATATACGTATATAACAACGCTAAGAAATATGTATACCTTAAAAGATACATTTAAACGTATCTAAGTATGTATAAGTGTATATTGGTTAAATGTATAATTTAAGTATACGTATATTTTAAATATGTATTTACTTTTAATACCAATGGACGTCATCAGTCTTATGTCACTAAACTAAAAACAAGCTGGAAATCAGTAGTGTTAGTGAAGCAATTTGCATAAAATGTTTCATATATAGGATCTTGTTATTTTCCCCTATAAATGATTATTATAAGTACATAACAGAAGTAAACACATTTTTAGCAAAGAATGAGAGTATACATGTTTCAAATTTATTGTCAATCCTTGTTATGGTTTTTTCTTTTCTAAGTTTTTGAAAATTCTTTATTTGTGTGTGTGTACTCAAGATTGTGCCCGGGTGCAAACGTTATTCTTTCGACGCGACGCAGAGTGCTAATATTTTCTACTCTGTATTAATGTGTATAATGCAAGTTCATTTTTTTTAATCATGACACTCGTGGTATTTTTTATACAAATTGTATATGCATTATGTTTAAGATTTTTAATCTTGACAAATTTCATTTTTTGTGTGCAGTACTTATAAATTTCGATTACTTATAGCCTGACAAATAATCGTCAATGCAGATTTTAGAACGCAATCAAAAAACATGCTTAAAATGACTTGCCTTCTCTTTTCTTTTTTACTGGAAAATGTATTTTCAAAATATTTTAAATATAAAAAAAAAAATTCTTAAATACAATAAAAGTATGATTACAAAATTTCCCAGAATTTGGATTGGTCAGTGTCACTATAAGATATAAAGTCAATGTATGCCTGTGTTCTGCAGCCACATGCAAAAAAGATGTTTTGCACAAAATGCCCATGCCATAGATCTAAAGAAGTTGTGTGCAGATGTACAGACATGTGAAAGGTAGCTTTGAAGCTACCAGGATGGTGCAAAATTTTAATTAGATTAACTATTGAAAACTAACGATTAAAAGTTTAATCATGACTAAAGATTGATGATTGAACTTTATCGTCAATCTTTAGTCATGATTAAACTTTTAATTGTTAGTTTTCAATAGTTAATCTAAAATTTTGCACCACCCTAGAAGCTACCCACAGTAAAACATTTTATAATTAATAGCTTAGGTTTGAGGGCCAAAAAAATAAAATTTAAACTGAGAGAAAAATGTTCAGTTTATCTTATTTATTCCTTTTTTGGCATATTTTTACTGCAAGGCAGGTAAACTCAGGGCTTTTAGCCCACGTAAACTTCGAGAATGCAGGACTCAGTGGGTGTTTTGCAATGTCTCTGATCCACAGACCAGCAGGAGAAAAGCATATTTTTTCACGCAATGAATGAAAAACGTTTAAACATTTACATATTTAATCGCTGGGGTAAGTTCTGTATACACGCTGTACCGTATGTACTTTTTTGTATAATATGTATAACCAACTTAGCCATATCATAAGTATACAAAATCTGTACCCCATATAATACGTATTATACATACACTCGTATAAACATTTAATAGGGAGCACTAATTAAAACAGGCTATTTATAACAATCTTTCTAAGTAATGCTACTTTTATATTTAACCTTTTCTCTGTTTGCAATAATAAATGCATATCAATTCCACTTTTAAAAATTTGTCATATTTTCAAAATTAAAAGCAACACTTTCAAAACCTTATTATACCCTCCCCCCTTCCCAATTTTTGCTGTTCTGGATAAGGATCCATAAACCTCTGTCTAAATTTGGCCCTGATCTCTAGAATAAATTTTTAAAATCATAAACAAAAGATAATAGTCCTCCACTAAATCACTTATTTGGTCATAGTGTTTGAGCTCAGAAGAAGGAGAATGAAAATAAACACTTATTTTATACCTGCCAACATATTTTATTTCAAGAAAAAATTTCCATACTAAAAATACATATGTAATGAAAAATATGCTGTAACCTAACATAAGTCATGTCAGAAACCCAACATTTTGAGCATTATTCAATGTAACAGAAATACAAGTATAAATATATAATGCAAATATATATACACACATATAAAAATGTAAAAGGAATAGTGGTTCACTTGGTAGATAAAAGTCATAGTGACTTTTTAATCAAATTTTAGTGATATGCATTGTGTTTTTTTCATCTACAAATGCTAATACTGAGAGTATATACAACCTACAGCAAAATCTTTTATTTCTTGTTAAAATAGTTTACACCTACACAACCATGTATTTTACCTTTCTCTTTATATTTAAAGACGTTAAATGAAATGAAAAGAATTAAGAAAACTTACGCAGTAGGACAGATGTACTTTACATGTGGTAATTTCTGCATTTGCAAGGCAGCAGCCCATCCATGGCTAGAGTTAAATTAAAAAAACTTTTATAAACACTATTGATATGCAAAATATGATAAAAATGATTGGCATTTACAAACATGAAACAAAAAATAACCCAAATCATTATTTCTCTCTCTCTCCCAATTACACAGCTTGTAATAATTACTGTTATTATGTGATACTATTAATATCAGAGCTAAAGTCAGTCTGGATTTTCACTTTTAGCTCAAAGAATCATAATAACTTGCTTAACCCTTTTTGCAATGAGCAACCAGTATACATAACAATGTTTTTACTTTCGTCTTGAGAGCCATGAGTTCATGCTGAACTTTGTGGTTTTCAAATCCTTAGAGACAAACTCATGCAGCACATTTGAAACATTTTTTTTTTCCTTAAGTTTATCATACGAAATTTTATCATAATCGCATTTGAGTTCGTATCATGGAAAAATATATTTCTTTCTAATTGAAGCAAATGGAGTCAATAATTTTTAATTTATGTAAATTTTATGACTAAAAATAAATAAAAGCCCATGTATTTATGTTTTTTTTTTTTGTATTTATGTTCTATTTCACTATGTATTTATGTTTTTAAACATGTTTCTTTACCATCATAAATTTCTAACATGTCTAATAAAACTTCTATTTTTCTGCTTATCCAAAAATTTCCTGGAGCACTTGAAGCGGACTACCTGGGTCAGATAACCAGCTATAAACATATGACATAGCTACTTTATCATGTGTATGCCTGACTAAGACTGCCTGCTGATGCTTATCTTTTATTACTTCTTTAATTTTTTAAAATCTTTATTGGAAATAGTTTATTTGTACATTGTTGCGATTAACGCTTTAGATTTTTGTTCTTTGTGAAGGAAAGAGAGGCTCTATTTTATTTTGTTTTGGCAAACACAGCTCCATGGTAAAAATAAGTTTTAAAAAAATTATTGACTGTGGGTGTTAAAACTCTCCAAATATTTTCAGACAGTCAAGTTAATAGGACTTTTCTTTGGTTTTAATTTTGATATTTTTTTACAATAATTTTCGATACAGTTTTACATTAAATGATCTATATTTATGTATTATTTCGTAAACAAATTACGATGTTTAAAACACATAGGTATTTGATGATGAAAAACATTTCATCCTGAGAAAGTAAAATTACTGAGAGTGAAAGTGATTCTAACACAATTATTGACTCTGACTATTTTGATGACAATTTAGATAAGCCATACTCAACTTTTTTTACTCGGGGGCCGCAAACATATGTTTGCTATGTTAGGCGGGCCGCAACACACTTATATAATAATGTGAGAAAGAAGGTAATTAAAATAGTAAGATACATAAATAGTATAACAATATCAATATTATCAGTAAGGTTGAACGTTTGTTCTGAAAGAAATGTTACCAAAAAAATTTAATACCAGTATTTCTAAACAATAAACTTTGTGGTTGATTTCTATTGCAAATGCTATAGAAAAGGTCGCAAAGTTTGTTGTTCGGAAATAGTATTGTAAAAATAGTTTACTTACAATTTTTTCCCACAACAAATGTTCAATCCTAAAAAAGCTGTATTAGTTATATAAAAAGGTATAAAACGTAACAGTATTACAATGCAGAATTTCTAAAGAGGAAAAAAAATCAGGGCAATTTATCTAATAAATCAGTTTTTGCTCAATACAAAAACTTTGTATTATTTTTTAATTGAAGAATATATATAGTATATATTACACACACATTTAATTAGTTTGGGATAATGTTTGATTAGTGTTGAAGATTAAGAAATGTATACACCGCTGTAGAACAAATATAGGACAACATGTGAAAAAAACTTTTAAATAAGAAAACAGCATTTAAGGTGTTTTAACAAAATTTTTAACTAATTATAAATAACAGGACAGATTTTGAAATCCCATGAAAATATATAAAACAAAGGTGAACATCTTAAATATTTTCTATGCACATCTCAATTTTATAAATATGAATTAATGATTATTCGTCTCGGGCCACAAATAAAAGGTAGCCGGGCCGCAGGTTGAATATGGCTGATTTAGATCAACCATTTGCAGGCCCTTTTGGACAATGTTTATGGATATGATCTAATATAAACCCAGTTACTCCTATGTCATTTTATGCATCTTCAGGTATAGATGTAAACTAACTATTCTCTTCAGAGATGGATTTTTTAAATGTTTTCTTTGATGATGAAATAGCGAAAATTATTACAACTGAAACTAATGCTTATCAGTACTTGAAAACAAGTGGGTAAGTGTGATCGAAGATCGCACAAAGGGTTTCATTTAATATTCCTTTCAAAACACTTTATCCTTTAATAAATAAATCCAACTGAAACATTTTTAAATATACACTACAATGTATATGTCAAAACACTATCTCAATAAGAACATAGATGACAATCAAACAACAACAAAAAAAGTTATTTTAATTAAAATACTGATAAATTCAAAACTAAAGTTATATAAGAATTAAATTAGGATATTAAAAATAACAATATGTAAGATTATATATGAACACATGGTAAAAAATCTTAATACATTAAAGTTAAATGTAAAATTTTATTTACTGCTCTTCATATTTTGTAAATAATCACTCATAAGTGAAGAAAAAAAAATTTTTTTTTTTATTAGAGGAATTAAATCCTGAAAGAAAAACAAAATATTAATTTATGTGCATAAAAATAACTTTATATAAAAAGCAATAAAATAAATAATCCCAGTTCCAACGAATTTACTAATTTGAAAACACTGTGAATCAGTACAGCCATCTATGGAAGTAAAGGTAAACAAATAGTACAGAATATTAAGAAATCAATAAATATGGATTATTAATGCATTAATATGCAGACAAAATAAATAATAAATAGAAAGTTAATCTAACAACGAATTCGACAAGAGTTATGTACATGATTATTTCTAATGAATATCACTCCTTAGGAAAAAAAAAAATTAATGGAAAATATTTTTATTGAGTGGCATACAATATTGCCATCTAGGGATGTAAATGTTAACAAATAGTAAAAACTATTAAGCTTTAGCGATCCATTTTATTTAAACAATTAAAACCATGTAAAGGAATTATTTACGCATTATAAAAATAGTTAATTACACATGTAGGAGCCATGAGTGTACTTTTGTGATTTTAATTTTTACATCTTAATTTAAAATCTCGTAATAAAATGTACGTTGGTTAACAACTTTTTGTTTTGTTTTCATATTTGAGTATACAACGTAAAGTCCTAGAAGAAATAAAAAAGAATATAATTTGAAAATAGCTTCAATAATGTAACATTTATATAATTTTTCTTCTTTTTTACTTAAGAAAATTAACATATAAATAATTTTTGCCTTTTGCATTTAAGAAAATTAACTCCTGAAGATGGTTTTAAAGATAAACTGAAATGTCGAGAATAATTTATATTTTTGTGATAAATCCATCAGACAATGAAATGTAAGAACTGTCAGATCCGTGTAAAGGAACTTTTATGCTATACAAATTTTATAATTATAATCTATGAGAGCTGAGCACATATGGAAAACATATTTAATGTTACCTAAAAAAAAAAAAAGTAAAATAACAACAAAATAAGAAATTTCTTTTAATTAAATCCATTGGAGAATTAAATGAAAAAAAATTGAAATTTCAGCTTCTGTCAAAAGAGAATCGAACCTGGGATCTCTGGGTCAGAAAGATCACACTTTACCACTGGACCATAGGGTCTACAATGAAAAGGTTGAAAATAAGATTGTTTTGAAATCGCAGAAATGGTGAGATGTCATTAAATTAATTCATTCAATTAAAATAATATGACTTTCTCAAAATTTCATGATTTTCAGTGTGACAGCGGGTATTTAACTGTAAGTACACAAAATTTCAAGTCTTTTACTTATACAATTTCTGAGAATGGACTCTGTGATGGACAGACACAGAAGCAAGATGAATAGAGTTTCGTGAGATGGACGAAACCCTAAAAAGACTCCAGTACATCATACAAAGTGTTTGAACTGTTGACAAAACAATAATTGTGTTTTTAAGCTCTTACCGTTCTCATGGGCAAAGTGAAAAAGCCAAAAATTTAAATGTATTTTACTACAGATAATTGCAACACCATTCTTCAATCATACAATGAAACATGACTGGTATTTAAAAATAGAAAGGTAAGAAAAAAGGGTAAAATTTGGCAGCTATGCTTAAATGCATAAAATATTTAAACTTATTAGAGATGTTTCTAGGGATTTTAGTACAATGACTCGCATGAGTGATTGAACAGATGTATTTAAAACAAAGTTGGCACCTGAGAGAAACACATAAAGGACAGACTCTTTTGTCTCAATTTATTTAAAACACATAATATAAAAAACAGAATTTTTTAGAAAATAAAATTATGTTTAATAAATCCTTTTAGTGATAAAACTATAAAAAACTATTTTAAACTATCTTTTGCACGTGATCATGTTATCCTGAATTCTAACATTTGTGCAGGAATGAGCTACCTATTCTGTTATCTCTTTAAACTTTACAAAGTATGTCTGAATCTACAGGAATATGATTATCGCAATTATTTTATGCAATGATGTGACAATTAGGTACCTGTGGTTGTCTAGTTGCTGTATGTATATATACTGAAGTAGGAATTAGATTCGATGGATTTGGATGCATCTCACCCATAATGGAAATTTAGTTTGGATTTTCACCGCTTACTGCTTTGAACACCAAAGTTTCAACGTGCTGAGTATCCAGTTAGTAAAGCTCCTATTCAGCTGTTTTTGGAATAAAATCTACTATCTGCTATCATTTCATCAGTTGGCAGGTATTTCACATCTATTATGTTTTAGGTAGCTTCCATTACAAAAAGTAAGAAGATACCTATTGCACCCAGCCAGAGGACCCCTCCCCCCCAACCCCAAAACCATTATCCATTCAAATGTTGATAAACAGTGGGTGATCAGTTAAAGAACTGTTTGGTTTATGAAAACTTCACAAAACAAAGCCAAGAAGAAGCAATGCTGTGTTTCAGATTTGCAAAGCTGTATTTAATTGCATCTATTACGACTTAGAGACATATTTAACAGTTGTTTACAGGCCTAATTAATTCATGGGCAACTGGGGATTCGAGCCTTACATTTTAGGGCTCCCAAATTAGAATGAACAGATTAAACATTAGTTTTTAATGTATTTTGTGTCTCTTTTTAAAGAAATATTTTTAATTAGAAATTAGATATTTTAATTGAAATTTAGTTACTAAATTATTAACAGGCTCTAGGCTCCACTTGAGCTTTATCAGCCCTGCAGTAAACACAATCTTTTAGAGAACTAATGGAGTTTTTGATAGGTCGAAGTAATAAATTGATATAATTTAATGCTGTAGTCAATGAAGTGATCCTAAAAGTTTTTACAAAGGGTATGCCATTTACATTTTTTAAGAACGGTACAACACTGACAAAGCCATTGAAATACAAACTGCCCATATTAAATACAGACGTATATTAACCCTATTAAATAGGCAAGATTGAAAACTCCAGAAAGGAAAAGTTAGCTTTTGTCAAAAATAAAATCTTCAAAACAGAACTTAATTTAAACTTTCTTTTGCAATCCCATTATATGCAGCGAAGAGAGCTGTCACGTGATACAGCACTCCATGTATTTTGGCATTTTTCCAGGAGTGATGAAAATGGCAATAGCTTAAGAACAATTTTTCATACATTATTAGGGTGTGATTGTGGGTTCATGAAAAAATACCTGAAATTTTAGTGAGAAAATGTTTCTGTAGGCGAGGAGGAGTAGGGAACATACGATTTATTGCAGTTATGTCAAATTAGGAAAAATATTTTTAATTATGTTTAGCAATCATATATGAAATTGGTATTTCAGTCTTATTTTATGAATTTAACTATAAGAAAAACCAGAATTTTGGTATAGAAAATGAAAAAAATACCTGAATTCAGGTATACAACCTGAATACAATCACCTCTGCATTATGCTATGCAACTTCTGTCTGTCATGACAAGAAAGAATATGTTGATTGCGTTACGCGATACAGTGATTGTACATTTTGTTATTTTACCACAGCTGGCATAAACATTGATATCGTAGAAAGTATTTTTTGCTACAACCTTTTTGTGTGTTTTGTTATTTCTGTTCTTGGTATTTTTTTTTTAAATTGCTTTCCTGAACTTTTATTTTAAAAAAGATAACATTATGGGGCCTAAAATATCAAGAAATGTCCTCACCATACAAACTAATCAAGAAATTATAGCGAAAGTAGAAAGTGGGCATAAAATGTCTGATATTGATAGGCATTATGGCTTGAACAAGTCTACTATAGGGACACTTTTAGCTAAGAAACAAGAGTAATTAAGAATATTCAATTGGCTAAATGAGTAAAGAAAATTCCATGTGAGGGAAAAAAAGTATGTCATTCATGAGAAAATGGAGAAATTGCTTTTAGTTTTGATAAAAGAAAGGGAATTGAAAAGAGATGTAACCAGTATGGCTATCATTCAAGAGAAAACTAGGGAAATTTTTGAAGAAATGGAGAAACAAACCCCTCCTTCATCACATAAAGATTTAGAATTTAAGGCTACTACTGGATTGTTTGAGAAATTAAAAAGATAACTGGCATTAAACTTGTAGTAATGCACAGCGAGTCTGCTAGTGCAGATAAAAAAGAAGCTGATAAGTTTTGTCTCGAATTTCAAAAATTCATTGCAACAGAAGGATACAGTCCACAAAGAATTTTTAATTGTGATGAAACTGGTTTGTTTTGGAAGTGCATGCTGAAACATACCTACATTACAAAGGATGAAAAAAATATTTCTGGGCATAAACCCATGAAAGATCGGCTAGCATAACTTTTGAGAGCTAACGCTAGAGGTGTTATGAAGCTAAAGCCACTTCTTGTCTATCACTCTCAGAACCCTAGAACATTTGAAAAAAAGGTTCTATAAATAAATAAAAACTACCAGTGATGTGGAGATCTAATGAAAGGGCATGAGTCATGCAGATTCTTTTTAAAAAATGGCTGTTTGAAGTTTGTGCCTCAAGTATCAAGGATTACCTTCAGACAAACCAAGTTCCATTGGAAACACTGTTGCTAGTGGACAATGCACCAGCACATCCAAAAAACCTTGATACATTGGAGGATAAATTGCTTGAAGATTTTCCTTGGTTGACAGTTAAGTTTCTGCCTCCAAATACCACTTCATTGACTTCATGGATCATGAAGTTATTGCGGGTTTCAACAAACTGTGCATTCGGTCATCGTTTTGAAGCATGCAAATTCTCATCAATGACTTAAAAATTGTTTTGAAAAAGAGAATTTTGATATTTTTGAAGCGATAAGTCTCATTCAAAAGGCATGGTCAGAAGTCACTCAACAACAGCTAAACTGTGCTTGGCGAAAGCTATAGCCATCCTGCATCCAGAAAGATGGAGATAATGTTCCTGAAATTGTGGATGAAACTGTCACAACAGTTAAAGAGGAATGAAGATGGCATTCAAGAGATCATAATGGAACATGTCAGTGAGCTAACGATAAAAAAAACTCCAAGAACTCTCAAATGAAGAAAATCAAGTAAACTCAGCGTGATGAACATTGATAAACATTGATGAACATTGACGTCTTTTGATAAAGATGAACAAGAACCAATTCCGAGATTCCGACCTCTGTTATAAAAGAACTTTTAAAAGAGTGGGAGGAAGTCAGAACCATGATCACAAAATGGCACCCAAAACAGGCTGATGTTGATATGCTTGGAAACCCTTTACAAGAAAAATGCTCTTAATCACTTCAGAAACATCCTGAAGAAGAGAGAAAAGCAATAGACTTTGGACAGATACTTTAATTCCCCACAAACTCAAAAAAAGCATGACTAAATGAAGGGTGAGACTGTATGTATGTATTATTTTTTCTTATATAGTATTTAGCTTTTAAGAATGAATTGAATTCCCATACAAATCTATGATCAGTTAACCAAACATTGTTTTGGGATGAATTAAGTTCGTCAACCGATCACCTACTGTGTATATATATATATGGGGGCGGGGAGGAGAGGGGGCAGATTCACACTAGTGATGGGCGATTCTGGAAAAATCAAGTATTGATAAATACCGATATTGTATCACACAGCATCGATCAAAAAAAAGAATAATTCTCAAATTCTAGTACCGATGCTCTAGAATCGATTATCACACAGATAGCTTAAAAAGAGTAACCCCTAAAAAGAGGAATTGGCAGGAAATTTTATCATGAAATGTTACAACAGGGATTAGACAATAGATCAATATTTGTGGCACTCATTTCGTAGCAAAATAATATATTTATTCTTTCGATTTTACTATTTTCGCAGCAGAGCTGCTGTCAAATTGCATATAAGGGACTTTTTATTTTTAGGTTAAATTGTTATATTTTTAGATGAGAGCCTAGTTATTTAGGTTACTAGCTTATTAAGTTATATTTTTCAAGTTGTCCTCTCTCTCTTCCTACCAGCCCCCCCCCCCCCCCCCCAAATCATAACTTTCTTAATTGCGGTGATCAGAATCTGGTTGAAATATTTTGGGTTGTGGATCAAAAATTATTTTGTCAAGTTTGGGTTGATAAAATTTGTTTTGTCGGGTTGACTTCAAATGGAATTTTTGGGTTTGTATCGGGTTAAACCTGACCAGAACAGGACTCTAATCTCTAAGGAGGGGGGGAAGAGACAAACTTGAGAGATATAACTTAACTAAGGACCGAGAACCCTGCATACGGTGGCTCTAAAGCAAGGATGGAATGTTTGAATTGTAAAAAAGCCGAAAATTTTTATTATTGTTTATAAATAGTGGTCATAAAGAGCAGAAAAAATAATATCAATGTTTAATTGTGTTACCAAATGACTTTGTAAGAATGTGAAAAAAAAGTCCCATTCAAATTCAGTTCATAATTAAAAAATTATGATCAACTTCATTCTTTATGCAAAATGCATGTTTTTTTTATTGTCTTTTATAGTCACTCCTTAAAATAAACAATTTCGAAAATTTTTATATACCTTTTATCAGAACGAATATTTCGAGAGTAAAAAAAAAAATAGTTACGGATAATCAAGGTTACTGAAATTCAATAAGCTTCTTTCCATTATTACATACTAAGTACATACCAAATTTGAAGTCTATCACAATTTGTTTAGGAGATAGAGCATTTACAGACACACACACAGACAGCAAAAAAAAATTTCTAAAAATATGTTTTTCGGAATCTCCAGTGTCTGAAACATGTAAATCCGTCAAAAAAAAATTTTCCAATTTTCAAAACGATTACAAGACTAACCCTATACTACGTATGATGGGTAAGTAAAAAGAACCACTGGTCAGAGTGACTTCAAATTTGAACTGAATATACTGGAAGAAGGGGGAAATGGTATGGCATAAGAAAGAAAAAGTTTCAAAGTGTATCAATAGATGGCACTGTAAGCGACATAATGAAAATAGATTCAGCTACAAGTGACATTTTTAATTAAAATATGATGGCTTTGGCATGAGTTGCAGAATAAACCAACAGTACTGTTCAATGTGCATGAGTGTTTCAGTTGTTTGACGGAAAAAATTACCTCTAAATCAATCAACAGTTGTGGTACTGTTAGTGGAAAGCCGATCCACCACAGCAAGGTCATACTACATTAGATGAGAAAAATCTGTTTTTAATTGTTCTTGGGCCAAAAACTGCATAAAAAGCACATAATGATTCGGTTTTTAATTGTGAGTGTACAGCACTATCTATTGATACACTTTGGAACTTTTTTTTTCTTATGCCATACCGTTTCCCCCTTCTTCCAGTATATTCAGTTCAAATTTGACGTCATTCTGACTAGTGGTTCTTTTTTACAGCATTTTGAAAGTGGGACTTTAATTATAATCACCCTGTACATTTTTAGGCTTTAATTATTAAAATGATAATTAATAATTTAGTATTCATTCTAGAAAGAAAAAGAGGCAGGATGCTAGTTCCCAAAAAGCGCACTAATTCAGTAGAAAAAGGCATTATTTCATGAGGAAGTATATTACTGATGTGTTTAGTAACAATATAAGGAAAAAAGTATATAATTTTATAATATGATAAATAAAGTGACATTAATTTTTAATGATTTTATGAATTACAAATTGAAAAATACAATTAAATTACCAGATGATTTAATAAACTCCTGTTTTTTTTGTTTTTTTTTTAAATAAATAAAGTTGATTTTTTTTTTTTGCAAGGTCTTGGACACACAGATTTAGAAATACTGTGGGGAAGTTCTGGGGGAGTTTTTTTACAAGAACTCTCTGGGTACAACTAAAGGTGAATTTCACTACTTTAAAAAAAGCAGGGTGTATTTTGCCAATTTAAAAAAAGAGCAAGATGCTGCACCCTTAAAAAATGGCTTAGAGGTAATTACAAAATTAATAAAAACTGCAAATAAGTAATTTCATTAATAGCACAAATTACAAAACAAACAAATATTATTTGCAGCTTGTTTTGCATTTGTATTTAGAAAAATTTTAATCACTTAAATCTAAACTTACACACATGTATGTGTATGATGAAAAAAATATGAAAATGAGTTGCACCCATTCATACACATGTACATAGTAATTTAAGAATAACCAGTTATATCTGAAATTCTCAAAATATTGAATAACAGCATTATTAGCATTCAGTGTTTCAATGTAAAAAGAATTCAATCTTTTTTTAATTGCTAACTAATTTCTTTATTTGGTGTATATAAGTTTAAAAGTTAAAAAAAGAAGAAAAATCAACTTCTATTGAAGAAGCTCTTGCTGTGCTTAATATTTTTATACAAATTAGTTCTTTTTCTCTTGTACATTCTTTTACAATAGCTGTTGAGCCGATATCAATCTTTCATTCTTCTTTATCTCCAATTTGCTATAAATTTATTATTGCAAAAATCAGGTACTGGCTATTTATTCTTTTACTAGCAAGAATTTATTATACTTGATATTCTTATTTTATATAAAAAAAAATTAATAATTTGATTACTTAAAGGAAAGGAAATTATGACATTGCAAATTATATTAGATTTATCACTTTTAAATGGAATGCTTTTTATACCTAATAAAAACTTACTGTACTTAATTTTTTACAAGCCTAAGGAATTAAGCTTAGAAACAATTATCTAAAGCTTTTTTTATTATTATTCATAAGGCAAAATACTCATAAAAACTTTCCAAATTATGTTTATCTTATATCTTATTACTTTTTATGTAATTTTAAACATTTAGAAAACTTATGATTTTAATCACTGATTTTTTAAAAATAATCATTTGATTTAATTATGATTCAATCGCTGATTTAAATCATTGATACCCTACTTTAAAATAATGATTTTTTTTTTAATCTGCAGCAGAATCCCTTTTTTATATAAAATGCAAGATATGAGAAGTGCTAGAAGTGGCCAGCATCCACCTCCAAACAGTACTCAGGGATCTGTTTAGGAAAAAATTGGGTCCTTTAAAGGACCCTTCACAATTTCTTTTATTTCAAAACAGGACCCTTCACAAAACTATTTTCCCTAAAACAGGACCCTTCACAAAACTATTTTTTCTATTACAGGACCCTTCACAAAACTATTTTTTCTATTACAGAACCCTTCACAAAATTCTATATCTTAAACATAGGTTTTTCACAAAATTTTTTCATCTTTAAACTGAACATTTCACAAAGTAATCATTTAAAAGTAAAATCTGACCTGTCACTTTTACACATATAAAGAAAATATATGTATTTTACATCCATATATCTTCTTAAAAATGTATAAACAAGAACCTGAATATAACAATCATTTCAAATTCACAAAATTATGACTAGATTTTTCACAAATATAAAAAGCTGTTCACAATTTCACAAAAACAGGACTCTGGGAAAAAAGTCTGGACAGACCCCTGGTACTGAAATAGACCTGTCATATTTCAGACTGTAGTTCATATGATTCATGATATATAGTGTCACTGACGAAATTACCGTGTCCTTCCAGGACTTTTTTTTATAAAATCAATGCATTTTACATAAAGCAAAGCAAGTGTGTTGAAAATTTTGTTAACATGAATACTTTATTAAAATTATGAACATTTGATTCAGATTATAGTAAAACACCAATTTCCTATTTACAAAAACTTCTGTAGTGTATTCAGCATCACACAAAAATAGAAGGCTTTTGCAAAATGGACATACCAATACTGCATTAATTGATCTGATTTGGACCTAACCTATAAACAGGGCTGCTACGGGTCAGGTAATTTTCCAGGGAAAGTATCAGTATTTTCTTATAGAAAAACTCGCCATATATATATATATATATATATATAAGAAAATACTGGTATGTTCCTTGAAAAATTCCCTGACCCATAGTTACCCTGTATAAAGGGAAAATTAAGAAGACTTGTTATATCCATTTTTATGAACTATCAATCTGAAACTAGGGATTATAAAAATTGTTTTGTTGTGCTTTCCCAATTTTGCTATGCTTCAATGACTTTACAGGCAACAAAAGAAAAATTATAGGCATTCCAATATTCACAGAGTATTTTTATTATATCATGACTAAAGTATTGCATTCATTAATATGAACTTTTCATATGTTTTAACTTAAATCTTCAAGGTTTTCAATTAAAGCATTTTTAAAAAAGAACTATGATAACTTGTGCATGAATGGACAGATTTTAAAAGGAAATAATAATGCTAAGCAACCCCCTCCCTTTTATTTTAAAACACAATATATATATTTAAAATATATCAATTATTTTCTTCTTAATATTTAATCTAACATAATATTTATATATGAAATCACCAATCTCAAGAAGCAGCTATCAAACTACTGATCAGAAGTCAACTGGAATTAGAGAGAATGAATAATAATTTATACTGAAATAAATTGCACACATAACTAAATTCCATTATAAGCATACTTTATTTTTTTCTGGTTACAGTCCTGAAAGAATTTCTTTCAAACAAAACTAACTGAGTTGTTTCCACATTTTATTTTTTAACTAATTAAAATTAATAAGTTAATATTTCCACATTTTAATATAAAATTAACAGAAAAATTTTAAGCTAACTTAGACATCATGTTTTCACTTTTTCACTAACATCAAGTGAAAAAAAAGTTCCCTGCATTAATTTCCTTTTTGAATTACTTTTTCATATAGTAACACAGAGAGTTAAAAATATTTACCCTTTTGGGTATGACATCATAGTAATAAGACATTTTTTACATTTACTAATATTTTGACTTTACAATTACTTTTATTTTTATCGGTATGTAGTAATGATAGTACATGTATTTACATTTATGATTATCATTTCATTTATGATTCAGTATTTAATTAATTTTAAAAAAAGTTTAAAAGCTCTATACACTGTATTTCATTTTTTAAATTTAAAAATAGTAGTTATATGTCCAAACTAATAATTTATGATATAAAAAAAAGAAAAAAAATATTAGAAAGTTGTTGTCATGTCTGTTTATTTCTGTTATAATAAGACATTCATCAAACATCTTTAAATATACTTTAATAGCCTACTGTCATATTAATAATACAAAACTTATCTAATCAGTAAATAACATCTTTGTTAGATTACAGTAAACTTCAATTTTTGTCATTTCTACAGTTACTTTTCTTTTTTAATTCGGATCTAAAAGGTTAAAGTGAAAACTTATTGGCTGAAAGCTAAAGGACATCCAATTTTAACTGAAGGAATATACTAATTTAATATAAAATTAACAGAAAAATTTCAAGGTATCCTAGACACCATGTTTTCATATCTTCTCTACCATCAAGTACCAAAAAAAAGAAGAAAAAACTCTCTTTTTGTTCTCTTTAACTATCATTATATATTTGATAGTTTTATATTTCACTTTGCTATGAAAAATTATCTCAACTGCACATTTTTTTTTAAATGGCCAAACATAAAACTATCTATTAATCTGTTTTTCTATTAAAAGTTTTAAAAATACTTAATTGAAAATTATGATTACTTATTATTTCATTATTCTTTGTTCACTACCTTTTTTAAAAGTAAAAAACTACAAGATAAATGTCTATTTTTATGCATCTTAATTTTACATATACATAACTAAAAACTTTTTTTTTTTTTTTTACTGAAAAGTTTTGAATAACTTTTTCATACATCATCCATGGATTTTATATCTCTACTTGATTATGCTACACTACAGTAACATGTAATTCCATTTATTAATAATTATTTTAAGAAATCTAAAACATTTTAATAGTTTTTCAGTCTAACAGCTTTCTTTTGTTTAAAAGAGAAAAAAAATTAAACAAGTAGAGTTAAATATATACATATATTATATTAATAGTTCAAAACAATTGACATTTTTGAAAAATGTTATGATATTCAGAAATTACATAAAATAATTCATGGAAAGTCATGAAACTCACCCAGTATCACCAAGGCCATGTAGAAATATTACCTGAAATTTATTAAATTATCGTCATTTTCTAATAAATATTAAAAATAAAATGAATAACATTTCAAATAACATTAAGGAATTTTTATAAAGTTGTATATAAAAATACAGATTCATTTTTTTAACAGAAAAGATAAAAAAGCAGGCAAAGTAAAAGAAAAAATTATGAATTCTTACGCTACTTTACTTGATTGCATTCAAAACAGATCTCCAACCTATTTGTATCAATCTTAATTTAACATTATGAGGAGATCAGGGAGTGATGGGACAATTTTAACAAAAATATTTTTTAAAAATTATATTTCGCTAGTACAAATTTCAAAATAACATCTTGAAACATTTTAACATACATAAATTTGATGATAATAATTCAAATTTTAGGTTAATAAGCCATTTAAATTAACAAGAAAAATGTCCTATCCCTCCCTCAAGTGAGAGGGATGGGACATGTTTTTAAATGAAAATTCATATTTAATTTTCAAAAATGTGGTGAAATAATGACAAAGACAGTGTGACATTTACATTCCTTATGTTTATTATAAATCACAACATTTATTTTATCTTATATTATACTTTGTAAAATCCAAATCAAATGAAAAATATGCTTGTGCCCGACTAGTGCCGCCAATTATTATTGGTAGATGTAACTTTGCAATTATGTCTTGTTCATCAGTGATGGAACAGTCATTTTCTTCTGGGAAGATGAAATTTCCTTTTTCATTTCTTCTCATAAATAGTATCTTAAAGCTCAAATCTTCCTCATCTTTGCTTTCAACTCTTCCAACATAGTGAATAAGGTTTTTTTTTAAAAAATCTTAACTAAAACAAAATCATTTAAACCTATATTTGGTTTATCTTTACACCAATCTATTTCTTGTATATTTTGAGGCTCATTTATAGTGATATCAATTCATCAGAGGTGTCATATGTAAAAAAAATGAAAGTAGTTAAAATTCCCTTTTAACTTATAAAATAATAAGTTTTATTTGTTACACTATTCAATTCCAAAACAAGAGTCTTACGAATATAAAATACCAAAAAATTACATGTAATTAAACATAATTATTTGGATAGAGATATCATTTGGGAGGGACGGCACGTCTGTCCCATCCCTTCCTTAGAGCAGCATTTAAAAAAATAGGTTTTTACGACAAGGATGTGGGCTTTCAGACTTAATTTAACTGTTCATTCATAAAAAATATATTGTTGAGTTTACAAATAATTAAGATAGCAACAAAGAATGAGATTGAAAATGTACATTAAAAATCTTAGTAGTTAGTTACTTTTGATATTGCAAAATAGTCTTTTTAATTCACAAACTCATAGGTGCTTGCAACTAAAAAGATTTACAGCAACAAGTGTGATGCAATGATTACTTCATCTGATGGAAGAGTCATAAATTAAAAATATAGCTTATTTTAAGCATTACTGCAGATATCCCATCCCTCCCTAATCTGCCCTACAGACTACTGAAACCAAATTTTAAAATTAAAATATAAGAAGACATAAACATTTTGGCCATACTACAAAAATCACCAAGATACAGTCGAAAATAAAAGATAACACGCATAATTTTATGTAACACTACTCATTAAAATTTAATTTAATCCGTAATATCCTTAGAAAAAAAAAAATCAGACCAGCAGATGCTAATTAAATTAAGAGTTTTGACAGACAAAATCATTAAAACTCTTAAAAGCAAAATAATAAAAAAATTGATCTTAGCTAGAATATGAATCAAAGCAGAACTAGTCATCATATATAACAAATTACATTTAAGAATAACCTGATCTAGCAAACTAAATATACAAAATTATACATAAATAGTTTACTTACTGAAGCAGTGTGCTTCGCAGCGGCAGAAATAACTACCGGCGATGAAGACATACCAGATGCGTGATTGCCTATCTAAAATCAAGCAACAGAAATAGATAAACTTTATTCAAAACTAGTTCTTGAATAATTTTTTTAGACATCGCTTGTATACAGAAATTAAAAAGATAGAGTAAAAGTAGAATAAGAATTAAACAAACACGTATATCTATATATTTATTAAATTTCAAACCTTTTAATCTATGTAGGACACCTCCTGAAAAATAATTTAAAGATTTGATTGTTTATGAGTACACCGCTTTTTACCCAATTTTTCACTTTCAGTCTCTCAAGAGTGCAAAGAGCTTGTTCACGTCAGACGATCAAGTCGCCCACCAGCAAAGGTGAAAATATACATGGAGAGGGTCTCTTTGAAAGCATTCTTCATCTCGGTTCGAGGTTATGAAAAACCAGCTGTTTGGTAAAACACTGAAAAAAAGTTACTGTTAAAATGTTCAGCTACCGCTCCATTTGAATGCTCTATGCTGTTGAC
The DNA here is from genome assembly GCA_963931845.1 of Maratus michaelseni. Classification (NCBI taxonomy): domain Eukaryota; kingdom Metazoa; phylum Arthropoda; class Arachnida; order Araneae; family Salticidae; genus Maratus; species Maratus michaelseni. The sequence goes on from OZ007599.1 coordinate 253,755,534, forward strand.
GATTTCGCTTATTTTTTATTCTGCTACTGAAACGATAGAAATGTATGCAATAGATCTGAGCAATATAAGAAATATTCATTCAATTTCAGATTAATTTTGTCTTAATTATTAGAATATAGAATTTTGTCTTAATTATTAGAAATATAGCGTATAGCGTTAAAACAAATTAGGTTACTATTTGGCTTCGCCCGCTAGCGGACCCCTAATTTACATTAGGGCTTCCAATCTATGAAAATCCATTAGTTCCACCTTCCACCATCAGGGGCGCAATCTGTCCTATACGAACCTCAGGCACGTGTCCCCGCTGCCTGCGGCACGTGCTGCACAATCCATTAGTTCCGCCTTGCACCGAACCTCCGGCTCGGATCCCCGCTTCCTGCGGACCGTATAGCAGGCGTGCTGCGCACGCGCTGCAAAATCATCAGTTATACCTTCAACCGCCAGGGGGCGCAATGTGTTCTATACGAACATAGCTAAAATCGTTAATGCTATCGACGTCGAGTCGAATGAGCCATACCCCGTCGTGATCCAGCCCACAGAACCAGAGATAGGAAAGCGCCCCCTGGGGTGAAACTCCGAACTAAAATCGGTAAGCTCTATCGATGTCGAGTCAAATGAGCCAAACCGCGTTGTGATGAGGCCCATAGAACCCGAGTTAGCTGCAAAATCCTTTAGTTTAATTTTCCATCGCCAGGGGGCGCAATGCGTTCTATACGAAGATAGCTTAAATCGTTAAGGCTATCGATGTCGAGTCGAATGAGCCACACCCCCGTCGTGATCCAGTCCATAGAACCACAGATAGGAAAGTGCCCCCTGGTGGCGAAACTCCAAGCTAAAATCGGTAAGCTCTATCGATGTTGAGTCGAAAGAGCTATACCCCGTCGTGATCCAGCCCATAGAAACAGAGATACAAAAGGGCCCTCTGGTGGTGAAACTCGGAACTAAAATCGGTAAGCTCTATCGATGTCGAGTTGAATGAGCCAAACCACGTCATGATGGGGCCAATAGAACCCGAGTTAGCTGCAAAATCCTTTAGTTTAATTTTCCACCGCCAAGGGGCGCAATCTGTTCTATACGAACATAACCGAAATTTTTGAGGCTGTCGATGTCGAGTCGAATGAGCCATACCGCGTCGTGATCGGGTCCATAGAACCAGAGATAGGAAAGCGCCCCCTGGTGGTGAAACTCGGAACTAAAATCTATAAGTTCTATCGATGTCGAGTCGAATGAGTCAAACCGCGTGGCGATCGGACCCATACGAACAAAGATAATTTGAAATGAAATAGCGAAATCCTTGGCTTTTTCTTTTTTTTCTATACAAAAATCGAAATTTTGCTAACATAAAAAAATTATGGGCCAAAATCGAAAATTTTTTGAAACACCGAAATCCCTGGCCACTATCAACAAGGATGCATATTTTTTAGAACCCAAATACCTCTACTTTAAAAAATTTTATGTAGCCTATAAAAAGAGCAATCAAAATCCCATGCATTATTTTATCAAAGGGAGAAAGCGAGGTCATGTGTCATGGGCATGAACCTCTATGGTTCATGGTCATGGGAATATCCAGTTGTATCTGCTACTGAAGGTTTCGTTAAAAAAGCGAATCAATTACTTAAAAAAAAAAAAAAGATATTTAGAGTTCTAATTAACTTACAGTCTCGATTTTTCGAAACATCATCATCGAGATCAGCTGAATGGCGAGGTGCTAATTTGGAAAGCGTAGGTTAATTAGACTTTGTAAACTGCTACCCCTTTAAAAAACCCCACTACCCCTTTCTTGACCGCAGCCTGAATGGAATTTATCCAGCTGAGGAAACTGTGTTTTTCTTTTTGTTGTGGGCGGCAGTATGCACCTGCTGGAGTTTTGAAAATAAAAGCGATCTTTTTTCGACTTAAGAATAAAAATATTTAATTGATATCTTGGGTTTCCGCGATGCGATTTTTTTTAATTGTGATCTTTTTCTACCCTGGTATAACGAAAATCGCATGCGTAGCGCTTTTTTTTTCGATCTTTTTGCGAGGGGGTTTGGAAAAGGCGATCATTGTGGTTTCGTGGTTGTGGGGATTTTTCAGTTGCTGCCGGGATCTGCGTGGTAACCATGCTAGCCTCCTAGCGATCAGGGTGCAAGTTTTAGCTAGCTTCGATGCGAGGTCCAAAAGTAGGCAGGTATGAATTCTTTCTTTGTTTCCGTAAAAATTCACTTTACCGTAAAAATTCATCTTACACAATCTCGAATAAGATAAACCTCGAACCGAACGAACCTCCAACCTGGGTCCCCGCTGCATTCGGCGCCGTATACCGGTCGCGCTACGCACGCACCGGATAATCCCTTAATTTGCACATCGAATAGTATAAACCTCTAACCGAACGAACCTCCGACGTCTCCGCTGCTTTCGGCACCGTATAGCAGTCGTGCTGCGCACGCGCTGCAATATCCATTAGTTCAACCTTCCACAACCAGGTGGCGCAATCTGTTCTATACGAAACTCCGAACTAAAATCTTGAAGCTCTATCGATGTCGAGCCGAATGAGCCATACCCCGTCGGTATCAAGAAAAAAGAGATAGGTTCTGCAGAAGAAGCAAACAAATATTATAAGTATCTACTCAAAAAACTTCAAAACATAGAAACTAAATTCAAACAATCAGCAGATAAAATCAGAAAATTAGAAAATGAAACAGATCAATTGAAAATTAACTACGAAGAAGTAAGAGTCCAACATACAAACAAATATACAGAAGAAAAAAATCAATTCAAAAGCCAAATTAACGAACTCCAGGAACAGATAAACAGTCAACAACTAGTCATAAACGACACCATGACAAGAAATGACGAAACAGAGGCTAAATTGGCAAATGTAAAAGCAACAAGCTTAGAAGAGCAATATTCCATGAAAAAACAACTATCACAACTAATACAAGATAATAATAAATTACAAGAAACAATACAAGTACTTTCCGAACAGATAAAGGAACAGGAAACAATTAAACAACAAGAAACAGCCAATCTCCTACAATGAAGAAGATACTACAGTTTCTGATCTAACTTACGAAGACCTCAAAAAACAATTCAATCTCATAAAACTAACCAATAAACACCTTCAAACAGAGTTGAAATTCAAAGACAATGTCCTGAACCAGATAAACCTGTCAATAAACACCATGACAAAAATGTACGAAACCTTACAAAAATCATTACATCCTCAACTTCAGCAATTACAAACAGAATTAAAAAATAGATTTAGTCCACAAACGTCAAGAACATACGCTAATGTACTAAGAACACCTGCTCCCCAACAATCGAAATCTGCAGTTCTTCTCACCCGGAAAACTACAACGAGCACATCAATGTTCACAATCAGAGACACTTTAAATAGAGAACTCCGATCCAAGTACGACACCCCAAAAGTATTCTGCACCATTTCAAAGGATAAAAGTTGCCTAATAATTAAATCAGAAAGCGATACAAAAGTTGATCAATTATCGGACATTATTCAAAAAACTGGAAATATCCTAAATCTAGTGGAATAAAAATATATGTCAGTGAGAATGAGAAATTTAATTATCTTGGGAATCCCAAAATCTATTCATCCAGAAGAAGTCAAAAACAAATTATCAGAGGAAGCAGGCTCTGATATCACAGCGTTAGAACACAAAGAAATTAAAAAAGAAAAACAGAAACTTATCAACTGATAATAAAAGATATAGAATATAACACAGCAAATTTCTTATTACGTCGAGGTAGACTCCTTATGCGATTCATTACTTGCAAAATTGCACCTTACTCTCCCATTGTTAGGTACAATATACTGTCAACTATATGGACACACAAATGACAAATGCCGCCGCAGAACAAAATGTGCGTACTGCATGGAAAACCATAATTCAGACACCTGCAATCATATAAATAATATGGATTAACGATCATGGATACGAATCAACTGCTACAATTCAACAGATGCCAAAGGAAATCACTACGAATATAATCATAGCCCAAACGCTGCATACTGCCACGTTTTTCAAGAACATTATCAAAAGCGGAATCGTGTAATAAATACTAATCTTCTACGCTCCCAGACCTAACTGAAAATTCAAATATCGTCACTACAAACTTCACTATTGTCCAAAGTAGTCAAATTCCTAGTCTTTCACAATAGCTCTTCTCAGACCAAAATAAAATGTATTCAAATAAACTTAAATAATTGTAAAGCTGCTAACCAAGAACTGTTAAAATATATTCATCTTCATAAAATAGACATTGCTCTCATACAATATTTCCACAAAACCAACGGTAATTACACAAGCCTTCCAATTGGCTGGTCAATATATACCTCAATAAATAAAACAGCCAGAATCTTGGTGACCAACCCATACTACTACCACGTGAGAATTAAATCTCTAGATAACATTGACTTCATAAACATAATCACAAGACACCACAAACTAACCATCGGATCACAATATTCCCGTCCCAAGGGAAATCTAACGGCGGATCTCCAGGAATGGACGGATATATTCCAGAACTCCAAAGACTTAGAGACACTGAGACTCCAATCTTAGATGGAAACTTCAACGCCCACCTAAAGGATTGGGGTTACTCCCGCAACAATGTTCGAGGAGAGATACTACTAGACTATCTAGCATTAAATACCCTGTCAATAGCAAATGATCCAACTGCAGACCCCACCTTCAAAATCGGCTCACGCAAAAGCACACCAGATCTCACCCTCTGCGGACTGCATACAAGAAATATAATCAACTCATGGGCAGTCGACAGCAACTATGACTCTCTCAGTGACCATCAATACATCCAATTTGAGTTGAACTTAGACCCAATCAGAAAAGAATTCCGATACAAAACAAAATATGAAAATTTCAAAAAATTTAATAAAAATTTCTATTTACATATTCTCGATCTCCAAACATCTTTGCAGGATATACATACTTCAACAGATCTCAATAAATGTACACTGAATTTTGAAAATATTATAGAAGAAACAATGGAATTCTCATTAAGGAAAAAGAAATTGAATTATGAAGTAAATATTAATTGGTATACAGAGAAGTTAAAAATGCAACGAAACAAATTAAATGCTCTGAGAAAACGCTCCTACAAGAATCCAGAAAACATCAATACAAGACTAACTATAAACAAGTACGCGCGAAATATGAACTAGATATAAAAGCAGCAAAACTCAGCTCGTGGAAATCTTTCTGCAATACAACATCAGCAAATTACGGTACTGCCTTTAAAATAATCAAAGAAAAATATTTATAGAACACTGACGTAATCTACACTGTATTAGAAACATCACAGACTACAGACACTTTCAAAGACATCTCCAGCAACTATTGCAACACCACTTCGGCACTGAGACTCCTAACAATAAACATAATTACATAAACCTCCTACCTCCATCTCAAGAAGTCTCTTTATTGCATCAAATAAACCTCCGTTAATTTGAATATTGTGCATCAAGACAATCAAACTCAAAGGCATCGATAGAATAGATGCCAGATTGACGAAAAACCTGATGAGATCATTTCCATCTCTGATGCTGCAACTGTCTAACACATGCTTCTCATTGGGACACTTCCCGGACATATGGAAGAAAGGCATCGTAATTTACTTCCGCAAAAAAATAAAGATCCATATTTCCAGAAATCGTACCGCCCTATTGTGCTTCTACTGATGCTGGAAAAGGCTCTAGAGACTGATCAAACTTCGCACAATGACCATACTGGAACATAACTCCTTTCTGACAATGCGCAATTTGAATTCAGAGAAGCCCGTAGTACGATCGATGCACTAAACCATCTTAAATCAGGCATTACGGACACCCTATCAAAACGCAGATATTGTGGAATCATTTCCTTCGATATTGAAAGTGCTTTCGACTCAATAGACTGGAACATTCTCTCAGAAATTATAGTTAATTTACATATCCCTTTCAACATAAAAAGTCTTTTAAAAAATTACATATCCAATAGATTCATAGAAATCAAAGAGGGCAATACCACAGATTGGTATATATCTTATAAAGGCTGTCCAAAGTTTCTTGTTTAGGCACTCTGCCAGTGGCGTAGCTACATATTCAGCGCCCTGGAGCAAACAAAGTTGGTGCGCCCTCTTGTCACTCGAAAAAATTAAGCACAATTTTGTTTTGAAATTTTAAAATTACGTATTCTTATTTTGATTTAAAACCTTATTTTTATTTGAAAGTCAAAGTATTTTAACAAACAGATATTTAACGCACTAAATAGAAATAATAACAAATAAATAATTTATAATAATAAAAGAAAGAAGTTGTCTGTTTGTCTGTGTATTGGAAAGGGGGGGGCGGGTGGCTAAAAAATCTATCGCGCGTAGTAGTCTGAAAATTTTGATGAGGATAGTTCAAAACAGGTCCTGAGGCTCAGATTATTATTTTTTTTATAATTTGCCGAGATTTTATTTAAAAACTCATCAAAAAGCATTTTGCAAATTGACTTCTCTTCCCGCTCTTGCTCAGTTCTGAGTTTTCCGAAGCCAGCAAGTATAAGATAAAAAAAATACGATGTCGACTTTTTTTCACAGTTTCTCTAAACACACGTTGGTCGAACCGTTCGAAATACTGACAAACGGAAGACGTATGCTAAAATGTAGTACTTTTACGTTTAAAACGCCGCAGTCTGTTCGAAAACATATTAATACTACCCCTTTTAAAAAGTTCGATTTCGCCGTTTTCTTCTTCTGAAACCCCGTTTAAAGAGCACAAAAGCAAAGAAGAACTAAAAGTACGAGAGTTGCTTTTCATTTCGGACTTTTTTCGAAGCGCGCATCGGCAAAACCATTGAAAATACGGAAAAACGAAATACACATTCTTAAATTTTGTACTTTTACTTTTAAAATGTCGCAATTCGTCCAAAAAAATTACTATTAAACCTTTCAAAAAAGTTTATTTCACTATGTTTTTTTTTCACCCTTTTGTCGAACTTCGCATCGGGTTCAATTTCAGATGTAAGATTTAATGAAAAATACCTACTTAAAGGGAGGTTCTACTTCTTTGGGTCAAAATTTTCCATTTTCCCCCCATTTTTGGCACCCATTAAATGTGCAGATTGTAGTCCTAAAGCGGTTTCGCAATATTCCAATGCCTTACAATCTTTTATTGCTCGTTGAACGTAACGCTATTTCGTAAAACGTTAAACTAGTTTCTCTCGACAACATGTTCTTCAATTTGTGCGACCATTTTTCTCGATAAATATTCGTCCGATTTCATTCATTTTTTATTTAAAAGAAAGCTAATCGTTTTTGTTGGAGCTTATACCACAGAAAATTATAATTTTCATTGATTAATTATATTGTTTAGAACTCACAAAAGGTTAAAAAAAAGGGCCAAAAAATTCAGCTTTTATGTTCAAATGACCGCCATTTTGCTAAAACTCAACTTTTAAATCTAAATGCTCGTATAAGCTGCAAAGAATGGAATGCCCTTTCATAATTTGACGACTTAAATTCTTTACGATGCTTGTGATCGGCGAAAAAGGGACGCCCGACGTGCACCTGCACCCCGTCTCAAAAATTTAAATATGTAAGTGGAATGTCAATAACTATAATACAAAAAGTTCGAAGGTCATATCTCTTTTTTTTTTGTAACTGAAAATAAAACGTAAAACTCATGTGAATTTTAGGCCAAAGAAGTAGAGCCTTCACTTAAAGCTAACATCTTCTGTACGACCGTGCAATTCGTTTTCAAAAATACGAATGTTAACCCTTTCATAAAAATTTGCGATTGCAGGTCACTTCAAGTCTCGCGGAGACAGACTTTTTTCTACTCTGAAAGTAACTAATCGTCGATATTTTATCATAATCTTTTTATTCGTTCTTAGTACACTGGATTTACATCCCCTATAAAAATCTCGAAACATTCGGACGACAAGAAGTATTCAAAAAATAAAAATAAAATCTGTAAAAATTTCGCTCAGAACGTGAACACGCGGGCGGCTTCGGCTAATGTTTTTACGACAAATATATCCATCGAAGGGGCGTAAAAAGCACCCCCAAAGGGCGCCGCGTTGAATAGCCCTGCTCTAACGTATATACAAAACTGGTTACCGGCGTTCTGATTATCATATTTTATAGACAAAATTTAAACACTCTTGTTTTCACATTAAAATGTAATTTTTAACAAAAAAGAAAGTTGAGCATACTTTTTTTTTCCGAAAATATTCTTTGTAAATATTTTTGAGCATCAGGCACAAAACTCCATATAATAAACATTTATATTGTGGAAATTATCATCACAACGTTTGAATTTATATATGAGTACACGAAACCATATACATTTCAGACAAACATGCTTAATAAATAATCATACAAAAAAAAAATATATATATATATATGTATTTTTTAAAACAGATGTGACGCTCTTAGGTCCAGAAAGGCTGGAGATTTTTGGGGAAAATAATGCCGCCATTGATAACAGATATTAGGTTTTAAAAGATTTGAATTTTCCTCTGAAACCAAAAGACTTTCAAGGAAAAAAAGTTTTTTGCTTTGCAAATAGAAAAAAAAATCACTAATAAAAAATGCTTCAAAGAGAAGATTTTTTAAAATTATTAAATCATTTAGGTGTTCAAATCTAATGCTTGCAGAAAATTTTGTAACTATTAATTTCACCTGAGAGAGGGCGCAGCTTTACTTGGTTGAGTGCGCACCGAGCCACTGGCCGGTTGCCCGACGGGTCAGTCCGAGCCTGTGTAAATGTGACTTAATTTAGTAAAATTCTTTTTTTCTTATTTTTGTTAATTTATAAGCTTTATTTTAGCACGGGTGGAATGAAAATTTATTGAAAATTATTATTAGAAAAATGTTTTAGATTCATGAATGAAAGTGCACGTTTTCTTTCAAATATGTCTTAATTACTAGTGGCAATATTTTGCCTTTGTAAAATTAGGATCTAAGTTTTTATTTATTGTTATATTACTATACATTTGAACGCACAGTATCTTGTAAAGTATTTGGAAAGTTGAGTGGAGTAACTTTTTTTTTTCATTTTAATTTTTATTTCATTTCACCATTCATTTCATTGGCCCTTTTTTCAACAGATTTTTTTTTTTCATTTTATAATCAGGTCCTAAGCAAGGGACACTGCTTTAATAATTAACTTTTTCTCTACTTTTGAAAAAAAAATGCTTTTAAATTCTGCATTTGAGATTTGTCATATTTTCAAACTCCGGAAAACACTGCGCACAAAAATTTCATTTGTTGCTCCTCTCTCTCTCCCTTTTCTTTTAAATTTTATCACCGTGGACTCATGCGGATGCGGAATATGCCTAGTTCCAGCTCTTATGATTATTATTATTATTATTATTATTATTATCTGTATTCATAAAGCATGTGCATGTTTAGTTTCCACAAAAGAAAAAAAAAACCTTCTAATATTTTTCGTTTGTAAATTAGTCAATAATTTACTTGAATTTGTCAAATTGTTTTTTCTAACATATAATAGCTAAATAGCTAAGGCATTGTTACATCTTAAATATAGATTTCTCAGCAGTTACTTTTTTGGCTACCATTATTTCCGTACAGTAATCGTCATGATAAATTTCTGCAACATTTTCAATATAAATGTGCCAGGAAGATTGTTGTTTGGAAATAGTAGAGGCCAATAAAGCGACCGCCCAGAACCCTGTAAATAAGTTTTGATTACTTGAAGATTTAAAAATCTTCAACTATCGTCAGTGGAAAAGTTAATGAAAAGAAAACCAGGTATGCTGGAACGGTGTTGGAGAAGTTACTTGAGGTTGCGGTAGAGTATGAAATAAAATTAAACTTCGCGAATAGATATAATTTTTTTAGCTGAGTATAAAAACATGTTTTAAATCGAAGTAGTTGAGGTTAAAAACAAGATAAAATATCATAGGAATATGCTGATTGTAACAGTTCTGATTCATCCAGAATATCTAATAATGAAAAAAAATGCAAATATTTTTACAAATCTTTATTTTGCTCTTTCTAATTTTGCGCCCTGTGAGATTCGTGCGCCTGGAGCAGTTTGCTCCAACTGCTCCACGGTAGCTACGCCCTTGCACTCTGCTATAGCTCCTCATTGCAGACATCATCATTAAGGCTTATCGCGAAAAAGAATCTGGAATGACAACATATGCTGATGACTCCGTCATAGAAATTGAAGGCGACACCAGAAAAGAACTTGAACAATCAGCCAACAGACGAATAAACATCTTCTATAATCTATGTCAGAACGTCAATTTAACCATCTCAGAAAGCAAGACCAAGGCGATGCTGTTTGGAAATTATCTCCTTCAAAAACGCAACCCAATTTTTAAGATTCAAAATAAATCAATCAAAGTGGAAAAAATCTACCATACTCTGGAATCATTCTGGATTCAAAATTTAACCTTTAAGATCATATGACCCACCTCAAGACCAAAATCCCTCAATTCCTCCTAGGCTATAAAATCTTCAAATTCCATAATGGAGGCCTAAAATCACAAATACATAAATTCTGGTATAATACCGTAATCTTCAAGCAAATTACTTATGCATACGAAGTGTGGTTCCCAAATCTGAATTAGCATGGACGCAGAAAATTAAAAATCTGTTCAACGAACAGCCCTACTAAGTATAATCAAAACGTACAGAAGTATCTCGCCTGACGTCCTCTGTCTCCTAACTGGATCAATGCCTGTGGAGATAATAATCGAAAAGGACTTTCACTTATATCAGCTAAAAAAGGGCATAAGAACTTTTCTTTTCAACGACACCCCAATCGACAGTGAAGACTTGAAGCTAAATTTAAACTCACTCGATTCTCCAAACTATCATAAACTCAATAACCTCATATTTCTAGAGAAAGACCATGAAGTACTCAAAAAGGGGCACAATTTCAGAATTTATACAGATGGATCGGTAATGGAGGGAGGTTCCGCGTCAGCATTCACAGCCACCCTGGACGAAGCTTATATCCATGAATATGCCATAAAATTACATAAGAATAATTCAAGATATCAAGCTGAATTATACGCCATATTTAAAGCAATAGACTGGTTTGTAAATCTTCCTCAACAAGTGTTAATTCTCTCCGATAGCCAATCATCATGTGATGCCCTCCAAATAGTCTTCCCACGTAACTTTATCATCCAAAAAAATCTTTGATTTACTTCTCCAATACCCAAACAAAACAATTTACCTCTCCTGGATCAAAGCTTCAAAGCCCACGTGAGCACGGAAGGCAATGAACGAGCCGACTCCCTCGCAAAGGCAGTAATATAGGAAAAAAATATTTCAAGAATCAATTGACCTTTTTTTCCATTCTCAACAATTAAACTTCTCTTCAATAAAAAAGCAATAGATCAATGGCAAGAGTCATGGACACATTCTACAAAATGTTGTGACACATGATCATAAAAAAGTTAACCCTGACTTCCTGTGTGATCGTCCCACTCTTGCAAATTATCTGTCAGACCATGGTAGCTTTCCAATCTTCCTACACAAGATAGGAAAGCGGGATTCTCCTAAGTGCCCATGTGGAAAAGCTGTTGGAGACACAAAGCACTATATTTTTGGAAATTGTCCAGTATTGCCTCATCACTTCTCATTTAACAAAAATAAGACTTTAGTGTCAATTTCCTCAAAACTCTCTTTAATCCTGACAACTATCTAAAATTATTAGAGAATTACGATGTTCTCAATAAGAACTTCTCTATCATCCAAAAGACTCTTTGTGTGACCATATCAGAAATTCATAATCTTCAAAGATAATATGTATTATCTCACTCTCATGAACATTATGAACATTAGTGAACATTTTGTGAACATTTCGAAACTAGTTCAATAATCAAGACTATATATATTTATTTCATCACTATTCATTTCTTTGTTTAAACTACATATTACATAATTACTCATCTAATCTCAGCATAGCATCTACATTTTATTGTAAACATTTTGGCTCGCCCGAATGTGGTTAGCCATTTGTAATTGCTTTTTTTAATTTTTTATATAACGTTTTGTAGCTTTTTCAAGTTTTAATAAACATGCGCCCTACTGGCTGTGGGGATTTCCGGGTCCGTCTGGACGCCGGGGTCTCCGCTGGTTGGTGGAACTGAAGGATTTGGTGGAACTTTTGGTAATTTTTCCCCCTCATGTAAGTTTCTATGCCAAAAGGTAGGAAGCTCACGAGAGGGTGATTTCAACCCGTAGAAACAGAGATAGGAAAGCGCCCCCTGGTGGTGAAACTCGGAACTAAAATTGGTAAGCTCTATCGATGTCGAGTCGAATGAGCCAAACCGCATCATGATGTGACCTATAGAACCCGAGTTAGCTGCAAACTCCTTTAGTTACACATTCCACCGCCAGGGGGCGTAATCTGTTCTATACGAACAAATCGGAAAGCTCTATTGATGTCGAATCGAATGAGCAAAACCGCGTTTTGATGGGACCCATAGAGCCCGAGTTAGTGCAAAATCCTTTTGTTACATATTCCACCGCCAGGGGGCGCAATCTGTTCTATACGAACATAACCGAAATCTTTGAGGCTCTCGATGTCGAGTCGAATGAGCCATACCTTGTCGTGATCTGGCCCATAGAGATAGGAAAGCAGCCCCTCGTGGTGAAACTCTGAACTAAAATCTATAAGTTCTATCAATGTCGAGTCGAATGAGCCAAACCGTGTGGCGATCGGAACCATACGAACCCAGATAATTTGAAATGAAATAGCGAAATCCTTAGCTTTTTCTTTTTTTTTCTATACAAAAATCGGGATTTTGCTAAAATAAAAAATTATGGGCCAAAATTGAAAATTTTTTGAAACACCGAAATCCCAGGCCACTATCAGCAAGGATGCGTACTTTTCAGATCCGAAAATCCTCTAATTTAAAAATTTTATATAGCCTATAAAAATTACAATAATTTTCAAATGCATCATTTTATCAATATCTCCTCAGAAAGCGACGTAATGTTTGCTAGTGTCTAGCCGCGACCTACGTTATACACGGCCGGTGCATGACGTTTGAAACGTCACATGTAGTGGATCATTTTTACACAGCGATTGGTGCAAAACGGGGGGGGGGGGCGTCGCTTTGCACCAATCACCGTGTAAAAATGATCCACTACATGTGACGTTTTAAACGTCATGCATCGGCCGTGTATAACGCAGGTCGCGGTCTAGCTGAGATATCATCTGTTCACAAATAAAATCATTTTAAACCGTCTAATTAAATAAAAATTTGATTGTAAATTCCTTCCTAATTATCGAAGAAATACCAAATTTACATTATTTTGAATTCTCGTGAAAATATACACATGCATGCATACTTTTCAAACCAAACAATGCAATATTTAAAAAAAATTACAGGGCCTAAATTCTTCTAGTATGAAGAAAATGCGGTTTCAGTCCTCTTTTAGAAATAAATTATTCTCAGACGAATTGTCTCCGTTGAGTGTTGAAATAAAAAACTATATTTTTTTCCACTTAAAATTAAAAGTTTATTAGTTGATATCTTCTATTCTAATTGGTCGATTTTTACCTTCAGGAATTTGCGATTTTTTTACGTCCGTTTGTAAATTTTTGTGTGGATGGAGCGATTTTGGGGATTTTTTCGAAAAAGGCTAGAAGACATCTAATGCGCCATTTTTACCGCAGCTGGAATGAAAAAAATCAGGATGCAGGTTTTAGCTGGCCTCGACGCGAGTTCAAAAAGTAGGCAGGAATAGAATTCTTTCTTAGTTTCGGTAAAAACTCGCTTTTTGCACTTAATTTGGAAGACCTTCTCAATTAATAACTTTCTTAATTAAGGACGGACTTAGCGAGTGTAACTTGGGAGTGGTGCGATTTTTGCGAATTTTTTGACAGCGAAAGCGCTTTGGTCCACCTTCCGCTCGCAGAGTTTTTCCATGTACAGACACACACACAGAGATGTTTCGTGACATTAATATTATAGACTAGCTGGCTTCGCCCGCAAGCGGGCCCTTAATTTACATCTTGGCCACGAATTGTACTAAATTCGAATTTTGTCAAACCTAGAATCTTACACAATCTCGTATAAGATAAATCTACTTCCGAACGAACCTCTGACCCGGGTCCCCGCTGCCTTCGGCACCGGATAATCCCTTAACCCTTTAACGGGCGGTGTCCACAAAAAGGACACCTAATTTTAATTCCAAAACCGACAAACGGCACCAAGAATATTTAATGAAAATTTTCCTTTTATTAAGTGCCGGAAAACAAGCAAATTTTTATTGTCTAATGAATTTGTTTGAAAATTCTGCTGTCAGTCTATTATTTCATCATTTTACAAACAGACTTACTCCGCCCCTTGAAAGGATTAATTTGCACATCGAATAGTATAAACCTCTAACTGAACGAACCTCCGACCCGGGTCCCTGCTGCCTTCGGCACCGTATACCGGTCGTGCTGCAATATCCATTAGTTCCACCTTTCACCACCAGGTGGCACTATCTGTTCTATACGAACCTCGGACACTGAAATCGTTAAGGCTATAGATGTCGAGTCGAATGAGCTATGAGTTGTGATCTGGGTGCATTCGTATCTGGAGTTCATGGCGCCTTAGTCCATAGTTGTCGGTTCCAAGCGGTTTTGGTGCAGTCATAGATAGTGGATTTTAAAGCGATTGGGGTCTTTCAAGGGCCCGGCGTCTCTTTGTTTGCAAGTGAACAAACAGACTCGTAGGCTTAAAGGGCTCGTAAATTTGAACAGAGTCCCCAGCAGGTTCGCCCGGGTGGCAAATTTAACGGCTCACCCGACCTGTAAGGGAAACTTTCGCAAAAGTTTGAAAATCTTTTTTCAGACTTTTCTGTTCCCGTGTTCCAATCGCTAGCACTGAACTTTGACTTAGTGATATTACGTCGCCGTCGTCGCACCCAGCGGACTCTGAGAAGGGTCCGAAACTTCGTCAGAGCTAAAATTATCCTAAATCGCTTACAATAATAGTCCAGGATTACAAAGTCACTAGGTTACGTAACCATCAGTAGGGAGATGGAGGACAAACGATACCAAAAGGATATGACGGTTCAAACAGCCGTTGTTATGGCTAAGGGCTGTGTGCCAGAAGATGAGGTCAAATAGATGATCTCAAGCAGCTATTACTGGCTCTGTGTTAATTTCCGGAGACCAGCGATGCAGGGGTCAGATACGGTGAAAGCCTGGTCCCGTCTGATGACAATGTCATTAGCCGGAGTCCAAGCCCCGAACTCCTCCACAAGACTGATTCCGAAGGAAAGAGGGCCTTCAGGAGTAGAAATCGGATGTCAAACCGAATGTAGACTCGACTCGGCCAATTTGTCCATTACGGACATGATCGGGTTTTCGGCTGCATTCGTCGATGAGACAGACACCTCGGTGTCAGAGCTCCTCGGGATGATGGGAGAGGACAAGGGCCTGACTGTTGCCAAGAGAGAGGCTTACATGGGGATAATAACTCCAATCATGGAGTTCGTCTCAAGGCAGCACGTATGACTCTGCCTCATCCATGGGAAAACCTCACGAAAGGGGAAAACAATGTCTGACGGTTGCGACGTAGGGGTCGGCAAACGCCGCACCGCACGATAGACGCTCGCCGAATGTCAGACCGTTTCGCCTGGACGGAGAGCTGTACCGAAGTTTGCAGAGGCGGGGGTGAACGAAGACTTATCTTCGAACCCCAAGCCCAGGTCGGCGCAGGCTCAGATGCCGAGGAGTAGAAAGAGCAGAGCTATCCAGACTCTGGATCCTCGGAAGAGAAAGTCTCGCCGCAAGAAGAGGAACAAGACGTGACCATATCCGGCCGACACAACGTGTTCTACTGCCGACCCGAACAAAGCCCCAAAAAGGCGGAGACTAGGGTGGTACTGAAGGAAGGCGAACTTGGTCACATGGAGCAGGAGGAGTCTTCGGACCCTGACAAGCTGGCCGAGCTAACGTGCCCGCCTGCCCACGAGCGACCCGAACAATGTTCCCTTGAAACAGAGACTAGGGTGGAACTGAAGGAGGTTAAAATTACCCACACAGCGCCTGAAGGGTTAGAAGTCCTGGAGGAGAAGGACGCTGGTAAGGTCGGGAATGATGGCCCACCCGCCGATGAGACTCCCAAACCTCTTCCCAAAAGGGAGAAGAAGAAAGAGTCCCGGAGGGAGGGCGGAAAAGCCCACACAAACCAGAACCTTTCCTCTAAGGAACGTTCCTCCTCCAAACAGAAGAAGCCTGTGAAGAAGCCAAAGGTGACGGCACGTCAAGGGGATAGGCCGGCTTCTAAACAGATGAATTCAACCTTGAACGCAAAGCTCCAGTTGACAAAGCTCCGCAAAAGGATGCCGAGTCCTGGACAGAAGTAGTAAGTCGGTCGAGGAAGAAGCTGCAAGGGACGGAATCTTCGGGAAGCCCGAAAGAGGACCGGAAGGTAGACAAGAAGATTTCGTGTGATCCTGCTCGGCACAATCCCGGGAAAATGACGGCCCAGGGAAATCGCTAGGGGTCCAAGTCTTCTACAAAGACCCCACCAAAAGAGGAATTCATCCTCTTAGTTCGTCCTCAGGGGTCAGACGAACACGCCGGAGCTTCTTTCGCTGAGACGCTGAAGTTAGAAACCAGCAAGATTGACCCAGTGAGTGCCAAGATCTCCCTCAAGAGTAACCGGCCCTTCTCGGGGGTTGGAATAGTCTTCCACGCCAACAGTGCCGAAGATCTGGTGAAGCTGGTGGCCGAATTGGAAAAATCAGAGCTGGCGAAGGATCTTGTAGTGTCGAGGTCCCGACAGCGCATCCCAGAAATAATCCTTTTTGGGGCCGATCCAAATCTGCCTGAGGAACGGATAACAAGAGCAATTAAACACCAAAACGATATCCTCAAGGAATCGTCCCTCGAACTGCGAATTTGTTTCGCCGGCAAAAGAGACCACAACGTTGCCCTCTCGGTAGATGAAGGGTCATTTGAGCGTCTGAAAAGGCTCCGACATGACAGCTGCAAGTCGGCTGGGTCAGGCGGATTTCCGACCGAATCGGCGGCCGCTGGTTTGTTACAAGTGTTGGAAATACGGTCACATACTCTCGGTCTGTCTCAGTGCGTCCCTCTGTGGAAGATGAAGAGCCAAGGACCACCAACTAAAGGGTTGCAGGAGAACACATCAGTGCCTGAACTGTCATCTTCGGAACTCGCGCAGACTGGTTGACAAGAAATTGTCGACTGACCACGCGGCAGGTTCCAGAGAGTGCCACATCTATCAGTTGGAATTTGATCGACTCAAACGATCCAATCATGGGGAGTAAGACCATTCGTTTTGCTCATCTGAACTGCCACCACTCTGTAGCGGCAACAAACCCACTCTTCCGCGATACCATCGCTGCGGGGCTGGATGTGGTTTCTCTAAATGAATCATATGTCGGCGAAGGGTCTGTACGCGGAACCCCGACAGGATACGCACACACGCACAGGTTAGCGCAGCAGGAAATCGCTTTCGGGTGGCCTTCTGGGTTAGCCCGTGAATCCAGTTCGTCTTGGTCCTATGGCGTTCTGACGTAGTGGCCATCCACTGCAGATGGTCCGGGAAGAAAATTCACAATCACTCAACGTCCTACGCACTTGACGCCAACCTCTGTAGCTAAACGCTTTGACGAGAAGATGAGCTGTAGCACGCATTCGCGTGTCTTATATGAATGATAAATTTGCAAACGGCTGAAACTACTTCGACTTATTTCAGCTGCGCAATTTTTGTTTATATAAGAAGTATTTCTGCTTAATTATAATACATATGTATGCATATATATTGTGAACATGTGCATTATTTAATGTATTAGATCCACTTTATAACTTTGCCTTTCTCAAAATAATACCATAAATAAATGAAAGTTTATTATAATTACCTTAATTACTTGTTGAGGAAATGCTAAGATAAGTGTTTTGTTGCTGATTGATAATAGGGTAAATGTGACATGACAGTAATGGACCCGTCCTCCTCAAAGTTTTTGGTTTATTAAAAAATATCCAATAAAAATTCATATTTTATTATTTTTTCAGAACTCTTCCTTGCATGTTTTATAATGTGGTATCATAAACGACGGCGATTCGATAAATAAAAATTTACGCGATCTTATATTATCGCCATTCAGAAAACGTGAAATAATATATTTCAATAAGGTAAGTGAAAATCATATAAAACTCAACAACCTTTTATTCATTTTCCTTTTGTGCCATTAAAAAAACCATTCGACACACCCCAAAGTCACAGCCGCTCAAATTCAATTTCCGTGGGAGGGAGGAAAATCATATCTCTTTTCATTTATTCACAGTATGGTGCAGCCCTCTCTTATTACATTAGATAAACAGATATTAAACCAATTCGAGACTCAAACCCAGAAGCAGAAAATATTCCTTCACAGTTGCCTTTCAGTGAAATTTTTACTGAACAAGCTAAGAGATTGTTTTACTTAATTCAATTACATCTTCCTTGTTTTCTTACAAAAATTGCATGTTTTTATCTTTTCTTTTCTTTTCTTTTTTTCCCTTTTTTAGTATAGTCCAGTAGAAATAGCGTAAAAAAGGGCCTTGCTTTGCAAAAATTCGGGTAGTTCTGATTTTTGATATGTTGTAAAGGTTGACCCTCTAATAAAAAAAACCAAGTTTTCGACCTTCTAGACCTTGTGCGTTTTTCACAATATTGAAAAAAAACAATATTTTTCGGCACTTTTTTCAATTTTTCTTAACAACAATTTTTCTTAAAATCCACGAATGCAGTTATTTTTTGTTAATAACCCACTTTTATTGCATTTTAGAAACAAAACTGTCATAATCAACTTTTTAGAGCATGAGATAGTCTATAGTTTCATTTATTAGGTAATTAAATATTGGTAATAGACCTTAAAAATCACAGCAAAAAGATTTTGGGTGAAAACAGGAAAATACCGCCTGACAAGTTATTAATTTAAAAAACGAGCTTTTATTTTTGATATTGAAAACACGATGTGTTTAATTAATTATAGAATGCACAATAAATTAATCAACAAATACATAGTAAGTATAGTCGCTTTGTCATATATGTTTCCTTTTTCTGCTGCTTGGCCCTGGTATTGATACCATCGTCTCAGATACTTCATCGTCCGTCTCTGTACTTGACTCGATTGGTTGTTCTAGGTCATCAAAGTCCTCAAGGTCCAGTATAATATCAGGAGCGTTGCCACATAGTCCGTTGTGGCACTTCATACAGATAACTGAGCACTTCAAGCCTGCCTTCGTACTACATGGTTTTTTTTTTTTTTTTTTTTTTTTTTTTTTTTTTGCATTGGCAAGATACGAAATCGAGTAGAGTTTGAGGAGCTGGTCCATTCATAATGGTGACTGGAATGAGCCCATGACCACCCCACTTCCAGCCGCATTCGAGAGGATCTTTTTCGTTTCCCAGCCATGTCTGAATGCATCATATTCAGCAGCATCACGAGTAGTTGGTAGTCTAGCTAAATTTAATTTAATATTGTTAGCTGCTGTAGCGAAGCTGACATACCGCAATACATTCAAGTTGTGGTTGGGATCACCTCTATACAGGGCAAGAAGTACACCTTCTGTGGCTTCAACAAGTTTGTGCCTCTCTACATTTGAGTCTTTAAAGATTTGAACTTTTTGGTTCAGGGATGGTTTCTGAAGAATTCTGCAATATTTCATTTTCCCATGGCTGTAGGGCACAGAAGGGGTGTCACAACCACTTACTGCATGAAGAAAAAGAATATTTTGTGCAACTTCCTTAAATTTGAAACACTCTTTGGAGTAGAGATCATCAGACAGTTTTCCTCTCCTGGCCCTTCGGAAATAAACATTGTCTGCAGCTAGAGAAGCCACAAGAACAAGAACGTCCATGTCTTCACCATTGACAATGACAGCTTCGTAATCACGGGCTTAGGAAATAGCTGTGTTCACTATTAGCACTTCTGCATCTTCAGTGGTCTGCGTAGTGATCATTTGTGCTTTTTCAAATTCATTTCGAAGCATATAAATGAAAAGTTCTTTTTTTTTTTCAATCCCCAACAATTTTTCTTGTGGCATCTGTGGTAAGATAGTCTCATTGAACTGAACCTCAGCAGAAGTATGAATCTTCAGACGACGAACACTTTCTGCACTTTTTATATTTTTTTGATTATGTTCAGGATAAGTTTCTAATATTTTCTTTATTTTAAACTTTAAAACTGAATTCAAAACACCGGAAAACAATTCTCCTTTATACAGGTTTCTATCTTATCAGGTATAATTGTTGTTATTCTTTCTGTTGGGACTAAGATTCTCAAACTGAGATACATTTACCATCAATGTAAACTTTGACTAACAAAAATATGTGGGACAAATGAATACAAACACGACAAACCAAATCTTCATTGTGCGCCCTCTTCTCCTTCCATTCCAGCGCCCGGGTCACATGCTCCTTTTGCTCCCACCTCCCTTAGTTTCGGCCTTAGACACTCCTTTTCCTTTTTAAAATTTCTAAATTATAACTTATTTATCTTTCAAGTATTTTTTTACATTATTCCCAGCTATTAATTTTACTTTCGACTTTGAATTCTTGGCCCTGCACCTATGTCTACCGACTAGGTTAACTTCGCTCCCCCCCTCAACTATTAAACAGTTACCTATTATTGTACATACTATAATTAATTAATTACCTCGTTTAATAAATATCAAAAATATAAGCTCGTTTTTAAATTAATGACTTGTCAGGTGGTATTTTTTTGTTTTAACGATAAATTGTATTATTCTGATTTTTAGAGTCTATTATAGATATTTAATGATCTAATAAATGAAACTTATAGACTACTTCAAGCTTTACAAACTTTATAATGACACTTTTGTCGCTAAACCGCACTAAAAGTAGGTTATTAAGCAAAAACTAACGTCATTTGTGGATTTTTGCAAATTTTACCCTATTTTCCCGGCTCTGTATCTCACCCCCTATTTAGACAATTTACAAACATGAATGCTGCATGTTGTAGAGAATTTTATGCTCTACAAAATGGTGAAAGTGCTTTTTCTGTAAAATGCACTGGAATTGAGTTATTTGAGAAAAATCGAAAAAAGTGCCGAAAAATATTGGGTTTTTTCAATATTGTGAAAAACGCACAAGGTCTAGAGGGTCGAAAACTTGGTTTTTTTATTAGAGGGTCAACCTTTGCAACATATCCAAAAATCAGAACTACCCGAATTTTTGTAAGGTAAAATGTTTTTCTACTGGACTAGTAATAGAAAACTGGATTTTTTATACTAATGGCCAGGCCATTTACAAAATTTCATTTATTTTTAAGATTTTCTAGTATCCATTACTGGAATGCTCAATTAGGGTTCTTCTCTAATCTACTAACAAATTTATTTAACATATATGTATATATACACTTAATTAGGATGAATTTGAAAAGTGAAATCCTAACGATGCTAATTATTTTATTATTGAATTTGGTATTATTTTAGTGCTGTATTATCCCTTTAGAATGTATCTCATTTTATCAATGCTTAACAAACTGTATAAAATATTTTTCTAAAATAATTTAAAAGTGCAAAAGCGTTTAACTAAATATAATAAATAAGTATTCGTGTTTATTCGAGATTAAATAAAGTAGTATAAAAGGTAAATGTAAATTACATCATGTATTATAAAATGTATTTTTACTTCCTTCTAAGCTTATTTTATAAAAAAAAACACTTATTGTTTATTTAATATAACTGTTTACAAAACATGAAAGGATTTATTTTCATGGGTTTGATAGCCTACTGAATCTTTTTAATATCTTTAAAAAATGAAAGCTTTCATTTATTTTTTAAAGCAGTTTAATGCTGACGAAGGAGGTTCTGGTAATAACTTGTTATTGCGCTTCTTCCCAGGACATTGACCTTGTGCTCGTATCGAGTCATGTTGCGGGCCTATCGAGGCAGGCCAGCCTTTCGTATCCCTAGAAAAGCCAACCGAGTCGTTTGCGAAAGAGGGATTTGGTCTGGAATGAATTCTCCCACGATCTAAAAGCTGCGGATCTGACTTCGCATGAGTTTGCGACCCCTGGCGAAAGAGTTGAACATTTGACGTCGACTTTGGCTCGGCTATGTCTTAATAACAAAAAACGTCAACCGGTCATGCGTCGGCATGTGTTGGTGGACGGCGCTGCTGCCCAGCCAGAGAAATCAGTAGCGCGCTCTACCAACGCACGCTGGAGCCGACTGAAAGGGTGAGACTTGGCTCTCTCTATAAGCGTAAGGGAATTAGTACATGAAGGTGATACTGTACGCAAAGCGTGTCTCTTTCCGCAGATTTATTTCTGAGGAACTTGCCACGGACAAACTACACCAGATAGTCGAGGTGGTACGGGGCAAATTGAGAAGGGAAGCACCAATTATGCTTGTTCTCCCATCCAGACGGGAAGTCTCCACCTGGGAGGAATCACAGTACGAACTTGCAAGATATCACTTCCTACCAGTCGACGATGTTTCACAGGTCGCGAACATTAAGACCGGCAAACCAAATCTGTTTTCCGCTCATGAGTTGGACTTTGCAGTGGAATCGCTGACGCCTAACAAGGCGCCCGGTCATGACGGACTCAGTCTCGAGATCGCCCATGAAGTCCTGAAGCACCACCTTTAGTGGCTGCTCGCCTTGTACAACCATTGTCTGAGAGAGTCTTGTTTTCCACGGACATGGAAGTGAGCGTTAGCCGTGTTCTTTCCCAAACATGGGAAGGAATGCAGCGACCCCGCATCCTAACGCCCGATTTGTCTTTTGCCGACACTCGAGAAAGTACTAGATAAGTTGTGTGCAACTCGACTGGTGCTTTACTTGGAGCCCAACCGTTTGCTCGACGCGCGACAGTACGGCTTTCGAAAGAATGTCAGTACGGTCGACGCGCTCCATCGAGTGATGGAGTACATAGCTGTCTCAAAGAGACGAGAAGACTTCTCATATCTTCTGACACTCGATATCAAATCAGCGTTCAATAGTGTTCGGCGCACAGACATCCTCCGGTTCTTGGAGGAACTCGGTGTTGAACCCTGGCTCCGTCGCTCTGTCATCCTGTCACCAGGCAGGGCTTGTAGAGCTTAAGCCGCACGGTAGACCACTCTGCCTGGCATGAACCTGTCATCCTGTCAGACGGGGAACACTACTTTAACGTTGGTGTGCCGCAATGCTCGTGTCTCGGGATATACCTCTGGTTGGTTGTAATTGAATTCTTGTTGAGACGATTACAAGACGATAAGGACGAGACCTATGCCATACAGGTCATCGCCGATGACGTCTTCATAGCCGCACGACATCGAGCTGTGATGAGATTCGCAGAAATACTCGGCCCGGTTCTTTCCGAGATCCATGCATGGGCGACAGAGTGCAACCTCAGTTTCAGCTTCGATAAATGCGGCTACACGAATGTGAATTCCGTGGGTAAATACCATCATGCCCCATTTATTCCCATACGCATGAAAGGGAACAGGATCGCCTTTAAATGACAAATTCTGTACTTGGGCGACACAATTGATTCTCACCTCAGCTGGATGACTCACCTAACCTCGGTTCAGGTGAAGGCTTTTCATGTGTTGAATAAAATGAATCGTCTCACAGCAGCCAACTGAGGTCGGAGACCGGAATTTCGCAAAACGCTCTATTCGATAGTAGCAAAGAGAATCATTCTCAATGCGGCTTCCATCTGGTTCTGGTACTCAAAGAGTAAGGTAGTGGTGGCAAACAGATTACTCAGCATGCAGGGGAACCTCCTCCTTTGCATGACGAAATGTTACGCAACGACTTCCACGGACGCACTGCATGTCTTGTCAGGGGTTCTTCCTCTCGACTTGCCTGCGGAGCTGTACAGGCGCTTGACGGCCCTTGTCCGTTGGAAGAAGAGCATTTACGGTACCGGACTATACTCCGAGTCGGTCGACCTCTGGAGGCCCCACTCTAAGGCTTGAGGATCTTTGGCGGGTCCGTTGGACTGCGGATTTGACTCCGCGAACCACGTGTTCGTATTACATGGAAGGATACAAGCAGGAGAACAACACCGTCGGGTGTGCGTTCCTTGCCGTGTCAGAGAACCAGATAGTAGCGGAGAGCCAGTTACGTCTTACAGATGGTGCTGAAGTCTTTGCGGCCGAGGTCACTGTGATCAAGGAAGCAATCACCCATGCCCATCGAAGAGATCTCGGAGAACTCGATGTCTTTTCGGACTCGAGATCGGCGCTCCAAGCGCTTCACGGTCTTGTGCCACAGCATAGGGCCATTGCTGAGATCAAAGACCTGATAAAATTGACAGAGATCGAGGTTCATATGCACTGGGTTTCGGTGCGTGTGGGGCACGTCTATAATGAAAGGGCGGATGCACTGGTTAAGGAAGCTACAACGCGACACTTTGTCGATGTGGAGATTCATACCACCCGCCGCCAGGCCAAAAAACAACTTTTCGGCCGTGCCTTGTCGAAATGTCAAGAGATATGGAGCCACTCTCAGAGCGGACGAAAGTCATACGAATCCTTCCCGCATGTCGGCACTCGTTGACTGTAGGGCGATTTCTACATTAACCAGGTCTTTACGGGAGACGGCACCTTTGGTGACCACCAGGCTCGATTCTTTCATCACGACCCCACATGTGGGGTCGGCGAGTGCAACATAAGTCATGTACTATATCGGTTCATACTCTGGAAATCCACGCAACAGAAATTCTTTCCTCGTGATTTCCAGATGCACTCGCCACACAATCTATGTCTGGACGGCTATGCCAGAAAGAGGTTTCGGTTGATTATTCACCGACTCCTCCTGCGGACACTGGATCGCAACCTGGGTCGCCGAAGAGCTGGCCGCAATCACCAAGCTCAACGCAATTCCAATTGCCCGCCGCTCCCGCGGTGCAGGAGGTAATGGTGCATAAAAAGTTCGCAGGCTTGAGACTTGTCCCGTAAGCCGGCACTCTGTCTGTTAAAATGTGATATGTTCTAGTTATTTTGTTTGTGCATGTTTTGAATTTGTAATTTGTTATTTTTTACATGTTGTTTTTTAAAGTTTATGCTTTGTTTGCAGGTTTACCCCTGTCTTGTTCCCTGGGGGAGGTTCCCCCTTGTTCCCCTTTATTAATTATGTAAATTAAACTTATTTTACTTAAATATGCTTTTATTTCATGATTTTAATGTTAATTTTTAGTATTAAGAAAAATTTTCATTTAAATTGTGCAGATCATGCTTTTATCAAATTTTTCATTAATTAATAATTAAATAATGAAAGAATATGCATTTTTTTCATTAATTTGCTTTCTTAGGTCATAAGTGTGACAATAAAATAACATGAGTAAGAGAAATAGCGAAAAAAACCCTTCGTGAATGCAAAGCGTAAACAAACGATCACGCCACCATTTTACCTACTGTGACGTCACAAGAATATTGTGTTATATTCTGTATATATTTTGTTTCTGTGTCTCGGATTAGGTGAAGCAAGTGACTACATGTGTTTATTCTTCCCAAAAAGTGCTCTCGTGATAGGAATATCATAGAAGGAATCATTCAGAAAAAACCCAAAGCATTCACGAAAAGTATCACGTGATCTGATTTAGTTGGATCAGTCTGCAAAATCAGCAAATTTTGCGTGCGCACTTCGCTCATTCGACCCAAATTATTTTGTGGATGATTTGATAACGTGGTTGGGCTTTTCGTTGGAAGGTTGATTGAACACCTTCAACAGCTCGATCGGAAATCTAACAAAATTCAACTTTTTAACTTTCTAAACTGATTTTTTAAACCTTCGTATTTCTTAATGAAACAGTATAAGAAATATAACAATAGCGAAGTACGATTAATATATCAGTTTTAGTGACACATAAGTTGATGACAGGCCAGACGTTCAAATCACAGATTTGTTCCAGCTTTGGCCTAACTAAGTAAGCATAACACAGAAAGTCTTAAAATAATTAGGCGCAAGCTCTCAAAAATAAAAATTAAATAAAAAATATTACATACACTTACGATCAAATGATAATTTTTCTTTTTTATAGAATTTTACCCATTGAATTTTACATTGTAAAATAGGCTTTGCATTTTATTTTTAGTAATAATAAACCAATACTCCATAAAAAAAACACCCATCGTATGCGCACGGATATTTTCGCACAATTCTTATTTGCTAAAAAAATATTAACTCATTGAAATGAAATTTTAAATATTATAAAGCGCTGTAAAGTAAAATTTTAACCGGGAGATTGTCATTTATTGTATTTAAATGGGTATTTTATTATAATAATAGAAATAAATCTGTAATTGTTATTAATATCAAAATTTACTTATTAAAAATATTCCATTTATCATGAAAAACATAACGCAACCAATAAACATTTTAAATTGAAAAAAATAAGAAAAAAAAATCTAAAATGCAATATTTAAATAAGTATTTTATTTTAATAATAAATATTAATCTGGAATTGTTATTAATGTCAAAATTTACCATTTATCATGAAAAATATATAACAACCGACAAAACATTTTTTAATAAAAAAGCAGAAAAAAAATCTGAAGAAAGTGTGGGATTCGAACTCAAACAATCTAGATGCAAGATCAGCGTTCTAATCATTCACCTACCAAGCACACAGAACACAGAACAGCAGCAACAAAATATTAATATAATAAGTAGGCAAATGCATGATCTGAACATTTGGCTCTCAAATTCACTGTAACTGTATGTTTATAGACCTACTCCATTTTCGAATCTCCTTTGCTCATGGGTGACCTGATCGTCGTTCTTGAACAAGCTCAAAGAGAAGTCCATTGCCAATCCAAATACACTAAATGCGTTTAGTAGAATTTTAGTCATTCAGCTGCCACTATGACAACTAAGTTGTGATAAAATCGCAAGAAATAGGATACGTAGGATCATAGATTAACATACAAGATTAGACACCATGAATCTCTATAGAAGGACTTCTAACGCAATAGTGATAACATCATGTCGAGACTTCGGCACTAAATGGCAGCTGCACAGCTACGCGCACGGTTCTGCGCAGCTGGTCAGAATCCGTGCTGCAGCAGCGCCAATAGCTGTCACTGTCAGTGTCAAACGGTGAAGCAGACGAATTAGTGACGTATGAAGAATCCGTCTTCACATGCGCCACCTATTTGAGGCTTTTTTCGAGGAACGATTTCCTTCTTGGAAAGGCTATTTCGTTAGAAGTCCTGGTATAGAGGTTCATGTAAGACACTATGGCTGGGATTGCGGTGCCTCGCTATCTTAAATCTTACGCTCGATCGTAGGATGGGCGTTCTGCGATCTAACTTAACTTCGTATTGCGGTGCCTCATCGCAAGTCCTCCTGCAGTCAGCCAATCAGAGGCCGTAGTTAGATTTGTTGTGGTTGCGCGTGCATATACTTTTGCTTTGTCGTAAGATAGCTTTCGGGTGAGCGTAAGATCGCGAGGCACTGCAATACGGATTACGCTTTGTTTATATCGTAAGTCAGACTTACGCTCAAGATCGATCTTAAGCGAGGCACCGCAATCCCAGCATTGAACTCCGATTTGTATGCAGGCAAGATTCTGCTTGACATACTTTAACATGATTAGACATACTACAAAAATTTTGAAAATAACTGTTGTTTCAAGAATAATAAAAGAAAGAATAAAAATGATGTCGTTTAAAAAGACACGTAAACAACGCACCAATGGTCAATTTCAAGAGAATCGTCTTCCTCCATGGAAGTAGGAACCTATAATTGGAAGGATAACATCAATACCGTAACATAAGCCGCTTTCTACCTGAAAGTTGCCACTATGTTTGAGCCTGTGGAGTATTAATCCCAGAATTCATAGCAGTAGAGGGGCATAGTATGGCATGTTTATCGCTGTTTGGCTTCTTTCTCGCTTTAAATTTACTACTTTTTATTTAAGTGCTAGTTTGTACACAGATTAAATACTCCGAGTTCAACTCATTTGTCATTTTCGCTCGGCGAATTGTTGATTCAGATATTTTAATGTTTATTAGAGAATCATTCTAAACTTTAACAGTTTGATACTGATAATTATAATTTTTTTTAAACTGACATTAAAGGGTTAAATACTTCTTTTTATAATAGTTATTTAAGTTGAACGAGATATGTATTTATTATTCTGTTAAAATGATGCATTTGTTTTTAATTAAATTGATATTTTTACCTTTTTGTAATTTGTTTAAACGTGTAATGTTCCGTTCAAGCTTCATTTCAAATTAAACTATTATTTTAACTTTATTAGCTCAATTATTGATAAAAAAAATACATTTACGAAATGCCGTTATTAAAAAAATAAACATTTTTTTTTCTTTTGTCAGCAAATAGTTGCTTTAGTTAGAAAAGAAAAAAGTATGGAATTCTCTGAAACTTTACATTTCTCTAAAGTGCTCAAAAATATTTTTTTAAATGCTTGTTTTTAAAAAATCCAAACGCGTTGAAAAATACTTTGTTAATTTGTGCATAAAAGTTTCAGAAATTCTATTTCAAATCCAAAATATATAAAGAGTCACTAACAGTGTTGAATTCAGACTCTTTTCTCTGGGAGGGACCCTATCATTGTATTACAGAATATGTAGAAATATATAAACAATTTATATATATGTGGTTAATTTGATTTGTTGATTAGAAAATATGTAAAGAAGTGTGAAATGAAAGCAAATTAATCTGGTTCAATTTTTGGAAATTAATAAAAATCAGGTATGTATAAAAATTTTGTTCATATTACATTCTGGTAAGTGCAATTAAAAAATTAAATTTGTTTACTTAGCTTTTCAGCTAAATTAAGAAAGATTTTATGCCCATTATTGATATATTTATCTTTTTTTTAATACTCACATAAACATGCATTCATTAAAAAAAGTTGAAGCTTTATGCTATGTTTTCATGTAAGCAGTGGCACAGTGAAGGATAATTTAGACCCCCCCCCCCCTACTTGCAGAACTTTCACTCCTTTTCTCTTTAAATACATCAACTTTTACATTTTTATAAATAGAAATTTTAAATTAAAATAAGATAAATAACAAAACTTGAAAGATGAACGGCTTAAAAGACAAATGTGGAGCTCGTGCTTAAAAAAAGGCTTACAAAACTAATCGTGGTTGAAAATAAACATCGAACAAGGAAAAACACCGCCAAAACTTAGCCAAGCGCATTAGGTTTACTAGAATCCAAATCCCAGAATTCCCGGCCAAAATGAGAATGAAAGTAACTTCTTATGCAGCTTCTAGTAATTTCCTAGTTCGATGTCTACCTTGAAGAAAAAAGAATAGATATTAAAAACATAGAGCATAAACAGATTTCATATGCATAGGTGAATTTCAAAAGCTTGTTAGTTTTTCCCCCTTGCCACTAGTGATGCTTCAATTACAGATTTTACTGTAACTGCCCTATCTTTTATGTTAGTCTATGGGTAGGACTTGTTGTTGTTTTCCAGTGCACTTCACTTCTGCACATTGGTTCTGCTTTTCATTTTTGTTTACTATCCTTAGTTCTGCTTTTATAAATTTGTGTGCTCTCCTTAATTCTGTTTTGTATTTTTGCATTCTCTCTTTTAGACTTTTGTGTGCTCCCAGTAGTTTTGCTTCTAGACTTTTGGGTGCTGTTTTTGTTCTGCTTTTTGAATTTGCGTGATTTTCGTAGTTCTGATTCTAGACATTTAAATTATCTCCTGTAGTTCTATTTTTAGACTTTTGTGTGCTCTCCTTAGTTCCGGTTTTAAAATTGTGTGCTCTCGTTAGTTCTGCTTTTAAAATCTATCTACTCTCTTTAGTTCTACATCTAGACTTTCAAATTCTCTCCTTATTTATGCTTTAACCCTTTTGTGTGCTCTCTAAAATTCTGTTTTTAGACATTTTTGTGAGCTCCATATTTCTCCTTTTAGACTTTTGTGTTCTCGCCTTAGTTCTACTTTTAGACATTGGTGTGCTTTTTTAGTTCTGCTTTTAGACATTTGAGTTCACCCCTTAGTTCTGCTGTTAAACTATTGTGTGCGTTTCTTTGTTCTGCTTTTAGACTTTGGTGGGCTTTCCTTAGTTATGATATAATATATGTGTACGCTATCATAGGTCTGATTTTAGACTTATATCTTATATGTGCTCTGCTTTGATTTTTGCTTGCTCTTTTGAGTTCTCTATTTAGACTTTTGTGGACTCGCCTTAGTCTGGCGTTAGACATTGTTGTGCTTTCATTACTTCTGGTTCTAGACTTTAAAAACTCTCCTTAGTTATGCTTTAAGACCTTTGTGTGCCCTCCTTAGTTCTGATTCTAGACATTTGTGTGCTCTCGTTAGTTGTGCTTTTACATTTTTGTGTGTGTGTTATTATGGGTTCTGATAAATGTAGCGAACCAACGAATTCTCTAGTGAAGACACAGTAAATTTACTTGCATTAATATATTTCACACATAACTATTCTACTTAGGTTACACTTTTACAAACACGACATAATACAACATAAACAGCTAGCGTAATCTAAGTTACAGTTAATCTTCTTGTACCACGACGGTTACAGTTAATGTCCTAGTACCACATCTCCCTTTTTTCAAAGATTCATTCTCTGTGGAGGTCGAAGAACGCGTCCAGTTCTGGTGGTATACAGATCCTGGTGCTTACGTGAAGACATCATAGAATTGCGTTTACTATCGTTACAGGATTAATGGTGATTTTGACGGCTTGGTTTGGTTGGACTAGAAACTCTCTGTGGTATTGGAGGCTCCTCACTGGAAACTTCTTGTTGAATGTCATCCACATCATCATCCTCCGGCTGGAAATTAGCTGATGTGATAAGAGGCTTTCTATTTCGTCGATATATATTTTTCCAGATTTGACTATATACGAACAGAGATAATCTAATCTCTGTTGAACCGTACCAGTAGCTCGTTTATCACTGATCCACACTCTATCTCCAACATGAAGATTACTCAGGTCTTGTACTCTGTGACTTTGGTTATAGTTATCTATTTGCCGTTCTATTCTCTTCCCTTCCTTCCTTTGAATTTCAGCCCTGTTTTCAATCTTTGGCTTCAGTTGAGATCTTGTAATTGGCAGGGCTCTCTCAATACACCTATTCTTGAGAAGTTCTGTAGGACTGAGACCTTCCTCCAATGGTGATGCTCTATATGCCATTAAAGAAAGGTAAGGATTTTCAGCTTTTTTGAGTCGCAACTTGACGTTTTTTTCTTCAGATTCAATAAAACCATTGCTTTGAGAATACCTAGGACTTATGTGATATGGGAAAATCGATAAGGCTTCAAAAATTTTGAAAATTTGGATGAGTTAATTGGCTTAAATTGGGTATCATTGTCAGATCTTACCACATTAGGAATCCCATGTCTGGCAAAGATTAATTTGCAGTAGAGAATTGCTTCCTCAGAAGTTAATCTTTCCAGTTATGCCATTTTTGGATATTGTGAAAAGCAATCGGCCACGATTAAGTACCAAAATCCATGAAGCTTAAAAAGATCCATGCCACCAGTATCCCATGATCTTTCAGGAAATTCGGTTGGGATAAAACGCGCCACACACCAACGAGACAAGAGATATTTCTGCGACTCTAGCGATAAATCTACAGTTGAAGCCTATTGTTTCTTTCCTGAGCCCACACATCGAAAACGCATGCGAAGAAGCACCTATGTTGCATGTGTTTTTTGCTTCTGTCGAACTTTCGTCTCTCCTCTCAGCTAAGATACAAGCTGCAATTTTAATTTATTTGTGTCTCAAGAAAATAGCGTTTTGATGCTATCAAACGGCAATGAATATAAAGAAACCTCTGTATTTTAGGTGCATTTATAAAAAAACCCCATATAACTTTAAAATTTTATTCTTTGTATATGAAATAAAAATTAGTAGTCTTTTTTTTTTTTATAAAATTTTAATATAGTGTCATATATGCAAATGGTCTTATATATTCCTCATATTTTAATTACATTTCAAAATAAATATTCATTTTATTTACAATGCAAGCAAAATTTAAGTGGATGTAAGCTAATTTAAAAAAATGATAACATTTAATTAATTTTATGAAAAATAAGATTATCATTTATTTTATTTACACTGAATAAAATTTTAATGTTACATGGCTTTTTTTAACGCACCTAAAATACTACTAAAGAGAAGGATTTTTTATATTAATTGCCGATAGATAGCGCCAAAACGATTGTATCTGATGCTTTTGTGTCACTCTGGTGTGAGAATGAAAAAGTTGATAATGCAACTTGCCTATGTCGAGACTCGCGATTTCATGAGACATGCAACGTGTGCCACGTCGCTTGTCTTCTTGGTGTGAAGCGTCGCTTGTCTTCTTGGTGGTAAGAGGTTGATGACGATTAGCGGTCTACTTGATACATGATGTGCAATTTTTTATCATTTCTTCAATAAACGGATGACTTCAAGAGACGGCCAATAGACGGATGATCTTGTTCTCGGACTACACTTCGTAATTCCCAAATGTCCCTCATGAATTTGTTGCAGAACCTTTTTCACTGGTTGGCAGGAATGATATGATGATTCGGCAGCTCTTCATTATGAGTCCATCTTGGATTGATATTTCATATCGGTGATTCGAATAGGGTAGACAACTTGGTTCTAAATTTTTCCTTGATGGCCAGCCGTTAAGGATTAACTTTTCTAGCTCTTTGCATGCTGCATCAGATTTTTGGAATTGTCGTAAGTCTTCTAACCTGTTACACGAAGCTGGTAATGAGAAAATTATTATACGAATATAAGCATCAATTTCTTCCTCCAATTCTTCAACATTTTCTTTAGTTTCTTGAGGTTTTCTTGAAAAGGCATCAGCTGCATAATGTTTATTTCCTGGTATGTGGAATATGGAATAAGAAAATTTGATAATCTTCATCTTCAACCTTCAAAACCGTGTCTTCAAAGTTCTTCTTTGAGAAGGTTGGAATTAGAGGTTTATGGTCAGTTTCTAATTTAAAGTGAGTTTTAGTTAGATAATCTCGGAATGTCTCACAATTCCAGGCTAGATCAAGTACCTCCTTTTCTATTTGAGCATGCCTATTTTCAATATGTGTAAGTGTTCTGGATGCATATGCAACAACCGAAATTTCTCCGTTCTCTTGCTCTTATCTCAAGGTGGCTCCTATTCTATAAGAAAAAGCGTCTGTTGTGACAATTGAAGTTTTTTGTGGATTATATACCTTTAAAACTGGTTGAGTTGTTAGAACATTCTTCCAAGTTTGAAACGCTTGTTTTTGAGGTTCATCCCAGACAAAATCATTCTTTGACTCAACATAGATGTTAATGGAAAAAACATTTCTGTATAATTTGGAACAAATCTGAGGAGGAAATTTGCCATAACTAGTATTTGCTTTAACTCAGTTTCGTTCTTTGATAGTGGATAGTCTTTCACCGCTAAAATTTTATCTTCATCAGGGTGGATGCCCTTGTCATCAATAATATGTCCCAAGAATTTGATTCTCTTGACTGAAAATTTACATTTCTTGTCATTTAGAGCAATACCTGCTTCTTTAAGTTTTTCAGAATGATTCTCAGTCTTTGGTTCCTAGCTTGTTTTTGAGGTTCATCCCAGACAAAATCATTCTTTGACTCAACATAGATGTTAATGGAAAAAACATTTCTGTATAATTTGGAACAAATCTGAGGAGGAAATTTGCCATAACTAGTATTTGCTTTAACTCAGTTTCGTTCTTTGATAGTGGATAGTCTTTCACCGCTAAAATTTTATCTTCATCAGGGTGGATGCCCTTGTCATCAATAATATGTCCCAAGAATTTGATTCTCTTGACTGAAAATTTACATTTCTTGTCATTTAGAGCAATACCTGCTTCTTTAAGTTTTTCAGAATGATTCTCAGTCTTTGGTCATGCTCAGTCTAACTTCTTCCCGACACTAAGATGTCGTCCATGTGATAAATAGCACCCGGGATATTTTCTAGCAGCTGTGAATTCAACGTTGGAAGTGTTCTTGGGCTAGAGTTACAAAAAAAAAAGCCCGGGTTTTTTCTAGTCTTTGCAACTCTATCTTGTGCAGATGAGATCCCATCAGCCGAGGACGCCGTGACGGCACCAATCATTTTCGGAGAGTTGCTTAAAGGGTCTCAGACGGAAGCAGGTGTCCATGGAGGTGCACTTCCGGATTCCGTGTAGATGGCAGCATCGCGCGGACCCTACTTTATCCTGCAGGAGGCGGCAACAGTGGGTCGCAGTCGTCGTAATAGCGGAAGCTGGTGGTTACCTATGGAGCGGAGGAGCGAACGGAGTACAGGCGGTACCATGTCCAGCCTGACCGCCTTTTATGTTTTTTTCTCTACTCCACAGTCCTGGCGCCTCAGACCTAGTCTATCTGGGGTGCGCAGGTTGCGGGGGTTGGTTGGTTGGTTGTATAAGGTTTAATGGCGCAAGGTCCCATTGGGGACAAGCTGCGCCAAGCAGGCTGCGGGGGACTAATAATACCTTTTTTATATATCTATATTTTTATTTATTTTGCTACTACTTTATGTTTTTATTTGTTTTGTCCGCCGGTGAGGAACTGGTTGCCTCTCTAGGTTTTCCATGATCCGAGCTGGCGGTAGAGTAATTCTCAGGTGGGTTTCCACGCTCGTCTCCAAGGTGTGGTTCACTCTAGTGGGCTGTCACACGTCCTTTGGTGACGATGATGTGTCGGGCCTAGCTTGAGAACAGGACTTACTCTGGCCCCTCTCGGTCTATTGAGTGGGGTTCTATCGCAGAGTCTAGAGTCGGTTTAACAAACTAGGTCATGTGTAGCATTGGGCGAGTGTCTTTAACTAACTGGTCTTACAAGCGAAGCGGGGTGAAGCCTCTAATAGCTCCGGTTATTAGTAGCTCAGCGAGCTCCTTCGAGTGCTCTCGAATCAAACTGGCTTCGGCGTAGGAGGATGACTGAGCTTCCGACCGAGGACGCTGTGTTCCGGGACCGACCATTTTCAGGAGGTGTTTGGAGCGGTGTACCAGATGCGGGCAGTTGTCGAAGTAACTGTACGTCCAGTCCTACCATTGGCCACATTCCCCAATGGGATTCCGTTGCCATGGAGAGGTATATGATTAACGGGTGAATTAATGGAGGTAGACGACACAAGACATACGGCCGGGCTTCGACTTTTTGTTTTCACTTTCTCCCCTCCCCCTCCTGTTTGTGGGATTTCGCAACCCTGCGTTAAATTGGGGGAGGAATTTTCTTTTCGTTTTTTGTTATCTGTCCTTTTTAAAAATCGTTGTTTTTTTTATATATTTCTCTTTTTTATCCACCGGTAATGAGCAAGTGGTTTTCTAAATAGAAGTTTCATATTCCGAGTCGGCCGGCTGTAAGGCAACGCACGTACATGGGTCTCGGTCAGTCTACATGTGCGATTGTTCCTATGACCTTTCGTATTCTTGGGGACAGTGCTCGGGATGTCTTGTGCGAGTGCTCGGACCTGATGCGACGCATTTCATGTAATGACTGTCGCAGTGTCCAGACACCGTTGATTTTTACGAGCGGACTTCGAATCAAGCATATAAGTCTGATGTATTTATACTTATTAGCTTTCGACTATTATTTATCAGTCAGATTATTGATTAGTCTGATAAGTTTTGGATCTACTCAGTCATTTTCAGTGTTCATAGCTGTACACTATGTCGAAAGTTTTTGTCTGGCTACTTCTTTAATAAAAACTGTATGCAATCACATCAATAGACAGAATTATTATTTCCTTTCGGATAGAGGACAATCTTTGATATATATACAGGAGGAAGTATACAAATGCATGGATTAATGAGTTTAAGTTTGGTTGCGGTCTATCATAGATACGTGTATTTCAGTTTGGTCTTTGGTATGGGATAGGATAGGGGATGCATTTTATCTGCTATAGGGAATTTCGTGCTCATGATTTTGCGGTTGCGCGTTTGCTTTAAATGCTTATTAGAAAAATATTTAATACACATCACGTACAGATAGAGTTTTTTCCCCCGATGTTCACATTTTTTTAGGCATTTATTTTTCTTACTTTCTGTCACTACTGTTATTTTTGGAATACAGTCCAACCTCGTTAACACGAAATCGCTTAACGCGAAATTTCGCTTAACACGAAATAATACTGTGGTCCCGTCAGATGAGTCTGAGAATCAATGTTAATTAATTCGTTTAACACGAAATAGAATTTCAAAAAATCCCGCTTAAGACGAAATATTTTGTTTGCTCCAAAGCCAAAACAAGTTTCCGAACGCAATGTTTTCGATATTTCAAACTTACACGTCACATCCTCTTATTGAAAAAGGAATCTCCTCATGGTCTGAAAAAGACCTAAATTGGAAAAGGGTTTCAGAAAATGGTGAAATACTGAATTTCCGACTAATCTGTGATATGCGGAAGTTTTCTCATATTAACCATATGAGCTATACATCAGTCACAATTAAAGTTTGGGTGAAGGAATTTCTTTTTTGCAAGTGATTGTTCCATTACTCGGTTGACTGTACTGACAGTAACATAAACCATAAACCGGGTTTTCGAAATACCCTATCTTTGAGTGAAAGAAGTGACAATCGCTACTTCACTACCTGACTAACATAATTGAAACTCTGTTCACAGTTGCTCTGTAGAAAGATGACTCGAAAACATCAAGCTGTATCTTTAGAAACCAAGCAAAAAGCTTTTAACAAAGTCAGCGATAAAGTGCTGAAAAACTCAGAAATTGCAGCGAAGTATGGGATATCCAATTGAACACACTCTCTACGATTTTAAAGAAGCGTGAGAAGATTGAAGTGGCTTGTGCTGTGAGTGAATTTAAACCAGTAAGAAAATGAATGTGTAGAAGAAATAATGAATAAATTGAAATTGTTCTCCTGGATAAAAGAGGCAATAAGCCAGAACATTGTTTTAACTTGTGCAGATTTGCAAGAGAAAGCAAAGGCTTTTGCTGATGATCTCGGTGAGAGCGATTTCACATAACAGATGATTGACAAGATTTAAAGATATAGAATTGTATACAAAATTATATGCAGCCGAAAAACGGAGAATTCTTTGTTAGACATTAATTTTCTCAGTGCATTTGCATAGATGAAGATGCGTTAACTTCGAATGTGACGACAGACAAAGAATTAATTGCTACGTTAGCTGAAAAAAAAGGATGATAAAATCAAAGAGTCAGAGGAGGATGAAGAAACTGACACAGAGCGAAAAAGTTTAGTGTCATTAAATGAATCTACCGCAGCATTGAAAACTGTACAACATGAAAACTATACATTTCCTGATGGAACAATATGATGCTTCCTGAGCTTTGGACAAATTAGGTGAGTCCATACGTTCCTAAAAGCAGTTTTCTACAAAAATTGAAGCAAAAGTCAATCACGAACTTAAAAAAAATGATTAACAAGTAAATAAATTTATTATTGCCTAAAATGATGGTCAATTCGTTTAATTGGTTAGTGAAATTTTCTATTTTTTATTAATTTATGATTATATGAGCAGGGATATATTTGTAGGTTAATTTATTAAGTTTTTATATCTAACATAGATGGCGCCACTAAATTTATGGAACAATATGATGCTTCCTGAGCTTTAAGCAAATTAGATGAGGTCCATACGTTCTTAAAAGCAGTTTTCTACAAAAATTGAAGCAAAAGTCAATCACGAACTTAAAAAAACGGTTAACACGAAATTTCGGATAACACGAAATTTCGGATAACACGAAAAAAATTCGTAGTCCTTTCAGTTTCGTGTTAACGAGGTTCGACTTATAAGACTTAGGAAACATTTCTTTTTCCTGCAAAAGATTCGTGTAAAAAGATAGTGTGATTTTTGTTCTAACCTTCAGAATTATAGTTTTAGCTGTTTATTTTTCTTATATCTTTTCATTTTGGATATTTTGGGCTAGATTTTGTGTGTGTGTTCTTAAGTGGTTATTGCAAAAGTTTTGGGAAAAAGAGCATTGCATAATTTGTGAGGATAGTTAAAAAAGTTTTAGTAAATATTTTGAAAAAATGTATTGAAAGACATCATACAATTTTGACTTTGACAATTAATACGAATATTAAAAATGAAAGCGATGGTATTTTTTTTACTATTCATTAATTCAATTTTCAAAAGAGAAAAAAATAATTAACGAGTTCTTGTGCTAAAACTTACAACGTCAAAATATTTTCTTATTGAAAATAAATTATTTTCTTTAATAAATTACGTTTCTACATTCTGGAATGTTAGGGAAAATGTTCTGTTAATGGACCATTTGATTAAAATCCACAGTTGATCATATCGTCGCTACACTGTAAAAAATGACCAATGTTTCTTATTTTATGAAAATATGCTATAACAACGAACGAAAATGTAATATAATCTCCTGAGTTATCCGAAATTCCGAATAGCGTGTTCCATTGTCTTTTGAATCCCCAGAAACCAATACATTTCCCCATATATCACATGTGCTTCCCTAGGACATCCCCAGGAAGACTGACATACAACCCCCAGGCATCCCTGAGGATGCAAACATATATCACCAGGAGGTCCTCAGGAACCGAAAATGTCCGCCTCATAGCATCCCGGGGAGCTCCGCAGGACCTCCTTCAGGTTCCTCCTCGGGTTGTTCTAGGGAAGATTTCAGGAAGTTATACCGGAGGAATTTGGGAGACTTCAGTGTCACTTAATGTGCGTAAAAAACATTCGAAAATATTATTCGACATAATGTAAAAAGTATTTATTTTTTTTCTTTTAATAAATACGGACATTATTTTAAAAGAATTTACATAACACATATAACAGACATTACTTTTATTAATCACGCACACAGAATCACATGAAAGCTATGGTACAGATTTTACGGAATAAACGTTCTTACCGCCGACTGGATTTGAACCTGGGTACTTACGCATACGAGAAACACGCTCAAGTGATTACGCTACACGGCCGTTGAACGTGAGTCGTTTATAAGATATTCATGTATTTCTTTCTCCTCTTATGAAAGTCGGTTAATCGAAAACATGCATATTTTTAAGCTTCGTATAGCAGGAATTCTGTAACTTTTATCGCAAATAAACATACATACATATTCAATACAGTTTTAAATTGATAACTAGAAAAAAAGCGTATGACCGAATTTCCCACGTGGCATCACAATAAAAGGGAAAAGGGAAAGGGTGTTTTATCATTTGCAACAACATTGCATTTTATCATTTTAGTTAGGAGCCACATATATCAGGGTCAGGGGTCTATGATAAGGGGGCCAATTAAATAAAAATATTTACAATTAAATAAATTAAACTATAAATTATAAATAATCACAATTGAACAAAATAAGAGAAAAATTGACGTTTTTATAAACCAAAAGTTGAAAAACAAATTCAAAATGCACTTTTTTTTAAAATTAGAAATATTATAATTTTAAATTTAGAATTAGAATAAGCAAAACTGAATTTGATTTCTAATATTGATATTACAATACTACAAGTTGTTAAACGATAATATCTATAAAAGCTTTTCTGAGTTTAGGCATGCTAGGTTGTTCTCAAATCCAAATTGGCTACTTTATGACATATTTTTTAGTTCATTTTTGTTCGGAAACGCATGAAATTGGCAGGTGTTCTTATTTATAAATTTTGTAATCAAAATATGTTTTCCATTTTTTGGTAAAGACAGAATAATAAAATATAAAATTATTAATTAGTTGAAAATGTAATAATAAAATACATAAATATATATGTAATTTTTAAAAAAGATCAGAAAAAAATAATTAATAGAAGAATAATAATAAAAGTAAATATGCTCGATCTGATTTAAATATGATTTGATTTTGAAACTGACATGAAAATTAACTTTTACAATCGAAATAAGATTTTTTTTAAATAGATTGTTTAATTAAAAAATGCTTATTTCTAATCTATTAACTGGCAAATTCTGAATATGTACAAATATGTAAATATATATTAAACTTTTGATAAAATCCTTATTTGTAACAAATTTTTGATCCCTTTTGATATCTTACTGTTACAAAAAAAAAAAAAAAAAAAAAAAAAAAAAAAAAAACTCATTTATTAGGAATGATAATATATATATATTTCTTTTATCATTCCTAATAAATGAATTTTTTTTTTTGTATGATAACTTATTTAATGGAAAAAAGTTAAATAAGTAATATAATAGCTTTAATTTAAAATGGTCAGCGGAAAAAACATAATAAATCGAATTTATATTTTAAAATTAAATATTGATCCAAAAATTATTTATATATATAATTCAAATTAATATGAAATGATTAATTATTTAATACAAATAATAATAATAATTTAATATATAAGACTATATTTAAAGGATCAGAAGAAATAAATTTTACTAGGTATTTCTAATCCGTAATTAATAAAATATGGTTATATACAAATATATATTAAACTTTTGATAAATTTCGTGTTTCGAAAAAAATAATTCTGATTTCTTCTAAATGAAAACAAAAATAATTTATTAGGAGAAAGTAAATCAATTTTATATTTAAAATTAAATTATTTCTATAGAAACTAAGAAGGTATATAAGTGAAATCAATGTAAAATTACGTATTAGTTAGATGAGAAAGTAATAGTCAAAATATATAACAATATAAGTAATTGTTGAAAGTTCAGAAAAAATAATTAATGAATGTAATAATAAAATAAATTAAAATATAAGTTAATTTTTAAAAGATCAGAAACAAAATAAAAAATTTTCAAATTATGTATAAAGATTAATTTATTTTAATTATTAATATATGATGTGGAATATTAAATTATGTTTTCTAAATTCAATTTATTTAACTACATTTTGATTGCATTTTATAAATTGAAAATATATCTAAATAAGTATAATTAAATATTATAGCAATAATTAAAAGTTAAACAATAACCAGATCTGCTTAGGAAATAAATAAATCAAAAAATAATATAAACTTTATTAATTAAAAAATCGAATCACTTCAAATCAAGTAAGGTAAAGCCAGGAGAGATGGCGCGGTCGGAGAGATTGCGCACATGGAGGTTCAGGGGTAAGGAGTAGAGTGAGCGCGCAGCGACTTCAGGTAGTTGTCAAATAGCAGTAGTGGAGTGTTTACTTGAAAGTGCAAGTTGATTGTTTTGAGCGTCTAAGACAAAGCATTGATATTTTGTTTTGTTTTCCCAAAGTAAGTGCTTGAATTTTCATAGCTATTCATCAGAATTTCTATACAATGCCAGTAGTACAAAATATTTTAAACTTAAACGATTTCTCATAAGCTACTAATCTAGACTAACAATGTGAACATCAACGGATCGTTTTAGTAGCGGCCGTATTTAAATAAAAGGCCGCGCAATCTCTCCTACCGAAATTGGAGAGTTTACGCATCTGCTACTTAGGAGAGATGGCGCATAGTTACCATGCTGGAGAAATTACGCAGCTTATTAGTAAATTTGCCTAAAAAAATTAAAAATGAAAATGGACTAATTTTAAGTTAAACGTGTTGTCAAGTAACTTAATGTTACTTTGTAAT
Source organism: Maratus michaelseni (assembly GCA_963931845.1). Taxonomy (NCBI): domain Eukaryota; kingdom Metazoa; phylum Arthropoda; class Arachnida; order Araneae; family Salticidae; genus Maratus; species Maratus michaelseni. Next base: position 253,796,954 of record OZ007599.1, read on the forward strand.
CTTATCTGGACTTGCTTTTTCTGATTCAATCGTTTTTAAAATTATTTCCTTTTTCTGATTCATTGAATATTAGGTTGAAATATTCACTCCTAATACAATAATATTTGTTCACAAAAACCTTACAACAATGTCATTTAAGTGTAATTATTATTGTTAACAATTTAATTATAGTTATTATTAGTAACGATCTCTCCTACCCATGTGCGTAATCACACCAACCCTGTAAGGACAGATTGCGCAAAATAACTTTCTTGGTTTTATTACAACTGTTCCATTAAATTGCAACGTAACAACAAAATAACAATGGAAATGCATAAAAAACAAATGAAGTAAAAATTATTCATGGATAGTTTAGCAAAAAATTAATATTTAGATTTTTTATTGTTATTCTTTTGAATTGTGCGCAGACTCTCCTAGCTTTACCTTATATTTAAAAAAAAAAGTTTTAATAAGTTATTTTAGTGTCAAAATCACCCATGAGATGGCACCAGCACCGTCTCTTCCTAGATACTTCCCCAAGAATATCATCCCCAGGAGACTGCTCCCTGGGAAGAATCTGGGAGGTCAGTCCTGGGGAAGTGATTAAAGTATCTTCCCCATGAACGCCTGATAGCATCATTGCAGTTTCAGGAGGAATTTGGGAAGAACTGGAGCTCATGGGGAGGTTTTCAGGAGCTTTGGTGCTATATGGGTCCAAAATTTAAAGAATTATTTATAAAAACAAAGTATTTTTCGTTGGCCGTATTTTTCAGAAACGTTTCCGAAGGGTTTTTATAGTGCATTAATTAGTGTCCTCAGCCTGGAATACCTGTTTTTCCAATGTCATCAATTCTCAAGTAACGTTTTCAGCCGCATAAGTTAATTTATACATGAAAGAGTAAAGAAATAATCCTGATTTTAATGTTATTTTAACGCAGCTAATTTTGCATGTTTGTGTGTTAAACATATTTTTTGAGCATGAAAATGTTTACTTGAGAATTGATAGCATTCGGAAAACAGGTATTCTGGGCTGAGGACACTAATTAATACACTATAAAAACCCTTCGGAAACGTTTCTGAAAAATACGGGCAGCGAAAAATACTTTGTTTTTATAAATAATTCTTTAAATTTTGGAAATGTATTGGTTTCTGGGGATTCAAAAGAGAATGGAACACGCTATTCGGAGTTTCGGATAACTCAGAAGATTATATTATATTTTCGTTCGTGGTTATAGTATATTTTCATAAAATAAGAAACATTGGTCATTTTCTACAGTGTATCATGTCGAACTATCGAATGTGAAAAATTGCATTTTTCTATACTTTTAAAAATAGGCCGATTGTTACCACTAAATTTTATTAGAATTCTTTGCCTAGAAAGAATACTAATAAAATTTGAGTGAAGAACAGGGTTGCCAGTTTGGCCTTCTTATTTATTTAGCGATTCCGAATTCATACCGGAAATTTTGAGAGAAAATTTTTTACTTTAAATTATCACAAAATGTCTGTCACTAAATAAAGCAAAAACTTCTGTTCGAAATTTCTGGTTTGAATTTGGAATTTCTGAATGAAAAAGGATTGACATAAAACAATACTGGCAACCCTGGTGAAGAAAACTATTAAAATTTAGTTGTGATAATCGTCCCATTTTTAAAAGTAATGAAAAATGCATTTTTTCATATTCAATAGTTTGACATGGTAGCGACGATATATCTACTGGATGCTGAAATTATTAAGCATATGAAATTATGTTAGAAGTAAACTTATTTGAATATATGATTTTCCCCTCTAAAAAAGTTGAGAACAAGGCGCTCTATAAATTGAGTAAAGTTTGATCGGGTGACATTTTGAATCATAAATAATTTCAAATGCCAGAAATAATAAAAGAGATGGATCTTTCATTTTTTCAATTATCTAGAGATGTTTTCATTTGTAAATTGCAGGTATTTATCTCATATCTTATTGCAGGTATTTATGTGAACATACAAAATATGATGTGCGAAGGTATAAGAATAGTAGAATGTTGAACATGATGTATCAATCTGCTTAAGTAAAGCGATAAGGCCGTTCAATGTTGCTTAATCACCGCACTGTCCATTTAAAACAATTTAAACCATGCGATACATAAAACAATACTAATTATTTTTTAAAATTTGTTTTTGTCTTCTGCAAGTTTTAATTTTGAGTTTTTAGTTTGAATCTAGAATCGATATAAGATTTTAATATCTATATATAAAATAAGAAAATGCAAAATGCTATCCAAAGCTTTAAAGAATTTCTTTCAAACATAAAACCTTTAAAAAATGCCTACCATTTCCCCAAAAAACTCTCAATAAATGTCTTAAAAGAGAAAGAAAATGCAAATATCAATAACTTCAAAGGTTCTAGTGACACTTTACGAAGTTAGTAGGTTATTGTAACCTGTTACCTAACTGCTTGTGGAAAGGTAGAACCTATTAACAGAATTAAACTGTTTTTCCCTCTCTAATAAAAGATACTCTATGTGCTCATTGCTCACGATTTCGTCCACAATCTTCTCGAGCATTCAAATTTTATTTCTCATATGTTGCCGCTTCCTTATTTATAAAGGCACTCTCTTGTTGCTTATCACTTAAGATTTCGTTCAAAATCCTTTCGACCAATCAAATTTTATCTCTCGTATGCCACATCTCTCATATTTAAAAAGGAAAATCAATTGCTCATAGCTCAAGTTTCAAAACAGTATACAAGCGTACATTAAATATTTGACGTGATCCTCTAAAACAACTATACATAATACATTCAACTCTTTTAGTTTAAAACTTTCCCTGGTGTACTAGAATTGTAGTGTAAAAGTTATATTCAAGTCCATTCAGTGGTTGTTGAGAAAATTGAAGATATACATATATACATGCATACACACATAACGACAAAAAAAAAAAAAAAAAAAAAAAAAAAAAAAAAACCAGAAGCTTCTTTTTTTGAAAGGAAAACTGCATCAAACATGAGAGCATTTGACAAAATTTCAAGAGCCAAAAAATCAACAATTTACAAATACAGGTAGGTGCTCTTCCAGTAAAGAGAAAACAATGAAACAGCCCTTTTCTTTCCACCTATAAAGTTTTAAAATTTGACAAATAGGCATCATGGGCAATTGGACATAGTTAGTATTATGTATGATTGAGTGATACAGTGATAGCATGCCAGCTTGCAGTTTTTCTTCAGTTCAATTTATTTTCTTTGGAACTCCAAAATCTCCAGTTTTGTTTATTCACGAATCCATTCAAGTGGAAATATGCTTCATCTGTGAACCAGATGCGGCCAACACCAAACCCTTCATTATCAATCATTGTGAAAATCTGGTTCGCAAAGTCCCCCCCTTTGTCCCAAAGCTCTTTTGAGTATAGTCTGATGACTTTGGATTTTGTATGGAAACATTCGTAGGCTGTTTTTCAATATTTTTTGCATACTGGAACGCTTTAAGCCAGTCTCTGATGCAATTCTTCGCACACTCTTCCTCGGATTTCGCTGAACAATTCCAGAAACTTTGGCGACATTTCCAGAAGTGACTACAGTTTGCCTGGGTCTAACGTTTCCCACTCGATTATCATCCACGCTGCCGGTTCGTTCAAATTTGGCAAAGAGCTTGCGAATGACTTTCACATCGGGTTCTTTTGAAAGCTGCGCCTTGTTGCCGCAGGACTGCGTTCTAATCTGTAATACTCCAGTACGAGAAAAACACGTTGTTCAATGGAATACATGATTTTAACCTCTACGCTAACCTCCTTTCATGGTTTAACGGTCGAACTGATCGCTCTGGACTTCAAAGCACAATTTATAGGCATTGCGATTACAGCGGCATCTGTTAACGGTTTTTAAAACTAAATTTTCGAAACTTCTGTATAACATTTTTACAGCTTAGCTAATAGGGCAGTTGCAATAGACGACAGGTTGGAGGTCACACACTACAAATAGGCAGTTCTGATTGGTGGAAGTACCCTGACCTCCAAGTGAAGTACAATGGTTGATCAGCTGATTGCAACTTCCCTATAAAGAAACCGTTTACCGCATAATTTTATTGATCTTTGTTTTTGAGATAATTAATTTTGAAATCAAGGTCTTATTGGCTGGACATCCTGTACTTCAATAATCGTTGTGTCAAATTGTTTGTGTTTTAATATATGCTTGTCCACTGTGTTTCAAACCTGAGCGATGAGCGATAGATTCCTTTTAAAATGGGAGAGATGTGGCATACTATAAATAAAAGTTGATTGATCGGAAGGATTTTGGACGAAATTATAATTTATTTATAATAGGCTGAGATTTATTTATAGCATATAAGCATAATCTTTATTTTATTATATGTAGAGTTATACGAAGATGAATTCTCACTTTATTACTAATACAGAATGGTATATATTTACCTTATTCCCCCACCCCCCACAATTATTTTACTCAGGAAAGTTAAGCATGAAAATATGTTAAGAGTTGTTTACATCGTAACTAAAAAAATCTCGAAAGTAATTAAATCAAATTAAAATATAGCTCAGTATATTTCAATGGTTCTGCGACATAACTTTTTTTTATATTTTAATCATTAATATCTGTTATTTTTTATCTAAGTAAAAAAAAGAGTTTGAAACGCACATTATAATTAAAAAATTTAGAAAAATGCATAAAATTGTGCAAGACTTTAATTTTTTTTGTTTATTTTTTAAACAAAAATTCTACATAAAGTGAAAATTAAATACAGTTTTACAAGTGTCTTTAAGAAAAGTTGGAAAAACTATTTCTTTTTACAACTAGTAACTTAAAAAAAAAAATCAGTATAAAAGCTGATTTTTATTTCATTTTTTAAACTTTTTTCAGTGGCGCCTTTTACGACGTTTTAATGTCGTTGGAAAATAATTGAAACAATGAAATATTATTGCGGCTTATTACGACTTCAAACAATGTTTTCGCAATGATTTTTATTACGTTGGAAACGTCGATTTTTATTGCATTAGAAATGGTAAAAAATATTGGAAGCAACGAGACACATTTTTAAATTTACTACGTCACCGGAAAAAACATTTTCTCTACGAAATGTGGTTTTTGAATGCTTTGAAATCGAAAGTCTTCTACTTGGACATGTACTGAAGATGCTAATTCTTTTTACACTGAAATGAGGAGTTATTCTGTTTCAAACTCCATTACAAGATAACAATCAATGTTCTTAGAGGCAGAGAGGGTACTTTTTACAAGTATCATAGATTCCATGCTTTGCCAAGAAAATATGCCTCCGGCAATTGTTAAGCCGCTATAACCTTTTACTCTTCAAGCCTGCCATATTAAATCTATCATTCCATGACACTGATGGCATATTCTTAGCCTATATCATCAGAGTGACACAGTCGAGACTCACCACTTTATGCTACTCGGTTCTAACCATCAGTGATCCATTCACAATTTTTTCTTGACCATGCAAGGTATTGTGTTTTGGGTGCGTTGGCTTCTAGGAGGATAGAATAGGAGTAGTCGACATAAATGATGTCACTTGAAAGCCGCGTCTTGCACTGGAGACTGCTTAATGGACTGTTATAGGTGAAAGTCAGATATGGCAGACGCAGAAGAAGGGCGAAGAACTTGTTTCTGGACTTCAAAACTTTCCACAGTGGAAGATTAATATTTCGACAGCTCCTATTCAATCCTCCTATTCTATCCTCCTAGGGTGGCGTGAATTTAGCAAGTAGTGCTTTCGTTCGCCTTCTGCTTCTGAAGCTCGTTTGCTGGAGCGAGCGCTGCACAACTAAAGAAAGACTACTAACTACCTGTATGACACTGTTATTCAGTTGGGTGGTCATTTGAACTTAAGGTTTGGAGTCGCTGTCTGCATACAATGCAACTGATTCTTAGAAAGTCATGTTTAGTAAAAAAGGCCAATTTTTTGTAATTTACCCAAATACTACTATCTTTTCCGCTATCCGTATATTTCTACTCTAGATGCCAAAGACGAAATAATCGTATTATCGAGCTTTATCTGAAACTGAATGACCTATGCGGCGAGCACCCATTATCCGACTTTAGTCGAAGACTTTTAAATCACAAGATTTTTCCATCATGTTACTCTTAGCAGCTATTTATTGTGGACTATTCATCCAGCTACATGTATCCTATGACAGCATCAGGAATGTATGCGCAGGAATCAACATAAGCAGGAATTAGATTGCAGCATCACGACTTTTTCGTAACACTCTAATATATGTATGTAAAAAATAAGGTAGTTGTTATTACTTTTTTTACTTTGAATATTTAAGTAACTTTCATACCTAAATATTTGTCTTTCAATCGAAAATTTGCCTAGATTCCCAGATAGCAAGCTGGGTTCCGAAAACGGTAATTTTTCCTTTTCTTTCGATTTTTCTACAAAGGTATATTATCTTTACCGTATATTACGGTCACAGTAATGATTTCAATATTAGATTTTTGGAATAACCTTCAGAAAACCTACGTTCTAAAATCATCTTTACTCATTCATTTTCCGCGCATGCGCAACTTATTTCGAGCTACAAATTGTCCTTGTGCTTGTGTTCACTCACTCATGACTCATTGAAGGTGATATTGACGTGCGAGCAGGTCACATAGCGTCGTTCTACCAGTGCCGGCTTTGCATTTGCATGTGCAGTCATGTTCTATCTAAAGTGTGTTAAACTATTTTGTATTGTTTTAATTTCATAAAGATTTACCTTATTGTAAGAACTACATATATACGCATATTTCTGTTGTTCTTGAAATTTCAATTTATAATATGTTTTTTATTCTTAACGAATTAATGCGAGTTCTTTAACCATATTTTCATTGCAAAATACAATAGATAGAGAATAGCATTTGTTTATGTTTATCTTTTACAATATATTATTATCGTTTATGTTATCTATTGATGCTCCCGAATTTTAAAATATTCATCTTATAGTTCATGTGCTTAAAAATTACCGTCAAAAGTTTGAAATATTGCGTAATAATAATAATAATAGATTTTGCACTAGTATTTAAACTGTAATTTAGTCAAAGTTAATTATTTTTACGCATACGTTTTATTTTCTTATATTTTAGTAATTTATATTGTATAAAATTTCATTTTAAAATATCATTCAATGACAATTGTTTGTATATTATGTACGTTTAAGATATAAAATTTTTATTGTATGCGTTGCAACAATATTTTAAAGTATTGTTATTTTTATTACTTTGTTTAATGCATTTTATTTTCATGAAGTTTAAAAAAATGAGTTTTAATGAAATCAAACTATTTAAATTTTTGACGTTTCAATATACATACTAATAATTATGAAATATTTTGAAAATGAATTTTTATATCTTAAAGAAAAAAGGGAAAATAAAAAAAAGTCTAAATAATCTTAACCGATTATTATTATTTATTTTTAATTATGGAGCATCAATAGATTTAATTCAGAGATAAATCATTCTGAAAAATTATTGTTCTTCTGTATTAAGTAAAATAAAAACATGCTTAAAGTAGACTAAAAATAAACAAATAGGTAATATGCATATGATATAAAAATGTTATAAATAGAAATTGCATATTTGTTTCTAATTTTTCTCAGTAATTGTATAAACACCAAAATTTGGTTTTATATAGTTCTTAAATGAAGTTCTTAAATATTTATGAAATTAAATTATGCAGTAATGTTTAACTTACTTCAGTTTGTCAATCAACTAATGAATGAGAGTAATTGATAGTGGGCTGACCATTATCACTTTCCCAATATAAAAACACAAAAGCAAAGACAACATAAAAACCAAGACATAAACAATTCCAAACTCAGAAATTTAAACTATTGTGAAACTTTCAGGATAATGTAGTAGGGCTTAAGCAAAAATATAATATACACATTTTCTTGTTGCCCGAATTCACTTTAAAAGGAAAGTATTATCCCCGGTATATTTTAGACTTTATTTTTAAAACTGATTAATGATAAGAAATACAAAAAAAAAGATAATAATAAGTTATCTATTTTAATTAATTCTGTCAAATTCAAACAAAAGTTAAAAAACTTCTGTAAAATTAATTCTCACAGTTCATTCTGGCAAAATGCATATTAGATTTAAAATTTTTTAATGTTATCATCAACAATTAATATTTTTTAGAAGCAATATATTAATTAAACTATAAAAATAAAATATATTCAAATTTTAGCAAAAACATAGGAAAGGAATTTTAGCAAAGGAAAAACAGAAATATATTAATTAAAATATGTTACTTACTACGACTTCTTAAATATAATGTGGGCTAATAAATATCCTTATTTTCCATTTTTTTCTTCAGTATATAAAAATTAAGCTAAAATTTAGTTTCCCACAGAAACAAAGAAAATTTCTAAGTCGGGTTATTGTGATGAAAATCTAATGCTTCTGTCAATTAAGATTTAAAACTAACAGATAAATCAAAACCTTTCTCATTTCCTTTATAGATGCTTATAATAAAAGCATTATTATCTACCTTTGATTGTAATTCTTGTTACAATGGTTAATAAGAAATACTGTAACTAGCCTTACATTTCTACCTTTTGGTATGCTTGTCCTAAAACACTTACAAAGTACCTCAGATTGTGTCAACTAGCAACCTTTTATAATCCTTTTTACAATGTTTGCAAACCTTTCAGACCAAGCCTTTAAAAAGCATCTAGTCATTTACATGTTAAGGTTAGAAAAATGTTTTAAAAATCAAAAATTGCTATCTGGGATTATGGTAAAGTCGTTTCATTCGTTCTTATTATAAAAGAAATATAGCTCGGTATAGTGTCACGTATTTATAACGTTAATCCGCATATAGTGCCAAATTTCAATGGTCCTGGAATTATTAAATTTTGTAAACTATATCGGTATGCAGGTACAGACTTTCCAGTTTCAGTTTTCCAAAATAGCATTTGGATCATCTCAGGTAACTGCATACCTTGTACCTAATTTGAAGAAGAAGAACATTTGGAAATACCAATCATACTTGCTCGGGTTCTGAATCTAGCTAACAAACTTTTGATCATCAAAAAGGAGACTGCAAATGCCGTTTGTGTACAGGTAGTGTATATCGTAATTCATCCTGTCGTTCTCTTTGATTTACATCACCTGCAACGAATTGTGGAAAATTTAAATGAATTAAACAAAGAAGCTGTAACCAAACAAAACATGAAAAACAAACCGAAATATTTAAATAATTAAATATGAAATATTTAAATAATTAAATATTTTGGTCGTAAGGAATTTACTGAATGATTTTCAAATCTGTTGTAAAGGTCTGACATCGATGCTAGACACTGTAACGTTACGCAAAGTAAATTTGACACGGAAAACTATCAACCGATGAGGTAACATCCATGATCTCTGGCGCTTTCTGTAGAAGATGATATTTAGAGGTTAACTGTATAGGGAAAGGAAGACCTAATTTGTACCTAATTTGAAGAAGAAGAACATTTGGAAATACCAATCATACTTGCTCGGGTTCTGAATCTAGCTAACAAACTTTTGATCATCAAAAAGGAGACTGCAAATGCCGTTTGTGTACAGGTAGTGTATATCGTAATTCATCCTGTCGTTCTCTTTGATTTACATCACCTGCAACGAATTGTGGAAAATTTAAATGAATTAAACAAAGAAGCTGTAACCAAACAAAACATGAAAAACAAACCGAAATATTTAAATAATTAAATATGAAATATTTAAATAATTAAATATTTTGGTCGTAAGGAATTTACTGAATGATTTTCAAATCTGTTGTAAAGGTCTGACATCGATGCTAGACACTGTAACGTTACGCAAAGTAAATTTGACACGGAAAACTATCAACCGATGAGGTAACATCCATGATCTCTGGCGTTTTCTGTAGAAGATGATATTTAGAGGTTAACTGTATAGGGAAAGGAAGAGAGTGCTTCAGTTTTCTTAAGAGTCATCAGAATTTTGCGTTTCTACCACTGTACTGATCAAACAGAATCACGTAATATCACAATTTTGCGTAGATAAAGAAAGTTTAATGATAAGACGAAGAAAGCTAGTTAACCCCTGCCACATACTGATGACTCATTGCATATTCCCTGCATAGAAGTAAGTGTTTTTCCACTTTGGATCTAGAAAGTAGATACTGACGAGACGTCGAGATATGGCTCGCAGAGAGAGCGAGAGAAATTTAACATCTCAAACAGAGAAGGAATTTTTCAATTTAAAGTGATGACTTTAAAAGTATGAAATGCTCCTACAACATTCGAAAAATTAATAAAGGCCGTATTATGTGAATTTTTATCTGAAGCCATATTAATAAGTCTCATCTTATCAGTTGATCAAAATTTCGACGAACGCAATAACATTCCATGGGTACAGGGGCGCCATTTGGGGGAGGCCAGGAAGGGCAGTTTTTCGCCCCCAAAAAATTTGATACTTCAGAATATATCAGTCATCATATGTCAGGCTAAAAAAAAAATCCGAACTAGCACTAAAGCTAAAATAACTTGTCACGTTTGACTAAAATGGAAATATTATTATTAAATAAACACTTCAAGAACAAACATTAATAATTATCATTAATATTTGCTGAATCCTTGGTACTGCAACATTTTTAAAGTGAGGCACATTTATCATTAATGAGAATTTTAGCAACTTAAATACATATGTGAAAATAAAACCTGGGCCGGCAATACCGATTGCTTCTAATTGGACCCTGCGCTAGCATTCACTACTTGTCTTTCTTAGGCACATACCAACACATTGCAATATATCATATGTATAACATCACATTTCACATTTTACACTGAACAGCAGTAGTTTGTGCAATTAAATTACACAACGCAAGTTTTTGTGATTTTAGGACACAATTGTTTTTGTTATTTTCTAAAGTGAATTGTTGCTTAAGCTAATAAGGAGTAGTATAATAAGATAAACATAGGAAGACTGCATAATATTTCATTGCTGTTGTTTCCTTGCAAAGAAAGTTTCCTTCATTAATGCAATATCAGTCTCTGGAAATTTTAAATAAGCAAATACACGATCATTTTTTAAGTAAAGAGTCCAAAATGAACAATTATATAACGGATCAAACTTTTCTAGAATGAAGCATTTGGCGAATCAACGATGCTAAGTATTTTGCAGTAATTCTCGATTATATTCCCAACATCAGTCACCAGGAACAAATGTCATGGTAAATATATATGTAGCTGATGGTGTATAATAAATGCTCCATCAAGTATACGTCAATATTTCGTCAAAATTTTCACTTGAGCTACTTCTACAAGCAGCAGAGGTGAAAGTTTGAGCAACATGAAATTGATGCATCAACATGAACTTGAACATTAGGACTAGATATTGAAAACATCCGTATACAAGAATATGATAACGGTGCCTGTATAAAATGATACACCCCAAGAGTGCAACAAGTTCTCTAGAGCAATTTGAGAACTTTATTTTCATTACACGGGCATGTCACAACTAAAAATTAGTTTTGAGAGACATATGCAATGACTTTTAACGCTGCAACGTATTAAAATTTTTTATTGCACCATATACTAAAAGATAAACAGATTAGAAAACATGTTGCAGATCTGTTTATAAAACTCTCACTGAAACACGATGGGGATGTTGAATAATAAGTGTGAAAGCTGTACGATACCAAGCTGCTGCACTAGAAGAGTTGTAGGAAATACTGATGATGATCAAGCAAAAATTATTGCTAAATCTTTAGTCAGTCAAATGATAAATTACAAATTTCTGGCCTCGCTAGTTTTTTAGCACTCTTTACTCTATCAAATAAATTATGTGAGTAAATCACTACAGAGTGATACCATGGATGTTGCTACAGGGCTTTTTTAATTTCAAAAGCTTTGTAATTACTACAGTCCACACATGATAAAAGTTTTGATGAAGGCTTGATTGACACTGGTGAAGTTTCCAAAAACCTAGATGTTGAGCCTGTATTCAAGATTTGGAGTAAGTTCTTACGAAAAAAGAAAATTATTTAATTTTAAATCTGTAGATCAATTTTTGGCAATCCAAAAACAGCCTTTTGAGTGGAATGTTGCATAATAAAGTGGTAACTAAAACAGTAGTATCAAAATTTATTTGAATTCTTCTGAAAATTTATAGATCTGTTCAAGGACACCATGAAAAAATGTACATCAGATATGAAAGAGGAATTGACATAGTAGGATTGGCACAAAATGAATCCCAAAATTGTCTGGAATAGACAGATACATGCTTTATGAGGAAATGGAATCACTAAAGTCAATTCGATATCATCAAAGATTCAAAATACCATGCAAATGCTTGAATTCTTTGCTTGCAACAAAAGATTTACCGCTTTTCAAAATTTATTTATTTCTACTTTTATTTCCTTGTCATTTTAAGTGTATGTGGAATTTGGAGAAAGAAGTTTTTCTAAGATCGAAACTTACTTGACATCCCTAATTCATCAAGAACATTTGAAGAACTTAGCAATAATGTTTGTTAAATCTCCAATTAGCAGTAGTTTAAACTTCAAGAGAATTATGAAAGAATTATCTGCGAAAAAGCAAGAAAACAAACTTTCTTCTAATAAAAGGGAACAATAATGGCTCATTTTTCGTTTAAACTTTTGAAATGGTAAGTGATTTTCAGAAGTCAATTAAACATAATTTATTTTCAACAGAGACTTTTCTTTTCTAACTTTTTTCTCAAACAAAAATAAATTGACACTTTTAATAAATCATGTCAAAGTCACTTTGATTGCTTTCCATGCTAACACAGTGACATAGTCTGTAATATATATATTTTTTATTTTATGATTATACGGATATTGGTGTACGTTGGCTGATGACCCCAGGATTCATAGAACTGCTCTATTTTGAGTACCACTATTTCTGAATCGTTTTCTTCTCTGCATTATTCAATTAAATAAGACTATGATTATTATCGAAAATAATGGTTTCGAAAAATAAGACTCTTTACGCAACCTGGACCTGGGGTCGCTAAAATCGTCTCCAATCGGGGTCTGCCCCTCTTAACGCCGATACTCAATAAAACTCCATTAACCCCTTCAGGGGAAAGATACTCTTGTAGCTAAAATATTTACGATAGAACGAATATATTTTTAAATAAGTGAAAGCCTTTTTCTCATGTACCTTATAAATTCAAAATTTGATTATAAAATTCTGGTATCATTGTGGCATTTTGGGATTAAAATTAAGTGGTATATATAATATACCAGTGCCCTTCAAGGGGTTAATTGCTTCTCAGGTATGAACAAAAACAGGATCAAGATGTTCAGAGTGATCAGGTAGATCAGGTAGATCAGGTCAATAAAATTTCCTCTCCCCTGAAAGTTTTCTCCTCCTCCAATAAAGTTCTGAAATGGCGCCCCTGCATGAGTATTTTAAAATTAACATAATGCAAATCCAAAATTTAGCCTAAAGAGGATAAAATTTATACCTTTGAAATATATAAGTTGAAAGAATTAAAACTGACACAAATAAAATTAAAGCAGTAGATAATTTGACTTCTCTAAAAATTGTACGGGAAATTCGTGTTTTACTTAATTTCAGCAAATGTTACGGATGTTTCATCAAGAATTTCTCTGCAGAGCAAAACTTCTTCATCAATTAATAGAAGTTAAGCGTATTTACTGGACTGTAATTGGACTGAAGAATGTTAAAATATATTCATCTATTTAAAAAAGATTTTGGGATCGATACTGGTTTTGTCATACACTCTGACTGACAAACAATTTATTTTGACAAGTAAGGAGGCATGAGGGAATAGCCGGAGTACTTTCCAGACATTTGATGACGAAATACGCGTCTTAGACAAGAGTTTAAAGAAACTAGAAAGAAACTGTTGTGTCATACGAAAAGCGTTTATGATCCAGAGGCTTCAGAAATATGAATTCGACAGATGGGGTATATATGCTCATTCGCTTCTTGACACAACTTAAAAAATGAAGTCGTTCAGAAAATGAGAAAATCCTTTTAAAGCATGAAAGTATTAATTAAAATGTTTAAGTATAGAGTCAAAAGTAGCTTATTTCCTTCAATATGAGTCACCCTTTATCATATTAGCTGAAAGTTCGTCGACAGTACAGCTGTAAAACGTCCTAAGCCAAAAATGATTTGGTCAATTTTACAGTTATCAATAAATGCTTTTGTTGACTAATGTGGAAGTAGGTTTGCGTTTATTTAGATTAATATATCAAAAATCACGTATTTTGAGTTGCCTAACGTTACAAATAAGATGCAATTATTATGTGTGCTATATGTAACTCTAAAGGAACATCTCATAAACGCGTATGTATGAGCTTTCTCTTTTCTAGAAGGCTTTTGCATGAGAAGTGTAAACAATGAATAGATTTTAAAATATTTGTATAGAGATGGAAATTCTTGTCAATGTGATCACAGTGACAGTGTATAATTAATTTACAGACGAATTGGAGAAAGCATAGATAAAAAATCTAGACATACAACCTATCTTTCAGCAGGGGCTGCTCATCAGAGTAGGAAAGGAAGGCTTAGGGTCCCTTAATAAAATGCTTTAAAATAAATTAAAAATAAAATAAAATATTTCTAATATAAATTAAATTTAAAATCATAGTACAAAACTGTTTGTTACATCATTAAAAGCATCATCTATCAACAGCCCGTGAGAAATAACAGAACTGCATATATTTATTTTTTGGAGACTGTGGATAGAGACCAGGAATGAGCTTGTACCTTGTATCACCCTTCAAAAGTAAAGAAATTCGGCGAAAGAGGGGGAGTGAGAAGATCCATTATGTGCCAATCACGGATGGAAGCTCCCCACTGTCTACACTCCAGCTTATAAAACAAAAGGTAAGGATCACCCTGCTGGCGTCACACGCATAACTAGCTATAGTGCTTTTAGCCCAGTCAAATTGTAGTTTGAGGTGGAAAATTCTGGTGTAATTGTTTTTAGTGGCCTATTTTATGTTTTTTGGGGTGCTGAATACGAATCTGAAGTTTTCCAACAAAATTTCGTTCGGCAAATTTGTTTTTTTTTACAAAAAACCTGTAAAACCACAGACTTTTTTCATTTTTTTCAAAATAACTCCAAAATTGTGCATTTTGCGTGAAAGTCGGCAATATATGAGTTAAAGAGAATAAAATTTCCTACATTTTATGTATTGAAAGTTTTTTTCTATGATCCATGGTTTAGCCGTGAGAGTGCCTCAAAAATGGGTATTAAAAACAAAAACTGTAAAAAAACGGGAATTACGGCATTGTATGTCGATGTAACATGGAAACAAACAATTTAACGCAAATATTAACCATCGGTGATACTAAAGATTATATTATTGACTATATTTTATGCATTTAAGGTAGGGGAAAAGTGTGGATCTGGCACCAGTGGAAGTTTTGAGCAGTGGAGTATCTCCACCTCCTCTCAAGAGTCAAAGGTGCTCCTCCTCCGGAGAGGTACTCTAAGAGAATATAAAATTTTGAAAAAGGGGGTAAAATTCGGTACAGGAGATAAAACTATCTAAAATCGTCGAAAAACAGTAATTTTTGGAAAATAGCAATAAACACTTAAAAAAATCCATTGAACAATTACATAAATATAATAATGAATCCTCTTCAGACACACAAACAATATTTTTAATTCAAAACTTAACATTTAAATATGTGTATGTCCCCCCCCCCCCCCCGCATTCTAGAAATTTCTGAAATGGCAGTTTCCTTGCAGGCAAATATGCAACAGATTTTCGCCATTTTAAAAAGATATTTACTGAAATATAGATTTTTTTAAAACCAATATGCTTTTAAAAGAACTGTTTATAATGCTGTCCAAAAAAGGAAATATTAAAGTGCTGATAAGCTCAAGATGAACGCAAATTAGATCATAGATGGAGGATATTTACTGCATAAAGTCGTGTGGAACAGGGGTCAATCATTTTCCTCAATTTGTGAAAGGTATGTGTCATTTGTTAAGTACAAATACAAGGATAGTGCTGTAGTTGTGTTCGATGGTTACCCTGAAGAAAGTTGCAGAGGTACTAAATGTATTGAGCGAGCAAGAAGATCACGCAAACAAACTTCACTAGATTTGATGTTCGACGAAACAATGGTGCCTACAGTACCACAAAATAAATTCCTAGGCAATATAAAAAACAAAGAGCGTTTGATTTTAATGTTGAAAGATAAATTTGCAGCAGCTGACATTCACACAAAACAGGCACGAGAAGATGCGGATACGCTGATTATCACCACAGCAAGGGACCTTGCGCAACAACATAACACTGTAGTTATAGTGGGTGAAGACGTAGATTTGCTAATGATCATGATTGGTCTCTGTAGGGACATACATTCAAATGTATATTTTTTAAAGCCATGCAAAGGGACAGT
The DNA here is from genome assembly GCA_963931845.1 of Maratus michaelseni. Taxonomy (NCBI): domain Eukaryota; kingdom Metazoa; phylum Arthropoda; class Arachnida; order Araneae; family Salticidae; genus Maratus; species Maratus michaelseni. The sequence goes on from OZ007599.1 coordinate 253,813,282, forward strand.
TTCACCACTCATTTTTTCTCCTGACTGCAAACTTGAACAATCGGTTGCTGACAACATATTATTTTTACATGCCATGAGTGGTTGTGATACTACTTCAGCCTTTTTCAAAGTAGGAAAAATGAGGTTTCTTCAGACTCTCAAAAGAAACCCGACATTAATTAAAGCCATTGAAATTTTTAAAAACCCTATGGCAGATGCTGATGCAACTATTGATGCTGGCAATCGTTTTTTACTTCCTTGTACAAATTATCTGACAAGGAAACCACGTCATTAAACAAATTGAGGTATCTATGCTACCTTAAGTCTGCATATAAGCCATCAACCCATTTGGCGTCCCTACCTCCTACGGAGGCTGCAGCTAAACAACATTCTTTAAAGGTGTATTTTCAAGTTCAGCAATGGCTTGGGAATGAAAAAAATCCTGAACAATGGGGTTGGAAAAGCACCAAAGATGGTCTAGAGCCATACCAGCTAGAGCCACCAGCACCTCAAGTTGTTCTAAAACTCATTTCTTGCAAATGCAAGAAGACATGCCGTAAAAACTGTGGATGTAAAGAAGCAGGCCTCAGCTGCTCTAATATGTGTCTAAACTGCGAGAGCAGTTGTAATAACATGCCTAATATTGAAATAGAAGAAAACGAGGATGACCCGGAATATCCTGAAGTACTTGAAGGTAATTATACATAAATCATTCCATTTCACATTTATTTTTTCATTCATTTTTAATTTGGTGTGGTCAAAATATGTATCCCAATACACTGTGTATAACTATTTAGTTTTTAGACAATTAAAACTATGATACGTAGTATAATAGCTTTTTTGCTCCCTGATTTGGGGTCCAAAAGTGACCGATTCCTGAAATGAGCTGTAAAAGAGGGCTGATATTAAAAAGAGGTAAAAATAATGTTATGATAAATGCTGTATGAATCTTAACTTAGTTATAATTAATTCCACCGTTTAAAAACATATTATACACACCAGTTCTTCTCCGGAGCATAAGTTTCGATCCTCAGGACAAAAACGGCTTTTCGCGCCCGTATGCGTAAATAGCTATTATATAATTAATTTCTTTTTTATAGGTGTAGAAGACCTAGAAGGCATACCCTCAGGAAACATAAAACCATTGGCCAAGAGGACTCGGTTTGACTGACAAGTTCCTTTCAATGTCCATAATAATTATTAATTAATATTGTATAAATACATAACTACCTATTTTACTATATTATTTAACATTAAACAGTTTACATACTAATCAATCGTGAATCATTTATCATTTTTTGTACCTATATAACCTAACATCAACGTTTTACATATCTGCACACATGTATAATGATGCATATAAGTTATATGCCTTTAATAAGGAGGTGGATGACTACTTCGTGCATTCGTCATTGCTTTTTTCATAATTATTCAAGGTCCAAGAAAATTACTTGCACATAAATTGTAGAGAATTTTATCTATTTTTTTAAAGCATAGTATAATGTATAGAGTTAAATGTTTATTTTTAGGCCTTATGAACAGAAAGGCTGTAAAAAATGTGTTTTTTGCTATTTTCCTAAAAGTACTGTTTTTCGACGATTTTACCTAATTTTACCTCTTCAAAGAAAATTTTATCACCTCTTAGAGTAAGAACTCCCCAGAGGAGGAGCAACTTTGACTCATGAAAGTAGGTGGAGCTGCTCCACTGCTCCCAACTTCCACTGGTGCCGGAACCGCACTTTCCCCCTACTGTAAATGCATAAAATATAGTCAATCATACAATCTTTAATATAAATGATGGTTAATATTTGCGTTAAATGGTTTGTTTCCATGTTACATCGACATACAGTGCCGTAATTCCCGTTTTTTTACAGTTTTTGTTTTTAATACCCATTTTTGCGGCACTCTCACGGCTAAACCATTGATCATAGAAAAAATCTTTCAATACATAAAATGTAGGAAATTTTATTCTCTTTAACTCATATACTGCCGAGTTTCATGCAAAATGCACAATTTTGGAGTTATTTTGAAAAAAACGAAAAAAGTCCGTGTTTTTACAGGTTTTTTGTAAAAAAAACAAATTTGCCGAACGAAATTTTGTTGGAAAACTTCAGATTCGTATTCAGCACCCCAAAAAACATAAAATAAGCCACTAAAAACAATTACACCAGAATTTTCCACTTCAAGCACTTTTTGAGCATAATTTGACTGGACTATTTCTCAAATTTTCACACCCCACCGTTTCTGATATCGAAAAGAATATTTGATTATTTCTGTATTGCTTTTTCGCGTGTAAATTTATTGTACAAGTGAATAAGTATATTTTTTAAAGAATTTTTATTTAAAAACATTTTTATCTATTGTATTTAAAAAATAGTCTAATCAGTGAATTTTTTTCAGATAACGTTTTATAAAGGTTTTCTTTTTTTAAAACAAATGTACCATATATATTGTGCAAACACATTTTATTTCAATAACATGGACCTATAAATTACAGCTGCGAGTCTTGACCATTAAATCAGTGTTTCGGCAATTTTTCGAGGGGGAAGGAGAGCTTTTTTTTGCTGCCTATCTTAGCATTCCTCTCTTATTTGGCTAACCGACGGCCACTGTGTTTAAGGAGCAGCTAAATTCCGAGATTCGTCCTTTCTGCCAGGATACTGCTACATATCAGAGTTGTCAGGTTGGCCTTTTTTTAATAGTCAAAATTTTGAATGCACACCAAAAATTAATAGGTGTAAATTTTATTTTCTTTAATGAAAGACATTTTCTGACTTCCCAAGGTAATAATTCTTCTTTCGAAATTACCGGTATGAATTCGGAAATTCTGACAAAACAAAAGGTCCAAACTGGCAACCCTGTTTCATACTATGTTCACACCGCGATATTTCGGTTAACTTAGGTCGAGTTTTTGAGGACGCCTGCAATTAGAAATGCCTGTGCACACTGAAAAACTTATCTATTAGGGTGGAGCGAATTTTTTTTTCTTCAAATCAAAATTGGACGGGGTGGGAAAGTTGCTCTATCAGATCTTCATTCTGAATATAAAATATTTTTGAAAAATATGAATATTAAATACTGCCCCAAGGTCATTGAAAATTGAGAAAAATTGTAAAAGTTGTGCATTTTCCATTTTCCTGTCATACATACAAAATGCACAAATATTATTAATATTAAATTAATTTAAAAGTATTCTTCTTAAATTATTTTTATTATATGCTTATAGTGAAACTGTGTAACATTTATATGACCAGGTGTCTTAAACTGCCCCAATGACTTCAAAATTTTGAAAAATATATAAAAATTGGGTAATTGTAAAGCATAATCAAAACAACAAAATTGTGTTATATTTTATACTTCGTAAGAATATATTTTTTAAATTATACTTGAAGATGAAGAATAACAAGAAAACATAATTTATTATTACAATTTACAAGCATTATAAGCTTAATAAAGGAACCAAGTTCTGAGTATTTGGGGCACCTTTCGTTACAATCTGGAAAGGCTTTAATTTTAAGTGAAGAAATAAAAAAAAATAACTACAAAAAATATTGATACCAGTAAGCTTGTTGCAATTGGCTGTGACGGAACTACAGTAAACACGGGTTACAAAGAATGTGTCATGCGATTTCTAGAAGAAAAATAAGGAAAACCACTTCAATGGCCAAGGAGCTTATCTTGAGCCATTTGCTCTAGCATCTTGACTTTGCAACAAATGGGCCTCAAAGTTTTACAGGATCTATTGGCAAACATCTAAAAGATTGTGAACTTCTTCCTCTTGTACATTATAAAAAAATAAGCTGTGCTTTGCTAGAAATTACTAATAAAAAGGATTTAAGCACGGATCAACTCTATTTGCTTGAGATATGTGAAGCAATTTCTTCGGGATTGGGTCCCGAAAAATTCTATAAAAGAAATCATGGTAAAATTGTGCATTCTAGGGTGCTTACAGTGGCAAATAAAATTCTTAGGCTATACGTTTCTTCAAGTGAACCGTCTGAAAATTTGTTAATTCTGGCAAATTTTATATTAAGAGTTTATTCAACTATGTGGTTTCAAATTAAAACTAAGCCTTCATGCATTTACGGAGCTAAGCATTTGCATCAAACAGTTATGTTATCATGATATTTACCAAAGGAATTACAAACAATAACTGTAATTCAACGAAATGGTTATTTTTGTCATCCGGAAAATATTTTGATTGCCATGTTGGTTGACGATAGGGACTATTGGCACTACGTAGAATAATAAAATCTCGAAAGTCAAGAAATTCTTTACGTACGTTCAAGTTACCTGAGATCAATTTTGAAGCCAGAGACTATATCGATTTTATAAATTGGGCTGAAGTGACCGTGGCAGAACCACCATTAACTAAGTAATTAGATCATAATATTCTTAAAAAGTATATCCTAAATCCAAAGGCAATAGATGAAGACATCTTACCTAAGATTAAACTATTCCCTTGTCACAATCAAGCCACTGAAAGATGTGTGAAACTTGTTATGTAGGCTTCTTCAGCTGTTTGTGGTCCTTTGAGACGCGATGGGTTCATTAAAACTTGTCTGGAGTCTCGGAAATAAATGCCAGTTTTTGAAACCAAAAAAAAATATGGACTACTATAAAATGGTAACTTCATTGCTTGTAAATTGTAATAGTAAATTATTTTTACCTTATTACAATAGTTCTTTAAAAATAATTAGAAATTATATTTTCTTACATATGTTAAGTAAAAAAATATAAAACAATTACAATTACCCAAATTTCATATATTTTAAAAAAGTATAGTAGTTGAGTTAGTATAATAAAACAGAATTTGGTATAAATATTACATAATTTTACTATAAATATATAATAATAATAATAATAATTCGATGATTATCTTTTTAAATTAAATTATTATTAATAAGTTTCTATAATTGAGGAAATGGAAAAATGCACAACTTTTACGTTTTTTCTCAATATTCAATGACCTTGGGGCAGTATATTTTTCAAAGATATTTTATATTCAGAATGAGGATATGATAGAGCAACTTTCCCATTTTGATTTGAAGAAAAAAAATATTTTTCCATAGGCAAGCGCTCCACCCTATTACCTATCTCATTCATCTAAACATCATTGCGCCTGAGATCTGAACTAATCGGAAGTGTGGGTATTCACAGAAGTTAAAACGCATCTTAACAGTCAATCAGTTAAAGAGAACCTCAACAGCCAATAAGTGCGAATATTAGTGGGCTATATCTAGACATCAAATGTTTCTAGTCACCGAGTGAGTTTGACATCTTAGTCAACTTAAATATCGCGGTGTGAACATAAAATCACATAGTATGGTTGACGAGACTGTTTATTTGGAAACATACGCTTTCCTTATTTGACACGTTACCTCTGCTCGCGAAATTCATCTAGTACCATAGTTTTAGATCTTTCATGTGGTGTTTTAGAAAGACCTTCGTTTATCTGCTTCCCTTTCTACATCTATGGACGCAAAGTGAAACTGCATAAAATTTGTAATTATTCGCTTAAGTGTGGTCGAATCTGAATATAAGTGTAGATGTATGACTTGCTTCGAAGAAGGTATATGAACATTTGTAACAACTGTAAGTAAAAATTTCCAATCATGCACGTAGTTTTTACTCTATCACACATTTCTATGTCTGTCTGTTAAAAATCAATATAGGCTTGTGAAATCAGATTAACTTTTTCATTTTTAAAATATTAGGTGTACTTAAAATATTAGCAGAGATTTTTAAAATCTGATTTAGAAAAATGAAACACCACTGAAGCAAGCATTTTGATTCTTTTCCTTTAGACTTTACTTAGGTTTCAACATTGAAGCATTACTGCAGTGACAGACGTCAGGCATCATTTTTACAATGTAAAGGTTTGTTATAAGGGAACCGCGTGCCCTTATTATTAATTTCTATAATTGTTTCTCAATGTCTAGTTTCTGTTATTCACTCCATAAAGATTGTCTCTTTTTGTGTGCATGAAAATCGTTAACCAAGACATTTTCTTTTACTCGTTTTAAAAAGATTCAGAAGAAATCAAAGGTAATCATTTTAGTTGAACATCTTTTTTCCCGTATCTAGTTTTATAAGTAATTAAAATTTAAACTGTCTCAATATTGTACAATAAATTTACTCTGCCGTCAGTTCAGTTTAACCTTGACATTTAATTTCAATTCATTTTTTATTCGCATTCTTATACTTTCACCGAATATTTATTTTGTTTCTACAAACGGGTGATCGAATATCTACACCAGTGTTTCTATGCCTTTTTTGTCTTGCAGCACCCTCGAATTCATGGTTAAACTTTCGCGGCACATTAAACTTATAATGATGTAAAACTTGTAAAACGCGTATATGTACTTTTTAATTTATCTTATAACACAAACAAAATGTTGCATCATAAATAAACAAACTAAAACAGTTTTTTTTTCTGTAATGAAAAGATTTTTAAAAAATAATCTGTAAAAGATAAGGTTTTCGGATAGGCATGTTATTAGATCTTCTTCAAAGGATCTAGCCGAAATTTATTTTCGGTTTGAACACTATTCCTTCCAGAAAAGTTTATTTCTCGTGAATCCGTGAATGAAACATTAAGAGCGGATGATATTTTTTGTAATAATTGTAAATTTGCAAGTGAGGAAAAAGCAATAATAATAAAACTTATAATACGTTTTTAATTATTTTCATTGCCGTTCTCTAACGTTTCTTACTAACAATATTCAAGCACCGAAACAAATTTGAAAGGAAATACATTTATGACAATAAACCTCATTACATAGTAAACTTCAAAACCTAGAATGCCTGCATTTTAAAGTACTTTTATTGATTTGTAGAATCTTTATATAACTTTACTGAAAAATTTCGCGGCACACCTGAGGACCTTTCACGGCGCACTAGTGTGTTACGGTGCACCGGTTGAGAACCACTGGTCTAGAACTTTTCTCAGGTTCAGCAAAAGGTGTTTCTCAAATACAAACCTGCAAAATTCTCATACTTTAACAAAGTATTTTTCATTCGTAAATAATAATAAAAAAATAACTTGCAGGTATTCTTGTTCAGATTCTAGTGAATTAAACAATGTTTTTACTATTTTTCTATAAAATAACGAATTTTTCCTAAAATGTTGTCAAAATTACGATCTTAAACTGATTTTCAGAAATGATAATCACTGAAAAATAGTCATCAGGTTACAATTAACAAAACACAAATACGCATAACATTCTAGGAAAATGGAGAATATTGTTGAACCGAAAGGAGGGTACTAGGAAATTTTACACACATAGGCATTCATATGGCAATGTAAATGCGCCAAAAATATTAGCGTTGTCGACAAATGGGAAAAAAAAATAACATTTTTGAAATGGAGGAATATACTTATAACTCACATGTCAGCTCATTCAAATGTGTCTTAAATAGGAGATAAAAACATTATTAATCCTTGACTACATCAGGATTCGAGTTCGATCCCATGCGGTGGGATTCGTTAAGTTTTTACATTTTAATAAATGTATTTCGACATAGTAACCTCCGTTGAATTTAATCGCAGAATTTCTGTTATTAAATTAGTCAGATATTACTATACAGAAATATTGGTGTTCAAATTAAATAAATGTACAAAACCAGCATTCCTTCAAACATGTTGTACGTTTCCATAGTCAAGGTGTTAAAGGCGAAAATTTTGTTTAAGTAATAGTTCTTTAACCTGCTATCATATCTACATAAAAACTGAATAACATGTTGAAAAACATAAAAATTCTGTCATTCAATTGCTTAACTTATAAATGACCACTGTAACGAGCCTTCCACATTTTGAAAATGAGCGTGCATTAAAAGTTAAATTTATAATTGATTTTTAAGATAACATTGAATTTAGTATGCATAAAAACATAAAATTTTTGGAAAAAAAGAAGTTTTCCAAGCCCACATTGAAGCTTTCCATGTTGGCTTGAGGATGTTCCATGTTCGAAAACTATTGCAACTGGTTTCTGCGGTAGCTAAAACAATCCTCTTGATCCCATACTTTTCTTTTATATAAATTTTTTAACTGAATGATCTTTTGAATAATAATCTTGTTTGAATAACACATTTATAAGATAAAAATAATAATATTTAAAGAATAAAACTTTGATAAATTATTTCATTGAATACAGGGTGAGACAAAAGTTGATATGCAGTAATTCTTTAGAGCTCTTTGTTTTGTTAATCTTTTCTTTAGATGTAGTATCAAAAATTGCAGATAATGTGAATGAGGAAAAAAATAAGTGGATTTTGAGACAGTATTAGAAAATGGAAAATTCCGAGAGCGCACAAGAGGGTACATGGTGGAAGCGTTAATACTCCCCTACAGACATGTCTAATCATTTATCGTATCAGAGACAAATTTAATGCACGTGGACGAAACGAAAGATTTCGTAAAAGAAGCATGAATGACCACAATTTGTGTCAAACACAATTTGTGTTTTCGAGTCGGTTGAGTGGATGTTACACGTTGATGGAAGCCATTTTAAAAAGGTTAAACGATTAAACAAGATTCAAAATATCCAGTTTAATGTTTAACCACTTAATACCAATGTCTGTAATTTACCCTTATCCCATCAACACATACTGTACATCTACCAACCTACTCTAGACCTACTTTTGGGGCTTTTTGTATGTTGACAAAAGAGGAACTAAGTACGAATATTCATCACGGTTTGTTTTTTATTATTTGAGGGGGAATTATTTGGGCAGATTTTAGAGCTTACTTTCTTATTACAAACAAACAAACAAAGGCACAAACACACACCTACTTCATAGGGCCAGTCTTGTATTAAGGAATACTGACAAAATTATGTGAAATTGATGTTTTATTTTGCTAATCTATATTATAAACTCTTGAAAAATAATTACTCTGTTTTATTTGTTTTATTGAGTATGAATTATCTTTACATTTGTAAGTTTTGTACTACAACGTGCTTTTAATTTTGAAATAAAACGTTCAAATAAGGTAAAGCTAGGAGAGTCTGCGCACAATTCATAAGAATAGAAATAAAAAAGCTAAATATTAATTTTTTGCTAAACTATCCATGAATAATTTTTACTTCATTTGTTTTTTATGCATTTCCATTGCTATTTTGTTGTTATGTTGCAATTTAATAGAACAGTTGTAATAAAACCAAGAAAGTTATTTTGCGCAAACTGTCCTTACAGGGTTGGTGTGACTACGCACATGGGTAGGAGAGATTGTTACTAATAATAACTACAATTAAATTGTTAACAATAATAATTACACTTAAATGTCATTGTTGTAAGGTTTTTGTAAACAAATATTATTGTATTAGGAGAGAATATTTCAACCTAATGATTAAAGAATTAGAAAAAGTAAATAATTTTAAAAACGATTAGACAATTTTAATTAAAGGAAAAAAAATTTAAGAATCAGAAAAAGCAAGTCCAGATAAGATTACAAAATAACATTAAGTTACTTAATAACACGTTTAACTTAAAATAAGTCCATTTTCATTTTTCATTTTTTATGCAAATTTACCAATAAGCTGCGTAATCTCTCCTAGCATGGAAACTAATGGGAACAATGCGCCATCTCTCCTAAGTAGCAGATGCGCAAACTCTCCTATTTCGGTAGCAGAGATTGCGCGGCCTTTTATTTAAACATGGCCGCTACTAAAACGAACCGTTGATGTTCACATTGTTAGTTTAGATTAGTAGCTTAAGAGAAATCGTTTAAGTTTAAAATATTTTGTACTACTGACATTGTATAGAAATTCTGATGAATAGCTATGAAAATTCAAGCACTTACTTTGGGAAAACAAAACAAAATAGCAATGCTTTATCTTAGACGCTCAAAACAATGAACGTGCACTTTCAAGTAGACACTCCCCTACTGATGTTGTACAACTACCTAGAGTCGCTGCGCGCTCACTCTACTCTTTCCCATGGAACCTCTATGTGCGTTATTTCTCCGACCGCGCCATCTCTCCTCGCTTTACCTTATATATTTTGTTGAATACAGCTGATAATTATTTGTAAAATATTTATAAAATATTTTTTGATTTTTGATTTTTTTTTACAGGAGCAATTAGCTTTTTGTTCAAAGAAAATCTTTAAGTGCATTTGTACAACATGTGAAAAATCAAAACACTGTTTTAAAATTAATTTATTAAAATATTCACATGAAATAATTATTTAATGATAACAAAATAAATAAATAAATACTACTATTAAACAGATGTAATCTCTAATTTGGCAGATATGTCAAGTTTCAAAAATATAAAAAATAAACATTTTATGAAAATTTCCAAACCATTAGAAAATGTTTTATAAGAAAAATAATACGTTTACAATTACAATATTTTTTCAGATAAATTACCGGGTGTTTCAAAGTGCGTATTGGTCAGATTAGATAACTTTAATTATAATAATATAGTTCTTACTGACAACAGTATGTTATTTATAAATCGCAGAAGCATTAAAATAATTTTAATGATATAATGAATTTGTTAAAAAAAATATTAATAAAGATTTTACAGCGCATTTTATAGATAATTTCATATATTATCTTTTAAATAACACGAACAGAAAGTTAGATACAGATCAGGGGTTTTCAAATGGAATCTAGCGGGCTGCATGTGGCTCTTGAAACCCAATTCTGTGGCCCGTGGAGTTCTTTATAACGATTAATTTATTCTAAGCAAACGTTTTCTCCGATAAATGAAAATTGTAACTGAAAAAAAAATATATATATACTTACAGATTTAAGAATGCTTATTTAATAATATAATTAAATAACATAATTTTAAATTCATGTGATCCTGATATACATAGAAATTTTTACTACGTCGAAGATGATGCGGTCATCTAATTAATCACACATGGTCTTTTACGGACTGCAAACAAATGGTGGAAATCCCTGATACAAATTATGAGAATGCCAAAGTGGGCGATTTTAAAAATTCCTATAGGAAACAGATACGATAGAAAGACCAACTACTGTCTTTTGTTGTTTTCATTAACCCTTTAAAATTTTTAATCTAAGTGGTATTTAAAAGTGTTCTTAAACATTTTACAAAATATTGATATATCTCGGAAAAATGTTTGGTCCATTTTGAAGATATCGTATGCTAAAGGGACAGTGAATTTGCAGCATTACTTTTATTAGTGGGTGTTGATGGAAACTTGCCTTAATGGTCTAGTCTAGAATAAACAATAGGCACACTTACTCATTTAACCATTTTACAAATCCAGAATAAGTATTAGACAATTTAGCGCGATTTCCGTCCTGAAGAATACCCGAAACTCCAGTTTTAAGCAAGCCAGGATTTTATCATACTATATCTCTGAAATAAACAACTACAAATATTTTTTTAATTTTAGAGATTTTATTAAATTTTTTTTGTAAATATTTCAAAACCTCTTTTAAATTTCCAGCCTATTTTTTGTAAAATGCATTCAGTTATTTCCCGCTTCAACATATCTGTATGTAGCCGGAATCACACAAAATAGTTAAATTGCCCTTCTTTAACTTGAATTATTTAAGCGGTTTTTGCGAATGGTGCATTGCTAATGTTTTTGGTTGATGAAAGTGTCATCAATCCAATTTTATGTTCCAATAATTTAAAACATATTTTAAACAATCTTTAATTATTTTGGTTGCAACTTTACATACTAACCCTCAAATAAATAAAATAAACATTTCTTAGTAAATTTCTATTTATTGCGAAATTTTCAGCAAATAAAGTTTGAAGCACAGTACAGTTTGTTATCTCAATTTGAATCTGCTATTTTGAGGTTCCATATCAAAGTTTACATTTTATAATCGTTCTCAAAGCATGACAATAAAATTATTTAAACGCTATTTTTCAACCAATAACTTTTAGTAGTTATCTAAACAGTTTTTACAATTAAAATCATGTTCTGCAATAATTTAGTGAAATAATAGTACGCTATTCATACATTTTGAAACACTCGGTCTGAATGATATTTTGAAGAAACCTTAGTAACCGAGATTACTTAAAAAAATTGTATACATAATAACTCTTTGTTATTCCACTCTTTTTTAAATAAATAACAAATAATAAATAAAATAAAAAATATAATGATTTTTTTATAATAGGCATTTTTACATTTCACATGCATTATTTATAAATTTACATAACAAGTGTTTATACATTTCTAATGCCATTTACATTAATCTAAGTTACTAAAAATATCTATATTACATTTCTTTTATAAACAGTTAAATTATCTTTAACAACCCACGAGGGACGGATATTGCCATTGTTCCCAAACTGCAGCTGTAAGTAGCAGCATTAAATATTGTAGTTATGCTTCTAAAAAGAGATGCGAATGTCATAAACTGTATATTACATGGCATCAATTAAACAATTTTGTTGTGACAACAATATTCCACAATTAGCTCAAAAATAACTTCTCTCGTTCTTGACTGTTAACAGTACAAAGCTGATTCATATGGCAAAAATAGCTATTGGAAAAAATCTTATTGAGTTAATGAAAGTTTTTCACCAGTCATCTTTTTAAAAACAACAACTTCAATATATCTTACACACCAGCATATTTTCCATTTCCTTTATTAAAAAGTCTGAAAAAAATTCATTGTTTAGTATGTGTTTATTGTATTGAATCAGCATTATTTTCATTCATAACGAGAAAAAAAAAAGGAAGAAATATTTATTTATCATTTTCTTCATTTGCGTCTTCCATTTCTTCTGATGCACTCGAAGATACATTAGCTGCAGTTTCAGCTTCGGTTTCAGAGGATTCTCCATTTGCATTTGATTCTCCATTTGTGTTAGGTTCTTCATTTGAAGGAGATTCTTCATTGACATTAGATTCTTCATTAGTGTTTGATTCTTCATTTTCTTTAGATTCTTCTTTGTCATTAGTTTCTTCCTTATCTTTCGCCTCTTCATTGTCATTAGATTCTTCATCAGGTTTAGATTCCTCGTCGGATTTCGGCTCTTCATTAGACTTTGATTCTTCATTTTCATTCGATTCTCCAGTTTCAGCAGAATCACCAGTTGCATCTTTTTCTTCGCTCTCATTTACATTCTCAGTTGTGTTTGCTTCTTCAGGACTATTTGTTTCAGTGTCATTATTAGATTCTTCATTTTCCTTTTCAGATTCTGCTTGTTCCGTTTGCACCACACTTTCTTCTTTATCTTTAGATTCTTCTTCATTTTCATTGCCCTTTTCCTCTTGTAAGGCATCTGTTGACTTACCTGATTCTGACGCTTCATTATCAGAGTTCTCGTTTTCCACATTTGTCGTGTTTTCCTTATCACTTTCCGTAATACTATCCATCTTCTCCGTCGAAAGTTCGTCACCTGATTGGTGATCTAACGACTTGGTTTCTATCTCTTCAATTTCAAGAACTGTTTTCGAGCCATCTTCCGAAGTCTCGGTCACTTGCGTTATAGTTACATCTTCTTCACTTTTAGTTTCATCGAAAGGGTTAAGAGACATGGCTGATTCAATTACGGCAGTGGATTTTTCTGAAAATAAAGAAAACAATTAAAAACTTTTTAAACAAGGATTTCAACATTTAAAAAATGAAACAAAATTTAAACATGAATAAATTTTTCTGCATCTAGCGAAAGGAAAGGTAATTATTTAATAATTTTTAAACTGTCAGCACAATTAAATCTTTGTAGTTATTACATTATTAATTTAACAAAAACGTACAGGTATATGGAATTAAAAAGATTCATTAGAAGTTATTCAGTAAGTACAAATATTGGCAATAAGATGGTGAAGAAAAATGAAACACACGAAATATTGAATATTTCCCAAAATAAATAAATTATTAAAAATAAAATAAGCCGATTATAAAATATTTTGATTGTTATTCTTAAAACAGTCCATATCCTAAAATGTCCTTGTACGTCAAATTATTCAATAATGAAACAACCATGTCTAAAATATGTTAAAAGTACATTTTTTAAACGTTGATAAACAAAGTAAATATGAGATCGTTTTAAAAGCTTTCAAAAAGAGCTGACTGAAATCCATATTATCTAAAGGACTCCTGTATGAGAATAATTTTTACTACAGACAGTTTGTCACTTAAGGCTCTTCATCAGTCAGACCGCAGATTTTTCTCTCTAATGTTAAACCTATGGGCTTGGTTGGAATACATCTGTATCTTTCTGTAAAATAACTAAATAAATAAATACATAAATAAATAAACGTATTATCTTCAGGTAACCACTATTGACACTAATTTTCGTTAGTCCAAGCTTCAAATATCTTTAAACATATAACAGCTTTAAGCTGATATTATATAAATGTTTTACTTAATATGATAATTTTATTGTTAGACTGAAATGTGTTATGAAACCATATTTATATATACATGTTAAATGTAAGCTTATTTTGTGCAAAATATCAAAATATCATGGTTATCGTTACATTACTAATGGTCATATATATATATATTTAAACACAGAAATGCTTATATTGAAACAAAACTTTATATTTTAAAGCCCTTTCGGCTAGTTGATTTTTTTTTTTTTTAAGAAACTACGAAACTTAAATTTTTGTATAATACCCATATCTTATATTTAATAAAAGGAAAAAAAAATGTTCACACACTAACATCTAAATAAAATTAAAAATATCGTACATTTTCGATCAAAACTGACCAAGATAAGAAATTAATTTCATGACTTTCAGGAGTTTAATATCCTGAACAATATGGTTTCAGCCAAGTTTTATGTATTTTGCTACTTATTATTTCGAAACATATTATACAGGGTGGTTCAGAACTATATGTCAAAAATGTAAAGGCAGGTACAGGGGACCTAAACAAGCAGATTTCGTATAGGAATGTGGGTGAGGAAATGCAGTGTTGAGGCAGCAGAGGGCGCTGTTGAATTCGGCGGATGAAAGCGTTTCGCTGGCTTGAAGCGTCATTCCCCGCACGGATTTCGAGCAACATGCATCGTTACACCAATGCGGAACTTGTCGACATGCATTTCATGTATGGGGCTGCAAGAGGAAATGGAGCGGCTGCTCAAAGGGTAGGAATTCCTGGGTAGGAATCTGCCGGATCGCTTAACATTTGAGAGTCTACATCGGGAATTGTGTGCGATTGGATCGTTTTATGCTTCCAGGCGTGATACGGGCACTGGAAGATATCGCAGAATTCCAGCAGTAGAAGAAGACGTATTACGCGCAGTGAGAGGATAGTCCTTCGACAAGCTCAAGAGCCGTTTAACGGGCGCATCCTTTGAGCAGCCGCTCCATTTCCTTGCGCAGCCCCATACATGAAATGCATATCGACAAGTTCCCCATTGGTGTAACGATGCATGTTGCTTGAAATCCGGGAATGACGATTCAAACCAGCGATAAGCTTTCATCCGCCGAACTTAACAGCGCCCTCTACTGCCTCAACGCTTGATTTCCGCACCTACATTCCTATACGAAATCTGCTTATTTAGGTCCGCTTTATCTGCCTTTGCATTTTTTACATATAGTTCTGAACCACCCTGTATATACTAGTGGTTATCAAATTAACGGAAACACCTGGAAGCAAAACAAACATTTTTACTAATATAGCATAAGGCCGTAGGTTTACATTTAGTATCTAATACATTCAAAATTATTTTAGAAATTTTGCAAATCCTGGATGATAATTCCTCGGCCTCTGTCACTAAGATTAGGTGACTTCCACTCCTGTACTTCGCAAGAGGATGTTTTATGTTGTACTTTATACACCGTGGACTGGAGATCATGACATTGGAAACTGTACAGCCAGTGAAAAAAGAAAAAAAAGGGCAGAGAGATGTGAGAGGTACCATTCGACTGGAAATTGTGTCTTCTTTCTCTGTATGAACTCAATTTTTGAAATAGGGACCGTCTACACATTAAAATTGTATCAACTTTGATTTCTAAATGGTAAAACTCATTTTTGACACCATATTTGAGTCCCTTGGATCAAAATAACCCGGAAAAAAGGTTATAAAATTTTTCTTAAATATTCATAGAGGAATACAAATAAATTGTTAGGAGTTTATCCATAATTTTAGGAAAATCAATTAAGATCATACAACGAAAAGTACTGAAAACACTCAATTAGTTATCAGAAAAAGCATACAAAAATTTAAATACAAAATAAATTCGAGTTACAAAAAAATAAAATCTACAGATTTTTTTGTAATTTTCTAAGATTTTCCGTTTTGTGGATGGATCTTTTGACAACAAAAGGCGATCCCCTTAGAATATCGGAAAGTAAAATTTCACTATATCTTAAAAACTGATGATAGGAATGTGTTGTAAAAGCACAGCGCCATGATTTGGACAGCACTAATTCTTTTTGTCTAAAAAGAATTGTCGGTCATAATTCATTATTTTAAGTTAATATGAATTTATTAATAATTTTCATAATTAAAAATATGTTTCTGAATCGGAAAAATGTCTGGAATATGTTTTGGTCTATTCATTGTATCTCATTACAATGAAAACATTTCAATCGAATGATTTTTTGGGAAGATCAAAATTAAAGTTTGTCATATAAACATGACATTACCATCCTCAAAATTTGACATTGTTTGAAATAGGGGTCGTCTACGTATTAAAAATTGCATAAACTTCGATTTATCAAATGGTAACACCCACTTTCGTATGTATATGTAAGAAAAAGTATATAAACTATACCTTTCTCCGGGCTGCTTTGATCCAAGGAACTTAAAAAAAAAGTGTCAAAAGGTGGCAATCACCATTTGAAAAATCAAAGTTGGTACAATTTTTAAATGTAGTTGACCCCTATTTCAAAATTTGTATTCCTATTCGGAAAGTAGGCATCCTCTTGACTTGCTTTCCTTGAATATGGGATAGATCTGATACTTTGCACCATACATAGAAAAACAGCAAGCCTCCACACACCAGTTCACTGATTGTTAGAATTATATAGCCCCTATTCGAAATAAAAAATTTCGGCACCCAGATTTGTGTACAAAACCGATTTATCAATGATGATCTCTGTTTTCATTCTTTTGATCCCTACTTGTGCAGCCAATGTAAAAGAAAGAAAACAAAACATGCTTTTATTCGCATGCATTTATTCTGCTTTTATTCGCATATCATTTATGATAAAATCACAAGAAAATCATAAAAGGTATCATTAGACTAGGAATAATGTCTTCTTTCAGAATATGAATGCAATTGTTTGAAATAGGGGTCGTCTACGTATTAAAAATTGCATAAACTTCGATTTATCAAATGGTAACACCCACTTTCGTCACTTTAATCGAGTTCCTTGGATCGAATCAGACTGGAAAAAAGTATTGTTTATGTATTTTTGTTAAACCTTTATGGATTTAGAAAATGTCAAAATTCGAGGATAATAATGTTACATTCATGTAACAAACTTTAATGTATATCGTGTCAAAAAATCATGCGATTGAATATTTTTGTTTCCAGTGAGATATATTGAATGGAAACAAACATTTTATTTTAATTCCAAAGAATAATTTTATTATGAAAATTACTAATAAATTCACATTAAAAAATGTGAATTATGACCTACATAAATGTTTACATAGCTAGAACGTGCATAATCAGAAACATGGGTGTGAAAGATACTACTTCATTTCAATCATTATTTTTAGAGATTTATCTCAAAATGTAACTTATCGTAGGTCTAAAGGGACCTTATTTTGCTACCGTTCAATCAATCATAAGAAAATCAAATACAACAACCAGAAAATTTATATTAAATATGCCTTTAAATAAAATTTGAGAGATAGCCGTTACTTTTACTTTATTTTATATTTCGATTGCTTCTACAATTTTACTGGTGTGACTCTCGATGTTTTTCTTGTGAGATCTTAACACTTTGCCGTCCGACGACACCATAGTGGTGTCGTACGTAAAGCAACTTAATTTTAATCCTTAAATGCTACATTGGCATCAGAATTTTGGAATGAAAAATCCCATTTTATCAAGTACATGAAGAAAAGATTTTACTTATTTTCAAATAAATTTGTTTCTAAATTCTGGTGTCAATCAATCATTTCAACATTTTACGAATTGAAGTATTTTTACGAGGCATGCGGACGGCAAAGTGTTAATTTATTTTTTTCTAAATTTGTGGATATATCCCTAATATATTTTCTTTTATAACTCTATGAAAGTTTAATAAAAATTATATAAACTATGCATTTTTCCTGGCTGCCTTCATTCAAGGTACTCAAACATGATGCCAAAACGTAGGTATTTTAAAAGTAGGTGCAAGTTGTAATAGGAAGACGAACTCTATTAAGGAAATTTTATTCATATTCTAAATGAAGATATTATTACGAGGGTAAAGAGACAACTTTTTGGTGATTTTACCTTACGCGATCTGCAGTTAAAGGCAGGTGTATCTTTTTATTATTATTATTTTTTTTTTTTTACATTTGGGTCATCCAGTATTAAGTGACCTAAATTTGGATATGGTCCCTGCTCGATCCATTTCAAATTTGATGTAATCGCTACAGGACATACATAAAAACTAATCAAATCACCAAGTTTGTCATATATAAACTCCTCATGATACAAGAAACCTTAAATATTGCAAATATGTGATCTTCTACAACCTTTTATGCTGAAAAACATAAATTGCAGTATTAAAGATTAGAAACCAATACATTCATCACCACTTGGGTTAAATTTTGGCCATACAACTAGTTACTAGGAATTTACCTCTTAATTTAACAAACTGTAATTACTGAACAAATCACTGTGGAAGTTTGAAACTTTGCCAATTAATTACCTATGTACGTGATATAGAGCTACTAAATTCATTTATTGTTTGCTGAAATATTTATTAATTTATTCATCTTTGAAAACCCCTCAAAAATTAAATTTAGAAATTCAACTCAATTTTCAAAAACTTTTATCTCAAAAGGGAACTTTTGATTTGATTACTGTTAATACCACTGAAAAGAGCACAGGTCGATTGACACGTAAACGTTTGTTTGATTTTGGGTCTCTTCTGTACAAGGTTAAAAAAATCAAGCTTCAAAATACACATTTTACGTGTTATTCGCATTTATATACAGGCACAAAGTGCAGCCCGGGTACAGTAAAATATATCTTGAACGGATAAAGCTAGAATTGTGGAACAAATGTCTACCCATGGTAAAACGACTATGCGCTATCATATGAGTGTGACGGCAGTGTTCCTAGTGGCGAAATTCGAAGTTATCAACCCTATTTCAAAATGTGTACTTACAAAAATGTACAGAGTTCTTGATTTAGCATGAAATTACGTTTTTCGTGTAAAACTTATTTTAATAGAAGGTCTCAAATGTTAATTTTTCGATAACCAATCACCGACTTAAATACATTACTAATCGTTTGTAGAAGTATGGCATTATGAGACAGATATATATTTTCTAATAAAACTAACAAATGTAAGCAAGGTACAATTTATTTTAATTTTTAGTTTAGTATGCTCAATGTGGTCACATTGGCAGCAATACACATACACTAACATGAATTTGGATACATTACTGCAGATGATGGACATATTTGCTCAATTTGAATTTCCTATAAAATAAATTATACCTTGTTTACATGTGCTAGTTTTATTAGAAAATATACATCTGTCTTATAATACAACACTTCCACAAGCGACTGGCGCATTTGAGCCGGTGATTGGTTATCAAAAAATTAACATTTCAGAGTTTCTTAAAAAGTTATTTTTATATGTATAAGACGTTATTTCATACTAAATCTATGATACTCTACACTTCTGTAATTGACATTTTTGCGCTATCTTTTATATTTTCGGGATACGGTAGATGACTGCAAAATTTCGCCACTAAAAGATGCTGCAGTCACCCTTATATGATACTATCATATGATATATCGTTTTACTATAGGTAGACACTTGTTACACAATTCTAGCTTTATCCATTCAAGAGATATTTGAGTGCACCGGGAATTTACTTTGCACTCGGATATAGTTGAAAATCTCATCCAAAATACATGTTTTAAACCTTATTCCCAAAAGAGTCTCAAATTAAAACAAAAGTTTTTTTGGCCTTCAAGGTTTCCTCAGTGGTACTACTGGTAATCAAATCAGAAGAGTACCTTTTGAGATATAGGTTTCTGAAAATGGGGTTGAGTTTATGAATTTAATTTCTGAGGGGATTTCAAAGATAAATACATTAATAAATATTTAACACTCGAATGCTATCCTCTAAAACTTATGCGATTCCTGTTGTTGTATCTCGTATCTGTGAGTTCACATGACGTTATTTCAATATTTATACACTTTATACAGCGCTATTTCGTGGAAATGTGGTAATTGACTAGAAGTGTATGTTTCTTTTTGCCTTTAATGACAAAGACTAAAAAAATAATACCAAAATGGCGTCTCCAAAGATGACTTCGCAGCCAGAAATAGCCACTGTATCTTACAGAGACAAAGAATAACCGAGTGTTAAAAAACTAGGTAACATCAGATAAGTACTTAATATGAAGAAAAAATTGCAAATGTGTTACACACTATAAGATACATCCACTGGGAGATGCAATAATAAAATGAAAGAGAAAAAAAATCTAAGTGCATATTCTACTAAATTATGAATGAGCAGAATTGGTATTTAGAGTAATTTATAGAAATAATTAGGAATGATATAAGTGGAAGTATAATGACAAAAAATACCAAAATAAATACTATCCTTGTATTCCCGAGATATATGCGGCAGTATTTCCTATAAGAGCTTTATTTCTAGAAAATTGAAAAGAAATGGAGGATACATAACCTAAGAGCTGAATTATTGGAATAGAAAAAAATACAGCTGAAAAGCAAAAATTTAGATTGAACAAAAATACTTAAGAATTTGCTGAGATTATATCTAAGAGATACAAGGTCAGCTCTGGGCGATGACATTGACTTCACCAGGATCAACGCTAGACTGATGATAGACCACTATATGTTAAGAAGATAAGTGGAAGAAGCGTTCTCGAACTCCAAAGGCGCTTTAGCAATCAGAATAAAAGTCTCTCTGTAGCTTACATATTCAATATTAGTAATCGAATGTTAAGCAGGCAGGAAACGCCTTCACTAGCTGTATGTCATGTCCAAATCATTTTCAGCTGTGTGTCATGTACAGCTAATTAACTGGTAAAGCGCCAAACTTCCGAAGCTATTTGTTCAATAGTTGTAGCTTGTTAATGTGGGAAAAAATCACAGACTGTATGGCCTAGTTTGAGGCCAGACGGTGTTGATTGTATTGATTTCTGATCTTTAATATCGCAACTATGTTTTTCAGCACAAAAAGTTGCAGTAAATCACATCTTTGTAATAGGTAAAATTTCTTGGATAATGAGCAGTAAGCTGACAATCTTGGTGATTTGATCGTTTTTTCTGAGACAGTGAAATTGTGAACTTTACAGAAGCATCCTTGGTGGCCCAACTATACTACTTCTGACTAAGGCAGTTTTCAGATGTTAATTTCAGACTTGTTTGTATATCCTGTAACGATTATATCAAAATTGAATAAGATAGCGCCAACAGCTACTTGATATTTTATTCAAGCCATTGGACTAAATTTCCCAATCCCTCTGATGTCACCAATGGAAGACCTAGTCAACTGAACTGATTTTATACATTTCGTTTTGTTCCCTATTATAGCATTCCTTGCTAGGAACGGGGTATGAAAATGAATGCGTGTTTTACTCAAGTATTTTACTGTTTTATAGATATTTATTACCCATCAAAGATTATTTTCTAATAAGGTAAGTGTTTTATATCGATAAATGTTAAATCTTTGTGTTCATTTACTTACTTATATTACCTTCCTCTAATATTTTTGCTTTTTTAATAACATTAAAGATAAGTTACAATTTAGCACGTGTTTAGTAACTTAATGTGAGGGCTTTGTAATATCTGTTTTATTGATGGTTTAATATAAATATATGCATATGTGGTATTAAAATTTATGACTAAAGAACTTTACCACAACGAATATAATGCTTGAATATGAATACAATCACAAACATTTAATGGGACATGAAATACACTAAAATAACATTTGAATACATAAATTCTACAGCAGTTGATGTTTTGTTCGGTCCTTTATGATTTCCGACTTCTTCCACATCATAATGGATGTTTGGTTTCGCGTTAGTGACTATATAAGGTTCGTGGAATTTTTAAAAAAATCATTCCTGTGCCATATTGAGTTGTTTGGATTTAAAAAAGGTAATTTACTTCATATACTTTAGGTTCTTTTCTATTTTTGTTAAATTGCTTCTTGTTGTCTTCTTGTATTTTCAAGATATGCCTTTTGCTTCCTCTCTCATGTCTTCACGTTCTTTCATCATGTAACACACATTTATTTAATCTTTAGATTACCTTTATTCTTTATCTTGATCCCTTTCATCAATTCAAATGGAGCGTGCTTTGTACTTTTTGCAACTGTACTATTAATAGTTATTTAGACATTTGGAACATACTTGTACCACTTTGTGCTCTCATCCTTGGAGAGCTTTGTTACAGTAATTAAAACGCTATGAATTCTTTCTATTTGTCCGTTCTAGCTGAGCATTCCTGTCTTCAATTTGATATGCTTATTTTCTTGCTCGTGCGATATTCATTAAATTCTTTGGCTGGTGTTATTCTGTTGGAATTCTCGAATGTTATTTTTTTGTAATTTCAGCTTATCGACTTCATAGTATGATGTTGATTTAACTGGATATAGCAATTCAAACTTCGTAAAAGCGTCTATGACTGTAAAAATATATTGATAGTTCTTATTCGTTGATGGCAGTGGTTCAATGTGATCAATATGATAAGTATTTAGCGGCATATTTTCTTGAGGTAAGGATTCAGAAAAGCTTCAAATTTGCCGCGCTTCTTATTGTATAGAATGCAATCGATGCAATTTGCTATGACTGTTTCAACGTGCTTTTTAATTTGTGATGTAGAGTTCTTGTCTTACTAATTCTTCTGTTTTGGCTGTGGCAAAGTGTCATTTATTGTGCATTTCACGAATCATTTCTCTTTGCATTTCTTCGGGTACTACCAGTAAACCCCTTCTATTTTTAAACTTATACAATATACTGTTTTTAATAATGTATTTTCTGTTCCGTTTTCAACTAAGGATGTCATTGTTTTTATAATTTCATCTCTTTCTTGCTCGCAGATATTCTGGTTGTTATTTCATTCTGAGATCAGGTAATTACAATAGCTATGTTTTTACTCAATGCATCCACATGCTTCATTTTACTTCCTGCTCCCTGTATTATTTCATATTAGAACTATTCCTTCTATGAATAAAGCCCATCTTTAAACTTTTGGAGCTCAATCCTTTTTGTCCAATGTTTTTGAAATGCTGGACAGTCAGTGACGATCCTAAATTTGACATCTAAGAAATAATTTCCGAATTTATTCAAGGCTTAAATTATTACAAGTACTGCGAATTCATGACTGCTATATTTTTCTTGCTGTGGAGTTGTCTTTTTGCTCGTGTAATGTATGAGGTGAAATTTTCCGTCATCCGTTTTTTGTAGTAATACTGCTCTGAAAGCATGGCTACTGGAATCAGTATGTAATTCTAGTGTTGCCTAATAAATGTAGTACTGGTTTTTGTGACAATATTTCTTTTAATTTGTTTAAAAGCCTCCATTTGTTCTGGATCAAATCTAAATGTAGAACTTTTACGTAATAAATCCCTTAATGACTTGGCTATGTGAGCATATTCTGGGATAAATTTACTGAAATAGCCTGTTAATCCTAAATACCTGTTTCTCACAAATACTTGTACAAATACTTGTACTTGTTTCACTGTTTTCAGTTGGGGGGAAATTGGACCGCTAATGTTTTCGTTTGGGATGGTTGTACAGTTTCATTTTCAATTATATATCCAAGAAATTCGATTTTTCTTCCCAAAAATTGCCAATTTTGAAGTTGATTTCTAATCCATACGTTGACGTAATTTTCTGTACTCATTTTGATTTCTCTAATCCTTCTTCCTCATCTTGGGATGGAATAACAAAATCGTCCATATAAATTGCAACTATACTATCACGCAATAATTCCCTGAACACAGTGTTTGCGTACTTTTAAAATTGACCAATAGACGTACATAAACCTAAAGAGCATTAAAAAAATTTCTACTCTCCTTCATGTGTTACAAATGCATTTACTTTCTGCTTTTCTCATCAATATCAACGCGAAAGAAACCATTCTTTAGATCAAGAGTTGTAAAGACCTTTGCATTTTCTAATCTATCTAAAACATCTCCAATCAAAGGTAAAGGAAAATTTTCTTTTATTATTTTCGGATTCAGCTTACATTGTTACAGTGTTATTACAGTGTTATTACATTGGGAAGCTATATGTCCGTGGCATTTACATTTAAAACACTTAATGTGGGATTTTTTATGATTCATTTTCGTTAGTTAGACTGTCTATAGACTATTTTTTCTTAAGAGTGTCGTGATTTTGAGCTAGAAACCAAGGTTTTGAATTTAAAATGTTCACGAATTTTTGGTCTTCTATCCTCAAAGTTGTATGAATTTTTATTCATTGCCTTGATATTACGCTTTGCAGCCTCATAGTCATCTATTTGTTTACTGTTACATCTACATTTTTAATTTTAGGAAGTATCTATAAAGTATTCTTGTATTTCCAAAGGTACTTTACGCCTTATTTGATCAGTTATTATTAATTATTTTAAATATTGAAAATCAGATATCTCCAGGGCTTTAATTCATACCTCAAAATAATTTCTCAATTCAAAAGCAATATCACGCTAAGTGGCTTAAGTGGGTTTTTGTTTTATTTGGAATAAACTTTTGCCCAAATTCTTCTGGAGTCATATTAGAGCGTTTGAGTATTAGGTTTTTCACATAATCAAAATTTTTAACTTCAGAAATTAGCTCTCTGGCTATAATGTTTACGATTTCTAACGGAACTAAACTTAAAAGATATGTTACCCAAATTTACTTTACAATGTTCGCTCTAGCAATTTTTTTTTCAAATAACGCCAAATAAGTGCTAACATCACTCGAACCGTCGAAATGTGTCATTAATTTTTAGAAATCAAGTTTCTTACCCATATGTCGAAGAATCAACGTTTGAATCTTTTAATTTGGCTTGGAGCTTTAACTGCTACAATTCAAACTATCTTTCTGCTTTAGCTTGTAGCTTCTTTTCCTTTACCTCCATCATACGTTCTCTTTCTCCTTTCTCTGCTTGAAGCTTTTTCCTGTAATTTACAGTTTTTCATTTCTCTCAGAGCATCAACTTCAAGTCAGTCTTTGGCAAAATCTTCAGCGTAACATTCGGATTACTTAATTAACTTGATTAGGTCTGAAATTTTCGAGTTGTCAGAAACAACTAATTCCAGATCCTCACATAAGTCTAGCAAATACACTTTCCTTTCTCTATTTAATGTTGACATTCTTACTCTTGATTATTTTTACAATATTTTACAATAAGATGAAAATTACAAAAGTTCGTTACTCATGCCAGTAAACTCGATTATGGAAGTTTAAATTCCAGACTTTCAATTATAATTTTAAATCTTCAGTTCTCACGCGAAATATTATTCATTTTAGTTTCTGGCATGAAAAATTGTTATTTTCATATCCCGGCCGAGCCTCCAAAATTGTTGTGGTATTAAAATTGATAACTAAAGAACTTTACCATAACGAATATCACACTTGAATATGAATACAATCACAAATATTTAATGGAATACGAAATACACAAAAATAACATTTGAACACATAAACAGATGAACACTACAAATGAGAATGACCTTTTGCCTATTCAATAAATATCATACAAAAAAGTGCAGTATGCTTCTGTTTACTGAAACTAATAATTGCAAGATTTTAAGCCTTGACTTCCACTTTTTACCAAGCGAATGCTGTTCAGATCATTCTACTACTCTTCTCATTCCATTCTCATGGATCGTGAACTTACCGTTCATGAAGTTATTACAGCCCGTGGACTATTGCATTTCCTTGAGTTGGTATTTTATGGTTGGACGCACTTGAATATAATATTATTATAAATGTGTAATTTGTTCATCACAATTTGATTAATAAATGCTTTTATAGAAAAGTCAAATCACCCAGTCTTACCGCGTCAGTGGGGTATTTGATGGTCATTTGGATGTGACTGAGTATGTGTACAGGACATACCAAGGTCTCGACCGAGTTCGTTGGCCAGCTTCATCCGCCATCTTGTTTCAAAATGGCAGCCAGTTACAAAATTTTATTTTTTTTTTAAATTAAAAAAGATGTAAAAAAAATTATAAATTGAAAAACTTGTTTCCGGTAAGTATTAGAATGTGATACAAGGATTCTGGAACATTTTTTGTTCTGGCTATATCTTAAAAAATGGCTGAGATATGACAGTTTGAAATTCTAGGATGGCTGACATTTTGAAACAATCTGATATTTGTTATGCTGTAACTCTCGTATTTAAGAACCGATATGAATGTGACTGATCATGCGTACAGAACATACCAAGGTCTCGACCGAGTTCGTTGGCCAGTTTCATGCGCCATCTTGTTTCAAAATGGCGGCTAGTTAAATTTTTTAAATTTTTTAAAAAATTCAAAAAGATGTATAAAATTTATTAATTGAAATATTTGTTTCCGTTAAGTGTTAGATCGTGATACAAGGATTCTGGAACAATTTTTGTTTGGCTTTATCTCAAAAAATGGCGTAGATATGGCAGTTTGAAACAATCTGATATTTGTTATGCTGTAACTCTCATGCTGAAATTCGAATTCAAATTCAGTATTAACGAAAACCGAGATTTAATCTTCTATAATTGGGTTCCAAGCATTTTAGCTTCGGGTATTTGAGTAAAATGAGTTTATTTTTTTAAAACATGAACTATGAAAGCTGCCTTTTCCTACTGGAACAGGCCGGAAGGACTTTTTTCAAACGTTCATTACCGCCTTTTCAGGTATTGTTTTCCAATATCTGATTTTATCTTACGTCGGATATTCGGTTTTACACCAAGAGAATGAGTTTCATAAAGTAAACCTTAAAAATTTAATTATAAGTGCTAGCAACCGTTTCATTGTGAGAAATTAATCCAATAATCCTTATTAAATATGTTACACAAAATAATGTAAAAGTTGCAATGTGTTCATATTTAAGGATTTTGAAATTTGAAAACAAGCAAACATAAAAAAAAATAAAAAATAAAAAATAAAGATAGTTTTTCCAACACAGAAACTACATACGTGTCACTACGGAGATACCGTAATAGCCGCTTCTTCTTTCTTGCTTAGGATTAAGCATTTCAACCATTATCAGGAAGAGGGTTTCTGTGTTGAATTCTGTGTGAATTCTGTGTGAAAATTCCGATGTGTGTTTTTACCCGATTACTTACCCTACTTTCCGCTGTGTATAATATTACTTTTATTTGAGCATATCGTGCAATCGTTTACGGTACAACTGCAACAAAACAATTTAAGTTCTCATTCTTGGATTGGTGTGTTTTTGAATATTTAAGTATTTTATATTTTTATAACTATTTTCATTTGGTAACTGAGACCCTTTATAATATTTTATTTTTTATATAACCAAGAGAAATGGAATAAGCTTGACATTTTAAAAATTCAGCTAATTTTTAAAAAGCATCAATCTTTGAATTTTGAATACAACGCTATACATATGGGTGAGTCCAATTTTGCATGAGCTTTTCATGCCCATAACGTTCGATTTTTTCTGTGCATTATATGGAAGGGCCAATCACAATTGTTTTATATCATTTCTTAGAAATAATAACTATTATGTGGTTTTGAAAATAATATCTTCCCCATTAATTTTTTTTTCTAAATGTCTTCTACTTTTTCCTGACTAGCTCTGAATTGACGATTTCCGAATGCCTTAAGCACACCTTTAAATATACTATATTTCTAAGTATTCTTAGAAACATGATATTTATCTGTTTTTGTCTCATCTGTAGTATTAATCTATAATAATAATAGTTTAATAAATTTGTTCTGATTAATTAAAATATTTATTTTTAATTTAATACATTAAATTTAACTTTTGTCAAATTATTTTATTTATTAAGATGTTATATATATATATATATATATATATATATAATATCTTTGAATTTCAAAAAACATTAACCAAGTTCTATCAACAATTCTAACCTAATCTCCAATTGAGATAGTTAGTAATAAAGTGTAGACAGAATACCACAAAGTTAGTAAATTAACAAGTGCAAACATAATATTACCAAAGCAATTTCAACAATGGTAATCAGCCAAAAATACTGAAAGTTGTGAAGAATATTTATAAAAATAATATAATATGCCATAAAATGTAAGATAATTGGAAATATATATATAATATATTTATATAACATTATTACAGACCATCTTCAAATAACAATTTCTATCATTTTTGTTATACAAACATTTTTTTTTCAAAGTCATATTGTATATGTTTATATATATATATATATATATATACGTAAACCGATTTCAAAGAATAAAAATACCAAAATTTTTGAGGTATTCATCAGGGGAGCTCCTCTACACAGGGAAAAGTAATAAAAATTAATAAATTTAAAAGTAGATGCCAGTTTAAAAAACGGAAAAGCAACTTCTTACAAATGACAACAAACCAAGAATCAAACAAAAATCCATGCAAAGAATACATGACACATAAAATTACAATAAAAGTATGAAAAGTACAAAACACGCGTGAAAACATTTTACATAAAATGCAAAATTCAATAAAAAAAGCATGGAAAAAATAAACAACCAGCTAACTAAAGTCAAAAGTCAAGAATGAAAACCTTAACAAATACATGAATATTCTTCCGAATAAAAATCACCATAATCTAAATCGTATAGTTCAAAAGACTCTACTAAAAAATAAGAAGGATAATCATTACCCTTCACAAGTTTAAAAGGTTTCGCATAGCCAGATCCAGGCAATCAGAATTGTTAGAAATACACTTAATTCTAAGCCACTTTCGAAAATAGGACATTTTTCAAAACCTTAACACTAAAACAAGAAGATCACTTAGTTAAGCAGTTAACGTAAAAATTAAAATCTAACCTTTTATCATTTCCACCTATTAACCACTAATTTTTTTTTTTAATCTAGAAAATGCATTATTGTCTAAAGAAACAGTATGTTTTAAAACCAAATTCGACGGATACATTCTACTAGACAATTCCATAAAATTATCACAATTAAAATCATCAGTTTATTTAAAATATCTTAATATTATACTTAACAAAATCTTTCTCATAAAAAAATAAATATTCATTAGTAAAAGCATTAGAATAACTACTTATTACTACTTATAGAGATTCTTTTAATTTATAAGAAATAGTTTTTACCATTAAATAAAATTTTCTCAATAATACTTTGGATCTAGTAGAAACTTTTTACCTTTCCTGGCATTAAGGAAGTATACTGATCAAGAACTCAATGTCGTTTGGGACTTTTATTCCTTTGTAATTGGTTTATTATAGGCTAATTCCATGTGAATGTAGTGTAAGTCACATAGCCGCAGACTTCTACGATTTTTGGCAACAGGTATTTTTTTGAAAAAAATTCTTCACTGTATTTAATTGTAGGTATATGGGATTGAATAAGTCAAATTTTCCTTTACTATAATACTAGTAGTCAAACATCGTAGCCATTTACATCTTTGTGACTGACACTACATCCACGCATGGAATTAGCCTATATTAATATTGTATTATACTTTACATTGTTTTATTGCCGCATTTTTAACGTATTTAACGTGTAATTTAGCTTCTAGCTCTTTATATATAATAATAAAGACAACACTGAATTCATCATCCAAAAATAGGGGAAAAAAATGAAAGATGAAATTCAAACCAGTTACCAAAATATCCATAAAAGAAAGTGAAATAATTGTGGAGCCATGGAAGAACTATCAACCGCAAATTTCCATAGATTCCAGAAAACATATACGATTTCGTTCTTACACGATCTGTAATAAGCTAAAAATGTGAAAGATTTTGGCTATCGTATATTACAAAAAAAAAAAAAAAAATACAGAAATTGTGTATTATTTAAAAAAAGATTATATTATTATAGTTCATGTTACAAAACATTCATGTATCTCACTGTATTAGGTTATAAAAATTATAATAATTTTTCTAGACAACTTTTGTCACGCCCATATTTTATTTGTAATTGTGGTGATTTGCTACAAAAAATAAAAATATCGAGCTTGGAAATAAAATACTGATCACATTAATGTAGTTTTATCTGCGTTACTTTATAAATTTCGTACTAAATCTACTTACCAATTAAATTTAATAGAAAATATATAATTTTCTAATTTGGATATGATATTGATTCGTCTGTAATTAAGTATGCTTCATAAAATACTTGAAGGGATTTTTCATGGATAGAAATTTACTGTCTAAGCATGAAATTAGAAAGTTAACATTTTCTTGTAAATTCTAATAATTAAATAATAATAAGTCTAATAATTTTAAGAGAAAATAATTCAGAGCTCAAAAATATATAAGATGATAAATTAGCAAATAATTACGCAATAATATGTAAATTTTGTCACGCCCTTATTTTATTTGTAACTGTGGTGATTTGCCACAAAAAATAAAAAATTAAAATTAAAATATCGAGCTTAGAAATAAAATACTGATTACATTAATACAGTTTTATCTGCGTTACTTTATAAATTTGGTACTAAATCTACTTACCAATTAAATTTAATACAAAATACATAATTTTCTAATTTGGATATAATATTGATTGGTCTGTAATTAAATATGCTTCATAAAATACTTGAAGTGTTTTTCCATGGATAGAAATTTACTGTCTAAGCATGAAATTAGAAAGTTAACATTTTCTTGTAAATTCTAATAATTAAATAATAATAAGTCTAATAATTTTAAGAGAAAATAATTCAGAGCTCAAAAATACATTAGATGATAAATTAGCAAATAATTACGCAATAATTTGTAAATTTTGTCACGCCCTTATTTTATTTGTAACTGTGGTGATTTGATACAAAAAAATAAAATAAAAAATAAAAATATCGAGCTTAGAAATGAAATACTGATTACATTAATACAGTTTTATCTGTGTTACTTTATAAATTTGGTACTAAATCAACTTACCAATTAAATTTAATACAAAATATATAATTTTCTTATTTGGATATGATATTGATTCGTCTGTAATTAAGTATGCCTCATAAAATACTTGAAGTGTTTTTCATGGATAGAAATTTACTGTCTAAACACGAAATTAGAAAGTTAACATTTTTCTTGTAAAATCTAATAATTAAATAATAATAAATCTAATAATTTTAAGAGAAAATAATTCAGAGCTCAAAAACACATAAGATGATAAATTAACAAATAATTGCGCAATGGTTTGTAAATTTTGTCACGCCCTTATTTTATTTGTAACTGTGGTGATTTGATACAAAAAAATAAAATAAAAAATAAAAATATCGAGCTTAGAAATGAAATACTGATTACATTAATACAGTTTTATCTGTGTTACTTTATAAATTTGGTACTAAATCAACTTACCAATTAAATTTAATACAAAATATATAATTTTCTTATTTGGATATGATATTGATTCGTCTGTAATTAAGTATGCCTCATAAAATACTTGAAGTGTTTTTCATGGATAGAAATTTACTGTCTAAACACGAAATTAGAAAGTTAACATTTTTCTTGTAAAATCTAATAATTAAATAATAATAAATCTAATAATTTTAAGAGAAAATAATTCAGAGCTCAAAAACACATAAGATGATAAATTAACAAATAATTGCGCAATGGTTTGTAAATTTTGTCACGCCCTTATTTTATTTGTAACTGTGGTGATTTGCACAAAAAAAAATTAAAATTAAAATATCGAGCTTAGAAATAAAATACTGATTACATTAATATAGTTTTATCTGCGTTACTTTATAAATTTGGTACTAAATCTACTTACCAATTAAATTTAATACAAAATACATAATTTTCTAATTTGGATATAATATTGATTGGTCTGTAATTAAATATGCTTCATAAAGTACTTGAAGTGTTTTTCCATGGATAGAAATTTACTGTCTAAGCATGAAATTAGAAAGTTAACAATTTTCTTAAAAATTCTAATAATTAAATAATAATAAATCTAATAATTTTAAGAGAAAATAATTCAGAGCTCAAAAATACATAAGATGATAAATTAGCAAATAATTACGCAATAGTTTGTAAATCCTGTTATCCTCATCGTCATCACCATCAACAACAACAACTGATTAATATTTTCCTTCCTACCAATAACATATCAAACATCCACAGCATTTCCAGCAATTAATTTTTAAAACTAAATTAAACTAAATTCTAAAAATTTTAATCATGCATGCATTACATTAATAGCAAAATTGCAAAAAACTCCAATAAATATTTATAGAAGAATGCAAGTTATACGTACAGTAATACAGTAAATTAATCACTTCTAATAACACCAGTTTATATTTCTATACTTTGGTAGAAAATAATCCATCTCTATTTTGGCATTTTGAGAAAAGGTTGATCTAATATTTATACATGTATATTTTTAATTTCTTTGAATTATTACATACAAAATAATTTCCCGTCAGAGTAAATTAAAGAACGAACATTGGCATTTATGTTATATCTATGATTATTCTGAAGTGGTTGGTGGACATAGAAAAAGATAACGGCGTTTTTTAAAAACGGTTATAAGGAATATATTAAAGGGATGATAGCGACATTTTTTTCTAATATAACTTTGAGTATTGCATAGCTGACAAATTTGACTCTTTTTCTTATTACTGAGTTTTCAAACAGAAATTTCCCCCTTATTTAATCGAAGAATTCTTAGATTAAATAAGACGAAAATTGTAATAATATTGCATGTAATTGTATGCTATTACAAAGTGATTTGTGAACATAGACTAAAAACGGTAATTTTGGATATTAGTCTTCCTTCTACAAGCTACGGATTTAAAATATGGTCAGCATTGAATATATGTCGCACTTATGCATTTATTTATTTGTTTTTGAGCTTAACTCGCAGTTTATTCTTATGAGTTATAGTGATAAACTCTTTCGTTTGCATGGCTAATGTAAATTCATAATTATATTTACACTTTTTATTTCACAAAACTTTCGAGCGCGAAATTTAGAGTAGAGTAAAAAGTTTGCTTTTCACAAAAAATCGCTAATGTCCATTTATGAACCTCAATGTTTTCCGTAGAAAAGTGTCTCTTGAAACAAGGATTAGAATAATTTTTGTGGAGAACATTTGGTGACATAAAACTATATCAAAGATGGCTATATTTTTATTGTTTATATTAATTTAAATTTCTTTAAAAAATATCTATTTGTGGTCACCAATCGGTGGTTCTTTGATCATTAGGGTGGTCCTCAAAAATTTCTGAATATTATTTGCCGTTTAAAAAGTTTTATTACCAAAATAAATAAATAAACAAGCGGGAAAAATTCTACCTTACGACAGAATATAGATTGGCCACCCACGGCTTTTATCGTTGAGATTTTTTCAGCCAAGTCTAACTCGTCAAAAAAAAAAAATGTTAGCATAAGCCAGCTTTTCCACTTTAGAATTTAGTTAGCGCTCTAAGATTTTTTGTGAGGCTGGTGGAACATATTAGGCACGAACACACCAAGTTTTAAAAAGATTCGGTGACTAGAAGTATTTGTAATAAATATAATAGTAGAAAGATGTGGCTCCAATGGGCTGAGACGTGGCGAGGTAGTTGTTGTTTACAAATGTGCTGGCTTAATGACACCCTTTAAACTGTTTTTAATGGTTCAAGGCATTTTAGCACTTAATAGATAACCTAAAAAAGGTAATGAAAAGTTCTATGATAGCAGCTTTTATGATGGATACAGCTAAGAGAAGTTGTTTAACAAATGATGAGTTAGCATTAATTGACGGGATCTTGGAAAGCGGTGGGGGGGGGGGAGCTGGAGCTATACAAAACACAAGTGCTCTACGAGATCCGATTTAAAATGAATCCTCACTTCCAATTGAGAGATGGGACTTTAAAAGGGATCCCCCTTTTCACCCCTCTGACGGGCCCCCCAAGAGAGATACGTAAAAACCGAGGGCGCTAAAAGAAAGGGGGGGGATAACCTTTAGGCGGTTTACAGCTAATTTTGGTGAAATTTTTGAGCTGTCCGGCCCATAGGAACAAATAAAAATGGAAAAAAATAAAATAAATATGAGAAATTGAAAAAAATAAATAAGAAAAGTGCTCCTGACAGGAGACGAGAGAGAAGGAGGGGGAGAGTAGAACCAGACAAAAATGCTTGATGAGATCAAACTTTTGATATGGTACATGACGGGGTTTGAACACATTGAATGTCTCCCCCGTGGGGGGGGGGGTAACTCCGGTCCTATGGGAGATAAGGTCTCGGGACCCTCTTAGAAATGTCGGCCTCGACGATTTTAACTTCGTTGGATCCTTTAGAAGAGGTCTACGTCCTCTGTGGGGCTTAAAGGGGCTGAGAAAGATGGGAAAAACTAAAATTTAAAAAGAGTTGAAACAGAGAACTATGTTTCTTAAGGGAGGGGGGGGGGTGAGAGGCGGAGAGTAGGACCAGACCATAGTGCTTGACGAGACCTATCGATTGATATGTTACATGAAGGGGTTTACATGGGGTTTACATTTGGGGGGAGCACCAAAAAGGTCTTACTGAACCTTTCCCATGATTATACCAAGGTTGGAGTTATGATTTCGTCAAGATCATCGCAAAGCTTATATTGGCATCCTGTATACGCATATATATATTCCAAACACTTCTATATGTGCCATATACGTCATTATACACATATTATTTATGTTTTATATGTTGTATATAGATCATATACACATGTCATATATATACATAATATATGCATCATATATGGCTATAACTTGGCCACATACGTACAGAAATGTTATATATATATATATATATATATATATATATATATATATATATTATAATGACATACATGATTTATAATTTGGCGATAAATCTTTGCCGCTTGGCAATTCATCCTTGGAAGCCGCTATAACACGAAAGTACCAAATTTACAATATATTAATGAAAACAGAAACAAAAATATTTCATGTTTGGTGGCTGCTATAACACGAAAGTACCAAATTTCTTTTTTATTTTTCATATCTGATAATTTGCATCTATCCTTTTTTGTAATTTTAACATTTTTGTTACGATTTTATGCATTTCTATTGCTTATTCAAAGAAAAAGTCTTCTAAAGTTACAGAATTTCGTTAAAAACGGTTAAAATAGTAAAATGCGAACATCGTTTGGTCCATTCTTGACCGAAAACAACTACCGTTATCATTATCTTTTTTACGCGTGAAGGTTTCGTTATGGTACTTCATTGTGAAGTTTGGTAATTTTTGAAATTCATTATTTGAAAAACGGCATAATCATTCGATTTGAAATTTATATCAAGAAAAAAAAAACAATTTTTTTCCTTTCTAACGCAGTTTGTCTAACAATTTTGTGACAAATACTTTTTGAGCTATTAATTTTTTCAGTAACTTCAAATGTTTTATTTTCCGAGATTAACCTGTGGCAACGATGGATTGCTGTGACTTTTCATAAACATGAAAAATGATAGAGATTGAAAGAATAAGCCTCCCTGTGGGTGGCTAATAAATAAATAATATTCTAAAAAACAGTTATATTTTTTGAATTTTATATGTTTAATCTTGAAATTTTAAATTAAAGCAGGCATTGATAATTATGTTAATAGATATTTGTTATTTATTTACAAAACAGGTAATTTTTTATTTTTAGCTTTCTATAAAAAATAAATACCTACTGCTTGAGGATAAGCAACAGAAACTTTAATTCAGGCTTCAGCAACATATTTGGTCGAAAAAACATTTTTATCTGTCACATCAATTAAAATACTGTACTTGTTTTTGATTGAAGTGAAAACGGCTCTCCGCCCTGCTGTAACGTCAATGAAGCCAAAAATTCATGAGCTTATTTTAAACAAGCAGAAACAAATGTCACATTAAAAAATGTGTAATTTAATTTTCTTAATGATTTTGTAATATTTAAACTACTTTGATAATTTTATCACAATGTAACAACGTTTACAGAGTTTTGTTATGATTAAATATAAAGGATCAGGGTCCATAAGTAGTGTTTTTGGCCCATGAAATAAGACTAAAATTCGATTTTGTTATACTGACTTAATTATTTCACTTTTTAATATTAGAAGGTTTATCCTGTATGATTTCGACCATATTTTTTGCATTTTGTTCGTTTTTATATAACTTACACAAGCACAAAGTTCGTATTATTCGTAGTTTTTTATGAGAAATAAGCAATTTCTTTTAATTTTACCTCAATTTTTAATATATTTTTTAATATTTTACCGTGAGCGCAGCTTTGCAACACTTTTATTTTTACATATATTGTACATTTTGATGTATTTTATAATATATGTAAAAAAGAAAGTGTTGCACGATTGCGCTCATATAAATAATTGAGGTAAAATTAGAAGAAATTGAGTATTTTTCATCAAAAACTACGAATAATACGAACTTTGAGCTTGTGTAAGTCATATAAATCCGAACAAAACGCAAAATTTATTGTTGAAATCGTACAGGATAAACCTTCTAATATTAAAAAGTGAAATAATTAAGTTAGTATAACAAAATCGAGTTTTAGTCTATTTCATGGGCCAAAAGCACGGCTTATGGACCCTGATCCTTTATGATTTTCGTATGATTAAATAGAAATTTATGATTTTCGTATAATTAAATAAGCATTTATAATTTTGTTATACTTAATAGATGTATTTCATATTAATAAAATAGAAGTTATCTGATCATTATTTTTCAAATGTATTTATGTTAGAAAAAAAAATCATGTTAGTTGTCTGTGGGGCTTAAAATTGTCAATTGAGTGGTTCGCAAGGTCCGAAAAGTTGACGACTGCTGACCTATTTAATCGCATTGATGAAAGGTAGAGGTCTGCACAGACCGAAATTTTCAAGCTTGGGCCTGGCACGTACTGAAATTTTATTGGCTCGGGCCGATAAAAGCTAAAACTGCCACTCGAGCCTTGTCTTGCCCGTTATGAAGCCTAAAAATTTGGGCCGGGTCTGGCCCGACTCAATTTCAACAAGACATGCCGATATTTCTGAAGCAACATTATCCTACAATTAAAATTATTCAAAAAGCTCAACTTACTTATGCATAAATATGCATAAATTTTATTTTCATATTATATGTTCGCAATTCCTTGAATACGGAATAACAATAACATTAATGACCACTTAGGCAATACATTCATAAGCACTCATTAAAAAAATGATTTAGACAATTACATTCGAATAATGATTCAGTAAGAAAATCCGCTTATTGTAGTATGAAAACAAAATATAGTAACAGAAAACCACCGTTTAAAAGCTCTACAAAAAGAAAAGTAGGTTTTTAAAAATACTTCTCTGTAATTTATTAAACCAAATTAATGTTCTAAAGATTTCGTTAAAAATGTACAACGTCACTTTATTTTTATTTTTTAAATTATGAATAACATGGACTCGAGAAGAAGAAAGAAGTCCAGGCCCGGCCCGATCCGAGTCTGCAAAAAAAGTAAGGCCCGGCCCGGAAAGAAGGAAGTTTGTTAACATACTAATTAATTAGGAAACATAGTAAAAAATACAAATAGTTAGAAAGTTTATTAACATACATAATTAGAAATTTATTGATATGCATTGTTTTCCATTATACAGCTTGCCCATAAAATCCAAATCGGGCTTCATTTTCATATGATCATTATATTTAATCTCAAGTCACATACATCTGTTTTTAAATTGTTGCAAAAACGACATCGTATTTCGGTGATAAAACTTTGATCGACAATGCAATAAATCAGAAAATGCGTCTGGTTGTTCTCATTATGTTGTAAATGATTTGTTTAGTTTCTCAACTATTGCACATACTTGTGAAAATTTCCAAAACACTGGCTAAATAAGCCCGGAAATAAAAATTACATTTGTTTTGCGCATAACATGCTTATTATTGTATATTAATGTTCTTAGAATACGGATAGCTCATATTTAATGCAAAATGATTTAATTTAGTTCATACTTTCATAATGCTGAATATTAGAAAAAAATAACGATCGTTACTATTATGCTAAAATGTAAGTAATTTTAGCAATTTTTGTTGCTGTTTTATGATGAAATCTGTTTCAGGAAAGGTTTATCAGTTATTTTTGTGTTTGTAGGTATATGATAATTTCAATAATAGCTCCCAAATAATGATTAATTTCATATTTCTACACACATTTCTCTGGAAAAAACTTGATATTCGACCACATCGTGTAGAAATAATGACTGTGTAACAAATTGCAATATTACGTCTGCTAAATGAATAATTTTAGTTATTTTCGTGCCATTGTGTGTTTTATGCCAACGTGATAATGCCGTTTTATTATTTAACTTTTTTATTCAATAAATGCACAAAATGGCTTGAATTTCTTACTGAAGTCAGTAAATTACACTATATGGTGTTCGTGAATTTTAAATTATTATCTCGTATATTAGATAAAATGTATAACATTAATCAATATTGCGCAGCATACATTATACTTCACGGCCTGTCATGGAAATATGCACGAGAAGCCACAAGACAATATTTAATGAAAATTCATTATCATTAGCATGTGATGCAAAAATATTTTAACTGTTGTACAACAGCTGGGAGAAACTGGTAGCATACAAATGAGCGTCCTCGATGTGGAAGACATAAAAGTTATTACAGGTGAGGAATTTCTGAGACATGCTCTTATTCATCTTTACAATCTACGTTTCAAGAATCTTTTTGATAATTTGTATGAAAAAATATGAAAAATAATTGGATCTTTATTTGAAGAACTTTAAGGGGAAAAAAGCTCTTCGCGGTGATCACCCCTGTTCTGGCCAAGATATTCATACAGAAAAATAAATGAATAGATACAAGAAAAAAGAAAACGATTTCATGTTAAGTATAAAACAATTTAGTCTTTGAAAGAAGTTTTTTTTTTAAGTCGAATTGTTTACAATAAGACGGACTTTTAAAATGAAAATTCGAACTTTTGAGGAGATAAAATCGTTCGCTTTTGAACGGTACGATAAAGTATGTCAATATCGAGGGTGAATAGCAAAACTAACTAGCAAACTAACCCCTATTCCTTATATTGCGCTAATATTTCATTAATAGGAAATACTTACAATGAAGAACATTATTGATTAAATATTGGTTTTACATGGGAATGTTTGCAATAAAATACGACTGTTATAGAGATACTGATTTTACATCACAATTTATTTGCAATGAAACATCCATATTGCAGCCATATTGGACTTGCATTAGGAATACTGGCAATGGAATGGCGAAATATTTATTGCCTCCAACGTTGGGGCAATATTTAATGCCAATATTTGTCGAGCTATTGCTAATAAATAGATATAACGGTCAAGATATACCCAATAATAACAATGATTCTCCATTGATGTTTTGTTAATAGGGACCTTTTTTAAAGGACTAATTTTTCCAGGGAATGCGTTGAAAATTTAATAAATGAAGTTGCATTCGAAATGTTATGTTACCGACTTAAAAAAACAATTTTGAGAAAAAAAAAAAAAAAAAACAAGACTAAAGTGTGAAGACCGTCTTATCCGTATTAAATATTTTGTACTTGTTTTCCATACGAATTGATTATAAATTTTATTATTAGTTTTTTTAAAATCACGATCATATCTTTACAGTTTATTTTTAGTGAGTTCTTCATATATCCCGTTTACGGCATCTAAAATATCCACAGGCATTTTATACAAATGTTTGAACGATTCTAGCTCCCAAAATATAACGCAGAGCCATGTTTACATCGTACTATAATTTGTTTGAATATACATGAGATTTTACGCAATTTGAGAAAGGATGTTTACTTAGTTCATGTTGCATAAGATGGGATTGGATCTTATGCCTGTCGGGATGTCGCAACAACTTAGGTCTCGGCGTAATCGAACTTTGCATGAAGAGTTCGATTGGAATCAAACGTTCAGACATCGGTTGTGAAAGGATAATGCTCTCAAAAACTAAAAACAAATCGATTTAAAATTTTTTAAACTACGACTGAGTATAACGTGTTCCGATGTCAATAAAAGAAATTACATTTTCTTAAAACAATTTAATTATAATATTTTCTATTTACATTAAAAATTACAAAATATTTTTAATTTTTCATAATCTTCATTACAATTGTATTCAACTACAAATTTGTAAAACCCAAAGTAAATGGATAGATTTTTATAGAGATTGTTTTAAATTTATTTTGAATAATATTCTGCTGTAAATCCTTTTTTCTATATCTTCATACTTTTTCTGTAAAAAATTACTCAATGGGTGATCGATTGTCTTTTCTTAAATGATGCTATTTGTACCAATGGTGTCTAGTTAAACTTAAAAAAGATTCTGAAATATTTATTTTCTTATTAATTTTTATTTTCTTTTTTGTGATAGTTTAAATTTTGATTTCTCAAACACTTTTAAACATTAATTTTTTTGTTGTTGCTTTTATTATGAGGAATGAGATATCGCAGAGGTATAATAAAACGTACTTTGCTAATTATTCTCCAATCATGTGGACTTTGTATCATCTACTTAGATATATTGCTTATAGATTAAAAGAAAAAAATACAAGACAAATAAAGAAAAGCATTTTTTCAAAGGAAATAGAATATTTTATTTTTGAATTAAGAAACAGAATTTTTTTTAAATCATTTAAAATACCGTGTTGAAAAATAAAATGCCTGGTATTAAAATGTGTTTTCTAATAACACAACTAATGCTGTTATTCCTTTTATTGAAATCAGGTAACTCCAACTTTTTGATCGAGGGACCAGATTAACATTTCAAAAAGTTCACATCAACACACCCTAATTTCTCGAAAACAAAATCTAAACACAAATTTCTTTTAATTTTTTGAGTAGTAATTTGCAGATCTTAATACAATTTCAATTGACAATGTTTTTTTTTCACCATCAGCACACACACACACACACACAAAAAAAAAAAAAAAAAAAAAAAAACTACAGAAATTTAAATGAAAGAGATTTATTTGCAATATAGCAACATTTTTAAAGTAAAAATAAAATAAATAAAGTAAAATACTCATTTCTGGAGTATTTACAAAAGTTAACCTCTGACGCAGTTTAAACAATCGTATAATTGCCCATAATTGTTATCAATGTTCAAAACTACTTACCTGCGTGAAAAACTTCCTTCGAAATGACGTCTACTAAAAGAGTTGACAGATCCAACTATAACTGATGAGCGTCTTAAGTCGCTTTTGATAATCAGCAGTAGTAAACGCAATCAACAACTGCAAACGAAGGTCAGCAAAAAAACACCAGCTACACTAATCTCATTAACTATTATTTTTATGCTAATTTCTGTTCTAAAAATACAGGCTTGATTCATGGTTGAATTAAAAGCATTTGATTATTATTATCCGGCATTACATTCCTTGAATACGAGCTGGATGCATGTCTTGTCGAACTAGATGTCGCGAGCCGCATTCATGGTGCTTCCGAGCTGTAGTTTGAAGATCTAAGTTATTAATTCCCTTTAAACAAAAATAAATGTAACGCTGGGTAACCACGAGCTTTGAAAAGTATTTTTATTGTCGATTCTAGAAAAAAATAACATATTATTCTATTACAATATTATAATTATTATAAAAAATGTGTGACCATGTGCACACGTCGTTCATATTGGTTATTAAGGCTATGTTAGATAAGTCAATAAAAGAAATTATTTATAGTGAAATTCACATTAACCACTTAACAATCGCATTTTAGTTGGTATTCTGGTGACTAAAAAAGTATTTAATTGGTTAATTTTATGATTATTTTTGAACTTGGAAGGGTGATGCGTACATAAAAAAAAAAAAAAAAAAAAAAAAAAAAAAAAAGGCCACGAGTGAAAACAATTTTACAAGAAAATGCACGGTCGCAGTGTCCGATGACGGAGACTATAGTAGGTGGCAGTGTTGCTAATTTTCTCCTTTTTTTTTTTTTTTAATTCAGAAATCTACCACTATTTCTGAATAGTAAATTTTCCCCTTTTTAGTGGAAATTAAATAAGAAGAATATTGCTATTCGAAAATAGTGGTAGATATTTGAATATAAAAGTCCACTAAATTGGCAACACTGATTATTAAATCAACTGAAATAATTGCATCATTGTTTAAATTAAAAAAGGAAGTTTAAGGAATGTTCTGAAATTCTTTTTTTAGTAACACAAATCTTAATCATAAGCTACCTTTCTCCTTATCTTCATACTTAGAAGCCTTATTCTAAATTCTGACGAAAGAAAAAAAAAGAAGGGAAAAAAATTAGAAGACTTACGTTTGATGGCAGTCTCGTTTTTTAAGCAATATAAGTGGAAGGTATTTCATTAAATACGAAAAGTTTTGAGATTTGATGTAAATTAAGCTTTATACTTGATTTTAGAACTTGGTATTCATATTATTTCTCATAAAAACTTTCCAGATTCGCAGTAGCAAACAAATATTGGTTAAATTACGACACAATACTGCATTCGTCAGAAATACTTCATATGAAATGAGAATATTAGCTAAATAGTAGCTTTATATCGGATATCTCTGGAATGAAATGCTACTATTACAGAAATATTAGATGTACATTAGAAATATTTGCAATAAAATGCATGAAATATTGCAGATATATGGGCTATGGGCTTTACCTTTACTTTAGAAATATTGGAAATAAAATCCGAATAATTGCCAATATTGGTGCAACATTGGCAAAATGTAAACAGGCCAGTGTTCTGGCAATATTTTATTCCAATACTAACCAATAAATAGCCAATACAAAAAATACCGATCCAATATTACCTTGATACTAGGAACAAATCGGCATAAAATCAAATAAAGACACATTCATCAATATATTACTTCTTAATAGCAATAGAGTGGAAGATTTAAAAAGGAAATGTATGAAAAACATTTTTTAATATAGATCTTTTATAGAATGATTTGAAGATCCACTTAATTTCAACGTTTCAAGAGCAAAATATAAATAAATTATTAAATAAGCAATATACTAATTAACTTGATAAATAAAAATTCACTTGAAATTATCACTCTAGAGGCAGTGGTGGCTCGGGGTTGGTAAAAGAAGTGAAGAACAACGAACAACAACATCAGTATGAAAAGATTTTAATAATTAACAGTTTTCTGCATATATTAGCCCAATTTGCGTGCAAACTATCTCCATGTTTAACGTTCATTCTTACTCCAATTTTACAGAAATATATAAAATATAAGAAATATACATATAAAAAAAATTAAAAAAAAGTTTGCACATATGTAAGACGTTAGAAAATTACATTAATAAAAATATCTATGTACAAATTTTATAAATACAAAAATATCAATTTTTCTTGGTTATAAATGTAAAATGCAAATTATGTTGTCATAAAATAATTATTTTTCTCAGCACCAATAAAACAGCTTTTTTAATAGAAATATTTGTCAAAGCAAGTCTTTCTTGCAAAATCTTTTCAGTAAAATATTGGGTAAACAGGTAATTTACTTGCCTCATCTGACGAGCCACTACTTTCTATACTACAAAAGGCGCAGCCAGGATCCTCCTCTGGGAGGGGTTTTGAAGCATGCTCATAAAATGAGTTATTTTGTTGTGTTACTTGTCCATAAGATAAATACGTGACGCACAAAAACCAACGTAATGAAAAGCACGAACAATCATAATAAATTTAGCATTTATGCGTTTAAAGAGCATTTCCTTTAATATTCAGAGAGAAAAAAGACAGGGAGAAAGAACAGTAGCAGTAATATACGTATTACTTTGCTGCTATTGGTCCTAATTTATTCTTTCATAAATTTTGCGTTGAAATAGAGGCCCCTATTATGAAGCCTCAAAATAATTG
Source organism: Maratus michaelseni (assembly GCA_963931845.1). Classification (NCBI taxonomy): domain Eukaryota; kingdom Metazoa; phylum Arthropoda; class Arachnida; order Araneae; family Salticidae; genus Maratus; species Maratus michaelseni. The sequence goes on from OZ007599.1 coordinate 253,857,269, forward strand.
ATTGGTAAGCATTTTATGCTGTTTATGCTTTTCTTTACTTTGGTTTTTACACATCATATTTTTTGCTTAACAAAAGGTTTTTGTATGTACCTTATCAGTTTTTAAATGCTTTGGGAGGTGTCTTAACTACGAAATCCCCCCTCCTCCTCATTGACAATAAGCATGTTTGATTTATGAACACAAACCATCAATAACCATTATGAAAACTAGTTTATACTCATTTAGCTTAATTTATTCAAATCTCAAATTTCAATGAAACAGAAATATTTTCCTAACAGATCCAATCGATAATACACTTAAAATTAAAAGAACGTTTCAGTAAATTTCCTCAATCGTAAACTTCTACAATCTTCACTGATCATGTTAGCACGAGGAGAAAATTTAAAACTAATTTGCTCATCATTCCTCGTGCATTTTTCGAAAATTTGCTTTCGCCATGCGCAGTGAAAAATTGCAGACAAATTTTCTGATATAGCAGAAATGCTTATAGAAATTCAATGTAACCTCGTAGTTACCGACGATTTCAATTTTACATTATTATTCCAATCAAACCTGGTTATAACAAGCTCGTATGCAACATAAATTCGGTTTTAACCCTTTAACGGGCGGTGTCCACAAAAAAGGACACCTAATTTCAATTCCAAAACTGACAAACGGCACCAAGAATATTTAATTAAAATTTTCCTTTTATTAAGTATCAGAAAATAAGCAAGTTTTTATTTTCTAATCAATTCGTTTGTAAATTCTGGTGTCAGTCCATTATTTCATCATTTTGGAAACAGACTTACTCCGCGCCGGAAAGGGTTAACGAGGAATGTGCTAGCAAATTAAAAGATGAAACCAATGCTAAAATGTAGAGCTTTCCGTTCTCTGTTGAATTACATAGTATTGCGTAATGAAATCAAGATGGGAGTGCTGGGAAACCTTGAAAATTAGAGCTTATTTTAGACCTATGTAGTTAATGAACTAAAAGATGAAACCATTGATGATAGGTAGGCCTTGAAGGTTTCTACTAAAGTATATGGGTTGCCTAGAGAAATCGAGATGCAACTAGTAGTAACTCTCCAAACTTTAGGGCGATGTTGGTTACTTGCTTCGTTCATTAATTAAAAGATAAAAACTGTGCTAAGTGTAAGAATTTCATAATGTCTGTTGAAATATGGAGGATTGGATTATGAAATTGAGATCCGACTGCAGGCAACCCTACAAAAATTATTGCTTATTTTGGTCTTCTAATTAGTACATTAATTAAAATCTGAAACCAGCGCTGACAGAGATTTCAATGTACTCTAATATGTATATTGTGAAATCGCAATGCAACGTGATAACCCCTAATGTACTGATTAAAGCTCTCTAATATAAAATATATAGAATTGTATCCAATCGTTGGAGTATCATAGTTGAGATTTTTCCAACAGAGCGAAAATATGCCGGGACCAGGACGCGAACCTGGGTACTTTGGTGTGCCGTACCAACGCTCTCCCTACTGAGCTATCCCGACGATATCCTGGACTGGCATATTTCACTCTTATTTGTTGGACAAGGCTGCGGACTGCAGTGCTAATTTCATTCATCTGAGCTATAACTATAGCATTTACATGATGAATCTTGAAATAGCACGGAAACTCCTGTATACCATGTAATTAGGTCATAATGAATAGAGGAAAGTATATTCAACTAGGTAAATTATATCCAATCGTTGGAGTATCATAGTTGAGATTTTTCCAACAGAGCGAAAATATGCCGGGACCAGGACTTGCAATAGAATTGACTTGCGAAATCACGTTGCAACTAGAGGTAACCCTTCAAAAATTAGGGATAATTTTAGATACTTGCTTAGTTCACTAATTAAAATATGAAACTAACTCTATGTGCATAGAGATTACAGTTCTCTAATAAAATATATCGGATTTCCATGTGAAATCTCGATGCAACTTATGGGAACTCTCCAAAATTTTGGGCTATCTTTGGTCACTTGCTTAATTCAATATAATTAAAAGGCGAAATCAATATTAAACTGTAGCGATTACAGTTCTGCAATAAAAGATATAGGTTTGCCGTGTATAATAGAATAGAACTAGTAGCAACCCTTCAAAAATTGAGTGCCAGTTTGAACAATTGCTTGAAGATAAATGTATACCAATTTAAACTTTTCAAAAGTAAGAAAAATGTTTTAAAAATAGGTAATGCCCACGAAAAAAGAGGATATCGGGTCACCTTATTTAAAATGTTATATTATAGGTCCTTTGTTTTTGCGATACAGGCCACCATAATCTTCCAACTGCCATAAAATATGGTGAGTATCTTTATCAAATACTCAAAATTAAACTGCTTGTTTCTTAATGGGTTTTTAGTTCATCTGTTAAAAAATTTATGAGGTTTCGCATTAACAATACTTTTGACCAGTAATTTAATATGAAATCTAGGTTTTGAAACAACAGAACCTTTGCTGAAAGTCTTTGGTATATTCATTGCTTAATTGCGTTGTTTTACAAGTTTATGCAACGTAAACATGTTTCATTACATAGATTTAATATAAAATTAAGTACAATCTAACAAAATATGTACAAATATAAGATATAACTTCAAATTAATTCTAGTAAATGTTTATCAACATCTAATACATGAAAGATTACTTAGGTGGAACAAAGTATTCAAAATTATTTTCTTAACCAATGACGATTGGTTACGTAAACACGAGTATACTCGTGACAGGTCAACAACGCATTTTTTTTAAATGTTTGCATTATGTTTTCTTGATTTTGGAATTATGTTTACTCTATTTTGAAATTATGTTTTCTTGATTTTTGCATTATGTTTTCTTGATTTTCGCATTATGTTTTCTTGGTTTATGGTCCTAATATTTAATACCTGGCTTTATCATATGTATTGATAATGATTATTATAATGATAAAAGATTTAAAATGGACAAGCTTGTAATTTAGATAGGTTATAAATAAATGGAATACAGGCAATAAAATCCCAAAATATTGCTAGATTTAAAAAAAAATAATTTGAATAGATAATTGTGTTGATATAAATAAGGAAAAAAGATGGCATAAATTTTCAATCGTTATCAGTGTCAGTATAGGGAACATTGTAGTCTTTTAAATATTATAAACTGACAATCAAAATTGTTTTTCTAAGCAAAGTTATAAACATTTTAGATTTCGAAGCTGATTCTGTAAAATCTCTACAAAACATAACACCTCGGAAGCACAAAATTTGTCCACATTCGAAGGTGTATTGGTAAAAACTTAGAGATATTCACAAAATCGCAAGGAAATGCATAATGTTATATTAATTATGCGCAATTAAATGTATTATATCTGTGAAATTATATTTTTTCTTTATGGAATATAAGAGAAGAAGGAAAAATTTCAGTAAAATCTGTTGACAATTTGCGTGCCATTTTTTTAATTCTCTCCATTTCCTTTGACTGCAAATTAAGCAGACTCGGTACCATTTGAACCATTTCTTTTTCTATTTGCGAATTAATAGTAATAAATATCGATAACTATCTTTCTGACATATTATTAAATTTTATATTAAATACATTAAATTAATCATTTCACTGCAATATTAATGAATTCAATTTGACATTTTTACTATTGTCTGTAAGTAATCCACAGGTTCCTTCTGTATTTACCAACATCTCTTTCACCTTTATTTTACTAATTATGAAGCGTTTTGGCAAGTATTCGTGAACTTACTCTTTTTCTTCAAACGTTTAAATTCTTCAAAGTTTCGTTTTAAAATTAATCGATTTCTTCTTCTGGTCTTTCTCGAACAGTGATACACAAAAAGACACTCAAAGTACGCAGGACTCAGTGTTCTCTAAAATTGAAGAAAATGCTGCAGACATATTTTGAAGCTTTCAGAAACGTAGTTTGAACGGCAAAGGATACAAAATTGTAAAATATGGAACATTATTTGGCGATTACCAATTTCTTGGTCTTTTGCTTTTAAACACTCGAAAAACTCGGTGTACAACATCAAATAAAGAGCAATTTAAATTAGTTATTAAAACTTTCCTTTATTTCATTAAAAAAAATCGCGTTTTAGGTTTTGAGTGACAACATATTTCATTGTTTATGTACATTAAACCGAGATCTGCTAGCAGTCTGAACTGTGATGCCACGTGACATCAGCTGTTTCTGCTCTTGCTTCTATGTTATGCTTTGATGTATAATAAAGTTACTTAACGTTTGTATTTTCAGAACGAAGGCTGATTTCTAGGAAATTAAGATTCTACTTTTTTTCCTTTCTTTTCAAATTTTTAATGATTGTATGAAAGTATTTTTTAGTAAAATAAAATAAAATTTTAGAACACCCCTTTCACATACACAACACACTTGCGTGCTCTAAAAGTAGTCAACATATTATCCATCCTGGAAAGTCAAGTCAGTTTAAAATGACCTTATCTCAGATACATATTTAAAACAAGAAATAAAATTCATATGTTACGCATAATTTATGATATAGACACACGTTCCAACATAAAAAAAATAGCGTTACAAAATCTTAATGTTTAAATACAGTGAAAGAAATTTGTACATATGCATGTTTTATCTTGCTTGCAATTTATTTCAGAAATATTCGACATTCACGGCGCATTAATCCTAATTTGTACCACAAAATACCTGTTTCACAAAATTTGTTACACATTCTCTTCCAAGTAAATAACAGAATTCACACTGGATTCCTGCTGAATAATTTTTTCTTCTTTAAATTGTCATTTCTCGTTTAAAATATCATTTTTCATCTTCTGTGGCAAAAATTATTGTCCACTATTCAGAGGTAAAATCATACAAATATGTATATTTGGGAATGGGGATTGAAAAAAATTTTCCGTTAAATAGAGGTAACTGCTATTCGAGTGTGTCCGCTATGGAGGTTTTTCTGTATTTAGAAAAAATAAATTAGATTCAAATATCGTAAGGAGAATCTACACTGTGGTTTTATTAGCATATCGCATCTAGTTGCACGAGACTTTATTCGAGATTTTTTTTTTTCAAAACAATAATTACAGGTTTTTTTGGCTTCTCAAAAAAGGAATTATCGTTTGAGTATCTATATTATTTCAGAATAGAGACTCATTCAAAAGGAATAAGTTCATATTCAAGGTTTAATTCAAGGTTTAATTTCCATTTAAAGGTATTTTTTGTCTAAAGTATGGCAACCTGTATTACATAACTTTGCAATACACGTTTGCGCAAAATGTCTTAAATGAGTTAGAGAAGTAAAAAAATCACCAACTGTCCGATAATGGCAGACTCAATATATTTTTTGTGTGTTCAAAATGTTCGCAATCAATAATTTTTTCACCCGCTATGTTGCTGTTCAGTGTATAAAGTTATACTTAATTAATGAACGACTTAAGCGTCTAAAAATAGACCCCATTTTTAAAGGGTTGCCACTAGTTGCATTGTAATTTCGTAAGGCAAACCCATATATTTTAGTAGAGAACTGAAATTTACTAAGTTTCAGCGCAGGTTTCAGTTTTAAATTAATGAATTAAGTACGTGCCCAAAATAAGCACTAAAATTTTGGAGGATTGCCTGCTGTCGTATGTCGATTTCATTAGCAAACCTGTATATTTTACTAGATATTAGTATGTTCTATAGATTATAGCATTGTTTTCATCTTTTAGTTAATGAACGAAGCAAATGACCAAAAATAACCTTTAATTTTAGAGGGTGGCCATTAGTTGCATCGTGATTTCACTAGACAATCCTATATATTTTAGTAGAGATGATCAAGCGTTACATTTTATCGCAGATTTCATCTTTTAATTAATACACTAAGCCAGTGACGTCAAATCGCCCTAAATTATGGAAGTTTGGCACTTGTTACATCGCGATTTCTCTAAATAATCCTTATGTACTTTAGTAGAGATCTTTAAAACCTACGTGTCAGCATTGGTTTAATATTTTATTGGTAAACTACGTAAGTGACCCCAAAAAGCTTAATTTTTTTTTTGGTTGCACCACTCTCACCACGATTTAACTATGCGACCCTAAATAATTCGATAAAGATTAGTAAGATCTACGTTAGAGCGTAGCGCTGGTTTGGTCTTTTAATTAATGAACTAAACAAGTGTCCAAAAATAGCCCTAATTTATTAGGGTTGCTACTAGTTGCATCGCGATTTCACTAGTTGGCGTGATTGCCCCATCATACTCAGCATCGATTTTAAAGGCGTTTTCAATTTAAAAACAAGTTGGAAATTGTACGTCAAACGTGACAAATGAGGTGCGTTCGTACTATAACTAGTTACATAAATATTCAGATATTTTCTGATTTTTAATTCTGTGAAATGAATGATATCGTCTGCAGATCAATTTCTGTAATAAAATAAGTATCTCGGTCGCTTGACGATTAAACTTCGGAAGCTCCTCTAACAAAAAAGCACCGATTTAAAAAAAAAAAAATTCAAATTTCTTAATAAATATTTTTATTAATATCTCCTAAAGTTTTGATTCGATTTTAATAAAATTTGAAATGTCTCGACAAAATTCTGCAAAGATAATATATTTTAAATTGCAAACTATTCGGTTGGGTAGTTTTTGCGTTGTTATATGCAGACGGACGGACAGACAGACAGACGGACAGACAGACAGACGGACAGACAGACAGACGGACGGACAGACGGACGGACCAAACGACGACAATAGGTACTACGTATTTATATAATTACGAACGCACCTAAAAAGAACTATTGTCTTAACTCCATTCTAAACTCTCAGAATAAAGCCGATTGTTCCAAAGTTCATTGTTTATGATGTACTATACTCCTGTTACAGCTAAATTTTCTTGAGCGATCGTACGCAACGAACTCCCACATTTTTTTTTTCTTTTTAATTTTATTTGCCTTGGCTTATTTATCCAAAATGTAAATTTTCATTGTTCTGTCTCAAAAAACACGCAAAATATTAGTTAAAACATGTTATGGGAGTAGGAGTATGTGAACGTTGAGAAACACATTTTGAAGATGAATAATATATCGGGTAGCCAACACTAGGCAACCCTATATATTTCAGTAAAAATCTTCAAGCTCTACATTTTAGCGCCGATTTCATATTTTAATGAATGAACTACGCAAGTGGCCAGAAACAGCTCCAAATTTTAAGGGATTTCATTACGTAGTTGCATCGGGAATTCATTAGGCAACCTCATATTTCAATAAAGATCCTTAAGCCCTACCCGCGTTAGCGTTGTTTGCAGCTTTTAGTTAATGAACTTCGTAGGGAGGCAAAATATTCTCTAATTTTTTAGGGTTGACACGGTTCGCATCGTGATTTTACTAGGAAACTATATATTTCAATAGACATTAGTAAGCTCTACAGATTAATGCTGGTGTTAAGTTTTTTTAAAAATCTCAGAATAAAACCGTTTGCACCAGATCTCATTATTTATGATTTTCTACACTCCCGTTATAGTTAAATTTTCTTGAGCGATCGGCATTCGTAGACATATTTATTTTCAACGCTAATTTCGAAATTCAAAATAGGAACTCCTATATTTCTTTCTTTCATTCGATTTGTCTTGCTTCATTTACTCCAAATGCAAACTTTTATTATTTTATCTTGAAAATCACGCTAAAAATTCCTTGAAGCGTGTTATAGGACTGCGTCAAATTTGAAAAACGTGTTTTGAAGATGAGTAATATTGCAGCTAAAACTATAGAAATTTATGGTATAACAATAATTTTTTAAAGAGAGTAATATTGCTTACCAGGCAATCTATACATGTCGTTGACTTACTATATTTAGCATATATAAAATGGCAGAAAAAGATATTTTCAATTTTAATCAAAAATATGGTTCCTTAAAATTGCCAATTGTACATAATTGCTGATACCTTGATAACTAATGCTCAGAAGGGAACGAAAATTTATTTAAGGTGGCTTTCGATCATCTGGATTCCATTTCTGTAGAAAATATATCTATTTATGAATTTTCACCAATCTTATTGTTAATTAATAATCAGTATTTCAAAAACCCTTTAATCGAAATATGCATACGCATTTTGTTGGAATTTTTAAAAGTACTATCATATAAAACAAAATGTTATGAAATGTACATTAATTATTTTTATGATTTATGCCTTAATAACAAACTTTTCTGTTTAACATTGATTGTTTTATTTTTTCAGTAACTTACATCTTAAAAGCTATTAATTCAAAACCGATGAAAATTTGTATTTCAGCGGTTTTGGGCATGCGAAACTGAAGTATGCAATAAGTTTACGGTGTTGCTATACTGATCTTACTAAAGTTAGGTTTAATTTTAATATGTAGATGATTCCTTATAAAAAAAAAAATAAACTACATGCAACTGTAACAAACTTAGTATACGATACGAGTACGATTAAACTGGTGCTTTTCTTTTTTCCTTGAATCAACTAGAACTGAATTCAAAGCTATTGCTCGGATTTCTTTTAGCCTAATGTATATTCAAAATTCCTTAGAAGAAATTTACAAATTCTACAGCTATGTCACTTGCTGACATAAAAAGATTTTAACAACGTATTTGTTATATCGTACTGCGAGTGAATATCATATCAAATCAGCGTTACTGAAGGCTTTTTTGAAAATGAATATGCAAATTAACATTTGGAAGACCTCTAACAGATATGAAGAACAGTTAATGTAATAAGTTTTTAACTTGATAACTTGTTTGCTTGTGTAAGATACTATATCCTTATAAACTATACATGGCACACTATATCCATATACCAAAAGTAAAAATTTTTAGCATGTTGACGATTAGCAAAAATTGCTGGTTATCAGCCAGTGCTTTTTTATTTGTTTTTGTTTTTGCTGCCTTATCTATGTGATTGCTTTGATTTTTATAGAATATTTATGCGATTTCTAACTTTATGTTAATTTAATAGCTGAATTTAATCCCTGCACCGGCAATCCCTTTTCCTCACGAAAAAATAATTATAAAAATCATTTGCCGATAGGCTGGTGTCAACGAGTTACATAAAGAATATTTAGAGTTTTATATTTACGGAAAATTAAGAGCCTTGAACAAATATAAATTTGTAAATCGCACGTATTATTAGTACACCAAAATATACATGATAAATGCGATAGGTAGAAGTCATAATGTTCCATAAACATTTGCGGTTATAATATGGCATGAATATGTATAATCATAATACGGCCTCATTTTAGTAATTCATGTAAAGGTGTAATTACAATTAGAACGACCATATAAAATAGAACGACCATACAAAATACACGTAACTGGTTTAAAGAACATTAAGATTTTTTGTGAGTACATTACTCAAATACTCTTCTGAAACCCGACCACACCTTTTCTGCTTCATTTTACATTTATTTTCTCAACAAAATTTGCATAAATGTTTTCAATCAGGAGAAATAATGTTACAAAATGAGATAAGAGGTTTCATTATCGTTCAGTGGCAAAATTATTCTGAGTGGTCGTTTCTATGAATTTAATCACGTAATTAAACGAAAGCATTAGGGATTTTTCAGTTAAAAGGGTTTTTCAAATGTGCACAATAAAAGTGGTTAGTCCTGGTAAATAAGTTACAACTGTTCTCTCTCTTTCATTGTTATTACGTTTTTAAATTTCTCAACATATTACTGATATTTTGAACATTTTCTAACATAGTTGAACAGTGTTTATGAATTCGGTTTGTCTGGACGTCTGACCTTCGCGCTTAAATATAGTCGAATTGTCATATAATTGATATATGTTATTGAAGTTTACCATAGTATGTTCGGTATTGAAAATGAAGTGTATAGCATTTATAGTTCGTTTACATGGGCACTCAAAAGAATGCCGTTACATTGTGGTCTATGGGAGAAAATCGTTTGCAGAGTATTTTAATGATGTTAAACTATTTCTAAATACCTACGACTCCATTAAGATCCTCGCCTACAGTGCCCAGCCCTGTTTTCTTGACCATGGACCTTGAGGTGCTATACAGCATATGTCCTGATCAGGTAGTCAGCCTAACGCGGGACCCTCAGTGTTTAGTTCCCAAGAATGTTTGGTACTCATTTTATCGACCCGAACGGATAAAAGGTATAGTGAAACTCGCCCAGCCCAGAGTCGAACTCTGGACCTGCAGCGTGGTAGTCAGATGTGCTGACCACTACGCCACTGGGCTTGTTAAACTATTTAAAACACATTGAAATTGATATGCATTACTGTTTTGAACTACAAGATGCTTACTATAGAATAGGGCGTGTATAGCATTTATCGTCCATTCACAGGGACACACAAAAGAATTCGATTACAATACTGTCAATGAGCAATAATTGCTGGAAGTGCGTTTTTAAATTTAACTTATATTTTGCATATTACTTGGCGTGTATAAATTCTATTGATTATATACAGGGCTGTGCAAAATAAATCGAGTACATTTCCGCTTAGTGACGGAAATTGCTCAAGGGGAATTTCCAACTGTGTTATGTGCATCCGAACTGAGCTAAAATGTGGTATACTTTCTCGTATATATACAAATCTATAGATCATATACAGGGCAGCACAAAAGAATTTGGATATTTTCCTGACTATAGATAGTAATTGCTGAAGTTGAGTTTTCAAATGAGTTATGCGTGTTCCATAGTATTTAGACACGGGAAAGGCTTGTTGAGCTTAAGCTTTTTGGTAGGCCTGGCTGAAACTCTTTATTTAGACATCATCTTCCACTTTATTAAACGGTGAAGTTTTGTTACAGTATTTTGAATGTGTTGGAAAGTGTTTCATAATCTATTTTTGACGTATGATTTTTTTCTTTCTTGTTTTAACTATATCGTTTTATTTCCTTCTGATTTAAGTATATATTTTTTTTCGTTAAAGTAAGTCTTAATCAACACATTGGCATTAATGCATATATGCAGCGGATTGCAATGTGGCGCAATGAATTCAAGACGCTTAAAATTAAAATATCCCTGTTCAGAGCAAAGTAGAAGAAAAAGTGGATATAGCGTGGTATGGATTTCAGAATATTTGGAAAGGAATAAAGCAAAAATATTTCAAAAGATAGTGAAAGAGACTGCGAACAGTCCCCAGTAAAAACATAATTCCGTGAAATGACTTCGTATTCGTGATACACTGTAAAACTAGTCGTTTGGGGGCCACCGTAATACTTACCCATCATGGATATGCATAATATAAAATATGAATATAAAACATGGGAAAACTATTTATAAAATGCATTGCAATTCGAATAAAATCCTGGCTTCATGACGTCATAAACTTTAAATCGAGGCTAACGAAAAAGAAAGGCTACCGCGGTGCTTTACGGGTATCTTTCTTTACAGACCGCCGGAGTCACCAATGAAGGTGTACGAAAAGAGCAGCACGTCACACTAGCGGTCTGTAAAAAAAGATAAGTGGAATGCACCGCGGTAGCCTGTCTTTTTCGTTAGCCTCGCTTTAAATGCTTTATTACTGAATTGCGTAAAAGAAACATCCTTATAACTCTAAAATTGATAATCATATTAACTTACGATTTACTGCGTTAGATTAAGCGTCTCATTTCCAATTGAAATATATCTTTAAATTGAAATTTGAATGAAATACAGGGTCATGAAAAATCTAAGAGTGTGGAAAACATGATTACAAATATCTCGGCAACTAGTTATCCGATCGACTTCATTCTTTATGCAAAATTTATGTTTTTCTTTTGTCTTTTATTGTCTTTTATATTCACTCCTTAAAATAAATAATTTCGAAAATTTTTATATACCTTTTATCAGAATAAATATTTCGAGTGCCCGAAAAAAAAGTTCCGGATAATCAAGGTTTCTTAAATTCAATAAACTTCTTCCCATTATTACATACTAAGTACATACCATATTTCAAGTCTTTATCTCAATTTGTTCGGGAGATAGAGCGTTTACAGACACACACACAGACATACAGACACACACACAGACATACAGACACACACACAGACGGACGGCAATATTTTTCTAAAAATATGTTTTTCGGAATCTCCAGTGTCTGAAATGTGTAAATCCGTCAAACATTTTTTTTTTTCGATTTTCAAAACGATTAGAAGACTTACCCTATACTACGTATGATGGGTAAGTAAAAAAAATAAATAAAAAAAATGGGTCGATCTACTAAAACAATTTTAGATTTTCTCATTGATCCTTGCAATTACTAAACATTTTTTTTGTATTGTTACTCAGTTACAAGAAAATATGTAAGATTTACTAGAAAACAGCTAGCAACGATTCCGGTTTATAATACCGGTTACTAAAAAATTATATGGAATACAAATTCACTAAAAAAAATTTAATAACCCCAGGAATTTTTTTTTACAGTGTACGTATTAATTACGAACTGTAAGTTATATGATTGACTATCAACAGTTCTCTCACAGATAAACACCCGCTCGCCAGTGTTAATCCTATGAGACAGTTATTTTGTAATATATCGTTTGCATTTTAATATTTTTAAACGTTGTTTTATGCATTGGTTAGCTGAGATCAATCTTTACAATCGCTGTTTTTAACTTTTCGATTTTGTTTGCAAGTTTTTCTTTTGTGAAGATAGTTTCACTTTCGAAACCAAAAGAACTGTCCCACAGGATTAACATTAGTGAGCGGGTGTTTTCCGTGGGAGTCAACTGGTCCCTTAACCCTTGAATATGAGATATAGGTAAATATTTTTAAAATATTCCGTACACTGTAAAAAAAAAGGGTCGATCTACTAAAAAAATGTTAGTTTTTCTCACTGATCTTTGCAATTACTAAAAATTTTTTTGTATTCTTACTCAGATACAAGAAAATCTGTAAGAATGACTAGAAAACAGCTGGAAACGATTCCGGTTTATAGTACCGGTTACTAAAAAAAATCTGTGGAATACAAATATACTAAAAAAATTTTAGTAGCCTCAGGATTTTTTTTTTACAGTGTACACATAACTGAATCAACAAAAGAAGAAAACGGAACTTTATGCAAATTTATTTAAATGTGATTTCCTATACAAACTCATTTATACCTTTGTGAAAACATTCGACTATCGCTATGGAACGTTCACTGCCTGACTATTTTATTATTGACAATTTTTTAGAAGAATGATAAAAACGTTGCTGGTGCTTTTCAAGAGTAAAGACTTTCGGAATCATTGAGTACATGCATGTGACGCCCGGGGAATTTCAACGGTGAGAAAAGACAGCAAGCATCTCAGTACGAGGGCGAAAATTAATACCTAGGGTAATCCAATTTTATAACGGGACATTTTTTAAACGTTCATAACTTTAAAATGTATAACTTTTTAAGCTTTACAGTTTTCTTTGATCCACGAATTTATCGCCTTTTTTAAATATAATAAATGTATTAAATTTATAAATGTTTAATAACGAATGTTATGTAAAATGTTTAAATAAATGTTTAAAACTGCGGGAACTGCGGGAACTATAGTCCTCAAATTCCAGGACGTCCTACATATGTATTTCCTACGGTTTGTGTGTATGTGACGGGAGAGTGAGCCTACGAAGGAGATAGTTAAAAGGTCGGTTAACCCTGCAAAACAGCTTGTGATGTTATGTAATTAAATGATATCTTAATAGAATCATATTGATATTTCTAATGTTAAATTTTATGCAGATTCTCCAGAGCTTGGCCAAAATGATGTTGTTTAGGTGCTGAAAAAGCTAAGTTCATAAAATTCAAATTCGATTAATTTTGATGATCAAAGCACCGATTTTTTTTTTTAATGTTAGTATGTGAACAAACTTTTTTCAAGGAATTTAATTATAAGGCGGCTGATTATCTTAATGGCAAACAAATGTTTATCTATATTTTTTGTAACTAGAATTATATATGCATGACACGGATTAACTAACTATATGTATGTATGTATGCAGACAGGTATGTATGTATGTATGTATGTGTGTATTATTTATTATTATTTATTTACACATAATTTAATATTTATCTTTCTTATTTTTAAAACGATATCGCATATGCGTTTAATATTCATACTAATTTAATATGTACATTTTTTGATTATTTAACACTAAATGTACCAACAACCGGTCATTTGACCGGTACCAAATGAAAATATTTTGATTTGAACCAAAAATTTATTCATAAAATAATTAAAATATAAATTACACAGAAATAAGTTAAATAAAAAAGTTAAATAATTTTAAATAAAAATTCTGTTGTAAAATATTTTCATAAAACTTGAGTAAAATTTCCCGGTATGTTTAGTGTTAAAATCTGTCATTTTATACGCTATAATAATAGGTGCACGTACACTTTAATACAGTGTATTTTTTTAAGCGTAGTCAGCTTCATATAGATTTGTGATGCATTTTGTAAGATTTTCTAGCCATTAGATATTAATATTCAAATCCAATTTTTGTCAATTAATCGTACATAATGAATTTTTCTATGTTGATGTTTTCAAAATCAAAACCTTTTATTTGTAACCTTTTTTTCCGTTATTTATGATTTAATTTTTGATTGATTCAGGAAATTACAAAGCATGTTAATTATTCAAATGATCATACACATTTTAAAAGCTAAAAATATCATTCGGCCATTTAATATCTTTTTACTTTTCTTTATTTTACTAGGCCTCTTATGAGTAAGATGAAATATAGCAACATTTAGCATTTTACAACTTTATAAATTTTCACTTTTGCATGATACCTATGTGCTATAAGGAAAGAAATGTATGGAAGTTTAAATACTAAAAATAGTTCTTGAAAATATAATAAAAAAGGATATCTTTTAAATAAAATTTTAATACTTTTTTGGCAGCAAAATGAAAGATTAATGAAAGATTAACGATAGAAAATAAAAGATTTTCCCCGTTATTTTCATTAAATAATAAAACAAAAGTTTATATATACACAATACGATATAAGTAAACTCTGCAATACTTAATATTGAAACAAACTGCATCTACATTTTTCTCACAAAAACAAATGTTTCAAATCTAATCTTTTAAGTATGATCCCAAAAAGAAATGCTGTGGGCAAAATATTAGAATATTATGGGATTTCTAAAGCTTATTTGTCTTTATTCTAATAATTTTCGGAAAGGGAACGCTGTAAAAAGAAAAAGTGTGCATATATTATCTAAACATTATGGTTTCATCTTAAAAGGTTCGCATTCGCCTTTAAACGGTTTCCTGAAGCAGTGTAAGCTTCAATGGCTTTCTTGTAAAAATTGAAAAAATATCCAGTAACTGGAGAACTTAGATAATTTCAATTAGCAAGATAATCTGTTTTAAATACATTAAAAGGAAAGGTTAGGTTTTGAATTGTTTTTTAAATAGATAATTAAAAATATATATATTTGAAAAAGAAGTAATAATTAAATTTCATTTATTTTTTAAAAATTGTTTATAAACATAATTTGCACTGGTATGTATCGTGTGTTACACACTGAATTAATGTTTCATACCATACGTCATTTTAAGCTACATAGCTTATGAAATATATGCTGAATACTAATACCAGAAATTTTTTTAAAAATTTGTAATTAAATGCTAAATTTTTATGAATAAATATTTGCTTTAAAGTATACGTTTAATGTGATTTTTTAACGTAAATAGGAAATTTTTGGAAATTATATTTATGCCGTTACAAAACTCAAAAGAAATATATTTATATCATTATATTTTCCTGCTAAGTCAAAAAAAGTATTTATGGAAACAAAATTATTGTATCAATAAAGAAATATTAACAAGTATGCATGGATCAGATAATATCATTTATATGCTTTTGAGCGAGTGAGAATGATTAATCCCAAAAGATCAAATTCAAACTAATTTTATACATTTTTCAAATCGTACGTTATACACTGAAAAAACAAAACAAAAAAACTACTGAAATATTTACAAAAATGTAAAGTATCTCCTAAAATTTCTGAGTTACTCGCTATTCTAAAATCAATTCCTTTATCTTCAGAAAACTCTGAAAACGAACCTATTGCAACTCTCAGATATTCTGAGATTTCTGTTTCTGAAAATTCTGAGATTTACAGAAAAAGTTTCTTTAGTAAAAGAGACTTTTGCTCCTCGAAAATTTCGGAAACATAACATTTCCGAAAACTTTGGGCACAAAAAAGGAGGACATTTTATTTTAGAAATATTTTTGTAAAACTCGGACACCTATTGATTTTTGTGATTTCTGAGTGATTCTTCTCATAATGGTTTCTGAAGGTAGTGGATAAGTTTCCGGAACAATGGTTATAACTCTTACAAGGTTACAATAAATTTTCGTGAAAGTTTCTGCAATATTAGGAAACTTTCAGAATTTTTTACAATATAACTAATTTCAGATTATTAAAAAAACTTATATTAATTTATCTATTTTGAGGTCAAAGATAGAGTGCAAAGTATTGGATCTGTCTATGTTTTTGAGAAGTTGATTTTTGTGAAAAGTACTTACGAAGTAAAAAAAAAAAAAAAAGTGGAGGTACAGTGAAATCTGTAACGGTCATGTGAACAACGGTAATCTCTGAAAACCAGTCATGGTCTCTGAACAACGAATTCCGAACAACGTCGGTCCACAATAATAATAATAATAATAATAATAATAATAATAATAATAATAATAATAATAATAATAATAATAATAATAAAATCAACTTTATCTTTCAAGCATTCCTGTGGGATTGGAAATAATGCAAAGGGGAGATTTAATAATTTTGAATGAAATTGTGTAACTAAAATCAAATTTTAATCGCATATTTCTGAATTATCAAAATTACAAATATAATCGATGATGTTGAATTTAACGATTTTCTAAACAGAACCAGAAATAATATGAAAGCTGGTTAGTGTACATAGCGATGGCACTATACAAATACTAAAAGAAAGAAATATCTATAGTAATAACAGTGTTTATGGAAATGAAGAGGAAGGGAGTAGGAAATATGCAACTATAACAAAATTCTAGTAAGCCAAATTATGATAATTCAGATTCAGAAAAATTCAAAATTTTGTCCCTGACTAAAATGATAAGGAACTGTATAAAAAATCTGTGTAAATGATTATTCCTTTAGAAAAAGATATATGTCAAAAAATAATTTTTTTCGTTTTGAATAACATTCGTAAAAATATGTATGTTTTAATTGCACAAAAGAAAACAGTTATGTTAATTTTAATGTGATATAATTTTAAATTAAAAAAAAAAATCGAATGCCTGAGTAGCAACCACCTCTCAAGTACAGTCACTTTTCAACGGTCAAGTGATGACCGCTATTAAGAGGTTTTACTGTATTTGAAAGCAGATTAGATTACACGAGTTTTACTTTGAAGTAAAAAAAGGGAACTGAAATGATAAGAATTACTAGTCAAGTACTAAAAAAATTGAGTAAAGAAGAAAAAGTAGGAATGCATACAAAAAAGGAGTAATTTCATTCAGTCCATTGATAGCCACAATATGAAAAACTACAAGATGAAAGGGTTTTTTTGTTTAGGATTTACATAGGGTAATTTTCAGAATGATTTAAAAAAATTAATTACGATTACTTTAACGTTCCTGATTCAACAGAGGTCATCTAAAAGTGCAGAAAAATATAGATTGATTTAATACAAGCGTTAGAATTTCATGGAACTAGTTAATAAATATTTGGCTATATTTTGATATTTGGCTATACCCTATGGCTATATTTTGATTAATATTGACTATAATTCCCAAAAGTTTTGAATGTACTCAAAAAGACATGTCAAATAAAAAGTAACGAAGAAAAAAAAAAGAGCTTTTTAATTTTTTTTTCTGACGTTAGCCTAAAATGAGTTAAACACTTCTTCAAGGGCAAAATAATTCTGTTACTAAAATAATGAAATGATTGAATTGTATCAGAATTTATAATCAAATTGATTTCAAAATTAAAAAAAAAATGCTTATTTTCTTCATGTACATTTTAAGAGCAAAATTCTATTCAAAATTTCAGGTGCGATATTGGAAGTTGGAAATTAAAATAAAGTTTTATAAATAATATACCACCACCCTTCAAATGGTTGATGTTCAGGGATTTTCTATTAGGAAACTGAGAATTCCAGCTAGTTTCACTTTGAAAAATATCGAGTTTAATAATTCGAACACTGCCATTTTTAAACAGCTAATTAGAAACAAATGGTATACGAGAATATAAAAATGTAGTAATGGTAAATAGGTGCAAATGTAATGCAAGTTTTTAAAGTTGTACTTGATAAATATTTTATACGTTTTAATAGCTTGGGATTGTTACACCGTACTAGAATGCTGAAAACATACGAACTATTTCGTGTTTAAGATAATATGTGTCAAATGTGACGGATTTCCAAAGGTTAGGTATTTTTAGAACTCATTTATTTGAAGCAGTTGGGACTTTATTTCCCAATTCCTTGGACTATAAAGATATATTATATCCTTTATTACATCTTCCGGTGAAAACAAATGAAAACCACTTCCAGGCGAAAACAGTTGTGACCAAACGCTGAACCTAAAGGTCAGAGATCGAAGAGTATTTCAATATTTTTCAAATCTAAACGAGGAATTTCTGTGAAATTAAAGAATAGCTTTAAGAAAGCCATCGCAGAAAAGTATTTAAATAAACACAACATAAAATAACACTCTTTAAACAGCTCCTTTGAAGGGTTTGAATTATTTTGATTTTGTCCATTATCTGAACGCATTGACGCCACTAGCAATATAACCAAAATCATCTAATGACTTTATGACTCTTAAAATCCCCCCCCCCCCACCCTCCTGTCTTTGTTCTAAACTGTAAGAGGTAGACATGACCGATATTTTAAACCGTATAAATGAGGCATAGATGTACTTATCCTGATTTATTTTCATTACAAAGAAATCAAGCTTTACGAAAAGCAATACGAAAGAGACATTCCATATTAACTCTGCCACAAATCATCGTATAAAATGGGATTGGTACCAATCGATTAGTAATAATGTCTACTAATTAATACTACATTTAAATTTTCCTTTGGGGGTAGTCCACATATAGAAATTGTAACAAATTTTAGAATTTTCAGTACTAGCCCCTAATTTTGACAACATACTTGGATTTTTAAGTATATATTTACCTTCCGATACTCAAACAGGAATTCATTCGGGCAAATAGTTGAGGAATTATGCGAATTTAATGTTTGGAACTCCTAATGTTAAATTCATTTTTACTTGTTTCAAAACAAAATCAAGCTTTCTAGAATGTACATTCGGCAAAAAAAAAAAAAAAAAAAAAAAAAAAAAAAAAAAAGGGAAAGAAAACATTCCATATTAACTCTGCCACAAATCAAAGTATAAAAATGTGACGGGTACAATTCTATTAATAATACTGTCTACTAATTACTAGAATACTTACATTTTGCTTAAGGGGTCGTCTACATACAAAAATTTTAAAAATATTTAGAATTTTCAATATTAGCCCCTAATTTTGACAACGTACTTGGATTTTTCCGCAGATTTTACCTTCGGATAACCAAACGGGAATTCATTCGGGCAAATAGTTTAGGAATTGTGCAGATTTAAATTTTTAAACTTTTAATGCTAAATTCATTTTAATTATTGCAAAACAGACTGCAATATGGATAGTTTTTAAGCATAACTCAAAAACTATTTGACGGAATGAGCTGCAATTTTGGCTTCCCATATTTGAAGCTTCTACAAATCGATTTCAGTTAAAAACAATCACAAGTTACAATTTCTTTTTTTTTCGAAAAATAATTTTAAAATAAATATAATTTCAAAATTATGTTTCAAAATAATATATATATATATATATATATATATATTGTAATTTATGAATTTTTTATCAGAAATTATTTTCTTGAAGCTTAAAATCTGCGAATCCAAAATTACAGCTCATTCTTCCTAGTAGTTTTTGAGTTATGCTTTAAAAACTACCCGCATTGTAACCTGTTTTGCAGAAATTTAAAATGAATTTAACATTATTAGGAGTTATATATTTTAAACGTGCACAATTCCTAAACTACTTGATTGAAGGACTTGCCGTTTGGTATCCTAAGTTAAAACTTACCGGAAAATCCAGATATGATGTTAACCCATTAAAGCCTAGCGTTGCATTAAAGCAACACCATAGCAACAAAACTTTTGTTGTTTGTACAGCAGTAATTTTTAAAAAAATGTCGATTTCTTTTATGACCAAAAAAAGCCTCGATAAAATAAGACAAAAATTTCTATTCTAAAAAGGCGGTATGAGATGCAATATTTTTATTTTTGAAGAGAAAATAATTCAGGCGTTAATGGGTTAAAATTAGTTTTTAATATTGCAAATATTCAATGTTGATGCGATTTCTGTATGCAGACGATCACTAAGCAAATTTTAAGTGTAGTATTAATTGATAGACGTTATTAATAATCGATAGGTACCAGCCACATTTTTATACAATGATCTGCAGCAGAGTTAGTATGGGGCGTTCTCCCTTTCTTTGTTTGCTGATGTCCGTTTCTTTGTTGATGTAATCCTAGGGGAAAGAAAAAAACAAAAAAAAAAAAAACGCACTATTCTATGCTATTTTATCACCAAATTGTCACACAGAGATGTGAGAAGTACCATTCTGTAGGGTATTGTATCTACTTTTGGAATATGAGGGCAATTTTTGAAAGAGCGGTCGCCTATACATTAAAAATTGCACCAACTTTCATTTTTCAAATGTTAACACCCGCTTTTGACAGTTTATTCGAGTTTCTTTGATTAACGTCAGCACGGAAAAAAACATAGTTTAAATAAATTTTCGTAAATATTGATAAAGTAATATAAGGAAATGTATTAGGGATTCGTCCACAAATTTCGAAAAATAAAATAAAATTCTTAAAATGAAAAGTCCCTAAAATACACTATTATTTACCAGAAAAAATAGACAGAAATATTAAATAAATAATGAACTAACTTTACTTGAAATAAACCTCCATAAACATTTGCCCGTTTACTTTGTAAGATTTTCTTTTCAGTCAATGCTTTAATAAGACTTAACGGTCCCTTTAGACCGCCGAAAAGTAAAAATTATCTATATCGCGAAAAAAAAATCCCTGACGGCTCGGCCTACAGGCACAGGTACATTTCGAAAACGCAGACCGTGGGGCGCCTGTTTGTCGGGAATTGCGGAAGAAATGACCTTTTTTTTTTTTGCTATAAGAGTTGGTCCTATAAAAAACTTGTCAATATAAAAATTTTAGATAATATTAAGAGGATTTATAATAAATTTAAGCGATTGGATATCTTGTGAATTGACGAAGCTATGATTTTTTTTTCTTCTAAAACCCC
Organism: Maratus michaelseni; assembly: GCA_963931845.1. Lineage (NCBI taxonomy): Eukaryota > Metazoa > Arthropoda > Arachnida > Araneae > Salticidae > Maratus > Maratus michaelseni. The sequence goes on from OZ007599.1 coordinate 253,878,519, forward strand.
CCTTTCCCCCCCTTGGGGCCATTTTTAATTATATCAAAAATCTATCCTACATAAATTTTCGGCCCTTTTCCTAGAAGTAATAATAACTTTAAACGGATTCGATACGTATAATAATTAAGAAATTATGGGGGGTTTTCTGTTTTCACAAAAAGCCCCCCCATTCCCCCCCCCCCTTGGTTCGATTTTGCCCATTAATGAACTTGACCGAGATTTTATGCCCCTTGATTTTATGTATGAGTTTGGAAGAGATTTATACAGAATTTTTCCAGTTATCGTGTCCATAAAAAAGTGACATAGATAGATAGATAGATAGATAGATAGATAGATAGATAGATAGATAGATAGATAAAGTTTTGAACTGGGGGTGGTTTTGGGTTTTGGGTTCTGGGAGTCATGATCGGCGTAGATCTGCAAAATTTTTTCAAAATTTCTAACTTAGGTGAGAATGTAATAGGTAGTATTTCTTACGAAATCTATCTAAAAATGATTGGAATGAGCTGTAAATCTACACACCCGTGTTTCTAACTATTGTGGTTTGTTTTATGTGGAATTTAATGTGGATTACAATTCATGTTTTTAAAATATGAATTTATTAATAATTTTTGTAATAAAAACATATTTCTCAATCAAAAAAAATGCCTGGAGTGTGTTGGGGTTTATTGATTGTATCTCATTAAAAAGAGAAAATTTTAATAGAATGATTTTATGGGAAGATATAAATTAAAGTTTGTCCCTTTTTAACATTAGCATACTCAAACTTTGACTTCATCTTACTCTATGAATATTTTAGAAAATCTATTTAAACTATACCTTTTTCCGGGCTGACTTGATAAAGTATTGACAATTTTAAAATATGTTACAATTTCTACATGTTAACGTCCCCTAAGCAAAATTTAAGTAAAGCATTCATTAGTAAACGTTATCATTAATACAATTTTAAGCTATGCTTAAAAAAAACTATCGGCATTGCAATCTGTTTTTCAATGATTAGACATTAATTTAAAACTATTTGCTTAAATGAATTCTCGTTTGGTATCCGAAGGTAAAGTGTACCGAAAAATCCAAATATGGTGTCAAAATTAGGGGTTTGTATTGACAATTTTAAAATTTGTTACAATTTCTATAGGTAGACATCCCCTAAGCACAATTTAAGTATAGCATTCATTAGTAGACGTTATCATTAATCCAATTTTAAGTTATGCTTAAAAAAACTATCGGCATTGCAATCTGTTTTTCAACGATTAAACATTAATTTAACAATAGGAGTTCTAAACTTCAAGCCTACATAATTCCTAAACTATTTGCCTAAATGAATTCTTGTTTGGTATCCGAAGGTAAAGTGTACCGAAAAATCCAAATATGGTGTCAAAATTTGGGGTACGTATTGACAATTTTAAAATTTGTTACAATTTCTATATGTAGACGTTCCAAGCAAAATTTAAGTAAAGTATTCATTAGTACACGTTATCATTAATCCAATTTTAAGTTATGCTTAAAAAACTATCGGTATTGCAATCTGTTTTTCAACGATTAGACATTAATTTAACAATAGGAGTTCTAAATTTTAAACCTACATAATTCCTAAACTATTTGCCAAAATGAATTCCCGTTTGGTATCCGAACCGAAGGTAAAGTGTACCGAAAAATCCAAATATGGTGTCAAAATTAGGGGTTCGTATTGACGATTTTAAAATTTGTTACAATTTCTATATGTAGACGTCCCCTAGGCAAAAGTCAAGTATAGTATTCATTAAGTAGACATTATTATAAATCGATTGGTACCAGTCACTTTTTTATATGATAATTTACGTCAGAATTAGTAAGGTTTTATTTTTATTTTTATTTTATTTTATTTATTTTATTTTTTTTACACTGCATTGTTAAAATTTTGCAGCAAACGGTCCAGTCATTTTACCGTTTTTAAAGATAAATGTTACTTGACCATATTATGAAGCTTATCTCCCCATATTATTGACCATGTTATGGTCAGCATAGAGGTATATTTCGTTTATATGAACATTTTCTATATAAAAAAAAAAAAAAAAAAAAAAAAACTGTCGAATGACTGGACAGTTTGCTGCAAATTTTTAACAGTTTGATTGTACAAAATAAAATATGCTCCAAATCAAGTAAATTCCCACGCGACCAAAAAAAAAAAAAAAAAAAAAAAAAAAAAAAATATGTGGCTATGTTTTCCCCACCATTAGTACACGTATTATTTGAAACAACAGCAATATTACAGTGTTTTTGAATGGTGTATAGAGAATTTTTTGAGCATCTAATATATACAAGTTTTTGTTATTCTTCCTGCTAATACTGTTTTAATAATATACAGAAAGATGATGTGGTCAGAGAAGGTATGATAAGGGCATGCTATTATTGGAGAGATGCCTGTAAGCGATTGTTTTCTCAGTGAATGTGTCGCAATTACTCGTTGGGTTAGAGAAAACCCAAAAAAACCTTAGAGCAATATCACATTTAGCAATTTTCCGATCAATTGACTATTCGAGTCAAATTTTGTTCCAGTTTGTTTCGCAAGATATTGAAGCAAAGAGATGAGCTAAGAGATGTGCAGTAAAGCCTCTTATTAACATAGTATTTACTGTTCTTTTCTGCCTTTTCCATTTGATTTTTCCGTGATATTTTGTACATTTCTTTATAGAAATTTTATAAAAGATTTCTATCGTGCAAAAGGTTATATTTTATTTTAAATTCTACTAGGGCAAATTTAATTTTCTACATAGCTTCTAATAGCTGTTTTCACAGAATTCTCCTTGTCAAATGATATTTCTCCCATGCTTTCTTGTGTCTGTTTGAAATAAAAAAAATCTGATCATATGGTCCATTTTCTACCTGTGATGTCAACAAAACACTAGGCAAATTTTATATTCGATATCTGAGTTGACTTTTTAGAAAAGTTATTTCAGATCCTTTATGTTTTGAAAGGTACTTTTTTAGGCCTTCCGATAAAGAAGATACCTTTAAGGCTAAATTCAATGTCCTAAGATTTTAATGTTGTCTGTCATTCATACAAAGATAATTACGAAAAATACAAAGAAAAATAAGTGATTGATTATGCCATCTATTAGGAATAAATGAAACCCGCAGGATCTATTCATTATGTTATTTTGAGCCAGGAAATAATTCAGAAGGATAAAAACAAGCTCGACTCGGAAAAAGTAGCCACTGCACACAAAAACAGTTATGTTGGTCTTAAACACAATATTTTTCTTATGGCTAGAGAATTAGCGTGTATAATCTATACACAGATGCACATACTTTAGACTCTATTAAGCACAGGCCTTTTTCATCTTTTCTATTGCATCTACTCTGCAATGCATAATGTGCTACAAAAAAAAAAAATCAAGGTAAACAAAATTTAAAAAAAAGAAAAAGGTAAAAAACAACCCAAAAAAAGTGAGATTTATCTTTGAACTGAGCATCTTTAATATTTGCGTTTTTATCGCAACCGATGAAAGAGATAGGCCGCTATATTTCCATCCATTTTGGCTGTCACGTGATCAAAGTAGACTAGTTTCCACCATTGTCAAATTGCTATGGTAAGTTCAGTCAGTTATGATAAATCAGTCTAAATCGGGAGGGTAGCGCAGCCTGTGTCTTTCGTTGGCTTCGGATTTTACGTGAAATTTTCATCAACGTAAATATAGTTCGTAATTTAGTTTTTGTTCATAGAAGTATATTCTTTGTAAGCATAGATGTAGCTTTGTAGATGGCCGTAAAGAATATTTTTTTTTATCTGTACAATGTTCAAAAGACTTTGAAGACTAACATCATAATAATTGTTTCTTTAGTTCCATTTTATAAAAAAAATAGATATAATTATTTGTTATATTAACTATTTTGCGCATCTGTGACAATATGTTTGAGTCTTAAGGGATTAATTCTTAATTAATGACCCAATCATTATCCCAGAACCGGAAGATTCCTGCGATATGTTATTGCCATTTGAGTGTTGTTAAAAATAATCTGCAACCATATATAAGATATAGAGCGAGTGGAAAAATTACCGAGGGAAATTTTCGACTTTAAAATTATTCAATTTTCTAAAATTAAGCCTTTTAAACAAATCATACATTCTTTCCTCAAGTAATAAAAGCTTACAGATTCTAATTTAAGTCTTCAAATAAAATCATTTTAAAGACATAAAATTGATTTTATTTGAAGTTTAAAATTTTGAAATGAACATACTAACCAGCTACAAAAAATAGCAAGATTCCTATTCAACCAACGCGTGTGCAGTGCATGAGTACAATATGCATTAATTCCAAACTTTGCTGTGGATGAACCGGTTTTAATCATTATTTTTATTTCATTAAATATTATTATTTTATTATTATTATTATTATTATTATTATTGGTTTTAAAAAATACAGTAAACAAAATAGGTCTCTGAAAATAATCTACAGATTGAATAAAAATTTGTCACCTTCGTTTTCTGTTTCGCATTTTCTTCTACCAAGATAATTACTTATATATCATATATTAGTCTTTTATATCACAATGCTACAAATCTGCAACATGCACAATCGGTCTATTACTTTCAATTTGCGTTGCCGAAACCCATTTATTTATTGTCGCTCTTCAAAAACATTATAGTAAATTTAAATTATTATTTGAATTCTCAAGAGACCATTTTACGAAGTAGTTCTTCGAATCAAATATTCATGTACCGTATTTTCCTGTGTATAAGACACACCCAGAAATTTAGCACATTTTTATAAGGAAAAATATGACAGTAAAAGAATGAAAATACCTAATTAAATATACATATATATATTTATAGCAAAATACTGTAGTTTTTGAACAGTACGCTGACTTTTTAATCCTTTCAGGATTAAAATACTTCTATTTCAGAAAAATTTAAATGATTGATTAACACCAGATTTTACGAAAAAATTTATATGAAAATAAGTAAAAGCGTTTCTTCACGTACATTATAAATTCAAAATTTTATTCTCAAAATTCCGGTGCCATTGTGGCATTTAGGGATTAAAATTAAGTGGTATAAATATTTTACCACCTTCCTTTGCTCCTTGAAAGGTGGTGGGACATAAACGCCCCACTTAATTTTAATTCCCAAATGCCACATTGCCACAATAATTTTGGAAGAGAATTTTGCTTTTATATCTTACGTGAAGAAAAGCTGTTACTTATTTTCCAATAAGATTGTTTGTAAATCCCGGTGTCAATCAATCATTTTAACATTTTCGAACAGCAGTACTTTGCCCCTGAAATGGTTAAAATAGTTAAAAACTTGCAAAATCCATGTCACATGTACACTGGCATCCATTATCCATTTTTTCCACTTTTCTCTCATTTACCATTTAAAAGGTTTGTTTAAGGAAACATAAAGGGGCTGTAGTTATGATGTTAGTCCTTCTGGGATAATACCGAATTCATTATTCTTCTGTTGCAATTTTTGCTTCATGGACTCCTGTAAATGTTATCCAAACTGATTAAGTACAAGAAGATATTTCATCGGTACTTACGTATTATCCATGCCAGAAAGATAGATCAACAAAAGTGGTTACCTGTCGCCCATTGTGTTTACGTGTATGCTTCTGTTTCTAATTAAAAATCACTTTAAAACTGATCGAAATTTATTATGCCGGTTAAAAGATGTAACTAAATATATATGAAATATTATTGCATTATATAAATCTGGACAAAAATAAACAAACATCGTTGAACATGGCAGTGGCGTAGCGTAAGGGGGGGTGGGGTGTCGATCACTTTACTACCAGTATAATTATACTACTATATTTGGCCTTATTTAATCTTTGAACGTTATGAATTAAATAAGACCAAATGTAGTACATGGTGTTTTCTTAATGTTAACTTTTAGTAATTATTTAAATCGATTTTAGTACGTATTTAGTAATTATTATTTACCGCTTAATTAAATTTTAAACAAGAAGAATTGTTAAATATGGTAAAACTAAAATGCTTCTAAAGAAAAAGAATCTGACAACTAAATAACAAATATCTTATTTGTAAATATTGGTTGAATAAGTTAGATAAGATGTATGGCAAATTACACGAAATTACACGTGCCGCGGCTGTTATCTTGGACTTGTCGACGTGGAAAAATAAATACATTGAAAGTTGGTTCTTTTGCTCCAGAAATACATAAACTACAAAGCCTTTGTGAATTAGATTCTAATTCCCTCATACGACTTGTCCTTTTTTATTCGAAAGGCTATCTGCATTTATATACTTTCCATCTCCGCATAATCCTATATATTAAAACGAAAAAGGATTTCTGTAAGATTCACAAAAAATGACCTATTTGCGCATGCGTGAGATTAAATCGAAAACTTTTCCGTTTTATGGTACACTCGAATGCGATTAGCGTATCCCAATAGCCTAAAGCGTTAGTTTAAGCTTTGGCTGTTTGCATAGAACGTGGGTTCGACTCCTGCTTCCGACAGAATTATTTCTGCATTACTTTTGGCTATAATTCATTTTAATTACTGTCATATTGTCAGGAAAAGAAGTTATATGATTTGTATTTTTTTATTCGATTGTTTTTTAATTAAGTAAAGTTTAACACCCAACAATATTTTTACAAAAAAAAAAATTGTATTAAAATATAATAATATAAATAAAAAAATTATTGCATTAAAAGTATTTAAATTTTACAAATTTGTATGTAATTATCGAATAAATAAATTGAACTTATCTACAACTTTTGCTATATTTTGTATGATCCTTATAAAGAATGTATTTATATGTATACGAAAAAAATATGTTACTATTTTTTGTAAAAAAGAAAAGAAGAGAAAACAGAAAGAAGGGAAAATATTTCTCTAAGAACTATAAAATAAATTTTCTTTATATACATGATTTAATAATTAAATAATGTATGAAAATGTTAAATTAAACTCAAGTAATTAAAAAATATATATTATAAATCCTTAGCTGTAAGCAGGGTTGTTTGATTTAAATCAAATGATTTTTTAAAAAAAATCTTTGATTTAAATCAGTATTTTTAACATTGATATTTACAAGCCGAATAAGGATTAAATTAATCATTCGTGTTCAAATAAATGTCATAATTCATGTCAGATTAAAAATTACCTTTTAATAATGTTAAATAAAACTTTTATAAGTTGAAAATAATTATATTTTATGAAAGTAAATGTAACACTACATTCAAAATATTATTTATCCATAGTGCATTCTAAAATAAATACTGATAAATGCTTTCTCATTTTTAAACTTTTGTCTTTTCTGGATGATCACTTCATTTTTGCAAGTTAGATGTTGAAGCTAAAGTTAAATATATGCAATATAAACGTATTTAATATAATATATTTTCAGTGAGGATTTACTTTTCATGTTTCTTCTATAACTGAAAATAATTTAATCCCTGTGACTGATCCCTTTGCCCTTTCCTTTCCTAGAATTCATTGCTTACTGCAATGGAAAATATAAGATATGTTATTATACCCTATTTCTAAGCTAAACAGCCATTTCTACTGTTAAATAGGCATGATTGATTGCTGAAATTGTCAATGACTGAGGGCTAAATAACACTGACAATTGATAGCTTCGTACTTTTAGTTATGTGATTACCTTGCATCGTGTTACTGTTTTGTAATCATTAATATAGTACGAGCAGGGAAGACCGAGCTATGCTCGGTCAAAATTAAATTTGAGTTCAAATATCATGACCCATGACCAAAATGACCCACTAATTGAATTTTCTCGAACATGTGACTTAGCCCAACAGTCTTCTCGTGCCCGAAAACCATAGGATGCAAAATTTAGTGTAAATAGTCTAAGCCGTTTTTAAGATAAAATAGCTTGACCCATAATGACCCATGACCAAAATGACCCACTAATCGAAATTTCTCGAACATGTGACCTAGCCTAATAGTTTTCTTGTTACCTAAACCTGTAGGATGCTAAATTTATTTCAAATCCTCTGAACCGTTTTTAAGATAAAATAGCTTGACCCATAATGACCCATGACCAAAATGACCCACTAATTGAATTTTCTCGAACATGTGACCTAGCCCAACAGTCTTCTCGTGCTCGAAAACCATTGGATGCAAAATTTATTGTAAATTGAGCCGCTTTTTAGATCTTGACCCACAATGACCCAGTAATGACCCACTAATCGAATTTTCTCGAACATGCGACCTAGACCAATGATTTTCGCGTGCCCGAAACTCATAGGATACAAAATTTAATCAAAATCGTTTGAGCCGTTTTTTAGATAAAATTAATTTGACCCGCTTTGACCCAAAAATGACCCACTAATCAAAAATTCTCGAACATGTGACCCAGCCCAATAGTCTTCTCGTGCCCGAAAATAGTCGGATACAAAATTTCGTCAAAATCGTTTGAACCGTTTTTTAGATACAATTAGCTTGACCATGACCCAAAATGACCCAAAATGACCCACTAATTGAATTTTCTCGAACATGTGACCTAGCCCAACAGTCTTCTCGTGCCCGAAAACCATTGGATGTAAAATTTAGTGTAAATTGAGCCGCTTTTTAGATCTTGACCCACAATGACCCAGAAATGACCCACTAATCGAATTTTCTGGGACATGTGACCAAGCTCAATGATTTCCGCGTGCCCGAAACTCGTAGGACACGAAATTTAATCAAAATCGTTAAGCCGTTTTTTAGATAAAATTAATTTGACCCGCGTTGACCCAAAAATGACCCACTAATCTAAAGTTCTCGAACATGTGACCCAGCCCAATAGTCTTCTCGTGCCCGAAAATGGTCGGAAACAACATTTCGTCAAAATCGTTTGAACCGTTTTTTAGATACAATTAGCTAGACCATGACCCAAAATGACCCAAAATGACCCACTAATAGAATTTTCTCGAACACGTGAACTAGCCCAATGGTTTTCTGGTGCCCCAAAACGGTAGGACACAAAATTTCGTCAAAATCGTTAGAGCCGTTTTTAAGATAAATTTTGCATATATATATATATATATATATAACCACACACAAGATTTGCTCGTATTAGAATCATATATTCTAATTCGATTAGTGGGTCATTTCTGGGTCATTGTGGGTCAAGATCTAAAAAGCGGCTCAATTTAGACTAAATTTTGCATCCAATGGTTTTCGGGCACGAGAAGACTGCTGGGCTAGGTCACATGTTCGAGAAAATTCAATTAGTGGGTCATTTCTGGGTCATTGTGGGTCAAGATCTAAAAAGCGGCTCAATTTACACTAAATTTTGCATCCAATGGTTTTCGAGCACGAGAAGATTGTTGGGCTAGGTCACATGTTCGAGAAAATTCAATTAGTGGGTCATTTTGGTCATGGGTCATTATAGGTCAAGCTATTTTATCTTTTAACCGGTTCAGAGGATTTGAAATAAATTTAGCACCCTACAGGTTTAGGAAACAAGAAAACTATTAGGCTAGGTCACATGTTCGAGAAATTTCGATTAGTGGGTCATTTTGGTCATGGGTCATGATATTTGAACTCAAATTTAATTTTGACCGAGCATAGCTCGGTCTTCCCTGCTCGTATATGATAATGTGAAACACAATTTGGACATGAATATTATTTACTAATACTAGATACAGTACAGAGAGCTTTTTGGATACATTGAAACATAAGAAAAATGGCTGGTAAAAAGAAAGATCCAATGTAGGTTTATTTTACAACAGGGAAAAAAAAAAACTATTTCCGGAAAATGTGTGAAAGCAATATGCAAACCATGTAGTGTAGAAATGGTGGAAATTGTGGCAAAAAAAAAAAAAAAAAAAAAAAAAAAAAAAAACACAAAGAAACTTACAGTCTATGTGATAAAGATGACTTTAGTGAATATGAATCGGTTGAAATCAGGGTTCTCTTTTTGCCGGCAAAAGTGTATTTTTGACAGGGCAGTGGCAAAAAGTGAAAAAAAAAAACAGACAGAAATTGATCAAGATTGTAATAATTTAAATCACTGATTTTAAGTTATCAAAATCATGATTTAAACATTGAAATCATGAAGTATTTTTGCCGGGACGGTTTTTTCCACCTAGGCAAAAGTTGGCCAACCCTGGTTGAAATACACATATATATTTAGCATTCTTTGCTGCATTTATTATGTGATTAGATATTATTGGAGTAATACCTTAATGAAAAATGTAATAACTTAAATTAACTAGAAATTTATACACACAACACACATAGGTATATCTTATCTATAACAATTTAATAGTAGAATAATATGATTTTAAGTTTTAAGTAAATCTGAATTTGCTTGCAACAATTTTTTTTTATTTAAATTATTTTGAATTTTTATCTAGGAACTGCAATTAAATTAATAGAAATGTGTAAATCTATGCAGAAAAAATAAAATAAATACATGCACAGTGCATAAATAATATTAATAAAAAAAATCTGATTTAAATAAAAAAAATCCGATTTTTTTTTATTTTTTAAAAAAAAATAGTGATTTTTATCAACCCTGCAAGCAGTTTTAAAAAAATTTAAAAATACTAAATATTGTTATTTTTTCAAAACAATCGATACTGCAATAAGCAAAAATAAATGCTCCATCCATGCATTTAATATTTTTAATTAAACGTCTGCTAAAAAACAAGCATAATATGTTATAAATTACAAGTTTAAAATTCTTTCACTTCATTAATTGAGTATGTTGGACTGAGAGAAACATTATATCTTATATACATTGTATATTATAAAACATTATAAACGTTATATGTAACATTATAAATATTATATATTTATAGGAATCACTTATAAAATATAGCAATTTTTCGAGTTTTCAATACATAATTAATTTAAAAGAAACTAATTAAAAAGTCCAACATTTTTCTAATAAGACTTTCAAGTTGTTTACCGTCAAATTTTGGCGGGTACAATCTAGTGTAATAATTAATTTACAATTTTGTTTCATGGGAATCGGAACACTCGCGCATTTTTGGTATAATTGTACTACATACCTGTGTCTGTAGGCGGAGCCGGCAGGGATTTTATTTATTTATTTATTTATTTTTGCTGTAAGGGTTGGTCCTATAAAAAACTTGTCAATATAAAAGTTGTAGATAATATTAAGACGATTTATAATAAATTTAAGCGGATCTTATGAATTGAAGAAGTTATGAACTTTTTCTTCTTAAACCCCTATTTCTCCTCCCCTCGCCTTGAGGTCATTTTTAATGATATTAAAAATCTGTCATACATACATTTTCGGCCCTTTTCTAGAAGTAATAATGACTTTAAACGGATTCTATACGTATCATAATTAAGAAGTTGTGGGGTTTTTCTGTTTTCACAAAAAGCCCCCAAGAATTTTTTTTGTTGATTCAAACAAAAGTTCCATTGACCTATATTTAAACAAAAATTTTGTTTAAATATAGGTCAATGGAAATTTTGAATTAAAAAAAAAAAAAAAAAAAATTGTACCGTCAGCAAAAAATGTTTTATTAATTGAACTAAAATGGTTCAATTTTACTTGAATTTTGCTAAAACAACCAAAATGTACTCAACAAAAGATGTTTTGTAGTTTTAATCAATTCCTTTTTCTGAGTGTACTCTACTTCTTTTGTGTAGTCCTGTATATCATCGATAAAATTTATACACACGAAGTAGTATACAAATATTATTAAACTTAAAAGCGTATAACTCAACTGAAAACGTATTACCAGCACTTATCGTTCATAGACAGTACAGTACTGTAACCGATTTAATTTGTGTGTCCTTGTTAACAAACGATAAATGCTATGCACACCATATTCTGCAGTAAGCATCTGGTAGTACATATCATTGATGTATATAAATTTCAATATGTTTTATATAGTATAACATAATTAAAATACATTGCAAACAATTTCCCCCCATAGACCATAATGTAACGTAATTCTTTTGATTGTTCCTGTAAGAGAACTATGAACGCTACACACTTCATTTTCACTACCGAACATACCATAGTAAAATTCAGTAACATATATTAATTACTTGACAATCCGAGTATATTTGCTTGAGTTAGAGCACTGACGGCCAGACAAACCGAATTCATAAACACTTTTCAACTATGGTAGAAAAAGTTAAAATGTTCATCTCATACGCAGGAAAATATATTATGTCGCCAGTAGTTGCACACAATTATAATCAAATATGTAACTTTGCGTTTAGGTATGATTTGAGGACTTATAACAATAAGTATATGAGATACACTGCTAAAAACATGTACTTTAAAAAAGGAACGCAAAGTTTTTTTGTACAATTGTATCATGAACAAATGCATAACATGCTCAAATTTAAATAATCGTACTTACTTAAATACAATATTGTCGTTAAATATAATTCCTTTTAGTTTCATTTTAAGTTTATAACGAAATTATTCAAAAAATGGGCATGTACAGTTTGGGTTGGGTTGGGTTGATTATTGACGGCCAATTATCTACACTTGGGATATAGGCCCGGGGAGAGTGCCCTTCGTGGGGGTCTTTCTAAGGGAACCTAACCCGTATTTACGCATGGATAAATCCACGGCTCGAAGAAAACCACGAAAACTCCGAACGATTAGGCCGATGGGCGCGATTGGGATCGAACCCAGCACTTCCCGTCTACCAGCTTCGAGAGCATAACCTCTCAGCCACTGGTGGGGCCATGTACAGTTTGGAACCATTTTGTTAGAATAACTTGAAGAATAAAAGTTACGCTCTATTAACACATTTCTGTGATGTATGGAATATTTATGGTAATATATATGGCTCATTTTTCTCACATTTATAGTGGCGTATTGAATTATCATAGATGCATTCTCAAATCAAAGTTATTTAGTAGCGATGTTATATAAAAGTAACGTATATATTCATAAAGAAAAAGAAGGACGTATATTTTAACAGAGCTAGTATAAAATGCGGAGGAAATGCTTAGAGAAGAGTACATTTTTTTTAATTTTTAAGTATTCATATAATTGAGCAGGGAAGGTGGATTTTCATAACACTTGTAAGAAATATTTAGTTTCGTGAAACATTTTGATAACACTTTTATTTAAAGCTAGTTTTTATATGCTTTATATAATAGTTTTCGTGTGTAGCTAAATTATTTGTTAAATTAGATATATTGTAATACAGAGGATTATAATACTTATCAGCAACGTCAAAAGAAAAAAAAATATATATAAAATAAGGAATTCCCTTTTTGTGGTTTTGTGTGGCAGTTAAAAAGGCAAGACAACATTGACTTTATAACTACTCTGCAATATCAAATAATATTTAAATGTTTTCGAGAGAAAAAGTGAATTTATTATATTAAACTCTTCCTTGTAATCCTATTCGGTAAAGAAATAATAACTAACTGCGGTCTAAGAATTTATTATTATTATTATTCCTTCTAGAACATATATCTAATTGATTGTTCCATTGTTTCTCTCTGAAAATATTTCTGATTATGAATGTTTCTAGGTTTTATTTTGCTCAATTTCAATAGACATTTTCGTTTCGTACTATTAAGTACGTACATATACTCGTCTGTTTTCTCTTATTCTTTCTTGTTCTTACAGTTGAAAAATAATGAAAGAAATGTAAGTGTATTTACAAGAAATAATAGTCATTGTTTTTAATAAACTCTGTAAAGAAATATTATAGACATAACAATAAGATATAACTATCCTTTATATACATAATATATGTGTTTACACGCGTATGCGCACATAATTATTGATTATGTAAGTATTTGTATTTTTATAAATTCTTTTTAGAAAGGGTAAGAAATAGAATTAATTACAGTTAATTAAAGCAATAAAGCTGTCTCAAAACTTTAGTCGGCTTCTGTTTTTATTTCAGAAATGATTTTGATAATAGAAATGTTAGCAAACCATGCAGTGCATCATACCAGAATTTAATCATAAATCGTATTTAACAATTGTAGACTGTACCCTGTAAAAAAATGTCGAAAGAATTCTTGATACAGGGGTACCATTTTTGCCCTATGCTTTCAATGTCGTGCGCGACGTCAACATAGCGTAAATGAAATGAGATCAAAGTGGATTTTTGCAACATCATGTTGTTAAAGGATGGTGTTGCCTCAGGACTGGCAACGTTAAATTGTATGATGTAGTTGTGGATGCCGTCATTTTAATGTGTACATACATTTCCGCTGCTATACATTAGTTTTGTAAATACCTTGTGAGAAATTTTAATTACAATTATGAATTTTTGAAATGGTGCATTTAAATGTGTCATACCATTTTGTAAGGGTAGTTACAAAACAGACCCTAAAATAGCCACTTTTCGCTTTCCAAAAGATAAATAATTGAAAATGAAATGGATTGCTGCTAGTCATCAGAAGGATTATGTTCCAACTAAACAATCTAGGGTTTATTTCTATTGCAGATTTATGAGTTTTATTTTATTTTATTTTTATTAACAAAAAGCAAAAGTGAAAGAATCACAACTGAATAAATTGAGCATGTATGATTAATCGTAATTTTTAAAAAATTGTATAGAAGGAAATACTTTGAAAATTTTAAAATATTTGTAGCATTTTTTCATGATAATCAGATGCAAATATTAAAATTTAATTATTAGACATAAATTTTTATGTGACAGTGATAGAAGTTAAATTATCTTATGATTTTTGTAAGATAAATAAGGAATTCCATAACTAGAAAATTTCAGTTTTTATGCTTCAAATACTTAAGATTGTACTTTTCTTTCCATGGCATTTTTTGTGATAAAATGGATGGATATTATTTTCATTCTAAATATATATAAACCTTATATTAAGCCAAAATACTTGGATTATGTTTCAAAGTTTGGCTTATTTTAAATAGATTTATAGACAGTTCACATTTTACTTACTTTTTAAAATGCTAACATCTTAAAATAGCAAACAACTTATTTCTTAAAATGTTAGATCAGTAGTCAATAGTTAAATCAATAGTAAACAAATTCAAAAGTTGCAGGATGGCTGAATGTAATCGGTACAACATTAGTGTTGATCGGCCGAATTACTATGTTGTCAAAACTCATCTATTAGGCATTATCAATAGGATGGTATTGTATTTTGTCCGGCATTGTTTCACGTTGACGTCACATAAGATATCGAAAGCGTTACGAGATGAAAAGTGAAAACCTCATTGTAAAAATATATACGAAAATTCAATGTAAATTCGTATTAACACTCGATTCCGGAAATCTTGTCTTTAATTTCAGAAACTATTTCGAGAAAGACCAATCATAAATCTTAGAAAACAATAGAATTCTGAGGCTTGCGTAATTTTTTTTTTTAAATAAGAGTCCTTTTTTGCCCGTAAATTTGAATTTAATAACCCTTTTTTTAATTCTGAAAACTGTTTTGGGGAGTTTCTGATTGGTTCTGAAAGTAAGAAACAGGCTTCTGTGATCGTGGGTAACTTTAATTTATGTAAACTTTTTATCTATATCAGGAAACGTTTCTGCAATTTTTACAGTGTTAGATAAAAAGCAATAATTCTTGAAAAAAAATATTCTTCTTTCGAATTCCCGTTCTGTTGCGTAAAACATGTCCAAACATTTCCTCACTTCCACTCCTTAGTCTTTTAACACTTCATTAATATTTTCCGTTTTTTTCTACCAGTGTTTTATTTTATGCAATTTTTTTAACAAATCCTTTAACAATTTTCTATTTATATTCGTTCACTTTATTTTAAATGTTCAATATTTTATTTGAGGCTTATTTATACTAAGGATTAACACTTTTTGGAGGGAAGGGGAGTTACTCAAACAAACACATTTATTTTTGTTTATGTTTTTGGCACCCGAGCCCAATATACACAATTTGGGACAAAAGGCACATCAGGAATTCTCTCCCTATGCATATTTATTTTCCTGTTGTGTAGTAACTTGTCAACATTTGTAAGTAGTTTAAATGTCAATATAGTTTAAGTATAAATAATTTTAAATAATTCTAAAATTAGAATATAAATAATTTAAATAGTTATTAAATTTACTCAGTTTGCAAATACGGTTTTTATCATAATCTAATAAGTGCATTTTTAAAATGAGCTAAGTCGATTTGTGAGTCTCCAAAATTTGGAAGCTCAAGGCCCAGGCTTTGTGGGTCTAAACGAAAATCAGTCACCGCTTTCATCACTTTAGCTTATGATATTTATTTCAAATAACTAAATATGCTTTCGCAGACTTGCTTCAACATTAGTTGATGTACGTGCACACTGTTCCACCGGAGGAATGAAGTTTTTTGCTACCAAAACTCTACTTGTCATTTTCCTTTATCATGGTGGTAAAAGGAGACATTTTCTTAATCATATTTAACCGTAAATGTTACACCCTGTCACCGAAAATATAGTTCAAAATTCAGAATTGTTTTTGTCCGAATGTATGGTATACAATTACAAGTAAATTCACTTTTAGTAAAATATACAGTTGATATTATTTTTTTTACATAATTCAAAATACAAAGTAACTTTATTTGAAGTAAGACTTGGCCTTTGAATCTTCACTAAATTCACTGGTAACCGTCCCATATGATGATGTTTTGCATAATTTATACGGCTTTCTTCTGTTGTGAATCTGTAACTGTTGTAAGGAAATCGTTCATAACGAAGTCCGCGCATAACGAACAGTTTTCACATGCCCCTTTAGTTTTGTTGTTAGCGGTTTCCTCTGTATTAATTATTCATAATTATTACTGATTAATATAATATCTATCATTAATTAATTATTATTTATCCAACTTAATAAAATAAATCATCCACTTTCCAAACGCTGGTAACCTTAAAAATATTTAGTACTAAACCTAATTTGTAATACCTTTGATGGAGCTTTCTTAAGGAAATAAGAAATTATATTTAAAAGTGCTAGTTATTGTTAATATCTTAAACAAATTCATTTCTTAATAGTTTAAAAATAATCTTAATATTAATTAAGGTTGTATCTAACTTTGTAATTATTTATTCTAAGTAAAAATTACGTAATTTTTAACAATGAAATTAACTGGTTTTATAAACGAAATTTCAATCACTTCCAACTTTATGAAAACAGTAAAACGAAAACAGTAACGGGTACATGAAAAGGCCAGTGCTATGATTTTCTTTTCTAATTTTTATTTTAAATTTTTTTAACAAAAATAAAATAAAAATAAACTGAAATTGTTAGCGATAGGATAAAAGGAATTTTCTTTTCATCAAATAATAAAAAAAAAAGCATCTGATTTGCATTTGTTTATTTAATTGCCTTAAAATTTTTACTATAAGTAATAAACTCATGAAATTTATTTTTTGTTTTAAAATGTCTTGATAATATTTGATAATTATTTTGATTTTCAAAAGAAAAAGCGTATTGTGAACCCGTTATCAATATTGAGATTTTAGCTATATAATACTGATCAAAATAATACTATAAAATTACTTTTATTAACTAAAATAGTAGAAAATAGTTGCAAAAAAATTAGCTAATTTCTAAAATTTTAATGAACTAGCTAACGTAAATTCCAGTTTGCATAAAAAATATCTTTTTTCAAACATTTTAGCAAACATTTTATAAACTTTGCTGGAAAAACTTTTTTTAATACTCTAGTCATAATTTACCAAAATGTGAAATGGGTCATTTTTACGAAAAGTACTTTTTGAAGTCCCGTAGTGATATATAATAGGCAGCGCAGAAAATTTCTTAATATTTTTATTTATATGGCATATTTACGTTCTAATTAAGCTCTCAAATACTTTTCTAACAAAATAATTTTCATATTTCACTTTCATTTTTCAGTAAGTCTAAAGTCCCCTCCATAAATGTCCCAACATATGAAACACAAAATAATTTTCACTGATCCCTTTAAAGAATTTAAATTTTATTTACATGTTTTTCTAGTATTAATTAGTTAAAAGTCTCAAGTTCTTACTTGATATTTTTAAAAAGGGGTTTCATTTTTATTAAGAAAGTAATTTATACAGTTTGTCCCTAGCAAAGAACTAGATATAGGTCACTGAAAATAATAATAATAATAATAATAATAATAAAACTAACATGTTAGTAAATGCCAAATAATTATTAGGTAGTCTGGGAAAAATACAGCTGTTTTGTTTTTCAGGCTGTTCTGGTCTCTTTGTTCTGTTGTGAATTAATTGAATCTTTTAAAATGTATTAGTTCCGATTGGAGTTTAGCGAAGTTCTCAGTGTATCATCAGTTGCGTGGTCATCATAAATAAGGTAAGAAATGGAAATTTATAATTATAAAATTACATTAAATTTCCTTAGTATTGCATTTAATTTTTTTTAATGTGCCATTTTAGTTACCTCAAAACAAAAATACATAAATATACAAAACTCAGCTTTTGTCTTCTCCATGGAATTCCTCTCCATAGACTTGGTATATCCACAAAGGCAATGGCACTATCCATGGAGGAGACAATATCTTAAAAAACATGATGTAGTTTGATTAATTAGAGAAATATTAATTAAAAACCTTTTATTAGGTATTTTTGAAAATTAAATATATTGATTATTTATATCGTTTAAATTTTAATAAAGAATGACAACTAAAACTATATGCTTTTATAAAAAAAAAGGGGGTAAATAATTAATAGAGGATATTAGCAATATTATTGTTTCAATTATGTATAACAATATTTTATATATTACTTACTTTTAAAAAAATGGAAAAATAAAAAGAACATAATAATAAAGCAGTCAAATGCTCAAACTCAAAAAAAAAAAAAAAAAAAAAACATAGTATGATACGGTCTAGACTGAAATTAAAATAAAATCCTTTATTGTTAGAAAAAAAAGTAGAAATAAAAGAGGGAGATTAATACCAAAAAAGAAATAGCACTGAAAAATTAGAAGTGTTAAAGAAATGGACGTTTGAAGAGAATGATAAGAGAAGTTTTGAAAGAAAATGCAAGGAAATGACGCAACCAAACGCAATGTTTGGAAAAAACTGAACAGCATATGAAAGATAACACTCCTCGGAGTTTGCTTTCTAAATTTTCAAGAAAATAATAATTGTGAAATTACGAGAGGAAAGAAGGTGGTAAGAAAGAACGGATATAAATTTAAACAGAAGATATAAGAACTAGTGTAGAAAAAAAATGAATACTACACTTTAAATGTATAGAAAACAATTAAATAGATTAGGGCGCGAAGTCCATGTAAAGTCCAAAGGCAGTGGCTAGACAAAAGATACCGGTCGTCACAATTTCATACCCGTTGAAAATACTTTGCTTGTTGCCTGATGATGGAATGCGGACCTTTCGATTTTTAATTTGTTATTTATTTATTGCAATTCATTCGTCTGTAATACTTTTTATGCCTAAAATGTATAATATCTACTGACAGTAATGAAAAATATTCAAGTTATATCAATGACTTGATAAAAAGTTGTAAAACTTTAAATCAAATCATGGATACAATTATGACCGGCATATTGACATACAGCACATTACATTTAAATAAATAAATGTATTAACGAACTCTATTGTCAAAGGAATATAGCACTGAATTTGAACTAGCTTTTCATTAGAAACAGTTTTGTTACAATATATTTAAAAATAGAATATCATTATATTTAGGTAATCATAGGGCAAATATCAAAGAGTGGAAAGGGCTCTTTTCTGTGGAGAAGTACGTAAAGGGTGAATATGTCGGGAGTTAATGATTATCAGCTTTTTTTAGAGTGAAATAAAATGTTGCTTCAAGATCAGAAAGTGGTGGTGCATTTCTGCATGTGTCATTTCAGTCACCAGTCATGTCGCCAACGGTAACTTGGCACCTGAAAACTTCTTGCTAAAGTACATTTTAAGAAAAGGAAAAAGGATATATGAATCCAAAAGAAAAAAAGTTAGAAGATAATTGAACAGTGAAGATATAGAAATAGTAAGTGTTTAGAAAATTGCTATTTGCTGAAACTATTACCAGAAAAATACCTAATAACTTTAAAAGTCAAAACTTATGTAAAATGAAAAAGACAATGTTACAAGTTTTGACTGCCAAAATTGTAAATAAGTATCGCTTATTCAGTCAGTTGATAAAAATAACTTCATGTAAAATGCTTAGCAAATTCCAAGAAAAAAACTCTTAAGATTGTTTCAAAAAGAGATCTTATATTAGAAAAAACCATAATAAAAACTCGTAACGAAATTTCAGGGGAAAATAAATTTATATTTCCAATTGTTGAAGATATCTGTGTTGTCGAAATTAGCGACATTATTGATATTCTCAAACAGCCTGTTTTGGACGCAAGCAATTATTACGGTTTTGAAATTAAAGACATTCAGCCGTTTAAAAATTTTGGTTAATGACTTACATCTTTGAAGGATAATATTGGAATTTTCTTATGTTTATTAATAAATAAATATCTGGTATTTCTTATTCTAGCTGATAATCTAGAAAATAAATGATTATTTTCCTAGAAAATATTGATTTTCATTTACTTCCTGTTGTCCATGTTGTCCTAAATTTTCCATGAATTTTAGATAAGTAATGCAATTTAAATTATTAACAAGAACGAAAAATCATGCATCAAGCATAGATTATGTAACACTTTCCATCACTTCCAAAATAATTTTACAAATCATTACCGTTTAATAAGCTAAACGATAACATCTAAGTAAACAATTTGGAAAACGCATAACATATTTAAAAACATAATTTCAGGAATTTCCAACATATACAATATTCGGAAAAATATCCGAATACTTTTATTCAGCCCTGTATAGGATCTATAGATTCGTAAATATACTACATAGGATGATAAATTTTAGTTCAGTTAGGAAACGCGTAGCACAGTTTAAAATTCTCCGTCTGGAGTTTCTGTCCATAAACGGAAATGGGTTCGCGAACTTTTGTGCTTCCCTGTATAGGATCTACAGAATTTATACACACCACGTAATAGACAAAAAGCGAGTTAAAATTAAAATCGCGTTCAGTAACTTAAAACGTACTTCCAGGAATTATTGTTAACAGACAGTAGAGAATTCTTTTGTGTGTCCCTGTAAATGAACGATGACTGCTATTCTGTACACACACTATCCTGTAGTAAGCCTCTTGTAATGCACCTTAGTGATATATATAAATTTCAATGCGTTTAAAATAGTGAAACATTATTTAAATAAACCGCAGACGATTTTTCTCCATAGACATAATGTAACGGACTTCTTTTGACTGTCCCTGTAATGTAACTATAAGTGCTATGCACACCCTATTCCATATTAAGCTTCTTCTAATACACCTTCGTGATATATATAAATTTCAATGCGTTTAAAATAGTGAAACATTATTTAAATAAACCGCAAATGATTTTTCCCCATAGACCGCAATGTAACGGAATTCTTTTGTGTGTCCCTGTAAAAAAACTATAAATGCTACACACTTCCGTTGAAATAGGGAACATGCTATAGATAACGACAATAACATATAAAAATTGCAGAGCAATCGGAGCATATTTTCGGGAGTTAGAGCACGGACAGACGGCCATACGGCAGACGGCCAGACAAACCGAAGTCATAAACACTTTTCAACTAGGTTGGAAAGTGTTAAAAAGGTGCTATTTGTTTAAAAATGCATGTTTT
Organism: Maratus michaelseni; assembly: GCA_963931845.1. Classification (NCBI taxonomy): domain Eukaryota; kingdom Metazoa; phylum Arthropoda; class Arachnida; order Araneae; family Salticidae; genus Maratus; species Maratus michaelseni. The sequence continues at coordinate 253,900,050 of OZ007599.1, forward strand.
ATTGTACTGGTTTTTAAAAGGAATTATAAGAAATAAATCTATACAAATTACACCCAATACTTATTCAATTATATCTTCATTTAACTTTTTAAAAATATAAAAGTCCTTTCCGTTGACTATCATTTTTCCTCCATGAACATATCAGAATTTAAAATAATCAAAATTTTATGAAAAATAAAATAGAAAACTTGACCACTAATGTTCGGGCATTTATCAGGCATAAATGAAAATATCCATGCAATTTATAAGATTTTTGTACAATATTTTTTGTTTTAGTCAGAGTTGCCAAGTCTCCGGATTTTTGAACACCAGTAATTTTCTAGAGAAAATGTTGTACTTTTAAATCACAAAATGCTCCGATTAAATAAAACAATATTTTCTGTACTAAATTACTGGTATCCAAAAGGCCGGAGACTTGGCAGGTCTGTTTAGCTATTTGTACCTTTTATGTGAGAATGACCCAAATAATAATTCTTCTATAAACGTACAAAACGATTTCGCCGACTATTTATTAAAAATTAATTGTAACTGAAAAATATTTATAATGGAGATGTGATATGGTATAATCTAACAATACAGGTAAATATTTAAACATAATTTTTTATATAAAATATGTGTTCACAAAGTCTGTGACAAATCATGTCCGTGGCCTGTCACAATTCTTGTTTGTACCATTTATTAGTGATGGGCGGAATGAATGATTTTGATATCCGAATGAATCATTCGGGCATGCTTAAAAGCATAGCTGCCAACCTTCGTATTTGTTGAGTGAATTACTACAGAAATTTTGTAAAAAAAAAAACGAAAAAAAAGTTTCTGTTTTAATTAGAATGAAATTAAACAAAAATAAGAAACTTCTTATTTTTTTAGCAGCATTTCCGGAGGTATATGATTGGAGAAATACAAAGGTTAGCAACTATGCTTTTACTTATTTTTATTTTACAAAATTTCTGGTGATAATTGAATAAAAAAAAAATACGAAGGTTGGCAACTATGCTTTTGCTCATGCCCGAATGATTCATTCGAATGACAAAATAATTCATTATGCCCATCACTAGTACCACTTACTGAGTCTGGAAAATATATATTTTTTTTTTTCACGATACATTATTTATTTTGAATTCAGCGCCTTAGAAAGCTAATCTCAGATTCAAATTCAAAGGCTAACTATTTTTAATTTATAGTTTTATTTCATAAGTAAGTACTGTTACAGGAAAGTGAGTCATGACCGTGCATAGAAAATTAAATAGTTTCTAAATAGCTCTCTAAAGATGGCAGAAGAAAGCTGTACATTATAGGAAAGCTTGTTAGTCATTTTAAACGTAGCAAGTGCTACACACTTATTTAAGAAAAATAATAACTTTGACAAAATCATGAAATTAAATATCACGCCATCAGTTCCGTGGACAAGATAAAAATAAGGTAATGATTATAAAATAGCAAAATAACATAAAATAACCTATAATTACACAAAACGTGATTCAGTTGCATTATTCAATTCAGCCAAATGTTTTGTTTGTGACAAAAAAATTACCAAAAATGTCAGGTCTGTGGGCATCATGATTACGAAAAATGCAATTTGAATAAAATAGTTCTTACGATCTGGTAAAATACTGGCATTATGCTGTTAAGTCTAAAGCGATATAAAAACACCTTTTTAACTCTTAATTTGAATGTTTTTCCAGAAAATTTAGCACTGAAAATGTAGGTTTCTGGGAGAAATGACCCATAAGATAATTTTGCATTTGAGCAAGAGCGTGTAAAACACTTATTTAAGAAAAATAATAACTTTGACAAAATCATGAAATTAAATATCACGCCATCAGTTCCGTGGACACGATAAAAATAAGGTAATGATTATAAAATAGCAAAATAATATAAAATAACCTGTAATATTACTTACACAAAACGTGATTCAGTTGCATTATTCAATTCAGCCAAACGTTTCGTTTGTGACAAAAAAATTACCAAAAATGTCAGGTCTGTGGGCATCATGATTACGAACATCTATACGTAAAGTAAAAATGCAATTTGAATAAAATATTTCTTACGATTTGGTAAAATACTGGCATTATGCTGTTAAGTCTAAAGTGATATAAAAACACTTTTTTAACTCTTAATTTGAATGTTTTTCCAGAAAATTTAGCACTGAAAATGTAGGTTTCTGGGAGAAATGACCCATAAGATAATTTTGCATTTGAGCAAGAATTCATTCGAATACTTTTTCAAAATATTAATTTCAGAAAAAAATATCATTAAAAAATAAATAAATAAAAAGGATTAGTCAGATTGATCGCGACCATTCATTCACATGTTAACCTATATTTACCTATATTTTTTGTATTTATTTTAAATAAAGTATTATGGGACGATATGAAATGGAATCTATTGATGTTTATATTCTATTTGTATCAATTTGCTACAAAATTATAGCTAAATACATAAATGTTAAATAATATTTGATAAGACAGTACGATATTTAATAAAATTCTGGGAATAAATGCTTGCTGTTGCTAATAATGATAATAGTAACCCTAATAATAACATGAGTTCCATCTAATACCGTTCATTGTTATTTACCTGCACTCTAAAAAAAAAAAAAAAACATCCAATAATAAAAATTCTGTTAATCAGAAGTGCCCGAAGAATGAGTTATTCTGGTCCCGGAACCCGATGGCTCAATCGACTGCCAATTTAATCTTTTAAATTTGGCACTGATGATGGAGCTTTAGGGGCTCCGAAACAACTGTTTGCCATTATATATATATTTTATTTGTGCTATTTTACATTGTTCATTTATTTTTAGTAAAGGTGTTACCAGTGATATGCAGTGTCTAAATTAAAGTCAGGAAAAATAACTTCTAGACGAAAGAAAAAGAATATAATTATGAGCCAAGTGTCTACCGATAATAAAACGAGTATGCGCTGTCATTTGAGAATGACTGCAGCACCACTACTGGCGAAATTTGGAAGTCATTGTCCATATCTCGAAAACTGTGAGATTATATAAAGAAAAAAAGTCAATTACAAAAGTGTACAGTGTTCTCGATTTAATCACAAATGATATCTTACGTGTAATAATAACTTTATTAGAAGCCCTGAAATATAAATTTTCCGATAACCAAATCACCGGCTTAAACATCTCACTAATCGCTTGTAGAAGTGTGGCATTATACACTGTTAAAAATTTTCGTTTATTGACTGGTTGTCTTCCGTGAATTTTGATCAGAAATTTTCCGTTTTGTTAGAAAAATGGAATCTATCCCGTATATCTGTTGTCATTTTAAGATTACAGAGTTTCAAATACGGAATTATTACTGTAAAAATCTATCATCCAATGGGATTGCAGTATTTTTGATCGCCATCGTTCACTTCAACTCGTTCGCGTCTGTATCGCGTCATTTACGGAATTTACGGTCTACAAAGACGGAACTTTCCTCATAAAATGGAAACATCCCGGCAACTCTGCTGCCAGTCCTTTTTCCGTAAATTGACGGAATTTTTTTTTACAGTGTAAAAGGCAGATACATAGTTATTAATAAAACTAACACATGTAAGCAAGGTGCAATTTATTTTAATGAGAAAATAAAATTAAGCATGCTCAATGCGTCCACCATCGACAAATTATCATATTGAAGAAATAATTTTGATTGATAGAAATACACATGCACTCGCATGCATACACATTCCATTGCTGCAGATGATGGATAAAATTAATACACTTAACTTGATTTTATTATTAAAATAAATTGTATCTTTCTTACGTGCAGAGCCGCAGCAAGGGTGAGGCGCGGCCAGGCTTCACCGGCGCTGTCAGTTATCATTATTGATTCGCCGATGATGTGTAACAAGTTTTTTTCGCACAAGGCACAAATTGGAGTTGCCCTGGTATTGCTTACGCGCGTTAATTTTATATGTAATTAAGCATCTGACTTATAATGCCACACTTCTACAAGTGATTAGTGATTAGTTATCGAAACATTAACATTTCAGATATTCTAATGAAGTTCTTTTTACATATTAGGTATACGTACTAAATCGAGAAAGCTCTATCCATTTGTAATTGAGTTTTTTCGCCATCTCGGATAGTTTTTGAGATAGGGTCAATAATTTTCAAATTTTGCCACTAGGGGGCGCTGTGGACGCTCTCATATTGATTGCGCATAGTCGTATTAGTATAGCCTGTACCATAACTCTAGCTTTACCCGTTCAAAAGTTATTCGAGTCGTCCTTGACTTTATTTTGCACCCTGTACATAATAAATAAAGAAATTATGACATTCGCTTTAACAAAATATCAATATCTATCAATCCTCAACATAATTATCTAAATAAAGCCACGACCTCTATATGTTTTAATTTCTCTAAATATGGATTAAATTCATCGATTGATTGCATATTTTTATCTTTATGTCTTAGACACGATAACCATTTCTTTTCTTTCTTTCTTGTTTTCCAAAATTATTACTTTCTAGTTAAAAAAAAAAAAAAAAAAAAAAAAAAAAAAAAAAAAAAAAAAAATCTTCTAAAATGATTAAAAAAAAAAGTGGTTAAGCAATATGATTACAAATCATTCGTATTCTGTATGGAAAATATTTTTTGATAACGCAAAAAATGCTTTTGATGAAATGTATTGCGAAAATTATATGCATAATAGATAAAGATATAATGTCAATCATTTTAAGAAAAGGTAAGAAACTATCATTCTGCAACACAATTGCTAAACTCAACCGAATAATTCGTAAAATTCAATTTCTCTAAAAATCGACTAAAATGTTACTGATTGACTCAATGCTTTTTTTTTAAAATTTCACAGGCATGCTACTCGAAAATTATATAAAAATATTATCTACAAGTCAGGGTTGGGTTTCTTCCGGAAGAAACTAGTTTCTTCCAGGACAGTGGAAGAAACTGGATAAAACCGGAAGAAACTGGAAGAAATGGAAAAAACTGGAAGAAATGGAAGAAACCAACAGAAAACAAAACAGATGCTCAAAATTAAAGTTTATTAACTATATAAAAGAGTTAAATTCAAAACCTAATTATATTAAATTGGAAACTTTAATATTAAAAATATTATTTATGGAAAAATAAGTTATTTTTTAATAACAAACTTCAGGTTCAGCAGGTATTTACAGGTTATGTTTTTTACAACTTTAGATGTAGGGAGGAGGGTTATTTTTTCATTGTTTATGTATTTATGTAAAAAAAAACTACCTACCAATTCTTTATTTATCATATAAAAATGCAATATTTTAAAAACAATTTGTAATTGATTTTGTATATTTTGTTTAAATGTATTTGGTACATTTCCGTTAGTTATACCAACACCATTGTCGTCTCCAAGCGTAAATCGTTACAAGCGTAAAAAAAAAGCACAAAATGGAATTCATGTGAAATAATTAGTTTGAAAAAAACGTTGTTGGCACAAAATTGAGCAATTAAAAATATAACATTTGAAAATTACAGACTTTCATGAACTATTTTATTAAATCAATACAAATATTGACTTAAAATAATAAAATAAAACTCAATTTATGGCTAATGGCATTAACTACAGGCATGGAATTGTAAATGTCTCTTAGCATTGCAGTAATCATTGCACTTTTTGAATAAATACTTTTTTTTTTTTAAATAAAAGCCTTTATTTATGTATCCAAAGTCCTGAAACAGTTTTATTGCAGCTTCCTCATCACCTGATAACTGCCAAATGATAAAATCCATATCCGTTTCAACAATAAATGTAAGTTACAACTTAATATTAAATATTTTCTATTTGAAAAATAGCAAATTAAGATGTTTTGTGAGGTTACGATTAAGTAATGATAATTTAAAAGATTCACGTTCAATTAACAGCAAATCACAATGTTTGGCACGGTTTGCAATAAAAATCCATTGCACGTTCAGGGTTGAAATAAATGGCACATTAGCATACATTTTGGCATGGTGTTAGTATAACGGAAAAGTACCATTTATTTTATTCAGGTACGCAATGATTGGAAAGCTTTAGACAGGTGTGTGATCTTGGCTAAAAAACTGGTGTAATTATCAATTTATCATGTATAGTTAAATTTTTAAAGGTCTCATTAAATTTACTTAAGGTTATCTATTAGAAAAATGCATTTATTTTTATTGTATGTTACAAAGTTGCAACTTATATGATAAATTCCAAAAGAAAAACAGATTCTTCCATTTCTTCCACTTGGAAGAAACCTATTTCTTCCGGCCGGTTTTTTCCATGGTTTTTTCCGCGGGTTTTTCCACCTTGGAAGAAACTTGCCAACCCTGCTACAAGTATTATCTGAACACCGTCCTAATAAAAATGTCTTCCAAAAAATCTGAATAAAACGGTTAATCGATATAGCTATTAATCATCCCTATTCTTCAAGGTAAAATATTTTATGATAACACTATAACGCTTTTTGATTAAATAAATGCATTATGCAACTGATATGCATTATATAAAAAGATACAGTGACATTGGTTTTAAGAAAACAACCAAAACAAACTTTTCATCAAAACAATCAATTACCCATCTTTGTCTATAAATTTAATATCTCTGAAATTAAGTTAAATTTTTATCGATTAAATTAAGTTTTAATACTTTATTTATTTCTTAGATCTACCAATTTCTTTTTTCACAAAATTATTACCCAGGAATACAACATGAACATTTTTTGGGTTAAATAATCTCCGTAAAAGATCGTCTAAAAAAAGAAACAAAGAAAGAAACATAAATGATGGAACATTTTTTCGCTCTAATGGTGGTACGCTGTTTTGTAAAGTGATAATTCCCATCCTTTGTATTTCATAAATGATCTTGCAGTATTATCAGCAATCACGTTTTGTATAAAGAAAAAATATTTTACGATCTGTCAAATAACACTTTTACATGAAACATATTACGAAGCTAATATGTAATATACATAATAGATAAAAATGTAATGACATTCGTTTTAAGAAAACATTGGAAATAATCATTCTTCATTACAATTATCTAGCTCTGTCCAAGAACTAGATTATAATTTAATTTCTCTAAAAATAACTTGAATTTCTATCGATTGATTCGACTGACATATATCTTTTTTTTTCTTCCCTTTTCTGCCTGTTCCGTGTCTAAATCTTGATTCTATTCGGAAAAGATATTTTTCTTAGCTGAAATTCGTTGAAAAGGGAACATCTACTTAACAGAGCACCGTTTCAAAATGTACAGGAATTTCAAATCGGGTTATAATGTCTTTCACACAACAGATAAGCCTGCTGTGAATAATCGGCGATTAAATATCTATTTCTACAGATATATTTAATTGCCATTATTCAGAGCAATAATAATAAAAATAAGAATGAATTAATAAAGTACAATTTTACCAATGGTTTTTTATTTTCATACAACATTAAGTGACGAATTAAAAAAAACTTTGTCTTGATGAATTTTTAGAACATTTTAGCACACCCTATTTGTGTTTTAGAAGAAGGATTTTGAACAGTCTGATAGTTTTCACCTAGCAATATAAGCACTATATAAGCACTGTTTTGAATAGTCAGCGATTGAGTATCTATATAATAATGGACAAACGTTTCCGTGAGTAACGCTGACCACTGACGTCATTTTCACGTTAGCAACATCAAACGATTAAATTTCGCTTTTACTGGATTTTTTTTAACTCCTAAACATCACACATTTTAAATGTTTACACCGTCGAATAGGGGAAAAATATACTTTCAAACGCAATTTTTTTTAAAACTGTATTTGCTTGAAAACTGTATCGCAATATTCTCATTTTTTATGGTTTTTAAAGTAATTTTCAAGTATGTTTTTTTTTTCTTTTTTTTTTTTATGTAGCTCTATCGCTTTCAGACGATTACGAAAGATAAATTCGTTTGCACTTAAAATAATATAAAAAGTCAGCATCTGTTTCCGGCTTATATTCCATGAAAGTAAGTATCGCTTTTAATGAATTTCAAAACTTTGGTTGAATACATAATTGCTATTTTTCATATAAAAATTTTTTTTGGCGTTTTTAGTGAGCAATCTAAAAATATATAACAAGTGTAAAAAAATCTATCGGAGTTTTCAATTTAAAAAAAATGGTTTTCACCTATATTCCGTAACCCGAGAAGCCCTGGTTGAATCCCTTAGTATCTATAAAATTAGCAACACCAATAAAAAAAAAAGTAAAGCATTGGTAAAACAAAATAGAGATTTCTGTTTTGTATAATTTTCATTTTTTCAGGGCAAGTAATCCTGCTGCTGTAATGTTGAAAACCCATCAGAATTTACGAACAATTTCATTTGAAAATAAATAAGTAGAAATTTTAAAACTTTTTTCACGTAAATTATAAGATCAAAATTTTATTAAACATCTGGTAAAAATTTTGAATAAAATTAAGGGGTTTAGGTAATAACTATATTATCTGGAACACACATCTGGAACAATTATCTGGAAATTTTTAACCATTTGAATTTTACTTTGGAAAGGTTTTCTACAACCATATGATAACTTTCACGCAACAAATAAAAATTTCACTGAGCAATTAACGATTAAATATAAGTATAAAAATTGTAATAATGATAATGATAATAATAATAATAATAATAATAATAATAATAAATAGGACAGGATCGGTAAAGAAAAAGAAATATTAATGATTTTCGTTTTTGTACTATTTTAAATGATAATTTTTTTGTTAAGAATTTTAGAACGAATTTTTAAAAAATAGCACAGCTGGGTAAAGCCAATTTTACTCGAGCTTTTCAAAAAATTTTTAAGGTACAGATTGTATTTAATAACAGAACTATTGTTTAAATATATGCATAATCTCTATAAATTTTACCCCATCATGAAAAAAAATCAATTTTAAAATTAAATGCAAAATTTTAAATCCATTTTTGGAATAATTTTTTTAATGTTGTCACATAGGTTACATATAATAAATTATTTTTTTATCTTCAATAATTGCAATACAAATAAAAATTGTTAGTTACATAAACTTTATTTACCTGTTATTACAAAATTTGAATGCAATTTTTATCTTTATAACATTATTTAAATATGAAATTGGAGTAAGAGAAGTTGCAAAGAAAAAATACACTTACCTCAAAACCTGACGCCATTGCTTTAGATTCTAAACATTTGAAGAATAAAGTCAAAATAGCACCAGTTTTTTTTTCTTCTTGGAAGTGGTTTGTGCAATATAAATTAGCCCTTTCGCGGCGAGCGTCCTTTGTAGAATTTTTAATCTTTAATCACCGGCAATTTCGAATAGAAATTTTTGCCTAATTCAATCTCAGAAATTCTGTGATTAAATAAGGCAAAATTGTGGGTAAGTATAATCAAGGATTCTGAGCACCCTATATGTTACATGCACGCGAAATGGTTAATAGTGCTTTCTGGCGGATACAATTCTTAATATTTTTTCTACTAAATGAAAATGGTTACATTTTTCAACGACAAAGGTTACACTTTTCGAGGACAAAAGTTATATTGCTCTCGGAATTAATATTTTAATTAATCAGAACAAATTTATTAAACTATTAAAATAAATTATATTAAAACAGATTAAGATTATGTTATCCATGATGTTTAGAAAATTACTATACAGGGTGTCCCAGAAATATTGGGACAGACTTTAAGGAGAGGTAGGAGATATCACAAGGATTCAGATTTGCATAGCAACCCATGGGCGGAAACGGCTTCGTTCGCACTTAGGTGGTGTTGTTCACAAGAGCATTGGAGGAAACCAGCGTTCTCAGATTAGGGAATTTTCTGTCGATAATCCCCATGGCGTGAGACCACATGCTGCCCAACATCGCTTTTCAGTGAATGTTTGGGCTGGTGTGGTCGGCGACCTCTTAGTCGGGCCTTATTTGTTGCCAGCACCTCTAACATCTGCAGATTGTTGCATTTTTTTGCTAGAGGTGCTACCAAGCTTACTTGACACTATACCACAACATGTCAGACGCTATATGTGGTTTCAACATGAAGGGGCACCTCCCAATTATGTCAGATGTGTTCGTGAACATTTGAATCAGGTGTTTGGTCAACGATGGATTGGCCGTGGTGGAATGGTTCCTGGCCACCACGCTCTCCTGATTTTAGCAGCATAGATTTCTTTCTTTGAGGTGCACTGAAAAGTACTGTGTACACAACGCCTGTGGATTCCGATATGGATCTGGTTACAAGACTCGTCTGTGCTGTTGCGGATATCCAACAAAATCCAGGTGTAGTTGAGCGAGTCTGCCAATCCATGGTCTGACGGTGTAATGCATGCATCGCTAGCAATGTTGGAAACTTTGAACATCTTTAGTGACATTTTCACATATCATCTACCACAGCACATGTAATATCTTTGACCAATAAATTATTTCAAATGATCTCAGTCTTGTGTCTTTTCGTTTCTTCTACCTGTCATACGACTTTCCCATAACGTTTCCGACCATGGGTTGCTATGCAAATCTAAATCCTTGTGATGTCCCCTACCTCCCCTTAAAGTTTGACCCAATAATCCTGAGACACACTGTATTTAAAGTTCTGACTCTAGTCATTTAAACAGCTTAATTGGAAATCAAAAATTCAACAATGAAACTAAAACCTCCTGACCGCCGAGTAAAAGGACAAATTTGAACTGTTGTTTTCTCTGTAATATTTTTAAATTGCTGAAAATAAGATGAATTTTCAAACTTGATATAAAAAATTTAATTACGTATATGAGTATAATCCTTGAGAGTATTAATCATTACTCGATGTTGTAAAACTGCATTGTATTTGTAGAATTATATATAATTTAAACAATGTTCCCATTACAGTGAAACCTACAACATAGTGAACGAATATATCAGTTAACGGCGGTGAGAAGGTTTTAAGAAAAAATAAATGAAGTTGGAGAGAAAATGTGTTTAAAAATATAGTTATTGATTTTTCTTTGAAATGACAGAAAACAAATGTTATTGCCCTTTATAGAGATGATGGATACAATTTAATTGGGCAAAAAGACTTTTTTTTTTAATGTGCAGTTAAAAAAATGTGCAGTTTATGTGCCAAACCTGAGAGTACAAAGGTACAAATGATTATATAAGATAAAGAAACTCACAAAGTTTACCTTTGACGACTGTTTTATGTGGCTGCCCTTCGTTAATCTGCAAATGTTCTTTTGAAAAAAAGTTCTTCCCTTTGTTTGTGAGCATGTTCACGTCGATCAAACCAAGTGCAGTGCTGATTCATAATTTCAATTCCAGAAATGGATTTTCGAAACGCAGACTATAAACCTGATCTTGAGCAGCCCCATACGCCGAAATTTAAGGGTGAAATGACCGGTGGTCTTGGTGGTCACGGAATAAGAACGCCTCGATTAATCTAAACCAGATTTCAGAACTTAGATACAAAGTGTATACGCAAACTTATTATGCAATACTAGTGATTTGCCATTGAACATATTAACTGGTACCTTACAATTAATATTTCGCAAATTATTCAGTTACGAAATTGACCAACTCATTTGTAACCACCCTCTATGAAGTGCATAAAAAATGGCAGTAGGCATGTGAAAAGCTAAAGGGAACTTGATTTTACCGAGTTGATTTAAATTTGAAAAAATTCAAATTGATAAATTCATTTCGTTTTAAATCCGTCTCAAAAAGAATGTTTTTATGTGATTACATTTTGGAATACGTAATGGGTGAGCATTAACTCTTAGTTAAAGGAACCAATAATGTATATAAATTATTGGTAATAAAAAATAGAAATAGTTGATAAAATAAAAACTTTACAAGAGATTTTTGATAAATAATGATTTTGTGGAGATTTTTAGGACAACGTTTTAGGGTATTTTAACATATTTGATTTGTATTTTCGAAAATTATTGAAACTTGAAACTTCATTTTTGTCTTTTGTATATGTCGAATACATTATTTTTTGATGGATTGCATTAAAAAAAATTCCATATTTGTTTTTTATATTTATTACTTACCCATCATACGTAGTATAGGGTATGTCTTGTAATCGTTTTGAAAATAGAAAACATTTTTTTTTGACGGATTTATACGTTTCAGACACTCTGGAGATTCCGAAAAACATATTTTTAGAAATTTTTTTTTGCCGTCCGTCTGTCAGTGTGTGTGTCTGAAAACGTTCTATCTCCCGAAAGAATTGAGATAGAGACTTGAAATTTGGTACTTAGTATGTAATAATGGGAAGAAGCTTATTGAATTTCAGTAAGCTCGATTATCCGGAACTATTTTTTTCGGACTCTCAAAATATTCGTTCTGATAAAATGTATATAAAATTTTTTGAAATTGTTTATTTTAAGGAGTGAATATAAAAGATAATAAAAAATCATAAATTTTGAATAAAGAATGAAGTCGATCGGATAATTAGTTGCCGAGATATTTGTAAATCTATTTTCAACACTCTTCGATTTTTCATGACCCTGTATTTCATCCAAATTTCAATTCAAATATATATTTTAATTGGAAATGAGACGCTTAATCCGACGCATTAAACCGTTAGTTAATATGATTAACATTTTTGGAGTTATAAGGATGTTTCTTTTACGCAATTCAGTAATAGAACATTTAAAGTTTATGACGTCATCAAGACACGATTTTATTCGAATTGCAATGCATTTTATAAATGGTTTACACATGTTTTATTTTCATATTTTATATTATGCACATCCATGATGGGTAAGTATTACGGTGGCCCCCAACGACTAGTTTTTCTAATTCATTTTAAACAGTACTACTGCTTCAGTTATTCATTTTGCTAAAGTAAATTTTGTTATGAGCACTTTAACAACCATTCAATCATTCATTTTTTTTGTTTTTTGTTTTTTAATTTGAGTTAACACATATCTTCATTGTTTTTAACACGTAAAACTATGCATGTTTTAAATAATGAAAATATTTATGTATAACAATAGTATGATGATAATTGTAAGCATCACCATTATATCAAATATTTTCTTATTAATATCAAATATTATCAAATATCTTAATAGCATTAATAAAATATTATCAAATGTTACCTTTAATGCCTAGAAAAGGTATTATTATGCCAAAATTTTAAAGAGTTAAAGCTAAAAAAAAAACAATGTGAAAAATATAATTTAATCCTGTCTTAACCCTTTCAGGCGCAGGGTAATTCGGTTTGTAAAATGGTGAAACGATTGATTAACGAATTTCTTGTAAAGTAAATGCTTGCTTTTCTTCACTTTTCATTATAAAAGCAAAATTTTATCAAAATTTGGATTCCGCTTAGCAGTTTGGAATTAAAATTATGTGGTAGCATTTTTGACTACCGCCCTTGAAAAGGTTAAACATTTTTTTCCCCAAAAGCATACAATACAATTACCAGAAACAGTGAACTTGCTAAGACGGAAACATAACCAAAACGGATAATTTTTCGGCCCCTTGTGATTCCGTCGTAACAGGCATTACTGTAATCATGATCGGAATTTTTAAGTGACTAAAAAGTAGTTACAATGGATAAAATCATGATAATATTAACTTACACAATGCTTGAAATAACAAGAACATTTTAAAGACAGAGTAAAAAAGTTATTGAAATATTGCTTAACATAAGCAGAAAGATAATTTTGATTATTGGATAATTATTTAAAAACTCGATATCTTTCCCCCAAAGCAATAGCTATTTTTATCAGTATCAAATAAATGCATATTTATTGATATTTGAAATCGAACACAGATATTAACGATATTAAATGTGATTAATCGCCATCCTCACGAAACGCGAATACCAAAAATAAAGAGCTATTTTAAGCTATGTTAGGACATCTAAAATATTAATTTATCTGGGTTTTGGGGCTGAGATAATTTTATTTTTACAGCAGTAAAAGCTCATTTTTAGACTTGTCCTTTTAAAAAAGTACTTTGTTTCACCAGTCAATTCGTATAACAAGCTACATCAATTTATTTTAAATTATGAATACTTAAATCACTTTGAATTTGATTCAAAGTATGCATATTCCGTTGATTTTAATAAATATAATTCAGAAATAATACCATTAATATATCTGAGTACCAACAACTACATAGACATACAATCACTTTAACTATTTCTTAAAAGTAAAAGAATATGGAGAAGAAATAAGCATTTGTTACTCATTTTTATAAATATATTTTTAAGAAGGATTAAGATTTTTATCACTATAAACTCTATTTTAAAATTATTAGAAAATGTCTTTAACCATTAAGTTAAGGTTGATATCATAAAAAATATAGGTTGATATTATATTGTAGGAATATTAAATGAAAAAAAAAACAATTATTGTAAAGTTAGGGTTGCATTCTAATTAATATTTGCACAGGTATTGTTCAATAACATAGCTACCAGCTGCTAAGATATTTTGCCACCACTATTTGTGAATAGTATCTTCCGCCTTATTTATTTACAGAAATCTGCGATTAAATAATTGAAAGATTACTATTCGGAAATAATGGTGGCAAAAAATTCGTAGCAATGTCAACACTTAAGAACTTTGTATGTATTTATATTTATACAGAAAAAGGTGCAAAATATGTTTATGCTTTTAGATTTATAAATATTGAATAACTCTAGATAATTTTAGATATGGAGTAAGTGGATATTATCCTTGTAAATATTTTTTACAAAAGTGACTGTCCTTATATACTTGCAAAAGAAGAAAAACAGCTATATGATGCATAATTTTAAAATAAATAAAATATCTCTTTGAAAAAAAAAATGCATAATTTAAACTCTGCATATTGTACGCATTACTATACACAAAAATATATTACTAAATGCCTATGAAATATTTAACGTAATAAACAAACAAATAAATAAATGAACATACAGTTAAACTTCTATAAATCAAATGTCTGTAATTCAAATTTGCGACATCTGGAAGCAATTTTGTATATATTTCCTTAAAAAAACACGTGTTTTAATTTTCTATAGCTCGAAACATTTTTCTTTTTTCTTTTTTTTTCTTTTTTCGAGCTATCGAAGTTTGACTGTATATTGTCATAAATAATTTATAAAAGTATATTATATGCTTTTACTTTTTGGCGTCATAATATTTAATTTCACAGAAGATCTTAAAAACAGAAGAAAACCAATGCCAACAGTAAACCACATTTCTTGTGCAAAATTATTAAGAACAGTTTAAAACTAACAGTTGTTGGAGTATCACAGTTCACTGATTTTAGAACTAACTAAATTAACACCACGTACGGCGAAACTAATCAAAGCACAAAACAAAACATTTAGAAAGAACACATGCTTCAACCGTCTCCATCAACTCTAATCTAATTTGATGTTCTATTGATTTCTCCCTAGCTAGACTGTTTTAATATTCCTTTACGAATACTTCACAGCATAACACGATTAAAACGATTACTCAAGAATTGCTGAAACTTATTTTGTTTTAGCATGCAAATACAGCGATGAATGGATAAAAAGAGATCGGAGAAAGAGATTAGAACAAAAGAACATATCAAATTTATCAGTGTAAAACAGGCTTCAGAATATAAAACGCATTTGTGTTTTAAGAGAAAGATTTAAGTATGCGTGCAACACGTGTAGGTAGAATTTAACTTCAAAATTCCCCAGGAAAAAATCGCGTAATACGATAATAAAAGAATTTATCAATCCTTTCATGCACTTATTTTATTTAAATGGATGAAAACCAAATTTCACAGTTAAAATATATTTAAAATTAATTATTAACAATAAGTAAAGTTGATTTTTTTAAATTCATGCCTTTTAGTATAAAATTGTAAAACAAACTTCATATAAGATTTATAAGCACTAAAATATACTTATTAATAGTTATTAAATTGGGTTATATATATATATATATATATATATATATATATTAAATTCAAAGGTATTACAAATATATATATATATATATATATATATATATATATATATATATAATTAAAACTTTTGATACATTAATACAAACTAGAAAGTAGAAAATAAAAACAAAAACATTATTTGGCCAATTTTCTTTTTTAGAGCCAGACGCAGAAATTATTTTAAAAAAAAACCTTCTCTCATTAAGAATAAAAACAAATTTGTTAAAAGTGGGCTTTCAACTGAATATTTGAAAAGAAAATGGTAGTGACATTTAATATTGTATTTCACAAACATTTTTGAACTTCATACGAAATTTATATGCGATAAATCTATTACATTAAAATCTGACTGTCTCTTTGCATTTCACAACTCCTCCTAGAATATGGAAAGCAGTGCTCTGAAATAAATGCCAGTTATCCACATGGATCCGAGGGCGTCATATGAACTCTGAGAATTTAAAAATTTGAATTACTTTCCCACATATTTTTTTCGTACTTTTGGATGACATTTTTGTAACGATGGCAACCAATTTATTCCATTTTGCCGATGAAAGAGAGAAGGGGGAAGTGATAGTGATTATTATATTGGGTCATCCGAAAAGTTCTGCGGTTTTTCAAAAAGCTAAGCGCGGTTTCGTCTAGTTCTTTGGCTACTGCTGATAAGGAGTGACTTTGAATGAACCAGATATGTAAATTTGGTCTTTTCTGCTTGCGTTGCACAATTCGTGTTTGGGTTGTAGTATAATTTTTGTTTCAATGCAGTGCTATGAATGGAGAACCAAAAAATTCATTTTCGTCAAGTATGCTCTTTTATTTCAAGAAAGTTAAAAATGCTGGTCAGACTGCTCGTAAAATTTGTGCTGTATATAAACAAAGTGCTATTTCAGATGAAACAGTTTGAAGGGGGTTTGAGAAGTTTAAGCGCGGAAATATCAGTCTCAAAGATGATGCCCGCTCTGGACGACCATCATCATGTGTGAAGAAGTACCTCTTAAAAGAAGCTATCAAATGATCATAGACTATTCTTTTTGAAATATTTAGTCTGTGTGATAGCTCCTGAACTGTGTAACGCGGATTTTCAACGATAACTTTTTTAAGGGGTCCTCCTGTAACAGAGGATTGTCACCCAAAGCGGAATTATCTACGAGGCTGAAATGTCCCCGTTTAAACTTCTCAAACCGCCTTCGAACTGTGTCATCTGAAACAGCACTCTGTCCGTATACAGCAAAAAATTTATAAGAAGGCTGCACTCGCCGAAAAAAACTGTAAATTTATGAGCGTTTGCCCGTCAACTTTCACGGGCAACAGCCTTATTTGATGAAAAATGGTCTGATCCACTAAATAAGCGGCCTTATCACTTAGATTTAGAAAATTAAGGGTAATCCACATATTCTTATAGTTGTAGCCCATCTGTTAGCAAAAAACACGGTACGACACCATACATTTTCCTCCGCTAGAGTGTAACCCTTCATTTTAGTCGTGTTTCGAATAATAATGTCACTTAACTGCGACCGTAACATATTTTATAACCCGCCAAAAAAGCGACTCTGTGATGATTATCTAACGTGCTACGGTAAGTAAAGTGTTATTGTGTTTTAAAGTGCATTATATCCTGTGCATTATAATGCTGTATTACTTTGTCTCGTAAAATTACGGGCTGCACAAAATGATGGGCATGGATTTTTTTTTTTTTTTAACAAGGTATGACTGGAATCTCTGCTGCTGGTCTCTACCCGTAATTTTGCAGGAATATTTTTAACAGTGCGACTAGCATTTTTACCTTTCTTGAAATAAAAGAGCAAAATTTACGAAAATGAATTTTTTGGTTCTCCATTGTTAGCACTGCATTGAAACAAAAATTAAACCACAACCCAAACAAGAAGAATTTTGCAACGCAAGCAGAAAAGGCCAAATTTACATATCTGGGTCAATCAAAGTCATTCCTTATTAGCAGTAGCAAAATAACTAGACAATACCGCGCCTCTCTTTAAAAAACTGCAGAACTTTCCGGATGACCCAATAATGTTATTGACGTCATTAGTATCGAGAAATTGTTTTTATTTGAATAGATGCTGAACACAATATTCTGATTAAATTACATTTTTCAAGAAAATTCGAAGAAAGAAAAATTCATTTTCACATATTCAAGCTTCAAGAATCAGCTTATTTTAGAATGCAAAAAAACGTGTGCCAACAAATTCAATTGCCACGAAAAAAACTTTCCATCGTAGCTTTTTTAAGTTTTATACTTTAACCAAGGAGATTAAACAAAAACAAATTTAAGCTCCTTGCATTTAAGTAGAGAATTATTGCCCCCTATTTATAAGAAATGAATTTAAAGAAGGAACACAGTTTTTCAACTATAATTATTTCGTGTAGATGACTATTAAAACTTTTCACATTGACGCTAAAGCTTAATGGCATAGCGAAAAAAAATGACATTTTTGTAAGAATTTATTTTATTCTTAAACTCGGGCTATTTAAGCTCCTTTTCTAAGAATTTATTTTACTTTTAAACTTGAAATACGTTTAAATAAGTAATAACGTCATATTTGTATAAGTTGTTGTGAATAAAGCAGGGAAAAGGTGAAAAAATAGGGATTATTATTTTTTTATTGATGTCCATTTTCTCATTAAAATTGAAATTAAAAATAATTTTCTTATTTTAATTGATGGCGGAAACAACATCGTGATTAAATTGCTCTGTTTAAAAAAAAAATAAAGTAATAAAAACTTATTTTCACATGTTCGCTCTGCAAGAATTAGTTTATTTTAGAAAGCAAAAAACTGTCTGTTGATAGATTAAATTAACATAAAAAAAAGCATTCCATTGTAGCTTTCTTGAGTTTTACATTCAAAGAAGGAGGTTAAATAAAATAAACTTAAGCTCCTTTGCATTTAAGTAGAGAATCATTGCCCCCTATTTCAAGAAATGAATTTAAAGAAGAAACACGGATTTTCAACTAATTATTTTTTTTAAAAAGGACGAATAAAACTTCTTTTAAAAAACAAGGGCATTCCACCAGCTCCGAAATTAGAAGTCAAATCTTGGAAGAACGAAATATTTTTGACTGATATGAAGTCATTTAAAAAGTGCATTTTTATTGATAAAACTTTTAATCTATATTGCAGTATGATTCATTATTTTAAATGATGTGCATCATAAAATTAATATGATATTTGATTTTCTAAATTTACCATAAAATTAAATTTCTTTCTCACCAAAGAGTCAAAAGATCTCATGTAATTTATATGGAACACATCGAATAAAAGTAAAATATGCATAGTACTCTGAGGGCTGTATTTCAATACCTCATGTGAGGTTGCTATGCATGAGAGGGTTAAATTTTGGTCTGATATAACTTTAAAACGAAAGGCTTTAGGCGCAACGAACCTGATAGGCGAAGGTTTAAAAAATATTTTGTAGCATTTTATTTTAAGGAATTTTATTCGAAATATCATTTAATTGTTTTACAGTATCTTTTAAGAACTTAGAAAATCCAATTATTTTACAACAGAGTTAGCTATCGCTTTCAATCGCCGAAAAAAGCCACATATCAATTATGATAAAAGCACTGCGATTATGGAAAGAAACCGATTGTTGTAGCAATTGCGAGGTGGTAGATTAGGATTATGCAAGATTATGCATTAGTAATTATTATTTTAATTTGTTTTATCTATTGTGTGTATATGTCTCCGATCATGGAAAATAGATATGACTTAACTTTTAGTTCAAAGATACCTGCACAGTTAGTCAGATAATTTTGAGAGGAAGGTTCTAGTAAGCTGAACATTTTTATATGGTATTTAGTTATAGAGTAATGGGAAAAAATATTTGTGAGGCAAGTCATAGAAAAATTGTATAACTGACATATATGCAACTAACAATGAAAAACATAATAATGCATGGCCCTAAAATCATTAAATTTGTAGGATTTTGTAGTGTACATGCCCACAAAAGGAGTATTTTGAGGAATGTTTAGGATAAAGGTACTGTAGATACTCACGTATAAGTCGAGAAATTTAGGACAAAAACACATGGTACAAAGTGTGTGTCTGCGTGTGTGTGTGTGTATGTTGTGTGAGGAGAGGAGGGGAGGGGGGTCGACGTATACGTGAGACTAAAAAAATTCCAAATTTGAAATGCTCCTTTTTTCCAACAGAACCAATCGAAATTAAATAAAAATGTTTAAGAAATCTAGCATTACGACTTTACGTTAGAGTATAACAAAGATATTGAAATAATACATAATCGTATTTTTTTCAATGTCACGATTTAAATATTTCAGCTTTTGCCTTTGCCGAAAATTATCTTTGCCATCAGTAACAGTTTTTAGGCGAAACATTTTTACAAAAGGTGAATTCCTATATTGTATAGTATCTTTTGTGGCCACAAAAAAGTTTGGATGAACAAGCTCAGCGCTAAGGACTGCTAAAAGTTATCTGGGGGAGGAAAAGCTGCTTGCAAGTCTGAAAAAAAAAATCCTTAGCTTTTCTTGTAGGATTCATTTACTGCTCACTACATTGATGCTTTAAAAAAACAAGGTAGGAAGGAAACTAAAAAATTAAACCAACTATCGCTGTCATTCTCGGGAGTCTGTAACCAAAGATAGAAATCTGAAGGAGACGGATTAGTTGCATTACGGACATTAGTTGTGCGATGGGTGAAAAATACACCAGACCACTTCAGCAACAGAAAACATCACCAGGTCATTCAAATACTGTTCATCAGCAAAGAATTTGACGACATAGAGAACGATGCATTACTTTAAATTTGCAATGTGTAGCGTACATGCTACGCTGCACAAAATGCAGATTGGTGGTACCGGGAATATATATATATAATGACGTACCGATGACATAATAAGACTTTGTTGAGTCTGGTTACGGGTTCAAATTTTGAAGGATTTCAATGACTACATTTTAATTTTGATTGAATTTATTATTCTATACACAGAATAATATTTTATTTCAAAATCTGTGTGAAAAGATTTTTTTTCTTCTTTTCAGAATCAATTTATGCATAAGCTTTTGTGTCTGTAATTTTATATTTTGGCAGCGTTTATAAAAAGGAAAAAGGCTCTTTCGTATGCTATATTTATATTTTTCTTCTCGAAGTTAGGTTGCCGACTTATATACTAGTTTTTTCTTTCCAATTTTTGCCTCTTGAAGTAAAGGGAGAGGCCGATAGGCCGACTTATACGCGAGTATATACGGTAATTTAAAAATTAAAAAGTATTTATTTGTCTTAACCATGCGGTTGCGTGAATAAATTCTGATTATTGCGAATACGAAAAGATTTTTACTGGGGAAAATTCAAGAAAGAAAAATGTCAATCAAACAGGAAAATGCCAGAGATATACCTGTTGTGTTAACTGCACGTGATGGAAGGCCAAGAATAATATTTAAACAGCAATAATACACGTGTATATGGAGGTTTTAAATGCAATTAAGTTTTATTTTTTTAATTCATTTCAGTAATTTCGTTCACACAGTTTCAAAACATTTTCTAACTAGCAAATTTACCGAAATGAAATGAAATGATTTACCAAAAGTTTGCGTCTTAAGGTTGATCAATGATAAAGTATTTCAAATTGAAATGGCAATTGCGAATTTTTGCTAGAAATTCTCAGTATCCATGGCAATAAGGACTATGCAAATATCCAGAAAATAAATATACATTTAAATGTTCTTCGAAAAATAAGACGCCTTTTCAACTAAATCGATAAGCATGCAGTGTAAAATACAAAAGATCAATATTAGATATAGACTAATGTATTTTAAAGGAATAGTAATAATTAAACAACGCTGTTTCCTTATCAGATAAACAATGTTCTTAAATAAATTATTTGTAATTTTTTCTGTTATATTTGCATATAATTCAACCAGACAAGTCTATGAAATAGAGATTTGTGATATACATTTTTTTTTTTAATATAAAAGGAATATATCGATAGATTTCAAATTAGTACCAACAGAATTTAAGTCTTACGCACTGATTTCATGTAAAAATTTATAATTCAAAATACTATTAAAAATAATTTTTGAAAAAGGAAAATTGCGTTTTACTTTGTTTTGTTAATACATGAGTTTTAATATTATCATAGAAGTGAAAACATAGTACAGTTAATTATTTTAACACAATCGTACTGATTGGTAAAGAAATCGTACAAATTGTAATTTTCCCAACTTACTTTTCCTAACTTTTTCCAGCGGAAAAGTATCCAGGCCAGGATTCATACTCAGGACCTTGGCTTTAGCTGCCAACTCTTCCAACTAAGCTATCCTGGATCAATCCGGCGGACACATTTCACTCAAACAACCTTTTGGCAATGGCATCTGGTCTGTTATCTGAATTAGTTCAACAGAATAAACCGCAAATAAAGGAACTCCAATAACCGTTGGATACCTATTTACACTTATTTATTTTTACACAATCATACTGACTGGTAAAGAAATTACGCGAGTTGTAATTTTTTCAACTGAGTGGAAAAGTATCCAGGCCGGGATTCGAACCCAGGATCTTCACTTTAGCAGTCAACGCTTTTTCAACTAAGCTATCCTGAACAAATCTGGACAGTGTAGTTGAAAAATGTGTCCACCAGATTTGCCTAGCATCGGCAGTCTTTTCTTTAACATCAACAATGCCTTTTTGAAAAATTATTTCCGACTTCTGGAACGTCCCGCAGTGGCGCGGACGAATAAGCTCGGTTCCCGTAAGATCACTGAAATTGAAGCAGCATCGACCGTGTTCAGTGCTTGGGAGGGTGACAACCTCTCTCGACTGCGGCTGCTGTGGGACCTTGTACGTTAAAAGGCTACTTCACTCAGACGAAAACACATGCTCGCTAATGTTAATCCTATGGAGGAAATATTTTAAGATATCTCGTTCGCATTTCAATATTTTTAAATGATTTTTTTTTTTTTTTTTTTTTTTTTTTTTTTTTTTTTTTTTGCATTAGATAGCTGAGGTCAATCTGTATGATTGCTCCTTTCTACTTTTTCGATTTTTGTTGCAGTTTTTTTTATTGAAGATACTTTCACTTTCGAAACCGGTTCCGAAAGTGAAAGTATCTTAATAAAAAAAACTTTTAATCAAAATCGAAAAAGTAAAAAGGAGCAATCATAGAGATTGACCTCAGCTATCCAATGAAAAAAATCATTATATTGAAATGCGAACGAGATATCTTAAAATATTTCCTCCATAGGATTAACATTAGCGAGCGGGTGTTTTCGTCTGAGTGAAGTAGCCTCTTAATGGGAGCTGGTGCACGTAAAATCTGTTCGTGGCTCCAATGTCCTCCAAGTTTAGAATAAGTGTTACCTCTGGGGGTGCCAATCCCGGTGCAGGTCTCTCATCTGGAATTGGTTCGAAATTAAGAGACCAGCTTTTGGGCGGGGCTTGTGAGTGCTTAAGTCAATTGGTAGGCCTCCCCATCCAGCTGATTCCCGACTTCTGGAATAGTTTCGGCATCTTAAACTTTTTAAAAGGAAATCGTTGATATGAATTCACGGTTGTAGTTAATTTTATGTAACAGGAAAATCAGTATGATTTCGTGAAACATGGAAAAGGAACGATATATCCGAATGAACGATATTAGGAGGTTAAATATTTATTGCATAAAAATGTTTTTCGATTTGCAAATTATCAGTTGCATTGCTAAAACCATAAAAAAAGAAAGAAAAACGCTTATCGTATCTTATTATTCTTAAACAGCCAAGTTAAATTGCATGATAAAGTAGGAAGTGAAGTAAAAATGAAAAAATTTGACTCGCCTAAAGAAGAACATGACAATTTTTTCTGTCCGAAACGATCGTAATGTTTTTTCAAATAATATGGCTTTATTAAATAAAGTATTTTAAGCAGCTGCGAAAAAACGGATAGCACGCGAGGCAATAGCGCAGTTGAGTATGCGACATGGTGAGGATATTAAAAATTCCCTTATTATCAGAGTGAAGCTATGAATATTTTATTCAGGGTTTTTTTTTTATTTAAAAAATATAATCTTTATTTTACTTATTTATAATGTATGTGTATTTTATTTGCTCATCGGTGTCTTTTTACACATGCTCCACTACCTGAAGAAACCTTAATAAGCACGTCTGGAACCTTTTGGTTCGTACAATAAACAAATAAATGATTGATAAGAAGGGAAAACAAAGAAAAAATCTTCTGCGAATATTTTCCAGATAATGTAAAACGCCTGAATTCGTTCATCCCATAATCGGATAAATGTTGGTCGCTGACTGACATTGACAGGAAAAACTTTGAGAAGTATTGATATAGGATATAAATATATTTTCTAAAAATAATCAGCATGATAAAGATTGAATAATTTTATTTATGGATCGTTTTAATACTTTACAACAAAGATGAAAAGTGTTTATGAATTCGGTTTGTCTGTTTGTTAGGACGTCTGGTCGTACTCTAACTCTCATAAATATACTCGAATTCAAATGTAATTTTTATACGTTATTGAGATTTAGTATAAAATGTTCGTTATTGAAAATGAAAGCATTTATAGTTCTTTTACAGGGACACACAAAATAATTCCGTTACATTAGGGTCTATGGGAGAAAATTGTTTACGGTGCATTTTATAATTGTTTCGATATTTGAAATATAATTGCCGAAACGTCAGTTGAGACTCACTGTGGAGACGCGAAAAGTTTTTGTTTTCCGTCTGTCTGTCTGTTCCACAATAACTGCCGTAAAAATCGTCCTATTAAGTTGATTTTTGGTGGGTATGGTGGTGAGGTACCCAGAATGAGCTGTATAGTTTTTAGTTACATTTGGTTCATTCGTTCAAAAAATATAGAACATTTCTTTTTAGTTCTTAATGCTTTCCTATTAGGAATGCGTGGTTTTCTTCGAACCTTGCCGTAAATACGGGTTAGGATCCCTTAGAAAGACCCCCATGGAGGACACTCCCCCCAGGGCCTATATCCCTCGTGTTGATAATCGGCCGTCATAAAACCAACCAACATGTAAAACCAACCAACCAGCCTGTAGGAATGCAGACGGTTTTCAAATTTCATTTTTAACTGAAATGAAAATCCCATATTTGAATAATGGATTTAAACGTAAAATTACTAATGCTAAAATTTTGATATGGAGGTTTTAAATATATCCAATAGCTTAAAAAAAATTTCTTATACATTGATTAAAATTTAGAAATTAATTGTTTAAATCATTGGAAATTTTTTTGCATCTGTTCGGGAAATATAAAACATTTTATTTCCATATTTTTTACAAATTTTAAAATACATTTTTTTTTTACTTTGCTCTTTAATTTATTAGTTGCTTAGCAACCCTATTTCAAAGAATATCAAAATAATAAAATTCAAGTAACTCGCACCATTTTGCTGCAATATTTTATTATCAAAATAAATTATTTTTGTATTCTATTGATATAAATGAAGAATTTATTTTAATACAAGTTTATTTATTTTTTAATCTAAAAAGTTACATGAATAAGAAGTTCATAAGCATTTCAGAATATCATTGCAGAAACCGTGTTTAACGCTTCCAATTTCTGAAACCTCCGAAGTATTTTATATGCCTATAAATATTTATGTAATATTTAAAAAAAAATTGCGGATTGTAAGATGCTAAATAATATGAGAAGTGAAATTAAAAAACAATGACTTTTAGAGCTGCCTTTGAGGCTCCTGATCTGCAAATTTACTAGTAAGATTGATATTATGTATCCTGATATGGACTACACATATTTTCTCAGGAGTATAGAATAAGTAGCATTTATAGTTCGTTTACACAGACGCACAAAGTAATTCCACTACATTATGATCTATGGTGAAAATCG
The DNA here is from genome assembly GCA_963931845.1 of Maratus michaelseni. Lineage (NCBI taxonomy): Eukaryota > Metazoa > Arthropoda > Arachnida > Araneae > Salticidae > Maratus > Maratus michaelseni. Next base: position 253,925,713 of record OZ007599.1, read on the forward strand.
TTAATATTAGGATATCGTTAGTGTTAAGATACTTCAAGCATAATGAAATTAAAAAGGAGAGCTGAGGTGCACTAAAGCATATTTTCTATAGATTATGGAGTGAGTAGCATCATTTATTTTTATTTTTATTTTGTTGAATTCTAAAATATTTTGACCCACCCTGTAAAATGTTATATATCTAGAATTTAGATTAAAGAAAAATCTAATAACTTTTAATAATAATGTTGAAACTGATTTTCTGAAACAATTTACATAATATAGGGAAAAGGACTGCAATTCCGCGGGTAAAATAGTGACATATACCGTCAACAGAATAAAATAAAAACAAAATGATAGATTTTGATAAGAGTTAAGAAAAACGAATGACTTAATATGAAAGTACAATAACAACAGTACTATATTTGTCGATTATGTAAGATTGCACAATTTCAAAGCACGAACTCGTAATCAAGCCCAAAAGGCTTCTTTTGTGGTGAGTTGCATTTCAAATCTATAAGAAGAACGTTGGATAAAAACTGGATACAATCTGTTTATATATATATATATATATATATCATACTTTTTCTCGAAATAAAAAAACTATAGAGTCTCGTATCTTCTTCTTATGTACATATATGTCGTTAAATTGTTATAGTGTTAGAAAGAGCGCTATAGTATCGATAAAATAAAATGCTGGTAGCTAGATAAATGTATCCAATAACATTTTTCTCTTGACTGGATATTTTAATGTTTTGTTTAAATAAGAAGCAATGATCTGTGCTATTTGAACTCTATTTTTATATATTAATTAACATTTTTTAACAATTAAAATTGTTTGGAAAAGTGATAGCTTTATTTGTCTTTTTTTCTTTTAATTTATATGAAATACATAAAGTCGTTTAAAATCTTTTTTTTTACAGCTGAACTGAAAAAGAAAACCAAATTACTAATTAATATCTGTTTTGATATTTTTAAAAAATAATTATTTATTATTTATTAACATCCGTTTAATAATAATTATGAATTTTTGTATAATTTTTCCCATTATTGTTTTTATTATCATTATCCTCATACTTCTTTTATCCTCTTTTCACTTCTACATAGATATTTAATTATGTAATTTCATTCGTCAATTTTTTACCAAGTTACTGTCATTTTACCTTACAGTTAGGTAAAGTAGTTATCCATACCATTTCTAGATGCCATCACATGTTATGTTATCCATATCATTTTATACTCTTTCTCCAACATCTCACACGCTAGCTTACTTGTCCAAAACAAGTGTATTCAATCTGATTTCGATTGCATTTTCGACATTTTTGTACTTGGTGAGTTGTTTTATATATTACGTTTATTATAACCTTTTGTTGAATTTTCATTTATTTCTTGATTTTCTTTGTTTCTTTCAATTATTGATTTTTCGATATGTTATAAGGAGCTTAATGTTGTCTTTTTTTAGCTTAATGATGACAATATTCGAAGAAATAACATATCTTTTCTGTGAATTATTCTTATGAAGCTCCTCTGGCGAATTCATAAGATATTCATAGTTTCTTATTTTTACTTACCCATCATACGTAATATAGGGTAAGTCTTGTAATCGTTTTGAAAATCGAAAATTTTTTTGTCGGATTTACACGTTTCAGGCACTGGAGATTCCGAAAAACATATTTTTAGAAAAAAAAAAATTTGCCGTCCGTCTGTGTGTCTGCGTGTTTGTAAACGCTCTATCTCCCGAAAAAATTGAGATAGAGACTTGCAATTTGGTATGTACTTAGTATGTAATAATGGGAAGAAGCCTATTTCATTTTAATAACCTCGATTAACCGGAACTATTTTTTTCGGACTCTCGAAATATTCGTTCTGATAAAAGGTATATAAAAATTTTCGAAATTGTTTATTTTAAGAAATGAATATAAAAGACAATAAAAAAACATAAATTTTGCATAAAGCATGAAGTCGATCGGATAATGAGTTACCGAGATATTTAGAATCCTATTTGCCACACTCTTCGATTTTTCATGACACTGTATTTCATCCAAATTTCACTTTAAAGATATATTTTAATTATAAATTTGACGCTTAATCAGATACAATAAACCGCTAGTTACTAGGATTATTATTTTTGGAGTTATAAGGAAAAACCTCTTTCAAGCAATTCAGTAATCGAGCCTTTAAAGTTTATGACGTCATCAAGCCACGATTTTATTTGAATTGCAATGCATTTTATAAGTAGTTTACGCATTTTTATTTTAATATTTTACATTATGCATATCCATGATGGGTAAGTATTACGGTGGCCCCCAACGACTAGTTTCATTTTCAATTTACAGGCTTTAATTTTTGAATTATCTTTCATTTGATTTTTACACACGTGATTTCATTTTAATTCTCTCTCTCTCTCTCTATATATATATATATATATATATAGTAGAATCTCGTTATAACGAATTTCTAGAGACCATCGGTTAAATTCGTTAATGTGAAATTCCAATATGGCGTTTTTAAAAAAAAAGAAATTTGCATGCATATTGAATAAAAATATAATTACTACATTTATATTAAATTTCGTGTAACATCCAACCATGTCAGTAAATAATAAATATACAGTATTAATAAATTGTGAACTTACTAGTTAAAAATAGGATAATTATTAAGTTCATTAAGTTTAATCGTAACTATTGTAAAATAATTGTAATTTATATCAGATACCTGACGGATTAAAAAACCCCACTGACATCTGTCATTAATATAACTTTATTTCTTTACCAAAAAAAAAAAAAAAAAAAAACCATTTTTTTTTTTTTTTTTTCAGTTAAGTTGACAATGCATTTTTCAAAACAAATTGTATAAAATGTTTTCGGAACATTACTTTGCTGGGATAATCATTTTTTAAGAGTTTCAATGTTCGATAGAGCCTCATTTGATTGTACAACACAATCTTAGGTACTTGATGGACAATCATCTTCAGCTTCATTTTCATTGTCGTCTGCCCCTCCTTCATTGAGTTTCCGACGAAAGTTTTCTTCCAGATTCTTGTTTTTCAATAGAGATTTTTTTCTTGTCAACTCAACATTCGTAAAACTGAAATAACTATTATTTTTAAGTTTTCAATAAATTCGTTAATTTGAAAAATTCGTTAAAGTGAATATTTTTATAACGTGAAAGCATAGGAAATTTTTTAATAACAATCCAAAAAATATTCGTTAAAATGAAAAATTCGTTAAAGTGACATTCGTTGTAACGAGATTCTACTGTATATATATATATATGTGTGTGTGTGTGTGCATATAATAAAACTGTTACACGTATTGAATTTTACAGAAATACTTTTATAAAACAAATGTACAAAAGTCACTTGCGGTAAATATAGATAATGTAAAGAATGATCTTGTATTATATTGCAATTCGTTAGCGAGGGCAAAGAAAGACCGTTGCCACCTACATTAATTTACTAGAAAAACAGTTAGTTCTGAAAAAAGAAAAGCAATAATATTTGCAAAAGTATTCCCGAATTCTATCAAATCCGTAGGCACATTGCGGGAGAGGGGAGGAGGGGGGGGGGGGGAATCTCATTCCTGAAATAAGTGAGAAAAGATTTATTCATGTATTTTTATGTAAAAGAAAAGCATTATACCTAGAAACCTATAAGCCCACATACAAAAAAATTCCTGGATACGGACTTGAATTTTTTTCTCTTGCATTGTTTAATATCGCTAAAAAATTGAATATATACAGTGTAAGCAATCTTAGTGAATGAAATCGATTAAGTTCAAACAAAAGTACTGTTTACTCTTGGAATGAAATATAATGAAAAACTTTAAAACAAAACTATCTTGTAATAATCAGTTTAATCACAATTACAAACAGACTTTTTTATATATATTATCTCAGTATTTTTAAAAATATGCTGCTATTTTCAGTTTTAGGGGGGGGGGGAGGGCTCTCACCTGCACCCACCCCTGCGTACGTGCATGTACGAATATGCACTTGATAATCCGAAAATGTAAGATGTAAATTCGCACTGTTAGAAATCGACTCTTAAAAATAAGCAAAATGTATATTTTCTCGACTTATAATATCACCAAATTTTCAAGTCTGATAATACACGTGCTATATTATTATTATTATTTAAATGTATATTTCGCTTCACATAGTTTGGCTAATAAGAATGCGTCCCTGATAACACACTACATTGTAAGAAATGGAATTAACACAAAAACATATAGTCACACACAGATTCGACCATAAGATGTAATCTGTTAAGCTTGACGTGCGCAGCTTTTGTTTTTCAAACTACATTGACAAAATATTTCCGAATTTATGTGCACATTTATTTAGCAATTTCTCTTGAAATATATAATATGTAAAATAAGTAATACGAAATTATATTTAAATTTATTGTCAAGGTTATTTGTTAGGGAGCATGACAGTTTTTCAGTTTCGTAAAAGGCATTTTTTTTCTTGCATTTTCTGAATGTCTGACATTCAACAAATGTTCTCTCGAAACCGTTTTAAAAAAATTAAATACGTCTGAAATATGTAGCAATTGTTGCATACAGTGCACGAACAAGTAGTAAGTAGTAGTGTTGCAAAACTTTAAACGTGGTTTTTCTCGAAATAATATCTTTTAAGTTGGTACCAAAAATATCCCGGCAACTGATGAACCAAACTCATAATTAAATAAAAAAAATATATAAAAAAAAAGAAGACATATATTTCTAGTAGTCCTTGGTTGATGTTTTTAATTTTTTTATTTCGATCATTTTTTATAAACAAAACATCATCAAATGTTTAGTTGAAAACTGATACATTAAGTTTGATAGTTCGCCATTTTATAATTAATGCAAAATTTAAAAAAAGAAAAGGAAAACATCGGCGAAGGAATAGACAATTATATATTCTAGGGGATCCAACCTGGAATTCTCGATTACAGAATATTGGTGAAAACCATTTTTTTTTTAAATTGAAAACTCTTATATAATAGACTTCTTACATTTAATATATTTTTTGGATTACCCACTAAAAACACCAAAAAGCATTTTTGTATGAAAAATATTAATTATGTATTAAAATAGAGTTTTGAAATTTATTAAAAGCGATACTTTCGCGTTAGCCTTGAGCCAGGAATAATAGCCGAAGAAATCACCAAAGATATTACTACTTAAAGCAGCCTTTTTTATTCTAATAATTTCATTGGTTTAAACGCGTAGTTAGATTGCATGTCAGTTAAATTTGTGCTTTTTTATATTATTGTATTATTTATGTATTGGCAAAGTTTTATTTTCGTTATGGAATATTAGCCGGATATAAATGCTGAACTATTTATATTTGTTTTAAGTGCAAACAGGTTAATCATTCATAATCGGGCTGCACGCGATAGAGATATATTTTAAAAAAAACATGCTTGAAAATTATTTTTAAAGTCATAAAAAATCAGTATATTGAGATACAGTTTTCAAACAAATTACATTTGTAAGAACTATTTTTTCCCTATTCGTCGGTGTAAATATTGAAATTGTGCAATGTTTAGAAGTTTAAAAAGTTGCAGTAAAAGAAAAATGTATTGGTGTTGCCACAGTCAGTATGACGTCAGCGTTACATGAATTTTGCTTTATTTAACATGCTTTTTGTTTCATTTGATTCAGATGAAACCATTAAATAAATTTCTGGTACCAACGAACGTAAGACACCGAGAAAAAAAGAAAATCCAAAAGGCACCTTATTTAATACAATTAATACAAACTCGGTTTTTGAAAGTTCAAAATATGTGCTTTATTATGCAAAAACCTATAAATTTCTACCTCTCTCCAGACGTAAAAAAAAACTTGCTGAATTATGCTTATTTTTCAAGTCGAAGAACGCCCATGTCCTTTTAAGTACGTATATACTTACTTGTATTCAACTTGTTAGGCACTCTTTTATGATATTCTATTGTTAAAAAAAGAAAGAAAAAAAAAAGCAAGAAAGTTTAGATTTTTGAACAGTTCGAAAAGGAGAAATGCAACACTCGTAACCTTTTACACTTGCTCGCTTGACTCAGGAAAGAAGTAATATATTGTTCACTAGAGTGCACAATGTCATTTGAACGACCAAGTATTAGCTCCCTGTCATAATTATCAGTCAATAAAAATAATTGCAGGAAAATGTTACTTCTGTTTGCTGTAAACTGTGTAATAATAGTTGAGAATTTGAAGTCGGAAAACATGAAACCTATAAACATTTTCCTCGTAACCCCAGTTATAATAATTGTAATAACTGCAGAAATAACTGTGAAAAATATTCTAATCCTCCTAAAGAAAGTGGAAATTACACAGAAGCATATTTCTTTCTTTTGTATAGCCTTTCAATGAAGTTTAAAAAGGCTGCATAAAGAAAGGTTTTAAAGGTATCGCTTCAGTAATAAATTTAACGATGAAAGAACAGTATTTTAGAGATTTTAACAATATAATAATAATGTAATGAAGCAAAATAGAGTAGTTATTGCTTCTTAAAAAAATTACGTCGTTTAAACCCGAGGACAAGAAGACGCAAAGTATACTGGAAACGAAGGGTTTTTTTTAAGATACATTAATCAGCTTCCTTTATAACGATAAATTTAATAAAATGAAAATTTTAACGAAATTATATTTTTACCTATTATATTAAGACATAAGATATTTACTTAATTTTTTATATCCACCTTTGAGATTGATCGTACCATTGTGCAAAGATAAATTTATTTAGGAAAAAGCTATTCATAAATATTCATTTTCTCTGAAAGGGGAAAAATACTATTAATGTTTTGCAAAAATAAATAAATAAATAAATTCTTATTAGCAAGTTTAGGTCTTATGTAACTGGGCTGATATAATTAGATGTCATTGTGTGTCCAAATATCACAATTGCCATACAATAAATACCATTTGCAACTAATTTGATACCTAAAAGTAATCAGGATTAGGATGGGACTGGACCAGAGAAAAGGGCGCAGACCTTGTATTTTTAGAGAGTGCAAATATCTGAACGAACTCAAGACATTTTACCTGCTTGTTTAGTATACATAATAAATTCTAACGTATTCGCATAACACATAAAAGAGCTTGGTAATATATCCCAGAATAAAATACATTGCTATATTCCTCGTGCATGTTTGATGTTCCATCAAATCCATTTACTACACAATTTTCTATAAAAAGTAATGTGGTATTTATAAACTCCAGAAAGTTGATCAGAGATTGTCTTGTAGTATACTGACAGATACCAACACTAGGGCTTTTTCTTTTACTTATTTTTTCAATAGATACCTCAGTACAATAAAACATTGATCATTACTTGGTATTAACATGGTTGTGTTCATTAATGCAGAAAAAGTTTCATTGCTTTACTTCGTTAGATATTTCAGCCTGGATATCAAGCCTCATGATATATATATTTTTTAATCGTCATCTTGCTGTGATAACACTTTTTTTTAATTGAAAAGCAGATTCTCAAGCAACACAGAATTGTTAGGATATCATTGGCCCATGGTTTTCTAGCTTCGTTGGCCAACGATTCCTTTATTTTTTATAGCCTTTCATTCGTTAGCATCACCCGTTGGCCGTCTGGTAAACTGTGGCTAACTGCTGGCTGTCAGTTAGGCTACAGTGCCTAGAAGTAAACTTCTAGAAGTAGTTACTTCTAGGCACTGTAGTTAGGCTAACGACTTGAATTGCGTCTGAGCGAACGGTTGGCGGATCGTTGAACTAACGATTTGAATTACTAATTTACAAATGGTTATAAACTGTACTAATAATAATTATGAGATGTATTAATAATTCTTTATATTTAAAATTTTAATTAGGAACGTCATCTGATTAGTTGACTTTCTAGAATTTATTTAATTTAAATTAACGATGCTTCTACTGATTAAAATTGCGTATAAATTGGCTTCTTTAGTTAACTTTTTTTCACAATTTATTGTTTGTGTTTTAACAAATATATCTAAAGTATTATGTAAATAAATTTTACTTTTATTATTATTAAAATGCAAGAATATGAGAGCTAAGAATTCCAAAATCTTAAAAAAAGAATTCCTTTAACCCTTTACAGGACGATGGTATATTATATATACCACTTAAATTTAGTTCTTTAAATGCCACGATTCCACCAGAATATTAGAATAAAATTTTGCTTTTAAAACATCATTTCAGAAACAGAAATACTTTGACACTGAAATGGTTAACTTAATATGACTTAGTTATTCAGCCCGTTCTAAATGTGATTGCTGCAGTTTCTGTTATAACATCTAACAAGTAAATGCTGTTTATTTATAACTGTTAAAAAAATAGCATTTTTAAATGTAGATTTTTATCTAGATGTATCCATCACTACATACACAAAAAAAAATTCAGTATGCAAATTTCATTCAAAAAGCAATTATATCTAAAACAAAATATATTTTTCGTAAGGAAATAGAAAATTTGAAAACTAAAGTTCATTCTGGTTTTGCTCTTTTACAAAAGTATCACGTATCACAGGAGTAATTGAACGTTCATATGAAAATAACACTTAATTCTAAAAATAATTATTACACTTGCAATATTTGGAACAAGAGGAGTCGGGAGGGGAAGAGATATTTTTTCTCCTTAAGAAAAATCACTTTCTTAAAATGCTGAATTGATTTTGCATTATAAAAGTTTCTAAAAGTACAACAAAAATAGCCGTTTTAATAGCCTTAAAATCACTAAAATAATTGAGTAAACTCTTCTCGGCACAGTCATCACATGATTTATAAAATTTTTGTCATAATTAGAGAGGAAGAAAAATATTTAAGTTTCCATAATTGAGAGAAGTGTCGTCACGGCTATAGATACTTTTTTTTTTTCTTTTCGAGAAAAATCTTCGAAAAGCAAGATCATGTTTTTCAACAAACAACAAAATCCACACAAATCATTTTTGCCTTCCATTATTTATTTTGTTCTTTTTTAAAGTTGTTTTCAAAAAACATAGTTCCACCTATAAATGAAAGTTTTCTAACTCAATCCTTTATAAAGGTTTGCGCTATGGTTTATGATCCTGCCAATTCCTTCGATGTATCTCTTTGATTTCTTTGTGAATCTATCTGTGATTTCTATCTGTTTGATTTCTTTCTGATTTCTTTGTGATAATAAAAATTTCATCCTTGCGATATTTGTCTATTAAATGATGATGATCTATAAACGAATCCTTGAAATTTGGTACACAAATCAGAATGTATGTGTGCATTCAAGGAAAAAAATATTGGATCGACTTAGGGGCGCGAAACTTTTCCTGGACGATCTCAGGGGACCTCAGGCCGATGTGCTATCGGACTAGACTGAGCTTGAAAGTAATTGCCAACAATAGATATACAGGGTGTTTATAAACTAATGAAACAAACTATCTGAACAAACTGAAAAAAATAACTGTTAATTTTACAGTAAAAAACTGTCAACCAGGACGCGAATAAATAGAAATTTTTATTTTCGTAAAATAAACAGTTTTTACTGGCATCCTGGCTGGCAGTTTTTTTTTCTGTAAAATAAACAGTTTTTTGTATTGTGTACTGAGAAACAGGGAATTTATTTATTTTCTTTTGTCCTAGAAAGAAAATTTGTAGATAATGCTTCACAAAATAAATCTAGCCGTCGAAAAATCATGAAAGATTCCACCTAAATATTTTTCAGAACGTTTAAAAATCAATTATATTTTAAGTATTGTGATGCCCTGGCTGACAGTTTTTTGCCGTAAAATCACCAGATTTTTTTTACACTGTAGAAAACCAGTATCGCAATCCACTTACTCATTCAAAAGTACAGGGTATTTCACAGGGTTGGTCTTAATCAATTACTTTTTTAAGTGATTTATTAGTCGATTAAATTTTTAGTTATTGTAACTTCAATCATGACTAATTTAATCATGATTAAAAATATAAATTATTTATTTAAAAAATTTTTCATGATTAAAAAAAAATATTCATTTAAAGATTTTTTTTCATGGTTAACTTAATCAGGATTAACCATTAATCTGATTACTAAAACGAAAATTAAACATAGTCGCCTTCCATCTTTCTTTAAAATTTGTTTTCATTGCTACGAAATTTAGATATGTTATTAAGGGTCTATATAGTATTTTTTCTATTGAAAATTATTTGCGTAGCACTAATAGTTCTTTTATAGTGTCACACAAAAGAATGCAGATACTTCATAGTCTAAGCGTGGAAAATATTTAATATATGGCTACTTTTCTGTGGAGGGCAGTTTAAAAGAATGACTTATGTCATGTTTCATGTTTAATGTTGTGTACATACGTTTTCTTTTCGAGGCTCTCAGAATACAAGTGGAATAAAGTGATCGAAAAATGATATTTGGATATTTAGATTTAAAGAAACATGCATGTATGGGAATAGATTTGATGATCTTGTAAAGTTATATCATTTACATCCAACCAAAACAACTGTGAGTTTATTTTGAAAGATCTTTACAAATGACATATTGACATATGCACTAAACTCTTTTCAGTTATTTTTTTTTTAATTTTTGGAACTTAACAATTTATATTCTCAGCAGCCCCTATTTACATGCCGATTTGGTAATCGACTGTTTTTTACCAACGCCGATTACTGAATATAGCTTGTTCAGGCTATGAGAATACAAGGTTACACTCTGCATTTTTGTTTCAATAACTTTACAGAAATCGGCGATAACAGATGGTAATCCAAGGGGGTGGGGAGGCAAGATTTTTGGAATAAATTTGTTGGATGTGTTATAATACCCCATTACAATAAATAAAACACACTCACCTTCAACCATACTTTATTCTTTTACGTTTAATTGTTTTTTAATTTACCTAGAATATGTTTTACTATTTTTTCCGAAATCATCGAAAATAAAGAAAATTTATATAAAATTTTCAAATTTAGAAAAACATGTCCCCCTCCCCCTTCCTCGCCTTTTCCTATCTGTTGTCTGTCATTGTCACATAGCTGCCAATTTTCAAAAAAATTTAAGTAAAATAATCATGATTTGAACCAGAAAAAATATTTAATGAAGTGTTTCTTGTTTCTAAGTGTCTAATAATTAACTTCTTTTGGTTAATAAAAATTTTGGTTTTATTTGATTGGAAATAAACCGGAAAGTTGGCAGCTATGTTGTCAATATACACCGAGAGCCTAGAACTAAATGTCAAATCATGAAACATCTCAAATAAAAAATGTTACCTTACATATATACAAGTGGTGGAAGTGATAGAGACGAAATTTAATAGCTATATTTAAAGTACTGCGGTATTTGATGTAATTTATACAATTTCTTCACAATGAAATGCACTTAAAAATCTTTATTATGACAAACATTCAGCAAAAAATTACGTAGTCTTTTGAAATATATTTTAAATTACACTTGTACAGGAAAAAAGCTGGTAAAATGATAGGGTAGCGTAGAATTCTGGAAAAATAAAGCTAGTAATTAAAAACGATTATCACTATTTTAATTCAATTTTGTCATTCTCAATGTCAGAGAGTCACATATTTTTTTCTTAAGTATATCTCTGGGAATGTTTTCCAGGCTATTTTGATATAGAAGATTTTAGGTCATCTTTTTCAGCATAACAATTGCCTTTTGCACAAATGTCGCACTGATATACCCTACAGGTTTTCTACTGGATTTATGTTAGGGCTCTATGATGACCAGTCCAGAAATGAAACCTTATTTGTTTTAAACGATATTGGTCATATTTCACTTTGAATGGATATTATATAATATATTATCTTGACAAAATAAAAATCTATATTTAAGCAGCGTGAATTCTAATTTGTGAAACTAACTGGGTAAAAAAAATAACTAATTAATTAGGAAATCTAATTTACGAAAATAATTTTCTTAGCATGAAAAGAAAAAAAACAGTTTATTTGTTTCATTATCATTTTGTTTTCAAAATTTCGTTTAGTGAAAGGCTTATATTTCTTCTATCTTATATTTAACCTGTGTGCAAAATAAATATTTCATATTTCATTTATAGAATGACCTGGATTGTTACTTAGAACAGTGAATATGACAGAACACAGAAGCTAGAAATTTGCGATTATCGATTGCTTCTGTACTATATTTTACTGCAATCTCTAATATGTAATCATAGAGTAAACGGCTGCTTATGAGTAATTTACGGCCTCACAAAAGGTGAAAATAACTATAAAGAATTGAGAAAAAATACATTAGTGGCAGTCTAAAAGAAACAGAAATGAAATAAAATGACATAAAATCACTATTGAAAAATGCATGACTATTGTTTGTGTTAAGTGAACGGCGAAATGGAGTTTAATATAAATAGGGAAAATGTGCAAAAATATTTACATGTAATGACTGTAAATCCAGTATTTGTTTAGGGTCTTTTTGTGTAAATAACATCTATCATGCTGTTTTCTAATTTCATACGCTGCATGATAAAGTGGCACCATTTTTTATTTAATAAACCAGTAAATAGGACTTCTTTTACTAATTCTGGTGTAAAAGCATATAACTTTTTCTCTAATTTATATGTACATATACGTACAGCCCTAGGATTTAAAAAAAAAAAAACACCCTCTACTAAACACAGTCTCAAATAAACATAGATAGATCCTGATACCAATCGATTGGGAACAATATCTACTGCCATTTAATATTTTTACATTTTTATTTTAGGGGTTATCTTCATACTAAAATGAACTCAAACTTTATTATTTAAATAAAATTTACAACATTTCTACGATTGTTTGAGTAATTTACTTTTTTTAAAATAAATCGATTTCATGGGTTATCTCCAAGTTGAAATTAAGTAATTAGTGCCATACTCTAATGAATGTCTAACAGAATGAAAACAATGAAAAGTAATCAGTATGATATTTTATCCCGTGCTATATTATAGACTGTAATTTCTCCTTTTCAGATAAATAGCAGAATTTAAATGGTTGAAAATAATGCATGAATTTCAGATATATAGTATATAGTATTTAAAATTAACGCTTAAATAATACATGACATAAGGATTACACATCTCTTGGTACAGTCGTGGAAAAAAAACTGAACACCCCCCACTAACTCTGCAACAAATTATAGTAGAAGGAAGTGACTGGTACCAAACGATTGGAAATAAAGTCTACTTTTAAATGATGTATATAAAATTTGCTTAGGGGGCCATCTACATATAAAAACACACCCAAACTTTGTTTTTTTCAATAGCAAGACTCAAATTTGACAACATATTTGAAATCTGCAGTTCAAACTATGCCTAGATACCAAATTTCATTAAATTCCTACGATTAGTTTCTGAGAAATTAATTACTTTATAATGAGCATATTTAAGGGGCTGTATCCAAATTGAAGTTCGGTTCTCGATTGTTGAAATGCTGCAGAATGTCACTTCTTTTAATGTATTATGTTTTACCGATATGACCATTTTACTCACTTAATAAGTTTCGGTTATTGTTATATGCGGTAAAATAATGTTTACAACTGTTGAATTATCCGATTTTAACCCCTTGGGGACAAGTGACACGTATACGTGACGCATAAGATGCTCAGAATCCTCGATTTTTCCCACCAGTTATTTTTTATTGTAAGCTTTGCTTACTATATCTTAGCATTTCCACGATTCAATCAGACGAAAATTTCTGTTTTAAAAAACCGGTGGTAAATTATTAAAAATTCTGTAATAGACGCACTTTACGAAGGGGTTAAAAAACCATAAGATTATTTGTAATTAAAATAGTTTTAGAATATGTAAATGTTATTGGAATTTTACAGGTGCTTTTATAATGCTGTTTCTCAGATTTTGCATCTATTTAACTCGCCTTTTTTTTAGTTTATTGTCAGAAACGTGAATAATAGTGACAAATACAAAATGTAGAATTTAAAAAAATAGTATAAAGCAGCGTAAGAAATCAAAGTAAAAAAAAAAAAAAAAAAAAAAAAAAAAAAAAACGCAGATAAATTGTTTTTTAGTCTGAAAATAAATCCAGACATTGCTTTTTTTTTAGTAGCGAGGGGGGGGGGGGCGGGGGTGTCGCAGGATTTATATTCCGATTTATTTGAAGACCTAAAACTAAATCTATGTTATAAAGACATCTGAATAACTTTACATTCGTTATTCTTCTTCGGAATAGGGTTAATAATTCTATGATTAAACCTATTCTGGTAGTTCATTTGAAATTTTACAATTAACTCATTAATGCCTCTTGGCAAGAAAACTTACCGTTTGCCATTTATTATTATTATTATTATTATTATTAGACTTTTTTGCACACTGCTAGCGATTGGGAAATAATCTTGCCTATCAGAAAACCATAAAAATAACTTGTATTTTTTTTTTCAATTAGCCTGTTTAATCGAATAGATCTAAATACGAAAGTTATAGAAGAAAAAGTTTAATTATTTTAAGTTCGTTATTAATGGAATAAAAACTGAACATCCATACATATTTGTAAAGATTACAATTTTTGATTGATATACAAAAGTTAATAAAAGTTTAAATTAGCATTTTTAAGTAACAAATACTTTCGCGTTAATACTTTATCTAACAACCATTTAGTGTAATATTGCAAACAATTTAACAAGATTTGAGAAAATCTTGTTTTAATCCCAGCCTATGAGTATAATATTTTCTCAAACAGGGATGAGCGCGCTCCGACCCGAATATCGATTCTTACCACTAAATTTTAATAGTATTCTCCAACCTAAAGAATTTCAGAAATTTTGTTCTTGAATAAGGTAACAAATACTATTAAAATTTAGTGGTGTCAATCGGGATTTCGAGTCGGAGCGCTCCCATCCCTGTTCAAACTATGCTTTAATGCACATCATAGACGGCCCCTTAAAGCAGCATCTTGCCGTTTTTTAAGCGTAATTTGAAAACTACTTGGTAGAAAAATGTAAAATTTTGAATACACATAAAGCAGGACATAATAAATATAAATCCATCAAAAAAATTGTAGGTTACAATTCATAATTTTTTCGAATATTAATTTCATAATTCATAATTCATATTATAAAATTATAAAAATTACAAATTTGACATATTTATGTTTGGGCTTTTTAGTATTATAACCAAAAAAAAAAATTAACACATTACAATTATAATCTCAGGAGATATTAATAAAAATATGAAAATGTAATTTAACATTAGAGGCTCTAAAATTTGAATGTTTATAACTCGAAAACTTATCATCCAAATGACTTAAAATTTTGTATCTAGGCATAGTTTGAACCGAAGATTTAAAATATCGTGCCAAAAGTGGGTGTTTCCATTGAAAAAAATAAATTTTAGGCTTGTTTTAATATGTAGATGGCCCCTTAGGCAAATTTTAGATATATAATTTAAAAGTAGACTTTGTTTCCAATCGTTTGGTACCAGTCACTTCCTTCTACTACAATTTGTTGCAGAGTTAGTGGGGGGTGTGCAGTTTTTTTTTCCACGACTGTACATTTAGTGAAAGTTTATTGAAACTGCAAAATCTGCATATCAAAAACTGCATGAAAACATACTTACTATTAGAGTACTAGTTTATGAATAAAAATCAACAACAATTGAATGTAAAATGTAGTGTTAAATTTTGCACAAACTGTTATGATTTATATAACCTACACTGACAGAAAAAAAAGTTTCTTTCAATTGGTGTAAAAATATAGAATCTTCTTGTATTATTAACAGCTACAATTCAACGATTGTAGCGATGGTAACTCAAATAAGGAAACATTGCAATTTTCTTTCTTGTTTTCCAATACTCGATAAATCTGGAGCTGTTTTTTCTTTTAGCAGCAAGCTCTTCAAGTACAATGAATGCCAAGTAAAACAATAGTATATCAAATACAAAAGGTATATAAGAATCATTTTGCTAATAATTATAGAGTATCCCACTAGAAGGCGGCTCCCAAAAATGTTCCGTTTACATAAAAAAATGCAGGAAGAAATAAAACAAAACAGTTGCATATTATATCTGTATGTTTTAGAAATGAAGTTGTCACAAGCGGTGCTGGAAATATTCTCCCCGAGCTTCCAAACACAGCTGTAATAAATACCATTTATTTTCCGGTGTGTAAAACGCTCCCTTGTACGCTGCACCCCAAAATGTGACATTTAAAAAAAGAAAAAACAAGAAAGTTAAATAATGGCAGTACCTAATTAAAAAATAAAAATATTTATATAGCAAAACCCTGTAATAGCTAATAACTAATATTCTATAGTTATTAATATAATAATTAATACGGCAATATATAACTATATATAACTATATAATATATACTAATAACTATATACTAATATAAAAATTATGTTCCTTCATTTTATAAGACGCACATTTTTAAGGCGCATTTTAAGGGTAAACAAATGCGTCTCATACACCGGAAAATACGGTACATATTCCTGTACTTTTTTCTAAAACCAACATTTCCTTAGGCTTACCTTCTAGTGAAACACTCTGTAGTTATCAATATGCTCTTTTTTTTAATTATAATATCCGTAAACTGCTTCTTTGCATAAAAATTAATTTACAGATAAAACAGAGGGGAGAGGGTGAAACAAATAATGCACTAAAGTGAAGTGAATGTGAAGTGAAAGTGACTAAATGAATAACGCAAACACTGACACATATATTGCAAAATTGATATTTAAATTCACTAACAAAATATATTAACATTTTCAAAAATGTGCAAAATGATATGAATATCTTTATCTAATAACGATTTATCATGCTGTTAATCAGTTTTTAATCATTAAGTTTAAACTTTATTAAAAAGTGCAATTAAGTGAACTGAATTATATATAAAGTAAAAGCGATTAAGTAAACACTGATTAATTACATACTGAAAACAAAATCATTTACAAAATATATCAACATTTTCTAAAATAAAAGTAAAAAATGCAGGGATTGTCGTGGTCACTTTCTTGGCTACCAGTTTTTCTAAACAATAATCTTCGTTTTAAATTTCTATTTCAATTGTTGTAGAAATTTGTTTCGTGGTAGATTTCTGTTGCAAATATTGTAGAAATCCCCCACGAATATTTTTGTTTGAAAATAATGGTAGCCAAGACAGTGGGCACGCCGACCCCTTCAAAATGATAGAAATAGGTTTTTCTTATAGCGAATAATCCATATTATTAAATCGTTCTAAAACCTTAACTTTTAAATGTGATTAAATAAATACTGCATACTGTAATTAAGTGAAGTGAATGTGAAGTAAAAATGATTAAATAAATACTGCAAAAACTTATTAAATACGCACTGCAGAATTAATTTTTTAAATCGTTTACAAAATATATTAACATTTTTGAAAATAAAGGTAACAAAATAATATGAATAGTTTTGTTTTATAACGCATAATTCATGCTTTATAATCACTTTTTAATCCTTCAGTTTTAAATAAGTAATTGAAATTAAATAATTTCATCCACTTCTCTGAATTTCAGTGAGGTGAATATAAAGTAAAAATGATTAAATAAATACTACAAAAAAGAGTTAATCACATACTGCAAAATTACTATTTAACTTTAGTTGCAAAATACGTTAATACTTTCAAAAATAAAATTACCAAAATGATATGAATAGCTTTGTTTTTCAACGAATAACTCTTACTATTTAATCACTTTTTAAACCTTAAACTATCTCTGTTAACAGATAAAAAAGTCCACACAACTTTGTCTGCTATAATTTACTTTTGGTAAAAACAACTTTTTCGATAAAACTGACGGAATTCTTTCACAGAGACAAGTAATTTAGCTCAGTGATCACCCAAGCGAAAGATAGCGTATCATCACGCAAACAAAATGTATCTGAATGAACTAGTATCTGAAGACATCGCTCGTCAAGAAATGTGTCTCGTGACTAAGTACTATCTTTGCTTAGTATAATAATAATAAATTAGTTCAGAGAATCATGAAAACGTTTCATGAAAATTTTATTTAGCCAGAATTTCGTGATAATTTCAATGCAGAGATTGATGTTTTCGGGATCTTTTACTATTAATTGAAAATATTTTATAAAAAAATCTTAATTTTTATACAGCCGAACTCAGTTATAGTGAGCTCGAATGTAACGAGAAACTGTTTTAGCGAGGAAATCATGACAAAATAGTTAGTTAAATATAAAATACGTTGAAAGAAACTTCGTTATTATGGGTAAACCTCGGCTATAACGAGCAAAAAAAAAAATGTAGACTCACATAAATGTCCCATTTTATATCCTCATTCTTCTTAAAGAAAACACCATACAATTTCATATTCGCATCTGGGTCATTCCATGGTAACTTGTGTTACATTTAGAATAATTAATTTCAGTAATTTTCGTAATTTAACACTAAAAAATATTCAAAATGTAATGCTGATATGATTTGTTAATTCAATCTATACAAAGTGAAATTTGGATGAAAATTACTATTTCTTGAACTCTGAAAATTATGTTTCGTATGGTAACTCACGTTACTGAAAGAGGAATGTAAGTTATCATAATAAATATAGTTGCCAGTGTTCAAGAAATAGCACTAAAGGTATATAATTTTCACCTAAATTTCGCTTTGGATAGGTTGAATTAACAAATCATATCAACATTAAATTTTCAATAGTTTTTGGTATTATATTACGAAATTACTAAAGAAAATTATTCTAAATGTAACGTAAGTTACCATGGAATGACCCATCTACACCATTGCTGAAAATTATGAAAATGAGATTAAGTGTGATACGGATGATTCGGATACAATATCTTCTTCTCCTCCAGCAGTTGCTTTTAAATGCAGCACAAAATTTCAAAGATTCTTAGAAGCAAAGAGGCAAGTGATCATATTTTTCACGCAGTGAATCTAATTAGATGAAAAGTAAGAGTATGTAATGAAAAGGATTCTGAAAGTGTTAGTTTAGAGTTAGTTTATAACCTAATTTTAGTTAGTTTATAACCTATTTTTTTTAACCTGCTAATAATAACAAATAAATAATAAGAATACATTATTTTTCCTCTTTCATTGCATTTTTTTCTTATTCATTTACTTAAGAATATCAAATATTACAAGGATAAAAACAAACACTGCATTATAAATAATAATTTAGTTTCATACTTTTACTTAAAGAACGCATATTTGCCTACCTCTATAAGTGTGATAATGCAGCTGTTTTTACCAATTTAATTAGACTTTCATGTATTATCTTACTTACATGGAGAATAAATAAATAGAGCTTGAACTCGCTTATTGCGAGGACATAGTTATAACGAACATCGCTGGTTCCTTCATCCTCGTTATAACCGAGTTCGACTGTATGTATTATGTATAAATCATAACAATTACTTATGTGCAGATTGCTTATAATGCAGAAAAATGTGATACTGCATAAGTTTCAAATTGTATACAACTACTGAGTGAAATACAATAGAAAATTTTAATAGAGAAAAATCACGTGAAATACAAAGTACCAGTAGATCCCTGGATACTTTCGAACTGCAATCTGTGAGATTATATGCAGATACGTTTTCCACTAAATTTTAATTAACTGCAATTTTTAATCAAACAACGCGTTTTAGCGAAATGTGAGTGTGCAATGTTAAAAGCCTGTTGAAAGACCTTTCCTGTGATACCTCATTCATCATTGTGCGTTTTGTATCCGCATAGACAAAAGGGATGTTGACATCAGAAATGATATATATATAAATTATCTAATGTGGCTCAAGCAAATTAACTGCATTGAACAATTGGACAATAACGGAAGAATGGTTATTAGATGTATATTTTTACATTTATTTAATTTAGTGTTTTATACTTATAAATTTCCATTCAGCATGCACAAGAAATTTTATATATGCTTAATAACACACAATATATTAAAATTCGTAAAAAAAAAAAAAAAAAAAAAAAAAAAAAAAAAAAAAAAAAAAAAAACATCGCACTCAATTAAAAGTGTGGTTGCGAAAAATTAAATAAAGTTATTTCCTTTAACAAATAACTGACATTCGATACAATGAAAATTCTATAATTCTTGATGATATATTTTGTGATCCTCTGAAACAACATTGATCAAAGGAACACATACAAACACGTGCGCTCCCGCGCACGCACGCAATAGGATATATACTCATTTTTGCTTCATTGCCTCATCTAAAAATACCTTAAAACCTAAAATCAATACAAAATTATGAAAGGATTTTTTGATTTGCTTGATGAAAAACGAGAGTATATAGATTGCATCAAGATCTAACAGAATTACCCCCAATGTATTAGCCTAGTTATCCTAGTTTATGAGACAATTATGATTTTCGCTGGATGTCAACTGAGCATAGATTTTGTTTTCCTTGTAAAAAGGCTTTTTTTTTATCTTGTTGTTTAATTGAGTATAGTGTTGCAAACATGTTCATCGAATCTTATCAGTTCAATCTGCTAAAATTGTAATACAAAATTCAAAACTTTTAATTATACAATTTTTTTTTTTTTTTTACTTTCATTTATTTCTTTAAATTTCTATTACAAAAATAAATAAATAAATAAAAATCGCGACTTCCTTTAAGTAATTTAAACATGTTTACGCGTTATAAAGTAACTTAAACCTGTAACGTAATTTACCTGTTGAATAGTTGTGCCATTTTCAGGAATTGAAAAGGTATCAGTAATTTTATATAAAAAATAAATAAGTAGCTGCAACGATGAAAATTAAGAAAGGATATTATTAATCCCATTTGGTACGTTTTATTATGGCCCGACACTGTTATGGTCCGTACATTCACTTCGCAAGTTATTTGCTATTCGTGTTTATTGCTATGTTATTTATTATTATCCTTTAAAACGTTATTACTATTTGCATATTATTAAAATAAGAAAAAAAATCCATTTACAAAGAGAAAAACGTATTTATCCCAAAACCATAAAATTTAGTTATGACGGATAATATGAATTCTAATCAGCCACCGTCTATCATGTTTTCTGTTTTGGATGTCTGTCTTTAGATCACTCTCTATAATTATTTCATGAGCTTGTCTTTCTCGAATCATTAACAAGTGGTACACGGATGCCTTTAATTTAGTACTTTAATCTTTTGCATGGTAACATTTCCAGTTTAAAAATAATGTTCTAAAATTTGATAAATATCAGTTTAAGTACATGTGAAACAGTTTAAAATTAATTTCAAAAACATCAAAGTTATTTTCCTAAATTAAGTTTTCTTACAAGTATTACAAATCTTCTGTCACACAGAATTTTAGGAAGATTTCGTAAGAAATACTACCTATTACATTCTCCCCTAAGTTGGAATTTCTGGAAAATTTTTGCAGATCTACGCCGACCAGAACCCGAAACCACCCCAATCTCAAAACTTTATATATATATATATATATATATATATATATATATATATATATATATATATCAATCACTTTTTTATGGACACGATAACTTCCATAATTCTGCACAAATCTCTTCCAAACTGATACATAAAACCAAGGGGCATAAAATCTTGGTCAAGTTCGTTAATGGGCAAAATCGAACCAATGAGGAGGGGGGGGAATGGGGGGAGGCTTTTTGTGAAAACATAATAAACCCCCATAACTTCTTAATTATGATACGTATCGAATCCGTTTAAAGTTATTATTACTTCTAGCAAAAGGACCGAAAATTTATGTATGACAGATTTTTGATATCATCAAAAATGGACTCAAGCGGGGGGGGGGGAGATAGGGGTTTTATAAGTAAAGAATTCATAACTTTGTCATTTCACAAGATGTCAAATCCGTTTAAATTTATTATAAATCCTCTTAATATTATCTACAACTTTTACAGTGACAAGTTTTTTATAGGACCAACCTTTACAGCAAAAAATTAAATTAAATTAAATAAAAAAAATTAAAAACAATAATATCCCTGCCGGCTCCACCTACAGACACATTTAGATTTCGAAGCGGGTGGTCCCAACTGTCGCATCATGACAAAAAGGTCATTTCTTCTGCAATTCCCAATAAATAGGCACCCCACGGTCTGCGTCTTCGAAATCTACCTGTGCCTGTAGGCCGAGCCGTCAGGAATTTTTTATATATATAGAATTTACACTTAGCTCTTTGATATAATGATTTCGTTAGCGTACATCTTTACCACAATTTTCAATAGAAATTTTTATCTTATTTAATTACAGAAAAATATTAGAAATTGTGCAATTTAACGAGGCGACTACAAAGTCTGCTATTTAAATATTAAATAGAAATTTTCGAATCAGAAATGGTGGTTCAAAACTCCTTGGAAATTCCCAGTAGTGTGCTCACATTGTAATTTCTGAATGACAGCATTTTATTTAATTAACTTAAAAGTCAATGAAAAGAGTTATTGCATTACTTGTAATTATAAAAGTCACAAACGAAACATCGGATTATAAAACAACGTAAGTAAAATATCTCTTGAGAATTCTACTCATAATTAAGATTACTTGCAATGTATTTGAAATGTGACAATGAATTAAATGCTTTTTGAAAAGT
Organism: Maratus michaelseni; assembly: GCA_963931845.1. Lineage (NCBI taxonomy): Eukaryota > Metazoa > Arthropoda > Arachnida > Araneae > Salticidae > Maratus > Maratus michaelseni. The sequence goes on from OZ007599.1 coordinate 253,948,139, forward strand.
CAATTTTGAAAGTGGCAGATCCATTGTTCATGTTTCATAATCGCAAAGCGGTGATATAAAGGATTAATGTGAGTTACATTACTTTTCATTAGCCATACATAATTTAAATAGGCATAATTATTTCATGCGAAAATGTAGTTTTTGAAGAATTTATGAAAATTGAAAAACATTTATATGAAGTTGGAAAACTTCGACTGCATTCCAAATAAAAGAGGTGAAGGTAATCTAATTATTGAAGTAAGGGGGAAAGCAAGAAAATGTAAAGAAAACACAAAATGAAGAATTTTGTTTCTAAGCGTAATATACAATGTGTCTGAAAAGTCTTTCCCTTCTTGATTACAAAATTTATTCATCCGCTACATATAAGAGAGACATGCGAAAGTGGTACCAAAATGTTGGAAAACTAACCAAGTTCTTTTGTTGCAGGTTTCTGTAACGTGGCGTAGTCTAGAAGTGTCCAGAAAACCAGACCACAAACCGAGAACTGGCCGATCATCAACATCAGTTGAAAGGGTGGAAGAAGTGGCACAGGCTTTCGTGCGAAGTACCAAGAAATCAGTGCTTACGGTCTCACTTGAATTACAGATGCCAAAAGGATATCGTGATACCACAGGACACACTGAGCCACCCCCCCCCCCCCCCTGATTTGCGAACATTTTTGGTTTCCTGGACACTGCTACACTACAGCCCAGTTATGGAAACCTAAAAAACTTGGCCAGTTTACCAACATTTTGGCACTAGTTTCACATTCCTATCTTATATATAGCGGATAAGAATAAATTTTGTAATCAGGGACAGATTTTTCGGATACCCTGTAGAATTACGGAAACTAGCCAGCTATTCAACGAAATCATAATACAATAGATCATGTACTTTGACATATCACAGTTTTTGATCAACATCCTATTTTAGAATCATACGAATATTGCATATCACAGAATTCGGACTGACTTCCGTTTTAGAATCAGTTGAAAATTTCATGTAAGTCTTGATTATAGCTTAATCATAGTAGGCACGTACTTAATGCCTCGAGCTTTTGGGGAATCAAAGTATATTTAAAACGTTTTAATATAAAAACACATTTTTCTACATATACAAGACATAAAAAACAAAAATGTTTAAGAATATTGCAAAGAAAATTATTTGTTCATTCCTTTAAAATTGCTAGGGAATGAGAAACGAAAGATCATTGGCATAAATTTCTTGTTATACACAAAATTGACTCAATCTAAGCAGCAAAACGCGTGAAAAATCTCGTTAATGAGATTTTGCAAAAAGAAAAATACTTAATGTTGAAAATTAAAGATTTCTTAAAATAATCCTTTTTATGGTTGTCAATAAGGTTATCTATAATTATTAAAGGATTTTTTACAGATTCGAGATAAGTACTTTGAACAATGTGTCATTTTTTCATGTGAATGTAATCTGAAGAATGTAATCTGGTTTAGAAAAAATAAAGAGAAAATTTATAAAAAATAAATGAAATTGTGTACACATAAAAGTCATATAAACAAAATTTCCAATGTAAAATTTGTTTGTAGTCTCTTGTAACATATTCTATTGAGGTAACAGGTCAATATATTTGTTTGTATATTAAACGCAATTAAAACGATAAAGTATTGTTATCATAATTGCAATGCAGATAATCCAAATTTTGCAATTGCAATACAGATCCAAAACAATTGCAATACAGATCCATATAATCCAAAAGTTGAAAGAAATTTTCTTAAAATTGCATGGTGATAGAAAAATTTTAACATGTTCATTTTTAACGCCTTAAAATCTATAGGAAATACGCAATATATTGAGAAACAGAAAGTTCGTTAAAATTTGTTGAATAGCGCAATTAATGCTAGTTAAAAGTGACAATGAATAAAATAGATTTTGAAATTAATATACCAGTTGCGTATGTTTCGTATCTGCAATACGGTAATATATAGTTAATGTTAGTTACGTTAATTTTCATTAGGTTTATTTTAATGTACAAATTTGCTAATCTATCCGGATTTGTAACTTTGAATAACCATACATAAAAACTGAAAATTATTTTTATAAAAATTCGGAAACGGCAACTATTCTAAATGAAAGAAGTGCGGTTACTTGAAAATGAGCATGCAAAAGGACAAATGGAAAATATAAAGAAAAGCGAAAGTTCAGATTTTTTTTTAAGCGTGACATACGATTACGGATACTAGCCCGCTATTTCCTTGAAATCAGCATAAAATAGATAATGTCTTTTGACATATCACAGAATTACGATCGATGTCCTGTTTTAGAATCAGTTGAAAATTCCAAGCTATTACAATCCACTTCCGTAGAAAGGTTGTAGAACCCATTTATCCATTTTTTGGTATATGAAAACAGCATTGCCATCTTTCGTTTTACTCTGCATTTGACCTTTTTAATGACCTCTAGACCGTGTTCACAATTTAACTATGTCAGTAAAAAAAATGTTAACTTTCAAGAATAATTCCCAATGCAAAAATTATCTCTTTATATATTTTAGTGAATTCAAATTGATTAGATTGGTTCTAAAGGAATCATTATTTTTAAGGATATGTAGGTTAGTATTTTAGTAAATGTAATTTTTTGTGAAAGAAATGTGATTTTATTAATTTATTATTAAAATTTTAATACAGATATATCTGTTATACATTTAGTAATTGGAAAACACTTACTTTACTTAAAAAATTACATTATTATAACGAGAAAAATTTTATTTTGAAAAATGTAAATAAAAATGGGTTAAAGAACGTTTCTTTTACTAGATTTTTAAAACACTATTTCTTGGTATCTAAGTATTTAAAAACATACAGACATTTTTAATTATTGTTTAATTCATAAGGATTTTTAGTGGTTCTGAAGCATGCTATATATTGTTTTGTCATCTCCCATATTTGTTTGATATGCATTGACAAACAACCTTTTTAGGCTATCTATATATTTCTAATTTCTACACTTAATCTAACAGATATGTGCTTTAGTTTTAAATATTTTATGGCAAATCCTACATTTGATATCTTTTTAATAAAATTTCTTCAGATATTCCGCCTTTAATGGTTTTGTACGTGTATTTTTACATTTTACTGTGCATTTTTAATATAATTTTTCAATATTTTTTCAACTTACCAATATTTTAAATATTGATTGTTCAATGAATTACTTAAGCATCTAAAAATGTTTTCTTCTTAATTTCTAATTTATGGAATGCAGTTTCTTCTCGCCAATAATTGCGCATTATACTGTTCTTTTTCATGAAAATTCATTAATTTAATAATTTTATATTAGTTTATAATTTTTATTCGTGCCTCCCTATCTTAGTATTTAGAAATATTTAAGAAATAATTTCTCTAGAATCAGTTCTATTTCTAAAATTAACTTACTTTATAAACAGTTAATCTCTTTAACATTTCGAAATTAATCTCAGCGATTCATAAATTTAGTGTTACATCCCAGTGCTATAACTTCTTATTAAGTGTTTATAAATCTTTTAAAATAGTTTGGTTAGATGGATGGACATTGAATTAAAGAAATTGGTTGCTATTGTTATATATTTTTAAATTATAAATAGCTATTTAAAAATTATACCAAACAACAATAAAAGCGATCTTATTACATTGCTATATATCAAATATTTTATATTTGGAATTCTATTTAAGTAATTTTGCTTTTCTCCATTAAAATTCAATTAATTATTATTTATTTCAATGAATTTCATTATTTTATTTGTTAGCTTTCCACTTTTTCTAGGTAGTTACAAAAGTTTGAAAATAACTTCAAATAAACAGAAATATAAATACACGTTTTGAATTATTGCGTCTTTATGTAAAAGTTATTTTAAAATCTTATTCTTTTAATTGCGTATGAAATGTTTATAGTTCTTGATCTCTTCTTTTTTCTCTTCAGTAATTAACTAAATACGTACATCTTTCCCTCCTCTTCTAATTCATTTATTATGTGTTAATTGTTTTTCTACTATCGGTAGTCCAGACAACTAATAGTATAGTAGTCATTATTATCACTATTATTATTTTTATTTTAATTTTATTCTTTGCAGTAAAATGCACTAAACAGTTTTCAAATAGCATTTATTGTTTATTTAATTATGTAATTATTTTTTATATTTGAGACATATAAACAGAAAATTACATGCATAGCCAAAACGCGCTGAAAGAATATTTATCATATAGCCAATTAAAACCCACGAGTGACAAATTATTTAATGGGTGGATTTGCATAGTTTTTATTTTTACATTTACGAAATAGATGCGATTAGTAATAGTAGCTATTAAATGCAAAATTTAGTTAATGGAATTTTTCGAACAAAAATTGGTGAAAATAGGAGGGTTAGAGGCAACCAATGAACTAACTGAAATTTTCATTGTTTTTAAATTCAATATATATATATTATATATACAGGGTATCTCAAAAACATTGACTTAGGGTTTTATTCCTTAAGTATTGATCATAGACATATATTATAAATTACAAAGTTGCGTATAAAAGGGAAATTATATGAAATCCATTAAAATTTTCAAGAGATTAAATTTGAAGAAATACAAAATGTAAATTTTTATACGGCCCCCGTACAAAAAATGTCCCAGTGAGTAAAATGTGCCCTATACACTAATAAGGTCATGTACAAAATTTCAGCATTTTATCATAAAAAGTCTCTGAGATATGAAAATACATAAATGCTGGCTTAAACCACTTTTCGATACCTGGATATGAGTTCGCAAAGGGGAAAAATCATGTCGGATGATCGCGTTTCAGGGGTCGTACACAAACTACGAAAGAAAACAATGTTTGCATAAATAAACAATTGTTCTATTTATTGGTACAAATGTATCTAAATTGTGTAGAAATAATAACTTTACACAAAGATTACAAAGCTTCTTCAAAATGTTTTCCATCTATGCCAATACAGAGCTGCATTCTAAGCTGTTTTAATGTTCATTGACTGCCATTTCCAAGTTTTATTCTGTAATTCATCATGTAAAATTTAAGGTATTTTCAGGAAGCATAGTTTTGTAAATTTGTAAATAAAACTAAAGATAACAGCCATGTATTATTTGCTTATGATGCATTTCTGCATCAAGTCATCTGCACTCTCGCTGTAAACATTTACATTTTAATTTATGATTACCCCCTCACCAGCTTTGTTTAAACATATCTGTGCGACTTTTTATGATAAAATAGTGAAATTTTCTACATGACCTTATTATTGAATGGGGCACATTTTAAACAGTGGGAAATTTTTTGTAAGGGGAGCTGTAAAAATTAAATTTTGTATTTCTTCAAATTTAATCCTCTGAAAATGTTAATCAATTTTATAAAATTCTGAACCTTATTTTACGTAACTTTGTAATTTATAATATAGGATCAATTATAATATAGATTCAATTATAGTACAGTATTCAATTATAATATAGTTCAATTATAATATAGGTTCAATTATAGTACAGTATTCAATTATAATATAGTTCAATTATAATATAGGTTCAATTATTGGATCAATATTTAAGGAATAACAAGAACGAAAAATCATGCGTCAAGCATAGATTATGTAACACTTTCCAACGCTTCCAAAATAATTTTACGAATCATACTCTTTTATAAGCTAAAAGATAACATCTAAGTAATCCGAATACTTTACTCAGCCCTGTATAGGATCTATAGATTTGTATATATACTACATAGGATGCTAAATTTTAGTTCAGTTAGGAAACACGTAGCACAGTTTAAAATTCTCCGTCTGGAGTTAAATAATACGGAAATGTGTTCCCGAACTTTTGTACTTCCCTGTATAGGATCTACAGAATTTATACACACCACGTAATATACAAAAAGCGATTTAAAATTAAAATCGCATTCAGTAACTTAAAACGCACTTCCAGGAATTATTGTTAACATACAGTAGAGAATTCTTTTGTGTGTCCCTGTAAATGAACGATGACTGCTATACACACAATATTCTGTAGTAAGTCTCTTGTAATGAACCTTATATAAATTTCAATGCGTTTAAAATAGTGAAACATTATTTAAATAAACCGCAGACGATTTTTCTCCATAGACGTAATGTAACGGAATTCTTTTGACTGTCCCTGTAAAGTAAGTATAAGTGCTATGCACACCCTATTCCATATTAAGCTTCTTCTAATGCACCTTAGTGATATATATAAATTTCAATGCGTTTAAAGTATTGAAACATTATTTAAATAAACCGCAAATGATTTTCCCCATAGACCGCAATGTAACGGAATTCTTTTGAGTGTCCCTGTAAAAAAACTATAAGTGCTACACACTTCCGTTGAAATAGGGAACATGCTATAGATAACGATTATAACATATAAAATTTGCAGGGCAATCCGAGCATATTTACGGGAGTTAGAGCACGGACAGACGGCAGACGGCAGACGGCAGACGGCCAGACGGCCAGACGGCAGACGGCCAGACGGCCAGACGGCCAGACGGCCAGACAAACCGAAGTCATAAACACTTTTCAACTAGGTTGGAAAGTGTTAAAAACCGGCTAGATAATAGAGTTGTATGTGAGTTTTAAGCAATATATGTGCCCAGTTCAGGTAATATTTATGAATACGTATGAAAATAATGTGAAAATTTTCTTTTTGGATTTTTATTTTCAATTTTAAAATGCTAAATTCTAATGGACTATAATTTAAAAAGCTAAATACTTGGATATAACAATTCTTGAAAATGTCTGATTACGTTTAGCATAATATTACGATTTTAGATTAAAACATGCTGAAATACTAAGGACATTGGCAGTAAAAAGTAGAACTTATATGACCATGCGCCATTTCAAATGAACTTATCATATTTTAGTCGCAAATAAAAGTGTAAAGTACGACTGCATGAACATTCTTTACTTCCTGATACTCATTGCAACAATTCATTTGTCATATCTGGTCATTGTTTTTAAATACAATTCCAACTCCTAATTTCAATTAAATGGTAAATTTTTTTTAACAAAAACTCTTGTTATTGTACAAAATTAAATGTGTGTACTGTTACACATTTCATTAGAAAAATTTATTTCTCTTATTTTGGGATGGAACTTTGGGATAAGGATAGATCATATGCTCCACACAAAGTTTGTTCTGTTAGTGTATAAGATTTAATAATGTAGTCCAAAGATAAAAATAAGCATTCATATTTACTATACCATTAGTATAGAGGGGGACTAAATACCACACTGATTTTCTTTTCTTGCTCATGTAATATTAAGACAAGAGTCAAGAGTCTAATGACAAGAAAGCTTTTATATACCCAAATCTTCCTCAACTTTACTACTTGTTCCACACGGTCCACAAATTTCTGATACTGTTTGACAAGACATTTGGAGATTTTGACCCTCACCTGATTTTTATTCAGATAATGGTGCTGATGAAGAAATTTCAATGTAATATAGACAATGATGCCCCCAAACATTCAATTAGTTTGAACATTCTGATTTAATCAGAGATTTGGGGTTTTCCAAGGGATCTGCTAAAATTTTAGGCTCCAGCCTATAAGAAAAAAATTGTTAACACCTAAAACATCTATTTATGTGTATATAATCAGAGTACAGGAGTTTACTTTTTACTTTTTGCAGGATAGTGACTAAGTTTACTGCAAGGATATTAAAAGATTGTTGCGCAAGTTCGGCGTTAAATATAAAGCCCAGTAATAGAGATTTTTATTGACTACACTAAAGAAGGTATTTAAACTGTTCTTTTACATGATGGGAAAAAACATGCCTCTCCCTGAGCTACTGTACCATGGTCGATGGAATAATGTATGATTGTCAATTATTGCTGAGTATTTAATCGTGAAAACGGAAAATCATTTTACACCACACTGTTAAAAATTTGCAGCAAACTGTCCAGTCATTTGACCGTTTTTGTAGTAAACAGTTATATAACCGTAATTTAACGGTATTCTGAACGTATTATTGCTCATTTTATGGGCAGAATATAGTTAAACTATGGTTATGTAACCGTTTTCTAGAAAAAAGGTCAAATGACTGGACAGTTTGCTGCAAATTTTTAACAGTGCAGTAAAACAAAAAATCGAAGTTTTACTATCAAACGAAAACAGAAATATAAAACATTTTGACTAAGAAAAATAAATGCATTTAAATATTTTCCAATGCATTTTAATGTATACGTATATTACGTATTTTAATATATACGTATATTACATATTTTAATATATACTATACATAAATTTTAATATAATTTTTTTTCTATTTTACTTATTTGTCATTATTAGGCCCAACAGGCAATATACATCAATGTGACATTTGTTGATGTAAAACACTGTATACGTAATAGAAAAAAAATTATGTCATTTTTGGAATAAACATCCAAAAATGTATGAAATCAGTATAAATTAAAACTTAAATTATGTATACTGGTGTATTTAATCTATTTATTCAATTATCGAAATACAGAATCATTATGACGATATCAAACGTTACATAAAACTGATAGATAACAGGTCTGCCATTAAAAGTTTATTTTTTAATTTGTTTAATTTATATCAGTATTTTTAAAGACAAGTTTGAAAAAGTAAAAAAAAATGTGAATAAAAATAAATAACATTAAATTACTGCATTTTTCTTTGAAGAAAAATGATCATCAAGCTCATATATACAGCTTTTACACAAAAGCTCCATATAGTGATTTTTTTTTCAGATAATAAAGCACAATTTAAATTTTTATTTAATAATTGGGAATAATGTTTTCACTAATTTCACAGCCATTCCAAAAACAAACCAGAATTTAAATACAAGTACCTTCAATTGTGTTGAGCACCATTGTACCACAATTCCTTACATTTTGGAAAACTTATTGACAAACCCAGACAAGCATCTCGTATTTCGTGTTAAGGATTTGTTTTTCCCTTTTCCTCGAATATTTTTTTTCTTTATACAAAACTAAAACCTACGCTATCTCACTTATTTACTAAAGTAAAATGTTTAAATATTGAAATCGATGAAAGGAATCGATTACAAACTACGTCATATATTGCAACAAACAATAAAGTAAGCATCGTTCACTATGTTATGAATAATAAGATGTCTATTTTCAGAAACATATTGAACACTTATTTACAGCTGAATGTGTTGCATCTCATTCATATAATATTTATCATGTAACCATAGCTTAAAGGTTTTTTTTAAGATAAATCGATTATTTTTAATGATTTTTCTATAGAACTTTATGTTTGTTTATAAAATCTAACAAAAAATACTATCATGCCTACGTGACTGATTCAAAATATTATTAGCTAAACTATTCCTTGTAAAAAATAATATACAATTGCATATTTTATTTTAGGTAGTTCTAGAAGGTGAATTATTAAAAATTTTAATTGACAAAAGGGTATTACTTTGAAGTGTTTTAAAATGCATGTTGATGAAGATATTTCTTTTTTTCGAGACTGAAAACTCCTGATTTAAATAAAAGCTCTGTAAACACTTAGTTCAGTCTCAACTCAAAGTTCAGGCTAACAGTGAATAATTGAAATACATTATAAATCATAAAAAAGTCTCTAACCAATTTTTGATAAAGAATGTACAAAAATTTTAAGGAGATTTTGATGCACTTTTGAGATAGACTTCAAATAATTTTAAGGGACTAAAAAGTATAGTATTGTAAAGTATGCGCGAAAGATCGTACAGTTTTGCATAATTCAAGGCTGTTTTTACTTCTAAAAACTCCAAATAATTTTCGCACTAACTACAGAAAATCCACAAACTGTCCCTGGAGCACATTCCTTCGGAACCTATGCGCCACACGTAGGTTCCCTTATGAGTGACGCATATATATGAGTGGCCAATATATTTGCTTTTTTACATCGGTCACGGTAACATCCATATTCAAAGCACCGTTCCTTTTGCTTTGACTTTGCTATATTGCGGCCAACGACGCGACGTCACATCATCCAGCGCTATCGCGACCACTGGCGATAATTTTCTTGATTAATTAAGTAAGATCAACTACATATTTAAAGATCAGCTTGTATAAAATGATTAGCTAAAATTGTCACAGCCTTTCAGATTATTAATTATTCTTAACATGAGAAAATCTACAGAAGCCAGAAGATATTAAGAAAGCAATATGTAATAAAATTAATTTAATAACAATGTACAATGTTTGAAATTTTTCCTTTCAATCCTTGACAAATTTACATTTTATGACTAATTCATCCAAGATATTTTATTACTGACAGGAAAATGAGCCAATGCACCGTATACAAAATCTGTAGCGTAAACTCCATTATTTTATTAACCAATAAGTCTTTATGCCTATTTGTGACATAATTCTATTATGATTACCATTTACTTTATTCAGTAATTATTCGTGATAAATTAAACATAGGTTTTATATTTTACATATGACGTTATTCCTATAACAATTATTCGTTCATAATTTGTATGAAAATGTATAGTTGATACTGGTAAAAGTTCTTGATAGCAAATTGCTGAAAAAGATAGTTCTGAAGTTATTCGCAAGAATGTAAACCATGCATGTTCAATGCATGAGTAAAAGTCGCTCGCGTACGCGAAATGATTTTATTAAGAAATAAATCTTTATGACTTTCTGTGGCTCAAAATTTTATTAATAGGATCGTTTACGTGTTGAAGTGATGATTCATTATAAATTGATGACAGCTATCACATCTTACAAATAAGATTATTCCTATAAGCTTGCTTGATAATACCGAGGTTTTGATGACGAAAACAAGAGATTACGCAAACCCATGCTTGTTATTCGGAGATTTTTTTGTCTTACGTAACAGTTTTATTTTTATTTTCTTGTTATACTAATACTTTTAATGCTATACCTATGTTTATTTTTTTTAATATTTTACAACTTTCAATATGTATTAATTTGATCATATCATAAATTAGTCTTTAAATAAGACCGACTTCAACTACCAAAAAGTTTATCTAATCAAAAACCACCCATACATGATTTATAGATTGCTTATGGATCTTGCAAAAACACCAAGTAAACTAGTGGGAAACCTTTAAAAAAAATAATGAAATAAAAAAGTAACGCACTCTCAAACATAACTGCAAATCAAAATTTCGTGGAAATCTGAAATTTTTCATGAAAGTTAAACAACGGTAAATAAATAAAAGAGTAAAGGCCATTATCATATCCTAATTAAAACTACATTAAATTATATAGAAAATACATTCTTTCCAACTAACTAAAAATGCATCCATGTCATAGATATGTGAATCATATATTAGCATGAATATGCACGTATGTATGGGTATGTATTTGCGTCACATCAATCGGCTTGAGCGTCTCGTCTTTTTTAATGTGGTCCGGGACACAAAATTGAATTATTTTTATTATTACTTTTTACTAGTTTTATTCTTGAAATGTGTATTTATATACAGGGTGTTTCTAAAAGGTTGAAACGCGATTTAATTTTTTTGCCTGTTGCAGATATGTAAGCAATTCAAATTGCAAAAATGTTCAAATAAGGCAGGAATTAAGATTATGTGGATGAAATAGCCCTGTCATTAATTTTCAAAAAGTAACACTTTTTAAATTTTTATACGGTCCCTGGGTTCTATAAGTCCTATTAAGAAAACATTTCTCCATGCTCTGACAAGTAAAACAGTAAATACTCCATTGCTCTACGATATTAAAAATCGCCGAGTTGAATTAAGACTATGTTGAAATTTTATGTTGTAGAAACGCGCCGATACGTTGAATTTTATAAAATTTCGAAGCTTTCCATCGCTAAAAACGGACAGGCGATTTTTTAGTGCAGGAAAACTCCTAAATTTCATAAAATTCAAAGTATCAAATCTCGATCAGTTTTGGTCGTAGAAGAATGGAATTTTTAGGATTTTATTTGTCAAAGCGTGCAAAAAAGTTTTCTTAAAGTAACTTATGAGACATAAGATCCGTATAAAAAAATAAAAAAGTATAAATTTTGAAAATCCGTTGCAGGACTATTTTATCAACATAATTTTAATTTTAATTCCTACCTTATTTTGGATCCTTTTGCAATTTACATTGCTTTACGTATCTACAACTGGTAAAAAATTAAAGCACGTTTCAATGTTTTGGGAACATCCAGTGTGTGTGTGTATATATATATGTGCGTGTGTGTATATATATATATATGTGCGTGTGTGTATATATATATATATAATAGTTATTGCAAATAATAACTATTAAATCACAGGAAAATTGAAAATGTATAAATGAACCAATTATACTGTTTTTAAAATTTAAATTCTTTTTAAAAAAATAAAATTTATTTAAAAAAATAGATTTTATAAAAATTTAGCCATTGTTAAAAACTGATATATCTCCTAAAACAATGACGCCATACTTTTCCATACTTTTTTTATTTTTGAGTATAGAAGGTAATAAATATTTATTTGTCTTCAAGATGTATAAAAATATTGTTTTTTTATTTAAATAATATTTTTTTAAAGAAAAAAATTATTTTTATTACTATTGTTTACTACGAGAATCATATTTGCAAACTTTTCTTTCACAAACAAAATCCTGGCGACAATTTAATCAATATATAACTGAAGATAATTGTACGATTTAACGAAATGTCATATACATTTCACAGAAATTTACATACATCAATTACGACGAATCCGGATAAAATAATTTATGAGACAAATACATTTAAATCATGCGTAAAGGCACCGTAACCACAATAGTACAGCATAATATAATCTAATATATGTATATTAATATATTTATTGTATTTACATTCGATTAGCTCCATTTTATTCTATAAACTCTATAGTACTTTTTAAGTAGAAAAAGTAAAATCATGCCATTTTCTTTCGCGATTTTTGTGTCTCAGTGTGAATTCAGTCTCAGTGTTTTGTTTTAAATTTGTACATCTTTATTACAAAGCTTTAAAAAATAAAAATAAAACTCTTTTAATCATTTGACAACGAGAACTATAAAATCATATACATGATACCATACTATAATTATAAAAAATAATTAAAATCAGAAATAAATATTTATATTGCAGGTTTTTGAATAACTATATTATGTATACGTATTTAGTGGAAACTTTTTTTTTTTTTTAAATTCTGTTATATTTGCAAATTATGTCGCCTGGTCATTTGAATAAAATTAAAGGTGTGACAAAGTTTTACAGATTGTCTTTCACGACGCGATAACTAAATACATTGTTTTCAAGTATTGTCTTTTGGAATTGCTCCTCAAATTACATCAAGACCGTGTATTTGCTGTCATTTAATGACAAAACAGAAATACTTTAATAACAATAAAATTGCAGTTTCTTTTTACTTTATACTTTTACTACTTACTCCAAAACATTATATTTAAAAAAAAATTATATTTCGCAATATAATTTACAATAATATAAATTAGACGAAATGAAAAGTAGATAGATCAAATCTCTGTATAATTAGCTTTTAAATTACTCTTTTCATAGTTAAAAGAGACATACAACAATATATGAATTAAACTGATGTCTGCTCCACATGTTTTTTTTTAATCAACATTTCTGGTGAATTCTGAAAATTCTGTAATCGAACATGTGGCAAGAATCAATTATATCTAAATTAACCATGACTTAACCACTTTATAATTGTTTGTATATCTTGAAAATTTAAGATAAGCATATATTTATGTCATCTAATATCTGTTTTGTTACATTAAATAATAATTCCAGGTTTTTTTTCCCCCTTAGAAGAAATCTCCTTCATCATGATATTTTTCGTTGACGATATTAAAATTTAAAAAATGCGCCAAAGTCTCTACGATATGTTAAATCCAATAATGTAACTCAATATTATTTTGAGAAAAATGCACATTATCCCGGAAATGATTTTTTTTTCTCATTATCTCTTATTCCGTGAATAGTCAATAATGATGCTAAAAGCATTCTTCAAAACTCGAAAAAAAAGAAGCAAAACAAATCAAAATATTTTGGAATTTCACAACAATTAAAGGAATAATAAAAATCAAAATCCCAATTTTTTTCATCAATGTATTACAAATTATAATAAGGTAAAATATCTGCGTGCAGTTTGAGCAAAAAATTCAAAATAAAAAATGACATCTGTTTTTCTTAAAATTTCATACGTATGTAGATTATTTATAAATGTGTTTCAGTTCTAGAGTTAAGAATATGTTACAAGTTACCACACTTAAATTTCAAAAGGAAAACATAAATATATATTTATAATTTTACATACCTAATGCTTCATTAGCTTGATTTATAATTTTTTCACCGTCGTCAATCATTTGAGATATTTTATCTTGGCCTTGATTTATAATGTTTTGTCCTTCATCAATCATCTGGGATATTTTTTCTTGGCCCTGACTTATAAACTTTTGCCCGTCTTCGACAACTTCAGAAGTATCTAGTGCATTCAAAGCATTCATGGCATTAGTTAAAGGCGATGTACTTTCCATTCCAGTTCCAGGTCCAAACGATTTTGTGTTGGAACACCCCATTCTTGTACCGAAATTTCGAAACAAGAAAATGGGTAAACTTTAAAACAAATTGCTATAAACCGAAAATCAAAAGTATCCGAAAAACCAAAAGTACGCGCCAGACGGAACTCTATGTTATGTGGCCAAGAGACCGCTTACAGAATGACGTGCGTGCGAATCAAAACTCAGTTTGATCGATTTCTACCTCGGACTTTCGGACATCAGGTGGTTTCAAAGCACCGGTTAGCGGGAAAAAAGCCGCACGTCAAAACATAAACGCATAAAAATGAGAAAGTATTCATGTAACATTTCTGTAAGAGAAGGGGAGAAGGGGCTGAATTCATCGAAAGAGTTATTTTGCTTAGAAACCAGAGACTATTTTTAGGACTAAAACTTAGAATAACAGTCTTATAACTGTACTGAGTGTCTTTTATTACTTAGCAAAGCGGAAAAATTGCGGTAAAATACTGTTTTAATTCCGGAAAGTCCGATGCAGAATATATAACAGTATTTAATAACTTTTTTTTAAGACATAAGTAGACATTAATTTAAGGTATAAACATATGCCAATTTTTCTATATAGACTATTTTAATTATTTATACTGTTATTTTAATTATTAACCGTGTCAACGGTATTGTTCCAATGAAGAATGAAGAACCAGGCTTTTTCAAAATTCATTTTGAAGACAGAAGTTGACGTTAGTTTAGGAAATGAACAAATACCAGAACCTTCCATAGATATACTGCTATTTTAACTATTTATACAAATATTTTGATTATTAATTGTCCAACGCTATTATTTTGTTTTAATTTCGGAATGTCCTATGGAGAATGTATGTTATTATATTTAACGCCTTTTATATATATATATTTTAAAGACAGAAGTAGACATTTATTTTAATAAAGGACCACTAACAGACCTTTCATAGATATACAGCTATTTTAACTGTTTCTTAATTATTAAAATTATGTTTTAATTCTGGAACGTCGGACGAGAAATGTATATACATACATATATATATATTTCTAAGGGAGCAACAACAATTTCGAAATCATATGTAAAACAGCTGACATTGATGTACTTCTTTTCTCGGGAATTGCAGAAGCAGTTGCAATAATTAAAAAAAAATAGTTTTAGCAGCAGCTAAGGTATGAATTCGGTAAGAAATAAAAATAGAAAATACAATAGTTACACGATTTTGCAAACAAAAAGAAACTAGGTTTTTTTTAATTTAATTAATGCATTTTTTATTTTATTTCTTGCTTAAGAATCAATTTATAATTTAGCTCCTGCAAGAATTTTTTTTAAAGTGTTTAAATCGCTCCAGTAGTTCCCGAGAAAAAGGTACATCAATATTATTTGTTTTACATTCGATTTTACAGTTATTGTTGTCTCCTTAAATTCTTTATGAAGACAGAAGTAATAGACGCTAATTAAAAAAATGAACACATACCAGTTTTTTCAAAAAGGTACAGGTATTTTAATTATTAAAATAAATATTTTAATTAATAACTATATCAATGGCATTATTCCTACACCGTGTCAAAAGTAAATTTCTGCTTTAATTTCCGGAACGTCGTACACTGAATCGAGTTTATATAAAAAACTGGACATGGCTTTTTTGCAAAAACCATTGTCTTTTAAGATGGCAAAATTTCATTTCTTTCACTATTTATAAATTAAAAATAAATAACAATAATGTTAATTCATGATAAATATAAAAAAAGGTGAAAATGAAAAGAAATAAGGTTAAAAACTCTAAACGAAATTTCTAATTTTTAATTAAAAAAACTCATTATACTTTATTTTAATTTCGTTCTATTTTCATTCAATGTCGATCACAGTCGCAAAAATCAAATACACCCACGAAAACTACATTGTCTACTAGTATATACGTTTTGGTATATGTTTCAGTTTATTTATTATTTTGGTATATGTTTCAGTTGTTTCAGACCGGGATCTTGTGAAAGCCTAAAGAAATATGCATTCAAACCTCACAGCGTAATAACTTTTCAGCCGAAACTTGAACGTGAATGTTATATACCTGAATTATTATTTTTTAAATAATTTTACCAGCTGTAAATGTTTAAAATGTAATAATGCTAAGTAAAAAAAAAAATAATAATAATAATTAAAGATTTTTTTGTTTAAATTTTTGGTTTATTATACGTAACAATTTGGAGGAAACATTCAACAAGTAAATATTTGATCAATATCTGCAGCAATAAAACCAAATCGAGCCAATTAAGACCCGTGCGTCGGATGAAGAATGCATATTATTATTTAATTTTTTTAAATCTTTTTTTAAAGACAAACGCAGATATTCTTTCAGAAAATGAAAAATTACTAGTTTTTTCTAAATAAAGATATAACTATTTTAGCTAAATATAAACTTTTTTTTTATTATCGCATCAACGTGTTAATATTTCATTAAATTATAAAAGTTTTGCGTTAGGTGTTTATCTATTTCTGTTTCGCTTTATATTCTCCGTAATTTACAGATCGACAAGTTCATTACTATATTGGTGATTAGAATTCGATCAGTTTATCATAATGGATTATTACTCAATAAATCATCCAGTAAACTGAAAAAGACCATATTACTTGTAAAATAGATTTAAACTATTAATGTACTAAAAACATTTCATAAATAAGATATACTTTTTAAAGTTTAAAACATAATTAAAATAGATGTACATTTTTACACATTAGATTGCTTAATACAAAGCAAAATTAGTCATTATTTATCAAAATCTTAATTATTAATCTGCTAATTACTTGTAATATGTAAATGACAATTTCTACTTGAATTTAAAGCATTAAACAAATATTTTTAATTTTCATAAATGCGAAGCGAAAATATTGCATTTGTCGAAAATACTTTATTTGAATTGTTAATATTAGTTAAATATTCACTTTACATTGGAAATATTTGCAATGAAATGTCGTACAACAGATATACCGGTTTTACATTAGAAATATTGGTAATGAAATTACGAATAGTTCTTGCCATAGTACTGTCGCAATAATAGCAAATTGTAACACAACTCAATTTTGGGGCAATATTTCATGCCAATATTACATAAATTGCCCAAAATGTAATCAATACAAACAATACTGGTCCAATACTGTTTTACTATACTAAAGATTATAATACAGGGCGTCCCAAAAGTCCTTGACACATTTTAAAATTCAATAAAAGATCAAGCAATTGGCGTACAAAATTGCGGTTCGGATGAAAATGTTTCTTATGATTGAAAATTTTGTTTAAGAAAATAAAAAATAAAAAGTTCAAAAAAGTCTCATAGATGGCGCTGTTTCTGGAAAGTTGTCGAATAAGTAGAATGCCTTTATACATAACAATGGCGAAAGACGCAAATTGCGTATGCACAGTTTTGTCCAAATTATCGCAACCCACATTCTAGAACTTAACAACCCTCCTGAGTTCGATTAGACGAGTGAGGATGGATAGACGAATACAGTGTTCGCACATTTTTTAGACGATTTCGGTGTTGTTTTTTTAACGTTTAAAATATGAATATTGCTTTCTGAAATAATCTATATGGTAATTTTGTTTCGTGATTCTAATTCTGCGTAATTCTTTCGATGGTAAAAGGTTTTTTGTAAAATTTACAGGGTTATTACTTCCCATGCCTCTTTAAAAACTTTCCAGATTCGATCAATCGTGATGGTTTTGCGCTTTGAAAGAGCTCTTTTCATCAGACCAAATGCACAATAAACCATAAGAGAAACGTCAGGTGACTTCTTAGGAATATGTTGAAAGGTATAAATGCAATACCTGTGTGAGTTTTTAATGTTTTCAACGAATACAGCGGTAGTTTTTGAAGTATGAGCGGTGGCTTTGCTTTGATGCAGTTTCATCCTTTAAAAGTCGTTGAAATAAAGAAAATCACATTTTTTTCTGTAAATATCGGATGTAACACATTCTCTTAATAATATAATGAATTGATTTTTGATTGTAACATTTTTGTCCAATATTCTTATTTTTATTTTCCCATTGTAAGATAAATTTGCGACAGTCATAAATCCTTACCTGAAACTTCGTTTTCAGCCTTGAAATGGGTTCTTATTTTAATGTATTTTTTTTTCATTTTGAGTCTTTTTACTAAGAATAAGTACTGATTTTCGAGATAGCTCTTCCCAATTAATACTGATGTTTATTTTGCACTTAGAAATTTTTATACTATGCGCTTTACAATCATTGTAAACTTCCGAATCAGAATATTTCTTTTCGGAAAACAAAAAAAAAGTATCCTCTTATTCACAGCTTGTTTGAATGCACCATCTTGATAGAAGAATAAATTTGAAAGCATCAGACAATAATATGAATTACAAATAAGTTGTTGAAAGAAAGTTTTCCTCTAAAATAATTCCATTTTTTAAAATCATTTATCAAATTTGTCTAAAAAATGTGCGAACAGCCTTTATATTATTAACTTCTGGAATGTGGGTTGCCATAGTTTGGACAAAACGCATTGTGAGTCTTTTGTCATTGTTATGTATAAAGGTATTCCACCTTTTCGATATCTTTCCAGAAGCAGAGCCATCTATGAGAAATTTTTGGAACTAATTTTTTTCTTTGCTGAAACAAAATATCAGATCATAAGAAGCATTTTCGTCCAAACTGCACTCTCGTACACCGATTGCTTGATCTTTTATTCAATTTTAAAATGTGTCAAGGACTTTTGGGACACTCTGTAGTTTAATTTCTGATCTGAATGGTAACAAAGTAAAAGCAATGAATTAACATATATTAGTATATTTAGTTACATTAGCGGACATTTTCAATTTCAGAACTGGTTGGAACCAGTTCTGAAAGTGAAAGTACCCTTATATATAAAAAAAAACTGGAACCAAAATCGAAAAAGTAAAAACTAATAACGTTAGGGATCGGCCTCAGCTATCCTATGCAAAAAAAATCATTTAAAAATATTAAAATGCGAGCGAAAAATCTGTCAAGAACATTCCCATAGACTTAACATTAGCGTTCGAGTTTCTTCGGATGACTAGCATAGGCTCTTAAGTGGAGTTCATTATAAAGACGA
The DNA here is from genome assembly GCA_963931845.1 of Maratus michaelseni. Classification (NCBI taxonomy): domain Eukaryota; kingdom Metazoa; phylum Arthropoda; class Arachnida; order Araneae; family Salticidae; genus Maratus; species Maratus michaelseni. The sequence continues at coordinate 253,967,686 of OZ007599.1, forward strand.
AACAAGAACGAAAAATCATACGTCAAGCATAGATTATGTAACACTTTCCAATGCTTCCAAAATAATTTTACAAATCATTACCGTTTAATAAGTTGAAAGATAACATCTAAGTAAACAATTTGGAAAACGCATAACAAATTTAAAAACGTAATTTCAGGAATTTCCAACATATACAATATTCGGAAAAATATCCGAATACTTTTATTCAGCCCTGTATAGGATCTATAGATTTGTATATATACTACATAGGATGCTAAATTTTAGTTTAGTTAGGAAACGCGTAGCACAGTTTAAAATTCCCCTTCTGGAGTTTCTGTCAATAAACGGAAATGTGGTCGCGAACTTTTGTGCTGCCCTGTATATGAAATACAGAATTTATATACACCAAGTAATAGACAAAAAGTGAGTTAAATTTAAAATCGCGTTCAGCTATTTAAAACGCACTTCCCGGAATTATTGTTAACAGACATTAGAGAATGCTTTTGTGTGTCCCTGTAAATGAACGATGACTGCTATACACACAATATTCTGCAGTAAGCCTCTTGTAATGCACCTTAGTGATCTATATAAATTTCAATGCGTTTAAAATAGTGAAACATTATTTAATTAAACCGCAAACGATTTTTCTCCATAGACGTAATGTAACGGAATTCTTTTGACTGTCCCTGTAAAGTAACTATAAGTGCTATACATACCCTATTCCATACTAAGCTTCTTGTAATGCACCTTAGTGATATATATTAATTGCAATGTGTTTGAAATTGTGTAACATCATTAAAATAAACCGCAAATGATTTTTCCCCATAGACCGTAATGTAACGGAATTCTTTTGAGTGTCTCTGTAAAAAAACTATAAGTGTTACACACATCAGTTGAAATAGGGAACATGTTATAGATAACGACAATTACATATAAAAATTGCAGGGCAATCCGAGCATATTTACGGGAGTTAGAGCACGGACAGACGGCGGACGGCCATACGGCCAGACAAACCGAAGTCATAAACACTTTTCAACTAGGTTGGAAAGTGTTAAAAAAGGAACAATAGTTGTAACTTCAATCCGCATTAATGAGAGAAAAGCAATTTTTTATTTCCACAGAGTTCTTCACAACTATTTGTGGTTTATTTTGTCATAAGGGATCATCTACATATTAAAATTAACCTAACTTTTCAAAGTTTATTGGCAACACCATAATTTTACCACATATTTAAACTCAGCATGCTAAAAAATGTGGAAATGCAAATTTTCATCAATTTTGTGTGATTTGTTAGTCAGATATGTATATTATTGAAAAAAATGGACCAATCAATGTTAAAAATCAATGTGAGAAAAGTCCATTATTTAGACACGTCTTAATTCAAACAATAATTCATGTATTTCATTACTTTTGTTTTATTTGATACGCTGTAAAAGTTCAAAGGGGATGCATATTTTGGAGTAAACATTTTGAAATATTAATTATTAATTAATGATGCGATTATTAAAAATTTATAAATAGAAACATACTTTTTTTTTTTTTTTACTTCACCATTAGAGTCCACCTAGTTGAAAACCCTCCTACATAAAGTTTTGTACCTACAAAACTTTATGTATGAAACAAAACTACTTCTGACAATTAGTTATCAAGATATCAGCAAATATTTAAAATCGGCAATTTTAAGACACCATAGTTTAAATTGAAGTTGAAAAACCTCTTTTCTGCTATTTCATCTATACTAAATGCAGTAGGTCAACGATATATTTATGTATTTACTGATCAATATTGTTACTCTCGTTAAAAAATGTATCAGTCATTTCAAAAACTACTTATGTCCAAGATTTAAGATATTTTAGAAATTAATAAAAACTGTGCTACACACAAATGTTAGATATTTTAAGAACTTTTCTGTGTGCACAATATTTCTTAAATCTTTTAATGTGTATCTCGGTTATCGATTTTTTCTTTTATAAGAATTAAAATTATATATAAAAAAAATTGTTTTTACAGTCAGTGGGATTTAACGCCCTACAAATGGTACAAAAAAATATTAATCATATTTTATAGGGTATTTGTCAATATAGACATAAATCATTTACGCCTGCTTCTTAACCCTTAAATTCTCGTGCAAATTCACCCAGCAAAACTTCCCGCGCAGTGTATTTTGTACACCATATATTTCTAAATTTCTAGGAAAATAAATTAATGTTTTATAAGTCAAATACAATAACAATATAGTACAATATCATAAAAAAACTTAACATAATATTTTCGAACAATGTAAATTGTAACAGATATATTTTAATTTGTGACATCCGAATACACCAGCGTATGTAATTAAAGATTAAGTATTGACATTAAGTGTATAGGTGCGAAATATAAGTGCGATAGTAATGTTCGCTTTATAAAATCACAAATTTCTGTGATTTAATAATGCTAAGAATGTTATTCGAAAAAATGGTATTCAAAATCTGTAATCTTTTACACTTATTCATTAAGGCCCATAGTCATATTCACCATCGTGTTCGACCTTTTTTCTTCTTGTTGGTCATTGGAGACTGTGCTAATTTCAATTAAACGGTGCATTCAACCAGAATAGCTGTGCGAGCGTTTACAATTACCATTATCATCACACAAATATCTAAATCAAACACCTCAGGGGCGTGCACAGGGGGAAATAAGAGGCTTTACTGGACCGTAAGCTGAAGGGGATCCTGTAAGGATGCGCATATACAGAACATGTAAGGGGACCTTAAACTCAATCTATACCGATCGTCACAGTTTGAACGGGCTGTTCAAAGTAAAGACGAAAATAGTGATATTATCCCGGTTTTGAGATAACGGTATAAGATTTTCTTGGATGTTTAAATTTCTACTGCTATCAATGCGGTTATTATGGGAACCCAATTGAAACTTTTATTCGTGTTATTTAAAAGGTACGTTACCGGGCTTAACTGATTGTTTTGTTTTGCTTTAAGTGAAGTTTTGCTATTTTGAATATAAAAGGATGGTTGAGCATATAAAGTAACTTCTAAAATCTATAGTTAATATTTTTCAAAAAACAAATTCAATCAAGCTAATAAAATTAATCGTGTTTTATGTTTTCTGATATCATTCAAAAATTTTTGAAAGTGATTTTTTTCCCAAGTAGGACTATTTTAGAGATGTCAATGTCAAACCCGTAGCATTGTCCCTGTATGTATAATCGTTAAGCACAAAATCTAAATTATGTTTAATTACAAACGTAAATCAAAGTATATGCAAAGTCATTGATTAGTTTTACTTGACGTTTGAACTTTCTAAGCTACCATTCGTGTTTTACAGCAATTAATATATTTAATGGGATTTTGCTAATGTAACTTAAGTCTTTTCAGCTAGTCCGGTATTTTTTTAGTCGTTTGAACATTTGTATCGTGTAATCACACTTTATTATTAATTAATAAATTATACGAATTCAATTCAGTTGAAGAATGTGACCCAATTCCTCATGTAGTAAAGGCGTATTTTAACTAAAATTTTGCGTGCTCAATATATTATGGAAGATATCTATAATGTGTAAGTTACATTAAAACTATTCTAATTGTCTTCTCTTGAGAAACAGCAGTAAAAGTCAAAATGATTCATTGAACATTGATGATGAAAATTATTAGTAAATCTATGCTAATTAAGCAATATCTAACAATACAAGTACATTGTGTAATTAAAAAATACTTTGGTTTATATTTTGTATAACGACCAATTAAAAATTCCAAATGGAAATACTAATAATTTTTATTTTATTATATATGTAAGTCAGTTAAACGGCAGATATAACTGTAAAAGGAAAACATTGCAGAAAGTGCAATATCATCATCAGCAATGTAGCTTTGATAAGCACTCGTTAATAACTAATCTAATCTTTATGAAATTCTCTGCTGCTTGTGCACTGCTTGATTTCATATTATCTCTTTAAAAAGAAACTATAATTCAACAGCATGACTAAGATGAAAACTTGTATATTTAGTGTAATTTTTTTTATTTACACTTTCCAACATAGTTGAAAAGTGTTTATGAATTCAGTTTGTCTGGCCGCCTGTCTGTCTGTCTGTCTGACCGTCTGACCATGCTCCAACTCACGTCAGTAACTCAGGTCAGTATACTCGGATTGCCATGCAATTGATATATGTTATTGATATATGTAATGGCATGTGTGGTATTGAAAAGGGAGTATGTAGCACTTGTACTTCGTTTGCAGGAGCACTCAAAAGAAAGACGTTACATTATGGTCTAAATGGGAAAATCTTTGCAGTGTATATTAATGATGTTACACTATTTAAATACATTGAAATTGATATACATCACTGAAGTGAACTACAAGATGCTTAGTATCGAATATGGTACCTTTAGCACTTAAAATTAGTTTACAGGAAAACTCAAAAGAATTCCGTTATAATATGGTCTATGGGGAAAAATCGTTTAATCGTTTTTAATCATGTTATACTATTACAAACATAATGAAATTTATATCAATTTGTGAGGTGCACTAAAACATTTGTCATTCATTTACAGAGCCACACAGAAGTATTCTGTTACATAATGGTCTACGGACAAAAACTGTTTGCAGCATATTTTAATTACGTTACACTCTTTCAAACATAATGAAATTGTTATACATTACTTATGTTTACTACAAGATACCTGTTGTATAATATGATCTGCATAGCTTTTATAGTTCATTTACAGGGACACAGAAAATATTTCGGATACAGCACTGTATCCGAAGTAATGTCTATAAGCGATAATTGCTGGCAGTGCGCGTTCAGTTAGGTATGAGTTAAACTAAATTTTTGCATACTGTGTGGTATGTATAAATGGTATAGATCATATTCAGGGCTACACAAAAGAATTAGTAAGCATTACAGTGTATCAGAGTAAATTGCTTAAAGGGTTTTTTTAATCGAGTTATGCATTTTGAACGTGAAATATATTTGGCATACTAAGAGATGTTTGTTGAATATAAATAAAATCATACACAGGCGCCACGCAAAGAAGTGGATTCATTCCGCTGATGTATGATAGTTTCTGGAAGTGTGATTTCAGTAGTTTACAGCATGTTTTTGCCTGAATTAAACTTTAACTCAATATGTGGAGTGTATAAAAATCTAAAGGTGATATACAGGGATGTAAAAAGAATTCAAATATGTTTCACTCTTTTGAGAGAAACTACTGAATGTGAATTTTGAACTGTGTTATGTGCTTTCTTACTAAACTAAATTGTAGCATGCTATATAGGAAATATACAAATCTATAGATTATATACAGGGTTGCACAAAAGAATTAGAGTACTTTTCTATATATGGTGTGTAATTGCTGAAATCTGGTTTTCAAATGTGTTTTCCGTTATCTAAAATGTTTACTTGGATATCTTATTTACTTTATTAAACAGCGAAGGTTTTTTAAAGTATTCTGGGAGTGTTGGAAAGTGTTTTATAAACTATGCTTGATGCATGATTTCACTTTCTTGTTTTTAACCTGATATTATTTCATAAATTTTCTTCAATATTGCTCCAGAGTCCTGTAATTCGGGATCAGAGATAGTGTTGCCAGTTTCACTTTCACAAAAAGCGGAACAGTGGCTTCGAAATCGGAATATAAAAGTACAGTATATCCTATGAAAACGAAACCTGTCTATAACAGAATCCTGACTTAAACGTACAAAAACCATGGCCCCCTACGGAACAAATACTATAACATTATACCTGCTAAAACGGAAACCAATCTTAAGCGGAATCTGTCTATGGTCACTTAAGATTTCATCTTAGTAAGTTTTTCTGTACTAAATAGACATAATAATCTTACACAGTAAAATCTGTGAGAGCGGAATCGTTAAGAATCGAAACAAAATTATTTTTTGTAAAGGTTTCTGATTGAACAGTTATAACTGTAGGGTATTAAAACAGGATTCTGTTATCCCATGTTTTACTGAGCCACGACATTAAAACAAAATCGCTAAAAAGCGGAAAAAAATTGGATACGTTTCCGTCTTAGCGTGTAGATGTGTACGAAATTTTTTCAGCAGGACTATAGAGATTTTCCGTTATAGAGAGGTTCTGTTTGTACAGGTTTTACTGTATTAAGTTCCACTCGATGCAGACTAAATAATAGTATGGTATAAAAGAAATTTACGAGAATTTGTGTATCATGGAAAATCGGGCGTCCTACGCAGTGATACCGCAGGATGTATTTTGGGTCGGGACGCTTTTTCAGAAAGCTTCACGTTTTCAGCACCAGTTTGGCGAAACACAGAAAGGGCAGCCAGCTCTATCGCCAATCATCGTCCATGTTTTTTGTTTTGATCTGAACTTGAATGAGAAATGGAGGCGGACCAAATAGCCTCGCTCTCTCTCTCTCTCTCTCTCTCTCTGTGTGTAGACTGGTGAGGGGGGGGGGGCGCAAGGAAGCAAGTAAAAAATAAGATAACTAGAGCAATTATTAAACTTTGTATTTTGTTGAAGGGGAGAAACTGAAGAAGAAAAAAAATTAAGTTTGAATTATATGTATCGTGAAATTAAAACAATTTAAATATCAAAAACTGTTTGTTTTAAAGCAATGTAAATCTAAACCACGGTAAAACAACATTTTCTCATATTATCTTCTCCACTGATTTTTGGGTTACTGTTTGCTATATGTTTGACGTCACAAACAAGAATGGGTGCTTATTCTCTACGTAGCGTTGGATTCAGCACCACGCCAACCGTAGCTCTCGCGCCAAGGTGCTGAAAACGTGAGTCTTTCCGAAAAAGCGGTCGTGACGTCCTGCGTAAATCGGGACGCTTGGCAACACTAGTCAAACACCACGAATTCTTGGAGTAGTGATAATGATTATGGTATTATTTTGTATATTTAGCGTATTATTTATATAGTAGTATTATTTTGTATAGTTTTGTATAGTTATTTTGTATAGTTAGCAATTCACTTCGTGCATTCATTATCAAGAAGTTTGTATCTAAAGTGAGAAACAAGATAGGAAGCATCTGTCCAAAGTCAGAGCTTTTTTTAAGTGCATGCGGGGGAAAGTCTAAACATTTTGTGAATCTACCAAGAAAAGAAAAACAAAACTAAATAAACTTTTAATAAATTTTGATAAATTTGAATACATTTTTATGTTTTAATAAAATGCTTAATGAATTTTGATACATTTTGGCATTTAAAAATATTTTGGTAAGAAATTACTCAAAAACAGATCACCAAAATGGGGATTTTCCTTGCAATTGCTTCCCTTAACATTCTTTTTAGAAAAAAACCCTGCAATAAAAAAAAATCATTATTTTGGAAGGATGTAATGTTTACCCTAGTATACATTACTACAAATTTTCCGGCATTCGAGCATTATTTTGAGTTACACATTTTATACTAGTTTCTATAGAAATATTTATTTTCACAACACATTAAAATTACTTTACAGCACGCGGAAATTAAATGTAATTTAAAAGAGTATACATGATAAGCAATAATTCTTAGGATAAAATATGCTGCCGCCTGTTCTATCAACGTAAATACAGTCCACGGCCCAGATAATTTTATAAAATGCAAAGAGCAAATAGGTAAAAATATTGACTTTCGCTATAAAGTCAAATCAAGTTTCGATTTAAAAAGTTGTAAAATTTTAAATAAGTAATGAAAATAAAAGTAGCTCTAACACAATTGTGTATTTGAATGTGTTTACGTGGACTGGTAAATAAAATAAACATTCTTAAGTGACCATTTACAACTTTAAAAGCTTGTTTTTTATTACAAAACATATTTAAATGTTGCTGAGATGAAAACTTTTTGAGAAGGTTATAACGAGGAAAGGCAGACAGATTGAGAGAGAACGGGAAACTAATAAATTATGTTCATAAGCACTTATTTGAGACATGTATAGCTGAAAATCTAGAAGAAATCTAATTGAGTTTGAAAAGGAACAGATGTCAAGCAGTGAAAAATTATAATATGGATATGTTTGATTTTTTTATACGGCACCTTGTAAAAATATGTATAAGTGTTATAATGGCCACTTACAATAAAAAGTAGTATTGCATACGTTAATAATTTACTTTGATTCCATTGTTATCTAATAATTTTACGAATGTTAGAGCGTGAGTAGACAGGTGGAGAGACAGGCTAACTAACTAAATTCACATTTTTTTCATGTAGCTAAAATTTCACTGACCCTGAAAAAGGATAACGTCTCTTAGAAACACCTTTAACATAATATGTCAATAAATGATAATGTATCTTAGTATATCTACTTTTCTGTGTGTCTCTGTAAAATAATTATCAAAGGTGGAATGGTAATATTTGGTACTTAAGGTATTGCAGTAACATTATTTTTAGTGATATGAGATTTTTCAAAGAATTTAAAGTACGAGAGAATACTTAACCAGACTGTTAGAGGTAATGTCAAAATTAAATTATAAACACTTAAAGAGAAGAAATATAAAAACAATAAAATTGTTTGCGTTTCAATTTGTGTAACGCCATATAAATAGATTTCAAACGGCTATAATACAACCGTCCATAGATTGTAATATGTCTAAATAGTTTTCTTCAGCTGTGTAAACTTACAGAGATCCTTTTCAGTAGAAGATATGCTACAGTATACTTTCATAGCTGTTGGGAAATCTTTAGGAATGTTAGAAGAGCGATAAGATGGATGGACAAACAGGCGGAGAAACAAACACAGAGACTGAATTCATAAATATTTTCAAATGTGTTGGAAGATGATTAAAATAAATAGATAATTAGAAATTGAAGCAAAATACTTAGCATCGTAAATGAAACTACTTGGTTCATTCTCCTAGAAATGCACAAAATGATGTCATGAAATATTAAAATGTATATATATATATATATATATATATGTGCGTGTGTGTGTGTGTGTGTGTGTGTGTGTGTGTGTGTGTGTGTGTGTGTGTGTGTGTGTGTGTGTGTGTGTGTGTGTGTGTGTGTGTGTGTATAATGGAAATGTGGTGCGGTGTAACCGAACAATGCATGTAAATAATTAAATAATATTAAATATTAAATTTTAATACAAATATTGTGCCCATAGAGACTGACAATTTATGTCCGAAGACTGAAATAGCCCTGGTTTGTACCAATTATTGGGTCTGTAAAGTTGATTTAAAATTGTTATTTTCTTCATTATACATTGCTTATTTTAAATTTAGTTTTTTGCAAAGCTGATCTCATGTTCAATTTCAAGAGATAATGATGTTTATTTATAGTTTCATTTGATAATAAGTACTGTCATCACAGTAAATTTAGTCATACCCTTGCAGAATATTAATATCTTCTAAATCGTTCAACAAATGGCAGAAAAACAAATTTAGTGTGAAAGAGGAGATTTTTAGTCATTTTTAACCTAATAAGACATCTCATGCATTATCAGTGTAAAATATTTACTTAAAAAATATTTACTGTGAAAAAGAATGAACATAAAGATCACATCATTAGTAAGGATTATAAAATAGTATAATTAATTAGAATAACGTGTAATGTTATTTATACAAAACTTAATTCAGCAGCATCATTCGATCCATTCTAGTACTTAATGTTGTGCAAATAATTTACGAAATAAAAATCAAGTCTGTGGATATCTCTTCAGTAAACATCATGACTACGAGCATATCATCGGCGTAATATCAAAATGCAATTTTAATAAAATTATTCTTACGTTCTGTTAAAATACTCGCGTGCTGTTAGATAAGTCCAAAGCAATATAAAAATATATTTTTTTTACACTTAATTTGAAAAACCTTTTGGGAGGCTGGCTGGCGGACAAACGCAACATAATTAATTCTAAATTACAAATCCAAATATATAATAGTTTACCTAATGTTCGGCTGTTCCAGATCCGGTGTATCAGAAGATTTCGAGAGCTGGAGCCAAAGGTCCGACTATAACTTTTGGTGACTCTGGTCACAGACGTCACGTAAAATCTAATTGAATAATTGGTCAGAAAAATTGTCTCCATGCTCTGGCAAGTAAAACAATAAAAATTCCATTCTTCTACTATCAAAACTTACTGAGTTATGATACATTAAATTTTATGAAATTTCGTAGCTTCCTGGCACTAAAAAACGACAAAATCTCCGAAATTTCATCCCAACCGGTAAAAAATTAAAGTTCAATTCAATCTTTTTGGGACTCTTAACTTTTAAATGTAATCATTATTATTTTAATGCTTTAAACAAGACTAAATTATTGTGTACGTCTTATAAAAATATATTTAATTTTCATATTCTTTTTTTTTTAAGTCTGAATGATATTTCTTTTTAAACTAATATGTCAGTATATGAGGTATGTATAATATTATGTATTATCTACAATAGTACAAGTCTGCAGTGATAGGATTACATTATAATAACAATGAAACCAGAGTGAATGGACTCAATATCCCAAAAGAAAACTAAATAAATATTGAAAGTAATACGTAAATGTAATAGTCTTCATTTTCGGATATTTTAAGAAATTCCCTTGATAATTGTATGATTCCAACTTTGTGTAATTGTCATCAGTGTTTTATGTGGCTAATTAAATAAATAATAACATAATATCTGAATGAATTTTATAATCTAGTATTCATATCTTGCTATAATACAACATAAAGTTATGCAAATAATGAAACTCCTATATAAATTTTTAAAACTTTATCTATAGATTTGAAGCCTCCCCCCCCCCCCCCCCCCCCCAAATTTTGGCGCCAGTGCTCCATGTGCCCATGGTTTAATATGGAACCATTTGTTTCTCTAGGAACCTTTTGCAAAAAGATTATACATAGGATGAAGAGCTCGACTAAAGCATTTAATCTGAAGCCAGGGTTCCCAGCAAGAAGACTACTTCGCGACCACTATTTCCAAATAATTATCTTCGTGGCAGATTATTAAACGTATTTAAAAATCTAGCAATAATATTAATTTTTATAAATAGTGGTCGAAAAGTAGTTGCCTCGCTAGTTACCATGTCTGAAGCCTACCGAACTTACTTCAGATGTTTTGGTAATTTTGCAAGTCCCATTCCAACTCTCTGAAGGTACAAAAAATCTGCTCTGAGCCTAATAGGGTTCTTTAAGATAATTGCATATTAAATTCCAAAATACTGTCAGCTTTGTTTTTACTCAGACTGGTTTGCAGACGACATTATTATAGGATAATATGCTCAGCTAAATCGTGCAATTTGAAACTTGTAGTTTTTTAACTTTTCGAGCGTACATTAGATTTTCTTGAAAGAGCCTACCCTAAACTTCCTGAGAAAAAGTAGTAAAATTCGAAACGAAATAATTGACTAAACATTGCTGGAAATAGAAACTGAATGAGGCCTCTCTAAAAGCCCAAAAGTCCGTTCTTGCCCTATTAGGGGTTTTAATGAAGGTTATACGGTGGTATCAAGGCCGGATCTAGAGAGTCTTCAAGGGGGGGCGATGTCAAAAATTTTGAGGTTAATATCCAACCCGCAATCTTGGTCGTGTCGGGCCTAATTTTTTTTAATTACGGCTCAGGTTTACTTCTACTTTTCTGCTACGGGTCGGGTTTGGGACGGATTGACTGCTACTTGTTTACTGCGGGTCGGGTTTGGGTCGGGTAAACTTGTTTTTTGGTACGAGATGGGTTCGGGTTGGGTTAATTTTCACTTTTTTTGCTGCGGGTCGGATTGACTTCTACATCTTTCCTGTGGTCGGGTTGACTTCTACATTTTTCCATGGGGGTTGGGTTAACTAACATTATCGGGTTAGGTTTTTCACTCTTGGGACGGGTTGATCCGATATTTTTAAAGAATACCTAAAATAATTTTTCCTATAAAATCTATATGCAGTAAAAATTTCATAACGGACAGTCCCAAATAGCGGAAAACTAGTAATATTCAGTAGTATTCAGAAGTAATAGCATGTACAGTAAGACCTCCGTAAGGTCACTCCTGAAAAGCGGAGACAGTCCCCAATACAAATATTTGCATATTTTTTCGGACTCCTCCGAGTAAGAGATAAATTCGATGGAACCGAGGTATCTGTTATTTTAATGTTTTACAGTATTTGAATATTAATGAGTATATATATACCATATGTTTATATTGTGTTCTATATATTGTATCTATTCTATATATGTTCTATATAAAAGAAAAATTGAAATTAGAGATATAATTGCATACTACATTTTATAATTCTATTAAAAAATGGATTAATTTTCTTTCATTTCGGTTTCAGAAGGACGAAGATTTTTTTTTCGGAGTTCGGTTTTGGCTACGATGGAATTTTCGGGTTCGGTTTGGAACAACCCGATCCGCGCAGGTCTCTAGGTGGAATTTTAAGTTGTATATTCAAAAGGTGGAGTTATTTTAAATGGACTTTTTTGTAGTATCTTAAAAGTTGTCCAGTGAGTTAAATTTACTCCAAAACCTCGCTGTATTAAAAATTACGGTATAAGAAACTACAGTAGAAGACTATAGGAAGAAGCCCAATATACTTCGAAATTTCGTTCCTTGTTCTTGTTTTGATTTAAATAAAATGTTGCTTGTTTTTTTTTCTCCCTGAATTACATATGCTTCGCCAGTTTTTCTCGCTTTTCGCAATTTTGAATGCGAATCTCTACTATCTACCACTTTGCCGAAGTAAGCAATTGCTGTATCACTTGATTCTTTTTACTCTATCTGCTAGTAAACTACGAGGAGTGGAGGACGGGAGGGAGCGAAGATTATCGTAGGTTATGCTAACTTGAAAGTTGTCGCCAAATAGACAAATGTAGGGAGGCGTACAGTGAGACTGGGTGAGCTCTTCTCCCTGTAACATCGCTTATGACGCAATCGACGTACCTGGGCCTTGTAATAAAACGCCCAAAGAAACAACGAACACTTCAAAGATAGAACTATATGGAAGAACGACATCACATTACAGTACTAATAAAAAGGTTGTCCATATTTTTATTAGAATTATACAGCGGTGGGACGAAAAATATACAAAGCATTCATAGAAACTTTTTTTTGAGGCAATGTGTATATTTCGGCACTTGGGGGAGGTACCCTCCAGAAGTCGCATAAAGGTTCGATTTTTTGAATGCCAATATAATCATAGAGACAATTTTTTAAGCTTTTATTGATCGCCATATTTCAGAATTGCGTCAAAAAATACCAACTGGGTGTAAAACATCTTGTTTCTTTATATCAAAGGCCACTTCTAATTCAGTAAAGACTGTTTTGAAACTTATTAACGAAACATATATTCAGTAGCTATGGGACGCTGTCTGAAAGAAGCATTTAGAAAAAAACATTAAAACTAGCTTAAAAATCTCCGTTTGAGGTCTACACTTGCCGAAATTTCCAGCCTCGGGCCAGGCCTGACCCGAACAAAAAATATTGGCCCGGCCTGGTATAAAAATCCGAGTTCGGCTCGGCCCACTCCAGTAGAAAAGCTAAAAGTTTGCCCCAATCCCGGATCTGCCCGTACAAAAACTTAATTGGTACTTCACCGCCAGCCTTATTCTGCAAAACATGCCGATGTTCCTGAAGCAACATTATTTTACAATTAAAATTATTCATAAAGCCCACTTACAGAGCAGATTTTTTTTTTCAGATTATGTTCGAAATTCATGGAATACAGAATGACAACAATATTAATGACAGTTAGATAATTGTGTATATAAACGCTCAAAAATATTTGAATTATGCAATTACATTCAGAGGAATATTCATTAATATTAACGTAGTTTAGAATTAAAGAAATAAATAATAAACGAAAGTCATAATTTTAAAGCTCTACAAAGAAAAAAAGTACATTTTTACTTTCTTTTATATATAACACAAGAAAGTATTGTAATTGAAATTTTTTTTCGATTTCCGGTTTTCGAAGGATTTACACCGAAAAAGATCCCGAAAAACATGCTTTTACAAAATGTCTGTCTGTCCATGTGTGTTTACTCTTTGTATCATCAAAGTGTATGAAGTTATACATGGAATTAAACCAAATTTCATTTATAGCTTCTTGACTAAGGCTAGTAGGGCGTACTTAAATTTGGGGATATTCCGCCGGATGGGGGCTCTGTGATAGCGATTTTTGTGGGCACTGTGATAGCGATTTTTGTGCAATTTTTCGTAGTTTAACATCGGCTGTTCCTGCAGAGAAGGCAACCCGGCGCTTCGCAAGCAGCTGGCTTAAAACAGAATTCTGTGATAGCGAATTTTGAAGTATTAACATGTATGAGATAGAAGAAAGTTTTGGGATTGGCACATCCGACTAGTTAAAAATATATCTCTTTGATTTATTAAACCAAATTAATTTTTTTTAAATTATGCTAAAAAATGCACAACATCACTACAATTTTTACGAAAACAAATAAATACTAGTTTGTTGTGACTATCACAAAACTTTCATCTATATAAATCAAATCGTCGGCAATAAAAATTAAATGAGTTCTTGAGATATAGCTAACGCGGAAATCGGGAAAAACTTATCATAGTAGTGACATCTGTTGGGCGTTATATACCCAATTCTAATAAAGATCTATTTATGCCAAGGTCAAATATAATCTAAAGTTTAATGAAATTCCTTGCGTTACTTCTTGAGATATAACTATAGCGAAAATCACGAAAAATCCAGCATAGCAGAACCACTTGTTGAGTAATTTAAACCAAAACCTCATCAGCACCAATTAATATCAAGGTCTAACTGAATATGAATTTTCATTAAATTCCGCGCATTAGTTCTCGAGATAGAGCGGCCACAAATATATATATATATATATATATATATATATATATAGACGCAAACAGACATATAGACAGATATTTTCCAAGAACAGTCAATTCGTGTTCAGCACCTCCTAAATTGTAGAAATGCGTAGAAATTTTTTTACCAATCCAATACTTTTTCTTGTAAAGATAGAAGAAAGTAAAAAATGCGACCCGAACATAGGTTCGGGGGAAAGAATTTAGAGGTATGTATGCACGAGCCAATAATGGTTTCCATACGGGTTGAGTCAGACACGGGCCGGACTCTTAGCTTTTATACCGGGTAGGGCCTGGGTCAGGAAATTTCGGCTCGTGCAGATCTCTACGAAGAATGAATTCCATGCCAAACTCGTCCCGGAAAAAATAAGTCTAGCCCGGCCCGGCTTGGTTCGAGTCTACAGAAAAAGGAATACCTGTCCAGGAAAGAGTGGATAACAGGCAAGGTTCGAGTTTCGTGAATGAAAATTCACTCGAGATATTCTTTGGGCGAGACCCTTTGCCACACAGACCTCTAATGTCGGTTTGCAGACCTTTTATTAGAGCAAGGGAGGGGGGCGATCGATGCGCCATTGGTCGCAATTGGGCCGAATTTTTAGCTTTTATGCCAGGCCCAGGCCTGAAAATTTCGGCCCGTGCAGACCTCTAGAAAGAATGAAATCTAAGCCAGGTTCGACCCGAAAAAAAGAAGTCTGGTCTGGCTCCAGTCTCCAGAAAAGCGAGACCCGGTCCAGGACCAAATCTCCAGAAAAAAATAAGGCCATTTCCCGACCCGACCCTTAAAGATTGAAGACCTGCCCAGCCCGGGTCGGACCATGCTTCGCAAGAGGCCTTTTCCCGAGTAGGCTTCTAATGTCGGTTTACCGACCCTTTTTCAGACCAAGGGGGGGGGCGGGCGATCGCCCCATCACCCCCCCCCCCCCTTAGATCCGCCATTGGGTGGTATATGCCGTACACCTTCTGTATTTTTTAAAAGAAACTCCGTGTATACCCTCTATTTTTCAAATAAAACTATAGCGTACACTCTATGGTTATATACCCTCCATCTATAGCGTATACACTCTGTTTCTCTTTACGACTACAGCACTGAGCCTAATAGGAGTCCTTAAAGTTATAAGTATTAGCTTTTAAAATAGTGCCAGCTTTGTTTACACTGAGAGTGACAAGAAGGACTTGCACCTTAATTTACCACATGGCCTGTAATTATACCTTTCAAAATATGGATAAATTAAATGCGAAATGAAATATAATGCAAATCTGAAGCTTAATAATAAAGACTCGTAGTGATTTAGTAGGAAAAGGTGTAAAAGGTTTTTTTTTTTTTTTTGAGAAAATTTTTATCGGTATCTATGGATCCACCCATCTAATAAACCTTCTCTGAGATTTAAATACCACACCCTTATTTTGCTTTTCTGACAAACATTTCCAAAACACCCGATCTATATTAAAGAATTCTTCGAGGTAAATGCCCTTGAATTTCAAGAAACGCCGGAAACTTGGCTCGGGCCATTCCCGGAAGGTCACGCAAGACGCGTGAGACTTGCGTGTTGCTTAGCCATTCAAATCAATCAAGTTGGCAGCAGCTTTCTCTCATCAAACCTGGCACGACTTTTTCGGGAAAGGTTTCTTTTACTGATTAGTTAGCCAAGCTGTATTTCCTACAATGAATATTCGCGATCGTATTAGGCTTTTTATTTTTATTTTAAAGGTTAGCAGAGCGTTATAATTTTGTGCTGCAAAAAGGCGTTACAGCCATTAAAAACGATCAGTTTTATTCAATGACTTGTTAAATTCTACAAAGTCAAGGTTTCAACTCCATATGGCTGCTTCTCATATCATCTTTTATGGAACTATCTCATTGAAATGCGGTTTCTGTATAACTGTAATAGTTAATGTTTCTTCTTTTCCACTTTATTTTATCCATAATGTTATTTTTTTAATGCTCTGTAGTTTGATAAAGTATCTTCATCGAAAAAAGTGACATACATCCAGCAAAAGATTTATCGACCAAATGAATATGTTTTGGTCTTTTTCTCTTTCTTTCTTTCTCTTTTCCTAAGTACTGTGCTTAAAAAAATACATTATGTTACATAACTATGCACTAACTTTTGTAATGTAGATTTATATTTGTAATGTCTTTACCAGCATCATCATTGTTATTTTGTTTATAATGCATTATAAATGCATTTTTCTTGGTACTTCTTACTAACAGGAAAAAGTTTCCGTTGATCGGATATTTTTTTAAGAATTATCATAATGATTAATTTGGATGTGGTGACACTACGTTTTTCCCCTCAGAAACGGGATTCTAAACCAACTAAGTAAAGCTTACAGCTAAATTGATACCAGGATTCGAATGCGAATGTGTGTGTGTTTAAACAATGGAAAGAAACTAGGGTCTATAAAACTATGAGAGTGGAAAGTTTTATTGCTGACCATAAAAGTTCCTTCTGGAAAAATTCTATTTTTTTACATTTTTTATTATATCTATTCAATATTACATAACATATTTTGGTTCGCTGCAATTTTGAAACATAATTTTTTGGTGATGAACTTGGTTATTTTGTACATTTATACTAGCTTTTTAAAAATATTTTATCAATGTATTCCATACAGAGAAAACGAAGGTACTATTTCTGTTTTTGTATATATATTTGTGTGTAGGGGGAGGGGGGGGGGAATAAGGATAATATAAAACATTAAAATAATACCGGTACCTCAATACGCTCAAATGTGAATTTTTGCATTTGCAAGAAAAATAAAACTTATTATATTATATTTTTCCATATTTAGTGTTTAAATTTTTATATATTTACTAGCTGATCCGCCCGGCGTTCTCGGTCCATCAAAAAATAATACGAACCGTGAATTCACTCTAAAAATCGCTGCACGAAACCGTTCCTCTGGTAACTCTTTGTATTTCGGAAATTAAATAGAGAGATGGACCCCGAAGCGGAAGTAAATTCAATACCACCCCCTCAAATGTCTGGATCATTTGATACAAAACGGGTCAGTTTTTGGTCAAACTTAAAAAAAGGTTACCGTCGGATTTTCACAAAATTTGCATTTTCGGTATCAGAAAAATAAACTACATACAGACTGTGGGTTCCCATCAATACCTCTAATACTTTTCTTAATACTCGAGGATGAGTGAAACTGAGAATATTTCGTTGTCTGGGATTATCAAATTAGTAACTTTCTTTTGCGGTCTCAATAAAAATAGCCATTTTCGGCGCACGCACAGAAAATCTTTTAGTTCCAGCGACAGGGGATGCAGTCTGTTCTAAACAAATTTCCGATACAAGCCGGAAATTTCTAAACACAAGTAGAAAATTGCTATACACGGCCTATGATACCGTGTATAGCAGACGTGTTGCGCACGCGCTGCAAAATCTTTTAATTCCAGTTTCCACCTCCAGGTAGAGCATTCTATTCTAAATAAACCTCTTTCCGAACGAAACTCCGGCACTCGTTTCCGCTGGTTACGGCACCGTGTAGAAGGCGTGCTGTCCACTGCCAGGGTCTACCAAATGTATGTCTTAATTAATTAGCTATATCATAATTAGTTCATGTTAAGTTGAATGAACCGATTCCCGTTGAAATCGGGCCCATAGAATCCGAGAAAATAAATCACCCCCCCCCCCACCGGATATTAATATTCATAAAAGATGGTAACCAAGGGCTAAAAAAATGATACCGAAGTTTATTTAGTACCTGGGAGACCTCGGAAGAATCTTAGAAAAGATTTCGTTTGAATCGGACCAAGATTAATTGCAAAATCTTTTAGTTACATTTTCCACCGCCAGGGAGCTCATTCTGTTCGAAACAAATCTCTTTCCGAACGAAACTCTGACACGTGTCCCCGTTGCATATGGCACCGTATAGAAGGCGTGCTGTGCTCGCGCTAAAATTCTTTTAGTTCCACTTTCCAGCGCTAGGGGGCACCAAATCTATGTCTTAATTAGTTATTTATATCTTAATTAGTCCATGTTAAGTTGAATGAATCAATTCTCGTTGAAATCGGGCCCTTTGTTTGAATCGGACCCATTTCAAATGCAAAATGTTTTCGTCCCACTTCCCACCGCTAGGGACGCACTCTGTTCTTAATAAAACTTTTCCGATCGAAACTCCGGCACGTGTTCATGCTGCCTAGACACCGTACAGCATGCGCTGAAAAATCATTTAGTTCCATTTTCTACCGCTAGGTGGCGCAAAATCTGTACCTGAATTAGTTATCTATATCTTAATTAGTTCATATTAAGTTGAATGAACTAATTCTCGTTAAAATTGGGCCCATAGAACCCGAGAAAATACCCTTCCCTGGTGATTAATATTTAGAAACAGTGGTAACCAGGTGCTGAAAAAATGATACCGAAGTTTATCTAGTACCTGGGGGACCTAAGAAAAGGTTTCGTTTAATCGGACAAAAAAAAAGTTCTGATTTTGGATGCAGGGAAAGGAGGGAGTTTCGATTAGAGCATTACCGCGATATTTAAATTACAACCGGACACTCACCTCCCCCCCCCCACCCCAACACACACACCGAATTAAACCAACAATTTTTAAAAAGTAGGAATTGTCATTAACTTTTGAAACAGACACAAAATGACCTTTTTTTTTTACGTACAAAAAAAGTAAGTTATCGTTGCCAATTTCTGAAATCAAATACATAAATGACGTCACGTACATGGAAAAGCTCTAAAAATCGCTTAAAACAAATCGCGAAAAATTCACAACTCGCTGTTCGAATTGCAATCAACTGACGACCTTTTCATCTGCCAATCACAATTGTCCAGTTGACTTCCAGCTATGCCTAATCCTATCAGCTACCAATCACAACTGCCCTCCAACGATGTTTGACTTCTAGTGAGCGATTTGTGAAGTCATTTAAAACAAAAAACACTGCAAAACATGAAAAAACAGGTTAAAAAACTAATAAAAAATTTAATTTATTAAAATCTAATAAAAAAATCCAAATCGGGATAATTAATAACCCGCCTTTCTCTTTTAAAATCATGATTTTTTTTTTTTTTCCTGTAAAGGATTATCAACTGTCTCCAAGCTAAAAAGAGAGAAAAAAATTAGATTCTGAACGTAACTGAGGTCGAAATGGAAGCAACCACTGAATCAATCAAGCATTCTGGGCAAAATTTCTTAGTAATTTCTAAGGAAAAAAAATCTCCATTCAAAAATCGTTGCACGAATTCCGAATAAACTTTATTGAAAGAGGATAAAATTTACTATATTGGGCTAAACAACTGGAACCGGATTCCTATTACTAATGTAGAAAAATTGCAGCAAAACGTGAAAAAAACGCTAAAAATCGCATAAAATTAAAAAAAAAATCTATTCAAAAATTCTAAAATCGGGCTTCGAGGTGCAAAACTACATGTTTACGGCACCTTCCCACCAAATTTTGTAGCTTTACGTGCAGCGGTCTCTTCAGAACACAGCCCACAAACACACAAACTTCCTTCTTTATTATAATTAGGGATTGTAAAATTATATTCCTGTAACATTATTAAATAAATTATATTTCTGCGGTGTCCATAAATAAAATATTTTACTTCACTATCAGTTTATAAAAGGTCAATTTTAATACCCATTATATATTAAACACTTAGTATTTTTTAATAACTTTTATTGGATATTGTTGGTTAATAACTGTTCTACAATATAATTAAAAATTTTCAGGAATATCGCAAGAGCGACTTTGAAAGCGTTATCGACTCTAGTCTTTTGGCCATACTGACGTGAACGGAATGACTTCAGGAAGGATGTATGGAAGAGGAAACATCTCGAATTCTTATTTTTTGCATACGCTAAAAAATTTATACAGACACTATTGGGGCTGAGCGGAATCGTATCAACAATGTCATTTTTATTTCTTTCTTTTCTTTCCTTTTAATATAGGGGAGATGGGTGATGAATGGGACAAGGGATGGATGAGACGTTCTCAATATTTCAGGCAATAAACTTCAGGCAATAGTTGCTTCCTATCCTCATAGATTTCACTACCATAGTGTGCTTTAGAAACAAAAGCAAGAGCACATGGCTGTTTTCAGTGTTATTCAAATTTGCATTTCCTGAAAACTCTGCTTAAAAGTAATTTTTTTTACATTTGAACTTACTTAAATATCTTACGCAATATAAACAATTAAGATATGTTGTAGTTTATTATTTCATGGCTCAATATTGGTAATTAAAATGAATGCATATTAACCATTGTGACAAAATAATTTTTTAGACAAAATGGCTGACAATTGAATATATGCATCATGGGGATGATTGGGACATTTCAAATGGGATGAATGGAACTGTCCATCCATCCCTAGAGGATGCTGAAAAATGTATTTATTATCTAAATAATGTTATATAGGTTGATAAATTATTAATTTATGGTAATTATTCTTTTAACATTTCATCCTTATTGTAGCCATTGTCTTCAGCCACTGAATGCTTCCGTTTATGGGCCTTTTAAGGCAAAGCTGAGATGAGTCCAAGATGATTGGCTAACAAATAATCCTGGAGATCCTATTACAATTTATAATCCCTTAGATATTACCAAGGAGGCATTTTTGTCAGCTTTTAGTCCTTAACATTGAATACGGGGAGGAAAATGTTTGTATCCCATTCATCCCTGCTGTGGGGATGATTGGGACATAAAAGAACTTCTTTTTAAATTTCATTTATATTTCTGTATAATAATAATCTTGAATAAATATTTTGCATAAGATGTAGTCAAACTCTTAATGTATGACATGTGATATATAATATTGATAATAACTTAAATAAAATATTTAAAATAACGATTTTTGTGAAAATGTCCCATTCATCCCCCATCTCCCCTACTCTATATTTCTATTATATAAAAACGTTATGCTTCTAATGCAAATATGCGTTTATTATTTTTATTTATATTTTTTTTAAAACGCCTTTTCATAAAATTTTAAATTAAAGATACAAATGAGACGATGATTTTTTAAAATTGGGGCAAATCCATTTATGAAAAAAAAAATTACTTAAATCTAAATCTTATTATAAAATTAACATAAAATTAATGTTTTTAATCAATTTACAATAAATATCTTTTAAAATCATTAATATAAATTTGTTACTAGGAATTTATTTGGTCAAAGATATTTCAAATGTGTTGTTTTTGAAAGTGAGGATTTGAATAGAATTGTCTTTTATGCTGTATTGTATAATATTAACAAAATACAGTCAGAATTTACCAGCTCTACTACATTTCTGGTGAATTGGCAACATTGGTAAGACATTGTTTTATCACAATTTATAATTATCAGCACACAACTTATTACTGAATATTTTTTTCTAATTTTTTTCCCATTTTTTCTATGAATATAAATTTATTTTATTGTAACTTTTATAAACAAGAATGAAATATTAATATAAAATAAACAAGTAAATAAAATAATATATATATTTCATTTATGGTTATATATATATATATATATATATATATTCCATTTAAATAAAATGAACGTTTTCAACAAATCACTGCTTTTAAAAGTGATGCAAATCCATTGGCGCATACCAAAACCCGGATTTTTTTTTTTCAGCTAATACGTATAACCGTTATTGCATATTAAATTTACATGAAATAAGACCACAAAAAATATAAAATAAGTCTAATGGGTTTAGAAATATTCGTAAAACATTTTTACTAATATTTTAAAACCCATTCAAATGCAAACCTTTCAATGTCTGCCAATAACCACAATGAACTTACCCCACTTGACAGAGATGTTAATGAACGGAGTGTCCCAGAAAAATCCGTACAACTTCAAAATTTTATTTAAAAAAGAAAAAAAAATAGGCCTACAGCAAAACTAGTTACAAATATAGATATAACTGAAAAAGTTTTTTTTTTTTTTTTTTTTTTTTTTTTTTTTTTACAGTATGTGTCTAGTCATAGATGGCACTGCACAACACTTAAATGATTATTAAACAATTCAGTTATTCAAAATAGTGAATACCGTGAAGAAAGCTCAGTGTGTCCAGTGGTTTATCGAAACAAAATCCGATACTCAAACGCAAAGAAATTATCGAGCGAAGTAAATGGTAACGCCACCATAACTGTTGATCTTACCATGCTAAAACGTTCGTGGATTGATTTGGAATATCTTCTGATATTCTTCGTGGTACGAAAGGATTTCATGTTGAAGTTTACTAAGGCAGTAGCAAAAAACTTTTTGAGTTATTCTATCTATTGTTGTAACTAGTTTTGCTGTAGGCCTATTCTTATATATATATATATATATATATATATATATAATTTTGAAGTTGCGCACGGATCTTTTTGAGACACCCTGTATTTTAAAAGTTTAATAAAAATAATGGTTTATACACAAGCAGATCCAACCCGGGCTACTCAGGTTAAAGATGCTCGAGATACCATCCGGTCTACAGAACGTAGTAGAAAATCATTTTTAATTGAAAAATTTAATAGATTATTTTCCATTTGGTATATGTCTTAGATTGCCCACCAATTACACCAAAAAGCCTGTTTGATATTTTCGTATTAGCCACATGCCAGCGATTACCAGCAAAAACCATCTGTATTTATAGTAACCTTTTTAGGTGCGTTCATAATAATATAAATACGTAGCACCTACAGTCGTCGTCTGGTCCGTCCGTCTGTCCACATATAACAGCACAAAAACTACCCATGAAATTTAATATATATAATTGTTGCAGAATTTTGTCGAGTTATTTTAAATTTTATGAAAATCGAATCAAAACTTAAAAAAATAATTTAAAAAGTTTTCTTCATTCTATTAAATCCTGTCATACGTATTATTTCCATGATATCCCATGATAGGTAATGATTTTAAGTTGCCATGGTGATTATGTCATATTTAAGATGGAGTCATATTACTTCCGCCTTACTGAATTTAAAAACTTTATTTTCATGCTAAAATTGTTTAATAATAGCAACCAATATAATCTACCGACAGTTTTTTGGATAGATATTTCCGGAGAAATAGATATTAAATGGAAAAAGGAGTCTAAATATGAATTTTAAGTTATGACATTTTCAAAACTAGGCTTAAGTTTCCCATTGAAATTTTTAGTAAATGCCAACAAAAGATAAAATGTTGCCAACTTAAAATGTACTTATTTTATTACGAAAATTAATCATATCATAATAACAGACAATATAATTCATTTCACTGAAATAATAACGCTGATTTTTTTACATTGTCTTGTATTGAATATTTGCGAATAGTATAATTTTAATGCAACAGAATTGTAATTAATTGTTTGGAAAAGTGTATTGAAACTTAATTTCATAAAATAAAATTAATATCTATAATATGAAAATCTACATATAAAATAAATTTTGTATTAATTCATTTTTGCATTTAGAGTGAATAGCTATTGCACCAAGATCTGAATATTTATAAAATTATTTATAGTACGAACGCACCTCATTTGTCACGTTTCACGTACAATTTCCAACTTGTTTTTAAACGTAAATGCGTAAAAATTAGCAGACTTGATTACTAAAGCGATTTGAAATCGAATAGCGTTTTCCATTTTTTTAATAAATTACTTATTGAGTTAATATAAGCGATTCTTGTCACTGTTTTTCCCCTTTCTCGTGCTGCCCCGTCGGGAATTCGGTTCAAAACGCCAATTTTGACAATATTTTCTAAAAGATATTCTGCTTTTAACAAAATTAGAAAACGTCATTCAATTACATAGTTTCTAAATAAGAAACGTCGTTTCCGAACAAAAATGAATTCAGAAATGTGTCAGAAATAAGTAGCTCTTTTAGATTTGAGAACAGCCTTAAATTCATGTTCTATTTATTTATTTGTGAATTTTTAATTTCGTTTGGCAATTTAGTTAGAAAATATAACACAGAAACAAACAAATGCTGAATTATTTACACTGTTTTAAGTGCAAATGGGTTAATATTCCGTAATCAAGATGCGCGTTCATATTTGAGATAGATTTAAAAAATTGATGCTTGAAAAATATTTTAAAACCATGAAAATCAGTAAATTCAGATACAGTTTTCAAAGATATTACTTTTTAAAGTGCATTTTCCTATTCGGAGTTGTAAAAATTAAAATTGTGCGATGTTTAGAAGTTTAAAAATTTGCTATAAAATGTAATTGATTGTTCATGTTCAGATAGTTGCCACTGTCAATATGACGTCAGGGTTGTTCCCGGACATGTTTTTGCTGTATAATATATAGCTACCAGGGGTTCCAACCCGGTTTTCTTGCACTGTTAAAAATATGCAGCGAACTGTCCAGTCATTTGACTGTATTTCTAGAAAACGGTTACATAACAGTAATTTAAACTCTATTCTGGTCATATTATTGCCCATATTATGGTCAGAATACAGTTAAATTACGGTTATGCTACCGTTTTCTGAAAAAATGGTCGAATGACTGGACAGTTTGCTGCAAATTTTTAACTGTGTGGGTTTAACACAGGTGAAAAAAATGTAAAGAAAACTCTATTAGTTTTTTTATTGCCCACCAAAAAGCATTTTATGTGAAAAAATATCAATTATGTATTCAAATAAAGCTTTTAAATTTATTAAATTGATAGTTTCGTATCAGCCGCATGGTTAACAGTCGAATAATTCGGCAAAGATTTCGCTATTTGCAACAGTCGTTTCGATTCTGATTATTTCAGTATATTTATGTATAAGCACACGTAATTCAATTTGATGTCTGTTAATTTTGTATTTTATTTATGTATTGATGAAGTTTTAGTTTCGTTATGGAGTGTTAGCCGGAAACAAATACGGGAATATTTATATTGTTTTAAGTGCAATCTTCCGTATTAGGGCTGCACACGATATATAGAATATTTTTTAATTCATTTTTTTTTAAATTATCTTTAAAAACCATACTTAATCAGTAAATTGAAATGCAGTTTTCAAGTAAATTGTATTTGTAAGTGCATTTCCCCCCCCCCCCTATTCAACGGTGTAAAAAGTAAAATTTTTGATTACAGATCTGTTACATTTGTGTTTTATTTATTATATTTTATTATATTTTAATTATTTATTTATTTATTTATTAAGTTTTATTTCTTTATGGAATAATAGCTGGAGATAAATGCTGGACTGTTTACATTGTTTTAAATGCAAACGCGGGTATTATTCCTCCGTAATCGAGTTTCACGCGATACAGATAAATTTTTAAAATATTATGCTTCAAAATTACTTTTAAACCGTAAAAAAGTAGTACATTGAGATATAGTTTTCAAAAAAATTGCATTTGGAAGTACATTTTTCCCTATTCGATGATGTAAAATTTCAAAATTATGCGATGTTTAGAAGTTTATAAAAATTGCAGTAAAAGCGAAATTTGTTGTACTACCACCATCAATATGATGTCAGTATTTACTCATGGGCATGTTTTTCATTTATAATATAGATCGATGAAGACATAATTACCGACAGTAATTAAGTATTAGTAAAAACACAGCTTTTCTTTCTGTATGTCCCCCAGTTATTTTTATTATTTGTTTCTTTCTTAAAAATGAACAATATAATACTATTTTATTATAAATTGCTCTCAGGAATAATAATAAAAATAATGATAATAATAATAATAATAATATGAAGTCAGAATAATGATGTGAATTTTATAAATTTCTAAAATGATAGTAAAATGCTAAATTATTGAAATTCGAAAATGATTACACATTTTTCTATTTAGTAGTCTGAGTTTTGAAAATGCGCACATGGGAAAATGAGCAATATAATCTTAAAAGTGCATTACAAAACTGACTAAGAAAACGATAAAGGATTTTCATGCCAATATCTATAAATCTATAAAAACACACGTTTACTTTTAAAGTGAAAGCATACATGGTTCCACTTTAAAGATGAGTGGAATGTTTCTTTGAATGAGCCGTAGAAGATTTTTTTTTCTGAAAAGACAACTCACTTATATGTAAATCCTATTTAGGATCAAGGGTTTTATGCGCTAAGCCTTGTTTTTCGTTTACAGAAAAGCAAAAGAAATAACCTAAAACCATATATCAAAATCTACGTAGTCATTCATGCGTTACACATAAACTATACGGCACACATTCCTATACTGCGCATATCTTATGCTGCTGAAGTTGCGACAATGAGAAACAAACAAAAATTCTTTTGATTACAATATTTATTTCTTTTCTCTTAACATAAATTTGACAATAAATTTCAGTGAAACGGCTAAATTTTATTAGAATTAAGATGTAAAATGCTCCATTTACAATCAATTTGAAGATAAAACAGATTTTTTAAACCTTTTAGGGCAAAGTAAAAGCGTTGGTGTAATGTGGAAAACTGGCCAGAATTTACGAACAAATTCATTAGAAAATTCATAAAAGATTTGTTTAACGTAAATTATGAAAACAAAATCTTATTAAAAATTTCTGGCGCAAGTTTTGGCAGTTCGGGAATTAAAATTATTCAATAAAAATAATATACTGCGCTATTCACAGAATTAAAGCGCACTTTGAAATTTTAAATAAATTTGAAAATATAATTAAAAAATTACATGATCTTTGGGGGTAATGTCTTGTAGGTATGTTTTTATCTATCTATTATTATAACTTGTAGCAAAAATGCATTAATTACAGTGTTTAACTTTATCACATAATGTATTATGGATCAATAAATACAGTAGCGCGAACCTTAAGTGCTGAAAATGCTTTTCAAATCGATTTTTGATGGATCGACGTGATTTTCCACTGTTTTGGGTTTACTTTCTTAAGAAGTAACATGATTTAGATTTCTTGAAATTCAGATTTGTTCAGATGTTGTTCTCCATCAGAGGCACTTCTTTATCGCAGACATTGAAACTTTGCTTTTAATAATAAATACAGTGGAACTGCATTAACTCGACAAGTAGATAACTTGACTACCCTGTAATTCGACATTTATTATCCAAATGGTTGGCATAATGTTTAATGAGAAAAAACCTCGTTAGCAAGACACGTTTTAGCAGAAAGTTGCTTTAGCTTCTATTATTTTACTTTTTTTTTTTTTTTTTTTTTTTGGTTACACACCTGATATTCTCAAACCAATGCAAAGAATGCCGATTAGTTCAGCTCTGCTGAGACAGATTTATCTTTTCATGTTTTCCTAAAAGAAGAATGTTAATGGGAGTTTAAGAAAAGAGATAAATAAATAAATTAAATAATTAATTATTAGGTTGTGTAAAAAATAATAGCTATTTCTGTTATTGAACTTTTTAATCAGAAATTTTTTTAATAAAATTTTAATACTACATAACGTTGGTGTGTAGTATTTTAAAGGATATATTTCTGTCTACACCCAGAAAAAGGAATTGATTAAAACTACAAAACATGTTTTGTTGAGTACATTTTGGTTGTTTTAAGCAAAATTTTAGTTGAAGTAAATATTATATTTAGTTTTTTTTTTTCTTTTTACCGTTGTTCGGGAATATTTTAGGCCGTAGAATAGACCACGGAAAGAAGCAAGTTCACACGATTTTTTGTATGATTTCAAAACGGGTCGAAAAGCAGTGGAAACAGCTTGGGATATCAAATACTCATTTAGCCCAGGAATGACTAGTGAACGCACAGTTGAGCGTTGGTTTCACAAATTTTGTGGTCAAAATAAGAATCTTGAATATGAACAGAAATTGAAAGCATTACCTGGACCCACCGTGGCTGAGTGGTTAAGGTATCACACCGCTAGTCGCTTGAGAGCGTAGGTGGGTTGCGGGTTCGTTGTACATTCTTTGTGGAACCCTCGGTTGTAATTCTCTGGTGTTGTAAATTTTCTTGTGGCTATCTCGTCCTTGCATATTGACGATGACTTTTAAGCGGGCACCTGATGTCAAGCACAGAGGTCAAATGTATGTGTTAAATAAATCAAATCAAATCAAATCAAGCATTACTTTAAGATCATTCACGTACCCATGAGCTTGCTGCAGAACTTTTAGTAGGTTTTGAAATTGTCTCCAACGACCTAATAGAAATTGGTTTAAAAATTGCATAACAAAAATTACCATTATTTTTTACACAATTTAATAGATCACATTTCTTCTAGCTAGAAACTGGCATCCTTTGAAAAATTAAAATTGTTTGTGATCTACGAATTTCACAATCCTCGATGATTTAAAACCATTAAAATTTTATTTGTAAATTACGAAAGCAATAAAAATTAGTAGAAAATAAATATCAGTGATGGCTGAAAAAGTAAAACTTCCCAAAATCGACATGTTTTTTATCCTTTTGGGGTATCGAGTTCCCGAGGTTCAACTGATGCATTCTGAAAATTTGTGTTAAAATTATTTGTTAGCTGAAAATCATATTTTAATTAAGAAATTGGCGTTCTATACCCATTCAAGTGTAATATTAAAATCGAAACTTTTAAAGCAGTCAGTATCACCTAACAACATCTTACACGTCGACGTTAGGATAAACATTTATGCATGTATTGCTTCTGACTCCACTGGAGTTCAAGTTGCCTTAGCTCAGTGAGATATTTAGGAAATCCACTTAACAGCGCTGATGAGGATCTTTAAAAATTCTCAATAAATATAATTATTTTAATGCAGATAGTATAGTTACACATAACTGACGTTTTCAAGATTTAATTCCGAGGCCTTAGCTTAGAAAACCGAAGCATTACCACTCATCCACCAATCCATAGAATCACGATCCTTTCTTCTATCTTGTTATTCCGTTCGCTTTTCTCTAGCATTTCTCTGATTCAAATGCCAGTTTTAATTTTATGTAGCTTTTTAATTTCGTGACAATTTTTCTTTGACTCACTATCGTCATTTATCGATTTACATCAAAAGATTTTTTTAAATAATTATATTTAAAGATTAATATGTATTTGTAAATATGTAAATGTGCGCGTTCATAAGCAAACAAGGCTATTTTGTTTCGCTTCTATGTTGTACAATGCCATTACATCACTCTAGCTTACATTTTAGTAATAAATTAAAATAGAATCCGTTCTTAATGGATAATTTTAATTCTGCTAAAAGTGATTTGAAAAACAACTCGTCGTAGATATTGATTTACATTAGTTTTTCTCTTTAGGAACAACTGAAAGCTTTTAAAGTTTGGAAACCTTCAATTTCAAGTACAAGTATTCTAAACATTGAAAATTTACAGACGTGTTAAAGTTTCGTGACAATTTGTACACTTTCTTTTTATTAGAACGAACATTTTCAAGCAAATAAAACGACAGACAATTGTATTGAAAAACTAAAAGTTAGGAAAATAAATAGAATTAAGTCAATTAGACTTTTTAACTTTTCCGGAGATATTTAAAAGAAAAAAAGAAACACGAATATGGAGTCTATACATTCAAATTAATTGAAGAAGCCTTAAAATATTGTTATACTGCCTGCTTCATGCAATGTGTTGATAGTGAAATATGCTGCATGTTAATAATGATATATAGTGTCCTAAAATGAACTTTTTAAAAAAAAAATTCATTCACAAGTAAACGGCGACAGCTAATGAAGTTAATCTTGCAGGAGAGTAATGTGTGACGTCAGAACTTTCTTTATTACGCATCTTTGTTTTCGTTCCAATTATTACCTATAGTTGGCACTGTATTGTCTCAAACTGCAAAATGCTCAAAAACTGCTTGGAATTCGGAAACGCAAACTCTTTTTTGGTATATAAACAATTAAACAGAATGAAAGATAACAACTGAGTGATTTTTTATCCATTTTTTACGTTGGTTTGAATGTTCTACCAGTTCGAGACAGCGCAACGCCATCTATTGCTGATTTTTTAAAGTAAATTAACGTACAGTAAAAAAGAAATTTACGACTTCACACATTAGTATCTTCAGCTGTCAACATTTATTTATTAATGGATTTTGAAAACAAACAATTCACTTTAGGAAACCCTGCACGTGGTCCACGAGTTTTTCATTGAAACTAATGCAAGTCACATTTCCTGGTCTTAAATACGATCGCCATGTGTGAGAAATAAGGAATCACTTGGATTTAGGTTTCCTTCATGTTTCAGTAAAAAGAAATTCCTAAAGAACGCTATTAGGTAGAAAAGTATATGATAGTGATAGATAATGGGATCAGAAAATAAATGACTCACTTATATATGGGTCGCTCAAATGAAAGTGGCACTACAGTCGGTTTGAGAAATTGTTTAATGGTATTAATATAAATTAGCATACAAAAGAAAGAAGTGATACAGACGTAACAGATAGGCTAGACAAAGTCACCTTGTAGGTTGAAACAAGTATCCCAGCGGTAAACGAGACGATGGATACCCTGGGTGAAGAAGCTCCGGTGTTGGTTGGGGAGCCAATTTTCAACGGCAGCTTGGACCTCATTATCGTCGCCAAATCGCCGTCCCTTCAGAGCTTTCTTGAGTGGACCGAAGATGTGGTAGACACAAGGCGAGAGGTCTGGGCTGTAAGGGGGATGTTCGAGAAGCTCCCAGCGGAATTGCCGTAACAATGTTTGGCACGCCACAGCCACATGAAGACGAGAAATCATGCAAGAGGATAACCGTATAGCCATACACATTTTGCATTCGATGACATATTTCCCTAGCACTCACATTTTCTGCTGTTAAAAATTGCACGACAGCGCGTTGACACCGTTTGTAGGCATCCATGATGCGAACGATGTCTTTTAAAGTTCTCCCACGCTATCACACACGCATCTGACGGGATCTGGCGATATCGCATGCATTCCCAGCACTCTGCTCCCTCTATAGGAGAATGCGCAGTCATCTTTGTCTTCAAATGGCGGAGTCATTACAGCAATGCCAGTTTCAAATGGGCGGGCGACCCTTATACTTTATTTCACTTTTTCAAAATTGTAAAAAAGTTTAGAATAAGTGGTAACTGTATTGGTTCAACATCTAAGTAAGATGGTCATAAAGCGGAGCATTTTTCAGTTTTCAGTTAAATTTAAAGAATAATAACATATGAATGTACAGGTTTGTTTTCATAATGTATACATTTAAGTCTCCTGTTAGAAATTAAAAATTTTGCTTCTATCATTTATATAATTAGTACTTTAATTAATGCATAATTAGACTGTTTTGACTACTCACTTACCCCAGGGTGAGGTAAACTGAGTCTCTGGCGAACAGTGATAATACATATAGCTTATATGACTTTTAGATAAACATAAACGAAACCAGATTTAAATTAATATTTGATTTATTTACAAGAATGAAAAATGGCCTCCATTATCTATAGTTAGTTTTTGTAACAAATTAAATTTATCTATAGTTAGTTTTTGTTTGGGTAATCTTAAAATAATCCTCCATTTTCAAGCAAAGAAACAAATATTATTATTATTATTATTATTATTATTATTATTGAGTGCGCAAATATCTATATGCATTTGTCAAGCCTAATACTATAATCAGTTTTCCCCAGTCTATAAATAAATAAATAAATAAATTATTAATGAATTTCTGATCTGTACAAGTTTATCCATGAAATTTGTTGCTGAATTCTTCTGCTGTGAGATATTTATAAAAATGTATTTCGTTTTTTTCAAAAAAAAATGAAATAAGAAAGTTCTACAAGCAGTAAAAACACTCTTTCCAGATGAAATGAAATAAAGTGGCATTATAAATTTAATATTGTTGCCACTCAATTTTTTTAAAGTAATCTGTACAGCAAAAATATTATTTTAAGTGAAGAAATAATAAACATTAAGCTTTTTCTTTTTCAAATTCTAAGAATGTTTTACTTTGCACGGATCACTTTACTCCATGACCACACTAGCCCCACAGAACCTATATACAATCTAACTCGATTATAACAAGGAGGAATTGACCACAGCATTTTTGTGTTATACCATAGTTATCGCACTAACCTAATTTAAAATATCATATTGTGATACACTAGGCTATAAGCTCAGTTAAATTAATTATTAAAAAAATACAGAAAGATAATTACGATATAGAGAGGAATTTTATATTTCTAAATTAGTAGCATGAAATGAAATTACTAATGGTAGCTTGGCATTTTTTTTTTAAATTCTTAATTCGTAAGTAGGATAAAATTCCCTGAAAGTAGTTGAAGAAATAACATATATCACTTATTTGTAAATTTAAATAGATTTTAAAAATAAGTTATTTTTCTTTCAGATTTATTTTGACATATTCATTGACATCATGAATTTTTGTTCTGATCTCTTGCTTCTTATTAATTCAACGAACTAAGAATACAAAAAAAATGTCATTTATTCGTTTTGTTTAAAAGAAAGTTAAAATAAATAATAAAATCATTTAAAAGGAATGACAATATTTTTACGATGTTTCACTTGGTTTCACTAAAAGAATAGAACACACATAAAGCATTTTGTTAAAGAAAATTGATAAAAACTGGAAAATTTGCTGTTACTATGCAAAATTTTTGCCTGTTATAGCAGAGTTTCTCTCGTTACAACACAATTTTTTGTAGTGCATTTTTATGTTAGATCAGCCATTTCCTTTTTTCTGGTTAAAGAAGAGCTTTTGTCAATTTTGAACTCGTTATAAGATAATTCGGTGGTATCTAGATTAATTGAAGAAGACTAAAGCTATGTCCACTTCATGCTTTTTGCTGATAGTGAAAAATATGTGATCTGTGAGATTTTCATTGAAGTTAATCATCGATGCATTTGTTGATCTCAAATGAGATCACCCTGTGTGGGAAAATACATAAATCATTCAGATTCAGTTTTCGTTCCTGTTTCAGTACAAAAGCTTAATTTATTCGTTACATGCGTTCCGGGTGAATCAAAATCCTTGAGGCATTATTGTTTCCTGTTTGGTTTCGCACATCTCCCATGTCTTTCCCTGAGTAGATCACTAGAACATCATTTTGGGAGACTCAAACCCTCGGAGCAACTCCATCCCATGAAAAAGTAATAAATAGTGTAACGCTTGATTATTTTAAGATTTTTTCTCGGTCGCCCGTTTACTCATTCGCTCGCAGTTTCCATCCAAAAAACGCTTTCATCCTCCTGATCGCGACACCGGGAGAAGTAAAGCGTGACAGTCTACAGATCAATCCGATAAGTGAAGCCTTTGGAAGTACCATTTACATCTAATTTTGTAGAGAGAGGATCGTTTTCACGCTGTCTTCTTTTGGAGAAAACTTCAATTAAGTCGTGAGAGTAACAAAGAAGCAACAAGTGAATTCTGTTTCATTCGTTGTTTTGCTTCAGAGACCGCGCAAGCCAGTGATTGAATTGCATAAAATATCAGAAGCATGTAGAAGGGATTTTTGTTTTGTTACGTTTATATCTGGTATCCATGTGTGATATTTGTTTTATCGTCTAATAGAAATCTGAAGTGCATTTTTAATTAAAATTAACTGTAATACTCAACTGAAATATTTAATTTCTAAAAATATCGCGTGTTTTATTTAAAATGCGAAGAAGATAACTGAAAATACTCAGAGAATTGTTTTCAAAATGGATATAAATATTGCCGACGTGATCGAAACTGAGTGGTCCAGAGAACCTTTATCGGTGACAGAATTCATTCATCGATATAGATTGCCTCAAATTGTGAAAATTTATGATGGTGAAAGCAAAAGAATTCAGATGCCGGGAAATTTTGATCTCGAGCAACCAATATTGCTTTATAAAGTATATACATGTAGAAAAATACATGGCCGTTCTCTAGCAATGGATGAAAGTGGAAGAATGAAGCCATCGGGACCAACTCTTATAATTCCAGAATCTTACCCAGGTAACCATTTCAGTTATATTTAATTAATTTCTATTGTGTATTGTACTTTCCAAATTTTTCTTTCATTGTTATATATAATGGATTTTATCTACTTATATGAGACAAACACTTGAAAACTAATACAGTGTTCAATATGTAAATCCTGCACTGACGTTGCCTAACGCATATCATATTTCGAAATTTAAAAAAGTATCAAAATATTTTTGCACACACGATAACTAATACTTTTCATACAACTATTATATATATTAAAAAAAAAAAAAAAAAAAAAAAAAAAAAACGTGTTATTAGTTCTGACTGCAGTCACATCAAACTCAAAGATGTTCAAAATATTTTTTAAAATAGTATTATGTCACACATAATATTAATGGATTTCTTCTCATCAAAATATTTTTAATACAACAGTACATATTTCCAAATCGCCGTCTAAATATACTTGCAATAATTTGTATTTTAGACTCATTATAGCGTGTAATTTTTGAACATACATTCCCTTACAAAATCTCAGTTGCACAATAAATGAAATTGGAAAAAAATGGGAAGAATAAAATAAACAATATTTTAAGGTGCATATTTATAAGAATTAAATTAAATTAAATTAATCCATTAAAATAACTTTAAAAAAATATATTTTGATCCGTATTTCATTTTCACAAGAAATGTGCATCTGATAATATACCTTCTTCAAACTCGGAAAATATTTCATGAAAACGAGACATTCAATTGTTTTGAGCTGCTTTGCTTGTTTTTATAAATTTTAACTAATTGAAGCCTTATAAATTGACTCGACTGCAGATAAAGTTTTTAACATATATTATAAACAGACATAAGATTTAAAACTATCCCAAATGCAAAAAATCATTACTTATAACATTACGGAATCATTACAACTTATTACATTATCTAGTAAGAATTACATTTATAAGAATTGTGCACTTCTTCTATTAAAAAACCTTATGAAAGATTTTTTTTTGAAAAAAATTCTTTATGAAATGACCTGTTACGCATTACAAATTTCAAAATTGCATGCGTTCTTTATGACATCTGAAATTTATGAAGAAATGTAACTAAGTTAATGTTTGCCCTATTTGTAGAAGTACAATACGTGTAAAAAACAAGAAAGAAAAATCATGCGTCAAGCATAGATTATGAAACATTTTCCAACACTTCCACAATACTGTAACGGAGCTTCACCGTTTAAAAAAGTGAAACGTATCATTAAACAATTTATAAAACGCGTAGCACATTTGAGAACCAGATTTCAGCAATTCCTGTCCATAGCCGGAAAGGTACTCGAATTCTTATGTGCATTCCTGTACAGGATCCATATCTCTGTATATACGATACATAGTGTGTTAAATTTTAACATAGCTTCAAAAATATAATAAAGTCGAAAATTAACCTTCAGCAATTTCCGAAAATATACGTAAATGTATTCTAATAATTTTGTACATTATCCACAGATTTTTAAAAACACCTCATATTAAACTAAAATTTAAGAAAGTAAAAAAAGGTTTAATACAACTAAAAACGTACTTTTAGAAATTACCATCCATAGACAGCAATGTATCTAGTTCTTCGCGTAGCTCTGCATATTAATTTTTCCTTCAAACATCTCTTCAGTATACAAAATAT
Source organism: Maratus michaelseni (assembly GCA_963931845.1). Taxonomy (NCBI): domain Eukaryota; kingdom Metazoa; phylum Arthropoda; class Arachnida; order Araneae; family Salticidae; genus Maratus; species Maratus michaelseni. The sequence goes on from OZ007599.1 coordinate 254,003,746, forward strand.
AGCTCAACTGTAACATGCATAACTCAACTAAACAAGTTGGAAATTGTACGTCAAACGTGACAAACGAGGTGCGTTCGTACTATAGATAGTTATATAAATATTCAGATCTTGATGATTTTTAATTCTGTGAAATGAATTATATCGTCTGCAGATTAATTTCTGTAATAAAATAATTATCTCGGTTGCTTGACGATTAAACCTCGGAAGCTCCTATAACAAGAAAGCACCGATTTATTTATTTTTTTAATTCAAATTTCTTAATAAATATTTTTATTAATATCTCCTAAAGTTTTTATTCGATTTTTATAAAATTTGAAATGGCTCGACAAATTTCTACAAAGATAATATAAATTTCAAACCATTTGGTTGGGTAGTTTTCCGGACGGACGGTCAGACAGACGGACGGGCCAGACGACGACTATAGGTGCTACGTAATTATATAATTACGAACGCACCTAAAAACACCTAAACAACTCACGCTCATACACAGTAATACTTATGAATTATTTCGTGTAGGCCTGTATATGGTCTATAGAATATATATATATATATACCACGTAGTATGCGACAATGTAATTAAACATAAAAATCCACATTATTACAGAATTATTACCACATTATTACACACAATATTCTGTAGTAAGCCTCTTGTCATGCACCTTAGTGATATATATAAATTTCAATGCGTTTAAAATAGTGAAACATTATTTAAATAAACCGCAGACGATTTTTCTCCATAGACGTAATGTAACTTTTGACTGTCCCTGTAAAGTAACTATAAGTGCTATGTACACCTTATTCCATATTGAGCTTTTTCTAATGCACCTTAGTGATATATATAAATTTCAATGCGTTTAAAATAGTGAAACATTATTTAAATAAACCGCAAATGATTTTTCCCCATAGACCGCAATGTAACGGAATTCTTTTGAGTGTCCCTGTAAAAAAACTATAAGTGCTACACACTTCCGTTGAAATAGGGAACATGCTATAAATAACGACAGTAACATATAAAAGTTGCAGAGCAATCCGAGCATATTTACGGGAGTTAGAGCATGGACAGACGGCCATCCGGCCAGACAAACCGAAGTCATAAACACGTTTCAACTAGGTTGGAAAGTGTTAAAAACGCAAACCAAAATTGAGAACGCACTTGTCACACATAGACTGTAATTATAGCACGTATACTGCAATCGAATTCTTTTGTGTATCCCTGTAAATGAGCGATAAATGCAATGCACAACATACTTTTAAGCGAGCAATTTATAATGCACCTCAGTAATGCGTACAATTTTCATTATCTTTGAAATAATGAAGATCATTAAATTACACTGCAGACGATTTTTCCCCGTAGAACAATGTGTAACAGAATTCTTTTATCTGACCCTGTAAATGAACGATAAACGAATGCACATCATACTTTTAAGCTAGCAATTTATAATGCACCTCAGTAATGCGTATAATTTTCATTATCTTTGAAATAATGAACATCATTAAATTACACTGCAGACTATTTTTCCCCGTAGAACAATGTGTAACAGAATTCTTTTATCTGACCCTGTAAATGAACGATAAACGCAATGCACATCGTAATGTCACTTTTAAGAGAGCAATTTATAATGCACCTCAGTAACGCGTATAATTTTCATTATGTTTGAAATAGTGAAACATCATTAAATTCCACTGCAAACGATTTCTCCTCGTCGAACAATGTGTAACAGAATACTTTTGTTTGACTGATTTGATACTTTTGTTTGATACTTTTGTTTGACCCCTGTTAAATGAATAATAAATGTTTTGTGCCCCATATTCTACAAAAATCATGTTTTAAACCGCTTCATAAATATATATCAATTTCGTCATGTTCCAAATGGCGTAGCATCATCAAAATGCACTTGTTACGATTATTTCCCACTGACCGTAATGTAACGGAATACTTTTGATTACCCCTGTAAACTAACTATAAATGCTACACACTTATTTTTTAATAGTGATCGTGCTATAGTAAACGTCAATAACATATAAAAATTACAGAGTAATTGGAATATATTTACGAGAATTAGAGCACGGACAGACGGACAGAGAAACTGAAGTCTTAAACACTTTTCAAATATGTTGGAAAGTGATAAAAATCGATAAAGCTGCCGTTATTCGCAAATCATTTAGGATAAAATCTCAATGGATGTATCATTAAACTCAGAATAATGTATTCTTTCAAAATATGAATGCAATTTTTTGAAATAGGGGTTGTCTGCATATTAAAAATTACACCAACTTCGATTTTTCATATAATAACACCTACATTTGACACCATATTTGAGATCCTTGGATCAAAGAGACCCGGAAAAAGGCATAGCTTATATATTTTTTATTAAATCTTCATTCGTATATATATATATATATATATATATATATATATATATAATAAGGATATTGCTATAAATTTCGAAAAATTAAAATAATATCTCACAGAAAAAACTTTCATAATCACACCAGTAAAATTGTAGAGGCAATTTATGTATAAAATAAGCTAAAAGAAATTCTCACCTTCCAAATTTTATCTCTCACATAAATTTTCTGGTTGCTGTTTTCGATTTTCTTATTTGGTATTGAACGGTAGTAGAATACGATCGAACAATACGAAGTAAACTTTAAAAAGGGTGATTTTTTAAAAATATTTTTATAAGATTCTTCAAATCATTGTCGTTGTATAACATAGCTGCCAGCTTTTACGCTTTTTTAAAAAAGAATTTTTTGCTTTATTTAATCGCTGAATTTCGGGTATTAAATGAGGTAAAGATTACTAATAAATTACAGTGATAAGAAAAAGCGTAAAAGTTGGCAGCTATGGTATAAATATTACGTTTAACATGATCCTCTAAATGCCCATAAACATAATTGCTGAGATATAACTGGAAATTAACATGTTTATTTGTCATGATAGAGCTTCAAATTTCAGTGTCAATGCAAAAATTGGACTAACATGGTGTTTTGTGATCCAGAAACACTAAAAAAAAAAAAAACTGTTTAGCAATTTTCCTGTAAGTGAATTACAATTTTACTCTGTTCTTTTCATTCATTGTAATTTTAAGTTCGTGAAACTTGTACCTTACTTTCTCTTATTTAAGTTACACGTTTGAGGAAAAAAAGAATGAGACATTGAACTTAACCCCATTCTGAATATAATTAAACAATCCTTGGATAAGTACATCTGAGTTTATTGGCATAAAAATGTCATTTATTAATGATACTTCTGGGATTAAAGTTTAAAATTTTGATCGATTTGAAGGCATCATCCCATTATCCACTGTTGGGAAAGAATTTCAGTAAGACAGTTTTAATCCGATTATAAATATTAAAGTAACGCTCACGTGAAACAATATTTGAGGGGGAAAAAAACTGCCGTGAAGTCCAAAAGTAGCAACAAACTCTGTTTTTCGTGAGTATACTTAAAATTCCAACTGGTAGAGAACATGTTGTTTCCTGGTGTTTTCCCTCAAAAATGAAATGTTTGGAGGCGTTTGTACTTAGAACTGAAATGATCATGTTTTCGAATGCTTCAAGGCTTCTTGGGTCTACAACCTCGGATGTCTATTATTTCTATAATTCTTTTTGTTCTTCATACTAGGATACCGAAAACTTTCTTTTTTGAGGATATGAAATTAAAAAAATAATAATCGATATTAATATCCACAGTTTATCTTTCATCTTTTTAACACTTTTTAATATAGTTGAAAAGTTTTAAAGGGGCTCATATACTTTTTGAAATCTTTCCACCGCCAGTGAAAAGTGATGTGGTTTCTAGCTCTCATAAATTTTTAAATACTTATTTAAATTAGATTAAACCTCTGTAATATATTTAAGCGATATTTCAGGCTTTATAAAATATAAAAGTAAACACTTATAATATAATAAAATTAAAAAAAGCACAATTCAGTTAATTTTGGAAAATCTTTTCACATGGTATGTCACAATCGGCAGAATAACTTAACGTAGAATGACTATATAAACATAAAACTTATATTAAAATGACTTCTTAACTATATTCTATAGAAAGAATTAATATTATTGAGAAAAATATTCATTGTGTTTTAATGATTAATTCTTTTTTTCATTTTTTTTCTAATTTAATTGATTTTTTAAAATATTTTCTGTCAAAGAATTAACATATAATTTGAGAAAAATGTTCATTATGTTTTAATAATTAATTATTTTTTCCAATTTTTTTTATTTTTCAAATTTAATTAATTTTTTTTAATATTTTCTGTCAAAGAATTTACATATCATTAATTCATTCTATAAAATATGGCTTAAAAGTCATTTTAATATAAGATTTATGTTTTTCTATCCATTCTAAGTTATCGTGCGAATTGTGACATACCATGTAAAAAAATATATAAATTATATTAACTAAAGTGTATTTTTTATATATATATTATATCATAAGTGCTTATTTTTATATTTTATGAAGGGTGAAATATGGCTTGAATATTCTACAGCGGTTTTTGTAATTTCAATAAGTGTTTAAAAATTTATAAGAACTCGAACCTACATCACATTTTACTGACGGTGGAAATATTAAAAAAAAAACCCTTATTGAATTCGGTTTTCTGTCCGTCTGTCTGTCCGCACTCTAACTCGCGTAAATATATTCTGATTGCCATGTAATTTATATATGTTATTGAGATTTACCATGGCATGTTCATTATATAAAATGAAGTGTGCAGCATTTATAGTTCGCTTACAGGAGCCCTCAAAAGAATTCTGTTACATTATGGTCTATGCGGAAAAATCGTTGGAAGTGTATTTTAATATTACACTATTTCAGACATATTAAAATTGATATATATCATTTAAGTGCACTACAAAATGTTTACTATAGAATAGGGTGTGCATAGCATTCATCGTTCATTTACAGGGACACACAAAATAATTCGGTTACAGTACTGTCTATGAACGATAAATGTTGGAAGTGCGATTTCAATTGTGGTATGCATTTTTAAATGTAACCAATTTTTTGCATATTACTGTATTACTTGGTGTGTATAAATTCTATAGATCATATACAGGGATGCACAAAAGAAATTGAATATTTTTCGATTTATAGATGGTAATTTGCTGAAATTGGGTTTTCCAAATTGTTTGCTTAGACAAAGCGAAAACTGGGTTCCTGGGGCTGTCATCCCTTGTCATCCCCCCCCCCTTGTTGGCTCAGACATCATCTTTTACCTTATTAAATGGTAATGTTTTGTTACAGTATTCTGAATGTATTGGAAAGTGTTTCATAATCTATGTTTGATGCATGGTTTCTCTTTCTTGTTAGATTTTCATTGGGATAGTATAGTTTTTTTGCATTATTATTTTTTTTATCTCCGTTACATTTATATTGTAACGTAGGATACAAATCCGTAATGTTCTGTTTCATAATGCTACGCTTATTAAAGGTAGGATATGAAACTTGATGCATCTAAAACAATATTTTGTGTATATGCAATAAAACCCTTTATTTTTCACTAAATAGATAATTATTACCTTTTCTAATCAAGAACGGAGGATACCTAATGTTTAGAACATTTTCTATTTCAGTGAGGAAACTTCAAAATTAATAAAAATCCACAATGTGCATATTCGCTATTAACAGCTTAAATTAACAAGCACGAAAAATCATGCATGAAACATAAATTAAAAAACACTTTCCAACTCATCCAGAAAACTGTAACGGAACTTCACCGTTAAATCAGGTGAAAGAAGATATGTAAGTAAACAGTTTAGGAAACACATGACATATTTAAAAATACAGTTTTAGCAATTACCTTCCATAGTCGAAAAAGTAGTCAAAAAATTTTTAGGAGCCCTGTATATGATCTGTACATTTGGATATATACTACAAAGCATGATAAAATATAGTTCAGTTAGAAAATTCACATTTAGCAATTTTCGCCAATCGATGAAAATGCACTCGAATTCTTTTATACAGTCCTGCATATTATCTAAAGACTTTTGTACCCACACCACATATATATTAACTAAAATTTAATTCGGGTAAAAAACGCATAAGGCAACTTAAAACGCACTTCAGAAGTTACAAACCATAAACGACAATGTATCTTGTTCTTTGCGTAGCCCTGTATATGAATTTAATTATATTACACAAACTTCTATTAGTCTACTACATATAGTTCAGCAGGAAAATGCGTAACTCATTTAAAAACTACCCTTAACAAATTCTCTCCCATTGTCAATAATACTTACGAATTCTTTTGTATAGCCCTGCATAGGATCAACAGAATTTATACACACCACGTACTATGAAAAAATTTAGTTAAACTTAAAAACGAAAACCAAAGTTGAAAACGCATTTATCACACATAAACTATAATTATCACGCATAGACTGTAACTAAATTATTTTGTGTGCCCGTGTAAATGAACGATAAACACAATGCACACCACACTTTTCAGTGAGCAATTTTTAGTGCACCGCAGTAATGCATATAAATTTCATTATGTTTGAAATAGTGTAACATTATTAAATTACACTGCAAACGTTTTTTCCCCGTAGAACATTGTGTAAAAGAATTCTTTTGTGTGGTCCTGTAAATGAATAATAAATGCTTTGCACCCCATTTAATGAAATATGAACCAAAAATTAGCGAAAATATTATGATTATGGCTTTCCGCTGTATCATTCATCAAGAAAATTTGTGTAAGTAATCTTTATCAAATTTTGATCATGTGAGGACTGCTGTTGCAAAAATTGTTAATATTATTCCATCAAAAAGACTTAAACACAGACAGTTTCATCAGTTCCTGAATTATGTAGAAACCGAACATGGTGACATTATTCATTATACTGAAATACGTTGGCTGATACGCGGGAAAATTCTTCAATGGCTTTTTTTTTCTGAAGAAGGAAGTTCAACAATTCGTGGAATTTGAAGGCAAGCCCATTTGCGAGTTCCAAGCTGAGAAGTGTTTATGGGTGTATTCAAATCCAAACTGCTTATTTTGAGACACATTTTTAAATTCATTTTTGTTCTAAAATGCATCCAATTGGCAGGTTCTCTTATTCAGAAACTTTTATAATGTCCGAAATTGGTCGATTTTTTGATAAAGGCAGAATATATTTTTTTAAAATGCTGTCAAAGTGGACATTTTGAACCAAATTTCTCGAAGCGATAGAGCTGGGAAAAAAAAATGATCGTACTGTGAAAATAATTGTTTGTAAATCAATTTCTAATTAATTGAACGAAAAATAAAAACACATGTCCCTTATAAATCTCTTCATAAATCACGCCACCAAGTTTTATGTTTTTACTTTTAAAAATGAGTCTGAAAATGTGTCTCAAAGTTTTGAGTTGTTGAGCGTGGAAAAATATATTTTTTTTTTAATACCGCCTTAAGATATTTTACAATTTTAATCAATATTACTAGCCACTTCAATGATCTGAACTATCGTTTACTGGGAAAAGGTCAACTTATTCATAATCTTTATAACTGTATGAAATCGCTCCTCTCGTGCTGTAGAAGACTGAAACTTTGCGAGTCGAACAGTGCGCTTTCTGCCTTTCTGCTAATAGCTCTCAAAGGAATATGTATATTTTATGTACATGTATCAGTAGTTACTATTAAGCTTTATGCACCATGTGTTAATATGATATTGTGGTAACCATATAGTTGATAGCATCTTTAGCTCTCTTACGAGACCATTACATGACGGATTATTAATATTCTTACTATCATTAATGTTAGTGGTAGTAGGTATTATTATTATTACTGGTACTAGTAAATGGAGTAATCGTATAAAATTGTTGATGTAATCGTATTTGTAAATATAAATAAATGAAATGTTTCTTTATGAATCAAGAATAGTTTTTTTTTCCGCAGCCCCTATATACAATTCGCAAGTTTAACTTATCAGTTTATCCTATTAATTTCAATAAGAATTTAGAGCCCTAGTAAAAAAGTGATCACTCCGTAATAATTCTGATGAAGTATTAATACAAAAAAGCTATTAGTAGTATTCGACTGGAAATCATGTCTACGACTTAATGCTATACATAAATCGTGCATTATGGGTCGTCTATATATTATAAGTTGTATCGACTTATTCTGCTATCGCTGGCATCAATAGAAAAGAAAATTTTAGACACCAAAAACTTTTATTGAATTCTCTCCTTTTTAATAAAGTTAGTTTAATATATATTTGGAATTTTTGCAAAATTTTTCTGGTAAATAATTGAATGTTTGCGATACTTTTACTTGTAAGATTTTTATTTTATTTTTTGAATAGTAGATAAATCTCCAACACATTTGCTTTTGTAAATCTATAGTTAATTTAAGAGAAAGTATACAAAGGACATCTTCTTTGCTGACTGCCTTGATCCACGAAACTCAAATAAAGTATCAAAATAGGATGTTATCATTTGAAAATGAAAGTTGGTACAGTTTATAATGTGTAGACAGCCTCCTAAACAAAATTTATAAATATAATTTAATAGTATTCGTTATTCTCAGTTGATTGATACCTATATATTTTTTTTAATGTTTATTTGCAGAAGAATTAGTAAGGGGTGATCACCTTTTTTTTCCATTACTGCGTACAAATCACGACAATTTTAATTCTTTTTAAAGACTTTTAACGAGTTCGAAAATTATGATTTTGGACAAAATATAGCGAATGATGGGTAACTTAAGTAATGTATTTGTAATTTTAAAAATGAACTACAAGATGTATGCAACGTACGAATTTATTAGGCTGTTCTCAAATCCGAATTTCCTATACTTTCTGACACATTCCTGAATTCATTCTTATTCTTAAATGCACGGAATTTGCAGGCATTCTTACTCAAAGAAATGGTTTAGTGTTTTCCACTTTTTGATAAAGAGAAATGATCTTTTAGAAAATGCAATCAAAGTTGCCGTTTTAAACTGATTTTCGGGAAGTGACAGTCCGAATAATGTAGCAGGGGGACTACTGGCGATTGTTTTGGCTACCACTATTTTTAAACAAAAATATTTGTGATATATTTCTACAACATGTGCAAGAAAAATATAGTATAAAAATCATTGTATAGAAATACTCGTAGTCAAAATAGTCGCCAGTGGCACCCTAAATCTCGCCATAACATCATAATCGGTTATAACTCAAGATACAAATTTATCGAAAAATGACAAAAGCTATTCTATTCCAAATCTATTCAATAGTTCTGCCTACAGATTTCATACTTTTACACTCAAAAATAACTTCGTGAAGGTTTCAGAAAGTTTCGCATTATGAGCGAGGTATTTTTTCCCCTTACTTTTTTTCAAATAAATACAGATCAGGCGACAGATCTGTAACATTTAGAAGTTTCCAATTTTTGCTCAAGGAAGACAGTATTATTTAAGAAACTGTTTATACCCTTATCAAAAACAAAAATATAAACAAATTATGTTAACACAAAAACCCACAGATTCAGGAGGAGGATTTTACATTTTACATTGAAAAGTATTTAGTTATAATGAGGACAAATATTTGCTCGAAGCGAATTTAAGCGCTAGTTTCTAAAGAAATAACGCGATAAAAATGAGACAAATTTGGATCGTTGGTGTTCCGTGAAGATGACTAAAATGCATGTCATTATTCTCACGCTTACGTAGTTCATGTTTGATTTCTTTGTCTTTTTTTCTTTTTTCTTTTTTTTTTTTTTTTTTGTTCCAAAAAAGTTTGTATTTTGAGATGAAGTATAATATTCTCAAACTAAAAAAATATATTTCCAAGCTGTTTTCAGAAATCATGATGCTTCGCAACATAAATCTTTTATTACTATTATTATTTCTTTGAAACACATTTTGATAATAAACTGAATAGTTTCTTAATTCGAGCATGGAAACCTATTATGTAGGGGGGGGAGGAATATTATCCCTCTCTAGATTTTGAAATTTAATCAACTAAACTTTGTTTTCCTCTCATTGGGAAAAAATAGTAAAATTTATTCTTTCCAAATGACTTTAAATAATTAAACGCTAAAAGAGAAAGGAACCAAGGATTTTTCGTTATACACTCTAAAAACAACATTTTCAAAACTGAGCAAAAAGTACTGAAATCTGAGTATGTCGCATAGTCAAAATGGCTCCGAATCAAAATTACTCAAGTTTGAAACATGTATATACTCATTTCTGAAAACATGCATACACTCAAGAATAAAACATTATGTGTTCATATTTGAGTATGACCATGTTTCAAAAATGAGTATGAACTGACTTCTATGTGCGCATTTTTGAGTATTTTCATGTTTCAAAAAGTAGTTTGAACTGATTCTAATCATTTTTTGAGTATGTTCATGTTTCAAAAATGATTATGAACTCTATGTGTTCAGTTTTGAGTATATGTCCATGTTTCAATATTCTGAGTATTTCTGGTATTTCAGAATTGAAAGCATTGGGGTCGTCCTATTTGAAACAAAAAGTTTCATAACAAAATGAAAACATCGATTTACTCTGATTTGAAAGTGTCATTTTTCTCAGTGTAGGACTATGCCCGTCCTCACCCAGCATAATAATTTTTAGTCCTGTTTTTCTTTTACCATTAGTGTATTTAAAAGTTCCCCTAACGCAAAAAAAAAGGAAAACTTTTTCCAATTCTCCATTTTGAAAAATACTAGTGGAAGTAAACTTTTAGATTTTTAATATTTCTTAATTATTAAATTTCTGTACTGTTATTTTATGTTGAAAAACAAGATTTAAAATTTTTTCAACGTAGTTGCAAAGTGTTTATAGCTTTGGTTCTTCTGCTTGTCTGCCGTCTGTCTATATATAAATATACTTGGATTTTCACGTAATTGGTATATATTTTTGAAGTTTTCTACAGGATGTTTTCTATTTAAAATGAAGTACGTAGCATTTATAATTCGTTTACAGGGACATACGAAAGAATTCCGTTACATTACGATCTATGAGAAAACTTGTTTGCAATGTATTTTAAGGATGTTTTACTGTTTCAAACTCAATGAAATTAATATGCTTTACTGCAGTGCATTTCGACACGAATTCTATAGAATATGGAGTGCATAACATTTATTATTCATTTGGGGGCAGGGACACACAAAAGAATTCGGTTACAGCACTGTTGCCTATGAGAAAGGACTGCTAGAATTGTTACTTCAGTTATGGCATGCGTTTTTAAGCTGAACTATATTTAGAATACACGTAGTCTTTGTAAATACTATGCATAATATACAGGGCTGCACAAAAGAATTTGTAAGCATTGTATTTTATGGGCACGAATTGCTTATTTTGTGTTTTTACCTGTGTTATGCTTTTTCAAGCTGAACTATATATATTAGTATACTATGAGATGGTTGTAGAATAGAAGTAAATTCATATACAGGACTGCGCAAAAGAAATTGGATATAGTGTAAATTGCCATCTATGAATGGTGACTGTCGGAAGTGACTTTGTTTATGTTATGATTTTTATATAATAGTAGTCTTTGTAAATACTATACATGATATACAGGACTGCACAAAAGAATTTGTAAGCATTGTATTTTATGGGCACGAATTGCTTAATTTGTGTTTTTACCTGTGTTATGCTTTTTCCAGCTATATATATTAGTATACTATGAGATGTTTGTAGAATAGAAATAAATTCACATACAGGACTGCGCAAAAGAAATTGAATATAGTGTAAATTGCCATCTATGAATGATGACTGTCGGAAGTGCCTTTGTTTATGTTATGCTTTTTATAACTGAATAAATTTTAGGATACTGAGTGGACTGAAAAAAAGAATGGAAATATATTGGGGGCTATGAACGTAAATTACTGAAAATGAATTTTCAGCTGTATTATGCATTTTCCAGGGGAATAAAATTTAGCATACTGTGTGGTGTATATCCCTTTAAGACCGGTGCAGGAAATTTTCGAAATAGAAGAAATATCTTTTTTAAAGGAAGGAAAATTCTTTTGTATAAGTTCAGCCTTTTTTTCCGAACTCCTTTTTTATATTTTGTATTTATAGATATCACAACCTTTCAGAAGTGAATGACTTTCCAGAAAGTGAAAAAAATCAACAAATTCAAATCCACTCGATCGCGAGTAATTCGGTTTTAAGGGGTTAACGAACTAAGGTTCACGTACAGAGCTGGACAAAAAAATTCGAATAGCATCTGGACAATGTATGGTAATTGTTGAAATTGGGTTTTCAAGTGTGTTATTCATTTTCTTCTGTCGCTGTTATGAAGTTGCCTTTTAATATTCTGGAAGTGTCGGAAACTGTTTCATAATCTATGTGCGACGCATGATTTTTCTTTTTTCTTTTAAATCAGAATTGCTAACAAAAATATTCCTGCAGAAAAATCAAACAATCAAAATACAGCAAACAATAATATATATATATATATATATATATATATATTATTCTAAAACTATTGAAATCGCTTCGGTATTTCCCGAGAGAAAGTTATGAGTATGAGCTATTTATCATGATGTGATTTCTCAACTGTTGATTCAAGCTTCTGTATATATTGTAATATAAAGTACGAATAGACAAACATTAGCAGATAGAGGAACAGCTCGAGGAACAAACAAAAATACAAGAAAATCGGTCATGTACCCTTTAAAATTGTAGATGAAAGGAAAATAATAATAAAAAACTATCTTAAAATCAGGCGTATAATTTGATTTCTGAGTTCTTCAATAGTTGTTAGAAAAGGGAACCATTTGATTTGTGGTAAAATGCTACGGTTCAAAATATCTCTAGCTTGATATGGAAAATCATATACAAAATAAAAAAGAATTAATCATTTAGTGCCTTTTAGTAAAAAATAATTACTTGTCTAACCTTTTGTTGCATAGTAAAATTATTTTGAGTGTAAAGGAAAAATTTTGTGCTTTTCAATAAAAATCGACCTATTAAATCAATGGAAGATATTTTATTAAATTTTTGTTTTCATTTAAAATGTATGGCTTGTCTATTAAACTTTAAAGAATTGCAGAAACGTTTATTGATATAAGAAAAAAAAAGTTTATGAAAATTCAGTGTAACCTCGTAGTTACCCACGATTCCGGAAACTTTTCCTTTGTTTTCAGAAACCGGTAGGTGACGAACCAACCAGAATCTTCAAAACCAGTAGGTTTTTGAAATTAATTGAATTTTTTAACAATGAAAATTTTTGAAATAAATTGAAACGTGACGAACTATAGGATTACATCAAATTTTCGTAAACGTTTCTGCTTATCGGAAAAAAATTGTAATTTTTTTGACAGTATGCATATATTATTACATAATCAATTCCCCAGTTTTAAGCCGCAAATGGGATGATAAATATAGTAAAAATGCAATCAGTTTTTCATCGGTGTATAAAAAACTTTATATTTGACAAAATGGTTTATATTTTTTTTCTACAATGTTTTATTTTACATCTCTGGACAATAAGTAATTTTACCAACTTATGAGCAAAAATCGATGTATTTTTTCAACTGCCAAACATAATTTTTTTAATGTGTATCTATTTGCATAAAACTTTGCAAAGTTTTAATACGGATTGAATAATAGGGAAAACTAAATGCTTAAAACCTCAGAAAAATTAAAAGCTTTAATAACACAGACAGAATAATCGCGAAAACGAAATCTTTAAAAGATCAGACAAAAAAATCCCTGCAAATGCAATAAAGGGTCAAAAACATTTATTTTCTGATTCGATACCCAAAGCAAAAACATTTTCATTCTCAGGGGAGAAAATACCTATTTTTTGGTCTGCATAATGTTAAGAATTTTAAATAACGTTTATAAAAGACGTGAGAGAAATGAATTTAGATGTTTAGTTACAGTTAAAAATAAGAAGTTTTGAAAACATAATTTATTTTAATATAAAGGCAGTTAAGAACAACTGTAGTTAAGTAATAGCAAAAATTGTGTTGCTACTGGAAACAAAATGACAAACATTGACTGCAGAAAGTTATCTCCAAGTTCTTACACGTAATTGCATCTTAATGAGCCCCTGCCAGTATAATAAATAGCCAGATAAATTAAGATATGAAATGTCCTTGAACAATACTACTTTCATAAGACCCTGTCCGTCTTTAAAAGAAAAAAGAATCTTCCGATATTGTCTTTTTTTCTTTTTTTTTATATTGATAAAGGAAAAAAACTTTTTTCTATGCTATGTTAAATTTAAATAGACGGTTTTCCCAATTTAAAATCAGTTTTACACAATGAAGAATAACTTAAAAATTATCTTGACTAATGTACAGTTTTTTCTTGTTACAGGAAACAATATACGTAGTAAATTCTGCAGTTTTAAATCGCAAGTACAGTAATGAAAAAAATAAAAAATAGTATTTTTCTATCAATGAATATATAAATTTTTGACAGATTTTATTTGACCGGCGAGTTGTTAGATTTCGTTGTAAGTATAAGGATTTTTATTATATCGTTAGACAATAAGTAAACTCAGTCTGTCAGTACTCTGTTTATTACAAAAAAAATTGTATAGTGACGACATTTTAATTTTTTCTTTTAGCTTACCTGTCACGTGTTCAAAATAGCAAACTTTATCTTATTTTATTGCGGAGTTTCTGTCATCAAAAAGAAACTCCTTTGATGACACTCAACCATGGAACAAGGAACCTAGGTTCCTTGTTCCATGCACTAAACACTTTCCTCTATTGTTGTCTATACAACAACAGAATACAACAGAGCTTGTAATCTCTGTTGACACAACCGAATACAGCAGGTTACTATTGTACTCGGTACACCGCTCACAGATTTTTTTCTCTTCAAAAATACTGGTATTGAAACAAACAAAAAAAAGTTGACTGCTATGCTGAGACCCTATGGTAAAGTTAGTCCTTAATAGGTTAAGAGCATGGGCATATTGGGCGATTTTATTGTTTTAAAACATTGCTACTGTTTTCAAATCTACAGCAAATCTATATGCCAATCTTACGGTTTTTTGAAATCAAATAATTAATAAAACACATAATTTGAATCATGAAAATTATTTAATGATATGTTTTGTTTCTATGTGGCTATTAATTAACATTTTAGAAATAAAATTTCTATTTTTATTTGATCAGAAAAAAAAGGGAAGGTTGGCAACTCTGTTATAGATAATTCCTTATAACTCATTTCATGGGAAAATAGTAAATTTATTTTTACTCTAGACGTAGAAATTTCGAAATACTCTTCCTCCAGTTTACGTATAAAAGTAAGTTGATTTCATGTTTCAAAATGCTTTCCACTTTTTACGGTAAAGGTTTTATTTTTTGCTTGTGTCTCTTTATGATTAAGTGTGCAATATGTTGATCCTATATTTTCATATGTTAACAGTAAAATACCCCAGAATTAATGACTAATACTTTCAAAACCGAGAAATGTAACATGTGTTAAGTAAAATAAGTAATAATAAATTTAATAAAACTCCTTTCCAAAATTTATAATGAATCTTTTCACTAACAATAATATTAAAAGTTAGTGGGACTTTTTTTGAATTATGTTCCTCATATATGATGCCAGTAAAATGTTTTCATTGTTATAGTTTATATTAAATTACCAGAAATTTGAGAAATTATTTAGTCTCATTTTTTTTTTTTTACCTTAAGCAAATGTTTACATAAATAGTCAACTAGAAATTTGTCAGAAAAAAATAAAACCGATTTTGAGGAATTATTTCTTGATTTGTTCCACTGGTATTCCCTTGTTGCAAACCAGTTAGTGTATTTTAGTGGAATCGATTTTGCATAACAGACTGATTTTGTGCCAAACCTGTACTAATCTACATTAATTTTAAATCCCATTGTTGCCAATATTGCTCTTTTTGATGTGCAGTAGACGATGATATCTTGAATTTTTATACATGTACCTGTAAAAAAAATATGTAAGATACGACGACTATTTAAAAAAAATTAAGTAGTACTGTGTACCTGAACACTATATTCAAATTTCGTCGCGATTGGTCAATTTTATGAAAATTAGAGCCTATAAAGTAAATAAAAAAAGACAAAAAGACCAACATACCAGTTTTTGGACCTGAAACCAACACACTACCAGAGTTAGCCCTTTCCAGCTAAAAAAATTTCAAAATCGTTCGAAAGTTATGCGTGGACATACATAAAAGTATATATATAAACGAATTGTATAACATCCTTTGTTCGAAGTCAGTTAAAAAATATATGAATATCATCCTACAACGATCACAGTCCAATGTATCATCTACCTACGAATGATCTCCCCGCATAAAAATGTATATTTGCTGCATTTACATATTGAATGTTATCTTATTTTTATATTTAAAAATATATTTGCCAAATTTTATCAATATTTTATTTATCTACCATAAAATGTCATTATTTAAATGTTTTTTGGAGTGACCGAATAATTTATTGTCATCATAACAGTAAGATATTATGATTCCCGAAATGATTTCTTCTCAGGATGTTTTCCTACGCATAATTACTTAAAATTTATTTTTTTTTTTATTTTTTTTTTTTTACAAATAAAAGCTGCGACTTATGATTCTTCAATAGAAAATTAGAAAATACCTAGATATTTTTAAAATTCTAAAGATTTAAACAACTTAACTTAAGGTTCAATACAGGGGGTTCTTCAAGTTCTGGATGTATTCTACAAACTCATGCATAATGTTGTTCACTCCTTTCCGTAAAATGACGAGTACAGTTTGTCATGAGATTTTCGTGCCAAACGGTAAAATGAACATCTACACACGTCATCCGACAAATGAGTCTTAAAATGTTTTTACTACCACAAAATTTGTACAGTTCCTAATTGAAAATAAATTTAATTATAGTTCTATTTAAATCAATAATGTATTTTTGATTAACAAAATGTATGAATCATAAAATGAAACATGTTTCCTTTCATGGAAAATACTATTTCTTTCATAAACATTTTTTCGCAATTAAATCTTTCCGGAAAGGGTTAAAATTTAATACTAATGCCATAATCAAGATTTTCCATCTTGAAAGTAGCCAACCGAGTTAGTCAAACTATGTTATCCAACCTGTCTAGTGGTTAATAAACAGACAATTAGTCGAAAGTTCCTGAGTAAAAACTAAGAGTTTCCTTTAGGTGATCGTTGGATTTTGAAACCCGCTCAAGCTGTTTGGTTTTATAGGTAAAAATTGACCATGGCGTTACATAACCAAAGCCCTTCATCATGATGATTCTTAAAATGCCATCCGATCAAAGAAACCCCTTTTCGTTTTAATATAATGTCTATATTAATAATGAAGTACAAAAATAATTTTAAAAATCTATATTATAAATGCTAGTACATAGTTACGTGGCATAAAACCTCTTCTTTAATATGCAGTTCTTTCAAAAAATCAAGAAAAAAATCAATTAATCGATAATACTTTTGATGAATGGATACCTCTTTTCATCTGTCCAAACTATAAAAGACATTTTGTCCATCTTAAACTATGCATGCATAAAATCCATTATACAAACAAAACTCCAAATAGAAATAAAAATGTTTAAAAGTTCACTCCGTCCCTCCCCCTATTTGTTTCTGTTACCCAAAGCTTCTTACAGCCTATTCTCGTTAAATTGAGATTTAAGTGAGATATAAATCAATGATGCGAGGAATATCTGAAGGGTAAGTTTGTCACTCAAATTAAAATCCGAAGCGGTTATAGAAAAATAAATAGTTTTAAAAGCTTTTGAATCACTGGAGTGTTACATTTGATGATCGCGTCAAAACTGACTGTAAAGTTTATTGAGCAGAGATAAATTACATGACAACTTACTGACTGAATTATGTTTGCTCCATGAGATCATCATCTAGTCTAGACAATAGATCCGATCTAGACTACCTGCAATTTAATATATGGTTTTAGATATATGATTGATGCACAAAATACGAATGTATACACACTAAGCATAGACTAAAATAAGAAACTAAATCTGAAACTTTACACAGAAAATTTTTATCCGTTTTTCTTATTACCACAACATTCCCAATAAATTTTCATTTCACAAAATTTTATTGTAAAAAAGTCTTGAATTATTATGAGTAATTTAAAGTGGAGATACACTAACGCGGTAAAATAAGCATATTTTTACTAAATATTATGAAAAATCTATATAACAAACCCAGCATAAAACATATAGAATGTCCCAAAAATTTGTGAAATTAAAAAAAAAAAATTACAACCAAGTTCCAAAAATGTATTTATTTACTCTAATTTACAATAGATATTCATATTGTCTTAAGTTCTAGAAAAACATGTGCATGCTTAAATGTTCACGAAGTTTCGTTTCATCAAGTCAGATTATTGTATGATCATTACGAAATCTATGTATTATTCAGTTAACTGCTGAGTCGAATAGCGCATACTGTTCATCTGATTTCTCACGAAATAGTCCTCACTTCTTTAAACGATTTCTTGTTGGCAATAAATACTTTGTAACGACACTCTTCTGAAAAAAAAAACACCACATATTGATCTGTGTGCGTTTCTCGATATTATTCAGAACTCTGTTCACTACGCCAATTTAGCTGCTAACAGAACATGCGACAGTGCTTCATCTGGCGATTTTTAAAAGCTTGTTGTGCTTGTCTTGCTAGAATATGAATTATTTCAGTTCCCACAAACGCTTATTTTGGGGAGACTTTCCACAAAACCTAGGATATTGTTAGCTTAGCCCAAAGTTGGACAAACTATAATCAAGAGCAAGGAGTTTTAAGTAATATATATATATATACAGAAACTTCTCGTTTTTGGCTTACATTATAGGATTCAGCGCCTTATGAAATCTCTCATGATGTAACCCATATTACTTCGTTTCTTTTATCAGTTTCTTGTTAGCTCCTTTTCTTTTGTTTTGTTTCTGTTTGAATTTTGTGTTAATATTGGAATTACATATGTGTGTGTGTGTTTGTGTGATATATATATATATATATATATATATATGTGTGTGTGTGTATGTGTGTGTGTTATATAAAGGTGTACTGGAAGTACTGATACCCATGATCATAATTTGAACAAAGTGGCATAGGCTAGTCTATTTTACATTTTTTTTATGCTACATAGTTAGAATCGTATTAGAAACTACTAAACTTTATCTATGTAATATAGATCAAACAATATAGCATAGATTACTTAAGTTAACCCGTGTAAATAAAAACTACAATAGCCTAGGTAATGTTAAAAGCACTTTGTCTAATTCTGTTAAACATACGCAATTTCAGTTTTCTATACGCAGAGCATCATATTTTTGCTAGCTACTCACTAGTGGCGTGGAAGGATCACACTTTTCACTTTTAACATTTTCCATTAAAAGGGTTTGCAAATATTGTTCAGCACCACGTACTGCACAATCCTAAAAAAGAACAGAATTTCAAAATGGCGTAATAATAACAGACACTTGTTTATCCCAACAAAATTGAAAAAAAATAATAATAAGAGATATGATTGGAAGTACGTAGCTAGTGAAAACTTTTCATATTTAACAAAGTAGAATGTGAATTGGGATTTTGTTAGCCAAAAACTTACATATCAGTTATACCTAAACATTAACTCATTTTACGTAATAAAGTTTTATTGTGAAAAAATCTTGAATTATTATGAGTAGGTAAAAGTGAAGGTATTTTTCAAAAACAAAAAATTATGAATGAAAATCATGATATTTTTTTATTGGATAAGTTAAATAAGTTAACAGAAAAAAATCATATTTTAACTTTTTTGTTTAATTTAGTTTGTTACATTTTTTAAAAATATATTAAGGATGCTTTTTGGTACGTCTCTCATTACCCCAGCTTCCCCTACGAAATATACTAACAAGTGAAAAGTTTTGCATTGCATCAAGCTAACGGATGAGGTTCAAATAATAATACAGGATGTTCCTGAACGCCACGAATAAATTTCGAGGGGAAGTAGAGCCCTCTACAACAAAGTAATTTTGTATAGGAAATTAGGATTTCAATCCATTTATTAAGTCAAAAATAGATGGTGAACCACTTCAATCCGAAACCTAGATTCTGTTCATAACATTAATGAAGATATTTTAACTACATTTTCCGATACTTACCTTCCTTTTCATAAAATGTAACGATATCACGAGACGTAGTGGAAGTGACCCTCATCTACATCCATAAAAAAATATAAATAAATATACTTTTAAAAAATCGTTGATTTCAACTCGCCATGCTTCGGAATATATACGGTGTCACTGACCACATTACTGTGTTCTTCCATCACTTTTTGTAATATCATCCCCTTTCACACAAGCCAAGGTAAATCTGATGAAAATTTTGCTGAAATATCTTCATTATTATTAAAATTATTAACAAGAATTTGGATTCATACTTGAGTGAGACGGTCTGCATTTTTGACTAATGGATTGGTACCTTAGTTTCTTATACAAAAATTGTTTGTTGTAGTGTGCTATATATTCCCTCCAATTTTGTACGCGCAGTTCCGGGACATCCTGTATATTTAATGGTTCTTGTTCTCATGTTAAGATAACTTTAGAAAATTAACCATGCCATGCCAATAAATATAAAGAACATACGTGAAATTTTCACCTATGCTATATTTTAATTCTAACAAAATCGATTTGATAGTCTAGACCTATTTCCCTTTTTCATAATATAAAGCAAACAACACATTTATAACAACAGGAAAACGGTGACATTTGAGTGACAGAAAACCTTGTCTTCCAAGTAGGGAAGTACTTACGAAACCCTATCGTCAATATCATCTTGAGGACAATAGCCCTGTCGGTAGTTCGCTCACCTTTCATTATTAATGCCATTCTTGGACGAGCTATCATTAAAAGTTGGCTCCTGCTTCTTTTTAGATCCACCCACTTTTACTCGTTTTCGCCGAAACTTGTCTCGAGAGTCCGCAAGTAACCATGACAACTACAATGCAGGCAAAAAGATCTCAACCTTCTCAACGATTTTCCTCCCAAATAGCTATCAGAACTCTATCCCTAAGGAAAAGTATCTAAAAACAGAAGTTGTAAATTTGAATAGAACAATCAATGCGATATCAGAGAGTTAATAGTATACACATTCTGGAGAAGAATTTTCATAACACAGTATTTCTACAGCAAAAGGATAGTTTCTTTTATATCATATCAGCTTTACTGAAGAACACTTTCAAAATTAATATTCTCTTGATTTTTCATTAAATGTACTGAAAAATCATCAAAATGTTTGTTCAGAAGCCCTTATTGTAAATTTAATTCATATTAGACGAATCATAAAAGTACCATTATTTTTAAATTTAAAGACATCAACAACTGGGAGTACTAACACATATAAAACAAAAATTTTGAAATTTTATTTTGTATTTATTACACTGTCTTCCAATAGGTAAGGTAGAAGCAGTTTCTGTCTAAATTATAAACAAGTTAATATGAAAATCTGAAATTGGTACATGAGTGCCTCATAATATGAGACATATAGCAACGTAATAAAATAAAAATAAATTAAAACTTTTGTTATGTACACAATTAAATTAAAACTGGTCAAAACATAAAGCATCATTTTTCCAGAGCAACCGGCTAATATAAACTGTGGCCCCCTCTTAAAGCTATACAGGTAGTACAACAAACCCTCATATTATTGATAAGATTGTGTGATAGCTTGTGACAACAAATCCCACATATAAAAGGGAATATTTTAAGTCCTGGAGTGTCCTGGGAGGGACTAATGTCTATCTACGGCTCTTCCTAGAACATCTCCATGAACACAGAGTATAACTCTAGTCCATGATCATCTCATACTACTTCACTGGTAATAAGGTCTGCGACCTTGCAGGCAAATCCATACGACAAATACCATCTCAAGGGAGGAAGGGGCTTTGGGGCCTCGCATTATTGTCCATAAAAGAAAGTTTGGACTGACAACACCCCCAGAGTCACAGTTTTATTAGTTTCACTTTACAGACGTTTAATATAACTGTCCTATTTATAGCTCAGCGCTCCAATATGCGTTAAACGAGAAAGAAGAAATAAAAGAATGAGTACTTGCGCTCGTTTAAATATTTTCTTTGAATTTTTTGCTGGAAAACTTTAATGTGTTGAATCCTTCAACTACAAAAATAATTTGCATGCAAGCCTACCCAGTACTCCGCCCTAGACTGATATTCTAATAAAAAGTTTATCTAAAGCGAGCTATCTTCAACTTCTGCAATGCAGTGCGGCTTCCACACACAATTCTAGAGCTTCGCAAAATAATTATATTCAAAGTAAAATTTTAAAATATTGTAAAGGAAATTTGTTATTTCATTTCAGAAAATTTTGATTAAATAATCTTTTTCTTGCGTTATATTTTTCATGATTTTTCTACTTTCTTATCCAATCTCATAACTTCCTTGTTTTGTCCATGGATGATACAAGTTATTACTATTATCACTATTATTAATATTATTATGCATACTTTTAGATACTACTATTTATTTTTTAACGTTAAAAAGGACTGTTTCAATTAAAAAAATAACGACAAAAATATTTAGATACATTTTTCAGTAGAATCGCTTTTATTTTCAATGGAAAACATAACACATAAGCATTTGATTTGATTGACTAGGTATTTATAATAATAATAAAATATATCTATATTAAAAAAAGGAAGTTTTTGTGTTTATTGGATGGGGCTTGTGAGAGCTTAAGCCATTTGGTAGGCCTCCCCATCCAGCTGACTCTCTTGTTATTTTGTATTGAACGCAAAAATGTCGCGTACTTCCTAGACTCTCCAAATTTTCCGGAAATTTTGTTCCGCTCATAAAAACAATCGAAATTCCTCCTTTTAGCCCAATATAGTAAATTTTGTTCTCTTTTCAATAATGTTTATTCAGAATTCGTACAACGATTTCTTAATATTTCGCGATTTATTTTTTACGTCCGCTTTCCACCGAAAATGATAACTTGGTTCTTTATCAACTGATTTCTACTTGATACCTTATCCATCCAATGTTATATTTTACTTCCCTATACTATTTTATAGAGGATATCTTTAGAAATCTTTTGGAAAGATCAAAAATATTAATAATTTGAATTTATATGAATTTTTAAAACTTTATGAAAACAGAAATTTCCGACGCACCGAATTGAAGTTCTAAAGAGAAATTCTTTCGGTGTTGTGTACAGTAGCCTTTTATCACCAAAGAGTCTGTTATTGTGATGACAATGTTCCTTCGTAAGTGAGAGAGAAGTGATTTCGTCATGTGATGTTACCGCAATTGAAAATTTCAGGGGGTTTTTTCCCCCCTTCTTCTTTGAGAAAATATTGCTAATTGCTATTTTTATAAAGTTATAGCGTAGCCGGCGAAATGCAAGATGAAAATGTTTCTATTGCAACATTTTATCACTAAAGATTTATGATGTCAGTATTTCCGTATACTTCCGATTTTATAAACTGTAAATCATTAAAAGTTTTTAAAATTTTATTTTTACACCATAATAAAATTAGACTGAGGATAGGCACAGGCTTAATTTTTTTTGGCAAACTCAAGTCGGGCCGTTCCTTTGCATCGCCGGACGATTCTGCTAGTAGTGAATAAAACATACTCCTGTCTTTTAAACTAATGATTCGCTGTTGATTGTCTGGCCAGCAATATTTCCCCTGCATACTTTGTTTTCGCGGGACGTTGCATTGAAAGGATGATTTAATCACTTAATTCTATGAAAAATGTAAAAGCTCCGCAGACCTTGGTAAGTTGAAGCCCCTCTTAACCCCTCGCTCCCAGCGTTTCCAATACGTAATGCTTGATATTTCTGTCTTATTGCCAGCGATTTTTCTTTGGAATAAGCTGAGAGTACCATTATCTGACTTGTGTTTAGCTTTATGGCACTTACAAACAGTATAAACTATATCATATTTCAAAATCAATGAATGAAAACCTGATATAAAATGTTTTCTTTTCGCGCATTAGGCTTTATATCCAAAAATTCTTGGACAGAGAACATTCCATCTCATTCAACAGAGCTGGTCACAGAGGTTTTTGCCATGCTGGTTGTGAAGAAGGTAAGAGCTAAAGCTAGTCAGGCAATGACACTCGCAAGCTATGCTACAGACTGAGAGCTGCTAGAGAAATTTACTTAATTGTTTGATAAAGTATGAAACTTTATTTTTCTTGGTTATCTTGGTTTCTTCATGACCTATCAGGTAGCCAGTGGTTTAAAAGTACGCTAAAAATTTTTGAATTGGCAAAATTTTAGTCTGCATCTCAAGTACTTAATAAAACTTTACATTTTAATATAAGAAATTTGACATTATATAAAACTTGAAAAATACAATGCCAGTCGATTCTGTCGATTTAAAGGTGTTGCCAGGCGCTCTCAAAGTTGCAAAAAATGTGTTTTATGGCTGAACTATTTACACTATATGGGCAAAAAACACTGGATATTTTCAATTTTAGACGGTTTGTCAAATATCTAGAGAAAAACTTGACAAATTCTTCTGGAACTTTAGGAATATAAAGAACGTGTTTGACCTCAAATATTTATATTTTAGCAGAGGTCTGATGACGAGGGCAATTAGGGGACCAACAACAAGTTGAAGAATAAAATAATATTTGGGACCACACTGGTAAAATAAAACTCTCGAAATGATCTGTAACTGCAGCACATAGCTATGTGGAAATTTTACAACATTTGTGTTTATTTGTGTAAGAGTTGCACATGTATTCATGTAGATAAAAAGGTTTCTTTAAAAAATTCAAGAAATGTTCGCATGTTTTTTGCAGCGTTTTCAACCAAATTTAACGGCACTTTCAAACAACTCGACAAAAAGCAGTAAAAACAACACAGTACAATTAAAATGTAAATATGTTATATATTTTATGAAATATGAGCATTTGTATGAAATAATTTTTAACTGCGTATTTGCGAACGTTGCCAAGCATTTTTTTTGTTGTTGTTGTTTTGATAATTTGGAAGTCAACTCCATACAGCAACTTACATAAAAAGACTGACCGAATATCGTAAAAATTCCGAAAGATATCGGTGACAGAATGAGCTAAATTTCAGTTGCATTCTAAAAGTAACTGAATGATAAAATATTTCCCATAAATTGTCAATTTTTATTCTTTTTTTTTTCCTTGATGTTTCAGTTTTCCTTGGAAGAATAATCAGAACAAGCCCATTCGAAGAAAAAAAAGAATCATCAAAATCAAAACATCCGTTCAGAAGCTACGCATGGATTTACATTAAATACTTTTCCTTTGTTGGAAGTCAGTTAATAAAAATGACAATATGTGAAAAAGCCATCATGATCCAGCTACTTATTTTCGCGATATTCGACTGGTCTTTTTATAATGAGTTGCTCTATACCTTTGACTACCTGGAAAGAAATCTTTGGTATCTTTCGAACATGCGCAGTTAAAAATTATTTCATACAAATGATCATATTTCATCAAATATTTAATATATTTATATTCTAATTAAAGTATATTGTTTCTACTGTACTTTGTCAAGTCCCTGAAAGAGGCATTAAATTTGAATAAAAACCTTGCATGCTATAAACAAAAACCATGCAAAAATTTCTTGAATTTTTTAGACAAACCTTTATATCTCCATGATATACGTGCTATTCTTACACAAATGAACACAAATGTTGTACAATATCCACATAGTAATGTGCTGTAGCTACAGATCATTTCGAGCGTTTGTTTTACAGGTTGGTCCCAAATAATTTTTTTCTCGCATTTGTTATTGGTTCTTTAATTTCCCTCGTGATCAAACCTTCGCTGAAAATTTTGAAGTCAAACATTTTCTTTGTAACTTCGATGTAACAGAAGAATTCGTCAAGTACTTTTTCTAAATATTCGACATAACATCTAAAATCTTAAATGTTCGGTGATTTTTGGTAAGTGCTTGATTAAATCTGACATTCAAACAGGATATTTTTTAGATCCTGTTAAACACACATTAAAAAAACAGGCGATTTCAGCGGTTTAAAATATCTGTCAGTCGACCGAAATGTCAATACCAATGCTGTAGCGATAGATCATTTCGTGCATTTTATTTTACAGGGTGATCACAAATATTATTATTTTTCTTTGATTTTTTGTTGGCCTCCGAATTGTTCTCATGATCAAAATGTCATTGATAAATATGAGGCCAAACATATTCTTTATAATGCTGAAGTTCCAGAAGAATCCGACATGCATATCTTTAAATATTCGACAGAATGTCTAAAATTGAAAGTGTCCGGTGACGAATTACCATATAGTGTATATACTCAATGTTCAAATATATAGTTTTTTTTTTTTTAATCTGAAAATCTTTCAGGATTGCTTTGAAAAATTGAGTCAACACGATCCTGACCCGAAAGGGACAAAGCACAACCAGAACCCGAAATAATTAAACCTTAGATTACGAGACAGGATTGGCAACTATTACTTACCCATCATACGTAGTATAGGGTAAGTCTTGTAATCGTTTTGAAAATCGAAAAAAAATTTTTGACGGATTTACACGTTTCAGACACTAGAGATTCCGAAAAACATATTTTTAGAAAAAAAATTTGCCGTCCGTCTGTGTGTCTGTGTGTCTGTATGTCTGTGTGTCTGTATGTCTGTGTGTCTGTGTGTCTGTAAACGCTCTATCTCCCGAAAAAATTGAGATAGAGACTTGCAATTTGGTATGTACTTAGTATGTAATAATGGGAAGAAGCCTATTTAATTTCAATAACCTCGATTAACCGGAACTATTTTTTCGGACTCTCAAAATATTCGTTCTGATAAAAGGTATATAAAAATTTTCGAAATTGTTTATTTTAAGAAATGAATATAAAAGACAATAAAAAAACATAAATTTTGCATAAAGCATGAAGTTGATCGGATGATTAGTTGCCGAGATATTTGGAATCCTATTTGCCACACTCTTCGATTTTTCATGACCCTGTATTTCATCCAAATTTCACTTCAAAGATATATTTTAATTGGAAATTTGACGCTTAATCAGATGCAATAAACCGCTAGTTAATAGGATTATTATTTTTGTAGTTATAAGGATGTTTCTTTAAAGCAGTTCAGTAATCGAACCTTTAAAGTTTATGACGTCATCAAACCACGATTTTATTTGAATTGCAATGCATTTTATAAGTAGTTTACGCATTTTTATTTTAATATTTTACATTATGCATATTCACGATGGGTAAGTATTACGGTGCCCCCAACGACTAGTTTTTATGTTCAATCGTACCACAATTAGTCCACTTAGTACCACATTTAGTCCACTGGGACGTGTATGTCCCGACAGTAGTACAATGCTTAAAGCTAGCCCGACTCGCATGAAAAAAATCAGCGTCAACCCGACTCGAACAGTACCGCGGATTGGGTTCGGATAAAATCGGGTACCCGACCCAATGCAAGACTCTTACCCATGACTAAGGGAAGAGCAGATTTCTGAATTGTATGGATTTTAGATCATAGCCTGATGCGGAAGACAGAAAATGATTAAAGAAAAATTTTAGTGACAGAAAATCTGTAATGATTTTTTTTTTAACGGAGGCCTTCCCCTAGTGGTCACAAAATTTGAAAATTTCGTGACCTAATGATGACGTTCGTGTGCTGATTACCTCGCCACCGATTGAATTTCACGATTTTTTTTTCCGTGATAATTTTTCAAAATTTGTGATTTTTTTTCTGCGACTGATTGACAAAATAATTTTTTTCCCGCGACCAATTGTAGAAATTCACCCTGTTTTTTCACGACCGATTGGCGAAATTCACATTTCTGCGATCTTTTGGTGAAATTCGCGATTTGTTTCCACTATCAATTCGTGATTTTTGTCACAGCCAACTGACAAAATATGCGATTTTTTTGCACGATTCTTTCACGAAATTCTCGAATTTTTTGCCATGATTGTTTAATGAATTTCTCAATTTTTCTGTGCGATTGTTTAAAGTAAATTCGTGATGTTTTACGCAATTTTTGACGAAATTCGCGAGCAATTTTTGACGAAATTTGTGATTTTTTCCACTATCGATGGACAAATTTGATTTTTTTCTGCAACCGATTGTTGAAATCTGCTATTTTTCCGCGACCAATTGACGAAAATCGTTGTTTTTTTCCACGGTCTTTGATGAAATTCGCGCTATTTTCTCCAGGTAGTTTGAAGAAATTAGCGATTTTTTCTGCTACCAATTGGCAAAATCAGCTATTTTTAGTAATACCAATTGCCAATATCCGCGTTTCTCTTTTTCCGCGACGGACTGACGAATTGATTTTTCGGAAAACCACAAAAAAGCAAAAAAATCGCA
The DNA here is from genome assembly GCA_963931845.1 of Maratus michaelseni. Classification (NCBI taxonomy): domain Eukaryota; kingdom Metazoa; phylum Arthropoda; class Arachnida; order Araneae; family Salticidae; genus Maratus; species Maratus michaelseni. The sequence goes on from OZ007599.1 coordinate 254,031,971, forward strand.
GATTTCGACGAAAATGGAGAAATATTCGCGGAAGAATAACATGCCCGTGAAAGGCTTTAAGGGGGCAAAATCTCGCATGGGATTTTTTATTTTGCAGGGTAATCATATTTTGTGCACGATTTGCGCAATCCCGCACGCTATTTCAAAACCCGTCCCTCAAAGAAAACTTTGCTTCTAGCCCCTCCTAGAAACTCTTGAAATGGTGCCCCTGCAGTAAAAAACCTGCAAAGAAGGAATAGAAAGAGAATAGAAAAAAGCTTCACTTAAGACAGGTCTCCGTCTTATCAAGTATTACTGAATTGTGTTTTTTCGTCGAAACTTGATTTATTCTTTTTCCGTTTGAGAAAAAGTTTTGCTATAGGCAGGATTTGTTTTCATAAGTTTTACTGTAATATATATTCAGAGGTGTAAATTCAGAGTGCATGTTTTAACAGTCACAGAGGATACCTGTGAAAACAGAACCTGTCTATAACGGAATCATGTGTTAAAGGAAAAACTTTCGTAGTCAATAACTTGAAATTATACCTACTAAGACGGAAACCTGCCTAAAAGATATTCTTTTTCGGTCACCTTGTGATTCCGTATTCGGAGTTTTCACTGGTTTGTATCCTTGGTTCAGTAAAAGTTTCTTGTTCGGGGGGTAGGGAGGTCCCCCCACTCCCGGACCCCAGCCTTGGCTATGCCACTGCCCTCAAAAAAACTTGCCCTCCCCCCTCCCCCAAGAAAATTCGGAATGGCGCCCCTGGAAACGTGATTACATTTATACTAAATACTTGATAAAAAGTAAAAGCGGCACATGATCTTTTTCAGACTTTGTAGTATATATACTATAAAATCCTTTTTAATGGTTTTTAATATCTGTCCGGCGTCTGCAATGATAGAATTTCACTAAAGTCCAGTTCATGAACATGAGTGCAGATAAAAATCGTTTTTTTTTTGTCAACGTCTTTAATACTTTATAAAAGCTGACACTCACAGAGGGCATTTCTTAGACCCTTTCGAATATACATTAAAAAAGTCAGGCGATTTCAGCAGTTTAAAATACCTGCCAGGCAACCGAAATGCTCATGTTAATGATTGCTTATTATTCATGACGGCGCACCTGCAAACGAGAGTGCAGTAAGCTTTAATACATTATGCAACATGAAATATACGCAAGACATTTTTTAGATTCTGTAGACTACAAATTACAAAGCCAGTCGAATTTACCAATGATTACAGTGATAGAATTTACTAATGACAGAATTTCATAAAAGTCCGCAAGTTTGGGAACGTATGTGTATTTAGACTAAATACTTGATAATAGGTAAAATCAACACAGTATCTCCTTTTTCCTGGCTCTGTAGTATACATACTACAAAGGCCAGTCCATTTTAACTGTTTTTAATATCTGCCAGGGGACCTCAATGATAGAATTTCATTAAAGCACGCGCGTGTGAGAAGACAAGTGCAAAACATTTCGTTTTTTGCCTCAACGTCTTAAATACTACATGGAGTGAAAAGTTCCGGGACGCTATTAGCTAGCAGCACCAACAAATTATCCATGTGATTCCTAGAATGTACCATTATTCAAATGATTCGTGTCAAGTTTATATGATTTTTCTGTCGTTTTACTTTACGTATTGCAGTCGTGTATGTGATACTATTTTTGCTTTTGTAAAAACAATGGACGAAAGAAAAGTTTGTGTTTTGATTAAAAGTTGCTTTTTGTCAAAATTTAATACAGTGCTAACCTAAGAATGGTTTGTGAAGAATTTGAGTATATCTGCTTTGTTGAAAAAAACTTATTTTCGAATAATTTAGTGAATTTAACCCTTTCGGGACCATGGGTGCATATATGCACGCTCGAAAAGAGCATACAGAATTTGTTTTAGGCACCAGTAAAAAATAAAAGTAATATTTACTTTCTCTAATTAGAGCAATTTTGTAATAGCTTAAGTAAAGGTAGCTTTTTTTTTTAAAGTGGTGCCGACCGAATAAAATTTGTGTAAAAGCCGCCGGTCCCGAAGGAGTTAAATGCGGCAGTACAAGCGCCAATGATGCTTCACGTTCCGGACGTTCAGTTGATTCATCAATTCTAGAAAATACTAAAAACCCAGCATACTTTAGGAAGACCTCAAAATGAAAGTGAGGTAGATAGCTGCATTCGTAAAGATATAGACAGAATTTGTGAGGAATATTTTGCATGAATATTTGCATATGAAAAAGCTTTCTGCGAGATGGATTCCACGTTTCCTAACAAAAGGCCAAAAACAGCAACATGTCGGTGATTCAGAGAACAATTTGGCGATATTTCAGCCCAATCCAAATAAGTTTTTTCGCTGATTCTTAACACTGGATGTAACATTAATCCGTCATTACACACCAGAATCCATTAAGCAGTCACGTGAGGAGTTTAGAACCGAGCAAAAGCCGGCCAAAGCGACTAGAGGCGCAACAATCAGCTGCATAGTCTTAGCCAGTATTTTCCGAGATGCACGTGACATAATATTTATCTATTATCTTCACAAAGAAATAATAGTCACAAGAGAGAATCATAGAGCATTATTAGATCGTTTAAACTACAAATTTTAATGCTAAAAGAAAACGATTTGAAAAAACTTTGTTTCACCAAGAAGACAACACACTGGCTGAACCATCCATGAAGGCGATGGAAAAATTTAATGAATTGAACTACGAATTCCTTCGCCACTTCTCGTATTCTCTAGATTTGCAACGACTATTATTTATTCCCTAACTTGAAGAGGTGGCCGCAGAGGAAGAGATTGGCGTCAAATGAAGATGTCGAATGCGAAATTGATGCATATTTTCGAGCCCTTTAGAAATCGTACTATATGAAAGGTATCCAAATATTACAGCAGCGTTGGAATGCGTGCTTCACTCTTGAAGGAAACTATGTTGAAGTATAAAATCTATTTTTGACAAAGAAAATGTATTTCTTCATTGTTAGTCCCGGGACTTTTCACTCCATCTAGTACAATTGTGTGCAATTCTGTATGCCACAACACCTTGAAACAGCTAGTAAAGTTAAAAGACATCAAACAAAATATTAACTCGCTTTATTATAAATAGATTTGCATCGATAATTGCATATTAAATAAGTGTACAAATATTCTTTTTCAGTACTTTTTAAACTTTGTCCGTTAAAAATCAACTGTTTTATTTTGTTTTGTTATTTATGTTGTAAAAATACATTAAAAGATGTATTACAATTCCTTATTTATAATTCTTTTACTTTATTTTATTACAAATGAAAAAATAATAAGGTGTATAAATTATCATTTTGCCTATTGTATTTAGTTTCACAGAGCTTTTCTCACTAGAAAACGCTAAGAGTGAAGCTTTCTGAACTGGGTTACTTATTTTATAGCCACTCTGTATTTATAATCATTGTCCTATATCTTTACAGTGACATAGATTTAGATTCAGCATTAAAAAATCTGACAATTTTCAATTTAGAAAAATAATTTTAAGAAGTTATTTCATTGAAATGAATCCAGAATCTGCCTCAAGCAAAATCTATGTGATCAAATAGTATCTAAGTCGAAGCGCGGGTGATTACACTTCTAGCCATTCATAAGTATGAATTCCCCTTTGATTCAATATTTATTCGCCACTTTTAGAAATGCATCAGAAATAGTGTATTTTTAAAACATAAAAGTACGTCTAATTTTTTAAATATAAAAGTACGTCTAAAATAAAGAATTACTTCGTTTTCACTGTTTAATCAAAATTTTGAACAATATTTGTAAAAAGTCCGAATTAATTCATAATTATTTTCCAGGAAAACTTAACTTTAGATCTATATTTTGTGCTTATTGGCTCTATAATAAATCTATCGATTCACCAAAATTCTAAACACAGAAAAAAAAGAAAAAAAAAGGGGGGGGGGAATTCTTATAAAGAGTCCGCACTTTTATCACGTATTATTGTCAAGAAAGATATTATTTTCTGTAAAATTGGAGAAAGTTACTTGAATTGGCCTTCTATATATCAGTAAACCAAGAAATGCTTACTTTTCAACACATCTTTGAACACAAATTTTGTCTTCCAAGTTTTCCATAATTGCCGGCAGTCGGAGTATAGAATATAGGATGAATTCAAAATGTAAGATGGAGAAGAAAAAATACAAAGAGATAAAATAATAATATTTATATTAAGATAGACTGTTGGAAAAAAAATTGCCTAAACACTTATCTTATTCTAATTCGAATGTGAATTTTAATTTTTGAAAGTTGAAGTAATGCATGCGTTACACATGATTTTTTAATGCACTCAATCATTGAAAAATAATAAGAGTCCATTATACATTTAATCAACATTTAAGATAAATTTTTAGAAGTAATATTTAAATTACGTTGCTGTATGTGGGGTACGTAAAGTTCCATCACAAATTCCGAATAGAATTTTTCTCCTTATTTAATCCCTAAATATATTATAAATTCTGCGATTAAATAAGACGAAGATTTCTAAACTGAAATAGAGATACCATACCCTTTGAAAATTCTAACGAGTAACTTCACGAGTGACTATGACTTCTAAATAAATTTTCTAGAAGAAAAAAATCTGAAATTCACATAGCAAGCTTCTTGAAATTCATTCATTCTCGAAAAAGTATACATTGAATTTGTTTCTACAGTAATGATGTCACGATGTCAAAAAATGTAGAGTTAGATAACGATAGATTGCAGGAAAGTAATCAAAGTAAAGTACGGTCGATAACGAATGACAAGAAAGTCAATACATTTTCCATCCATCAGTTGGCAATAAACTGACAGTAACTCATCAGTATTTTTGTAATGATGCGAAACGCTATAAAAAAAAGACGGATAATGTAGAATTCTGACCTTATTTCTGTTATTTGTTATTTCATGCATTTTTTATACGGAAGTTTCACATCTGGGCTTACTTTATTATAGGCTAAGTGCTAGGCAAATAAATAAAAATTCCCTTCTTATAACATAATCAAACACGACATGGGAGGTTTATGCTATTGTTTCAGTATTAAAAACAGTAGTAGATCCTATTTAAATTTTTTTCATTCTTTTTTCATTAACTTGAATTTTCATTTTCAGAAATGCCCGTAAAAGATTTCACATCCTATAATAAAAAATTGTCAATATAAAACTGATTAAATCGTTATTTTTTTCCCTAACACATGGAAGCTTCAGAAGAAACCTTTGCTTGATATAAGATCAAAATGTGTAAGTCTAAACCGAAAACATTAATTTTTTTAAATCTAATTTAAACTTCCGCAATCTCTATAATAGAGCAATCCAGACCTTCATAAAGAAATATCGACCATAGATGAATTAATGGATAACTTCTCTATATTAAGAATAGTTGACAGATGAAGATACCACCTTTATTTTTTCCATAAGCAAGCAATACAATTGAAACAATAAGGGACAAGGAATGCAATTATATCAGACCCCAAGTTAAAAGTGTTCCAAAGCCGATTTCGTATTAAGTGTATACATATGCAGAACGAACAGGGAAGACCGAGCTATGCTCGGTCAAAATTAAATTTGAGTTCAAATATCATGACCCATGACCAAAATGACCCACTAATTGAATTTTCTCGAACATGTGACTTAGCCCAACAGTCTTCTCGTGCCCGAAAACCATAGAATGCTAAATTTATTTCAAATCCTCTGAACCGTTTTTAAGATAAAATAGCTTGACCCATAATGACCCATGACCAAAATGACCCACTAATTGAATTTTCTCGAACATGCGACCTAGCCCAACAGTCTTCTCGTGCTCGAAAACCATTGGATGCAAAATTTAGTGTAAATTGAGCCGCTTTTTAGATCTTGACCCACAATGACCCAGCAATGACCCACTAATCGAATTTTCTCGAACATGTGACCTAGCCCAATGATCTTCGCGTGCCCGAAACTCGTAGGATACAAAATTTAATCAAAATCGTTAGAGCCGTTTTTTAGATAAAATTAATTTGACCCGCTTTGACCCAAAAATGACCCACTAATCGAAAGTTCTCGAACATGTGACCCAGCCCAATAGTCTTCTCGTGCCCGAAAATAGTCGGATACAAAATTTCGTCAAAATCGTTTGAACCGTTTTTTAGATACAATTAGCTTGACCCTGACCCAAAATGACCCAAAGTGACCCACTAATTGAATTTTCTCGAACATGTGACCTAGCCCAACAGCCTTCTCGTGCCCGAAAACCATTGGATGCAAAATTTAGTGTAAATTGAGCCGCTTTTTAGATCTTGACCCACAATGACCCAGAAATGACCCACTAATCGAATTTTCTCGGACATGTGACCTAGCCCAATGATTTTATCGTGCTCGAAACTCGTAGGACACAAAATTTAATCAAAATCGTTAGAGCCGTTTTTTAGATAAAATTAATTTGACCCGCGTTGACCCAAAAATGGCCCACTAATCGAAAGTTCTCGAACATGTGACACAGCCCAATAGTCTTCTCGTGCTCGAAAATGGTTGGATACAAAATTTCGTCAAAATCGTTTGAACCGTTTTTTAGATACAATTAGCTAGGCCATGACCCAAAATGACCCACTAATCGAATTTTCTCGAACACGTGACCTAGCCCAATGGTTTTCTGGTGCCCCAAAACGGTAGAACATAAAATTTCGTCAAAATCGTTAGAGCCGTTTTTGAGATAAATTTTGCATATATATATATATATATATATATATATATATAACCACCCACAAGATTTGCTCGTATTAGAATATATGATATGCCTAGGACGGTAAACGTAATCTGTAGGGGGTTCATCCCATATCTGTACTGATCTTCACAGTACTTGGGCACGAACCTGGTCTATAGCAGAGTTTAATAAATGTGCATTTTACCACTGTAATCTGTTCGACATTTGGTGTTCCATTTGACAGTCATGTCTATCATGTTTTCTTTTCTAAAGGACACACAAATGCAGTAGCCATGCATATTACAGGGTGTTCGGGATAAATTTGACAGCTACTGGTGAAAGACGAAAATATAAATATCCGAGTCAAAAAGAAATTATAATGGAAAATTGGATATGTTACATAAAAATTACAACAATGCAGAGAGACTTTGATCAAAGAAGCCCCACTCAGCCGCCATGACGATCTCAAAGTGGCTCTAGAATCTGACACATGCATCTGACGAAATCCTCCCTAGTTCTGTCGATCAGTTGAGTCTTGTGATACTGACAGGGCACTTGGTTACTTGCTCTATCACGCCACAGACATAACAATTCATAAGATTGCAATCAGAGGAGTTAGGGGAACACATGTTGGGATCAGGACATTTACCTTCACAGGAGACGCATCAAAACACCATCACATTTTAAGTTGTTTCCCCTTCGTAGTCTCTGTTGAACCTCGTCATTACGCTTCGTATCGTTTTTCGGTGTTTAAAGAGCGTTGAATAGAAGTCATCTAAAGATAGTCTTGATAAAATGAACATATGTTTTTCTCGTATATACTGTGATCCTGCGTGAAACTTTTAATGTAGTTAAAATGATAAGCCATTCTTAAAGCTCAAATTGCTCGTTTTTTTCCTCATCGTATTGAGTTCGATTATATATATTTTGTGTGAAACAAAATGATGTAATAAACTTTTGTTTGTTAGTTTTGTTTTCATATTCCTTTTAAATCAAATATTTGATTTTTTATACACATTTACATTAATAAATTCCTTAACATTACTGAAGTGGCTGAAACAAAAGATGAACAGAGATATAAAAGCAATCACTTCAGTAATCGTAGTCGGACTAAGCAATACGTTCGATCACCTTAGGTGTAGGAAGGTTGAAGACTCGCTTTATCCTTGTGCAACAGATTTTATACCTATTATTCATTTCAAGCACTTCTGTAATGTTAAGAAGTTATCGTTTTACTATACTTTTTTTATTTTACTTTTCAGGTTGGTTAGCGATGGTATCGAAAGATGGAAGAACAGCCGGCCACTTTAGCAGTGTGGGGGAAGTTTCTAGAGCAATCGTACCAATGTTTCTCGTTGTAGATTCGCTCGTGGGCTTGAAAGCAACTTCTACGGGAATGTGCCGAACAGTGGTAAGATCATCTGTCAAATTTTAAACACACTGATAACAATTGGCTTAAATCTATGACAACAGCAGCTGTAATAATTCAATAACAATTAGCTGTACATGAATTTCTTTACTTAAACAGATGACATTTTACGAAAGGCAAGTTCAGATATAAATGTCTGAAATCTTGTTTGGCAAGTTTGCTGGAAATGATTTAAAAATCAATCTTGAAATATTGTAGACTCACAAAATAAATTCCGTGTTTTCTTGAATTATTCTACATTAGCTACAGATGAAATGTTCTAGGAACTTTAGAGTCTCATTCTCCCAGAAATTTTCAGTGCTATATTTTCTGAAAACAATTAAAGTAGGGATAAACAAATTTGTATATATATATATATATATATATATATATATAGAACTTATCTAACATCATGTTGATATTTTCCCAGATTAAGGGAAATACTTTATTAAAAAATCTTACCTTTTTTTTTTTACCTTGAATAGATGCTATGTTCGTCATCATGATGTTCACGGACATCGCATTTCTTTCTGAAATTATTTGTTACACAATAAATATTAGACTAATTTGAATGATGCTGCTGAATTAAGTATAATATAATAATTAATATCACATTTTATGCTATTATAGATTTCTATTTTATAATCCTTATATTTTTTTTTACATTTACTAGAACATATTTAACATCATGCCAGTATTTTCCGAAATTGTGAGAAATATTTTACACTGGTGTACAGAAATTAAGGGGCAGTGAGCAATTTCAGACGTTTCGTCGACTATCTACTGAAACTCGCGAGTAAATGCCCGAAGTGCCCTTGAACTTTGAGGATGTAAAGAACATGTTTGATTTCATGTTTTTCAGTGAAGATTTTGTAGCGAGGATAATTAGAGGGGGGGGGGCAATAATAATTTTAATAATAAAATAATATTTTCGATCACCCAAGTAACAGAAAATGCTAACAATGGTCTGTCACTGTAGCAAATGACTATGTAGGTCATGTTCAACTTTTGTGTGCATTTGTGTAAGCATAGCACGTATATTCGTGAAGATGTTAATGTTTCTGTGAAAAAATCAAAAGTTTTTTTTTTAATAGCGTGCAGAGTTTTCAGCTGAATTTAACGCCGCTTTCCAAAACATAGAATAATAATCATAGAAATAGTATACTGTAATTAAAATATTAATATATTGAATATTTGATGAAATATGGGTATTGGAATGAAATGAATTTTAACTGCGCATGCACGAACTACAGCAAAAATCTTTTGTCCTGATTTGATAGTCAATACTATAGGGCAACTCATATAAAAAGACCAGTGAAATATTGTGAAAACTCCAAAAGTTACAGCAATAATTGATAAATTGAGGAAGAAATCTCATTTCTTCCTGCTTGCCATTAAAAATTAGCTGAGTTATACATTTCCCTCAGTTATACGTTACGTTTTTGAGTCGCCGGACGAAATTTTGTCTCATTTATACATTTTGTAACCGGAAACACTGACAAGGCGTCGATTGAGTCTGATTTGAAATATCCTACTCAAACTTCGGAGCTGTCTGAAGGCTTTTGCAAAAACAGTAATGCGGTTCTTAAGTAGTAAAAGCAGCAACTATAAGGTGGCTGCATTATTAACAGAAATGCAAAGTTTGCAGTTCAGTGTCGGCTCTGCCGAAAAGAAACAACCAAAGATTAGTGATTATTTCAAGAAGATTCAGTAAACTACTGAAATATCTTTTGATAAATGATTTATATATGCCAAGGCGATTTCAATTATTTCTTTTAAGTACACTATGTGTATTTAAAATATTTTTAATAAAGTTTTTATGATAAAACAACTTCATGTGTACTTTTCTTATGCACCTTTTTTCAAAAATTTGTGTCATGGGTGCAGTAAAATAATTAGGAAACTTCTGTTTTGGATATAAAAAGTTACAAACTCCGCACCGGAACAAAGTTTTTACGATATATTTAAAAAATGGTTCCGCGAGACCATTAATTGAGTTGTACGTTTTGTTCTCCAGTCCCAGGCAAAACGTATAACTGGAGTTCCACTGTATTAATTTCTGTTCAGTGTGACCGTCAAAATAAGTCATAGTTCACTTAGGGAGTCAATAGAGGGTAAAACAAGTTGGACCACTTAATGGAACGGCCATACAAGTTTCACAAAACCGTTCATTTCTCAAATTACTAAATATTGACTTACTCCACTGTCAATCTAACCCTCTCAATTATTGAATAAAACTGTAAGGATTTTTTTTCATTTACATTTGGAGATTTATAGCCATTCTGTATTGTAATGTAAGTAAAGCGTTAAATTATTTAAAAATAGCAAATAAAAACTTTCTGCAAGAATATTAAAAGACAGTAAACCAACCTTTAAAAATGCACAAATGATACACAAAAAAGTAGAAAACAGCTCTTTCGAATCCACAAGCGAGATTCTTCTTCAGTACGACAAAGAGCAAAGCACAGCGTGCTAGAAAAAGCAAGACTGGGCCCAGTCTTGCTTTTTCTAGCACGCTATGCTTTACTCTTTGTAGGACTGAAGAAGAATCTCGCTTGTGGATTCGAAAGAGCTGTTTGCTACATTTTTGTGTATCATTTGTGCATTTTTAACGTTGGTTTTCTGCCTTTTCATTATATTTTACTTCCGATAAGAATTGAATGTAAACCTGTTTACTATACATTATTATATCGTTTATATTTTTGTCTCTTCTATTTCTTTCATATCAAATACTAAAAGAAATAATAATAAATACCGTACTAATTATGAATATATTTTTTTAAAGTAAAGTAAAATTACAAATGTTTGCAACTTTACTTTTAGACACTAATACGTTTAAAATGACAGTATCTGAGGTTATTTTAGTGTATTTGTTGCATTATCATGGGTGTAACTAAGGTTGTTTTCTGGGAATATAAAAGAGTGGAAAAACAAAACCTAATTCATTTGACGAGAGAAAAACAGAAATATAAATTTTGGCAAAAGACAAGAATTGAAATTTACCAAATAATCTAAACAATTAACCCCTTGGGGACGAGCGACACGTATACGTGACGCATAAGATGCTCAGAATCCTCGATTATTCCCACCAGTTATTTTTTATTGAAAGATTTCCCAAATTAAATCGTAGCATTACCGCGATTCAATTAGGCGAAAACATCTGTTTTGAAAAACCGGTGGTAAAAGATTAAAAATTCTGTAAAGGACGCTCGTCGCGAAGGGGTTAAAAAGATAAAAAGATCAAATTTCTGTCTAGTTATCGTCATATATGTTTACCTGTGTTCTACAAAAACTATATTTTTTCTAATTACCTACACCTTAAGAAAATTACTTATATTTTTTATACTAAACATTTAACTTATAATAGCTTTTATTCTTTTAACCATTCGTGATAAACGTCGCGTATACATGATGTAAAAAGTGCGGACAATACTTAATTATTCGAATTTTTTAATAATATTTTAGACTTATTTAATCACAGTATTTCTGCGATTAAATTAAATATCTTTTAAAACTTCACGTTTGAAAAACGTTTGAAACTTCACTCTCAAAGAAGAGGGGGGGGGGTGGGGATCAGGGAATGGGCAGGAAAACTGAATGGAGCGGAATTGCATTGCATTACTACAGGGATGAACCGGAAGAGTGTAATACCCGGTCCAGATCGGATATTTAACATATCTTAGACCGCCGAACTCACTGAGGGAGTTCCAGAAACTCACTTACTGAGTTCCAACTTTCTATTGCTAGATACAGCCAGTAACACTGACTCTGATTGGCTCTGGAGGCCGATTGGCTGTTGAGGTTGCCCTTAACACATGCGCTTGCGCATATTATATGTTTGTTCAGATCTCGGACACGGTGATGTTCAGTGAGTTATCTTAGATGAGTTTTGCGATGTGGACAGGTATTCAATTCCGGGAGGGTACCACCTCAAAAATGGCGTTCTAAGATATCTTAAATGTCCGATGCGAACAGGGTGTGAGTGGAGGAAAACTGACTTAACATTTACGGAACACAATCTTTATCATTACAAGAAAAGAGTAAGAGAGTATAATTTGAAATACTCAAATTGAAATGATGTATTTTTAATTCAGAGTATTGTAAGTGCAATATCAAATATTGCTATATAATTAATTTTTCAGCTGTGATGAATTTATGCTCAAAATCTATGTATATATAAGAAAGGTGTGAATAAAGACTTGCTACGAAGCGTACCACGAACAGAGTTAAAAACACCTTTGTTATATATTCATCAATTTCCAGGGTAATTTCAGCTCAGCTGAAAAATTAATTAGATATACAGCCCATATTCAAAATATTAGAATAATTGAGAAAAAGTAATAAGAAAAAATTACTTTTCATTTATTTATTTTTGATACTAAGTAAATGCAATTAAATTTCTTATAAATTAAATCTGGAATGTTTAGATAAGATTTTAACATTTACAAAATATAAAATATAGTATAATAAATTAGGTATACACCTTTCTGAAACACATCAGAATATTAGAATAAAATTTAGATTGGTTCAAAATATTAGAATATTTTATTTTACGCAACATTACCTTATAAATATATAGTAAATGGTAGTTAATATTTTGTAGCATCCCCTTTAGCTTTCATAACAGCTTTCATACAATCGATCTTGCATACTATATACAAGGTGTTTACAAACATTTCTATCCATATTAGCCCAAATAAACTTTATACGTGCCACTAACTCAGTTTTACTTGAAGGAGGATTTTCTTGGAGTTTTTTCTTCATTATATACCATAAGTTTTCGATGGGATTAAGGTCTGGTGAGTTTGATGGCCAAGGAAGTACCTTAATGTTGCGTTGGCGAAACCAATTCTTAGTTGACACCGAGGTATGCGGTGACGCTAAATCTTGTTGAAAGATGAAATCATCTTCAAATAAATCTTCTGATGATGGAATCATGTAATATTCCAAAATTTCTTGATATATCTGAGAGTTAACCTTTTCGTAGACGATGCATAACTTTCCAGGTCCTTCTGCACTCATGCAACCCCAAACTATGACACTAGCAGCAAATTTTACGGAACGTTTAAGGCATTCTTTATCAAATGCTTCATTCTCCAAACTCGAATACCTTTTGATTACCATATGAAACACAAAACATACTTTCATCACTAAATGATGTATTTTTCCAATCTTCTTCGCTCCATAAACGTCCTGATTTACACCAATTCAATCTTATACGCTTTTGTTTTGCCGTCATGAGAGGTTTTGTTTTCAGTACGCGAGATTCAAACTTAAATTTATGGAGACGTCTTAATGTTTTCGGTGTGGAAACTTCAACTCCTTCTTCTTTCCATTTTCGGTGCAAGAATCGCACACTTTTAAAACGGTCTATACGCTTCAGTTTCCTGTCATCTCTAGCAGATGTTTTTGGTTTTCGGGCGATTATTTTGAAATTTTCCATTTTTTGAATATTGTGTTAGTATTTTACTAACGCTTGATTGCGAACAATGTAAATAATTCGCTATATAACATTGATTTTTACCGTGCAGATACAAATCAACCGTACGAAGTTTAATAGATTCTGGAATATCACTCACACGACCCATTTTAAGACGAAAAAGCAAACAAACTGCAAAAAGAATACCGATTTTAAATAAAATCGTCTGAATTTAATCAATGATGCCGCCAGTTATGAATTGGTGATAATTAAAAGAAAATTAATGTGAAATAGTCTAATATTTTGAACCACTTGAATAAATATTCTAATATTTTGACTTTTCAAAATATTTTTTTTCAATTAATCTTTTTAAAAATGATATTAATTTTAAGATAATAAATAAGTTTAATCAACAATAAGTTCTTAATAAAAATATCGTTTGCATATTTGTATTAAAAGACATTAAATTACCAAACGATATTTTCAATTCGTAAGAAAAAGTAATTATTCTAATATTTTGAATATGAGCTGTAGATATTCTCCGATGCTGGACGTTTGTTTGTCTCATGTATGCCACTAAAGCTGAGTACTCATGATTGACTTTCCAACTTGTGCTGCAAAATTGCAGCATTGCCAACATATTGGGGTAAGAAATGCCAGACTATGGATGTCGTTCGAATAGCTCAAATGACAAAGCATTGGTGCGTTATACCAAGGGTCCTGGTTCGATTTCCGGTCTGGACATTTTTCACTCTGTTTGTGTTACGCTCGTAGCAAGTGACCATTCACACCTTTGTTATATATTCAAAAATTGCAACTTATGTAATCTGATTGTAAGCCAAAATATTATTTTCCATGTAATGTAAATATAATTTGAAATACTGTAATCCAGACTATTATTTTTTATCTAATGTAAATCTAATTTGAAATATTGTAATCCAGAATATTATTTTTCATATAATATAAAGGTAATATGAAATACTGGAATCCAGAAAATATAATATTGCAGTTCATATAATTTAAATATAATTCAAAATGTTAAAATAAATAAAAATTTAAAAACAAGTTGGAAATTGTACGTCAAGCGTGACAAATGAGGTGCGTTCGTACTATGACTAGTTTTACAATGTAAAAAAATCATTGTTATTATTTCAGTGAAAACAATTATATCATCTGTTATGAGCGAAATGAGCATGCCTTTTTTTTTCTTATTATGTATGCCCCATTTACAGATGCGAATTTTTTTTCGACACCAGACAGCGCAGCAAAATTCACCATGGAGATCTTGCTTTGCGAATGATTTTCTCCATTGTTTAATATTTCTATGACTCACGATGAACAAATCTCTTGTGTTTATTTACTTTAATGGATTGAGATATTCGGCTGTTAATCTAATTTCCACTGAAATTATCTCAGAATCTATCCATTTTTTTATGTAACTCCTCTCTCAAACAAATTTTTTTTTGTTTTTTTTTTTTGAACGATTTTTCTAAAAATGTAACTTTTATGCAATTTTATTTGAAAAAGTAATTTTGAATAATAATGGCAGTTTGGCATATGAAAAAAGAAGTGGTTAGCCCGTATTTGCCTTCCTCAGTCACATGACTTGCGCTTTTATTACATAGATTACGCATAGTAGGATTTAATATAATAAAGAAAACTTTTATTAATATCTTTTAAAGTTTTGATTCAATTTTCATAAAATTTGAAATGACTCGACAAAATTCTGCAACGATTTTATATATTAAATTTGGGTAGTTTTTGTGCTGTTATATGGGACGGACGGATAGACAGGCGGACGGACCAGACGACGAATATAGGTGCTACGTATTTATATAATTACGAACGCACCTAAAAAAGGAGATATTGAGCCAACCTCTTAGCGCTTTCTGAGTAAAGATAATAGTCTCAAAGATGCACAAAGACATGCTATTAAAAAGTTTCTACAGACTTACATAGTTACTGTTGGATTTTATATTTATGACTTACCATTCGCTTTAATTTATTAACTTTCTTTTTCAATTAAAAACAACTACGAAAAATCATGCAACAAGCATTAGATTATGAAACACTTCCCAACAAATCTAAAGAACTGTAACGAAACTTCAGCGTTAAATAAGGTGAAATAAGATATTTAAGTAAACAGTTTAGAAAACGGATAACACATTTAAAAATCCAGTTTTAGCAATTAGCTTCCATAGTCAAAAAAGTAGTCTAATTATTTTGTGCAGCCATATATATGTTCTATAGATTTGCATATATACTACATAGCATGCTGAAATTTAGTTCAGTTAAAAAATTCACTTTTAGCAATTTTCGCCAATAGATGGAAATGCACTCAAATTCTTTTGTACAGCCCTGTATATTATCTAAAGTCTTTTGTACACACTACAAATTAAGCTAAAATTTAATTAAAGTGAAAAACACATAACACAATTTAAAACGCACTTCCAGCAATTACCAGCTATAAACGGCAATGTACTTGTTATTTTCGAAATCCTGTAAATGAATCTATTTATACTCTACAAACTTCTGTGAGTATACTAAATATAGTTCAGAAGGAAAATGCATAACATAATTTAAAAATGTCCTTAAGCAACTCGCTCCCATAGTCAGTAATACTTACGAATTCCTTTATGTAGCCCTGCATATGAACAACAGAATTTATGCACACTACGTATTATGCAAAAATTTTGTTAAATGTAATAATGCAAACAAAAGTTGAAAACGCACTTACAACAATTTTCGCTCATAGACCGTACTGCAACCGAATTCTTTTGTGTGGCCTTTTTAAATGACCGATAAATGCAATACACGCCATGATTTTCAGTAAAAAACTTATAATGCACCTCAGTAATGCATATAAATTCCATTATGTTTCAAATAGTGTAACAACATTAAAATATACTACAAACGATTTTCTCCATAGGCCACTGTGTAACAGAATTCTTTTGTGTGACCCTGTAAATGAATAATAAATGCTTTGTACCCCATATTCTACAGAAAGCCTGTTTTAGTACACTTCGTAAATGCAATGCACACTTCAGAAATTACATTATATTTTCTTTATTACAATATTTCAAATTACATTTACATTACATGAAAAATAATATTCTGGGTTACAATCTATATTAATAAAAGAAAGTTTCGCTCTGTGTGTGTGTCCGTGTGTCTGTGTGTGTGTCTGTCTGTCTGTTGGCGATGGCTAGCAAAATCTAGCCCACCTAGAAGTCTGGAAATTTAGGTGTGGATAGTCCAAGTTCTGGCCATGTGCACCTGAGCCTCAGAATTTTAATATTTTGATAATTAGCCTAGATATTAATTAGATTCTCATTAACCATCGCTTCTAAAATGACATCTTTTAAATCAAAATGGCGAAAGAAAGGAACTGGCGCATTGGATTTGCAACCGGAAATGAACGAATTCGAAATTATTTTACTAATTAGCGAATTTTAAGAAAACTAATTGAGATATCAATTTGAAAATTTCTGAGCATATGTAAAAAAATATTCTGTATCTGACTATGTGATTTTTGAAAAATTCGGTTGGTAATTTCTTTTTAATTTATGCAAAAAACTGCCAAAAATCTGCCGGCGCCCCTGAAAATGATCCGAGAATGTTTCAGACAGGGATCTGCTTTCATTAAAAACTGAACTACAAAGAGATCTGTTTCTCTGGCCAATCCCTCTCATTTAGTTTGCGAAAATGAAAGGAAATAATTGCCAAATTTTACTAATGAACAAATATTTAGGTAACTAATTAAGATATAGATTTGAAATTGATGTCGGGAAGGGGTGTCATCTGCCGGTTATTTTAGTGTAGCGTCTTCGTTATGTTCTAATTATCAGAAAAATGTAATTCTTTTTTTAATGATCGCGTTAATGTACGTGACGGTGGTCCTCTTGAACAAATTATTCATTATATTTGCGGGTATGGGGAGAGAGGGGGTTAACGCCTTTCTGTCATACGAAGAGCAGAAATACGAGACATCAGTATTGTAGATGCCTGGGCAAACGGGCGAAAATATTCTACTTTTACGAAACTTTTAGCGTGTGGACTGGTTTTATGTGTTTTTAAATATGTTTTTAAGAATGTACAGTGCCTGTCTATATGTGTTAAAGATTAAAATAATGTCTGAAATAACAGGTAGTTCGAGGAATTATTGATTAAAAATGACATTAGAAAAGATCATAGATTGAAATACTGAACTTTATATTGTTAGAATTTAACTGTTGCAAATTGTAAGCATAGAAAATGTTGTTTAGAGCGAGCAGGCGAAATACAACAATTGAGAATTTATTTTTATTTTTTTTTTTATCGATGCAATTTAATATTTTCATGCATATATTTCACAAGCTTTGGCAATAATGTACTTAGAAGACAAGATTTAATACGAATATCGAAAAATTTTAGACGATCTCAAATATATAAATTTAAACAGTTTTATGTTTTAATAAAATAAATGTCACCAATCAAAAAGTAAAATATTTTAGTGATTCTTTTTGGGATATATATAAAAACTAGTTGTATTATAAATGTTTATTTTCAAAAAGAAGAGAAAAAAGAAATTAAAAAGAAAATGACTCTACAAATACATAAAATTTTCTTGGAATTTAAATTGTGCTTTGTATTTTTATTTAAAATTGAAATTAAAAGTTTAATTGCATAAAGTACATTAGAATCTGTGTAAATTGAAAACCTAGTTGTCAAAAGCACGATGCCAAACTTATTGAGTTTACAGATTACTTACGGAGTATTACTTAAGAGTTAATTACTGCTAAAACTTATTTTTCGAAAACTGTCCGGGTACCAAATTTATGGAATGACTAATTTAGGAAATTTCCGCATATCTAAATCTATATGTATGTGTGTGTGTGTGTATTATTAAAGAGAAAAAAGTACTTTAAGAAAAAAAGCTCGTTTTATCATATTTTATGCAAAAAAATCTAATGTTTTAAATTGAAACAAGTCAAATATTAGAGAATATGCGGAGTTGAACTTGAAACCGCAACCGATTCTCTTTCTTTTTCCTCTTCCCTCAGAGGTAAACCACTCCCTTGAATTGTGGAACATAAGTAGGGATGAAAACATTGCAAAAATGAGGTGAGTGGAGTTGAAGTGCGCCCTTCTGAAGTCCTGACTCCTCTTCTAACGTGATAACTCCTACCAAATTCGCGCGTGTTAAAAAATAATTATGTAAGAAACAGTTTTTAACAATTTGCGAAGGGGATGATAGGAATGATTAATCTTGTCTTTTACAAGCTAAATAATATCAATTAGCAACCATTGCTAAATGTTATTTTTTTACTGAAACTTCTACCAATTCTGAATATTTTCCTCTAGGAAAGTTTCCCCTATATCTCTCGGACCAACGCTAATATTTTACTTTTGTAAAGATTTTATAGAAATCAATTTAATAAAATAATTTTATGATTTCAACTCCCTTTTTTTCAGATATCTGCAGGACAAGTGTTGAAATCATTGGGCCCTTACGAAGATCTGAACCGGCAAAGTGCATTATTGGCAAACAATGGAAACATCCATCCTGATTTTATGATGTATTTGAAATGCTTATCACAAGGAGGAGATATTGTGTATTTGCCTTACAGTACAAGAGGACGGTTTTATTGCATCGCCAGTGCAAAATCGTACTCCCTTAATCATGTATTTCTGCTACCCAACTTATTG
This sequence comes from Maratus michaelseni, assembly GCA_963931845.1. NCBI lineage: Eukaryota > Metazoa > Arthropoda > Arachnida > Araneae > Salticidae > Maratus > Maratus michaelseni. The sequence goes on from OZ007599.1 coordinate 254,051,128, forward strand.
CGTGTTTCTAAATTACCAACTCTTGTTCGCATTGTATCCGGAGCAAAACCCCATGTAACATTACCATATACTAATATTATACAGCTAGAAGAAGTACATCGTGAGACAATTATCTTAGGGTGTACAATGGTTGACAATGAGCCTATTTTACTAGAAATTAATGCTAACTCAGCATTTTCGTTGGTGAAGGCAATGGACGACCGAGTTTTGTTCAAGTCAGGGACATATAGACGCATGTGTCAATTATGTACAGTTGAAGGCGATAGGTGGAGGCAGCAAATTCGGGTTGCACACCATGTCATCCCGAAATCACAAAGAAGTGTGAGGCCTAAATATCCAGAACAAGTATCTCGCCCACCGTCAGCTTGTAGCCAAACTGACAGAATATCAGTACGCTCAGAAATAATTAATCCTCAAAATAATAAATGCAAAGAGGTGAAACGCTTTTTTCCAGCAGTTGAGCTGCTAGATTTTTTAAAGTACACGTATCGGGGGCACTTATTTCCAAAAAAGTTTTGGATGTTCCGTAAGGCGCGCAAATTTGAGATTACTGATAGGTGGGATGAAAGCTTAGGCCCTGGATTTGATATTCTAAAAACTTACTACACAAAGTACAAAGGCAAAAAATGTCTCACTCTAAAAATACGTGCAACTAAAGACCTTCTGATGCTGAAAGGTACAGAAAAAACCGATCCAAAAAAGTCGAGATCAAACTCTGATGATGGATATGTCACATCGGGTGTTGAAGATGAATCTATATACCATTCCATCTGCTAATTTTCTGAGAGGAAATAAATCGAAGAAGGACGTTTAAGTTTGTACGGCGATTCCATTTTTTGTTTATATCTGATTCTTTAACACGTTAAACAAATATGAAAGAGTTACACATTCCTTTTTACTTTAGATATATTTTATGTTTCAATTTTGATGGGTAAAAATTCTTTCAATGTGGTACACATCTATATTTGATTTTTCTAAATTATTTTATTTATAATCTGGCTTTTTTTTTAATTCCGAAGAATGATCAGGCAGGGAACAGAAAGTGAGTCAGATTATTTTTACCTAAGTGTGAGATTGATAACAGATTTTTTTAAATTTAAGATTAGCACTATATCATCGCCTAAAAATATCCTTCACAATTTATTTATGTTACTTAAAATTATTTTTTTAAACATTTATAGATATTTTAAAAAAAATTATTAAAACTCATACATGACCATTTAGATATGTTTGTTTAATCGTTCTGGCATAGTATTTTTATTTCAGAAGAATAGAAAACTTACCCAACAAGAAAAGATATGACTTTGATTTTAGTACTTATTTTTATATGCTTTGTATGTTTCCATATCAGTTTTATGTTTAATAATATTACTTATCATCAAACTATGCATAATTATTGTACTATTCAAATGCTTCGTTTAAAGTATGCATAGTAAAATATAGTATTTCAATGAAGTACTGTAGCATCTGGAAAAACTGGGGGAATTTTTCTAAAAATAAAAAGGTTTCCTGAAATCTGAGAGTAAGAATTATCTATTTACTTACTGTAGTCTTTAACAAGTGACTTCAAAATATTTTTGAAGGACTTTCTAGAAACATAATTGCTTTTATTAAGCTCGAAAAACATTGCTTGTCGTAATACTTAAAAAAGTAAAATAATGTGATTGTTTGTTTTTGGTTATAAGAAAATGTCTAATATCAATTACACTTTTTCATCTTATAAATAAGAAAGGAAAAGTTGTAATTCGTCAAAACAGAAGTTGTTTATATTATTATTTTTTTTATTTAATGCAATTTTGTACTTCGTTTCCAAAAATTAGCAGACAGAAATAAAATGTATCGAGACTTCCAATTGTCTCTCTACTCTAAGAATCAAAAAATGCATATTATATTTTTATTATGATTTCTAACTTTTTGGAAATACATGTGAAATACTTTTAAATTTGTGCTAGGAAATGACAAACAAAACTTCTTTGGCAACGCTATACATTCATAACTAAATAAAATGTATTGTACTGCTTAGGTATTAGGAAAGATAGTAGACAACACAGAAACATAATGGCTTCTGTCTTGTTGGTACTACTACGCTTTTATTTGTGCATATTTTAGACAACAATGTTATGAGTTTAAGTATTTCTGTTTGTTTTATCATTTGGAAAGATATTGTTGTCAAGGATGCTTTGTAATGTTTATATTTCATTAAGTTTTACCAATTTTGTACTTGAATAAAATAAATTCAGTATTGTAAATTTGCCTACGTTCTTTTTGCATCAAATAATTTTTCTAAGACATTTATGAGTGAAGGCATGTAATCCTTAACAAAAATGTTTTCATGTTCAACAAACATATTTTACAGACAAACAAGATAAATTAACAGATCTTGATAAATTAATGACATTGACATTAAAATTTGTATTAATTTGTTACTCTTGTATGTTTAAATTTAATTATGAAACTGAAAATTTTTAATTGAGAATTAATAGCATCCTAAAGACTGATATTCCGGTTTGAGAAAACTGATTATTCTATATATATATATATATATATATATATAAGCCGGTCTTGGTACGTAGGTTCCTTATACAAATCTACAGTTTTTATCCGATATCAACGAAACTTGATGTACATACGTTTTAGAACACGAGTAAAATTATTGTCAACTTTAAAAATTTCTCAGATCATTCTTTACCATTTTTTTTTTCAAACATCTCCCATAGTTTAACATTACCGAAATATATTTATTTTTCAATGTCTAATGCAAGTTCTTCCCTGTTGCCATAAACATGTATGGTCAATATTTTTATTAACCAATAAAAATTCAGATTCTCTCACTATAATTTGATATCCGAAACTTACGTCATTTTGGGCAGATAATGTGTTTTTTTTCGCATATCACAAAGGTTACTATAAGGGCGTTTAAACGACATAGTACATTTATTTAAATGTGCTTGGAGATAAAAATAAATAACTTAGCTCCTAATTTTACAAAGGTAAATTGTTTCCACTGGTTTGTTAATATTAAAGTAAATTTTCCAAAAAATAAAAACATTTTTGCGTATTCAAGCTTCATGATTCAATTTATTCTACATAATAAAAAATCGTCTGTCAAATATTGACATTTAGAAATCATTACATCGTAACTTTTTTCAGCTTGAGCTTCAACCAAGGAGGCATATTTAAGCTCTTTAAATTTTGGTAGAGATTAATTGCCCACTATTAATAAAAATTGGATTTAAATAAAACAATACAGTATTTTAGATTAATTAATTATTTACAGATGGGGGTTAAAACAAACGGGATTAAAAGTAAAATGGTTTATCGGAAAAAATTACGTAATTTTTTTAATGTAAAACATTCATTTTAATTTAAAAAACTAATATATTTTTTATAAGTTCGACAAAGTGGCGACATTTTTATTTCACCAGCTTCGAAATTATTATCCAATTCTTAAAGGAACAATACATTTTTGAGAAATGGTGTTTTACATCAAAAATCACATAATTTCAAAACGCAATTTTAAATTCTGTTTAAATTACATTTTAAATATAATTTCTGAGTTAAATTTAGTATTTAATAATATTAATGTTTAATTTTTTTTTCTATGAGTACAGTAGTATTGGATTTCTTTAAACGCTTTCATGCTTTAAATAAATAATGTGCATTTGACGTCACGCACTGAAGTAAAAGTGTTTTCTCAACTAATTGTAGGTGAAAAATAACAATTATTGCAGAGTTAGTAATTCCTAATGTATTATTTCCTACACATAATATAATGTATTCTAACTACTTGAAAATTACGAGAAACTTAGCGAAACTTCAAGCAATTTAGCTCAACGTTTTTCCTACGTTAAGGTGACAAACATACATATAGTTATCTATAAATATAAATGCATAGTTGTACATGATTCATGAAGTGAAAGAATTTTTTTAACTAGACAAGTGTCGGTTCGTAGTAAAATCTATCCACGATGAAAGTGTCGTCATAATTTAAATCATGTTCTGATTTTCATTCAGAAAATCAAAAAACATTCAGAAAACTAATATTAGTATTTTATAGCAATTACACAAAGCAGTGTAATTTCCACAGAATGTATCGGTCGCAAAAGCATAAGTTTAACATTCTTTTACCGTACAATCTTCCAGAATATTAAATTTCGATTAAATTCAATAAATATATTAAAGTCGATGTAAAAGTTGTTAGCATATGCAATTTTCATTGGAGAATGAAATTTGCATTTGACATCGTTCACGTGAAATTTAAAAAAGAGTCGACGCCACTAATTAAACAAGAACCCCCCCCCCCCTTCTATTTTTTAAAGGCACCATAATTATGAAAAAGAGCAAGAGAAAAGCCAATTAAAAATCCATGTATTATTAGTTATCTTTCTCTGATACTTATAAAATTCCTTATAATTTTAAACTATCTAAATCTATAGTTAAAAATGTCTCTGCAGAGTAATTTTTGACCCACATTGGAATAAATATTCCTGTCAAATTTCGAAACTCCCTTATTCCTAAACTACAACACAAAAATCAATATGACAATGCTCCATAGTTGCGGTGCTTTTTCCATAGATTGTTTTCGCAATTCAAATAAATAAGCAACTCTACTGCTTAACAAATAAACATTTAGGCTTTGAAAGTTTTTGGAGCGTGATAAACATTTTGATTTCATTGGTAGATCTAAAGCTTTTAAAAGTGTGGCACTGTGAAATAAAAATACCAAAAATGTATGAGGGTTAAAGGTATTTTTCTACTTAAACTATTTATTTTTAAACTTTTATGCTCCGCCACGTTTTAATTAATTTTTTTAAATATCATATAATATCATATCATAAACTGTTTTGGAAAAGAAATATAATTTATGTTGGTTTTTAGATTATTCCAGTCAAATAAAATTCATATCTAAAGTGACATGTTAATTAACAAATTTCCTCATAAATATTTACTAATATAATCACTTTGAAAAATATTCTTTGACACGAAAACTCAAATTAAATTAATTTCTATGAACAGAATAAATGTAAAATTGAATAAATAGAAATGCTAAAATATAATAAGAAAGAAAAAAATGTGTTCCGCACTTAATCTTAGTGAAAGAGTATGAAATTTCAAATTCATGAAAGAAATTTAAATGATCATATATATATATAAACAGAAATACGCAAATTGTGATTATCAGAAGTATTATCTACTATAAAATATGATAAAGAGCTTGTTAATTGTATATGTTACTTAATTAATGCATTAATTTTCTTTAAATGTTACGTGAACGAAGTCATGGGTAACAGCTAGTACACTATAAGAACTACTTGGAAACTTTTCGGAAATCAGTGACAGCAAAAGAAACTTTGTGTTTTCAAATTATTATTTAAATCTCGAAAATATATTGGTTTCTGAGGCTTCTCATCATAAATAACGCTTTCTGGAATCATAGATAACTCAGAAGAGGTTATTGTACATTTTCGTTCGTGGTAATATTATATTTTCGTAGATAAAGAAACTTTTGACTTTTTTTTTACACTGTGTAACATTTATCTTTGATGCACTAATGTTACAGAAATTACTCTTAAAAATATGTAAACAAAATAGCAATAAATAAATGTTTACAAATATGTGAGCTGTTAGCAAACAAGATTAATAAAATTACCTATATAACAAAATTCCGTAATAAATTAATATGAAATCGAAAGTTCTCAATTCTTCCACTTTTTAAATGTACGAAAATGTAGATTATGCTGTCATAAAATAAATGCTTTTTATCAGCACCAATAAAACATCTTCAGGATTCAAATATTTGCCAAAAAAAAGTCTTTCCGGCGATATTGTATTCTGGCGAAGTTACGTAAAGATCTGCTAATTATAGATATGTGAAAAAGAACTTTTTACTGCATTCACTTCCCTTTAAATGTGTTTGAGATGTAAACTTTAAATTCGTGTTTCTCAGTTTGTGTTTTTTAATTATATCTGTATGATCAAAATACTAAAACTTCAACATATACTTTTCTATTGACTCTGTATTTTTTAAACGACCCTTATGGTGTATTTCATAAAATTAGTAATATTATTTTAAATAATATAAATAGTTTTATATATATGTGTGTGTGTGTGTGTGTATAAGTAAATAGTCATTTTTACTGTATTTTTTACATATGTCATGCTATATTTTTTAACTAATTAACTTGTTTGAAATCTGATCTCTAATGTTATAGAATACAGTTCTAAATAAAACATTCAAAAAAGTTTCATAAAGCTCAAAATTGTAGAAGTTAGGTTTTAAAATTTACTTAAATTTTCCAAAACAGTTAATTTTTTCGAATTTTACCTCAAGAATTGAATTTGTTGTTTCCATAATCGCCGTCTTGGATATTTTGGAAATTGTCTCTACATCTACGGATGGTGAGTTTAAATTTTGTTTTTCTTTTTTTGCGTGTGTGCATTATTATACAAAAATAAAAAATAGAAATTATTGTTTTTTAAATAAAATCATTTAAATTAATACAGATATTTCTGAATTCGACATTAAAAAACTAAAGTACGGCGAGATATTTTTTTTAATACGTTCCAGAACCATAAAAACACCTCCACTACTTTCTGGACCTTGCTGAAAAAAAACTCGATTACGTGCCCTACACCGTTAATCTCAGTAAAGGTGTCATCATGAAGTTAAAAAGAATTCCGTGGTTCATGATATCTGAGACTTGCCAAAATATCTACAACGACAAATAAGGTCAAGAACCATTTTAAATTTGTCTTTAGAGCAAATTTCGACGCTTAAAAACCCTGTGACACAATAATGCACCATATCCCAAACGTTAATCGTATTTAAATAGATTTTAAATAATTATATTAATGTATGATTTAGCAGAATGGTTTTAAATGGTTTTATCTGGCTATAATACAATGAGTGTGATTTTTCTGGAAATGGTGCTAAAATCAGAATAATTTATAATTTTATCCCTTTTAGGGAAAAGTACTTCTATTCGTAAAATTCTGAAATGGTTGAATGGCACTAGAATTTACAAATGTGTTTATTTGAAATTAAGTAAAATAAATAAACTCTTTTCTTCACGTACTTGAACATCAAACTGGAGAGCCAAACCGTAGGTTTACGGCTAAATCCAACGGTGGAAAGCTTCACTCTGCCACCCAGCTAAACCGTAGCAGCAAGACGGCCCAAACACGGGCGTATATTTAATATAAACAATAACGGATAGTAGTCCACTCCAAATCACAATAATATATATAATATACAAAGAAATATAATACATTTCCGCAGCAGCTTGGCGTACAAACAAAACAAAATAATAATAATACTGACTAAAACCACATTGTGTGCCATAATTTCAGAGATTCAGGAATCAAAAGTGTAAATTAATGTAATGTCTATTAAATGTCCAAAAGTCATATATGAATCAAAATTTTACGAAAGTTCAAACTCATATGGTGCCAAGTCTTTAAAACGATCAAAAGTCATATGGTCTATAGCCATAGAATTTCAGCAGTCCACAAATAGTCTAATACCTTATAATCGGATAAATCAAAAATAATATAATATTGTTCAAGTGTCCTTAAAGTTTGAAGATCCTTAGTTATAGTCAAACAAAAATGATGTCTGAAGACACCAGAAAACATAAGACACGCCGTTGCCATCCGCACACTGTCACACCACAATATCTCTCGATTTTTATTACAGCGGTATTAATTGCAGCAATTACGCACGGTAGACATAAACACGACCACGGTACTTTAAAGACGTAATATAAATCAACACACAATATTATGCTGTCAGAATGAATGTAGGCACACAAATTAGCAAATATAGAGATGTAACAAAGTAATAGCAAGCAAAAGAGAATACATTCATACACTGTAAGACGAGTGGGACAAAAATGCAAACATCATGATGCTAAACCTAAACACACAATATCCTGGATTACAGGGATAAAAAAAAAAACTTTGGCAATTATGTCTTCCACTCGCGCACCGTTGTCATTTTAATCGGTTATAAAAAAGAAAAAAGTCGCCAAATTTTGGGGACTTTTTCCTTTAATGGTGACTTGGCTATTGTATTAAGTTATTGGATTGGCGCGGGCTTGGAAATCGCGCCAATCAAAAAGTCGCCAAACATTGGTGCGTTAGTGTAATACATCTGGTCCCAAACTTAAAATAACAGACAGAACTGTGCCGATGCATCATTTGAGACTCGTAAGTGTTCGAAATCAAAAGCAGTAAGACGTTTCCAAATATCATTATTATGATTTACCATGGCAATATAATCTTAAAACTTTTTGTTACAAATAAGCTAAAATTTATAATGGATGAAGGAATACAGCTTCGCAGACTGCTCTGTAGTTTCTATCCGAGAAAAAGATCTTCTGTAGATTATACCTTATCGTCTTGTTCCTGTCAAATAAAAAGTAATGGGCCATAAGGGTACAACGTTTAAAGATACAATGAAAGCCTGAACCACTATTACCACAATCGCACAACTCACTTTGTCTTTTTCCAATTCTGTGAGATACACCGGGAAACTTCCATGCCCTCTGATCTAGTATTAAATTACCTCTGAAGAACATATAAAATCTCGAAAAACTATGTTTATCATTTAAAAGTGTCTCTACATTTATCAGAGCGACTATATGCTATTTGCCACGAATTATCAAGTTCTTTTCGAAAATTACCGTCCAAAATTATCTCGGAAACGGTACCTCCACTGTTTCAATGGCCTCATCCTCAATGGCTTTCATCCGCAATCGCCCTCTTAGCCAACATACCAGTATACTCATTACACTCGTGGCCAACATGATCCTTTATCCATCCCAAGGACATTATTCAAGGTGCAGTTTGGTTAAGTTTATTAACGGTACCGAAGACTAGTGTATCTGCGGGAAAGCCCGATGGTACACTGTAAGTGACGAAAGACTGTTTTTGTAGAAATAAGGATTATCATATTTGAGGGCCAAATACAATGCCAATGACAGATCTATCACAACAATCCCAGCCTGGTACACTGAACTCAAAGAATTTAATCTTACATTAAACTCATGGATTTTGGTATTCCTCTTATACACTACAAAAACCGCTACTATACCTGCAGGCACCTTTGAACCGTCTATATCAGCCATACTCAACCTGCGGCCCGCGGGCCGCATGTGGCCCGAGACCTCTAATATGCGGCCCGCGACACATAATCATTAATCTATATTTATAAAATCAATTGATATGTGCATAAAATTTTCTTAAGGCCTTTAATGTCCTTTTATGTATTTTCATGGGATGACATAATCGTTCCTGTTATTTATAATATCTAATTTAAAATTATCTTAAAACATGTTAAAGGCCGTTTCGTTAGTCAAAAGTTCTTTTTACATGTAGCTGTTCTATTTGTGCTATAGTGGTATATATATTTCTTAATCTTCAACACTGAAAAAACTTTCAAATAATTAAATTTGCACTATATATTTCTAAAAAATATTTTGCATTGAGATAATGACTGTTTTATTAAAGAAAATCCCCTTAGTTTTTTAGCAATTTGAAAATGTTGCATTGTTATATTATTACGTTTATACTTATCATATAACTAATGATGCCTATTAGGGACATTAGGGTTAAACGTTTGCTGCAGAAAAAGTTTTATATCACTAATTCGAAACAGAAATCTTCGCGGCATATTTCTCCATCATTATGAATAGAAATCTACTACGAAGTACATTGTTCGAAAATAGTGGGTGCTAAAGTTTTTGGTATCATTTTTTCCGCGACAAACCTCCAATCCTACTAATTATATTAACTTTATTATATAGCTTTGTTTTACTACTTTTGTTATCTTACTATTTTAATTACACTTTTTTTACATTATTATACAAGTGTGTTGCGGCCCGCCTAACGTTGCAAACATATGTTTGCGGCCCGCGAGAAAAAAAGGTTGAGTATGGCTGGTCTATATAAATAACAATATGGCAGCCGTTGCTGGGATTCCGCGGCCTCACCGAAGGCAGTATACTCAAAGGCTGAAACGAAAGTATTGAGGATAATTATTTATTCTTCACGTTTGTTCTTTGTGTACTTGAACACCCTACCGGCTAGCCAACCCATAGGTTTACGACTAAATCCTCCGGCGGAAAGATTTTCTTTGCCACCCAGTAAAGCGCAGCCACAGGACGACTCAGAACACGGGCGTATACTTAAACTAAACAATAACCGAGACTAATCCACTCCCAAAATCACAATAATATACATACAAAATTTATATAATACATTCCCCCAGAAGCTTGGCTTACGAACAAAACAAAATAATAATTAAACAGACACAACCACATTGTGTGCCAACATTTCAGAGATACAGTAATCGAAAGTCTATATTAATTAATCTAAATTAATCAATTAAATGACCAAAAGTCCTATATGAATCAAAATCTTACGAAAGTTCAAAACCATATGGCACCAAGACATATGATCCATAGCCATAGATATTCAGCATTCCAAATAGTCTAAAGTCTCATAATAAGTTAAATCAAAATTAATAAAATATTGTTCAAGTGTCCTTTAAGTTTAAAAAGCCTTTGGTTATAGTCAAGCCATATTGATTTCACGAGACACCAGAAAACATCAGACAAATCGTCTACATCTGCACATTGTAGCACCACAATATCATTCTATGTTTTATTACAGTCGTATAAATTTCCGAAAATTTGCACTGTAGACATAAATACGACCACGGCACTGTAAAGACGTAATATAAATCAGCACACTAGGCTGTGCAGGGCACATGAATGAGCAAACATATAGATGTAACCAAGTAATAGCTGACAAACGAGAATAAATTCATTTACTGTAACACGACTGGAGCAAAAATGCAAGCATCATAATGCTAACTTAAGCATACACAATGCTGAATCACACCGATTAAACAAACTTAAAGTAAGTATACTGAACTGTGCAATGTATCATCTGACACTCGTAAACGTTAGAAAACAAAAGCAAAGACGTTCAGAAATATCATTAGTACGATTTACCTTGGCAATACACTGGAATCTCAACACTCTTTCTAACAAAAGAGCTAAAATTTATAATGGATGAAGGAGTACAACTCATTAAGTATATTGTAATTGTCACAGAGTGCTCTGTAGTTTCTTTCCGAAAATAAGACCTTCTGAAGATTCCACCTTACCGTCTTATTCCTGTCAAATATAAAGTAATGGGCCATAACAAGACAACGTTCAAAGATATAATGAAAACCTGAACCTCTATTGCCACAGTCGCATAACTCACTTTGTCTTTTTCCAATTCTGTAAAGATACACCGGTAAACTTCCGTGCCCGCTGATGTACAGGATGGTTAAAATTAAACTGACGGTACTCAGAGGCTCATAACTCCAGTTCTACTGAACGGATCCGAATAAAACTTCAGATTAATCTTAGGTAGATCATGCAGCCGAGGTTTTCGTAAAAAAAAGGTTTCAAATTTTGCCACCAGGTGGCGTTTTAACATTGTAAAATGAAAGATAATGATTCAAAAATCAAAGAATAGCGGAATATTTTATTTATTTACACACTTGTGTGTTCTATGTGCATGCCTTGACGGTCAACAATATGCTGAAAGCGTACTATCGCGTTATCAACGGCCGCACGCAACATATCAGTAGGAATTAGGGAGACATGGCATACGATGCTAGTTTTCAAATCCGCTAAATTAGTTACACGTCCTTGATAAACATGATCTTTAAGAAAACCCCACAGCTAGAAGTCACATGGGTTCAGATCTAGTGACCTTGCTGGCCAGGAAATCGGGAAAGTACGCGAGTTGACACGTTCATCAGAGAAGTTGGCTTGAATTACATTCTTTACACATCTCGCCGTATGAGCAGTTTCTCCATTTTGCATGAATATTGTGGTAGTCAAACAGCCTCTTTGACTTAACGCCGGGACAGCATGATTCTCCAGGAGTCTGCTGTATCGGTCACATGTTACTGTATGCCTAACAAACCCTTCATAGTAACTTCCTCGAAAAAATACGGGCCCAAAATAAAATTTGCCGTGAATCCACACCAAGCCGTGACGTATGGGGAATGTCGCGGTTGTTGTTGCACGGCATGAGGATTGGTGGAACCCCATATGCGGCAGTTCTGGGTGTTCACAGCACCATCTAAGTGAAAATGAGCCTTGTCTGTCCATAAGATGCGCCAATCTCATGTGCGATGGCCATTACTCATCCACTTACATCCTTGCCAGAAAACGCAACGCAAAATCAAGACGCACAGAGTGATCTTGCGGTTTCAACTGTTGTACAATAAGCATATTGTAAGGGTAGAGCTTCAGAATTTTGTGTAAAATCATGCGCATGGTTACCCATGGAATGTCCAATGCTCGTGCTATTAAGCGGCCACTTACAGTAGCATTTGAAGAATTTGCAGATGTCTCAGCTGTTGCAATCGCAACTTCCTCCACAATCGCCAACTCAGTTGCACGTCGTTCTCTTCCCGGTGCAACATCCGGAGAACCATCTTTTTCAAACTTACGAATCATGCATTTAACTGCATTTACAGACATGGGTCCTCTCCTTAAGTTTTTCATCCGTCGATAAACACGGAGGGCTGCCGAAGCATTGCTCCCATTCTGTTAAAAAAGTTTTACGATCAAGGCGCGTTCCTTCTTGTTCAGCGGTATGTTCACTGCGGACGAATGATTTCTTTGAACAATACGTTCCGCTTTTATAGCGAAATTGCACTAACTACTCATTTGTATATGGTTTTTAGAGTACAGCGCCATTTGATAACGAAATTTCAAACTATATATATATATATATATATATATATATATATATGGGTTTTTTTACGAAAATCTCGGCCGCATGATCTACATAACATATATCTGAATTTTCATTCGGATCTGCTCAGTAGAACCAGAGTTATGAGCCTTTGAGTACCGTCAGTTTAATTTTAACCACTCTGTAGTATTGAATGACCTGTGAAATACATATAAAATTACATGAAACTTTGTTAATCGCATTGAAAGTGTCTCTGCCCTTATCAGGGCCACTCCATGCTGTTTGCCACAAATTATCAAGTTCCTTTCGAAAATGAACGTTTAAAACTTATCTTGGAATCGGTACTTACACAGTTGCATCATATTGGTCATCCTCAATGGCCCTCTTGGCAAAATTATGAGCAAACTCATTATCCTCGTGGCCTACATGAGCCTTTATCTATCCAAAAACATAATTCTAGGTGCATTTTGTTAATTTTATTAAAGATACCCAAGACCAGTGTATCTGCTGGGAAAGCCCCCTGTAACACTGTAAGTGACGAAAGACTGTCTGTATAGAGATAAGCACTATCATATTCAGTACCCAAATACCATGTCAATGTCAGATCTATCACAAAAAACTTGGCCTGGTACACTGAATTCAAAGAGTTTAACCTTACATTAAATTCATGGAGATTTTATTACTCCTTTTATACACCGGCAGGCATCGTCGGGCTTTCTGTATATATAATAATCTGGCAGCCTTTGCTGGGATTCCCGATATCACCAAAGGAAATATACTCAAAGGCTGACAGCAAAATTATTGAGGATAATTATATGTGTACAATTTGCTCATAATTTTATGACTTGAAACTTCAACATTATATATACTAACTGTAGAGGAACCATTGAACACTTCAAAATTCTTCATTCTACACTTCAGATCGGTATATATTGGCAGAAACCAGTTAACACACATAGAGCTTCAGTTGACACAGTTCTGTAACTGCCAATCACTGACATTAGGCCAAGCCTCTTGCACGAGCTCAGTTTCTTCTGCACCGTAATTCTCAAGATATTAATGCAAGCTTGATACGCATAGATAACTCTATTTTCAATTACAGCAGAAAACCAGATTTTTTGAATACTCAGCCTTCATGCTCCTGTCCCTAGAATTCATATTTTCAATACTTGAGGCAACATTCCGCACATTTTCCCTTACCATATCTAAGTGGTCAATCCAGTGGAATCTTAAGTCGAGAACGAATCCAAGATAAGTAATATTATCCATAACTTTGAATGATTTTCCTCTCATCTTGAAGATAGGCTTTCTATTAGACAGTGTGAATATGCCAAACAGTATGGCCTGAGATTTACTCATACTCAGATTTACTTGGAGATCCAGGACAATTTGTCCAAAACCTGTCAAGCAATAATTCACATACTGTTCCAAGTTCTGCCTGGGGTCTGCACCCTTCAGTATAGAAGTATCATTGGCGTATGATATTATATTTTTACTCTAGATTTTACATAATTTAATAATTCTATCTGCTACCAACACCCACAGCAGGGGGCCCAGACACGAGCCATACGTGCAGCCCTTATATGAACGAAAACTTTCAGTACCACTCGAAAATAAAAATCCAATATAACAGACTGAGATGTAAATTTTCAGAGAACTTTTTAGATACTCAGAGACTGGAAGGTCATCAATGATCTCCGATAAAACAAATCAATTCATAGAATCGAAGGCTCCTTCAATATACAACGAAACAATGACACAGGACTTATCTGCTTCCAAAGTCTGTTGTACAATTTTCATCAATTGCCGCACCACCATAACCGTGCTCTTACCCTCTCGAAATTTAAGTCGATATCTCCTGAAGGAGGAGAATATTGGGCTCCGATGTGAAGCACAGAATTCTCAACTGTAAGACTTACGAAAACACTATTGTCTAGTACTAGATTACCAACACAAAAGTAATCCTCATTAGTGAGAAAAACAGAGGAAGTATAATTGAAAGAAAAAGAGCTAGTCGGACGGAATACCCAGAATCTCACCACTCACAACATATGGATCGTGACACAAGACCACGTCCACACCATGTCGGGACACATAATCAGCAAGAGCATCATTAGCATCCCGACAATGGTGCAGATTAATCTGATGGATTACAAGACCACCACCTTTCACGCCCTTAGCTCCGCGAAGGTGGAACCAGTATAGAACAATAATTTAAATAAGCCAGACATTACAGACTGCCCGCACGATGGCCACTGTCAACATTCGTGTCCCCAAAATAAGTTACTACTGCTACTTCCATTGGTCCTTTTTGGCTCCATCAACCTCAATCAACCAGTTATATCATCCCGCCTTTGTTGGAATTTTATGCATAATGTTATACATCCCTCTTTGTTCATCCACGATTTTCTCCAACGTATCCTTAGCCTGTCCATCCAATCCGACAGCCCTGAGTCTGTCCCCTAATCCGAAACAATGACCATATGCGATATCATTCGATACTTTCTCTATAGCCCTAAACAGCCCATCCTCGTCCACCTCCATATCCACACTTAATATCAAGACTCTGTCCCTAGACCACGGGGTATATTAACCCTAACTAGTTCCTTCAATAAAGAATTGCCTGTAATCTCTCCGAATCTTTGCAATTCTTCGTCACAATAACATCATTTACGAACGGTTCGTCCTCTGCTTTCTTACAGATTTCTTTAATATATATTTTTATCAAATCTACGTCACCCTGACGTCAGTCATAGAAACAATACTGCCGAATCCTCCTTGCGTTGAGTCACCGGTGTCACAACCTCAGCTTCCACCTGAGTTCCAAGTCAGAATCTCGAGATTTTGAGGCTATCTCCTCGAGTACCTTGCTATTGTCCGCAAGGGCCTTCAGCCTCGTGTCCAACATGACATTATCCTTGAAAATTGCTATTGCACTTTCCATAATAAAGTCATGAATCTCCTTCAATGTGGCAATCAGATTACTCGTAATCTTAGTAGCTTTAACTCTTTGATTCTCAAACATATATATTTTAGACTGCATCTTTTGCAGCATGCCGGGGAGATCGAAAACATTGACCTCTTCCATCGGTGTTGCTACATCGTCTAAACTCATACTTAACCCACCTTGACCAGTAAAAACGACTAATGAATACAAACTACAGCAATAAAAGCCCTCACCACCGAAATAAACCACGCACGCAACAAAACTACCAAATTCACTTCAGGCCCGCGTACGATAGATCCAACAGAACCAGTCGATATACCTCAGAACAACCACCAGCGTATGTTTACAAATAGAACTAATTTTCACTATTTATATAAGACCACTCCATATGAGATGAAAAAACCAAAGGGAAAAAACGCCATAAATACGACTAGATACCTTAGGGCGACGCAAAACTAGCCTGGACGTAGATCCTGGACGATTTGTCTGAAAACTGTCAAGGAATTATTCACATTCTGTTCCAAGTTATGGCTGGTGTCTGCACCCTTTAGTACAGCAGTATCATCCGTGTATGATATTATATGTTTACTATAGATCTTATATAACTTAATAATTCTATCTGCTACCAACACCCACAGCAGGGGACCCAGACACGAGCCCTACATGCAGCCCTTATATAAACGAAAACTTTCAGTACCACTCGAAAATACAAATCCAATATAACGGACTGAGATGTAAATTTTCAGAGAAATTTTTAGGTACTCAGAGACTGGAAGGTCATCAATGATCTCCGATAAAACAAATCAATTGATAGAATCGAAGGCTGCTTCAATATACAACGAAACAATGACACAGTATTTATGTGCTTCCAAAGTCTGTTGTACAATTTTCATCAATTGCCGCACCGCCATAACTGTGCTCTTACCCTCTCGGAAATATCACTGCCTTCTCTGTAAGTACAGGGTTGTTATAATTAAAGTTCGTCTATTCAGAAGGCTCTGGAGCCGGTTCTATGGCTCCAAACCAAGCAAAATTTCACTAGTACGTAGTTGAAGAGATGCGCTCTGCGAAAATCGAAAAAAAAAATTAGTTACATTTTTCGTCAGTAGGTGGCGCTGCGCCAATATTTAAGACGATGTTTGCAGATTCATTATATCAATTTCAGTCTATCCAGACGAAGCACACAAATTTAAAAGTTTCAACAAACTGTATTAGTTGTTGCACCCTCTGAATCTTGTATGGATAGTAGCGCAAAATTTGACGCATCACTTTTCTCACAGTGGAAATCGGCATATCGACTTCATTCGCAATAGCTGGCACACTTGCAATACCAAATGATGACTGGCTTGCTAAATCCACGGCAGCAGTAGCAATATCTTCAATGCTATAAATGTCTACCTTTTTTCGTCCTCTGCCAGGAAGAATGTCGAGTTTTCCTGTTTCCTCGAACTTTTTAATCATTTTGTGAACTCCACGATCCGACATTGGTCCACGTCTAACATCTTTTAGTTTCCGGAATTCTCAAAGAGCTGCAGCTGCGTTGCTGGTATTTTGATAAAATAACTTTACAAGAAGTGCATTTTCTTTCAAAGTTACCATTTTCCACAAAGCGTAGATTCAAATGCTTTTCAGAAACAATCAACTGTTCCAATGTCAAAGAAATCACAGACACACTTTATCAGCAAGTTTTAAATCGTCAGGTGGTTAGAAGGGTATTTAAGTTTTCGAAGTTGCGAAGTCACTTTGACGTCGTTCGTCGAAAATTTGTATAAAATGTGATCTTTTTCAAGCGTTGGTGAAATTTTGTGATTTTGTGTGTTTCATCTGGATTGACCGAAATTGATATAACGAATCTGAAAAAGTTTACTTTTACTAACTGTGAAATAAAATTTCCTGTATTTTGTTTTTTTACAAAATAAAGGAATCTGCAAATATCGGCTTAAATTTGGCGCAGCGCCACCTATCGCCAAAAATTTTAACTATTTTTTTTTTCAATTTTCGCAGAGCGCATCTCTTCAACTACGTACTAGTGAAATTTCGTTTCGTTTGGAGCCATAGAACCGGCTCTAGAGCCTTCTGAATAGGCGAACTTTAATTATAACAACCCTGTGCTTCTTGTTCTCCAGGTCCGTCATTATCCGTGTCTTTATGATACTCTCTAATATTTTGCCCATTATTGGAAGTAAAGTGATTTGGCGCTAAGCTCTAAGTGATTTAGCATCCGTACTTCGTTGCCGAAAGAAGATCACTTGCCCTTCTTTCAAACTTTCGGAAAATATTCTAGATACAGACACTTTGTAAACAGGGCTCTCATATGACCCGAAAAATGACCGCATAAATTCTTGACTACCAGAGCATCGATCTTGTCATATCCCAGAGCCTTAATGTTTGATTGTTGTGAAAGAGTATGCCCCATTCCTTTATCCAATACTGCAGCAAAGCCTTCTGAATTCTCCTATGCGCCTGCTACAGGAAAATCATAGATATTCTGTAAAACATCCCTAGTTCGAAAATGCTCATGCATCAAATTACTGCCCATATCGTCAAACGTGTCGAAAATGGTAGAATTTTCCAATATTGTAAAGATGGTGTCCGTATGGTTCAACTGTTTTCCCGAAGCATATTTGTACAAGTTTCTGAAGGCTTTAGAAGTGTTACTACAAAAATTAATTCAAGAAATTCGAGAAACTACTATTTTTTGTCTTGCACCTTCTTAAATGTCTCAGCACTGGATTATAATTCAAAGTATATCTGATATACCAGTGGTCACTGAGCGAAAAAATTTCAGCATCCACAACCCAAGAGTCCAATCTTTCACAGATGTTCGTTCCACCTAGCGTCAGATCGGGACGACGGAATCGCTTATCCTGAACGAACGAAAATTCAACATCTGGATCATTTAATATAAAAAGAGTATTCGCGATTATGTATTCCAGTAATATTTCTAAGCGCTCATCGTACTTGGAACACCCAACTGGAGAGCCAGCCCGTAGACTTACGGCTAAATCCTCCGGCGGAAAGCTTCCCTCTGCCACCCAACGAAGCCACAGCCACAAGACAACCCAGAACACGAGCGTATACTTAAAATAAATTATAACGGAGAGTAATCCACTGCCAAAACCACAATAATAAATATACAAAAATATATAATACATTTCCGCAGCAGCTTGGCGTTCAAATAAAACGAAATAATAAAACAGACATAACCATATTCTGTGCCAAACTTTCACAGTTTCAGGAATCAAAAATCTAAATCAATTAATCTATATTGTTCTGTTAAATGTCCAACAGTCTTATATGAATTAAAATCTTATGAAAGTTTAAACTCATATGGTACCAACAATGATCAATAGTCATATCAATGTCTTAACAAATCGTGAGAATCCTGCAAAATGCAGCATAGCAGTGCCACCTCTTGGGAGATTTAGACTAAAACCTAATCAACAACAACTTATGTCAACATCTAACTGAATCTGAAGTTTGATGAAAATCCGTGCATTTTAGTTCTTGAGATATAGTTATCGTGATAGTAATGAAAAAAGTAGCATAACAGCTCCGCCTGTTGGGCAATTTGCACCAAAACGTAAGCAACATCTATTTATGTCAAGGTCTAACAGAATCTGAAGTTGGATGAAATCCCGCACATTAGTTGTTGAGATAGAGCTATCGTAAAAATCGAGAAAAAAGTGGTAATGCAGCGCCACCTGTTGGGATATCTACACCAAAATGTAATCAGCTTCTATTTATGTCAAGGTCTAACTGAACCTGAAGTTTTATGAAAATAAGTGCATTAGTTCTTGAGATAGAGCTATTGCGGAAATCGCGAAAAAGGCAGCATAGCAGCGCCACCTGTCGGGCGATTTTCACCAAAAACTAATCAGCACCAATCTATATCAGGGACTAACTGAATATAAAGTTTTATTAAATTTCATACATTAGTGTTTGAGATAGAGCGCCCACACAATTTTTGTCACATACATACATACAGACAGACAGACAGAGTCACAGACAGACATTTTCTAAAACTAGTCAAATCGTGACCGGGACCTTCTAAAACGTATAAATCCGTCGAAAACCGGAAGTCGAAAATTTACATGAATCCAATACTTTCTTCTTGTAAAGATAGAAGAAAGTAAAAAGTCCTTCCGGCCTGTACCGGGAGGAAAAGGTAGCTTTCCTATATCTTCGTTTTAAAATTTTAGCTAATGTTACACGAAAACAGCAAGTTAAAATGCAAAGAAACGTTTACAAAAGATTCGTTAATACTGAATTTGAATAAGAAATTCGCCAAATTATTGAGCAATAGCCAAATTGGCTTCATTTATGAAGACTTATTTTGGTCGCTAAATTTGGCGATATTTCACCAAATGTTGCCAATTTTGGCGCTAACGGATATGAATATATAGTTTTATGCGTATGATTGGGAAAATTGTTACAACAATGAAAGAAAATAATTTGCAAGTAATGGCGTTAATGTGCTGTTTTGTTTCAAAATGTCAGCCACCCTAGAATTTCAAACTGCTCTATCTCAGCCATTTTTTAAGATAGAGGTAAACCAAAAAATGATCTGGAATCTTTGTATCAAGGCCTAACACGTAATTAAAAAATAAATTTGAATTTTTAATTTTTTTGTATATTTATTTTAGTTTTAAATTTTTAAATGGCCGCCATCTTGAAACAAAATGGCGGACCAAGCTGGCCAACGAACTCGGTCGAGACATTGGTGAGCTTAATACACACAATTAGTTTCATCAAAATCGATTTATAAATACGAGCGTTATCGTATGACATAGGTCAGATATATATATATATATATATATATATATATATATAAAACTTTAAGTAAAATTTAACCATTGAAACATATATATATATATATATATATAAATCAACATTTGAGCGGAGGGTGGTTTTGGGGTCTGGGGGTCATGATCGGTGAAAATATATCGAAATTTTCCGGAACTGCTTTCCTCCGAATGGCTGCAATAGGTAGCTTTATACTTTTTAGTATTGAAAGCTACCTAAAAGTAATTGGTCATATGCGAGTTTTATTCGCGTACAAAGGGTTCCACCACACAAAATATCAGAACTGTTCAAAAACAATATACTCACATAGTCACCTACCTAAAACAATACTACATGCCATAACTTAATTTTATTGGAATTGGAATGAGAAACAATATATATATCTCCCTCTAAAAGAAAGACCTTGTACAAAGTTTAAACTTGGCAGAGAATGAGAATGAACGTGAATGGGAATCACGCTTTGGAAGAAGTCGCTGAGTTTCACACGAAATGTTACTCGTCAATCATATTTGACGTAATAGTAAACAATTTTAAAAAGTATGCTGAACAACGCGAAACTTTCCAATTCATTTTCGAAAATGAAAGCATAAGCAGGCATGATAATTCAAGTGATTTTCTATCGAAAAGTTGCTTCATTATAAATGAATTAGATATTGAATTATAAGCGATTGTTGTCTCAAAATTATTGACTCTTAATGTCTTGGAATTATTCTATGAAATATTTTTTCAATAATTGAATTCAGTTGGAATGAAAAATGTTGACTTTCACTATGATTCGTCTTACCTAAAGCAAAGATCGTGTACATAGTTTAATCTTAGCATTGTGCAAAGCGGGCTTCAAAAGGAGGTCGCAAAGTAGCAACATTGTTTTGATCCATGCCTTTGTTTTCTAGATAGGTTTTTAATTAATATCTCAACTAATTACAGACACATTTTTTTTTTTTTCGAAAATCATTACCAACAATCATTAGATGATTCTGCGTCGATAACCCTCAACTCCCCGCTGAGCGCCAGAAAAATAAGACTCATGAGTGATCTTATAATAGTTCCGTTCTTACTTTTTAAGTATGGAACCTTAATAACGGTGTCAAAATTCTGGTAACCATCTCCTCTCTAACATAGGCTATATTTTTATACAACAACTTCCAAACAATTTTTTCGGTACAACAATTTCCAAAGGGGTGCAAGAAAAAAAAACATTCTAAAATTGCAGTTTCTACAATACTGTTGGTTCTAGAAATTTGAAATTTGGTCTAGCGGTTACTTTAAAAAGATGTAAATGTTCACTAAAAAAGGTTTCTAAAAAGTTCGAAATTTAAAAGGGGGGGAAAAAGCAGGAAACGGTCTAAATTAAAATGTATTTGTACAGTTAGGGCTAGAAGCATAAAATTTGGCATGGTTGTTACTTTAGAGACAAAATGCTAGCCCAAAATAGTTTGCAGGAGCAAAAAAACGTACTAAAATTGCGATTTGTGTGATACAGTTGGTATAGAAGCTTGGAATTTGGCAGAGTGGTAACTTTTGGGATGTAAATGCTCTCTAAGAACTATTTCTAAAGAAATTCTAAATTTAAAAGGATGGAATGACCGGAAAAAGGTCTGAAAATGATCTAAAAACAATTAATTAGGAATTGTTTGTGCTAGATATATGAAATTTGGCACGGCTGTTACTCTAGAAATGTAAATGATCATCTAGAACTGTTTTCTAAAAATTCGAAATGTAAAAGGATGCAAGAACAAATAAGTTCTAAAATTGCTATTTGTGTGATACAGTTGGTATAAATGCTTGGTTTTTGGCATAGTGGTTACTTTTAAGATATAAATACTCGTTCAAATAGGTTTTTAAAAATTTTTAAATTTTAAAAAATGAAATGAGCAAAAAACGTTCTAAAAATGTTCTAAATCATAATTTATTTATAACTTTTGGGGCTAGAGTCTTGAAATTTTATATAGATGTTACTTAAGAGACGTAAATGCTTACCCAGAATTTATTTTTGCAATTCGAAATTTAAAGGAATGCAAGAGTAAGAAGCATTCTAAAATTGCGATTTATGTAATACAATTGGTATGGAAACTTGGAATTTGGCATGGTGATTACTTTTATGTAGTAAATCACGAAGGAAGAAGTATCTTCGTCTGTGTAGTAAATGCTTCCTTAGAACATTTAAAAAAAATTCAAAATTTAAAAGGATGAAATGAGCGGAAAACTTTCTAAAAGCGTTTTAAATTATGATTTAGTTGAAACTGTTAGTGTTTAGAAACTTGAAATTTAGTATAGAGATTACTTTTAAGATGCAAATGCTCGGCATAAAGCGTTTATTATAAATGGGAAATTTAAAGATGTGAAACAGCTGAAAGCATTCTAAATTACGAATTATTTAGAACCGCATCACATCATATCGCGCCTTTCGAAGACGATCTTTTTTTATGCTAAAAGTTACTAAACGTCTGTATTTCGACACAATATTTGAAAAGCATCTCAGAAAATCAAATTTGCAGCACCTACAAAAATTTTGAAACGCTCTGATGAATAAAAGTATTTAAAAAAATCTGAGAATTTTTCAATGAAAATGCTAAACAAAAGTTAGGTATTTCGGCGTGTGTTCGCTCGGCTTCGGCTCATGTTTTTCACTATTAAATGTTAATAAGTCTGTGACTTACTCTTTTTTGATGTGACTGTTCTCTTCGACTTTAGTCTAAGACTTAGACTTTTTTCACGGAATTTTAAAGAGGGGTTGGATACAGTTATATTTACAATCGGATAAAATTTCAAAGAGTTCGGACAATAACTTTTTGTTGTTGTTGTTATTTTAAAGGACCCGTCGCAAAACAACAACAACAAAAAAAAAGCGAGAAAATAGCAGAAATAAAAATAGCAGATATGGTGCGGTTAATACTGGTATTTCTCATCGCTGTTCGAAAATCATTGAGACAAAAGACAATTGAGTCTACATCTGCAATCACTAGATAGATACATGCTCCAACGTGTGTGACACGCTACGTCACATATGCAAGCGCTTTGGTAGGAAATGACGCAAAGTATTGGTGATGGGAGAAAAATAAAAACATAATTTAAGCTTCGATTTTTCAGAAACGCTCTTCCGCTGAGCACCGGAGTGCAATGCTTATGAACTCCGGTGAAGTCTGGCCAATATTTAAACATTGACTAAAAACAAAGAAGCATCGGAGCCGGGCTCCGGTAAGCTCCGGCGCAAATTAAGCACTGCACACAAGCATGTATCTATAAGTCAGTATCTATAAGTCAAGTGTAAGTGAAATTACAATCAATGCTTCTTTCCTCCGAGGGACAGGATGCAGTGCCTCCCCGAGAGCAAGACTTCATTGCTACATTACCAACAAACGAAATATAGTCTTTAAATTTGTGTACAGACCCCCTACGAAACAAATGATTCGAAAGAAACACTGATTGCAAAAATCTGTTCATAATCAAAAAATAGCTTTTTATAACTTTAAAATACTTTTTTTTTCTTTAATTCTTACTTTTGCAAAGATTTTTTCCTGGATAGCACATAGCTTGGTCTTACAAGGAGAGTGCCAAGCTTGGTAATCACAGATTTTGATTATTTTTATATATGTTGTAGGGTAGAAGCCCCTTAGTCTCAGGTTCAATAGATTTTATACAACGCTCCTTAGTTCTCGAGAAATGGGGGGTCTAATATTATAACACAACTTAAATACTTAATTTGTAACTGAATGTTTACGTTGGTCGTAGCTTAGTCAGTATGGCGTCTGCTCGTTGTTCGGAGGGCCCGGGTTCGATTCCGGAACGTGCTACGTTTGTTTTTTTCTCACTTTTTTTAAACAAATATACTTGTAATTATAATTTAATAATCTCAATAAAAATTTTGTTAACATAATTAAATTTTAATTTAGCAATTTTGACTTTTTAAAACATTATTAAACATTTCTCATCATTTAAAGAGCTTTAAAATAATTCGATCTATTATTGACTACTAAAAATTCAAATATCTTTACAAAATCAACATATTTTCTATCGAATTATAGAATTCTTCTCCCATCGCAATAGAACACGAAGACATTTCAGATGCTGGATTATTTGTTAAAAATCCATTGTTTTCAATAACATTTTACAGTACTTCAACGCATTTGTGACATCACTTTTCTGATTTTCATCGAATCCCGACACTTCAGATTGATCTTCTTGTGAACTTGCTTCTTCCATTTTTATACGATTATAAGCTGTTATAGAATGATACGCACTTGTGCGATGAAGATTGAAAACAAAAACCACGTAACTGCAACAAACTAAAAAAAAGAAAAACCAAAGTCTGTTGTGGCGTCCTCTAGTTACAATAACATAGAACAAATATGTAATTAAATTCTTATGCTAAATTTTAATATAATTATGCTTCTTACTTTAAAAACCGAGTAGTATTATCATCGCATTGACTTCCCTTGTTAAGGCAATTTATAAATGATGTTTCTTTACAATCACGAATTGACACAATTGTTCAATATCGTTGAATTTATAAAGCATATATGGAATACATTTTAAAAGTGATTTTAAAAAAAATCAAAAATGCTAAATTAAAATTTAATTATGTTAACAAATTTTTTTATTGAGATTATTAAATTAAAATTACAAGTATATTTATTTTTAAAAAATGAGAAAAACAAACGTAGCATGTTGCGGAATCGAACCCGGGCCCTCCGAACAACGAGCAGACGCCATACTGACTGAGCTACGACCAACGTAGTCACTTTGTTACAAATTAAGTATTTAAGTTGTGTTATAATATTAGACCCCCCATTTCTTGAGAACTAAGGAGCGTTGTATAAAATCCATTGAACCTGAGACTAAGGGGCTTCTACCCTACAACATATATAAAAATAATAAAAATCTGTGATTACCAAGCTTGGCACTCTCCTTGTTAGATATAACTGAGAGCAAAAAGCGCAAAAAACAGCCGTTTGAAACTGAGAGAAACTTACAAAGTGTATGTTTTATTTTTTTTTCCTGGAATTCGATGGTCTGTTATTGTTTCGAACATGGAACAAAGAGAGAAATGCAATTAAGAAACGGCCCACTGTATACTATGTAACTCAAAGCGTCTGTGTGGCAGTATATGACCCCTCTTTTACTATAAGACGTCTCGACAAAGTGATGCAGTCCAAATAACCAGTTTTGACTAGAAGGAGTCTTAGTTTTGACTTAACCGATGCATGTAATATGCGCTTTCACAGTTTTAAGTACAAGTTTCGCCATTTAATTGAATCACATTGTTGAATAGAATTTGATTTAACAAAGCGGCGGATTCCGCCAAGGCGGAAAGGCCAAAAAATGTAATTTTAACTTTAGTTTTGATTTTTATAAGCGGCAATTATAGAAATTTTTTTAGCTCTGGGGGGGGGGTTAACCTCCAACCCCCTCCCCCCCACCCTTGGCTGCGCCACTGTTCAAATCTACCATATCTTCTGTCAGATATAGTTTCATATCCTCTATAATCAAAACTTCTAGTAGAGTCTAATTACTGCTCATATGGTTCACGCTTCCTATCACGCCAAAAGTATAGATTTTCACGAGAACCGTAAAAATTTCTTTTATTGCTTATTCTGTCTTATTATATCACTTAATTTATTTTGCACAGTTTATCATTTTCGTTTCCAAATATTTCTCTTCTTGTTTCTCTCTGTTGTCCATGTGAATATTTTCTATTGTCATGACACGTATGTTGCTTAAGATATCTGCGACGTCTATCAACAAAATTGTTTCTTAGGGATCGGAAAAACTACTTTTATTGTAGCGAACTACAACTACAACTACTTGTTTTGTAAAGTAGCGACTACAAACTACTTTTCAAAAGTTGTCAATACTTCGCTACTTTCAGATTTTGTCAAAGGGTTTGATTTACACTAGAAATTAAAGACGTATTAAATAATAAAGCGACCCCTCGTTATATCGCGTCTGCTGAGATACAACTAAATAAATACGACATAACAGAGGGCATTAAACAAATAAGAAAGATAACAAGAAAATGTTTTGTGTTTGTCTCCAAAATGTTAATGTATACACACATTACAAATTTCGTAACAAAATTAAGAAAGATATTATAATCTAGAAAATTACAGAAAAACAACTCTAAATACAAACAATAAATAAATCTCTGAATAAAGCAACTCCGAATAATAAGAAACACGGCCTTAAAACATGAAGACCTAATAACGAGTAAATCGACAAGTGTTTCCAGCAAGAAAATTAATTCCTTTGGTGGGTTAGTACTTGATGCAGCAAGTGTCAATGGGAAATCTGTGACTCAATGCGATGCGTTGCTATACACTGCAGCTGAGAATTCCAGCTGAGATTCGCAAAATTGTTGAGCAGAACAAATTTTGCACAAAAGAAGCAAATTTCGGCCACATGATTTGCAGAATGGCACATTTTCCTTATGAAGTAGCGTCGGTTCTCGCTACAAACTACAGATTTTTTGTATCGCACTACTCGCTACACTTACATTGTTCAAAATGTAGCGCTCTACACTACAAACTACTCTGAAAAGTAGCGACTGCTGTAGTTTCGCTACTGGTAGAGCACTACTTCCGACTCCTGTCTTGGACAACATGGTTTCACTTCAGTTGAATAATTGTGATCACATTTCCTAAAACTTCCGCGAAATCCTTTTCATTTTCATTTCTTCTTTCTATATTGATTTCTTCTCTCATGTTTCTTAGTTTATGGCATTTTTCAATTTTTATTATTTCTTTTCATTTTCTGATTTGATCTTGTGAGTTGATTGGATTTTATCAACTTTGATAATGCCTGCCAAATTAATCGCGAAATTATTTTTTGACTTATTTTTATTTATGATCCCAAAATGTCTTTTTTGCTCGCGTGATTTTTTCCCCTATATTTTCGTTTCATTATGGAAATTGGCAGCAAATTTAATTTTTTAACGGAATTGTTCACGATTTTAATGAAACCTACGTGCAAATTATTACGCTTCCAACGATTTGAATTCCATCTTCATGTATCGCCAAATTTAGCTTGCGAATTACATCATTTCCCAATACCATATCATAAAGAAGAGAACATAACAAACATAAAAATTTGTAGAAATAGAGAAACCATGCATTAACACATAATTCATACAAAAAATACCCCATCGAGATCACAGTTTCTTTACCAGATAATGCGATGCCATCAGAAGATAATTTTGGCGATTCGCTATCGATATAACACTCACAGTTCATTAAGGCGAGGTTTCTTCCTGTATCCAATAAGAAGTTTACTTCTTATGCGGCAAGCATTTCGATTATACTTGAATAAGTAACAAATAATCCAAACAATCCACAGACAAAATCTTTTATTTCTGTTCTTTTTGTGAAAGGATATCGGGACAGCAGATTTTACTGAATATTGACAACACTTTTCAATAAATTCTACAGCCATTAGATTCGTTAGTGAGCAACAGTAGTGGATGGAATATTAAAAAAGTTGATTTTGTGGACATTCACGTGGGTAATTATAGGGAAATTCGCGGTGACTATCATCGTGCTCAAGAACTACCAGCTAAATTAAAAACAAAAATATCTTCTAAATATTAAATGTCGCGAAGAACTGTGCTTTTTACATTGTACAGCAGCCAAACTCTATCCTAGAGTATGACTTACAAATCGTCAAATATTTCAAATATGTCAACACACAAAACATTGGTTTTAAAAAAATAATAATGAAATTTCAATTTTTGAACACGACAATAACTTAAAAATTAACCTGTTCGAATCTTAGGAAAATGAAATATTTCCTTGGTACATTAGTTCTAAAACGTCGAGACACACGAGAATCGATTTATTATATTACGGAAAGCATTATTTTCTCGTTATGAATTTCAATAAATTTATGAATTACAAGTATAGTACATACCATTTTGAAAAAATTGTTTTAAGAGAAAAGAAAAATTAACATCACACTAGAGAATTTTTTTGGGGTCAAAACCCCAAAAATTTAGTGCCCTAAAGAATCTTTCTTTGAAATTTAATGCACATTCAAAAATGCTGTACCACTACCCCGCCCCTTTACCCTTTAAGCTGATTTTGAATGCATAACCCCCAAAATATTGTCGGCCGTTCCAAATAGCACACTGAGTTTTACTCTTGAATTAGGATACCATCAAGCGGTTATTTTTACTTAATCATTTTGGATATGAATGATAGAATTATTTTCCATGGATAATATGCCGGTTTGAATGCCATTCCAAAATTTCTATAAACACTCAAGAATGTTGCCATAAAATTGATAAGTCAAATGAAAACAATCATACCAATGAACACGTTTTGCTTTGGAGGAAAAGTGAGGGATCTCTATTGTTGTTGTTTTTTCGTTGTTATTTGTGTGTGTGTGTGTGTGTGTGTGTGTGTGTGTGTGCAATGTAGTGAATAATACTTCCAATAATAAGTTGATTAACTTCGTAAAAAACATATATTGGGAAATATTTACATAGCAGAACACATCACTTTGCGATATCAATCAATTATGCGGTTTTGTTTGCAATAAAATGTAATAACAGCGATTAAACCACTGATGCGAGTGAGCTCGATCGCGACCTACCTTATACATGGCCGGTTCATGACTTTTAAAAAGTCACACGGAGTGGATAATCATTACACGGCGATTGGCACAACACTGTATCAGCTACAAAGCATTAAAAGACCTTGATACGCAAATAATTAAGTCAATTGTCTGTGAAGATAACGAACGAAAAATTCTTATACCTAAGAATGTAATACGAAATCCATCATTATTTCTTCATGGAGCTATGGATAACAATGATTTCAATGAGGAAACACTTACTGGCCAAGACTCTACACTATCAAGAAAAAGGAACTATCGAAAACGAAGCAAATCTCGTTAAACCGATGCAATGTGATTATGATTTAAAACCCTTGAACTGTCCGGAAATTTTTTATTTTAAAGCAACTAAACCACCTGCAACATCTAATTATGTTGACAGTAGATGTTTTTTAACTTATACACCAAACTATTCACAATTTAATAATTTGTTTTGGGTTTTATGCAGAATGTAATAAGATAAATCAAATTATAAATTTTGTCGATCATTACGAAACTCAATACCAGGATGGACCCCATTCCAACAATTACTAGTATCTGAAACATTACCTATACAACTATTGGATTTACCCCGGTCATTCCGCAGTCACCAACTTTGAGCGATGTCGTATACACAGCTGTGAAAAACTTTGCTAATTTATGTCGTTCATTGAACAGAAATTCAGCTGTTTTATCTTGTGATATGTCTATATATCTCATTGCAAAAGACATCCAACTAACAAGTAATGAATTTGAATGTTTAATAATAAGACTAAGAACATTTCATTTGCAAAAAAAAATTCTGCTATGTTTGAGTCAATTTATTGAAGGTAGCGGACTTGATACCATTCTAATTGAAGTGGATCTTTACGAAACAAGTACTTTGGCATCAATTCTTAAAGGCACACAATACAATAGAAGTATTCGAGAACACAAGCTTCTTTACGAAGCGTTGAGGAGTATACAGTTAATCGAATTTATTGAGTACATGAAATACTCTAATGATGAAATATATAAGGAAAGGACATGTTTACAAACAAACAGTTTCATCAATCAATCTACCACTTCACTTTTGTCGTAGCTATCATTGCAAGAATCGTCATGGCGACGTAGGCCAATCATATTATAGACCAGTTTAACGTAGACCAATCAAATTTCCCCATTTCATGTTTACAGTAGAAGTCATAAAGAACAAACAGGTTTCTCTTGCTAACCACTCGTAATTGAATCAACAGTGACGTCAACTGCCCTTTCCTTATAAGTTGAATAAGTAACTTCAAGAAATCAGAGAGTTTATATTGGACAAAGATCATCAAGGTTTAATCGACAAATGTAACCAATATACAAGTATAATTGAAGATTTCTTGTCAAATTTCTCCAATTTCTTAGACTTCATGAGCATTAAAAATGAAATGTTCAAATATATTAACAATTATTGTGAGATGATGGAAATCCTTTTGATCTCAATAAAGGCAGATAGAAGTGGAGATTTCGAACTACATTTACTAGCAACCAGACAAATGTTACCTTACTTATTTGCGATGAATCACACCAAATTATATCCACGGAGTAACGCTTTATTTGCAGGATATGATAAAATTACCTATGGAAATCGTTAACGATATAAAAAAAGGAATGCTCTCTGTTAAACGAATTAAGGGAAAATTTAATGCAGTAGGCTGCGATTTAGTAGTGGAACAATCTCAGAATCGCTCTTCCGTAGTAACCGGAGGCTTAATTGGTATTACTCAAAATAAAGAAGCAATGCACAGATGGCTGATTTTACATCATTTTAAAAACTCTTTTACCGTATCTTGCAATGCAATCTGATAGTACAGGTAACATTAACTGTAGTGTTCATAGTGAGTGGTCGCAATCAAGGATTTCTAAAGACGAAAAAGATATTCAAAACATAATGAGGTGTTTCAGTACATGTATCTCATTGACAGCCAATGAAGAGTGCGGTTTTCGTAATATCTACACTGGTGCAGTTGCAGAACAATGTACTACACAATGCTTGCTCAATATTAAAGAAACTGGAGAATCTTTAATTATTGAATACGAAAGTGAACGATTCCAGTTGAAAACAAAAAGTATATTGCACCCTATTACAAAAACTCCATTCCACAAATTAGAAGATACTCCAGCAAAAAAAACTAAGAACAGATTCAGTAACAAATTGCAAGATTCAATAGACATTACACATTTTTAACAATCATTTATGTTGGCATCTCAGCATGAATTCGACACAAAGACATTGGCATCCTATGAAATATTAGATTATTCCAAATATCTTTTTGACAAAAACGGATTCTACAAAAAATCGTCGAAATCTGTAATGACTCTTGAAATAGAGGATAATCACCACTGTGGAATTAATTCTCAGCAAAACATTTTAGCCTTGAATTCTCCAAAAATTTATGTAGTAGATGGTATGGCACTTGTATATCAAATACAACTAAAAAGGTTTAGTACATTTGGCACTTTTGAGAGGCATTTTTTAAAAGAATCAAGTTGCTACTCTCACAACATCATGTAAAAAAGGTTGATATTGTATTTGACAGATATGATGAAATATCCATAAAATATTTGGAGTCATGTTTGCGAAGCAAAGGTGAATCTACCAAAAAAAATCATCATTTCAAGCCATTCAACAAAAATTCCAACATATTGTGAATCTTTTTTCGCAAGTATTGAAAATAAATTCAATTTAGTACGATTTCTTTGCAGTAGTGCTCTCACATATGGACAAATAACAGAAGATAGTTCGATGTATATTTGTGGGGGATTCGATGATCCCATAAAATGTTTCAAACTGCAAGGTTCTTCATTGTCTGAGGTGTTTGAATTAAAGTCAAACCACTTAGAAGCGGATACGAAAATGTTTTGCCATATATTTCACGCAGTGAAAACTCAACCCAATGCCGATATAATTATTCTCAGTGCTGATACAGATGTATTTATTTTAGGAATTTATTACTGTCGCTTGCAAATATTGGTTGTCAAGGACTATGGTTCGACGGATCATAACCAAAAAACGTGTTCTAGGACGCCATTTGGCAGCACATATTGTGAATAGTATTCCTCAGCGAATAGTATCCCTCAGTGAAAGTATTTGTAGTATTTTGCCAGCATTATATTCTTTAACCGGTTGCGATGCACCTAGTAGACTAGGTAATAAAAAACAGGGCTTAATGGCTGCATTGCAAAATTTTGTTCAAACTACTCTCGCATCGTTCGGAAATGAATTCCTAGATGCAGAACATTTTAGGGATGTAGGAAAAGTGTGTTATTATATTATTTCAAAAAACATCTTACAGCTGATGAACTTAGATATAAAATTATTTCCCGAAATATATGTTTTGGCTTAAATTTATCGAGAATTATATGTACATCTGATGCATTGTATTTACATTGTTTAAGAGCTTCAGCCCAAACATATTTGTGGAAAAAATGCTTTCCAACCGCTATTTGAACCTATTAATTATACTTTATTTGAATACAAAGATCAAGATAGTTACTTGTACCCAAGACAAATGACTAAACATCGATGCCAGAATCTTTGGTAAGTCCATGCAAATGTAATTCTACTTGTCGAACAATGTCTTGTAATTCTAAAAAATCAGGGTTGATTTGTATTTCAATGTGTAAGTGTGTGAGCAATGATTGTAAAAATACATATTTATAAGTATTTTTATATTTCCGACTCTTATTATTTGTTTACTAATTCATTTTTATTACGAATAAAATATATTTTTAACTTTACCTTTATTGTTATTTAATGTAATAACCTTATAATTACTAATTTCCATTGAAAAAACTAATAACTCTCGTTATTAAATATCGTCATATATATATATATATATATATATATATATATATATATATATATATGTGTGTGTATGTATGTATAACGAATTTAAATTGAGGGTTGTAGAATATTAAGTATCATGCAAAGGGAGAGTTTAAAAAGTGACATACAGAGTTGATGTTGAGGTCCCTGATCTGCTGATTTACTAGTTAAGAATAAAAAATATTTTTAACTTTACATTTGTTGTTATTTAACGTAATAACCTATAATTAATTGTTTTCATTAAATTAACTAATAACTGCGTTAAAAATAAATATTAAAAGACTCCACAGCATGCGGTCAATATCTGAAGGGGGGGGGTGATAAAAAAATTTGGACCGTAAAATGGACCGGCACCATCCAGAATATTAATCTCGGGGCTCTTCTGAGCTAACATTAATTGAGAAAATGCGATTCTCATATTTTCGCACTCAAGTCCTGGCGCCTGCTCTATATGTTACGGTATTGGCGTTATCCTATCCATTCATACTTTCATGGATAATACAGGCTGAATCATCAAGTATTTTGTTGCCCACTTAGACTGATCAGAGATTGTTGCCAATCGTTCTTCTCCTAAGGGCAATTAAATGCGGCATGAGTTATTCTTGATCTAATGCCTTAGGGAGGCCACTCGTCTTGGCAACGAGGCTAACGGAAAAGAAAGGCTACCGCGGTGCCTTACGCGTATCTTTTTTTACAGACCGCCGGAGTCACGTGATGCTCGAATGCACCAATGCAGGTGTACGAAAAGAGCATCACGTCACTCTAGCGGTCTGTAAAAAAGGATAAGTGGAATGCACCGCGGTAGCCTGTCTTTTTCGTTAGCCTCGTCTTGGCAAGCTATGACGTTGAGCTTCAGCGTATAGCCGCGACCTGCGTTATACACATCCGGTGCATGACGTTTAAAACGTCACATGTAGTGGATCATTTTTACACGGTGATTGGTGCAAAACGGGGGGGCGCGTCGCTTTGCACCAATTACCGTGTAAAAATGATCCACTCCATGTGACGTTTTAAACGTCATGCACCGGCCGTGTATAACGTAGGTCGCGGTATAGCCTAACCGGTAAGCTGCCCGGCACGCAGACACAGGGATTTGGTTGGGTGAATTCAGCAGTCGGGCAGAGTAACACCTCACAGAGGCCTCCAACGAGCACGCTGGCCCCACCGGGAAGAACGCCCGACGGGACAACCACAACGCCCAAACAGAGGACAGAGACCTGGCCGCCCTCGGATGAAACCGGGCAAACCGCAGCGCTAGTCAGCCGGCACCACCAGCATTTATTTAAAAACAAATGGTGAGGGTACATACTAGCCCAAATAAAGGCTGGCCCTGTCAAGACAAAGTCTAACACGCGACGAGGGGCAGGAACTGAAAAAGAAAGAATAAAATTAAATAAGAAAAAACTATAAGAAAAATAATTAACAGTACAGGGTCTGTCACTGGGGCCCCACCTGAGAAGTAGAGACAGACAAGAATGAACGTGAGTCCACTTGGTGCGACTGCACCATCGCACTAGGAAACCACTGGAAGGAGCATGAAAAGTTACTTTCGTTCTCATTTCGGCTGGGAGTTCTGGGATTGGGATTCTAGTAAACCTAAAGTGTTTGGCTAAGTTTTGGCGTTTTTTTCCTTGCTCAATGTTTTTTCAACCACGGTTAGTTCAGTAAGCCTTTTAAGCACGAGCTACACATGTGTCTTTTAAGCCGTTCAGCTTTCACGTTTTCTTATTTATCTTATTTTAATTTAAAATTTCTATTTAAAAAAATGTAAAAAATGATGTAATTAAAGAGAAAAAGAGTGAAAGTTCTTCAAGTTGGCGGGGGGGGGGGGTGCTCCTAAATTACCCTTCACTGTGCCACTGCTTATCATAAAAACATAGCATAAAGCTTCAAAAAAAATTTCTGAATACATGTTTATGTGGGTATTAACAAAAATATAAATGTATCAATAATGGGCATAAAATATTTTCTAATTTAGCTGAAAAGCTAAGTAAACAAATTACATTTTTTTATTGCACTTCCCAGAATACAGTATGAACAAACTTTTTATATATACTACCTGGTTTCAATTAATTTCCAAAAATGGAGCCAGATTAATTTGTTTTCATAACACTGCCTTACATATTTTCTAATCAACAAATCAAATTCACCACATATATATATTTTGCTTATATGTTTCTACATATTCTGTGATACAACGATAGAGTCAGCCACGGTATCTAAAATACACGGTAGGGACCACGAAAATGTGCGCAGTAGCAAATTCCTTTCTCTGACGTCACCTGGACACCAGCGCGCGGTTTGACTCCCTCATTCTTGTAATCCTAAGTATTGGTCAGTTGAGTTTTATTGGAGATTTATGCACGTTGCTATTTTTTCTTCTTTCATTTAATCATTTAATTCTAACCATGGTTTGCCGGATGTACTCATCGTGATAGACAACGGAAAAAATCCAGTGTTAAATTCCATAGGTTTTCGAAAAGACATTTGTAAGAACCCGGACTTTCATTAAAATAAAAGCCTTGAATAAACAAAAAGTATTCTAAAGGAACTAAGAATAATATAAACGAAAAAAGAAAAAAAATGAACAAAATTTTACTAGTTTTCAGTGAAATGATTCATAAAAATTATGTTTTTAAGAAATTTATATATGCATAAAAAAGTTATTTAATAATGTATAAACCAAGTCAATTTGAAAAATATGTATATAATCTTTGAAAAATATCAAGTAACGCTTAACATTTGTAAAACATATCAAATTATCATAGAATGAGGCGCATTTGTGCGATATCATTTTCATCCATAATGGCAATGTATACAGTTATTATCAGTGCCCTGTATATGAATTTATTTGTAATCTAGAAACATCTTTTAATGCACTAAATATAATTCAGCTGGAAAATGCATTACACAATTAAAACAACCATTAAGCAATCCTCGCCCACAAACAG
Organism: Maratus michaelseni; assembly: GCA_963931845.1. Lineage (NCBI taxonomy): Eukaryota > Metazoa > Arthropoda > Arachnida > Araneae > Salticidae > Maratus > Maratus michaelseni. The sequence goes on from OZ007599.1 coordinate 254,087,039, forward strand.
CTTTCAAATTTTTTTGTGTAGCCCTGTATCTTATCAATAGAATTTTTACACACCATGCAGAATGCAAAAATTTAGTTAAACTTAAAAGCACAAGCCAAAGTTGAAAATGCCCCTCCAGTAATAGAGCTGTGCCGAGGCTAACGAAAAAGACAGGCTACCGCGGTGCATTCCACTTATCATTTTTTACAGACCGCTAGAGTGACGTGATGCTCTTTTCGTACACCTTCATTGGTGCATTCGAGCATCACGTGACTCCGGCGGTCTGTAAAAAAAGAAAGGCTACCGCGGTGCTTTACGAGTATCTTTTTTTTTACGGACCGCGGGAGTCACATGATGCTCGACTCCACCAAATAAAAAAAGATAAGTGGAATGCACCGCGGTAGCCTGTCTTTTTCGTTAGCCTCGAGCTGTGCAAGGTGACGTCACGAACAGGTTTTTGCTGCTGCTGTAGGACAGCTATCGCTACCTTTATCAATGCCTTTTCTATTTGTGTGTCCTACAGCTTTTTTCATTGTTCTCTGGTAAAAGTCACGTGATGTGAACTGCTCTATTATCGCTCATAAAGTAGAGGAAAGGTGTAAAAACGGGCACATGTGTAAATATGGGCACCCCACCCTGAGTGGCTGTGGGAGGTACTGAAGACTGCGACCAGGACTGTAGATGTCGCATTTGTTGATATGAGATAGCAAAGAGCAGTTGGAACCATTCATTCAAGTAGTGTGGATGTAGCGTGAGTTATTGTGTGAAATGGTGTTTGTTCTGGACTGCAAACTTTTGACAGCTATCTGAAATCGTTTTTTTTTTCATGTTATTATAATTAGTTTAAAATAATTTCACAGTGATATACGGAAAGCGAAAATCCTAAGCTACTTTTAGAAGCAATTTTTTTAGTCACGCACGCCTTTAGTTTACATGTGAAAGTGGCCATCTTTCTTAGGTGGAGTTGGTGTATATATGGGCCCTCACTTAAAGGCGGTCCCAAATTACACCACCTTTTCTCTTAAACAACATAAATTATTTCAATATTTTTTTTTACGTGAAAACAGCAATCACCTACATTATACATATTACCAAATATGTTATAAAATAAACCTAACAAATGCTTTGAGGTAAGAGAACTTTAAAATTACCTTAGATGTAGATAGTAATAAATTTATAGGTAATTATAAGGACATTTTATTATCTATAAATCCTCAAAGCATTCGTTAGTTTCATTTTATAATATATCTGGTAATATTCGTAATCTAACATAATGGTGTAATGCCAGGGGGCAGGCGTGGGAAGACCAAAGACCTTCCGGACTCATCAGATTACTGTGACCCTCCCCTTGTGGACAACGATGATGATATCAATCTGTATGTATATCAACGATGGGAATAAACCAGACTCAAGTGATGCAACTTGCATCTTTTGAGATGGAAAATTCTCTGAAGACACTCGCGGAGAAGTGTGGGTTACATGTGTTATGTGCCAAATGTGGGCGCACTTAGATTGTGCCGGGGCTGAAAAAGCCAGTTATGTTTGCGATTTCTGTAAAAAAAAATTTCTGTAATAAATAAATTCTCTACAATTTTGTATTTTTTAGCCTGTTTTAAAACATTTTAAACTATTTTGTGTGACATATTTGGAGAGGGCCCATATTTGCACCCCATTTTTTCTGGTGCTTTTTTTAGTTTTTTGTAATTCTTCGTTTTCGAATTGAAATAATTGATATTAAACATTGTTTTGCCTCCTATCATTTAGTATACTTGTTACAGTTGTGAATGAAGGTAAAAAAACTGGAATTTTTCAAGAGGAAAGTCACTTTAAGACAAAAGCAAAAAAGGGTGCCCATATTTACACCTTTTCCTCTACTGTAACCAAATTATTTTCTGTCCCTGTAAATGAACGATAAATTCTACGCACTCTATGTTTTACAGTAAGAATCTTGTAATACACTCCAGTAATGTATATAAATGCCATTATGTTTGAAATAGAGTAACATGATTAATTTCGCTGGAAACAATATTTCCTCGCAGGACGTTATGTAATTGAATTCTTTTGTGTAACCTTGTAAATGAATGATAATTGCTTTGCACTCCATAATGTTTAGAAAGCATGTTTTAGTGCACCTCATAAATACATATCAATTTTATTGCGTTTGAAATAGGATAACATCATTAAAATACATCGAGAAATATTTTCTTCATAGATCATAATGTAACGGAATTCTTTTGAGTGTTCCTGTAAATATAAAATATAAATGCTACATACTTCATTTTCAATACGGGACATGGTCATGATAAATCTCAATGACATATATAAATAATATAGAAATCAAAGTATCTTTACGATAGTTAGAGCGCGGAAAGACATACGGATGAACACACAAACAGATAAACAGAATTCATAAATACTTTTCAACTATATTGGAAAGTGTTAAAAAGAGTGAACTACAAGTGGTGGGAGATATTGACATAATATCATTTTACCCGCAATTAAAAAAAAATCAAAATATGCTAATATAATTATGAAAGTATGTGTGATTTTTTTTTTCTTTCCTTTCGTTTGCCCACTTGATTTAGAAGTTAGCATATTTGCATAATAAGGTTTGACCTAGCATTGAAATACAAAAATTCAAATCCATTATCCTTAGAAAGTCCACCCCGAATTCGTTCTGACAGGCAACATGGTATTTATCTAATAATCCAATTTTTCTTTTCTAATATTATGAGTCTGTCAATATGCTAGTCATTATTTAACGTATTCGCTAAAAAGCAAAAATACTCATTTAATATATTAAAGTTATTAATCATTTTTTCCTTATCGCGATGCTTTCTTATTTAAAAATTAAAATGGTTCTCCTTTAGTTCATAAGCCACAAATGTACATTTCATTTTATAATACATTAAAAGTATCCTTTACTATATTGAATTCCATATACACAAAATATTCGGGGATAAATAAAATTGAAGATAACGAGTAAAATAACAATAGCTATAGCTAAAAAGAATGATTTTTTACATCAAAATGTTCAACCAAAAATTCTAAATTATGACATTAAATTGCGGTGTTTCATACATAGCTATATATGTGTATGTGTGTGTATTAATATAAAAACTCAGTTCATTAAAAATATACAGAATGGAAAATATATATTTGTCATCAGAGACGAAATAATGCAGCGCTTTATTGGCAAGAATCTATTTTCACATTGAAAAGATAGTACAAATAGTAACTATTTAGGAGCTGGGGAGAAGAACGTTGATGTCCGAGGCTAACGAAAAAGAAAGGCTACCGAGGTGCTTTACGCGTATCTTTTTTTACAGACCGCCGGAGTCACGTGATGCTCGAAGCACCAATGCAGGTGTACGAAAAGAGCAACACGTCACTCTAGCGGTCTGCGAGGCTAACGAAAAAGAAAGGCTACCGCGGTACTTTACGCGTATCTTTTTTTACAGACCGGCGGAATCACGTGATGCTCGAATCCACCAATGCAGGTGTACGAAAAGAGCTTCACGTCACTCTCGCGGTCTGTAAAAAAAGGTATGCAGAATGCACCGCGGTAGCCTGTATTTTTCGTTAGCCTCGAGCGGTCTGTAAAAAAAGATAAGTGGAATGCACCGCGGTAGCCTGTCTTTTTCGTTAGCCTCGGTTGATGTCCAACTGACGTCATCACGGAGAAGGGACCAGCGCTTGGTCCCTACCGTGTATTCTAGATACCGTGGAGTCAGCCACAAACGGGTGCGGCAGGTGTCCACTGTATATTTTTTTATACACTGCTATTAAAAAGGTTTGCACTGGGCCTTGCACCGAACGAGATGTATGTACCTTTTTAACACTTTCCAACCTAGTTGAAAAGTGTTTATGACTTCGGTTTGTCTGGCCGTATGGCCGTCTGCCGTCTGGCCGTCTGGCCGTGCTCTAACTCCCGTAAATATGCTCGGATTGCTCTGCAATTTTTATATGTTATTGTCGTTATCTATAGCATGTTCCCTATTTCAACGGAAGTGTGTAGCACTTATACTTTTTTTACAGGGACACTCAAAAGAATTCCGTTGCATTGCGGTATATGGGGAAAAATCATTTGCGGTTTATTTAAATAATGTTTCACTATTTTAAACGCATTGAAATTTATATATATCACTAAGGTGCATTAGAAGAAGCTTAATATGGAATAGGGTGTGCATAGCACTTATAGTTACTTTGCAGGGACAGTCAAAAGAATTCCGTTACATTACGTCTAGGGAGAAAAATCGTCTGCGGTTTATTTAAATAATGTTTCACTAATTTAAACGCATTGAAATTTATATATATCACTAAGGTGCATTACAAGAGGCTTACTACAGAATAGTATGTGTATAGCAGTCATCGTTCATTTACAGGGACACACAAAAGAATTCTCTACTGTCTGTTAACAATAATTCCTGGAAGTGCGTTTTAAGTTACTGAACGCGATTTTAACTCGCTTTTTGTCTATTACGTGGTGTGTATAAATTCTGTAGATCCTTTACAGGGAAGCACAAAGGTTCGCGAACACATTTCCGTTTATTGACAGAAACTCCAGACGGAGAATTTTAAACTGTGCTACGCGTTTCCTAACTGAACTGAAATTTAGCATCCTATGTAGTATATATACAAATCTACAGATCCTATACAGGGCTGAATAAAAGTATTCGGATATTTCTCCGAATATTGTATCTGTTGGAAATTCCTGAAATTATGTTTTTAAATATGTTATGCGTTTTCCAAATTGTTTACTTAGATGTTATCTTTTAGCTTATTAAACGGTATGATTTGTAAAATTATTTTGGAAGCGTTGGAATGTGTTACATAATCTTTGCTTGACGCATGATTTTTCGTTCTTGTTTTAACTTTGAAAAAATATTTAGCAGACAACTGTAAATAATTCTTTATAGTTATTAAAAATTATTTACAGTTGAATTTTATAATAAAGTTAGATACTAAAACAGAAGTTTCTATATAACAAAATCCTGCCTACATTTTTATGGTTCCGATGAAAAAAAATGCACATTAATGCCTGCTATGATAAAAACGTCTTTTAAACGGAATTTTCCTCAGTCCCTCGCAATTCCATCCACAAAATCCTGCCTACATTTTTATGGTTCCGATGAAAACAATGCACATTAATGCCTGCTATGATAAAAACCTCTTTTAAACGGAATTTTCCTCAGTCCCTCGCAATTCTATCTTATCAAGTTTTACTCTATTTCAGTCTCCCCTCCCCCGCCCCCGATATATTTCTAGCTACACCAGTGATAGATTAATATAGTATTAAAAACTGAAATATAATTGCAGCTATTATTTAAAAAAATGAAAGAAATTTCTTAAAGATGTCCTTATTAGATAGCAGTGTTGAATTCAAGGTGTGGAACGGGGGGGGGGGTACACTCCCCCGCAGCATTGAAATGTCTTCCCCAGAAGATTTATGATTTTATGCTTTTAATTGATAAAAGGTGCAGTTCTCCCCTCCCCCCCCCCCCCCCCCGGAGAAAAGTGTCTGAATTCAACACTGTTAGTAAGTGATTCTGTATATATTTTGGATTTGAATTAGAATTTCTGAAACTCTTATGCACAAATTATCAAAGTATTTTTTAATGTGTTTGGAATTTTTGAAAACAAGCATTTAAAAGAATATTTTTGGAGCAATTTAGAGACATGTAAAGCTTCAGAGAATTCCATACTTTTTTTCTTTTATAATTAAAGCATAAATTTGCTCATATAAGAAAGAAAAATTGTATATTTTTTAATAATGGCATTTCGTAAATATATTTTTGATGAATAATTGAGCTAATAAAGTTAAAATAATTGTGTTTAATTTAAAATGAAACTTGAATGGAACATTACACGTTTAAACAATTTACAAGAAGGTAAAAATATCACTAGAATTAAAAACAAATGCATCATTTTAACAGGATAATAAATAATATCTCGATCAACTTAAATAATTATTATAAAAAAAGTCATTAACCCTTTAATATCAGTTTTAAAAGTTTATAATTCTCAGTATCAAACTGTTAAATTTTAGATTGATTCGCTAATAAATATTAAAATATCTGAATCAACAATTTGTCAAGCAAAAATGAGAAATGAGTTACCGATGTACTCGAAGTACTGATTCTACATTTAATCTGTATACGAACTAACACGTAAATAAAAAGTAGTAAATGTAAAGCGAGAAAGGAGCCAAACAGCGAAAAACGCGCCATGCTATCCATCGCTCCCGCTATGAATTCTGGGATTAATACTCCACAGGCTCAAACATAGTGGCAACGTTCAGGTAGAAAGCGGCTTATGTTACAGTATTGACGTTATCCTTCCAGTTATAGGTTCCTACTTCCATGGATTGCACCATATGTACAGTTCGCTGTGGTGGTAATAGTGATGAGCTGGAGCAGTTCAATGATGCGACTGCACCACTTATACAGTTCGCAAGTTGACGCTGTAGAGGGAGAGTCGCCATTGTCAGATTTCCCCGCGACAATGAGCACCACTGGAAATACGCAGGAGCCTTAGTTTTGTGCCAATCGCCATGTAAAGAGGATGCACTCGCGACCTACATTATACCGCGACCTACGTTATACACGGTCGGTGCATGACATGTAAAACGTCGCATGCAGTGAATAATCTTTACACGGCGATTGCCACAATGCGTCGCGCCAAGGCTACACTAGATACCGGGCCTGCTCATTCATTTTCATAACGTCACAAGTAGTGGCTGGCCGCGACCAGCTATTGGTACAAAGCGACGCGCCCATCGTTTTGTGCCAATCGCTGTATGTCTTTCGTCGCGGCCAGCCACCTTTTGTGACGTCATAATAATGAATGAGCAAGCCCGGTATCTACTGTAGCCCTGGTCGAGCCCATCGTTTTGTACCAATTGCCGTGTAAAGATTATCCACTCCGTGTGACATTTTAAAAGTCATAAACTGGCCGTGTTTAACGTAGGTCGCAATCCCCTTCGTGTGACGTTTTAAAAGTCATGAACCGGCTGTGTATTCCGTTGGCCGAATATGAGCGCGACCTACGTTATACACGGCCTGTGCATGACGTTTAAAACGTCACATGGAGTGGATCATTTTTGCACGGTGATTGGTGCTAAACGGTGGGCGCGCCCTTTGCACCAATCGTTGTGTAAAAATGATCCACTTCATGTGACGTTTTAAACGTCATGCACCGGTCGTGTATAACGTAGGTCGCGATATGAGCGCGACCTACGTTATACACATTATACTACGTTATACCCGGTGCATGACGTTTAAAACGTCACATAGAGTGGATCTGAGGCTAACGAAAAAGAAAAAGTACCGCAGTGCTTTACGCGTACCTTTTTTTACAGACCGCGGAAGTCACGTGATGCTCGAATGCACCAATGCAGGTGTACGAAAAGAGCATCACGTCACTCTAGCGGTCTGTAAAAAAAATAAGTGGAATGCACCGCGGTAGCCTGTTTTTTTCGTTAGCCTCGGAGTGGATCATTTTTACACAACTATTGGTGCAAAACGGTGAGAGTGCCACTTTGCACCAATCACTGTGTAAAAGTGCTCCACCGAGGCTAGCGAAAAAGAAAGGCTACCGCGGTGCTTTACGCGTATCTTTTTTTACAGACTGCGGGAATCACGTGAGGCTCGAATCCACCAATGCAGGTGTACGAAAAGAGCATCACGTCACTCTAGCGGTCTGTAAAAAAAGATAAGTGGAACGCACCGCGGTAGCCTGTCTTTTTCGTTAGCCTCGGCTCCACTCTATGTGACGTTTTAAACGTCATGCACTGGCCGTGTATAACGTAGGTCGCGATATGAGAGTGATGACATACTCTTAGGACGCTTGCTCAGACTATGCTTAGACAGATGTTTTTCTCCAAACTATGGCAAATTTACATTATAGAACCGCGACCTACGTTATACATGGCCGGAGCATGACGTTTAAAACGTCACATAGAGTGGATCATTTTTACACGGTAATTGGTGCAAAGCGACGCGCCCCCCCGTTTTGCACCAATCACCGTGTAAAAATGATCCACTACATGTGACGTTTTAAACGTCATGCACGGACCGTGTATAACGCAGGTCGCGATAGAACACGGCAATACTTGCCCACTAAGCTTCATAATTGTGGAGCTCGGTGTATTTGCCTGGACTAGGGAGCGTAGATATCAGTGAGGTGGCATACGGGTTATAACATTTGATTGGTTAAGACGATTTTGGACAAATGCGAATCGCCAATCATCTTGGCGAGTCTTCTATTATCGCCAAACATGTCAAGTTCTCTCACTCGTATAATCACTGAGCTCCAAGTATAACAGGAGCTCTGTCTTCCTAATGCCCAACATGCTTTCCAGCGGTCAGCGCGGAAGGATACAGTGACGATAATTTTAGCTCGCATTCATGGCAAAAGATGCTGTCTATCGCATTCCCTTACATGATTAGTGAATTATTTATGAATAGATAAGCATAGATTAATTATAAAAGCATAAATTAGGATAATAGTAAATGAGAATACTAATATCTGATATTGTCGACACGGACTATTTTTTACTTTTGCCGAGCATGCTTCATTTGCCTTTCATGCTTATGACCGCTGATTCTGAACTCCTGTTATATAGAAAGCTCAATGCGTATAATTGAACTCATCCAGGAGAATGTCGCCAAATTCTGGAATAGATAATCTTGGGTTTGCCATAGTTTGGAAAAACACGTCTGCTTACGCCGCGACGTTATGCACGGCCGGTTCATGACGTTTAAAACGTCACACGGAATGAATCATCTTTACATCGCGATTGTTACAAAGCCCATCGTTTGGGCTACTATAAATCAGGCTGAATCATCAATCATTTTGTTGCCCAGTTAGACCAATCAGCGATTGTTGCCCACGCGGCGTGGCCAATCGTTCTTCTCCTACGGGCAATTAAATGCGGCGTGAGTCGGCAGGAGGCTAACGAAAAAGAAAGGCTACCCGCGACCTACGTTATACACGGCCTGTGCATGACGTTTAAAACGTCACATGGAGTGGATCATTTTTGCACGGTGATTGGTGCTAAACGGTGGGCGCGCCGCTTTGCACCAATCGTTGTGTAAAAATGATCCACTTCATGTGACGTTTTAAACGTCATGCACCGGTCGTGTGTAACGTAGGTCGCGGGCTACCGCGGTGCTTTACGCGTATCTTTTTTTACAGACCGCGGGAGTCACGTGATGCTCGAATCCACCAATGCAGGTGTACGAAAAGAGTATCACTTCACTCTAGCGGTCTGTAAAAAAAGATAACTGGAATGCACCGCGGTAGCCTGTCTTTTTCGTTAGCCTCGGTCAGCCTAGATTGCAGAAGCCTTAGTTTTATGCCAGTCGCCATGTAAAGATGATGCACTTCCACTTCGTGTGACGTTTTAAAAGTACCGACTGTTTATTTCTTTGTCTGCGATATGAGAGTAGTGACATACGCATAGAGTTGCAAAGGCTAGAAAAATACCGGTTTAAACCTGGGATTAAACTTTTTTTTGGAATAAACCAGGTCTTTTGGGATAAACCGGGTCTATTGGAAATAAACCGGTTTTTTGCAACTCTGCATACGCATAGGTTCTGACTGAGCTTAGACACACGCTTTTCTCCAAATTATGGAAACCTACATTATAGAACTCGGCAATACTTGCCCACTAAGCTCCATAATTGTGGAGCTCAGTGTTCTTGTCTGGAGTAGGGAGCGTAGATATCAGTGAGGCGACATACGGGGTATAACCAAGGCTACACTAGATACTGGGCTTGCTCATTCATTTTCATAACGTCACAAGTAGTGGCTGGCCGCGACCAGCTATTGGTACAAAGCGACGCGCCCATCGTTTTGTGCCAATCGCTGTATGACTTTCGTCACGGCCAGCCACCTCGAGGCTAACGAAAAAGAAAGGCTACCGCGGTGCTTTAAGCGTATCTTTTTTTTACAGACCGCCTTAGTTACGTGCTGCTCGAATGCACCAATGCAGGTGTACGAAAAGAGCATCACGTCTCTCTAGCGGTCTGTAAAAAAAGATAAGTGGAATGTACCACGGTAGCCTGTCTTTTTCGTTAGCCTCGCAGCCACCTTTTTTCACGTCATGATAATGAATGAGGAAGCCCGGTATCTAGTGCAACCCTGGTATAACATTTGATTGATTGAGACGATTTTGGACAAATGCGAATCGCCAATCATCTTGACGAGTCTGTTATTATCGCCAAACTTCTTAATTTGTCTCACTCGTATAATTGAATTCGTCCACAAGAATATTGCCAAGTTCTGGAATAGATAATGCTTGGGTTTGCCATAGTTAGGATAAACACGTCTGCTTAAGCCGCGGTGTACGTTATACAAGGCCGGTTCATGACGTCTAAAACGTCATCGGAGTGGATCATTTTTACATGGCAATTGGTACAAAGCGTCGCGCTCATAGTTTTGTGCCAATCGCTGTGTAAAGCTTGTCCGTTTCGTGTGACGCTTTAAAAATCACGAACCGCCGTGTATCATAGACTAACATCAGGGCTACACTAGATACCGGGATTGCTCATTCATTATCATGACATCACAAAAGGTGGCTGGCCGCGACGAAAGACATACAGCGATTGGCACAAAACGATGGGCGCGTCGCTTTGTACCAATAGCTGGCCACGGCCAGCCACTACCCAGATAGCAAGCAAGGTTCCGAAAACGGTCTTTTTTCCTTTTCTTTCGATTTTTCTGCAAAGGTATATTATCTGTACCGTATACCACGGTCACAGTAATGTTTTCAATATTAGATTTTTGGAATAACCGTCAGAGAACCTACGGTCTAAAATCATCCTTTGCACATTCATTTTCCGCGCATGCGCAACTTATTTCGCGCTGCAAATTGTCCTTGTGCTTGCGTTTCATGACTCATTGAAGGTGATATGATGTGCGAGCAGGTCACGTCGTAGTACCGGTCTGAAAGTGCCGGCTTTGCATTTGCAATCATGCTCCATCTAAGGTATGTTAAACTATTTTGTATTAATTTCATTTCATAAAGATTTACCTCGTTGTAAGAACTATATACACATGCATATTTCTGTTGTACTTCTTGAAATTTCCATTTATAATATGTTTTTATTCTTAACGAATTAATGCGAGTTCTTTACCCATATTTTCATTACAAAATACAATAGAGAATAGCATTTGTTTATGTTTATCTTTTAAAATATATTATTATCGTTTATGTTATTATCTATTGATGCTCCCCAATTTTAAAATATTCATCTTATAGTTCATGTGCTTAAAAATTACCGTCAAAAGTTTGAAATATTGCGTAATAATAATAATAATAATAATAATAGATTTTGTACTAGTATTTAAACTGTAATTTAGTCAAAGTTAATTATTTTTGCGCATACGTTTTATTTTCTTATATTTTAGTAATTTATGTTGTATAAAATTTCATTTAAAAATATTCAATGACAATTGCTTTTATATTATGTACGTTTAAGATATAAAATTTTTTTTGTATGCGTCGCTACAATATTTTAAAGTATTGTCATTTTATTACTTTGTTTAATGCATTTTATTTTCATGAAGTTAAAAAAATGAGTTTTAATGAAATCAAACTATGTAAATTTTTGACATTTCAATGTACATACTAATAGTTATGAAAGATTTTAAAAATGAAGGTTTATATTTTAAAGAAAAAAGGGAAAATAAAAAAAAGTCTAAATAATGTTAACCGATTATTATTATTTATTTTTAATTACGGAGCATCAATAGATTTAATTCAGAGATAAATCATTCTGAAAAATTATTGTTCTTCTGTATTAAGTAGAATGAAAACATGCTTAAAGTAGACTAAAAATAAACAAATAGGTAATATGCTTATGATATAAAAATATTATATATGGAAATTGCATTTTTTTTCTAGTAATTATTTAAACACCAAAATTTGGTTTTATATAGTTCTTAAATCTTTATGAAATTAAATTATGCAGTAATGTTTAACTTACTTTAGTTTGCCAATCAACTAATAAATAAGAGTAATTGATAGTGGGTAACCATTATCACAATATACAAATTTTCTTGTTGCCCGAATTCACTTTAAAAGGAAAATATTATCCCCGGTATAATTTAGACTTTATTTTTAAAACTGAATGGTAGAAGATACAAAAAAAGTTATCTATTTTAATTAGTTCTGTCAAATTCAAACAAAAGTTAGAAAACTTCTGTAAATTAATTCTTATAGTTCATTCTAACAAAATGCATATTAGATTTAAAATTTTTTAATGTAATCAACAATTAATATTTTTTTAGGAGCAATACATTAATTAAAATATAAAAAAATCAAATATATTCAAATTTTAGCAATTACATAGGAAAGGAATTTTAGCAAAGGAAAAAAAATATATTAATTAAAATATATAACTTACTATGAGTTCTTAAATATAATATCAGCTAATAAAAATTCCTATTTTCCAATTTTTTTCCTTCAGTATATAGAAATTAAGCTAAAATTTAGTGTCCCACAGAAACAAAGAAAATTTCTAATTCAGATAATTTTGATGAAAATCTAATGCAATTAAGATTTAAAACTAACAGGTTATCAAAACATTTTTAATTTCTTTTATAGATGCTTATAATAAAAGCATTATTATCTGCCTTTGATTGTAATTCTTGTTACAATGTGTAATATGAAATCCTGTAACTAGCCTTACGTTTCTACATTTTGGTATGCTTGTCCTAAAACACTTACAAAGTACCTCAGATTGTGTCAACTAGCAACCTTTTATAATGCTTTTTAAAATGTTGGCAAACCTTTCAGACAAAGCCTTTAAAAAGCATCTAGTCATTTACATGTTGGGGTTATAAAAATGTTTTAAAAATCAAAAATTGTTATCTGGGTACTTGTGACGTTATGAAAATGAATGAGCAAGCCCGGTATCTAGTGTAGCCTTGCTAACATACAAGATAGGACAGTTACAGCAAAATCTGTAATTGCAGCAATGCTAGCGTCACTAATGTCAAGGGGAAAAAACTAACAAGCTTCCGAAATTTACCTATGCATATGAAATCTCTTTATTCTCTATGTTTTAAATATCTACACTTTTTTCTTCGAGAAAAACGATTATCTTGAAATTAACCATTGGTGAGTTGTTTACGTGTCTTTTTAAACGACTTCATTTTTATTCTTTCTTTTATTATTCTTGAAACAACAGTTATTTTCAAAACTTTTTTAATATGTCTAAACATGTTAAATTATAAGTTCTAATTTTCCAACTGGATGACAAATGTCCGGGCCAGGATTCGAACATGGGATCTCTTGGCTGAAGCTGCCATGCTCTACCAACTGAGCCATCCCGGTCGAATGTGGAGGACCTAATTCATCCAGTTAATCTTATTGATCATAACATCTGGTCTGATATCTGAATCAGCTAAACAGAATAAATCGCAGGCAATTTGGAACTCCAGTAAACGCTGGATACGTGATTCCGCAATCAAAGCCAAGATATCCCAGGTTCGAATCCTGCTCCGGACATTTTTCGTCCTGTTGGAAAATTACAACTTATATGATTTCTGTACCAATTTGAAGAATTGTGTTACAAAAATAATCTTATGTTAAAGTATGTCAAGCAGAATTTTGCCTGCATAGAAATCGGAGTTCAAAGCTTTCGTTGTTCGCTTTTTCTACTAAGTTGAAAAAGTAAACACGTGACATTAAAAAAAAGAAAGATACAGACACACTCGAGTGTGGATCCACTGCTTTTAGAGACAACGGTTACTTTACTATATTATGGAGCATTTTCATTGGTCAAAATAGAGATATTCTATAAAAGCGGTGGAGTAACTATGCAGCAAAAGATGAAGATTTTTAACAGTGTATGCCGTGTATAACCAGGGCTAGCTACATACCGGGCTTAGAACTCCTATAATAGAGTCTGACGCATCCTCGCAGATTTGGTACCCGAATTGCAGCAGGGCTACACTAGATACCGGGATTGCTCATTCATTATTATGACGTCACAAAAGGTGGCTGGCCGCGACGAAAGACATACAGCGATTGGCACAAAACGATGGGTGCGTCGCTTTGTACCAATAGCTGGTCGCGGCCAGCCACTACTTGTGACGTTAAGAAAATGAATGAGCAGGCCCGGTATCTAGTGTAGCCTTGTCTTGATTGCAGCCCAGTCGAAAAACCAAGCTTATCAGAACCGGTTCAGCCAATCAGAACAGAGTCTTAGGCAACTCCTACCGCGATCTACGTTATACACGACCGGTGCATGACGTTTAAAACGTCACAATGAGTGGATCATTTTACATGGTGATTGGTGCAAAACGGTGGGCTCGCCGCTTTGCACCAATCACCGTGTAAAAATGATCCACTCCATGTGACGTTTTAAACATCATGCACTGGCCATGTATAACGTAGGTCGCGCCCCTACTCCGGCTGCGGTAGATTGATGCTGAGCTGCGTACCAATAATGCGAAACAAAATGGATATGCGTCAGCTCCTATTATAGGAGTCTTTTTAACCGGGCTTGCTCATTCATTATCATGACGTCACAAAAGGTGGCTGGCCGCGACGAAAGACATACAGCGATTGGCACAAAATGATGGGCACGTCGCTTTGTACCAATAGCTGGTCGCGGCCAGCCACTACTTGTGAAAATTAATGAGCAAGCCCGGTATCTAGTGTAGCCTTGGTATAACGTAGCACAGTCTTAAGCATCGTTGTCGCCACTCTCATATAGAAGCACGCTATTAACGCTAGTATAAGGAAAGGGCACCTGACGTCACTGTTGGTTCAATAACGGTTGGTTAGTAAGAAAAACCTGTTTGTTCTTTATGTCTCTTACTGTACACATGAAATGGGGAAATTTGATTGGTCTACGTGAAACTCGTCTATAATATGATTGGCCTACGTCGCCATGACGATTCCTGCGACGACAAAAATGTAGTGGTAGATTGGTTGAGGGAACTGTTTGTTTGTAAACATGCCCTTTCCTTATGGACGATTTCGATTAGACGAGTGAGACAGATAATGGAAGCTCGCGAAGACGCTTGGCGGTTCGTTTTTGTTCAAAATCATATTAACCAATCAAATTGTATAATCCGTATGTCACCACTCTCATATAGAGGCACCGTACTTTGACATACAGTGGTCCTTTTTTCAACAACGTCACAACATACATCTGCGAAATCTTCAGCTCAATGAACCTTTTAGGAGAATTTTCACATCTTACTTACAGTTGGCATCACCACAGTTCTTATTTATTATTTGATATTTATCTTATGCAACTGGCAACTGGCAACACCGCTGAATTGCGAAACAGATACTAACGAATGCTTCCAAGTTCTTAGTATAAACATTAATCTGGGCATTTAATTCTTTATTATTTAATTTTATGTTTAGTTAATATTTTAAACCAGATTAACTTTGTACCCTGTTTAACTGTAACTGTTCTTTTTTAAATATTGCAGACTCGTAGAAAATGGTCGTTGATATTTATGAAATCCTGTGATGTATTGCCTTCGGATTCGCTAATCGCACCCTGTGCTTCATGACAAAACTATTTATTTGTGCTTACAAGCAGTCGTCTAGATTATTAAAACTAAGTATGTTGATTCAGCTTCTTAGGTATTCTTTTTTACTCTTACAATGTTCGTGAATTCTTCCGTTGATCGAACAAACCAACTTCATGCATTAATAAAGAATTTACTGTTTTATTCATCGT
This sequence comes from Maratus michaelseni, assembly GCA_963931845.1. Taxonomy (NCBI): domain Eukaryota; kingdom Metazoa; phylum Arthropoda; class Arachnida; order Araneae; family Salticidae; genus Maratus; species Maratus michaelseni. The sequence goes on from OZ007599.1 coordinate 254,102,734, forward strand.
TAAATCTTATACTAAATGTTTAATACAATGATAAAGAATCGCATTATAAACTTATTGCACCTTTCGAAATCAAATGAAAGTTGAACTTGCTTCTTCCTTTACTTCTGACTGCCTGTACAAAACCTGTGTCTTTTGATATTTAATTTATTAATAGTTGTAATGACATATGAATGTCATGAATATAGTTTTCTAAAACGTAACAACATTGTTTAATCACATAAGAGTGATGTGTTTACCATATAGCAATCCATTTGAGTTGGAAGTGTTCTTAAAATATTTGAATCCCCCCCTCCTCTTCCCCCCCACATAAGTATAATGTGGATTATGTAGTTCCGTGCATTTTAGTTCTTCTTGAGTGATTGCTAGAAATAAGTATCTAATAGTATGCACAGCTATTTTGGATTTTTGTGTAGTTAAAAATTTTTAAATTCCTAATTCATAAATTATTTAGTCTGTTTACTCTTTACATGCTTAAGGATGTTCTTAAATTATAAGTTAAAAAATATCTTTCCCTGTGAAACTTTTTGACACATTTACAGACTCATTTTTAAACATGGAAGCATGACTATTGAAGTGATTTGAAATAGAGAATTTTTTTAATTTTTCAATAAATGAATTTCATCTTGAGTTATAGAAACTGTTGTCTTATAACAACCTATATCGGCTTTAGCATCGGCTTTAGCTGGAAATGCAGTTCAAAATGCTAATTTTGACAGCATTTTTAAGATCCTCTGCCTTTAACAAAAATTGTAAACCATTTGATTTCGTAATTTCTGAATAACAACTTCTGCCGATCTTATTCATTTATCACAAAAGGGATTTTAATAGTTTGTCATAAAGTAGTCAGTTTGGATTTAAGAATAGCTTAAGTTTACTAAATATAGTAAACAAAATTATAATTGGTATAACTATATAATGTGTATTTTGAACAGGTGGTCGGAAGTAGTGCACTACAAGTAGCAAAACTACTGCAGTCACTACTTTTTGTAGTAATTTGTAATGCAACAGGCTGTATTTTGAAAAATGTGATGTAGCTAATAGGACAATACACAAAATCAGTAGTTTGTACCGAGCACTGGTGCTACTTTTAACTAGTGTTGACTCTAGAACAAAAGGGTCATTGGGCAGGAATTTAATGAAAAGGGGCACACTGTTCTAAAAAAAAGGCACTCTTGCATCCTGTTCATAAAACATTTTGAAATGGTTTGTTTTGATTCTCCTTTATATCTCCTCTTTAGAATTTCGCAATATGTTCCCATGAACGATTGGCGAATTTTACGATATTTTCCTGCAACCAATTGACAAATTTCACAATATTTTCCTTTAACCGATGACAAATTTTGTGATTTTTTTTTCACACGACTGATTGGCGACATATAAAGGTCAAAATAAGCACTCGGCGATTAAACTTGAAAACTGGCAATTAAAAATATGGAAAGAACCGGCCAAATGCAGGATTTTCTAATTTCCTTTTTTCCCTAAAAGTCGTGGATTTTTCCGTGCTCGTTCGACGATTTTCATGATTTTCCCGTGCCAAATTGACGAAATTGATGATTTTTACGTTCCCGAATGATAAAATTCGCGATTTTTATAAGCCCAATCTACAAAATTCACGATTTTTTTAAGCCTAATCGACAAAACACACGATTTTTATAAACCCAATCGACAAAATTCGTGATTTTCATGCTCCCGAATGACAAAATTAATGATTTTTATGCGCCAAATCGATGATATTCATGATTGTTACGTGCCTGTTTGACGAAATTCATGAATTTTATGCGTCCTTTCGACGAAATTCATGATTTTTAAATGTCTGATTGACGAAATTCATGATTTTTATGTGCCTGATCGATGAAATTCATGATTTTTTGCATGCCGATCGACAAAATTCATGATATTTGTGCACTTGGTCAATAAAATTCATGATTTTTACACTGCCAATCGACAAAATTCATGATTTTTGCGTGCCGATCAACGAAATTCATGATATTTGCACGCTCGGTCAATAAAATTCATGATTTTTATGTACCCGATCAACGAAATTAATGATTTTTATGCTCCCGAATGACGAAATTCATATATATTTTAAGAGCCCAATCGACGAAATTCATGATTTTTATACACCTGATCAATGAAATTCATAATTTCTGCATGCCGATCGACGAAATTCATGATATTTGTGTGTTCGGTCAATAAAATTCATGATTTTTACACGTCTGATTGACGAAATTCATGATTTTTATGCATCCTATCGATGAAATTCATGATTTTTATGCATCCTATCGACGAAATTCATGATTTTTATGCACCTGATCAATGAAATTCATGATTTTTGCGTGCCGATCGACGAAATTCATGATATTTGCGCACTCGGTCAATAAAATTCATGATTTTTACACGTCCGATTGACAAAATTCATTATTTTTATGCATCCTATCGGTGAAATTCATGATTTTTACACATCCGATCGACAAAATTCTCGATTTTTACGCTCCCAAACGACAAAATTCATGATTTTTACAAGCCGAATCGAACTTTGCTGTTAGCTTATTTTTAAATTTAAAATAGACTGGAAATTAATATCTCAAGTTTATTCAAAACAATATAAATTAAAATATTTTTATTTAGTACATAAATTACTTGTTTACTGAAAAGCCATTGCATGTTTTTAAATTAAATATTCAGTGACAATGTACTTACTGGCTATTGAAGAAATTATTCTCACTTGCCAGTAACTGGGTACTAAAAAAAAATCGGAACAGATGCTTTACACTCACGCAAACATATAAACATAAGTTTGGTGACTTTTTGGTTGGCGCGATTTTCAAGACCGCGCCAAACGAATAACTTAATACAATGGCTAGGTTGCCATTAAAGGAAAAAATCCCCTAAATTTGGCGACTTTTTTCATTTTTATAACTGATTTAAAAAATAAAAAAAAATCTGCGTGAGTGTATGACATCATAGCCAAAAAATCAATCTATTGGCTATTAAGCGAAATTCCTTATTTTAATTTTTAGCGACATGGTGGTTTTCAGTATTTGTCCCCGTGACTTACTGGCAAAACTCGCAGGTTTATTTTTTTCATATGACCAATGGACGAATTTCACGATTTTTTCCTGCAGCTGACTGATGAATTTTGTGATTTTTTTTTTTTTCACACGACTGATTGGCGACATGGTATATTTCAGTATTTGTCCCTGTGACTTACTAGCAAAACTCTCAGGTTTTTTTTTTCATATGACCAATGGACGAATTTCACAAATTTTTTCCTGCAGCCGACTGACGAATTTTGTGTATTTTCACATGATCGATTAACAAATTTCACGATATTTTCCTGCGATCGAATAATGAAATTTACAATTTTATTGTGGTGATTGGCTACAAATTTTGCAATTTTTTTTCCTGTGACAATTATTAAAATTTGCATTATTTTTAATGACCGATTGGTGAATTTTGTGGTTTAATCCTGCAACAGATTGACAGAATTCATGATTTTTTCCTGCGATAGACTGATGAATTTTGAAAAATTTTCTGCCGAATGATTGACGAATTTTGCAATTTTTTCCCCGCAAGTGATTGACAAATTTCATATTTTTTTTCCCTCAACCAGTTGGTGAAATTCCCGATTTTCTTCCTATGTCTGATTGACGTATTTATCGAGGAAAATAACTGAAAGGGCACGTTAAAAGACCAGTAAGGGCCACCAGGCACACAAAAAAGTTTATAAAGGGCCACCAGGCACAAAGTAGTTTAGGAAGGTTGCCATACCATAGGCCTTGTCAAATTGACCTAGTGTCAACACTACTTTTAACACTATTTCAGGGAAAAAAAGAACCATTCCTTAAATCATGTGATTGTAATCATTTACTTCATTTTTTTTTCTCAAATGTGTTCAGCCATTTGTTTAACAGTTTATGAACGTCAGCGACAAATCTCAGCTGCAATGTATCATATGACATCATAGGTTTTTTTTCATTGATACTTGCTGATAGAAACCAAATGCTGATCCACCAAATAATTTTTATTTTACTTACAACACTTGTCTACTTACTCATTAATAGATTTTCATGTTTTAATGCCAGGTTTCTTCTTTTGGAGATACTTTATTTACAGATTAATTATTTTTTAATTATAACAGAAGAAATTAATAAAACATCTCTTCCCCCCCCCCCCCCCCCTCACTTCCATCCTACCAATCTGGCAACTGGTGATCATACTAAAAAAAATATATTGTTAGCCAATTTTACACGATTCTAGTTATTTAATTACTTTTTGAATACATATAAATTAAGAATAAAAAGCAGGCTCTGTGGTGTAAGGTTAAACTTGTTGAGATTTTTTTTTTTTTAAATAAGTAAACAAAATATTCTTTCTGAAAATTGAGATGTAAAAGAATATTTTATGTACATTTGGGGATAGATAATGTATGATAAAAACTAAAAAGAGGTGCTTAGTGATGTAAAAATGATTTTCTCGAAATATTCCTGTTTAGTGTTAATGGTATGCTACTTTATATATAATTTATTAAAGAATCTTTAATAAATCTGTGTGAAATACTTTGATCAGTATAACATTTTTCCTGTGAATGCAATACGTGCTTTTACTTTTCATTCAGAACTGAAATTTTTAAGTCTACTATGCAGTGCCTGATTATGAAAATTTGCTGCCCTGTGGCAAATAGAAGCTTTGTGGCACTTTCCCCATCACAAATTGCCCCACCAGTGGCTGAGAGGTTCTGCTTTCAAAGCTGGTAGACGGGAGGTGCTGGGTTCAAACTCTCTGTTGTGCTTGTTGACCTAACTGTTTGAAGTTTTCCGTGGTTGTCTTCGAACTGTGCCATATATACGGGCAGGGTTGGGTTTTTGACGTGACAGTGGTAAAAACCGTGTTTTTACCGGTTTATTCCGTCAAAAACCTATCATTTTCGATTGTCCTCCAATTTATGGTGTAAGTGTAGCATACAATACATTTTTAGATTGATTTTACCTTGTTCTTGTTATTATTATTATTTACAATTACATTTGTTAAATTTATTTAAAAGATCATTTCCTAATATGGTAAAGATTTAAAAATACAAGAGTAAATGAAAAGAACAATATTTGTCATAATCTTCACTAATATAGATTTTACTAACTGCAATTAACATTAATTAACATTATTATAATTATTAACATTATTATAATTATTAAATAACATTCAATATAGATTTTTAATTAAAGTACATTAAAATTATTTTAGAGATGCAAAAATGCTGTTACATTGTATGACAATAGATGTTAATCATAGACTGGCAGTGAATAAATTTGAGTATTCTTAGATACAATATTTTAAAATGCATATCTTATGTATTTCATAAATGCAATTATGGTGATTTTCATTTGCACTTCAATAAGAAGAATCTTAAAGTTTTGTTTTCAACAATGTAATAAATTGTACCAAAATTATACACATTGTTTAATCTAATACTTATAGGTTACAGGATTTCTTCAAAAAATCTAATTTTTTTAGACTATGCCAAATAGCTTAAGATTATTGTAGAGATCTTCTAACAGAGATGTACACGTATTATTCTAATGCAATTCTTTTTTGTTTTTCTTGGATGGATAAATATACTATAGAGTAGTAATGGGCCGATTCGAGATCTTTTAAGAATCGATACCTTAGTTTTCGAAAACTTTTCAGAATCGAAATCAGAATCGATTCTTTGTATTCAAATGTTGTAGCACTAAGAACTATTCCAGACTTCATTCAAACTAAATGAGGAGCGACATTTCGTCTGTTTCACTTTTCAATGTTTATTCAACGTAAAATCGTTTGCATTTTTTTATGATCACGTGTCAGATTTACACAAGTCTATTAGAAAAGTATGAGTAGCGCCTCTTTCAGCCAATCAAATGTTTATTTTTCGTACAAACGCTTCTCTTTTGTTTATGATAACGTTTTATAATTTATAACTCTGAGAACAATTTATTTTCTTTTTAATGTTTTTCAGTTTTGATATAAATATTACGATCGCCATAATGCTTTGTTTTTTGCAAATTGTTTGAATGCTGAAAATTTTAATCTTAATTTACATTTAAGAAGACTGCATCCAACTACTATTAATTATTAGAATATTTCATGTCCAGATTATCATGTTAAGATCATGTTTAGATTATTTTATTCTGCAATTTTAAAACTACTACTATTCCAACTACTATTAATTATTAGAATATTTCATGTCTAGATTATCATGTTAAGATCATGTTTAGATTATTTTATTCTGCAATTTTAAAAGCAGACTAGACTGTGGACCATTGATACACGTGTTTCAAAATCTAGCCCCTCCCAAGATATAATTCTGCCGACGTCCATGTTTTTTAGTATTGCAAGTTATATCTTATTATTTTCCAAGATTTAAAAGGCGAAGAACCGGCCTTCCCCTGCATATGCCTGTAAAAGTAAGCCATTTGTCTTTGATTAGCAAAATCAAGATTTTTTTTTTTTTTTTTTACGAACGTATAATTTTATGTTCTATTATAAGTAATTATTTTGATCGTTGAATTTTTATAATTCTGAAATACAAATTCACAGAATTTAGTTCATTATAATCGCTTTCTTAAATTTAAATTCATATGATCGATTTAACTAAAAATATACATGTATATTAGTTGAATTGATGGCATGCTTGAAGAAATAAAACAAAATTTCAAAACAAAAATAGCGTTGTTCATCCTGCTAACCACAAGATTATGGAGAAAAGTCTGAAACAGCGCCGAGTAGTCTGGTAGTATTTGAATACCATTCGCTGGCACATCTTATGAAACCGTAGAAAACTCCAGCTATGAGAACTGAATACAGTCGAAAACCGCAGTTTTCATCGCCGATACAGATGCGAGGTGAGTAGTATTCGAATACTCCTGTCTGAAATCGAGACCATTTGAATACATGGCTGAATCGAGAACGCAGACATTTTGTATTCGAATACTCCCATCACTACTTTAGAGTCTTTTTGATACTGAATATTTCATGTAAAACAACTTAATATTAAAGATAGAATGAAAAAAATATGTAAAAACAAACTACTAAAAAATGGGTTTTTGACAGTTTTTGACATTTTTGACAAGGAGGTTTTTGACATGACGGTAAAAACCATGGTTAAAACCGGTAAAAACCGTCATGCGTCAAAAACTTGCCAACCCTGTATACGGGTTAGGATCCCTTAGAAAGAACCCCACGGAAGGCACTTCCCCTGCCGGCTTATGTCCCTAGCGTAGATAATCGGCTGTAACAAATAATCAACCAACCTTATCACAAATTACATTAATGATATATCTAGTTTGCTGAACCTTGAATCTGAAGAACGCTGAATAAATGTCCGGTTTGTCCATTATATTAATGTGGCTCTGCTATTGTTTTAAAAATTGAATTTAAAAACAAAGTAAAAGCATTGACCTTGCACTGTTTGTGAAAACTTTATCTTAAGTAGACAAGAATGAGAGGACAAAAATGTTCTGAAGTTCGAACTTAGTTATAGCATTATTTGGGAAGCTCCTGAATGAATACTGTTCCTATGGCTTCAAAGTACCTTTAGCAGAGTGAGACAATCTAAATGTTAAAAAGACCTTTTTATTGTAGTCATAGTTATAATCACTACATTGTAATAATGTATCAGGCATGTTTTTTTTTTTCTTTACTTCAAGTCACATGCTGTCAAAATTAAAAAAAAATTTCAACAATAGTGTTTTCTTATTAGAATAGTATACTGTCTTTGATGGCCATTGAATGAGCACAGGGTTCATACAGAATCCTTAGACTACTTAGAAATGAAAAAGTTTCCAAGGAGTACTTAAAACTCCTTAGTACGCTAAATTATACTTAGCGAAGTATAATTTAGCATTGAACAATGATTTAATTGATGTGTACAAGAGTAGAAATAGAAACATATATTACATGGTGAATAATACTTCTTAAGCGGGTATGGCTTGGAAGAGATTAATCTTTAAAGAAAATAAAATAAAAATCTTCTCATGTTTACAAAGGTAAAGTTCAAGTAAGTACTGCTATTCTAAAAAAGAAAGTAGTATTGTTACTGTTTTTTTGTATATGCCGCATGATTTTTCCTTTCAAAATTACCTTTTAAAATCTTGGTGCATGTAAAACATGATGAATATTTGATATTTGACTGGCCTCTGTATATATGGCCATTTGTCACTGCATAAAATAGTTCGTTGGCAATTTTGTATTCAAATTTATGGAACCAGTAAACAATGCATTGTGAATACTTTGTAATTTTAGCACTAGCTACTAGATTTCAATAGAATAATATCTGTTTTCTCTCTAAGTAAGATATTAAAAATTAGGGTGAGACGAGGGTACGAGCAATACTGTTAAATGCGAGTAGTACTGAAAAATGTTGTAAGTTCTTTAAAATTCTACTCCTTAGAATTTTTCTAGACTCCTTGGATTTTTTTCTTCTTCCCAAGTCTGTATGAACCCTGTGAACAATAAATGTTGACGTTTGGCAAATTGTATTGGGCACATGGGTGCTTATACAACAGAAATCTGGCCCATACATAGTAAATATAAATAGGTACTCTGTACTTAAAGAATTATACTTTGTTTTATTATTTTATTTGTATTTATTATGTTGAATATCTTATTGTTAAAATGCTTTAATTTCTAATAAATTAAGATATTAAATAAAAATATGATTTTTATATCTTAAAAATTACCAGAACTTTTCCCGAGATGATGCATAATTTTTTTCTTGCTCCATGGCACTAAATATATAGCTATGCCGCTGACTCCTAATAAGTTTTTAACTGATAAGTATGTATTTATTACAATTTATACTTCATAGAATTGTGTTTCAACTTTATAAATAACTCAATTAATGTTTTCGAGTTAAGATGATGTATTTAATTAGTACCATACAATGTGCAATAATTACCGTAAAATTCCGTTATACCGCCCCCCCCCCAAACGTGACGGAAAATTGTAAAATAATCAGAGGGGGCACTTACACGGTATTAAAATTGTAGTACAGTATAGGATCCGTTATCCAGAATGCTTGGGACCTGGGGCATTCTGGATAAGGGGTTTTTCTGTAATTCAGAACACTTTTTTATAAGTATAAAAAATGTATGAAATAATTTCATAAAATGGTGATAAATATGAATAATATATGCAAATACATTACTTATAAATTTGTTCATTTAATACATTATTTGCACAAATTAAAAAAAAAAAAAAAAATTCTAAATTACAAAAAAAATTATAAAATTTCATTTTGGGAGTTGGGAGCAGAATCTTTTGATTTGGAGATAGCGACAGCATCAACTGCCGTCATTTATCCAGCTTGTTTAAAATTTATACAAGTACTCTAGATTGAGGCTAACGATCATCTGCTAGAGTACGTCATGTGTATAAAATTTACTGGAAGTATATTCTAAAAAAAGAATTTTAGTTTTTTATTCAGAGAAAAAATCCCTCTGACTGAAAAATTTTTCAAATCTAAATTTACAAGTTATCAAGTAACTATTATTTTATGTATAAAAAGGAAATGTTGAAATCAATGCATAATGTGGCAACTTTCCATAACCTGTTATTATTGATGCTGATCGCAATGGCAGATTCGCCCATTCTTAGCATAGAAATAATTTTTCTAGGCTCAATTTTACAAAACAAACAATAAGTGTTAGTCAGTTTTCTGCTCACCATATTTCTCTATAATAACACCATGGCATTAAACTACATTAAACTTTTTTTAATGAAATTTGTAACAAAATTTGTACACAGACATGTTTTATTTTTCTAATGTAATTCTTTTTAATTTTTTCTTATCGTAATGGTTTTCGTATCAGAATTTTTTTATATTTATGTATTGAATTTATAAATTGATGAATGAAGGCAATATCATTTTGTTATTTTTTCTTTTACTGACACTTTAATTTTTACGTTTTAATTTTATTTTTTTTTTATGAAAATTTTTTTTATTTTTCGTTTAGTGTTTTGCATTTCGGTTTTCGGAGCATTCCGGATACCGGGACGCCAGATAATGGATCTTATACTGTATATGATATCTATGGGTGGTGGTCGATGGTAGTGGGAGGGGGGGGGGTATGCTAATGGCCGATCGTCGCAAAGTATGCATTATTTTAATAAAGTGAGAAAAGAAAAAACGTTTGAAAAAAAAAGATAGCACAAAATACGCTACAGATTCGACTTTGGCACCATCTACTGATCAATCAATTGATAATTTATTTTGATTGGTTTTCATAATAATGTTAAATACGAGTATAAATTATTTGATAAAATATATAGATTGTTTTTAATCAAAACATTTCATACACAACATCAAATACATATTTTTTAACTTATTTCATGAGAAACTTTCACTGCCAATATTTTTATTACCTTCATATCGCCATGGAGATAAATTTACAGCAAAACTAATGTTTGGTTATATTGCTTTTTCAGATTGGCAACAGTTGAAGTTGTGTATGTTACTTTTGTGTTTGTACACATTTGCAATATATCAAAGAATTGTCACGCCTTTCTGATCCATCTGAAAAATTAAAAAACACTCGCGAGTTAAAATTTTTGGTATTGATCTTGACGTGCATGGCGAAATTTTGTTTAGGAGAGGGTGCTTTCTTGGGATTTTTTGAATTTTTCAATTTGTTTACAAAGTGGGAGGGGGGGGGCGCTTAATCAGGAGGGGCTGATTAACGGGATTTTACGGTAAGGATGGACATAAGTTTAAATGTTGAAAAAAAAGTCATACTTTAGGAATTTTTGGGGGTTTCACTAACAATATAAACTGTTGGAGGGGGGGGGGGTGAAATATATTTGGAGAGTATAGGTGCAGATTCCCAAAATCTGACAGGAGCCAGTGGCTCCTAAGCCCAAAAAATCCAGTGGCCACATTGGGAAACAAAGGCATAAAACAATAACGTTTATATGGAGAAAAAAAACTCAGGCATTCAAAGTGAAAAAAATATTTAATATACACACATGTACAACAAAACGCAGACTAATTACATCAAAATGTGTATATTTAACTTAATAAAATTCTTTAAATTTGAATATTAAGTATAATATAAATCTTAAACTATGTACAATCAGACGATAAAGTTGGACAAGATACAGTTTGTGTAAGCTAAGCAATCATGCTAGTGGGGATTATTAGGAAAATAATATTTCTTATTTTGATTTCGTCATACAGAAGTAAATATAAAAAAAATTGTGAATGTACAAGATTTTTTTGTACTATAAAAATCAAAACACACTTCAAACATTTGTTTTTTATAAGAAAAATTATCTTTAAAAAATATTATCACACACTATGTAAAATTATCAGGCACAAACTGTTACGAAGAACACTGCTACTCTAATATGTTTAAAGGAATAGTTTGCTGTGTTAAACAGATCATTTTGGATTGACATAAAAAAAAATAATAATAAAGTTTGTGTTTTGGTCTTAATCTTTCTTCCTGAGTATGTTTTAAAAAATATAGATATTGTTTTTGTATGTAGTTAAACCAGATTGTTCGTGAGAAAAATAACTATTATGCCATTGAAATCATGAGTCCATTAAAATAAATCAGTTCATTAAAATATTTATCATTTATCAAGAATATTGTCTGCTATTAAAGCTTAAAAGTGATAAACAGAAAATTTTAAATTAAAATTTACAAAAAACTTAAATAAATTAATAACTTATTTTTTCTCCATTAAATTTGGGCAATACAATTTTATAGAATCCTCCCACAGTAATTATACACAGTTTGTAGGAATAAATGTTTGTAATGAAGGCTTGAACATTTTATGTATAAACAATTGTGTATCGTTTTTAAAATTTTTCCACCCAAACCCAAAATTATTTTTCATAGCTGAATATAAATGCTCAACATGGGCATTTGCACCTAAAAATTTGTCTATAAAAATCAAAATAAAAAACTTTATATGAAAAAAATATTTTCTTTTAGGTTTTAGATTTAAAAAAAAATTAACAATTTCTGACATTCAGGGATGATTTTGAGTGTGGGATGATGGAGAAAGATCGAACACTTATAAGACTCGTTCCACCTTTTGTTGGCAAGGGGATTTTTTTAAGGATTTTTAAAAAATCCCTATGAAGAAAATAAATTGCAGTTTTCGTGACCGATTTTCAAGTTTTGTTATTGTGACTCCTTGACGAAATTCGTGATTTTTTTTCAGCAACTAATTGACTAAATTTGCAAATTTTTTTTTTTTTTTTTTTTTTTTTGCAACTGATTTACGAAATTCATGATTTTTTCTGCGATTGACTGTTGAAATTTGCATTTTTTTCGCTAAAGCTTGATGAGATTCACTTTTTTAACAACGAGCAATTAACAAAATTCACAGTTTTATTTTGTGATCATTTGATGAAACTCGCAATTTTTTTCCACGATCAATTGACGAAATTCCTGATTTTTTTTTTCTGCAACAGATTCAGGAAATTCTCATTTTTTTCTGCAATCGATTGGTAAGATTTTCAGGTTTTTTTCGCAACTGATTGAAAAAAATTTACATTTCCCCCCTTCCCTCCCCCGAGACTGATTGTCAAAATTCACGGTTTTATTTCACGACAAATGGCCAAAATTTGCAGTTTTATTTGCCGACCGATCGGTGAAATTTACAGGATTTTTCATTGACTGTTTTCACGAATTTCGCAACTGATTGAGGAAATCCCTAATTTCTTATCATGATCTATTGACGAATTGATTTTGCAGAAATCTACTAAAATAATAATAATATTTCATAGAAGAATCGCATGCCGATATCTAGTGTACCTGTAAGAATGTATCTAAATAACCACAGAGCTACAAATTTAACGAGTGAGACTCAAAGTTATTCTCTTCTCTGCACGAATTTTTCTGCGTCGCGGGGCTATTTGCAGTATGCCGCTGCCGCTGAGCTCTTTTGCGGCGCATATCAACATGATTTTTTTCCTGATTCCGCGGACATTGCATTTTTTTTTTTTTCAAAGAAGAAAATGTTAAATTTGTGGATCTGCAGAAATGTGTTATCCATGTTTAATTATGGACAAAAAAAGAAGAACAAAATGTGGTAAATATCACAGAATTATGGAGGAGAATCGACAGATTGGACTTTTTTTTTTAAGTGGAAATCTGCCATTCGGCAGAAATGGGGCATACCTGTGAAACACATGGCAACTTAGACATAAAAAGTTAGTGGCCAAAGCAAAAAAATTAATCGCCACGTGGCAACTGGCGACTGTAAATCTTCGCCTATATTGGAGAGTGTTATGTAATTTTATCATTTAAAAAAATATGTTGTCTGTGGGATCTATATAAACAAGGTGTTCTGAATATGCAGTGTCCGCTGGCCACATACAGCAAGTATTCTTGAAACATCAAAAATATAAAAAAACTGACTGCAATTAGTCTTTAGTGGTGTAGGGTAGGATTATTTCCAAGTTTAAATATTTGTGAAAATGGTGGTATTTAAGAAAAAAATTCAATTTGGGCCTATAAAAACTGCATTAAAATGCTTGTTAAAAATCCCAAAATTAAAATATTTAAAAAATTTGACATAGTACCATACCATACATAGGCATAGAGTTGTATGGATTCGTGGGGCACGAACCCGACCAATAATTGTTATGGAATTTTTAATGTGTCTTCTTGTGGTATATATTTTTTTTTCTTGAATTTTGACATTTCCTCCTCTTTTTCTTTTGTTTCAGAGATAAACAACAATAAGAAATTATTTTCCGTATATGTTCTATTTTTTCTTATTAACCTGTTCATTCCGGCTAGATTAACAGTTGTACCCAAAATATTCATTTGACCAGAGCACGGCTGTGTTACAACATCTGTACCCTAGCGGTTTTTCCCCTTCATGAAAACCAGTGTCATCAATTACTTGACATTTAAGCAGGCATCTGTATTGTTGGTCATTGAAACATCCATCCAAATATGCGAAGATGCAAAGCAAACATTTCTCCTTTGGCGATTAGAAGAGATAACTATTTACTTGTTGGCGATTTATTGGGTATTTCTTTTATGTGTCAGTTTTCAAATTTATTTATTTTTTCATTTCTTTTTAGTTTTGATTAGCACTTGGCTGCAATATTTTTTTATAATGCAAGATTTTTCGTATCACCCACTATCCCTCTTATTCAATCGTATAACGTATATATCATTTTCCTTCTCTTTTATGACGTTATATTCTCTCCATAAATTGGCTTAAATCACTCTATTTCACAAAATTGTTTTAAAGATACTTTATCTTTGTAGAAAACGCTATTTGATTTCTAGGTTTCGGAATAGAAATACTATTAAATTGAACACATTTACAAAAGAAAATGACTTCTCGGATATCTAAAAATGGAGCGAGATAGAATTTAAAAAAAAAATCGAGATATATGAACACCCCCCTTCTTTCTTCAATCTTATACCATTTTCTTAAAAATATCGATTATGATGCCTTAGGGGAATCCTTCCCCGCTGTCACGAATCTGAAATCAACTTAAAATGCTGTATTTGAGAAAATTGTTCGAATGATGCTTTGCCTTTATAGGAAAGAAGAAACTGTTATTTGATTTCTATGTTTCGGAATAAAAATACATTCAAATTGAACGCATTTACAAAAGAAAATGACCTCGAAATATGTAAAATGGTAACAAGATAGAATTTCTGAAAAATTGAGATATATGGTGCTCTTTCTTTTTTAATTGTATAGCGTTTTCCATTTTCTTGGAAATGTCGATTATGCTATCTTATGACAACTCTTTCCTGGTGTCATGCCTCAGAAATTGGCTTAAATCGCTGTATTTGACAAAATTGTTTGAAAGAGACTTTGCTTTTATAGAAAAATAGAAAGCATTATTTGATTTCTCAGTATCTGAATAAGAATATCTGCAAATTGAACGCATTTACGAAGGAAAATGACTTTTGTATATACTACTAACTAAATAGAATGGATTTTGTTCTGAACTTACGAGATTCATCTAGAAATTTTCTCACTCTAATAGTTATATGACCCATTTCTAAATTGAGGACTAAAACTTACCATGTTTATATATTATTTAAAAATTTGCTAAATAGTAAAAAACGTCATTCAATAAAAATATGTTATACATTGTTATCATAAAAAAATCAAACTTTTTCAGGATTATTTTACTTGTATCAATCATTTTAGATTCATTTTATTCATATTTTATTTCATTAAAATGAGCAATGAAAACATTTTTTTACATGTACTGTTTTGTGTATAGTATATATCAGAACAGTTTCTTATATAATGAAATTTGGCCCTTTCATAAAAATTCATACACATATTTATCTTTATTTCGAATTTTACTTTTAAAGAAATATTATATGTTGGAATATCTGTAAAATCATATAAAACAAAAAAAACTGGAAAATATAATCCCTATTAACCAATAAGGATTGCAAAAGCAAACTATGAAATTTTATAAAATGTGATTCATCAAGAAATACATTTCTGTTTTAGTAAATGAGAATATTTATAAGATATACGAAATGAAAAGTATGATTGATTATTTCTGTTTTCCAACAGAACCAAAAATAGATAAAGCTTCCAAACTGGTTTTACAACAACCCTGACCCCTTTCATTTCCCAGAATTTTAAAAACTCCTATGCCTTTGAATAGGAATGGAAGTTCACCGTGAAAATAGTCTTTCTGAAAGAAGGAATCGGGATTTCTGAAAAAGCGCCGTAGTTTGGGTTGAAACACATTCAGAACATTGCCAGAAGGAAAAGGTTAAAATACTAAACGTTTGAACTTTTGTAGCCAAAAGGCCATATAAAAAACGAAAATAGGCAAGAGATAGCCATACTCCGAAAAAGACATTCTACGTCAATTTTCATTGTACTTTTATTATAAATGCTTCGTGAATAATAGCGAGTGTATCATTTTATAAACGGGACTGTTCATTCAAATTTTTACAATATCATATCTTTTTATTTAACTTATGATTTCTTTAACACTATAAGATTCTGTTTAATTTCTTTAAAAGAAAATTTACAAAAAGCAACATTCAACTGATAATCAATCTTTATTAAATACACATACACGTATTTGTGTGGAAAAGAGTTACTATATTCGAGTTGAGCCCCACCAATAATTTTCAAAACTCTATGCCTATGGTGCCATAGTGATTTAAATTCTGAACATTTGAATTAAAATTTTAAAGGAAAATCAAGCAGTTTTCAAGCAATCCAAGCAGCCAGGTAAAAAAAGTTTTTGTCAACTTCACCTCTAGTCAGCTAATTCCTGGCCCATACAGCAGCTCTTATGCTTCTGAAACAGCTGCTGGCTTGATTTTTGGCTGCTGCAAGCATTTGATGAAATCTTTGCTGATTTGAAATTTTCTCATCTTGGACATTTTCACTTTTAGGTAGCTTTCATTACAAAAAGCTACCTATTGCAGCTGTTCGAAGGAAAGCAATTCCAAAAAATGTTGGTATATTTTCATCGATCATGACCCCCAGACCCCCAAAACACCTTCCGTCCAAATGTTGATTTATATATATATATATCTGACCTATGTCATGCTTAACTTTTTTATTTATGAACAGATTTGGATGTGACTGAGTATGAGTATAGGACATACCAAGGTCTTGACCGAGTTCATTGGCCAGCCTTATCCGCCACCTTGTTTAAAAATGGCAGCAAGTTAAAAAAATTTTAATTTTTAAAAATTCAAAAAGATGTACAAAAAAATTATAAATTGAAAAAATTGTTTCTGTTAAGCAGGGGTGGAAAATCTGCTCCAATTGCTCCGAACTGCTCCAATTTTGATTTCCTGCTACATTCTGCTCCAAAAATAGCAATTTTTTAAAATTCTGCTCCAATCTGCTCCAAAAATGGAAATTTCTTAATCTAAAAAATTAGAATAATAATAATAAAAAAATTCATTAACTTTGTATAGGCTTGGCAATGCACTGCTATGATGCATGTAGCTAAGATATGCAGCATCATTTAAGTTTAAAAATTATCTCTAACTGAATAATGGATTATACTACATAATCATTGTCTTACATTTCAGTTTTTATAATATAACATATCTTAATCCAAAGAGGATGATTACTCCAAAACCCAGCTGATGTACCATCTATCAAAAATAAGCATTATTGAAAAGATATCCAGCATTAAGACTGTTCTTAAACAAAATATTAAAACCCCCTCAACAATGCAGAATTTTCTGACGCATCCACAAAATATTTTTAGATGTAAAAGCATGAAATTGGTAAGGCATGACTGCTGAAGTAATTTGAAATTGAAGAGCAGTTTTTGATAAATGTCACATCTTATGCTATAAGTAATTTTTGAGGCATAAAGACCTTTACAGAACTGTAGTGTCCTAAAATTGAGTTAAAAATGCCCACTTTGATAACATTATAAAAAAATAATCTTTGTTTTTATTGAAAAATAGAAAATGCTATTTGATTTCAATGCTAAAACATAAGTTTCTTCTACTACAAAATCATTAAATTCTGATACTGAACTGCAATTTATTCTGATACAAAAACAATTCTTTTATTTTCTACTCCTGTATTATAAGACTCCAAATCGGAAGATTTGTTATTATTATAAAGTGTGCTTTAGCCAAAAGATTGGTTGCTGTCATTCTTTAGCAGTGGACTGAATGTCACGAAGATTGTAAAAAAACAAATTGCATGAAATCAAAAATAATACTGTTGATATAGAAGCATGCTCTCTTCACAAAGTCCACAATGCATTTGGCCATGATTTTAAAGTGTGTCTTATTGACTTTTACTGCTTTTTTTAAAAAAGAAAACCAACGTGCAGTCTAGTGATTACTCACAGTTACAGGTATCACTTGGGTTATTTAAAATTACTATCAAATGTTTGTCATTTGCCAAAAATATACAATAACTATTGTAAGTAAACATATAAATCTTTTCCTAAAGTGTTAGATAAGTCGAATTATTTTTTAATTTTTAAAAGGGTGTAAAACATTTGTTGTCAGAACATGGTATATTTAGTATGTATTATTAGAATGTGGAAAGTTAATTCATCTGTTATAGTCATATTACTACAAATTTTGATACTCTCTCAGTATATAATTTTTTTTCTTGTTTTAACATTTATTACATTTTATACTGTTGAAATTGTATATATGCAGTGTATATGTATGTATATATGTATATATGCATATTGTATATATATTTTTTAAAGAAAAGTTCATTAACAAAGCATATTTGCTTTTAATTTGGAGCTGCTACAAAATGTAATTAACCCACTCCAAAACTGTAATTGACGTGCTCCAAAACTGGCATTTACTGCTCCAAACTGTAATTGACGTGCTCAAAAACTGGCATTTACTGCTCCAAAATTGCAATTTGATCTGCTCCAAACCTGCTACAAAAATGGATTTTCGATTTTCCACCCCTGTGTTAAGTGTTAGAACGTGATACACGGATTCTGGAACATTTTTTGTTTTGGCTATATCTTAAAAAATGGCTGAAATATGGCAGTTTAAAATTCTAGGGTTGCTGAGATTTTGAAACAATCTAATATTTGTTATGCTGTAACTCTCGTATTTATGAACCAATATGAATGTGATTGATCATGTGTACAGAACATACAAAGGTCTCGACTGAGTTCGTTGGTCAGCTTCATGCACCATCTTGTTTCAAAATGGCAGCCAGTTAATTATTTTTTTTTTTTTTAAATTCAAAGAGATGTATACAAAATTATAAATCAAAAAAGTTATTTCCTTTAAGTGTTAGATCGTGATACAAGAATTTCGGAACATTTTTTGTTTTGGCTGTATCTTTTTTTTTTGTGACCGTCGACCAGGCCCCTACCTGCCAGGTTTCCCTAGCTTAAACAGGTTTAATGCCTGGCACCGGGGCACGTAGTGCTACTGAAAAGATGCCGCGTAGCGGCTGGCCATTGCTGACAGGACGGCCATGTGGAGGACTTTGTTTTTTTCCCATTTTTGTTTTGCTGCTAATTGATGTTATTCTTTTTGTATGGACCCGGGCTTGGCAACACACTATAGGTGCAGATTCCCAAAATTTGTAAAGAGCCAGTGGCTCCTAAACCCAAAAAATCCAGTGGCCACAATTGTAAAACAAACGCATAAAAACAATAGTGTTTATATGGGGTAAAAAACTTTAAAAAAAAAAAAAAAAAAAAAAAAAAAAAAAAACCTCAAGAATTCAAAGTGTAAAGTAATTTGTATAAACATATGTCCAACAAAATTTGAATATTAATTAAATCTTAAATCATGTACATTCAGAAGATAAAGTTGGAAAAGATACGGTTTAAAAAAAATATGTATAAGCTAAGCAATCATGATAGCGGGGAATATCAGAAAAATATTTCTTATTTGGATTTTGCCAGACAAAAGTACATATAAAAGAAAATCCGAATTTGTGAGATTATTTTGCAGTATAAAAATCAAACCACACTTCAAACATTTGTTTATATATATATATATATATTTAAATCACAGTCTATGTAAAGTTATCAGATTCAAACTGTTACGAATAACATTGCTATTCGAATATATTTAATAGTTTGCTGTGTTAAACATATCATTCTGAAATGTTATTAAAAGATAATAATGTTTGTTATGTGTTTTGGCCTTAATCTTTCAAAAAAATATCAACATTTCACGATGGGGACTGGGAATACCAGAAATTGATTACTTTTAAATCACATGGCGACTTAAACGCCGAAAGTTAGTGGCCACAGCAAAAAAAATAGTCGCCACGTGGCGACTGGCGACCGTGAATCTGCACTTATACAACACACCCATACGTCATGCCACTGTTATGCGAGTTGGTCTCGTAATTTAGAACCTTGATCAGGTAAACAAGACCTTCACCTGACTAGGCACCTCGAGAGGTATAATTCACAGGGAACTTGGAGGACTTTGAACCCACAACAAATTTTACATGCTCCGGGAGCTTTTTTTTTTTTTTCCTCCAAGGATGGCCGAGCGGTTTTGGCTGTATCTCAAAAAATAACTTAAATATGGCAATTTGAATTTCTACGGTGGCTCACATTTTGAAACAATCTGATTTTTGTTATGCTGTAACATATCTTTGTTATGCTCACATTCAAATTCAGTATTAACGAAAACCGGGATTGAATCTTCTATAATTGGGTTCCAAGCATTTTAGCTTTGTGTGTTTGAGTAAAATGAGTTGAATTTTTAAAAACATGGACTATGAAAGCTACCTTTTCCTCCCAGTACAGGCCGGAAGGACTTTTTTTTCATTCAAATTGTGGTATGTCGTGTGCAACTTAAGTGCATAACAGGGATGCCACTTTTCTGTCAAATTGTGGATTTCTGCTTTTTTATTTTTTATCAAATCTGCAATTTTCACATTCTCCTAAATTCTATGATATTTACCACTTTTTCTTTCATTTTTCTATTTCCTATAATTAAAAAATATGCATTATGCATGGATGCCATTTTTCCATAGACTGCAAATTTCCAGTTTTCTTGGAGGGGGGTTGTCTGTTTGTTTTTTTAAAATCAATCTGTGGAATTGTAGAAAAAAAATAGTGATGTGTGCTGTAAATGAAGTCACTTGCAGCGGCATGATTCAATTAGCCGGTGGTGCAGAAAAATTAATGCCAAAAGGATAATTTTGGGTCTCACTCATTAAATTTGTAGCTCTAGGATATTCAGTATATTTTTTCTTACGGGCAGACACTAGATATGGACACACGTTTCTTCTATGAATTAGCAGAATTCCCTGCATTGTTGCTTTTCTAGATTTCTGCAAAATGAATTCGTCATTTGGTCACAAAAAGAAATCTTTTCTCAAGCGCTCGCAAACTTCATGAAAATGGTCACAGAAAAATTTTTGAATTTTGTGAATCACTCTTGAAATAAAACAGGAAATTCCATTAGTCACTCTTGGAATAAAGCTGCGAATCTCATCAATCAGTCATAAAGAAAAAATGCAAATTTCATAAATTGATTACGGTAAAAAAATTCTTAATTTCGTCAATCAGTCACGGATAGAAATCGCTAATTTTGTCAATTGGTCACACAATTTTTTTTTTTTTAATTTTGTTAATTGGTCATGAAAAAAGTAACTCATTTCATCAATCAGTCTCAGAAAGAAAAAAAAAATGACAAATTTCATTTAATCGGTCATGGAAAAAATAGTGAATTTGCCAGTTGATCACAGAAAAAAGCATGAATTTTGTCAAATGATCGCTGAAAAAATTTGAGAATTTGGTCTATTTGTTACGAAATTTACAATTTATTTTCTCCATAGAGATTAAAAAAAAGAAAAATTCTAATTGCTTTAATGCCAACAGAAGTTGCAACAAGACTTACAGTGTTCAATCTTTCTCCATCCACAATATGAATGTCAGAAATTGTTAAATTTATTTTATTAAAAGTCTAAAACCAAGTAGAAAATAAATTTCCATATTTCTTGCACATATATATATATATTAATTTTGATTTTTATAGATTTTTTTTTCTTTTTTTGGTCATACTAATAAATAGTAAAATTCATCACTGGACTCAGTGAATCTATTGCAGAGTCATCTCAATTTATTAAAAATTCTGTGATATAAAATTCATCATTAAGCTCATTGAATCTGTTGCTAGGTTACCTCGATGTAACATACTGTGAACTAAAGAAATATTTTGTATATTTACTAAATAGTATAAATTTACATACATTATGGATTAACAGCTTTAAAAGTGTGATAGCACAGAAAAAGAAAATAAAATCAGTTTTTGTTTTCTTTCATTTTTTAAGATAGCTGAAAAATAGTTTATTATAAATTTATCGTTATAATTTTTTTTAGTTAGTTGTAAACAATATTTGTTTATAATATTTGAGGCATTGACATGGAAAAGGTAGTAAGTCAAGAAAAATCGATTTTGAGATTTTTAATAGAAGAAGTAGTAAAAAGTTGTGCCAATGGCATGGAAAGAGCAGTAAGCAGGGTTCGGTGCAGGTTTTTTTTATTAGGGCCCATTTTTGTGAAAAGTAAAGGTTATTTTTGTGAAATTTGTTATATTTTTGTGAAAAATAACATTTTATAACGAAACTTGAAATCCAGTTACTCAAATACGAATCAAGCATATATTAACAAAAACTTTTTTAAATCCTATTGCTGACGTTTTCCTCTCTGATGAACGTGTTTGTTTACAAATTACACATTTTAACACATTCGCTGCCGAGTTAAAATTACTGAATTGTATTTTATTTAGAAAATTCAAATTCACACCAGAAAATATTAACAGCAATATTTATTATATTTAATTACAGGCATTTTGCGATTACATGAAATAAAAATTCTTCTTTCGTAATTTTTGGTACGAATTTATAATTTTAGATTTAGAGATTCGCTGCCAACCACGCGCAGGCGCGTGATTGGCAGCGAATGGGTTAAAAAGTCAGAAATCTTACTTACTTATAATAAAATCCGAAGGCAAGAAAGTGTCTGTAACGGCTCCAGGCTCGACCACTCTGATCTGCGAATCGACCATAGTTAAACGCCATGTTAGGCTTAATGAAAAAGCTATGCTTCATCCGATTCTGCTGTTAAAATATTTGTAAAAGCATATTAGAGCTTTTAAATATTTTAATTTTGTTTAAAACCTTCAAAAGCTATTTCATATAAAACGCGTATATCAACATTTCTGTATATATTTTTTTCTGTCAGCACTTTTCTTTTCAGAAATAGCGGTGAATTCTTTCGTACGGAGAATTTGAGTGATCAATCCAGTACATTGACGCCATCTACTGGCGTATTTTGAAATTTTGCTCCCATCTTAAATACAGTGCAGGACCTATTATGCGAAATCCTCTGGACCAAAGGCTTTCCGAGTTTTGGAATTTTCCGGATTTTGGGTCCTTCCGAAGTTCACGATTATTTGACAAAATTCATGCTTTTTTTTTTCGTGATTCTTTGACAAAATTTGCATTTTTTCTGCTATTCTTTGACAAAATTTGAGTTTTTCTTCTACGATGACGAAATATAATTTTTTCGTGGTCATTTGAAGAAATTTGCGTTTTCTTTTTGCCATCCTTTGAAGAAATTTGCAGTTTTCTGCGATTCTTTGAGGAAATTTGCATTTTTTGCTATTCTTTGACGAAATTTACCTTTTATTTACGATCCTTTGACAAAATTAGAGTTTTTTTCTGAGATTCTTTGACGAAATTAGCGGGTTTTTTTTTTTTTTTTTTTTTTTCGCGATCCTTTGACGAAATTCCACTTTTTTCGCGATCCCTTAACGAAATTAGAAATTTTTTTGCAGTGCTTTGCAGAAATTTGCGTTTTTTTTTTTCGCGATCCTTTGGAGAAATTCATGTTTTTCCGCAATTATTTAACGAAATTAGAGTTTTTTCTTTTTCAGATTTTTTAACCAAATTTGTGTTTTTTTTTTGTGATCCCCTGAAGAAATTTTACATTTTTTCTGAGTCCTTGGAAGAAATTTGCGTTTTCTTCGCAAGCCTTTGTCGGAAATCACGTATTTTTTGCGATTTGTTAACAAAATTAGCAATTTTTCGCAATTCTGCGACGAAATTTGCGTTTTTTTTTCAATCCTTTGACAAAATTCAAGTTGTTTCCGCAATCCTTTGAAGAAATTGTCTACTTTTTCTTCAGGGGTCGATGCAGGTTTTTTTTCTTGGGGCCCATTTTGTGAAAAGTAAAGGTTATTTTTGTGAAATTTATTATATTTTTGTGAAAAATAACATTTTGTAACGAAAGTTGAAATCCAGTTATTCAAATTTGAACCAAGCATTTATAAACAAAAACTTTTTTAAACCCTTTTGCCGAAGTTTTTCTCTCTGGTGAACTTGTTTGTTTACAAATTACACATTTTAAAACATCATAAAATAATAAATAAATAATAAATAGTAAGTTTTTATGGAATAGAATTTTGTGAAGGGAACCATTTTATCAAATTTATTTTTGTGAAGGGGCCCATTTTATCAAATTGATTTTTGTGAAGGGACCCATTTTATTAAATAGATTTTTATGAAGGGGACCCTAAATAGGCCCCAAATTTTTCCTGGATCGACCCCTGTTCTTCGAACGATAGACATAATTGTTTTTTTCGGTGACGATCGCTCAAAATTCGAGATTTTGTTATGTTCGAATCTTTGGACTGAAGGCTAAAATTTTCAAAACCGAATGCCTTAAATTTTTAGGAAAATTCGGAACAGAATCACCCTTTATGAAATAAATATATAACTATTTTTGGTTTCAAACGAATTGTAATATAAATTAATTTTAAACTAAAATTTGAGAGAAAAATGATTTGTTTCTAATTTCGTGAAGAAGGGGGGAGGGGGGGGCGTGTTCACCCACTACCGAAGTAACAATATTTTAGTGATTACACAATGGACTGAAAAAAAAATTAGAAATCTGGAAAATTTTCGAAAATTTTTTGTAAAAATATACAAATTTAGAAAATTTTTGAAATTTTTTTGCTGACTTCGGGTTTTTCCGGATTTTGGAATTCCAGATAAGGGGTCATATAACTGTAAAATGATTCTTTCTTATCAAACGTAATTAAAATATAAGGAATACATAGTACAACGTAATTTGCATTTAATTTTGCTTATGTAATCAAACAATGAGTTATGTGGTGAGTCAATCAGCTTAGAAACTCATTGATAACACTTTTTTACAAAAACTTTCGCACATGGATTATTTGTTAATATTTAATATGAATGTTTTGTCTAATCGTTGAACTACTTCCGAAATTTAATACTGAGTAAAATATATATATATATATATATATATATATATATATATATATATATATATATATATATATATATATATATATATATCCTCATCATTTTTATTTGTAGAAATCATTTGTCATTTTTAAAATGTACTTTTTTACAGTACAAACCTTTCAATAATAAAGTCTTCATGCTGTTTGTTTGTATGAAGTCTTATGAAAAAGAAACGCAGATCAACAATCTGTCATTTTTGACGGGGTTATATACTAGTTAATAAATAATTTATAAATAGTGAGTTTTTATGGAATAGAATTTTATGAAAGTGTCCATTTTATTAAAAGGAATTTTGTGATGGGGACTCTTTTGTTAAAAAATTTTGTGAAGGGGACCATTTTATTTGATTTTTGTGAAGGAGCCCATTTTATTAAATTGATTTTTGTGAAGGGCCCCTAAATAGGCCCCAAATTTTGCCTGGATCGACCATTAAGTCAGTGTTGAAAGTAGTTTATGGATACATTGATCTCATATGCTTATTTTTTGTGAATAAAACTTTGTAATTTAGCAGTGTTAAACCCTTTTTTGCTTCCCCTGTAAAATTAGGTTTTCTTGACTTGCTACCTTTTCCATGTCAATGCCTCATTTATTTATAATATAATATATTTATAACATTATTTATATTTATAATATTATTTATATTTATAATATTATTTATATTTATAATATTATTTATATTTATAGTATTATAATTTAATACAGAGTGTCTCATTTATTTTGCAACCCCAAAAAAAGAACAATGTACAAACATTAATTTTTATTCTACAGAAGTGCTTAAATGACTACAAAAGGTGTTGGAAGTGACCGCCGTCTTCATCTTTACATATCTGGGCCCGTTTGAGGAGGTTTCCAGACACATTCTGTAATGTGTGTTGGTGTGATAGCGTTAACTCTTCCGTAATGTGAGTTTTCAGCTCAGTAATCAAGGCTACCGGTTCACTGAACATGCGATTTTTCAAATAGCCCCACAAGAAGAAATCGGGCGGTGACAGGTCTGGACTGCGTGGAGGCCATAGTCCATTTGTAATTAGCCGATCACCAAAAAATTCTTGGAGAAATGACAGTGTCGTTGGCCGAGTGTCAAGGCGCGGTATGCAGTGTCTCAGTGAACGTTTGTTTGTAAAGCTAATTTTCTTACTGACGTGGCTGGTTTTCCTTGATTTTCGCCTCGATTTCCTTCATTTTGTGGTCAGTTAGGACAAACGACAGACGGTTCTTTCTTTTCGGTTCCACAGTCCATTCTGTTTGAAAATGGTCCACGATTCTCTTAATTGTGCTTTTATTCGGCACCACCGAGTCTAGAAACTTGTTTTTATATCGTTCCTTGCTGTTTTGTACGAAGACGTTCGAAAATAATGTTCACTAATAAACGCACGTTTTTCTGCACATAGCACCATCTCTCAAAACTACCTTTCACTTCGTTCTCCTTAGCACTGAAGTGTCTCGTGCGGTTTTCTAGCGTGATGGTAGTGTTGCTCGCACGCCCCTCCACACCGCAACCTGCGCTAACGGTGTGCGCGTGTACTCGTGTTGTGTATTTGCTTCGCGTTTACGCGGGTTGCAAAATAAATGAGACACTCTGTATATATGACATGGATGGCTTCGCGGAACAGGCAACGCATACAGGGTACAGGATGTCTCTTTACTTCAGTTGTTGACTGGATTGGTAGTAGGCCGATCATGGAAGAGGCCACCGAAAAAATTAAAAAGCTAAATTCAATAAGTTTAAGACATCGATTGGGTGGGCCATGGCATTTAATAAATCGAACGACCCCAGTGGCTTCGAGATCATTATATCCATGGTTATTATAATGTTGGAAGATCTTATTACACCACAAAGGGTAATAAAACAAAGAGCACAAAATTAATGCTTATATGTTGTGAAAAATTTTGTAAATTTTACTTCATGCCTAATTTCCATTTTATTTTGTTATTTTCTGAGTAGCATCCTAGTACATAAGCTGCATCATTTTTAAGATTCTGTCATAACCATTGTTGAAGTTGAAGCCACGGGCTGTTGTATACAGCACATAAATCTACTGTGTGTTTGCTACATAACATTGTTTTCGGTGAAATTGTCCATATCATTGAGGTCAGACTCGTTTATTTTGTGTAAATCCTCATTCACATCTTTCCATTAAATCGTTTGAATTGGTCTCTTTATTTACAGGTTATATTGTATCCTGTACAACCTGCAGTCAAAGGATCGGGATATTCATAATGGTCTAAATAGTTGTTTGATTTTTGCTATGAACACAAGGAGGGTCGCATGAATGATATAGACAGTGGCATGGCACAAGTTTTACCATAGGATATGCTGAGAATAATTGTGAAAAACTATTTAATTTTTACTCTTATTGTAAAATTGTAGAGGACAAAACACGCTTTGAATTATTTTACACTTATTGTTTTATATCATTATTTTCTTATAGTTATAGGTGTTTAAAAGTTTAGTGCCGTAATATGAATATGTTGGAGAAGCTTCCTATATGGAAAGTGATTGCCTGCACCCTCCTCCCCACCCCCCCCCCCCCCAAAAAAAAAAGAAAAAAAAACATTGTTATCCATAAAATGGAAACATTTAACTACAACTGTAAGAAAAAAAATTATGTTCCTGACTTTAGACCTTGCCTGTAATGAGATAAAACCTTTTGAATGAAATTTTCTAATCATGCATTCATTCTTATGCAATCTTTCTAAAGTGGTAGCTCACTATAGATGCTGTAGAATATGAATTTCCTTATTGATTTATAAAAATTGATTTTTTTTGTGTACTTGGGAATTTTATTGACCTTATTGTAATATAAAATAAATTTAGAATTATTTTACAAGCTAGTAAACAGATTTAATATATGACGTAAAATCATTTCATTTATGAAACACACAGTATCATTATTTCCAAATGAACTATTGTTTGTTTTTGTCACATTCACTCAAGAATAAAACCTAAATAAGACACAAAACAATGCATTAAATGACATTTTATATAAGAAATCAATCAGTAGGGGATTACATTCTATGGAAAATTACTACAAATTCAAGTCAGTTATATTTAGTAGATAAAATTTAGAATTAAGAATTTACACAAAGACCTTTTTAATTTTAATTAAATTCACAAAGTTTAAAGTTACTGAGTTTTGTTAATTTTATGGTACCTGAAATGCATTATTGCACCATTTATTATTTTTTTAAATAGATAACTCTCATAACAAAACATTTGTTTCTTATTGCATCCAGCCATCCATTTATACCTATCCATACCAAGGTTATTGCCAAGAATGATAACCACTTTTGCTCGTTTGTTTAATGTTTAAATAAGGTGTTGATCTTTTGGATATTAAAAAACACATTTTTTTTTTTCAATCTAATATTGCAGCTGGGAGGGTTTTTTTTTTTTTTTTTTTTTTTTTTTTAATTCTTTAAGATCATTTTCAACCACTGCATCAGCATCATTCATTATTTTTTAATATGAAAGCAAGCTCATCTAAACACAGAAAACTAATATCTACAGCTGAATTCCATATGCTTGAAGCTAGTGTCCCTTGCCAGTCAAAATACAAAAAGATCTTCTTTCTCCAGACATATGCAGCTGGCAAAATTCTGTTGTTTCCATGGTGATTATACACTTGTAGCTTTGAGCATCAAAGCACAGCTTTGAATTTCAGTTTTTCGGCCCAATAATATATTGGTATTGTGAAATTCTGTTCTCTCCTATCTGTTAGCATTGCTAAATACTCTGTTAAATGAATTTCATTTTATGGTATTTTTTAAAAAGCTTATTTGAATTCATGTTCATTAAATGTTGAAATTTATTTAAATTAAAGCATATGCTAAATTATGAATTTATACAGGGGACACCAAGTGTACAAGCATCCTCCTCACACAACACCCCTGGATGTAAAGGACTCTTTTATTGAAATTTTGTGAAAAAATGTAGTCCAAATTATTTTTTCATTTTTTCTTTGCAGTCACAGTTTCTCTTTAGAACGAGACCATGATCATAAATGTTAATAAATATTTAATTCATAAATTTGCCTCTTCCTCCAAATCCTTTGTTCTTCTTAAAGTTACGTAAGCATGTTCCCATCCTCTTTTGAACATGTCCTGTACATTATTTTATCAATTAAGTATCTTGATAAGGGTTGTAGTCAAGCAGCATTTTGAAAACATTGCTGTCAATATGCAACCACATATTTCATTTGTCACTGTAACTTTTGTAATAATTCAAATTTCAAAAAATTGTTTTAGACTCTATTCTAGATAATATAAGCTATAGGGGAAAAAAAAGAAAAAAAGATTGTTTCAAACTGGTGTTCCCTCTTACATAACAGACTGTATGGTAAAATATTCAGTCATAAGCTTATTAACCAAAATTTTAAAATGAAAGGTAAGTATTTTGACAACTTTTTAAGTAATAGCCTGTTGTAGAGAAAAACATTAAATTGAACTGTTAATTCTATTATCATGCTGCCAAAGTCATCCATACAACTGGTTGTCCAGTGTTATTTGAGCTTAAATTAGTTGTTATTGATGTGTATATATATCGTATTTTCATTGAGTGAATTATATTTACATTTTGAAATTCTTTACTAATTTTACTATAATGCTAACATATAATCAGTTTGCATTGTTATTTTGTATGATAGATATTCTATCTTTCATGGCTAAATCTGAAAACTGGGGTGATGTTTAGTATTTACATGCATTTGGTAAAATAAAGTGAGCAAAAACTTTCTTGCAGCAACACTTAAATTATACATTTTGTGATTATTCCTGTTACATTGATTCAGTAATTACTTAATAACAGGGAGTCAGAAGTGTTAAATACAGAATTTTATAAATACAATCTTCTCTTGTTTGAGGAACACGAGTCCAGCACCCTGGCAAAGGGGTACATCAGAGATCAGGAAATTCATGCAGTAATTTTAAATTTTAAGAATATCACTTAAAATAACCTTATTTTTCAAACATTCTACTTAAAAATTTGGTAAGGTTTGGAAAATTGCCCCTTATTATTTTTCCCAAGCGCAAACCTTGCACATAGTTAAATTTTTAGAAATTTCGATTAAATCAATCAAAAAGAAAAAATTTAAACCTCTTCAGCTACTGCAGGGGGCTGAAAACAACTCACAAGTATGTAGAACACCCTTATTTCTATTATGAGTTTTCCATTGGTTTCAGTTTAATTCAACTTCCAATGAATTAAAAGCCTGCACATGATTGGCAATATACAGGGTATGCAAGTAATAAGTTACCTCTTTCAAAGGGTTCTGGATTGCATTCTACACTTCCAATTGAGACAAAATCAAAACTATCTATAAATCAAATGATGTGCTTGTCATTTAATAAGTAAAAATATAAATGTACAAAATATTTCTGTAAGGTGGCACTGTAGCACTCAATTGTTGTAATGAAAAAAAAAATCATATAATTGTGTTATAGTGTCTGATTTTGCATGGGGTGTGGAGAAGGAACATTATTTATGATTAAATACATTTTTAAAAGTTTTGTTAAATAAATGTTTAATATATCCCAATTTACATTTCTTTTTTACAATTCCTATTTAAACCATCTACCATACAACCCTCATTTGAATCACAAAATTCTCATTTGAACTACTCAATCAACCATTCATGTAATCTGGTTGGGAATTTGAACCATTTTCAGGATGTCATACTGTGACTTTGTGTCAATGCAGGTTATTAAAAATAAATAAATAAAAAATACCATCACCCCTGTTCTCAAGAATGCCATCTTTCATCAGATACTTGCCATAAATATCTTACTAATATATATATATATCCATTACATTCCAGGTACTGGCCATGTATCCTAGTATTATGCATTTTCCTTTATTTATATCTGTCATAGCAATTCTAATTCATTTGAGTTATGGCTTTTACGTTCCTGGTGTGGCTCCAGTTGAGTTCAAAAAAGGTGACACTATTGAAGTTAAAGCTGTAAAAATGACTAGCACTTTGACTCAACTTCCATATGAATATTATTCACTTCCTTTCTGTCGTCCAAAGAAAGGTGCTGTTGTGTACAAGTCTGAAAACTTAGGTTAGTACTATTTCTTACTGTGTTCTTAATTGACTCAAAATTCCAAAAGTTTGGTTAGAAATAAGATTGATGATTAAATGTTATTCCTTACTAGGTGAAGTTTTAAGGGGCGATAGAATTGTAAATACACCTTATGAAGTACAAATGGCAGTTGATCAACCATGTCGGGTCCTCTGTAATAATCCAAAGACTCCTCTTAACTGGTCTGCTGCAGAATCTAAATTAGTTGCTAGTAGAATTCAGCATCAGTACTACGTGCATTTGTAAGTTTTATTTAATATCACTAATTAATATTTTTAAAACTTCTGTAAATTTAAAATAAGTATGTCTAATTCAAATTTCTTAATTTGTACATTTTTACTTTATCATGTTTGTTGATTATCTATAATGATTATATTGCTTATTGTTTAACATATTATGAATGTTTTTGTATGTAAAATAAGGGCAAAAATATCAAATTTACTTAAATTCAATATGCTTTGTAGCTGAAATGTCATAGCATAAATTAGGAATCCATTGTATAAATGACTTACTCATATGCACCCTAAGCCTTTGATAATAAAATTTGTGTTAGGAAAAAGGGTTAAAAGTAGATCATGTTGGAGTTAAGTAAAATATAGATTGCCATGAAATGTTTTAACCCATAAGTTAACAGTTTATTGTCTACCTGCTTGTCAAGTGGACAAAGGGTGCTGGGTTTAAATCCCAACTCGGGCATGGATGTTTGTAGTGGGTCGAATTCCACTTTGTACAGAGGTCCCAATCTACTTAGTTCTTGTGTGCAAAAGATGACTGCAGTACCCTCAACAAACCAAATCAATCTAATATTTTCAAGATTTTGTGCTATTGATTTTTTTGTAAGCTAAATTCAGAAGAATTTATTCCTGACCAATAAATATATGTAAAATGTTTCAGAAATATATAAAAATATATAATTCCCAATTTTTGTTTGAAAATTATACTCTTCCATTCCTTTCATATGTTTAATTTAAACTACGTATAGGGTTTGGAGATAAATATTGATCATTGAAATGTATGACGAGTATAGACATGTAGAACTATACATGTATATGTTTTTTAGTGTGTATTATAAATGGTGATTTATTATGGATTTAATATTGTTTTAAACAGTTATTTTTATTGAAATTAAACAGAATGTATACTAAGATGGGGTGCAAGTTCTGCATTAAACACCAGTAGGAATGGAAAAGGCTTGAATGTTTATTGCGAAAGAAATGTTACCAAAATTTTTGACACCATAATTCAATACAATAATCTTCATGGCAGATTTCTGTTTTAAATGATGTATTCAGAAATTATGGTATCAAAATATTTTGTTGCTGTTTTTCTGTAACAAATGCTATCCTAGGAATGAACAATGTAGGTAATTTAACTGAATTGTTTTAATCATACAATTCTATTTTTTTAATGATATGTGCAGTTTTTTACTTTAATAATAATTTGAGCATGTGTAATTTCAAAGTTCTTTTGTGCCCTTTTGTCTACTGCATGGATGTCTCAGTTCAAGTAATTTTTGAATTTATAATAGCTACAAATGGGTGCTTCTTGTTTAGAAAAAAGCTGAAAAAATCTCTAATTTGTATAACTATTAGAACAATTTTATTTGCAATAACCCTGTACTAACCTTGATAATTTAGGTTCCAGAATGGCATGAAATTTATCCCCCCCCCCCCCCATCCTTATTCTTTGTGAATTTTTCTCCAAAATATGGCTATTCTTAGGATTTTTCTTCTCCTCTCATAGGGTGTGATAACCAGCTGGAAGACAGGGGCTATATTTCAAGAAAATTTTATGTGTCCTGTACGTATGTGTTGTGTTTTACCATCCCGCAAAACTTTTTATGAGGCCCAAATAGATTAAAAAATTGCTGGCTAAAAGCAGAATTTTGAACAAAAAATCTTTTGTTTCCCATGCCTATGTTCTGAGATTTCCCACCCTGTAAGATTTCATCTTTTTGTCTGTGATAGAATCTGGAACATAATTTTGTCGCCTTTGGAGGGGCAGAGAGTATATTTTTAAAACATTTCATATCCCACAAGTTGCAACTATGTTCTAAAATTCACCGTCCTTCGAAATCTCATCTGTAATGCCCAGATAGACCCTATAATAGTTTTTGTCTTACACAGGAGGTCCTTATAAAAGAAAAGTCCTGTATTCTAATCTATGTATGATTTGAGATTCCCCATTTTGCAGGATTTCATTTATAAAGCTTTAACAGATACTTCTATTTTGAGGTATGGTTTTGCTTTCCTAGGAGTCAGAAAAAACAAATAATTTAAAAAAAAAAAGAAAGCTTATTGTGAAACTATGTTCTGAAGTTCATCATGCTGCAAAGTTTTTTTTTTTCTAGTGACCTTATCTTTAGGGTTAGAAGGAGAAAGGAGGCCAAATTTCTAAAAAATACTCTTAGTGTCCCACACCTATATTCTGTCCTGCAAAATTTTATCCGTAAGGCACATATAGATTTTAAAGTATGGTAAGTTTGAAAGACTGTAAAACTGAGAGAACAACTTAACTAGGGATGACTATGTTGTATATGAATGAACTATTCTGTGCAATCAGTGAAAGTTTAAGAGATGGAGACATTTAAAGAAGGAATAATCCCCAAGAACAAAAGCTTGACGAAGAGTATTTACTCCTTTGGCATTATCATTATTTCGGGTAAATACGCTGCAGCATATATATTATTATACGAACAAATCTTGTGTGTGTGTATATATATGCAAATTTTATCTTAAAAATGACTCTAATGATTTTGAAGTAATTTTTTATCTTGCCATTTTCGGACATAAGAAGACCATTAGTGTAAGGTCACAAGTTCGAGAAAATTCGATTAGGGGGTCACTATGGGTCAAGGTCAAGATAATTTTATCAAAAAAATGGCTCAAACAATTTTAACTAAATTTTGTAACCTACTATTTTGGGTTACGAGAAGACCATTGGGCTAGGTCACATGTTCGAGAAAATTTGATTAGTGGGTCACTATGGGTTAAGCTAATTTTATCTAAAAAACGGCTCTAATGATTTTGACTAAATTTTGTATCCTACTGTTTTGGATTACAAGAAGACCATTGGGCTAAGTTACATGTTTGAGAAAATCTGATTAGTGGGTCATTTTTGGGTCACTATGGGTCAAGCTAATTTTATCTAAAAAATGGCTCAAATGATTTTAATAAAATTTTGAAACCTATCATTTTGGATTAGAAGAAAACCATTAGTCTGGGTCACATTTTCAGGAAAATTTGATTAGTGGGTCACTTTGGGTCAGGGTCAAGCTAATTTTATCTAAAAAAGGCTTGAGCAGTTTTGACTAAATGTTGTATCCTACCATTTTGGATTATGAGAAGACGATTGGGCTAAGTCACATGTGTAAGTGAATTCAATTAGTGGGTCATTTTTGGGTCACTACGGGTCAAGCTAAATTTATCTAAGAAAGGCTCTAACGATTTTGACTAAATTTTGTATCCTACCATTTTGAGATACAAGAAGGCAATTCTGACCATTTTGAGATACAAGAAGGCAATTCTGACCATTTTGAGATACAAGAAGGCAATTCTGCTGTGTCACATGTTCAAAAAAAGATTAGTGGGTCATTTTAGGTTACTACGGGTCAAGCTAATTTTATCTAAAAGATGATTGTAACAGTTTTGGTTAAATTTTGTATCCTACTCTTTTAGCTTATGAAAAGACCATTGAGCTTGGTCACATGTTCCAGAAAACTCAATTAGTGGGTCATTTTAGGGTCATTATGGGTCAATGAATTTCAATGGGAATGAAGGTTTAAACAGTAATTAAATTGTTGAACAGTGAGCAGTAAACAAAATGCAAAGTTGGCAACATCTCGCCATATTTGGCAAAATGTTGGTAACATTGGCGAGATTTGAGCTGGAAAATTGACTTTCTATCAATACCAAAAAATACATATTTGGTGCCAAATGAAAGAAAGTTGCCAAGAATGAGACTTAGCCAAATTTTGGCGACATTTTGCAAAAAATTTGGCTTTAAAAATCTGAAGGAATTTTCTAGAAATTCTCAATAGGAATTGATATACAAGATTCAACCAATCAGAGTACATAGAACGTTCCTGAGCAACACAGGCGTTGTTCCGTACAATGCATACCTGCTAAAGAAATACACCTGTCACATCAACGTCGATGTTATATTGAGTGAGTAGAAAACTAATTTTAACTGAGCATAGCTCGGTCTTTCCAGCTGGTATGTGTTTTAAAAGTTAAATTTTACCTTTTGCAGCTGGTCTATTGGTGTGGCATATACAAAGCATTCGGAATGTGACTCAGGCACCGATGTATGACGATTTTTTGATTGTTGCGTTTTCCAAACCCATGCCAAACCAATAATTTAATTACAAAGATAATTATCAAGTTACCATTAAAGAGAATAATCCCTAAAGTTTGGCAACTTTTTTCTTTTTGTAACCGATTAAAAAGATTTTTAAAAAAATGTGTATGAGTGTAAGACATCATAGCCAAGAAACTCAGATAATTTAATATTGTCAAATGAACAACCAAAAACGATATTAAAAATGCTTCACAGGTTGGAAATAATCTCTCAAAATATGTCAGGGATCCAGTGACAAACATGTTACCATTCCTGGAAACAAAAACTGCACGCAAAACACCATTGGTTCATGAGCGAGGATGTCAAACTTATGAGCAATCACCTTGAACAGTGACTAATAGGTTATTCGACAGTTGCAGTTCTAGAATGTGGCTGAATCCTGTATTTACTGTAAACCGGCATGAAGCAATGCCGTCTTGACTTACTTTGCTGCAATATGTTGTAGTTATGTATAAAAAATTAATTAGGATTTATTTTAACTTGAAACTTTAATAAACAAACATGAAATAACAGTACTAAATTTAAAATGCTAATTTTTAAGGTGTTTAAAATAAAAGTGCAAAAATATTCAATTAGGCATCTACAGTAGTACTATACCATTTTCAGTAAGTGCGGCTTATGCAGTGCTGTGACATATCCGATGGAATTTCAAGGTTTTTTTTTAATCATTTTCAGACTTAGTGGCAAATATGCCAGGGCGGCTTATCTACCTGAAATTACATTAATTTGATTGTCACATCAGACAATACAAACTCAACATTTTGTTGACTTCTTTTAAGATTGTTCTTGCAAAAATCTTATTTCAGGGCATTTTTTTTCTTTTTAAAACTTTAAATATAATTGGTTATTTAGAATCTTATCTATCATGAATGTACATTAGTATTTAAAATAGAATAACATACATCATTTTTCAAGAAATGTTGACCTTAGAAACTAAATTTGTATATTTTAAATATTTTGAAAGAAAAAGTAAAAAATAGATAAATAAACATTGTGTAATTTAACATTGCATATAACTGTGCTTTTATATATTTTTTAAAGCATAGAAATTTTGTTGTTGTTCACAAATGTATTTTGAAAGTAATGCAAATCTATTTCTAATCATGTTTAAACTGATATCTAGGTGACAGGTATCTTCCATTGCACCATGTGCAATCTTAAAGAACCTCATTAATTCATATTTATATTCAATCATTTCATATATTTTAATGGCTGTTGATGTTGTTTCAACTTCGGGAAAAATAATTACGCCACAAACTAATAGCAGTAGCCTTCATGTTGCAAATATTCGAATAAGAGCCACTCAAACAAACACATTTATCAGGGAAACAAATAGTGGAACTTGCTTTTGCCAAAGCTTATGCCAGCTACAACTGGGCGATGTGAGGATTTTTACATTGCGATACATCATCGAGGCTAAATCACGATTTCACAATGCATCACTATATTAGACTTTTGGTATTACAAACATGGTTTTAAGTTTAGTATATAATTTAAGAGTTATACATACACATTATATTTATATTATGTTTTAAAAAACCTTTTCCTTTAAGCATATGTTTAATGGCAAAAATGCAAAATATAATAAAACTTGCTGCAAAACATAAATAAAAGTTTGAAAAAGTATTATAATTAATTAGAAGAAACTTTTTCAAAATGAGCTTTAATTCTTAAAATAATATCTAAAACCAGAATTTCTGATATTGAAATAAATTACACTTAACTATTCACCTTGAAATTTTTATACAATTATGTTTAATATTAAGGATGTTATAGGTTTGCGGGCGAAGCCCACCTTTCTGTACTGCCCAAAATTCAATATTTAGATAGGTTACACTTAACTATTCACCCTCATATTTTTATGCAATTATCTTTTAATATTAACGGTTTTATCAATTTGTGGGTACAGTCTTCCTCCTGTACTGGCCAAAATTTAATTTCTGATATTGAAATAAATTACACTTAACTATTCACCCAGAAATTTTTATGTAATAATGTTTAATATTTACAATTTTGAGGGTTTGCGGACGAAGCCGCCTTTCTGTACTGTCCAAAATTCAATTACACTTAACAATCCACTGTCAAAATTTTATGCAATTATCTTTAATTAATATTAACACTTTATTAAATTGCTGGCGTAGCTCACATATCTGTTCTGGCCAAATATTATTATCTGATATTTAGATGTATTACACTTTCAATTTTGACCAATAAAAAATTCTAAATAATAGGACAAGCACTATAACACATAATATTTAACTGTTCTGGCTTTAAAAGAAAAAAGAAAATCATTTTTATTTCAAATGAATACAAAAATTGAAAATTCAAGGAGGGGGAGACAAATCCTCCTTTGCACTCTCATACATTTTAAATCAAACATGAAATAATTTCCAAACTGGTTTCCCCCTCCCCTCAGTTGAAAATTCAGCAGGCTTTGAATACTTATTGCACAGGCTCTAAGTCACTAATTCATGAAAAAATATATATACTTCACAAGTCACATTGCCGTATTTTCTCAAATGAACATTGTAGGGCTGCTCACTGACCATTTATAGGCTAGAAAAACAGACTTGTAATTGAGCCTGCAGTGATTTGCGATCGGCATCGATTTTGGATTAGCCCGGTGTCTAAATTAACGATGCGATCTTTCTATTACTGATGCATCATGCGAGCATTGTTTATCTACTTCGAAAATCGAAGGAGAAACGAAACTGCTCTTTCTCACCGGTCTCGTTCACGTATGCATTGTTTATCCACTTCGAAGATCGCGGGAAAAAGCAGCCTTGGCCACCGGTTTCATTTGGTTTACCATCGATCTGGTGTGATGCATTGCAGGACCATGATACATCACTAAACAAAAGTTCAAGAAGCCGGTTGGGTGGTTTATGATTTAAATTGATTTTCCGCGATATATCGATGCTTCACCCAGTGCTAATGCTGGCCAACCACCAGAGTTTTCGAAAAATGTTATTTATCCAATGAAAGTAAGTTTAAAATTTTGGTTCATATGGGAAAAAAACTGTTTGAGGAAAGTTCAGTGTGTCCTTTCAAATAAAGAAACATGAAACCAACTGTAAAACATGCGGTGATCATATAATGATTTGTGGATTCAAGTCTTTTAACTGAGTTGGTAAAATGGCTTTTATTGAAGGCAGTATGAATGCCAAACAATATACGTGTTAGTATATTGCGAGATAATTTATTTAATAGTACTTTGAAATTGGGAATTGCTGATTCATATTATTTTCAACAAGATAATGATCCAAAAATACGGCGAACATTACGAGGTTATGGTTGTTGTATAATGTAAAAAAATTGATTGCAAACGCCACCACTATCACCGGACCTCAATCCTACTGAAAATTTGTGTCATATTTTGGATATGCAAGTATGAAAAAAGAAAATTTCAAACAAAGCTGATCTTAAGCAAGCTCTTAAGGAAGAATGGCTAAAAATCAGCAGTGAAACATGTCACAAATTGATTGAATCAATGCCTAGACAATTACACTTTGTAATTGAAGCAAAGGGCATGCATACTAAATACTAGTACTGTTTTAGGTAGATTTGGTAAGAAATACTACCTATTACATTGTCCTGTATGTTGGAATTTCTGAAAAAGTTTTGCAGATCTACTCCGATCATGACTCCTAGAACCCAAAACCACGTTCAATTCATAACTTTATATAAAAATACACACACACATATATATATATATATATATATATATATATATATATCACTTTTTTATGGACACAGTAACTTTCATAATTCTGCACAAATCTCTTCCAAACTGATACATAAAATCAAGGAGCAGAAAATCTCAGTCAAGTTCGTTAATGGGCAAACTTGGACATGGAGGGGGGGGGGGTGTAAAAACAGAAAAAACTTCATAACATCTTAGTTATGATACATATCGGATCAGTTTAAAGTTATTATTTCTTCTAGGAAAATAGTCAAAAATTTATATATGATAGATTTTTGATATAATTAAAATGGCTTCAAGGGGGGGGGGTAGGGGTTTAAGAAGAAAAAATTCATAACTTAGGCAATTCACAAGATATCAAATCCACTTAATTTTTTTTATATATCTTCTTAATATTATCTACAACTTTTATATTGACAAGTTTTTGATAGGACCAACTTTTACAGCAAAAAAAAATTAAAAACAAAAAAATCAGGGTTGAAATCAAGGGTGAAATAGGGGTTTAAGAAGAAAAAAATTCATAACTTAGGCAATTCACAAGATATCAAATCCGCTTAATTTTTTTATATATCTTCTTAACATTATTTACAACTTTTATATTGACAAGTTATTGATAGGACCAACTCTTACAGCAAAAAAAATTAAAACAAAAAAAATCCCTGCTGGCTCTGCCTACAGGCACATGTAGATTTCGAAGTGAGCGGTCCCAGTCGCCACATCATGGCAAAAAGGTTCTTCTGCAATCTGTGTGTGTATGCCGAGCCGTCACGGATTTTTTTTACTTTTTAAATATTTACTATATCTTTATTCTCACTGCTCGTGTACAAATACTTTTTCAGCATCACAAATGTTATTTTTTTATATTTTCATATTTTTAAATATAAATATCAAGTCAAATATTAAATATGTTTATTTGTTTTGTAGATTTTATATATATTTTTTTTTTCATTCATAGTTAATTTTGTGTTTATTTATGTGTGATACATCTAATTCATCTGGTGTGCAAATACTTTTTGCTTAGTGTATAGTTTGTTGATGTTTGTGATATTTTGTGTATTCTATATGTCACCCACCATAATAAATTATTTTGTTTTTCTCAAAGATTTCATGAAAATGTTTATAAAATTCCAGAAGTAGAAACATACATTAATGAACCATTTTAGAAATGAAAAGAAAAATTCAACCAATTATAACCCTAATGTATAATTATTTACCTTGTGTATAGTTACTTAATCATTGTATTGTATAATTCTAAATACTGAATTGGTGAAATACCTTATGCCATGTAGATATGCCTTTACCATGTAGATAATTTCAATGATGAATTTTGATGTTTATTTTACTATGAGATTTTCATTTTTTTTAGATTAATTGATAATTTACCATGTGCAACAAGGGTTGATATGACAGACAATACACCTCAGTATGAACATGGTTATAAACTTGGTTTTGTCGAAAAGGGAATTGTAAGTAAAATTTGAATATTTAAACATTTTATTTGAATTATCTGAATTTCTTCATGATATGAATTTTATCCCTTCTGTTGCTTTTATTGGGAGGTTGAATAAGTTCTCGCTGTTTCTTTGTGAAAATTAATGCTTTTTTAAAAATAATTAGTAAAAAATATGTCAGTGAAAGTATTGTCCATTGCTAGCCAATAGTTTTTCCAATCTTTCTGGAAGCATTTGAATTCCACGTCAGAAAAGTGACCCATCTTTTGAGGCTATCCAAGAATCGATCCATTTTTTGGCATTTTCATAAGAATGGAAGTGCTGCTCAGCCAGGCCATATGTCATCAATCAGAACAAGTGATAATATGAAGGGGCAATGTCTGGTGAATATGGCAGTGTGGTATGACTTCCCATTTAAGCATTTCCAAGTAGGTTTTCACCAGTTTTGCAACATGGTGGCTGAGCTGTGTCATGTTGCAAAATATTGCTTTGTTGTATCTCTGCTTGTATAGTGGCTGTTTTTCCTTCAATGCTTGGCTCAAATGCATCAGTTGTAGTCAATAGCTATCTCCCGTAATGGTTTCATTCAGTTTGAGTAGCTCATAAGAAACTACACCCAGCTGATCCCACCAAATGCACAGCAGAAGCTTGAAACCATGATTATTCGGCTTTGCTGACAATGTTGATCCATGGCCGGGCTTACACCATGAGTTTCTATGCTTAGTGTTATCACAGTATATCCATTTTTCATCGGCAATCATGCTACGATGCAAAAAACCTTTCCTTTTTTGCTGTTAAAGCAGCTGTTCATACGTGAAAAGATGCTGTTCGACATTTTTCAGCTTCAACTGATACGACACCTAATGTCCTTGCTTTAGAATCATTTCAAATGCTTTCAAAAGTTCAGCTAGCACCTGACATGAGTCTTCATAAAGTAATGCCCTCAATTCTGCATCTTCGAACTTTTTCGGTGCGCAAGTGTTCTTTATCTTCAACATCAAAATCATTATTTTTGAAGCGTCTAAACCCATCTCTGCATGTTGTTTCCAACAGAGCCTAGTCAACGTAAGTCTCAACAAGAATTCTGTGTGCTTCAGCTACAGATTTTTTAATAAATTAGTGCAGTAAAATTCTCCGTGAATACTCTTTTTTTTTTTTGCATGAAATTTGACATGTTTAACTCTATGAAAAAAATGTTGCTTTACACTTCAGCGAAATGACATACACTGAATTTCAAGCTTGCTTATAGTACTTCTTTAGAGATGCATTACAATCTTAAACTACACACACACAGTTCTGGTAATGCCATCTGTTGGAAAACAGCGAGAACTTCTTCAACCTTTCCAATATTTAAGTTTAC
The DNA here is from genome assembly GCA_963931845.1 of Maratus michaelseni. NCBI lineage: Eukaryota > Metazoa > Arthropoda > Arachnida > Araneae > Salticidae > Maratus > Maratus michaelseni. Next base: position 254,144,465 of record OZ007599.1, read on the forward strand.
TAATGGAATGTTCTAAAGCTAGGTATGTTTTGAAAAAAAAATGTTAATTTGATTTCTATTGTAATTTATTTGCTGTTACTTAAGTTATTTTTTATCGTTATTAAATTTTCTATAAAAGGATAAATATTGGGTTAAAGAGGTAGATTGTTTTATAGAATGTTGCTGCAAAACATTATGAAAAAGAAAATTTAAAATGATTTTCATTTCTGTTAGTGACTCAACAAATGTGATATTTGTGGATTCTATGCATAAAATTGATGCAAGAAGGAGAACAATATCAACAATGGAGGAAACCTCCAGACTAAAATATAAAAGAAAACTGGAACGTTTAGTTAACAAAATAAAAAACGAGAAACTTTAAAAAAAGTTTAAAATAAAGAGGGGGTTCGGAGGGAAGGGTGCTGGGTTTAAGTCTGAACATTAGTTAAAACATTTTCAACCAACAACTAGAAATTAGAAAATTAATCAAATTTATTTATTTTAATATTTTTTCTACATTTAATGTTTTTTATATCTTTTATATTACCAAATCCACATATATTTCTAATAAGGTTACTTTGCAGCTGTTTTCAAGTAAGTGTAATAATTTTCTTTTATGGAGCACTTTCAAACTAAATTTTTAAATTTTATTAATATTGAACATGTTTTTATTTTTACTTTATGTAATTTAAATTATCATTATTTTTAATTATAAAATTTACATATTTAAATTTGTATATCGCAACTTTCTTGATTAGAGGCGGGGAGGGGGGTTGCTTGAAATAGTGAAAGTTCAGCTTTTTTGTGAGCTTGTACCATGTCAGAATTTAGAGCCTTTACATATTTCTGCATGTTTATTTATAAACATATTAAGATCTAGTTCAAATCAATAAACTATTTGAATTTAATTTATTTAAATAACTATTTGAGAAGTAATCATTTGTTGATTATAATGCATTTCAAATTTTCACTGCAGGCTTAAATCATATTACTTAAAACTAAAAGTTTGTATAAATAGTGAATTTTGTAATCCATATAGATATTATTCTAAAATTTTGTTTTTCAGTTTTAAAAAGCAATTTCATTAACTTGTATTTTAAGCAAAAATACACAAAATATATGTTCCATTTTTAAAATTTGATTGGAAAAAATAAAAAGTTAAGGGTTTCAGAGGCATAGAAAAAGGAAGGACCAAGCCCTCCCCATTCAATAAAGACCATATTTAACTTGCATTAAGCTGTTCCAAAAACTTTAATTTTCTGTCTTTAATGTTTGATAATTTATCTCTGTAAACATGACTCACAATAAATATTGATTGTGTTTCTAACTAGTAAATCTGTAGATCAGTGGCTTGACATCAATTCTGGATGTCACATTTTTTTATTTTGAACGTATTTTATTTAATACTTAAAGATTTTAATACACAGTTTAATTTCTTTGTATTAATATTACTAAGTAGTTTCAAGAGATTTATGTCTTGTTAATTGTAACATTAAATACAATTATATGCACTGATACTCCAGGATTGTTTATTATCTTTGACAATTTTTTATTATTTCAAGGAGGCCTTGTTTACTGAATTCTACATTGTCTCATTTATGATAATGGCAGTAATAATTAGTTTGAATGATTAAATAATTAATTATTGATAATTCCAATTGTTCAATTTGTTTGAAAGTGGCTTGAGCACCTCCTATTACTTTTAAATTGCTGTGTCACTGTAGGGATTACAAAGTTGCTCAATTCCAGTAAAAGATTTTGTAGAATTCCATCTTTGAATATTATACTGAAATTTGACTAAGTTTGGAAAATAATGTCATCTCAAAAATATGAAATGTTAAAACAAATGGTACTGTATAATAGTTCTTTAAATGCTGTTCCACACACAGCTTTTGTCTTATAGTAGGGAAAAGTAGGGCAAAACCGTGTACCTAACAGTTTTCCTTTGTTGACAACCGTGTACCTAACAGTTTTCCTTTGTTGACAAAAGTCTAAACAGGCAGAAAAATTTGAACACCCCACAAAAGTGTTTGAGGACATCTGGGCTTTGAAAAACCATACTTGTTGCCAAAGAAAATATATTCTCTACTTGGGAAAAGGCATTTTCTAGGACCATCTAAAACAGCTCTGAACTTTGGTGGTAGGCTAAAACTGGGTATTAATCAAAAATTAAGTTTTTACACTTCCAGAAGCAAAAATCTTTATTGTGATAAATTTTGAATCAAACTTTAAAACATATACGCATTTTTAAGGCCGGTAACTTTTTTTCACATTTTCAAGCAATTTTTAATGTTGTCATGTAATTAGGGATGCCACTTTTCTGCCTAAAGGTGGAATTCCACTTTTTATAAAATCTGCAATTTCCACCTTTTTATAAAATTTGTGATTTCCATCTTTTTATATAAAATCTGCGATTTCTGCTTTTTATATAAAATCTGCAATTTCTGCTTTTTTACATATCAAATCTATGATTTCTGCGGATTCTCCTCCATAATTCTGTGGTAGTAGCTTTTTTTCCTATTGCCTAATTAAAAAATATATGCATTAAATGATATGACTTCCTTAAGTTTCATCTCGTTACCCTATATCGTTTGCTACACAGCAGTGCATTTTCTCAGAGATGTGCGGGAGTTATGAGGGACGAGGTTCTCATCTCCATCCTGCCTATTATCAGGGAGGGATGCCACTTTTCCTGGTTTTTTTTTTAATTTATTTTTTAATCAGAAATTTCCACGTAATTGTAAAAAAAAAAAAAAAAAAAAAAATCCCGATGTTTGCCGTGAAAAAAGCTGAGAATTACATCAAACGATCCATGCATAAAATTGCAAAATAAGGTCAATCACTCAAGGAAAAACTTGCGAGTTTCTTCAAATGGTCACGGTAAAACTTGCGAATTTTGTCAAAAGGTCACTGAGAAAAATCGCAAATTTCATCTATCGGTTGCATGAAAAAATCTCAAAGTTCGTCATGGGAAAAAAATTGTCAAACAATTGCAAAAATTAATCACAAATTTGTCAAACGATTGTGGAATAAATTCACAAATTTCATAAGACGATTGTGGAATAAAATTTCGAATTTTGTCATCGGTCGCAAAAAAATCGTGAATTTCGTCAAAGAATTACAGAATTAATTGCAATTTTCATCAAACTATCGCGGAATTAAAGTGCAAATTTGCCGAACAATTGCGAATTTAATCAAAAAATTGCAAAAATTAATCGTGAATTTCTCCAAATGATTGTGGAATAACATCACAAATTTCGAATGAGCATGAAAAAATAATCGCAAATTTCATCAAAGGATCATGGGGAAAAAATTGCAAATTTCATCAACAGGTCACACAAAAAAAGTCTCAATTTTCCTAGTCTGTCGTGGAAAAAAAATCATAAATTTGATCCAAGTTATGGGTGCCTGTAGATACAAAAATGATAGTTAACTATTTAATTTTCACATTATTCGCTGCGATTAAAATGTAGTATAAAACTGTACATGTTGACAGGTAGTCGTTTTCTTCAACTCGATTATGAAAATGCAATATATATTTTATAGAAAATACTATAAAATATTTTAACAGGAGAAATTTGTTAATGTATTTATTTTTTACTCAATACAATACAGTTCACAAAATTCATGCATAAATGTTGTGAAAAATGTCGAAAATTTTACTTTCATGCATAATTTCCTCCTTTTTGTTATTTTCTGAGTGGCATTCCTGTGTAATGTCTTTCTCAGCTTTTACTTCTCGTATCTACTCACTGCTCGTGTGCCCACTCTTTGCAGATTGAACATTGTATCCATCTTTCACCACCTGTTAAGTGAAGAAACAATTTAATGCAAAACCATGGTTTTGCCTGAACAAATGACCAAAAATCAACATGCTCATTCGCCCCACCAGTGGCTGAGAGGTTGTGCTCTCGAAGCTGGTAGACGGGAGGTGCTGGGTTCGATCCCAATCGCGCCCGTCGGCCTAATCGTCCGGAGTTTTCGTGGTTTTCTTCGAGCCGTGGATTTATCGATGCGTAAATACGGATTAGGTTCCCTTAGAAAGACCCCCACGAAGGGCACTCCCCCCGGGCCTATATCCCTAGTGTAGATAATTGGCCGTCAATAATCAACCCAACCCAACCCAACATGCTCATTCTCCTGGATAGCTAAATGTACACACTTCTACTGCACTTCAAACTATCATGTGAAAGCTATAGAAAACAATGGTTTACTTACCTAAATCAATCCATCAGGCTCGATTTATTTGAAGAGCAGGAAAGACAGCGAAAAGTTAAAACTTTTGAGATGAATTTATTTCCAATAGCGCTACACAGACACAGAGATAAACACACTTCAAAAGCTGATGGCCCACTGTTAGAGAATGCTAAGAAATGTAGTTAAGATGGGTGCTCCCCACAGGGCAGCACCCATCAGCAATAAAACAGGGTACCTGGTTTTACCTTACTCTACCCTAATGATTTTTCAGTACAGATCATGCAGCAGTATTTCTTAATACTATATTATAATTTCATGGCGATTTAGGGTAAATAAATTAAAAATTATTGATAGTGTTTATAAAAATAAATTGTAATTTGTTTATTATGTTTAAAAAAAATTAAATTCTTATCATAAAATTTCAATTAAATTTTAATTCCTTCTGTACCAACATCGCATATATATATATATATATATATATATATATATATATATTTTCACAGGGTATAAGCCTTATTTTTAAGTTCTCTATTTATGAATAGTATTCTTTGCCTTATTTCATTGTAGAATTTTTGTGATTAAATAAGGTGAAGATTGCTATTTGAAAATTGTCAAACTCAAAAATAAAAAGTCACATACAGGCGACTGATCCTGAAGGGTTAAAATCTTTATATGAAATATTTTTGTTTTTTAAATAGGTTTTTGTTGTTTAAAAAAATGTTTTTATGAATTGTTAATTTAGTTAATTCTTTTTTTGTTTTGTTTTGTCATATGTTCATTACCTGTTTCTCTTTCTAGCCATACATTAATAATCATTTGAGAATTATTCTGAAATATCATACTCAACCTGGGTAAGTTTCATTTCTAGTAGTTTCTTGCATAATTTATGTTAAAGCTTAGAAAATTTTTAAAGTAATTTTTAGAATTTTTTTTTAACAGGGGCATTATATTGTACTTAAAAAATATAATAATATTGTTCTCAATAGTGTTAACCCCTATTTATTTTATTAGTAGTACTTAACACTAATTTACTATTATTACAGGGAGAATTACAGAGTTGTTGGTTTTGAAGTTGAAACTCAGAGGTGAGAACCTTTATGTTTGTTATGTGATTGTTTGTTAGCGTATACCTTTAGGTTTTATTGTTACCTTTTAGTCATATTTTATTACAAAATCAACATTGTGTCTTTCTAAAATAAGGTTATTAAAAGGCTGTATAGAGTATATCATTAGTTTAAAAAAAAAAAAAAAAAAAAGGGTTTAAGGGCTGTAGAGAATAAACTACTGACTAAGGTATTTTACAGCAGATGTTGTATATTACCATTATTATACTAAATGAATTTTCTCAACCAAAAACAGAAGGAACTTTAAAAAAATATATTTACAGCAATTTTCAGAAGATTTGAAAATAGGTAGTTATCAATCTATAAATAAGATGTAATTTGTATTATTTTCATTTGACAACTTGAGCTTAATGCAACAAAGTATAACTCAACCTTCTATATATATATGTGTGTTACTCTGACATATATCTGTGTATTAAATTTTATTTTTAGCTATACATAAAAATGTCATCTTAAATAGCAGAATAATAGAAAATCTTGTAGAAGTGCATTATTTTCAATCCTTATTAAATTTTAACAAATTTGTTTAACTATAAAAATGAGATACTTTTATGCTATGTTAATTGCATCAAAATAATGTATTTAACAAATGAAATTGTCTTTTTACATAATCTATTATATTCTCTTTTTATATAGTAATCTACTTAAATTCAATAACATACTATTCATAACATCAGTATTATACTCATTTTTACTTTGTTTTAGATAATGGGTGCCAAATGTTGTAGGATACCATAATACATTTCATCTAATGTATAATTCAGAAATATTTCCCATGTTTCTATCTATACAATTAAGATACTGTTTTAATGAAATTTAATTTATTCAACTAAATAAAATTATACTGATATTAAATGAAATTACCAGAAATGCATTTTTATATTGTTCAGTACTTCTAAAGTTATTCTTACCATTACAATTGAATTTATGTTTTTAAAAAATTCATATTAGTTGTCCACAGGGTTTTAAATTACAAATTTAATGGTCTTTGAGGTCCGAAAGGTAGTCGACCAATTGATTTAAATTTCATTGACTTGTTGTAATGAACCAGGGTCCGGTGATATATGTCAATGGATAAATATTATGTTACATATCATGATATAGATCCGATATTTATGTTCAAAATATCATTGTAGCTGATATTTTCATATATTTTATATTAATTTTCATTATATATTATATGTAAATATCATTCTATATGTTATTTTTTATATTTTCAGTCAAAACAAGCATAAATGAATTTTTCAACTTTTATTGAGTATGTCATTTTGTGGATAAAGAACTTTTGCCTCTGTCAGTGACTTTTTTTGAAATTTTTTTTTTTCTAAGTTTTATGTTTAAAGCTGAATTTTTAAATGTAGAACCGATAATTATGTGAGGCAATATCAACTTAGAACATTCATTAAAAGATAAACTGTTTAATTTAAGTACTCATTTGTTTAAGCTTTATTAGAAAGAAGTTTTTCTGGTTTTTGCTTAGCTCAGTTAAACTACACAACAGGTTAGAGAATAAAAAAGCACTAAAAATTACATTTATGTTCTTTTGAATTAAAAAAAAATATTATTTTGTATTTATAATTTTGTTACATAAAATATACGATTTTCATGATACTTGATACTCAACACCCAAGATAGCTGATTTTAGCATATAATTTGGACTGGGGATGAAAAATATATCTATTTCCAAAATCCAGACATGGTATAATAGTTGCTACATCCTGCCAGCTTTTAAATGTTGTCAAGCATTGTAGTTTGTGTTTAACAAGATAATGTGTTCTTGAGAATTTTGTAGAAGTGTTCTACTGTAGACTACCTCTGTAGTCAACAATTGCAACAAGTAGACAACATTCTGAAATCCTAGTATGAAGCTGTAATTAACAGAAAATAGCTCAACAGCATCCCAGCACACGCAGCTTAATCAACTATGGCTAAACTCCAAGAATTCAGAGATATCAGAGTATTGCCTGTACCTCCTGCATACAACCCAAGTCTTGCACCATCTGATTACCTTTTTTAGATTCTTGGATCATTTTCTAGATTCTTGGATCATTCTCTGTGTGGATAGCATTTCAGTAATGTTAATCATGTTGAGAATGGTTGTTGTTTGCCTTCAAGCCAGAGTTGAATGATGAAAGCATAGAATTGAATTTTAGGCATAGGTAAATAAGATAACAACAAACTGTATTTCATGATGGAATTTATTTCGATAAATAGAATTTTCTTTTTCTGTCTTTTGTTCTGTTGTACATTTTACATTGTAGATAAAATTAGGAAATTTTTTAAAATCAATGTATATTGTAATTGAATACTATTTTAAACTTAAACATATTTTTCTTTCAGTGTTGATTATTCTAGTTTCGAGTTTTCATATTTTACTTTCAGCATGGATTATTCTAGTATCCAGTTTTCTGGAAATAAGTGCACCTATCAAGAGACACATAAAAAACAAGCTGTAAATATCCAGGGTAAATATTTATACATCCACCTTTTTTATAAGCTCTCTTTTGTGACACACAATACATTAGTCTTTTTCTCATTAGGTCCAACAAAATTGCATTTTACATATGAAGTTAGCTGGGAAGAAAGTAATATTCGATGGGCTTCTAGATGGGATATTTATCTGGCTATGACAGATGTTCAGATACATTGGTTTTCTACGATTAACTCAGTTGTTGTTGTGTTTTTTCTCTCGGGTATGTTACTTTTGATGATCTTATTTCTATTTTATGCAATGATATACTTTAATAATGTTTACTTAATAAATTTCAGGAATACTTACTATGATCATTATTAGAACTCTTAGACGTGATATAGCAAAATACAACAAAGATGAAGAGGTAAGATACCATTTTCATAGTGATATAGTTAGCTTAGAACAGGCATGTTAAACTCATTTACCACCAAGGGCCAAATTAAGCATTCTATACAAAGCTGCTAGCCACAATATAAAAAAGAAAAAACCCAAAGAAAATCAGATTTATTCTATTACCATTGCACAGAATGAAATTTGTACATACAGAATATAACCTATCTTAAAATATATATGCATGTCATACAAACTTTCAAAGGTAACCACCAGAAAAATTTTAAACTGGCACTGGAAATTTAAAAAAGTAATATTTATTAAATAAAGGACACCAACTTTGGGTTTTTACTTTTATTACTGTGGTTCTGATATATCCTGTTACTGTATACATTATATCAGTTTACTGATATACTGTATTTTTACTTTCGTATGATATTATTATTATTTGCTTTTGTATGATATTTGTGGTATATTCTCACTATTTAAAATTGAAAACGGTAAGGATATCATACAAAAGTGCACTGGTGAACATAGGTAAAAATAGCGATTAGATAAAAATAAAAAATGTTATACAGTAGTACCCCAACTTGCATCACCCTGCATTTATACCACCTGGGCCAAAAAGCAAATTTTCTTTATTGTGGCATATTTTGAAAATTTTTTAGGACTTTTCACTTTATGTTCTGTGAAAGGAAAGTTTTATACGACAGTCACGTGATAGAGACAAATAGATGAGCTTAAAAAACAGAATCTGAACATCCTCCCCTCCCCTCTACAATGCAGAAAGAATATTTGGTTTGCGAGAAACACGTAGAAATTCACTCATTCTTTGTTTATGTAATGCAATGTGACAGTTATAGTCTGACGATGGCACATAAAGAAAAACTAGTAATTCAACATCTGAAGAAAAGAGATATCGGAGGATTTATATTTTGGAAGTAAAACATGAAATCATCAAGTTTTATGAAGGAAGAATGAAGACATAAAATTGCATCAAAGATTAATTTAGCTTGTACAACTGTAAGAACAATTATCAAAGATAAAGAATGAATACTTACCGAAGGTGAAGAATAAGCCCCAATGTATATGGTGGTGATTCACAATCAACACGGTGTTGTTCCTGAAATGGAATCATTGCCGATATATTGCGAGAATCAGGTGAGGGTTAAAAATTGTCCTATCAGCCAAATCTGTGGAGATTCGTGTGAGGGCGACACATACCACTCCTTAAAATGGCTTAAAGAAAAGAGTGTGAAACCACATCTAAATTTTTAAACCATTAAAACCTTTTCTTTATATCAGCAGAGTAAATTTAAGTATTGAGTGACAGGAAATTATTGCTGTACCACTGTATTGCATTAATACTTGTTCTACTTGAAAGAATAAGAAAAAAAAATACTTACAGTATGTCAAGTCGTGAGGTGAAGAAAACGGAAGCATATTCCTTGTTTATATAACATTTAATGAAGAAAAAGATAAAGTGTGTATGAATAAGTACAAGATGATACTTTGTCTCAACTAAAAATATGAAAGGATTGGCCATAATCAATGTACATGAGATCTATAGATATTGCCACCCTGGATTCCAGCTTTTGCATGTTGGTTCACTTCACAGCAATATAAAGAAAAAACGTCTCATAAAAATAGTGTTAATACTTTACTCGAATACGATACTTTATTCTCTTCCATTGGACATGCGATTTCCACTTCGACACCTCAAAACTTTCCTTCATTTAACTAGTGTCGAAACGAGTGTCAAAATTCTAGAAAACGAAAGGTACTTTCCATTTTATAAGTACACTTCAACATACTTTTTCATGATGACTTGATTCTTGTTGGCATCCAAAAGCACACACACAACTAGAACTGCCAGTCCTTTTAAATGACAGCGCTGTGGTGACAGCCAATGAAAAACGGGCCTGCAATTTGCATATTGCCAATGCGAATTAACATTTTTCACTTTTAAAGGTTAAATTACATTAATTTATTAAAACATAATAAAGATTACTAAAAGTAATAATAAAGTAAATTAAGGTTAATAAAACATGAAAAAGTGAATTTTTGAATACTTGAAAATAATGAGGTGTCAATTGCGATCGCACCAAAAATGGCTGAATGCCAAACGAGAATGATGCGCCATGATGAAAACACAACTACGCAGAGTCGTGAATGTAAACAAATGGCAGAAAGACTTTGAAATAAACGAAGTAAGTTAAAAGAAAAGAGATACTGGAATCCAGGTTTTTGCATTTCTATAATTTGAATGGAAAGGGAGGGGAAAAATAAACTTTAAATCCTACAAAACACACTCTTTTCCATATAAAGAAAAATAGATTTTTTTTTTCAACTAAAGTCTTTTTGAAAAAACAGTTCATCAAAAGATAGTTCATCCTTTTTTTTTTTCACAATCTTTTTTTACCACAGAAAAGCCTCTCTCAATCTAAGAAATGTCTCTTTAACAAGAGCTTTAGTAAGGAGATCAGCATAGTTCTTTTCTTTTTTTATTTGACATATTTAATGTCTAATAATTTTTGTTGATACCAGTCTCATATGAATTTATACTTTAAGTCTACATGTCGATTTTTAATGTTATCTGCTTTTTCCTTGGTAAATGCAATTAGCAGCTGTATTATCACAAAGTAAAATGGATCGTTGGATCAATGAGTCATCGAATGTAAGTATCCTCTTAATTTCTTGTAAAAATGTTTGCAAGAACTTTAAATCTTTCACTGCTTCAGATGCGGTGATGAACTCAGCCTCCATTTGACTTATTGCAATACATGTTTGTTTGGTGACTCGCCAAGTTATTAGAATACCATTTAAGAATGTGATATATCCACTCCAGGATTTTCTGTCGATTGGATCGCTAGCCCATGAGGCGTCAACATAGACTTAGTTGAACTGGTAAATTTGAGCATAGCAATTTGACTCCAAGAGATTGTGTTGAAGAGAGGTACATAAGTATGCATATAAGTGCCTTATGACAAGTTAAATTATGTTTTTCAGTGAATTGAGATAATGATGCTACTATCCAAGCAATGTTGGGACGACACTTCTGAGCAATATATTGTAGACATCTTAATAAATTCAGGTAAGGAAGATGCTCTGAAAATTCATCTTCATCAGTAGCAGGCACTGGGTTGAAACCTGGTGGAGCTGGCAAAAATACTGTAGAAAAATCAGAAACATTAAATTTCTTCAAACACTTTTTGATATAATGCTTACAATTAATATCAACTGTTCTCACGTTTTCTACTTTGAAATTTATTCGTAATAATGTTGAAAGTAGACCCAAATATTTCACTTCATAAATCAATTCTATCAAACTTATTATCCTTTTCAAAATTTTTTCATTTTTAGCAAAAATAGGTAAATCATCTACATATACAATTATTATGGCTTCACTTCTGTAGGAATAAACACACATTAATCCCGGGACTTCCTTAAACCCATTTTTGACTAATTTGTTATGTAGGTCATTATACCAGCACTTTCCTGCTTGATGTAACCCATATATTGCCTTCTTCAATTTCAACACATAAGATTCTTTTCCTGATATTATGCAATCTTCTGGCTGTTTTATATAGATATTAATTGATAAAGATATTATATAGATATACTTTATCTATATCGCCATGTAAATATGCACACTTAACATCTAGTAGAGAATACCCAATTTAATATTTGAATAAAAATGCAATAAACAAACATATGATCATAAAATTAATAACTGGACTAAAAGTTTCATTATAGTCTAAGCCACTTCTCTGATTATTCCCCAATGCTACTAGACGTGCTTTATATATTTCTTTCTTGTCCTCAATATTCTTTTTAAGTGTATATACTCATTTTTTCCGTATAAGCTTTTGATCTATTTTTGGAAACGCAGTCCAAACACCTCTGTCCAACATAGTTTGTATTTCTCTATCCATAGCTTCTTTCCACTTTTGAGAATCGGGAAGAGTTTTTGCCTTTTGGGAATATCAGGTATGACTATTTCAGTCAAAAGAGCTTCCTCAATCTGTGATTTACTCTCTCTCTCTTTCTTTTTCTAGTTGAATTTTTACCTGTTAAGTATTTGTGGACGAAAAATTTGCAACACTATTGTCATAAATTATTCTATACTTCTCGCAGTAGTTTTTAAACTCTTATGTAGATCTCAATCTAGTGCCACTTGAGGTTAATAAATATATATCTATTTTACCTGCAGTTTGTCCTTTCTTTCTTTTTTTCTAATATCTTTCAAATACAACCTTCTGACGATCTCACTCTTCTTCAGATAAGTTATCCAGTGAGTCATCTTTGGACATCTCCTTTTTTAGTTTTTCTAGAGGTTTCACTTGTTTCTCGCTCTCTGGGGTAATCAAAGAAATAATTTTCCCATCGATTTGTTCTTCAGATTTTGCAGGTATTTTGATAGTCACTTCTCAAGTACCTGAAAAAATTTGACTATCATTACTTAAAAAGTCGAAGGGACGATGAGTAATCTTAATCTCTACATGTTTTCCCAACTGTGCCTCGTCTAAGGTGACATGCTTTGATTCTACAACTATATTTTCATTAGGAAAATAAATCCAATATCCATTAGATCCTAATACGTAGCCAACAAAAATTCCTCTTTTAGCTCTTGGCTGAAATTTATTTATTTTTAATTTTTATTTGGTGCACATAAGCTATGCAACCATAGCATTTCAAGTGGTGTACCAAAGGTTTAGTTCCATACCATTTCTGAAAAGGGATGGAATTTATTCCCATGTGAAGTACACAATTACGAGTGTAATTTGTAGCCATAACTGCTTCTACCCATAGCAAAGCGGGAAGAACTGCTACTAAGGGAAAAGTTCGCACACCTTCTAATAGTAATCTATTGTATCTTTCCACTTATCTGGGGACTATATATAGTGGTTCTCTCATATTTTATTCCTATTTCTTCAAGCATATCCCTTATTCATTCATTACAAAACTGAAGACTGTTGTCAGTCCTTATTATTCGCACCTTTTTGTTAATTTGCCGCTCAACAAATGTGATGAAGTGCCTAATTTTTGCAAAAACGTCATCTTTAGAATGTATTTGGTAACAAAATGCTCTTCGGCTAAAGCTATAAAAGTAAGTAAATACTGATGTCCATTTCTATATGTAACTGGTGCAGGACCCCAAATGTCACTATGAATTAATTCAAGGATTCCTTTTGATCTGATTTTATCCAGTCTAGGATGAGTTGCTCTTGTATTCTTTGCTAAAATGCAAAATTCACACGTGGACTCTTTCCCTTGCAATGGGCCACAATTTTGTACTGATTTGTCTTCAACCATTCTTTTTATCACATTTACATTTGCATGGCCTAGTTGTTCATGCCAAAGCATTATATGATTGTGTTCAGTTCCATACATTGTATTATATTGCTTATCTAAATTGTTAATCTGACTCTGTTTCTAACTCATTTGTCATACTTTGAGCAATTAAATCTTCATAACCTATTTGTCTTCCTTTGCTCTACTTTTTCTATTCTGGGATGAGTTGATTTCATTTTATGATTACTTGAGTTAAATTTTTTAGAAATATAAGGTTGGTATATTTTGGAGGTTTTCAGTAGGAGTCAACAGCATTGTGTTTAGTTTTCTGTAAATTAGAAGAAAATTCTTTAAGTGCTTTTAACACATAAAATTTATTTTTAAGTTTAGCGCTGTATAAGTACTTCCAATTAGGAGAAAAAAATCTTAAACCTGTTATCTAACTTTGCATGCATACCAGCTTGATCCATTTTAGACATGGAAATTAAGTTTTTATGTATATCTGGTACATATAATATATTATGTAAATTTATTATCAAAACTACAATTTTCTCTTATTTTGAAATTAACTTTTTCTATTCCCTTAACAACATGTGGTGTCATTCCCATTTTGACTACTGTACCTTCAGGAGGTTTTCTTAAACAGGTGAAAAACTCTCTATTTTGACAAATATGAGAAGTTGATGCCGAGTCCAATGTACATTTCCAACAAGAGGGTGGGGGACTCTGTAAGCAGCCTTCTCTTTTTCTGTTAACTCTGTGACATACGAATTTAAATTTATTTCTTTATCTTTCCCCATATCTCTTCGATACCTATCCCTATAATTCCTATCTTTGTAACTAGGTTATTGCTAAAGTCATTCTCGGGATGCATTTCATTTGAAAAATGGGCTCGGGGAGTGTCCAAACTTTTCCCCTCAGTGAATCTGGCTTTAGAAGCAAAAAATGTTTCATTTTGCTTTCTTGCCCTTAAATTCCTCCTAAAATGTTCTTTTAGAATTTCCTCTTTTACATCCTTAAACTTGAAATCCACCTCCGGTATTCTATTAATTCTCTAATTAAATAATCATAAGTTTCTGGTAGACTTTCAATTAATTGGATAACATCTGTGCTTTTCAGTAACTTCTTCCCCTGAATCTACCACACAGTGGCAAACTTCCTCAAATCTAGCAATATAAGAAGAAATATCTTCCTCAGGATTCATTTTTAAATTCCTAAACTCTTTAACTTGGAATGATTTTAGTGTTCTTCCCTCTATTTCTAATGTAGACTTTAATGTTTCCCCAATCTCAGCTGTGTTATCTAAATGACCAATAGTTAAAACTATTTCTGGGCAAACATCAGTTTTTATAATTCCAGCTGCCTTCTGTTATGGTTGATTCAGTTTAAATTGATCAAGAGCACCTAGATCTTTCATTTCTGGCCAATTCTTTTTCTCTATCAACATATATAGGCCCCAGTTTGCAATACACATTTTATAAATTGCATCCATTCCCAGTAATTATGCCAGCCTAATATTACCATATTTGCTGCAGCCATCATTTCATACAATACATATAATACACAATTATTCAATCATTCAAGATTTTCAATACTTCAAATTTCATACAATACAATTCAATAATACAATAGTACTTCAATAATTAAAACAGCTTTCATTCATTTCACAGAGAAAAGGCTTATTGTGTTCTGGGCCCATAACCTCTGTGGAGATTCGTGTAGGGGCAACACTTACCACTTAAAGAAAAAAAAGAATGAAATCACATATAAATTTCCAAACCATTAAAACCTTTTCTTTATATCAGCAGAGTAAACTTAAAGTATTGAGTGACAGGAAATTATTGCTCTACCATTGTATTGCATTAATGCTTGTTCTACTTGAAAGAATAAGAAAAAAAAGTACTTACAGTATGTCAAGTCGTGAGGTGAAGAAAACGGAAGCATATTTCTTGTTTATGTAACATTTAATGCAGAAAAAAATGAAGTGTGTTCAGAATAAGTACAAGACGATACTTTGCCTCAACTAAAAATATGAAAGGATTGGCCATAATCAGTGCACATGATATCCATGGATCTTGCCATCCTGGAATCCAGCTTTTGCAAGTTGATTCACTTTACGACAATATAATCAAAAAACTTCGTGTAAAAATAATGTTAATACTTTACTCGAATATGATAATTTATTCTTTTCCATTAAACATGCGATTTCCACTTTGACATCAAAACTTTCCTTCATTTAACTAGCATCGAAATGAGTGTCAAAATTCTAGAGGACGAGAAGCTACTTTCCATTTTATAAGTGCACTACAACATGCTTTTTCATGATGACTTGATTCTTGTTAGCATCCAAAAGCACACACACACAACTAGAACTGCCAGTCCTTTTAAATGACAGCGGCGCGGTGACAGCCAATGAAAAACAGGCATATTGCCGATGTGAATTAACATTTTTCACTTTTAATGGTTAAATTATATTAATTTATTAAAACTTAATAAAGGTTACTAAAAGTAATAATGACGTATTTTAAGGTTAAAAAATATGAAAAGGTGAATTTTTGAATACTTAAAGAAAATAATGAGGTGTCGATTGCGATCGCACCAAAAATGGCTGAATGCCAAACGAGAATGATGTGCCGTGATGAAAACACAACAACGCAGAGTCGCGGAACATAAACAAATGTCGGAAAGACTTTGAAATAAATGAAATAAGTCAAAAGAAAAGATATACTCGAATCCAGGTTTACATATCTATAATTTGGATGGAAAGGGAGGGTAAAACTAAACTTTAAATCCTACAAAAACACAATATCTAATGAATCCAAGTTTTAAATTTTGAAAAACTGAAAGAAAAATCAATTGAAATGAGTGAAAAATCTTTCATTGCTAGCGATGGCTGGTTTCATCGATTCAAACAATGATGTAGTTTTCATAGCATTTCATGAAGAGGCAGCGAGTGCTGATAAGAAAGCAGCCTTTTCATTCCCCAACCATTTAAAGATGATAAAAGAAGAGGGACCCTAAGGCCATTTTCAATGTTGATGAAACTTTTTGGGGCAAATGCCAAAAAGAACTTTCATTGCACAGGAAGTAAAAACATTTCCTGAATTTAAAGTGTTGAAGGATAGATTAACTTTACTTCTTAGCGGATGATGCAGGATGTGCAATGTGCATGATGATGCAATGTTTAAAGCATATTACATGTAATGTTCATTTTCCAATTTGAATGCAGCAATAAGAGAAGTTACAAAATTGACAGCGAAAGACTTCTGGAATAATGCAGTCCATAGTCATAGGGGATTCATGACGTGAAGTTCAGCAAAAACAATGAGATGCTTAGAAAATACTGTATCCATTTTTCTTTGTAGAGACCGAGATAACATCTGAAGATGTTGAACTCCTAAATTAACATGATCCAGAACTAACTGTCGATGATATTATTGAATTGATGAAGCAAAGTCCTGTTAAAGAAACAGATGAAGACTACAGAAAAGATTATTATAGTTGCAAAAATTAACCGAAGGACCAAACCTTATTGAAGCTGGAGTGAAGGTTCTTGAACATATTGATTCAAACTTTGTAAGTATATATAGCAACGACTATAAAAAACTTAGAAAGCTCACTATGCTGTTAGATGAAGCTTCTAACAATTAAGGTCGCCTTAAAGTGCTTTCTCAGAAAATTTTGAAAAAAAAATGCTAATGGAGCTATTTATGTATGTAATAAAAGAACAGTGAAATTTAACTGATGAATCTCAGTAGAAAATCTGCAAAAAAAATAAAAATTGATAAAATACTTCCGAGTGTTTGGCATAAAAAGACGCGATTTGGCTAGTAACATTATTTCCTTGCCAAATGCAAATGATTTTAATGCATTTTGAAATTGCTTGTAAAATGATTATTCGAATGCTTAATAAATTTAAACTTAAACAATGAAATTTTATTATTTTTTGTATAATTTTTGTATTTTCAACAATGTTTTTTTTTAATTTCCAAATATGTCTATGAGATTTTTAGAAAATTTGAAAGCGTAAAATTGTCATTAGCTTAAAAAAATGTATACTAATGGGTTAATTCTAGTGCTCATAATACCATACCCTCTTGTTCAGAATCGTTTGTATTTTGCATTCAAACATTTTTAACTCTTTGTACATTTGCAGTAATATTAATTTGAAATATTCTTTAAATCAGATAAAATAAATCATTCACGTTTTTTATCTATTTATTACTGATTGAATGAAATTTTGCTATTGTTTTATGCCCCATTCCACGATTTTTTCTAATTTAAATGGCTTCACCGGTTATATACATAATTTTAAAATGTATTTTAAAAAGTAAAGACTGATGACAAACGTGTTTGTTATACAATTTAATATCGAAGAAATCGTTGTTTCCATAGCAACAATACTTTTTCCTTCAATTGACAATGTTCAGAATCGGGCTTATTTTTGAGCTTGATACAATTTCAATCAATTAAAATTTTGTTTTAAATCGTAAATTACGATCTTTAAATGTCATTATATATACATATAAATGTATACACAAAATTGTTATAAAAATTTATTTATTATGTAAGTTAAACTTGCATAAACAAGTTCAGTATGAAAAAGTTTTTCCTTAAAGAGTATTTATCATAAAACTGTATTTATTTTTATTTTATTCCGTCAATAACCGACGATAAATTGCCAAATAAATAAAATTTTCGTAATTTTTTTACGGACGTTATATCGAGGCTCTGCATAAATTTTTTTTTTATAGACGTATATATGTTCATGAGAAGAATATTCTGTAATTATTTCAAAATTTTCTGAGTTTGCACTTATGAAGACCTTCCTTGTAAGAGGAGAAAAGATTGTCGGTTCAAACTACATTGCAAGATTTTTTTCACATCTTCAAAGACTCAAATGGGACAGCTAGAAGAACAATAAATTATAAGTTACAACGTATTGATTTTTTTCAAAATTTTTGTATTGCAAATGCAGTTTTTTGACTGTTAATTGTATGTAACATTATCCTTACATACAATAGAATTTTCTTATGAGATGTTGGTAAATTTTTATTGCTTATCCAAATTTACCTCGACGTAAGTCGAAAACAACCTCGAATTTACGTCATTTTCGACTTACGCTGCTAGTCTTGAAACTTGCTGTCGTAAATTGGGGTATTACTGTACACATATCTGGCATTTAAAAATTTAAATCTCAATCAAGATGATACTAAAGTGATTATTAAGTGTATTACTCAGATCTCTGCATTTGTCTTTTGCCCAATTTTAAGCCAATTATATTATTATAATTATATATATATTATTAGTATTAAGCCAATTGTGGCAGGAGCATTATTATTTGCAATATAAACTTACTTTTTAAACAACAAACTTTGAGTCAAAGCTTTCATAATTGAGTCAACAATATCAGTTATAGTGGTTGTAATGAGCATAGAAATAATTTTCAAAAACTTCTTCCTTATTTTTAAATACATATCATGTCTGTGAATAAAAACTGCCAACTAAATAGAATTTCATGCATCTGTACTTTTATTAATTACAATGTAACAAGCAACAAATATTAAAATTATACATTTTATTTGATTATTGAAATTTCTGGCTATATCATGAATCTTTCTAGCAATGGTACCTACATATTTTAGCTTATATTATTTTCAAATTTCTTTAACTGCTCTGAACATCATTTCTTCCACTTTGTTGTTTATGAATGCTTTTGAGTGAGTTACCTGCAATCGAATGTAATATATATATATATGTTTTTCTTTTAAGCAGATGCAATTACCTTTTAATAGGCTTAATGAATAAACTTTATTTAAAATGAAATACCAATTTCAAACTTAACAATTTAGCTTTCAAAGGTTTTTCTAGAAATTTGTGAATACATTCTTTATGAACTCCAACAGAGTTTCTACATATTAAACATAAAATTTTAGTTTTTATTTGAAAAAAGTATTGAAAATTGGCTTTTTTTAATTTGTAATGTTAACTTCAATTAATCATTTTATTCACACTGCTAGAGAGATTTAAAATAATTTTTGAACATCTTAAAATGTATCTGAGTACAAATGTCTTTAATTTTCAATTTAATAAAAGATTTAAAATGTTGAGAATAACAATTTAGAATATTACCTTTCTCAATTATTTAGATGATTTTATTTAACCCGTTGGTGGCTATAAAATCAGACTTTATACAAATTTTGCTATTTTATTTTGCATAAATTTTTTATAAAGAATAGATCAGTTATGCACACAAAATTTGCACATGTCTTTTCTTTATCAAATACATCCTTTTTTTTTTTTTTTTTTTTTAATAAAAGTATATCTTTTAGACAGACTTCCTGCTTCATATCATTTTTGTTTACAAAATGGAAAAGTTGTATCTATTAAATGCAATAAAAGTTTTCTTGTTTGCAGCTTCCTCACAGTAATGCCCAAGTACAAGACAAGTATATATTCAATTTAGTTTGGAAAAGCTGAACTACATTCTGATCCTATATCTCAGATGATAATTTAAGAAGTTTATTTTTTTTCTTTGTTTCTTTAATAATTAATGTGTGATTTAATATTAAGTACAAAAAGTGGTAAATTTGGGTGGTAGCATAAACTGTAGATTAAGCTGTGACTTTTCATTAAACAGTTTTAGTTAGCAGTTTTATGGCAAATGAGAGCAAATAAGGATTTTTCCCACTCCTGTCCTTTTTTTAAGTAAGAATGCAACTACTGTGGTTACTATTTTTTTCATCATAGTCTACTAAAGCAACTATTTTTGATGCCATTAGGCAGTGACAGTCCTGTAATGTTATTTCAGTTGTATTGATGTAGCTTTCACTAAACGTTTTTACCATTTGCTTTGAAAAGTACAATAGAATCATTGCATATCATTTGATAGAAGATATATATATATCAGTTACTTTTGCTGTACATATATTTCATATTTTTAAAATTTTATTTACTCTCAGTTTTTATGGAACACACCTTGTTTTAAATTTTTAAAAAAATCTGCATTTTTATTGCATATAAAAAAGTGTATGTACGGTCATTTTCTTCTAAACATCAATGCCCTGTAGCATGCATTTTTGTAGTTTCATAATTTATTAATATGTCATCATTTCCATAACTTTCTAAAAAATTGGTAAATTTTCAAAAATCAATATTGAATGTTTGAGTTGGTGTCCCTTTCAATAATTGTTTTACTTCAGTTTTAAATGTACAAAATGCAGTTA
Organism: Maratus michaelseni; assembly: GCA_963931845.1. Taxonomy (NCBI): domain Eukaryota; kingdom Metazoa; phylum Arthropoda; class Arachnida; order Araneae; family Salticidae; genus Maratus; species Maratus michaelseni. The sequence continues at coordinate 254,165,089 of OZ007599.1, forward strand.
ACATGTCTTCTTTAGTAAGCCATACAATCTGCAGTGATCTTATAATTTCTTAATAAACTGTAATCAATGTCATTTGCTTGGTGTTCATTTGATGTTTTTCTATTTAGGAAGAATCTATGGAAGAAACTGGATGGAAACTTGTGCATGGAGATGTTTTTCGACCTCCTCGATATCCCAAAATTTTTGCAGCTGTTATTGGTAGTGGAATACAAATATTTTTGATGACCTTCATTACAATTTGTAAGTTGCATCAAATTATTTTATTAAAGTTGAGAATTTTCTTAATCTACTCATGTATATATAATGAAAGAAATTCTCTTGAAGATTTTGAAAGAATTTAGATAAAAAAAGAATCATATATGGCACTTATAAATATTTTTTGCAATATTTTATTAATTGGTACTAAGTTTTATTTAAAAAAATTATTTCCTTTGAATATTTCTATTTTTATAAGATTAATGTTTTAAGGTTGCTCCTACTGAGTCAAGACTTCACATTCAAATCAGGATAATTTCTAGAAAGGTTTATAAATATTGAGCATCTTAAATGACTGTACAGTACAAGACCCATTATCTGGAAACCTTGGGGCCAAACAAAGGCTTTCCGGATTTTGAAATTTTCTGGATTTTGGGTGTCCTTGAAATTCAGATTTTTTTTCAGCAACCTCTTGATAAAATTCACATTTTTTTTTGTGACCATTGTCAAAAAATCTTGATTTTTTTCCTCCACTGATTGATGAAATTTGCAATTTTATTCTGCAACGCTTCACGAAATTCACGATTATTTTCTGTGATTGTCCAACGAAATTCTCGATTTTTTTTTTTTCTTCCCTCGATCTAATGGCAGAATTTACGATTTCATCCGTGACTGACTGATGAAATTCACAGTTGCCTATTGTGAGTAATTTGCTAAATTTTAGAAAAAAAAATTTCTGAACTTGTTTCACAAAATTCACGATTTTTTTTTGTCTGAACCAATTGATAAAAATCACGATTTTTTTTCTGCAACCGATTGAAAAAAATTTTCGATATTTTTACGCAACCTCTTGATGAAATTTATGATCTTTTCCATGATTGTTTGACAAATTTTGCAATTTTTTTTCTTTGATCGTTTTATAAAATTTGCAATTTTTTTCTACAATTGTTGGACGAAATTCTCATTATTTTTCAGAGATTGTTCAATGATTTTCCTAGTTTTGGTTTTCTGCTACAGTTTGACTAAATTCTCTTTTTTTTTTCCTTTCTTGACTGATTGAAGAATTGTTTATTAAGAATTCGGCCAAAAGTTAATATTTGGCAAAAGAATTACATGCCTATATCTTGTATCTTACTTTCCAGCACATTCAGAATACTGTAACAAAACTTATCCCGTTCAAATAGGTGAAACATTATGTTTAAGTAAACAAGTTGGGAAACACATGACACGTTTGGAAACCCAATATCAGCAATTACCATCAATAGTAAAAAAAAAAAAATCTGATTTCTTTTGTGCAGTCCTGTATGGAATCTATAGATTTGTATGTATAATACATAGTATTCTATACAATTTACTTTAGTTATTAAACGTATAGCACATTTGAAAATTCCCTTGCAGCAAATTTCACCAATAAACGAAAATCTGCTCGAGATCTTTTGTGCAGCCCTGTACAGGATCCATAAAATTTATATACATCAAGTAGTATGGAAAAAATTAGTTAAGTTTAAAAATGCATACCACATCTACAAATTAAATCAGTGGGAGACAAAAATTTCCCTTGACACGAAATTTTTTTTGTGTCACCGGCTAATTGTGTCATGCCACCATTCATGACTTCATTCACATCAATGCATGTTTTGTTTTTTCCTTGCGATTCCATGGAAATCGCTGATTGATTTTGTGTAAAAATAAGAAAAGACGAAATCTGCTGAAAATCGTAAAAGTAGCATCCCCGAGTTTGTTAATATTACTTACCTTTGTGTTTGTGCACGTTATTTTGTGACTCTATGCACAAATTTAATATTGTTGGGATTTTTTTTGCAAAATTTGCTGACTATGCAGGAAACATTTTCCCATGGTATTTTTTCCTGTTTTTGAAAATTCTACCAGGAAAAAAAAAAAAAAAAAAAACTGTAAACCGTGGGCAAATTGTATTAGAATATGTGAGAAGGGAGGGTACAAGCAAACAAATAGAACTCTGCTATTCCACGTGTATTCAAATGATACAGCGGTATAGTCAGAAAATTGATTCAAAGTGTGAGGAGGGGTGAAATTCTGATGAATTTTTTTAAAACAAAACATTATATAAATTATTTTTAAACTAAAATTTGCCAGAAAAATTATTTTTCAAATTTTGAGGGGGGGGGGGGAAGGGGACAGTGCTCCCCCGTCTATGCCACTGAAGTAACATATTATTTTAGTGTTTAATTCATTGAAACAATGGACTTAAAAAATTAAAAATCTGTAAAATTTTTAAAAAATTCCAAGAATCTGCAAAAAAATTACAAATTCAGAAAACTTTCAGATGAAACTTTTCTGGGTTTTGGGTCCTTCCAGATTTTGGAATTCTAAATAATGGGTTCTATACTGTACAAGAGGAATGACATTTATGAAGACATTAGATGGAAAATAACTAATGTTATGATAGTGCAGTTGAATTTTTGTTAATTTTCAGATTTTATAGTGTACTTATGCTCTTTCTATTTTGACAAAATATTTGAGTTTTATTTCTTTGTATGAAGAAAATGATATAGCTATTTATATCTGCTAAAATTTAATAAAAACTTATTCTTATCTGACTTTTGGTTAAAAACTTTCTGTTCATTCAACTATTAGATATACAGTCGGCTCTCGTTAATTTGAAATCGTCAGGATCACAAGAAATGTTCAAATTATGGAAAATATGAGAGGAAAACATGTTTAAAGGGGTACTATTACAAAGGAATTAATGTTATAGTATTTTTTTAATTTATTTCGGCTGTTATCGTTAGAATATGACTTAATATTACATTAAAAGATACAAATACATAAACTAATTAATAATATTAAAATAATATCAATAAAACATAAAAATTAATAATAGAGTATAAAACAACTGCATTTTAAAATTTTTATTAATTGTACGATAATTTTCTGACCTGAAATTATATGAACATTTAAAAAATTATTTACACTATTTATTATCACTATGAAAAAATTTATCAATTGTTGTTTGCTTAGTCCTATTCATTTTTGACTTTTTAGCCAGTTTTTCTATTTGTAACAAACAGTTAAGTTCTTTGTCCGATGATGGCTGCATCAGGATCAATGTACGCAAACACTCAATTGATTGTGCAATTGACTTTTCTGTGGGTAAGGAAATCACTTGGGACATAGTAGCAGAATCACCAGAATCTGATTCCATCTCCTCATTACATTTCTCGTGAATTGTTTCAACAATTTTTTCCTCAGTTAAGGGTCCAGATAGTACTTCTAAACTATTGTCAGCTGCTATATACTCTGCGAATGTAATGTTACACTGGAACTTTTCAGAAAAGTTTGAAAATTCTATTTCTTCGAAAGGTCTGTCATTTTCGTCATTTGCATTACAACCATTCTTTTTAGATGGATGGATAAGTCTGGCATGTCGAAAGCATTCTTCTATTGTTTCAGGTTGTACGGCGTCCCACGCTGCATATAAATCGTTGACGGCCATGAGTAATGTTATGTCGTAGCTTTCTTTAAGATCCATCAAAAATAAAATTTGTTCTAGAACCCTTTTACGATAATGAGTTTTTAAATTTTGGATTATACCTTGGTCCATCGGTTGCAGTTGTGCTGTAGTATTAGGGGTTAAATATTCAATCTTTATAGAGCTCAGTGTTGGTAGTTTATAATGACTCTGCACATTATCTAGCAGCAATAGAATTTTTCTGTTTTGATAAGAAATTTTTTTATCCAGTCCTTTTAACCAACTGATGCAGATTTCACGCATCATCCATGCTTTGGCATTTGCCACATAATCAACAGGCCGTGTTTTAACCCCTTTGAAGCAACGTGGCTTAGTTGATTTACCAATAACTAACAATTTTAACTTCTCACTTCCATCCATATTGGCAGCTACCATCACAGCTATCCTGTCTTTTGTAAGTTTGTCACTTGTGCACGTTTCACCTTTAAATGTTAAAGTCTTATTAGGAAGAAGTTTATAAACCAACCCTGTTTCATCGGCATTAAACAAGTCTTTCATTGCATAAGTAGAAATGAGTTTGGGTAGCTTTTCGCAGAATTCATTGCAACAGCGAAGTCTATAGCACCACTTTCACCACACACAGTTTTGTGTACGATGTTATTTCAGTGCTTAAAAAGTGTCAGCCATCCTTCGCTGCAATTGAAATTTTTAATTTCCACTCAAAGGTACATTTCTTGCCAATGCCTCCTTTGTCCATAACAGTAAAGCTTCCTGTAAATCCTCATGGGCTGCTGTTCTCATATGTTTTCGTCCTTTAGCAAATCTTTCCTTTTCCCATGATTTCAGAATGAATTCTTTATTTTTCAAGTAAGTAGAGAGCGTATTCTTTTTTATTCCATATTCTGAAGCAATTTCTGTCTTAGATCGGCCACATCCTACCTTTTTAATAATTTCCACTTTAGCATCTAGATTTAAAGATTTATAACTTCCACGTGGAGCCATATTTTAAAGAAATAAAATCTTTTACTTTCTCAAAAAACACTTTAACAGCAAGTAAAACTACTAACTGAAAAATTTTATCCCTACACTGCAGATATAGTGTAGTGATAAAACAGGTTTCCCCTATCTTTAACAGATGTCCGCCCTGTGGAGTGGATTTCTTGAAATGTCATTGGGTCAAATGTTAGAGAAGGGATTAGGAACAAGCACAATGGAAGAAGGGGTGAAGGTATCATTGATGGACACTAAGAAAGCAGATTCAAATGCATGGGATTATATGTATACTAGTTCAAAACAATTCTGACAAAAATGAAAGAAAGAAAGTTATTTCAAGGATCTGAAGTCCATGAGAAAGTAAGGAAAAATGAAAAAATGGAATTCTCATTAGTTCAAATTAAACAAAGTCAAGAGAAAATGAGTTCGAATAAATGAAATTTTATAACGTTATTCTGCCATAGAAAATTTCGGGACTTCATGTTTAGTTCGAATTAAGCGAAGATTCGATTTATCTGACTTCGAATTAACAAGAGCCGACTGTATAATAATTTATATTGTGACAGTGGGATAGAGATTTCATTTAAATTTCAGATTTTATAAGGAGTACCAGGGGTGATTATGTTCCGGTTATATACTGAAAATCTGGTGTTTTTTCATTTTCAATACCAGGATTCTGGTTTTTCTGATAGAGATTTAGTTTAATCGGTCATGGGGGAAAAAATACGAAATTTGCCAGTCAGTCACTGGAGGAAAAAAAAAAAATCATAAATTTTGTCATTCCTTTCACGGGTAGAATATCGCAAAATTCGTCAGTCTCTCATGAAAATAAAAACACTAAATTCATCAATTGATCATGGGAAAAAAACTCAAAATTAGTCAGTTTTTCGGCTTTCTATCCTGTTATAATTTGAGTTTTTCTTTTTACAGTTTTAAAAATGCTCCTAAAAGAAAAAATCCTGTAAAACTTGCTTTTATATTTCCAAAATTGAGTATGAACCCTGATTTATTGATATAGTATTTAGGGAAAAATTGTTTGTCTATTAACCAATTATCCTACTTCCCATGCTTTCTGATGTGAAATTTTCTAATAAGACAAAGGAAGACCAAAAAATAAACCTCTCATTACAATGTGGATATGAACCCACAAGTATCACAAACCTTAAAAGTGGAAGGTTTGACTGACTAAACACTTATCATTTAAAGATGGGATCAAATCAGTATGTTTTTGTGTATGAGTACTACTACAGTGTCTAGAAATATATTATAAAAAATATACTTCTAGACACTGTAGTACTACTAATTAAAAGGACTAAACAAACCAGTATGTTTTTTGAACAAGATACGAGAAAGTATCTTTCTTTTAAACAGTGTAGTTTTTATTAAATTCATCCCCCCCCCCCTTCTCACTGGAGGTACTTTTGTTCTAAAGTCACCACTATTCTAACTAAAATTTCAGGTATTTTTTCATGGACCCACAGTCACCCGTGAAGTGCTTATTATGCTGTTTTTCTTTTGATCAAACATTTGAGGTTTATTTCCATATACAAAAAAAGTATTTGTAATTACCAAATTTTAAAACAATGGTTTTACCTGACTTTTAATTCACCCACTTTAAAATGAAATGAAATAAAATGAATTGAACTCTGTAATTTAAAATTAAGATAAATTTGCAAATGTAAAGGTAATGAGAATTTATTCTTATTATCTAGTTATCAAAATTAAATGCTCTTTTATATAATTTAAGCAGTCGTGTAACTGCATTCGAGGAAACCCACGGCAAAACTGAATTTTGAGCCTTCCTGCCCCATTCTTATAAGTGTAAACAAAAATAATAGTAACAAAATTTGTATTGTATTTATAAGTAAAAGGTGTTTATATATATATATATATATATATACACACACACATACACACACAAGACTGCAAATTCTTTAATAGTGAGAAATAAATTAATGTTATGTGACTCTTCACTATAAATATTTCTTCTATTACTGTAAAATCCTGACTATAAGCCCCCCTCAAAAATATGTCCCTCCATCCACTTTTAAAATTTTTTCTTTTCTTTTCCACTCCTAAATATAAGCTTCCCGCTCAATTTTGATTTTAAAAATTCTAGGGAGAAAATTGTCCACCTTTTTGATCTTTTGTCAGATTTCCACTTTTATATAATTTCAATAAAATACCTGCTCTGCACAAAAAGTTTAAAATGTTGAGAATCTTAAAAAATTCTGTACTATTTCTTGCTCTCTAATAACAAGAAGTAAAAATCAATCATTTAAATTACAACCCCCACCATCTGAAATGTATGCTTCCATCTCCTCCTCAGCATAAGTAAATAACCAATGATCTAAATTAAAACCCTCTTCCTCTGAAATTTACACTTCTTCCTCCCTCACTCAGCATAAAAAGTTTAAAATTTTTAAAACTCTTTTATGCTCTATTGGTTTCTCTCTAGGGAAAAATCGCAAAATAAAACCAAGCTTTTTCATCAGACGATCGCGAAATAAAACTGGGATTTTTGTCAGGTGATCACAAAATGAAACTGAAGTTCATGAATAAATTGCAAAAAAATTGTGAATTTCGTCAATTGGTGACTGAAAAAAATTGGAAATTTTGTTAATCAGTCGTAGAAAAAAAAAATCGTGAATTTTGTCAATATGTTGCAGACAAAAGCATGAATTTTGTCAATAGGTTATGGGAGAAAAAAAAAACCTTAATTATTTAATCCCAACAAATATATATAATTTTTTGTCATTAGAAAAAATATTCACGACTTTCTATTGAAAAATCGGATCAACCCATTTAAAGCCAACCCGACCCACAAAAAAAAAAAATAGCGTTCATCCAAAATGCAAGTCAGGTAGGAATTAATTGGGTTACCTGACCTGATGCAGGACTCTATCTGCAATTTCAATTTTTATTTAAGAAAGGGACTTTTTGTAAATAATTACTATTTTTTGTGGGCACTCTATATCACGAATTAAAGTACATAATTTAAACAAACTTCTGATTCAGTGAGACCTTGACATAAATTGTGCTGATTAGGTTTTGGTGTAAACTGCCCAACCGGTGGAGCTGCTATGCTGCATTTTTCTAGGTTTCGTCGTTAGCTACACGTCAAGAACTAATGCACAGAATTTCATCAAACTTCAGATTTACACCTTGACGTAAATAGATGCTTATTATGTTTTGGTGTAAATCGTCTGACAGGTGGCATTGCTATGTTGCATTTTGCATGATTTGCACAATAACTATATCTCAAGAACTAATACACAGAATTTCACCAAACTTCAGACTCTGTTAGACCTTGACATAAGTAGATCCTTATTAATTTTGGGTGCATACTGCTCAACAGGTATCGCTGCTATGCTCCATTTTTCACAATTTCTGTGATAGCTATGTCAAGCTTGAATAGATTTTGGTTATTTAATTTTGGTTGCAGACGATTTCACTTAAATAGAATAAAGTTTTTTGATGGCCATAACATGCGAGTTAGTATTGAAAATGCATCTCTGGCAACAATATTTCATGGAGTAAGGGAGGAGGGGGGGGGGGTAGATTATTTTTTATTTCTTTGTTTTTAACAAATAAATGACAAATGATCCGAAATTCAGAATCTCTGAAGTCTGAATTGTAGATTTTGTACTGTGTGAGTTTCGGCAAGTAATTCAACATATGTGTTGAGTACAATGGTAATACTGAATTTATTTTCCAATGAAGAGCTTTTGCTGCTACAAAATTCTTTTTTTGCTGCTAAAAAGGTCATTTTCCTGCTCCCAAAGTCATTTTTTGCTGCTCCAAAAACTGATTTTGCTGCTCCAAAAGTCATTTTTTGCTACTCCAAAAGCCGTTTTTGACTGCTCCAAAATCTTCCTGAGTGAGTGTGACTCTTGTAAATATCACTCATCTAAAATCTTCATTCCTGCTGAAATTTTTTCTTGGCCCCCAAGGAAGGGAGATTTCTCAATATGTGGGGGAAAGCAAAAATTTTCTTTTTTTGTAGTTTGGCTGTTCTCACTCAGATTTTTTTTACTTGTTGTTGCTACAAAGAAGCAATACAGCATAAAATCTTTTTTTAAAAATTATAGAATTTTAAAGATTTTAAACTTTGTGTGCTAAAAGGGAAGGAAAAAGAAAATCAGATTTTTTTTGGGGGGGGAGGGGGGGGGGTAATTTAGATGATTATTTAATTACTGTTACCTTAATTTCGGGTAGATAAGCCACCCTGGCGTGTACGCCGCTATGTCCAAAAATCATTTTAAAAAACTGAAATTCCATCTAATACGCCTCACCACCGCACAAGCCGCACTTTATTAAAAGTGATATAGTACTACTGTAGATGCCATATTGAATAGTTTTGTGCTTTTTTTAAACAACTTAAAAATTAACATTTTAAATTTAGTACAAATAATGAAATTAAATAAATAAATTACTCACTTACTTTTGGTTTGCGAATTTATCCAATCGCATTGCGTATTCCAGCCTTGAATCAGTAAGTAGAAATATATTTCATGGAATTCTTAATATAAAACATTAAACATTTTTTTTTATTATTCGAATCCATCAATTAAATAACACAACATAAAATTCTGAAAATAACTAATAATAAACAATCCTTTGGACAACGTGATATATTGGCAAAAGTGGGGAGGGGCTTATACATGTAATTTTCTGGAAAATATCCTCAATACTAACTCTTAACATTAATGTATGTTAATAGAAAATAATTGGTGCACAATAAAGTATATTCCGTAAATATTTTAAAATAATATGTTCTAAGAAAGTTTTAAAATAAACAAAAAAAAAACATTCACAAGCGCACACACGCAAAGGTTACAAGAGAATCCACTTTTCTGTTAAAATGCCGTGATGATGCAAAACTATTCAAGTTCTATTCTTTAAGTAATTAAAAAGAATCCGTGAATGTGCCAGCAACTTCATGTTGTTTGAGAGCTGGAAAAAAAAAAATATTGAGCTACATGCAATCAGAAAAAAAAATCATTGAAAGAAAAAGAGCGAAAAGCAAAATAAGTTTATTTCCCTAGCTATTAAAAAAAAAAAAAAAAAAAAGATATCTCTTATTTCTTGACAGATTTCGTTGAAACTTTCAGCAAGTTGCGATAATAGTAAATTAAGCTGTGTAACAAAATATTATTAAAATATAATAAGTTATTAGAAAATTACAGTACCCTGCAAAAATGTCTAGTATAGAGCAACCTCAAAAGAGAGGAGAGAGTTATCTTCGATGTTTGTTTATTCATCTCCGTGTCTGAAGTTGAACGTTATCAAAATGAGATCATTATTTTTGGATAGATAGTGTGTTTCGTTATGCAGAAAGAAACCGTGCATATATACATATATATTTTAATTAAGGGAAAAAAACTTAAATGGGATGTTTATAGTATGCTTAGAAAATCAATCTAAATAGTATCCGAAATAGTAAAGATGCAGCAGCGAATATTTTTGTTTCATTATAGATAAATAATGTATTCATCATAATCATAACAGATTTATAAATCAACCAAAATGTAGCTAGTTTTGTGTATTGTTGCATAAAAAATTTCATCAAGGGGTGAGTGAAAACACATTCCTGCCAAATAGTTTTGGTATTGGTCTTACAAACAGAATGTTTTCAAAGAATGAAATGTGTTAAAAAATGGAGGAAGGGGGATTTTTATAACTTTACAGTATTTATTTTTTATTCGAATCCTTCAAAACTTGATGAACAACAACTATCTAACTTAAACAATTTGAAGAGTTCTTCATCGTTCATTGGGTCATCATGATCGCTATCCGAAGTATCTGAATTCTCATCAATAAAAGAGCAATCACTTTCAGGCAAAATTATTTCCACCTTTCGAAAACCAGATATGATTACACTATCTTTCACCAATTTCCATGCCTTCGCGACCCAGATTACTACTTCGACGTACGTCGCTTTTTTCATTTTGCTGGAATTTGTGAAAGAGTGCATGCCACTCCTCATCCAATCTTCCCACAGTTTTCTAATTTCACCTTTGAAAGCTTTATTCACAGTGAAGTCCAGCGGCTGCAAGACTTTAGTCAGCCCTCCTAGGATCACTCGACATCTTTTTTCATTCAGCTTTTACTGAATCCAAAAGGTGGGAACGCATGGAGTTGACAATCAGGATAGCACGTGGCTCAAAAAATGCTCCTTTTTGTTTTTGAAAGGATTCTTTTAGCCACTCCAACATAATGTTTTCATTCATCCATCCCTTTTCATTGGCACGAATAACCACGTCCTTTGAGAATTCACCTTTGGGTGTAGTCTTTCTTTTAAAAATGACAGGGGGTTTCAATTTTTGCCCATTTGCTGCATAGGCTAACACACATGTAAAGGAAGTCTTTTCGTTCCCTGTAGTGGTTATAGAAATTGTTTTTTCTCCTGTATTGCTATCTGTGCTGTTACGTGGAGAATCAAAAGAAGGGGAACCTCGTCCAATGTTTATGATTTGATTATCATTCAATTTTTTTTTCGTGAGCAACTTTTCTCACAAAATTAAAAAAAAGAAGACTTTTTGTCTTCCCAGTCTGCAGGCAATTTTTGACCAACCGTCGTTTTGACACAAACGGAGAATTGTTTCCTCTTCATAAATCAGTAACACCAGTTAGGGCTACCTCTGAAATTTGTTATGCCCATTTGCTCTGCAATGATTTTTGCTTGCAGGCGAATTGTTATGGTTTACACAGCTAATCCTTTCTCCCATTGTTTCTTAATCCATTTAACAAGATTATCCTCTAAATTGGCCCATGCCACAACACCAGTTCTTTGAGCTCACTTATGTCTTGGAATCTGTTGCAAATCAACTTTTTCTAACTTCCATTAACGAATGCAACGCTTGTCGATTTCATATTCATGTCCAGCAGCATCGTTCCCTATTTTTTTCACTCTTTCAATTACCACGAGCTTGAATGCAGCAGTATAACGTTTTCGTCTTGTAGGAGCCATTCTTTTTTCAACTCAAAATCTGCAGTAAACAATTTTTAAAAATGTTAAAAATCACAGCTTGCACTGAAGAGCTAAAAGCAAAGATGAAAGCACTAGCAAAAAGCAAAGAATATTCAGAACTCTGTCGGTATTTCATCCACGTGACTTTATGCTCTCATTGATTGAACATCTAACCCACCGCTTGTAGTGTTGCCAGTTTGCTACTTTTTTAAAAATTAGATTCTTGATTGCTGCAACTTTTTCGAAGTAGAAATATTTGCTTTATATAATGACAGATTAAATAATGCAACTAAAATACACATGTGGAGCTAATGGTTAAAAAATAAAAAAGCCAAAGCTTTGCGAATTGCTTTGGGTTATGAGAATTCCTACTCCCAGAATTCCTGGCCAAAATGAGAACAAAACTAACTTGTCATGCTACTTTCAGTTAGTTCCTTGTTCGATGGTTGGTACCACTGAAATGAACTGAAGTGATTGCGCATGAATGACGTCGTTCATGAACCAAAACAAACTTTTTGCTTTAGTTCTTCTGTGGTTTCGACATTATCATGTAGATGTTCGTCACCGAATTCCTAACATATTTTGAGTGATTATTATTTCCCATTCATGAAACATTTTTAATATATTGTTTTTAGGTTTTTCACTCAAAAATATTACATGATCTGATTTTTTTTTTTCTGGAAAAAATTGTGAATATTTCGTATTTTCCGCACCGGCAGATAAGCCACAAAAGGTAAAATTTAACTTTTAAACACTTATAAGCCGAAATTACGGTACAAGAAAGTTATAAATAGAGCAAAAAAAATTAAAGAATTAAGATTTTAAAGTTATGAGATGCAGAAAAGCGAGAGAAGCAGAAATTTTGAAAGGAGGAGATAATTCATATAATAGATTACCATAATTTCGGGTAGATAAGCCGCGGCTTATACGTGTTTAAAAGTTAAATTTTATCTTTTGCGGCTTATCTGCCGGTGCGGCGTATACGAAGTAATAACGATTTTTCCAGGAAAAAAAAATCGAATCATATACATATTATAGAGTGAATATTTGAAAAACAATATTAAAAATGCTTCACGGATTAAAAATAACGATCGCTCAAAATATATCGGGAATTTGATGACGGACATTTACACAATAATAATATCAAAGATATAGAAAAACTAAAGCAAAAAGTTTGTTTTGGTTCGTGAAAGACGTCATTGTTGCACAGTCACTTCAGTTCATTTCAGCGATACTGACCATAGAACAAAGAACTACTAACTAAAGAACTCTTCAAATTATTTAACTCCGATAGTGATTCGTCAAGTTTTGATGGATTCGAATAATTAAAAAAAATTCCAAAAATAACCCAACCCCCCCCTTTTTTATTAACAAATTTCATTTTTCAAAATCACTGATCGCTTCATGACTACATTTTTAAAAATACACAAACCTCCCTAAATTTTGATTGATTTATAAATCTGTTATTATGATGAATACATTATCTAATCTATAATGAAATAAAAGTAATCCCCTCATCCTCTTTACTATTTCTGTTACTCAGATTGCTTTTCTAAGCATGTTATTGAATATCCCATTTAAGTTCTTTTTATTTCATTATAAAAGAAAAAAATCTATGCATGGTTTCTTTTTGCATAACGAAACGTATTACTCAAAGATAATGATCTCATTCTGATAACGTTCAACTTCCTGCTGCTGCTCCACTCCAACTCCCCAGAGTTGAATAAACAAACTGCAGATAGCTCTCTCCCTTTTTATAGTGGGGGTTTTGTGGAGTGCTGTAATTTTCTAATAACTTATTATATTTTAATAAAATTTTGTTACACAGCTTAATTTACTGTTATTGCAACTTGCTGAAAATTTGAACAAAATCGGACAAATAATGGAGATAATTTTTTTTTTTTTTAATTGCTAAGATAAAACACCGGTTTTGCTTTTCATTTTTTTTCTTTTAAATTATTTTTTCTGTTTGCTTGCAGCTCAATAATTTCTTTTTACTGCACTTACGCAAAGTGAAATAGTTGACACATTTAAAGAATCCTTTTTATGCTTAGTTTTGCATAATCGCGGCGTTTTAACAAAAAAGAAAGTACATTCTCTTGTTTTCTTTACGTGTGCATAGTTGCGAATGTTGTATTTTTTATTTTCAATAATGAACATATGTATTCAATTTTTATCTGTTTATTTTAAAACTTTCTTAGAACATTTTACTTTAAATATTTACGAAATATATCAAATAGGGTACCAATTAATTTCTGTTAATAGACATTAATATTTACGGTTAGTAGTGAAGAGATTTTCAAAAAAACGATCCAAGGCTGAAATGTGCGATGCAATTGTTTAAATTCACAAACTAAAAGTAAGTTATTTATTTTCATTATTTGTATTAAATTTAAAATTCTAATTTTTAAAGTGGTTTAAAAAAATGCGCGAAAATATTCAATATGGCGTCTACAGTAGTACGTACACCACTTTCAATAAGTGCGGCGTATACGATGGAATTTCTGCTTTTTTTTACCATTTTCGGACATAGCGGCGTATACGCCAGGGCGGCTTATCTACCCGAAATTACGGTATTTATTTACTGTTACTATAGGATATTAAATAGATCAGAAAAAAAATTTTAATTTAAAGAGTTGTAAAGGTTAAACTATGTGTATTTGTTACCTGAACATGGAGGAGGAGGCACAGAATAAGTGGTAATTTTTTGGTGGATTTAGATGATTGATTATTTTTAAATACAATAAAGTAACAAAACAGAAAAATATTTTTGTTAAATATTTAAATTTTGTGTGCTAGATGAGGGTGTGTTTGCGTGGGAGGAGGGATTTTAATGATATTTAAGTGGAAATGCAAAAGATTTCACCCTCTGATTTACCTTTTTTACTTCTAAATTAATGTTGTTAACAGTTTTAATGATTTTTTTGAAATCTCAATTATAAGCTTGCCACCCAAAATTTAACTGTTTTTGCTTTTGAAAAAGAGGGGCGTATAGTCGAATTTTATGGTAAATATTTTTCCATATATAAAATTGTTTACATTAATTCAAGGAAAAAACATTGAAGATTTAAGGAATAATGGACTAGGAGACCAATTTGTCAAAAAAAAAAAAAAAAAAAAAAAAAAAAAAAATGCATTTTCTACAATGAAATCCATTATAGTTACCAAATACTTTAAATATTGAAAACTAGAAATTCATGAATGTTGTCTTTTTTGTTTGTGTACAATTAATTACCTTTTCAAAACTTGGGGCATCTATGGCATTTACCACCTCATCCACTGAATTTAAAGACGCAAAAAATTTCAACAGTTTTCCCCCTTCCCCCCCCCCCCCAATTACTTGCAGTATGTCATGGCAGTTTAAAATTTATAGATGTTAATACTAAGATCTGAATGCACAGATTTTGTTGTAAATATCGTGATTGTTGAACCACTATTTTGTACACATGACCTGGTAAAAGAAAAAATTGTTCTTAAGTACAAGTACCCCTTGATTTATTGAATCATTTGTGCAGGTACAAAAAATTAAAAAAAAGATTGTTTATTCTCATATAAGGTGGGTGCTCCTGATATGGTCATGCTAAAGTTTAAGAATTTTCCCTATCATCATTTTGAAGAAAATCAAAACCGGTTTATTTTTTTTATCGTTCTTAGGTTAATGGACTTTCATAAAAAAAATATTGCATTCTCCATGAAAACTGTTTTACTAGTCCAAAAAAATAGAATTCCAAAAGTCTACCAAGTGGCCATATCAGGAACATGTGCACATTATATGGCCATCATTGTTCCATGTTTCACAAATTGTGATTTTCATCAGTTCAAAAATGCTGTTCTGCTAAATTAAATAATTTTTTTGTAAAATAAATAAACATGATACTCAATAATTATTTTTGTTATTCAAAAGTCAATTTGAAACAGGATTTTTCATCAAAAATGAAGTTTACAAAATTGACATTACAATTTAAGTTTTCATTTAGAAAATAAATTGAAATCCTTTTAGAGTTTAAAAAAATTCAGTAAAGCAAATTACTTATCGCAATTGGAACAAATAAAAACATCTTTATCCTAGGCTTGCATGGTGCACTTGAGCCATATCAGGAGCAGGTCAGCTTTCACGAAAATAATTTGATTTTGAACAACTCATAAAATATGCACCATCAATGACAGCACCAATTGATAGAGCATTAAGAACTGAACAGAGTATGATGATATTCATAAAAAACATCTTTTAAAAACGTGTGTAAAAAAAGGGAGACTTATCAGGTAAAAGCAAGAAGAGATCACACCGAAAACATAATAGGAAATCAAATTCCACAACCTAGCTGAATGGCAAGTGATCACATAATACACCAGGAGGCTCCTTCATGGTATGCTCATGCCATTTAGTGAATTTTTTTGATTAGATAACGTATAATAGGAGGATGGTAATGTTCAACATGACCATAACAGGGGCACCTACATAATTTTTGCTTTTGGTTGAAATGATTTTGATTTCTTAGTCTTTGTTTGAAGGTGTTTCAATAAATTTACTGATACAGATAATACATTATTTAGGAATTTGTTAAATTGTAAAATTCTGCATTCAGTTTACATTTGTAGTCAGAAAACATAATTTTTAATTGTGTAACATTTGTTTTATACTATTTTTTCTAGTTTTTGCTATGCTGGGGATGTTATCTCCTGCATCAAGAGGAGCTCTTATGACTGCAGCAATTTTCTTATATGTGTTTATGGGGTATGTTAAATTCAAAATGTTAAAGAAATATTAATTTCTAAATGTTTTTGTAAAGAAAGCATCCTTTACACATAAGAAATCTATCTATATATAAATTTAATAAGTTAATAAGAATTGACCCAATTCAGTTCATCAATAAAAAAATCATTAAGAGATCAGAGATAATTTACCTCAAATATGCTAAAGTGCCAAAAATTAATAGCATATAATAGAATAGTCAAATATTTCAATTGTCCTGTGGCTCAGTTTTGTTATACAATTACTCAATTCTGGCATGAAATAATTTCTTTTCTAAATATAATTATTTTCAGTCTTATAAAATAATTTTAGAAATCAGAGTTTATTTTAAATAATGACTTAAAAAAGAAAAGAAACAAGATTGTTAAATATTGTGTACATGTATGTAAGACATAGGCTGGCATTGCTTTACTTCTCCATCATTTTGATTTAACTTATTTGTAGTCATGTCATGGATTAATTGATGAAACCAACTTTAATTGGGACATGATTTTTAATCCTTTTTTCCTTACATCATAGTTCTTTTAAGTCCAGGTCCATTTGTAGAATTTGAGGATACTTTCACTTTTGGAAATGGTTCCGAAAGTTAAAGTATCCTCATTAAAACACTGCAACCAAAATTTAAAAATTAAAAATAGGCATTTTAGAGACCAACCTCAACTATTCAATGCAGAAACTGCAACCAAAATTGAAAAAGTAAAAAAATGCCTTTTTAGTAGCCGACCTCAGCTGAGTGCAATAAAAAACACTGCAACCAAAATGAAAAGGTAAAAAAATGCCTTTTTAGAAATTGACTTCAGCTATCTAATGTAAAAAATATTTAAAATCATTGAAATGCAAACGGGATATTTCAAAAGAAAGTTATGTTTAACATTAGCTTGTGTGCGCCTTCACATGGCTGAAGTAGTCTATTAAGATGAAATATAAAAAAACTAGAAAATATTCTATTTTAAACATGTTTTTGTTTTTGAAATCTAATAACAAACTTGTTTCACTAGAACCAAGAGAATTTAAGGCAGAAACAAGTTCCTTATGCATAGATTTTATAGTTTATACATTATGTTTTGTTAGTTAAAATACAGTGCACAGACTGAAGCACCCCATCTTGACATAATTTTAAATTAGTAATTTTGTCCTATGGAAGAAATGTTAATTACAAAATTATACAGTATTTTAATTTTATATAGGTCACCACTGTATATCTATTAACCATTTGACTAGAGACTCGAATCATTTGTGAAATTCTCTAAAAAAAAATAGTTTTTTTTTTTTAACCTAGCCTAGAAGTCACTGTTAAAGAATGTATATACTCTGCAGATGAAAATAAGAGACGGGAGACATAGATCACAGTTGGGTAAACTTCTGAGTAACAATTTCTTCAAGTTGATATTCAAAATATGATTTTATGTGTGTGAATATCTGAAATTTTATTATTCCATGCTCTGTATAGAGGATCCAACTGGATATTTCTTCCTTCTACCATAGGAGGGTGGGGAGTTGGTACACTGCATAAATATCACTTATCACAATGAGTTTTGTATAGAGGGTCCTAACTGGTCCTAACTCCACCCTTCCTGCTACCTGACTAGGAAAATAAAAGTTGTTACACTGCATAATTATTGCTTATCACAATGAGTTACATGAACATTTTATTTTTTCATTTTCCATCTAATCCTGCAAGCATAGTAAAATTTATTTCTGTTTTAGGTGTGTTTCAGGGTATTTTTCTGCAAGACTTTATAAAACTTTAAGGGGTATAGAATGGAAGAAATCAGCGCTTTATGTGAGTATTTACATGTCAATGTTTTTTTCATTGTAATATTCAGGGTTTCCTGAAAACATTGAAATGTGATTTAGTTTTTTACCTGTTGGTGATATGTAGGCAGGGCTACTACACCACATGGAGAACCTGAAAAACTCATGGAATTTGGGAATTGGGCAAATAAGTCAGGATAAAGTCAGGGAATTCCAATATTTTATCCAAAATCTGGAAAATTCAAGGAATTTAATAAAATTTAAGGGTGATTGCCAAATAAGTGCAGGCTATGTCCAATGACGGGCGAGGAAAATCTCCAGGTTTTCGTTATTATAAATTCCAGTTTTTCTTCTCTAGAAACTTCATCTAAATCACCCCGCTTCTGAAATTTCCACTTTCTTTTTTTGGCTCCCCCAGATCCACACAGTTTAAAAATTTAAAATTTCATTAAGTACTTTTTTGAAACTTTTCTTCAATATTTGTTATTTTAAACTGACAATTAATATAACTAATAAATAATTTCAAATCTCTTCAACCCCATCCTAAAATATGTGTCCCTTCACCCAGTGCCTGATTTACGGCGGGGCATGGGCCCAGGGCCCCCGATTTTCAGGGGCCCCCAAATGCTACTGAAGATTTTTTAATTATTGGCCAAAACAGTTTTAAGTGTCAAAAAACAAAATTAAAATGGAAAAATCTTTTTGTCAGAGATTGTCTATGATATGTCAAAGTAACTTCATTGTTTACTGATTGTCTTTTAACAATGTGCAGTATTGCACAGAACACCATTTTTGGGATCGCCATATTATTTCATTTTTATTTATTTTACATGTAAGTCCCTCATGGTTAACATGGACAAAGCCGTGTGGTTCTGCTAGTTACTTGTGTAAATTTAGTTTTTTTTTTTCATGCAAAGCAGCTTGTATTTGAAAGAAAAAGTTGTTTGATTAATAGGATATGCTAATATTTTAAATAATTATAGCTTGGTACTGTGGTAAATTTATTATTAGTTCTTGCATACTTTATCATTCCAGATATATGGACTTGCATAGAGAAAGGTAATCAGCACTACACAGTTTATTATAAAATTCAATTAAAAATTCATAATTATCAAATAATCATTTAAAAGTAAATTAATGAATATCAAATTAAATTTTTTTAATTAATATTTTAAAGAAATTATCAAAATCAATAGTGGTTATCTTAATAAGTACTGGTTTCGATATTATATATTTTTATTCAAAGAATCTGTGCGAGGGGGCCCTCCATACGCATCTGTGCCCAGGGCCCCCAAATTTCTAAATCGGTCCCTGCGCTTCACCCTTTGCCTAAAGTTGAACTTAAGTGCATTTGTGATAGTTTCTGAAGTGAACTATGGTTTGGTAAAAAAAATATTGTATTTGTTTTATTGTATAGTTTGGAGATAATTTTATTTGAAAGTTTGTAACTGTCATAAATTATTAAGGAGTGAATTCCTATTATATTCCTAAAAGCAAGATTTTTTGGGTTGTGGGGAGGGGGGGGGATGCATAAGTAGAAATTTCAATCAATGTTATCTGTAGTTGGAAAATTTTAGTATTTTTGAGTTATGCAATCAAGTTTTACCCTTAGTGTGTCCAGTGCTTATTACACCATTAGACTAAAATTTTCTTAAAACCTGGAAAAGTATGGGAATTTCATTCTTCTGTATGAGTAGCAACCCTGTGTAGGCAATGTAAATTGCAAAACTGTTCAAAATGAGGTTGAAATTAAGATTATGTTCATGAAATAATCCTGCCATTAATTTTCCAAAACCTACACTTTTTTTAGTTTTTTACACGTTTTTCAAACGTTTCTACACATTTTTTAATTTTTATATGGCCCCTGTGCCTATAAGTTATATTTAGAAAAATTTTCTCCTTGCCCTGACAAGTACAACAGTGAAAATTTCATTCATTGACCAAAACTCACCAGATTATGATACTTTATGAAATTTTAGAGCTTTTTGATACTAAAAACTGTTTAAGTACCGAAAAGTTTTGAAATTTCATAAGCTTTAAAGTATTATAACTTGGTCATGGAATTTTCACTATTGTACTTGTCAGATCACAGAGAATTTTTTTTTCTAAATATAATTGATAGAACCCAAGGGTTGTATCAGAAAGTTCTGAAATTTCATAAGCTTTAAAGTATTATAACTTAGTGAGTTTTGGTCATAAAAGAACAGAATTTTCACTATTGTACTTAACAGATCACAGATAAAAAAATTTCTAAATATAATTTATAGAACCCAGGGGCTGTATAAATAATTTTTTTAATGTAACTTTTTGAAAGTTAATAGTAACGTAATCTTAATTCCTACCATATTTTGAACACTTTTACAATTTATGTTGCCTATATATCTCCAACAGGTAAAAAATTAAATCTCATTTCAATCTTTTCCGTATATCCTGTATACTATGCTTCATTGAAATTACTTTTTTAGATTGTTTTCTCTTTTAAGAAAATCTTTTAGTAGTAATTTTTAATTATCAACTGTTAATCATTTGACACTGTATATATTGCAATCTATTTAAAGAATATAATTATATCAATTCTGATGTAAGAAAATTTATTTTGAAAAAAAAAAATCATTGAATTAATTTAAAGACTATTCAAATCAGTTTATGTATGTGTCATTTTTTAACATTTCTATCATTAAAATTTCTCTGTACATACAGTGCAAGTAAGGTGAAGTGGGAATATGTGCAATCATGGAGATAGTATAACTCTTTACTTTATTAGTAAATGATAAAATGTTATTTTAACTAGCCAATCAGTTGGCATATTTCAACAGCCTGTTTTTCACAATATTTAAGTGAGAGTAGTCAAATAAAGTTCTATGGAATTGTTTTAAATACAGTCTTAAAAATAGTCTACATTTTGATGTTAATGGTAGTGGCTTTCTGGGATTTCATTCTGCTTTCTGATGCTCTCAAACACTGCTTGTCTCACCATTGATTTATATATTCTTAGCTAACTGTAGAAAATAAATTTTAGAATTTTTTTCGGTAGCTTTTTAATTTTATTTAGTTATTTATTCTTCTACAGCTGTGGTTTCACTTACTCCTTCAATATTGTGTGTGGGACAAGTGTAACCACAGAAACTGGAGGAAGTGTAACACGGGATTGAGCAACAAACATTAAAAAAATATATATTCAAAATATTTTGGTATTAGAACATAAAATACAAAATACTTTTCAATTTAAAATAATGTATTGTGCATTAGATTGCACTAAGCCAATGCAATTTCAGAATTTTTGCAAAACTAATTAAAGTTTTTGAAATTATAAATTCCCAATGTAAAGAAGAAAAATTCATAAAGAAAATAAATGAGTCTATAAGAGAACAATTTTATATATTAGACAAAGGATATTTAAATGAAAATTTTTAAAAATTATGTGGAAAAATTTTTTAAATCTATATGGAAAGTTTTCATGCGTATAACTCAGTTTCATTTAAAGCATACAAAATAGTGGTATGAAAATGAAAAATAGACTACAGTGCAAAATTATGATTGGCCTTCAACAAAAGCAGTTTTTCATTCAAACCAAGATTTGTCCAATAAGTTTCTCTTTTAAAAATTCAATTATTCATTAATAATCTAATTATTTATTGAAAAATTGTAGAGTTTTTCAACTAGAGCACTCGAAGAAAGATTCATATTAAACTTTCAAAAGAGTTTCTTCATTGTAGGATATGAGTACAACATTTTTAAATTGACAGAAGCTTAAAAAAATATATATACAGTCATCCATTATAAACAAGTAATTTGCTGCAGTTTTACTTTCATCAGTTTCTTCTGGCTGATTCTTCGAAGCCAATGCTGAATTTATTAAAAGATTTTGAATATGTTTTCTGTATTTTTTGTGGAAAATATGTGGCAGCTAGTGCATCATAAATACTGGATGGCTGCAGACAGCAGTGATAGCTGCCTCAATCTCATCTATCATTTTTCCAAGTTTACAATGATAGCTGAATGGCTAGGCAAATCTACTACGTGCAGAAGTCTGAAATTTTGTATGAGGATAGTCCAAGGCAGGTTCTGATATAATTAGCTGAGATATTAATTAAAAAAACACTCATTAAAAAAATATTTTTGCAAATTGGCAGAGGTGCACTTGCACATATTCAATCCCTTCTTTCCCAAGTACATAGAAGGGAAGAACCGAATGTTGTATATTTTTGCTGTTTGTTTTAACAAAGCACTACAGATGAATTGTTCAGGATATGGAAAAAAGAAAACATATTTTTATGTCTTAAGTGTTGCAATTAGTTAAAAAAAATATTGTTGTTAACTCTGAAAAAAAAAAATTCCAAAAGAGTCATTTTTGCAATTAACTGTTTCTCCTTTTTGGCAACGCTTCTGCAGGACTCAATTTCGGAGATAACGGTTAACAAAACACCTATTTAAATCAGAGACCTTCTTTTCACTGGTGCAATTGCTGCACCAATTGTTCAATTTTCAAACTATTGTTTTAACAGAAATAAACCATTTTATACTAATAAATGAAATTGCATTGCTGTATGTAACTCAATTGATTGTTTTGTATGTATATATATATTTTTTTTCAATAAACTGGTGTTTAGTTTACTGTATTATTCTGTTATTCCATATCTGGATCACAAAAAAATTCCTAACTTTGTACTCTAATAAAATAGCTAAACAAATCAAAAAAATTATGAAATCAATGAAACTCTGAGCATATTACACCTGCCCCAGGATTGAAACCATATGTTTTAAAGGCTTGATTTCATTTCTCCCAAATGTTAGAGAAAGAGTAACCACCTGACTTCATTTGGGAAAAATATATCATAGCTCAAAATCCATTTTTTAATTCAGGTCTGAGCTAGTGTACCCAATAGATCATTAAGCAAGGATATTAAACAAATAAAAATATGCTTGATTATGTCTAATAGTATAGGTGTGTGAAAGGTTTAAGGTTGAATTAATGCCAAATTGTAGTTACACCTATCCCACTTCACCTTAAGTTTGTTTTTGTCATTCCTTTTCAGTATTGTTTCATATCATAATGGCAATGTTTTTATTTTTCATTGTAGACTGCTACTCTATATCCAGGCATAGTTTTTGGAACATGCTTTTTCCTAAATTTTTTTATATGGGGAAAACAGTCATCAGGAGCTGTAAGTTGTGTACTCCTTTTCTGGCAAGTTGTTTAACATTTCACTCAATGCATACATTCTGAAGTTTTATAAAATTTTACTTGTAACATTATAGGTTCCTTTCACTACTATGCTCGCTCTTCTATGCATGTGGTTTGGAATTTCATTACCTCTGGTATTCGTTGGATATTATTTTGGCATTAGGAAACATCCATATGAACATCCAGTACGCACAAATCAAATTCCACGTCAAGTTCCTGAGCAAGTATGGTACATGAACCCTGTTCTTTGGTGAGTTGATTTCTGTCAAAATGTTTAATAAAAACTATTCGATGCATGTTATATACAATGTAAAATGGGAACTTTAAGTTTAAAATCGGTATCTGTGAGTTTATCTAGTTCAATCCGATATGTATCAATATTATTACCTTTCTCGCCCATGCAGAACACTACTTTCTCATCTCTGGAGCAAAATTTATTCTGGTATCTTAATTTCTTATTTTGCTGTTTTTAGTGCATTGTACATGTTTGATTAATGTTTTAAAATCTGTATTAAATGCACATTGCAATTTCTTTGTACTTTCTTTAGTAACAAGTATACTAATTTTTCTGATTTTTTTACCTGTTTTACAGCATATTTCCTTCAATTTTTGTTAATGTGGAAGAAATCTGGTAAAATCTACTATACTACCTCTATTCAATCTACTGTCTTAAATCTAATCTCTAAGGATACTGAAAGAGTATTTCAGTGATTTTGTATTCAAAGAGTGTAATTACAGAAATTATTTTTCATGTTATAAGCATGACACTGAACAAACACTCCGTTTGAAATAGAAATATATTTTTTTCTTTTTCTCTTTTTTTAAAATTCAAAACAGTGTTACAAACTATTGTCTGAGTACAAAAGGATGTCAACACAAAGCAATTTTCACTGTTATCTCAAAATGAGCAAAAATTATAGCAACACTAAACCACAAATTAATATATATATAATAAAACACATTTATATGAAGTTCATGATTATATTTTATATATTTCCCTCAATAACTATAAGTAACTTATTGCAAAAGTTGCATTATGTACCAATTATGTGTTACCAAACAAATATTTTACTGATATATATATGGGCAAGTTTTTCTGCCAGTAAAAATCTTAATTTCTATTTAAAATCTTATAAACATTTTATGGATTTTAGTTTATTCATATAAAGTGATTCTGATGTTACGATTGGTAAAATGCAATCTCAATTTTGTGTCTTGCAATTAACAGACTTTAATTTTAAAAAATGTTATGTTTGACCTTCAGTGAAGGCCTACTGACAAAATTAAAAAAATTATGGTGGTATTCCTAAGTTAATAATTTGTCAACAATTATTATAGCCAAGCTAACAATTTTGTATAGCATTGCAGAAAGTAAAAATATTCTAGTATGATTACAAAAATTAAACTAACCTAAGTTTCAGCATATAACAATATATAATTTTTGTAACATGTCAATGTTCATTGACATGTTACAAAAATTTTTTCTGAATAAGAATAAGTCATGTTTGTATTGTAACTGTTGTGACCAAAGTTTTATTGAACTCTTATAAACAAACAAAATCCATCATTTCTCTACATATTTAAAAAAAAAAAAATAGGCTTATTTTTTAATTATTAATTTTTTAATGTTGAATTATATTTTAATTTGTACTTTTATGTTTTCTGTTTTAAAAATTAAAATCTATTTGATAAGATCCTTCTGTAATATTTTTGATAACTTAGCATCTTCTAAATAGAAAAGTTAATTCCATATTAATTTACTGTTACAATAATGGTAATTTTTTAATCTTTTTTAGCACATTAATGGCTGGAATTCTTCCATTTGGTGCTATGTTTATAGAACTTTTCTTCATTTTCACGGTACGTTTGAAATGTTTAAAGAACTTATTCATATTTTTGTAGAATATATATAATATTATTATTATTATTTATTTATTTTATTTTTTTTTTAGGCAATATGGGAAAACCAGTTTTACTACTTGTTTGGATTTTTATTTCTAGTCTTCATTATTCTTGTTATTTCCTGCTCACAAATATCAATTGTTATGGTGTATTTCCAGCTGTGTGGTGAGGTAAGCTATATTTCAAATTATTTTAATTACTTATCAAAGATAAACTGTTTCAACCAAATTTTATACACTATATAGCCAAAAGTCACTAGGAATTTTTTATTTTAAATGTTTTTTCGAATATTTAATGAAATAGTACTTGAAATTTTTGTTCTTGAACATCATAAATATAAAGAACATACTTGACCTCATATTGTTCAGTGAAGGTTTGATCACTAAGACAATTAGGGGATCAACAACATATTCAATTAAAAAAAATTTTGATCACTTTGTAAAATAAAATGCTTGAATTGATCCATAATTATAGCACATGACTATATGGATCTTGTGTAACATTTGTGTTAATTTGTATAAAAATAGCATGTACAGTGGAACTTCCCTTTAACGAAGTCCCTATTTAACGAAGTTTTCTACTTAACGAAATTTTCTGCAGAACTTTGACTTTGAACACCATTAGCATGTAAATTAATCTCCACATTACGAAAAATATATTCTATATAACGAAGTTTATTCCACTTTTGTACGTGTACAGAATTCAAATTAAGTGATTGCTGTTTGAAGGATATGCAAATTTATTTCAGCGGATTCGATTGTATGAAAATGAACACATTTAAATAATTTCCATTCTGCTTGGTGCTAAATAAAACAATTTTTTTTCAGACTAAGAAAAACACTTGTTATCACTATTCTCCCACTCCGAGACCCCAGTGCTGACAGTTGGGGGAAGTCAAAATCCCCTTTTTACCTTCACTGATATAGAAGATGAGGTGTCGCAATGGCGTCAGATGCATTGAAACAAAAAATATCTATTAGAGTCAGACAGATACCATTCTGAACTTCCATTGCTGATAGACAATTGCTTTGTACATCCTAAAGAACGTGCTTCAAAATACAAATCAAAGAACATCAAAGTTATTTTTGTTCCTGCCAATACAGCTAAACTTCAATCATTAGTCTAAGGAATAATAAAAAATCTTTAAGTACATTATCGAAAAAGACAGAAAAAGCCGATGTAGTGAAAACATTAGTTTGAGATTCTGTGTATCAGAGCTGATGAAAGCTTGGGAATGTGACGTGATTTCATCGACCGTACACAACTGTTTTGTAAAAGACGGCTTCATAATTAAAACTGAATCAAATGCTTCTGAATCCAATACCTGTTTGTCATATCTCAAGAAAAAATTTCATGAATTTAAGTTCATTTCTATTTAACGAATTTTCTTCATAATGAAGTTTTTAAGTGTAATGATGAGACTTCGTTAAATAGAAGTTCCACTGTATATTCATGACAATATAAAGGCCTCTTTAAAAAATTGAAGAAATTTCTGTATATTTTTTGTTTATAGCATGCAAAGTTTTCAATCAAATTTACACCACTTTCAGGAAACTTGACAAAGTACAGTAAAAATGACATACTACAGTTGAAATATAAATATATTAAGTATTTAATGAGGTACTGCATTTGTATAAAATGAATTTTATTTGTGCATGCACTGAAGATAACAAAACTTTTTTTTCATAATTTAGTAGTTTTTAGGGCAATTTACATAAAATAGTCAGTCAAATACTCTAAACATTCAAAAAGATATCAACAATGTAGTGAGCTGAATTTCAGTTGCCTTTAAAAAGTAGCAGGATGATAAGGGGTCTTCCATAAATTGTCATTTTTTTATTAACTTGACTTCCAGCGAAAGAGTTAGTATTTAACAAATGCCAATGCATAGCTTTAAAACAAATGTTTCAGTTTTTTTTTTTTTGAATGGGCTCATTTTGATGGTTTTCCAAGAACTAAAGCCTCATTAAAAAATGAGAATTTAAAAAAACTGACAATATGTAGAAAATCCTTTATCACCCAGCTATTTTTGGAAAGTAACAGAAATTCAAATCACTATATTGTTGAAATCTTTCCAAATTTTCACAATATTCAAATGGGTTTTTTATATGATGTGGTCTATATAGTTGACTGCTAAATTATGCAATAAAAATTTTGTTATCTTTAGTGAATGTACAGTTAAAAATTATCTCATTCAAATGCTCAAATAAACTAAATTTTCTTGTCAGTTAAGGTATTTTCCTTCCAGTGGCACTAACATGTAATAAAATCAGAAGTGTCCCTTTTGGGATATAGGCTTTAGAAATGCGCTTGAATTTATGAATTTAATTTTTGAGAGGATTCTAAAGATGAATAAACTAATAAATATTTACATAAGTAGGAAACGACTTCAGTAGCTCTGTGTCATGTCCATAGTTAATTAATTGGCAAAGTGACAAACTTTAAATTAAGGGACAAATTCTTCGCAACAGGCTGTGTGACCTAGTTTGAGGTAGGGCTGGGAGTTGCTTTTGGTTAACAGGTTGCATTCTTCCATAGCTGCATAGGCAACAGGTTCCAACAACCTGTTATTTTTATAACGTATAACTAATTGTTATGTATGCTGTCAACAGACATTTTAATTAAAAAGCCTTTAAACAGAATGGTTAAAATAATTTTGGAAGTAAGTATAGATGCTGTTTTCTGTTGATATGAATCCACACCATTAAAATTGGTTTACATGATTAAAACTCAATTTTTACTCGATGAAAACTTACGTAGTTATGATACTTTGAATTTGATGCATTTTCAGCTTTTTCTGGTACTAAAAACCCATTTTTAGTGACTCAAGTGCTGAAAATTCATAAAATTCTAAGTATCATAACTCGAAGGTTTTGATCATTGAAGAATAATTTTTTACTTATTATGACACAGAAAAACTTTTTCTAAATAAAACTTATAGGACCCAGGCATTATATATATTTTTTTATTTATTAACTAATATATTTTATATTGTATAATTTTAATGTAAATCAATTTTTATATGATGCAAAGCAAAGTCTCAGACATTTTTGCAATTAGAACTATACCGCTAAAACTAATGGTTTAGAAATTGTCGATTGGTAAACGATAAGAAGAGACACCCTGTATAAGATTAAACACATTTTTAACAATGTGATTTGTAAAAAATTAAATTTGATCCCTAACTTCATTGAGGTCATATCTGTCAATGCATATCCTAAGTGAATCCCACAAAAAATCTTATAATCAAATGCAATTCATTCTAACAAATTTTCAATATGTTTTCAAATAATTACTAATTCATATCTTGACAAATGTATTAAAATTAAGTTACCGCACAACTTATACAATGTCTTTTTCTTTCTTTCTTTTCATTTTTTTTTTTCAGTGAAATAAAATCACAGAAATAAAAATGTTTTCCAGCTCTCATTTTCTAAAAACGCAGTAATGCTAATGACAAAGTAATAAAAAAAATAATAATGATAATCCCTTCCAAACAATAGTGTCAGAATAAAAAGAGAAAAACCTTCATACTCCGAGTATATACCAACATCCCTTTTAAACATTCAAATTTTAAGAAACCGCCATCCCATCAAACATGCCCCAAAGATGTCTGCCACTCTAATTCTACCAAAATGCAGCAAGATTGAAATTTAAAATCACCTTCTCATCCCATCCTTATTAAAGAACATCTTTTACTTTCCATTCCAAAAAACCCTACTGATTCAACTGATTTCATGAACTTTATGCTTTTACACAACAAATTGCATTTTTTAAAAATTACATCACTGTAAGTGTTTAAAATATTTTTTCATTCATACTGAACAAAAGCAGTTACATAATTAAAACTAACAATGATGATTATTTGCACTAAAATAACTGTCAAGTTATATACAGTTGCTTGAAACTATAACAGCTGCATGCAGATGCAGACTACCATATTGGCAGGTAACATTTTGACAAGAATCAAAAGTCGAAGTGGATTCTGATTGTTTGCTCATGAGTCAAATTTCTCAGCTGATAAGGTCTAATGATTCCTTCCCTCTCTTAAAGACTTAAAAGGATTTTTTTCTTTTTTTTGTGGCTTCATTTGTTTATGATTTTGCTTATTTTTGAATTGACACTTCCATAAGTGTTTAAAATAAGACTCGAAAAAATTTTTAAAGCTTTTTTTTAAATTGAAATACATAGAAAACAAATTTCATAAATTTTATTTTTATTATAATTTAAAAATGTATAAAATACTAATTTTTCAGCTTTTTAAAAATACTTTTCAGATAACTCATTACAAATTTAACAGGGACTTTCTGTTAACCAATTACTAATAATAAATTACAACATTGTTATTTATCCTAATATGTTAAATACCGCCCCATCTTTAGTTTGAGGCCAGGTGGTGACAAATGTATTGATTTCTAATCTTTAATACTGCAATTATGTTTTTGAGCACAAAAAGTGTATTAGATTGCATATTTTCAATATACAGTAGAAAGCCACTAATCCGCAAAGCTTGGTTCCAAGTGTTGTGCGGATTGGAGGCTTTTTGCGGATTACAGGCCATGTCTATTTAATCTTTGTTTACATTTTTTAAAATTCTTATTTTGGACAAATTTAGATTACTAATACTAAAAAATAGATAAATTACACATTTTAATATATAGGTAAAGTAATAACTATGTAAAAAATAATTTATTATTTTTTAAATTTCTTAAATATGGCATCAATTGTTGTCTGTTTTAAGACATTTGGTTTATAGTGTTGAATTTTATCTTTAAGTAAGAGTTCAAAAGCAATATATATGTATTTTTTTTATGTGTTTTTCAATTTTATAATTACGATTTAATGAAAAAAATTATAAAATATATTGTCTAAGTAAGAATTTTTTATCATTAAAAAAAAAAAAACACAAAAGCTCAAATTGTATTTTACAAGTATTGTATGAAGAAATGAATATTTAAAATAATATACTAATTAAATATGCTTTCATTTTAAACTAAACTATAAGAAAGAATGTTATATGATATATAATACTATATATAAAGATAAGAAAAATGTTAAAATTGATGAAAAAAAATCTCAAAATTCAAAATTTTGTCACCATTGAAGCATTTTTCAAGAATTAAATTTCTTTGTTTACATTCATAAATTGATTGCGGATTAGAGGCCTTTGCGGATTACAGGTTTGCGGATTAGTGGCTCTCTACTGTATAAGGTTCTTGTATCATGAGCAGTAAGATGAGAAATATGGAGATTTGATTGTTTTATCTGCGATAATGAAATAACAAACTTTACTGAAGCACCCCTTGTGCCTCAACTATACTACTTCTGACTCTGACAGTTCTCAGATGTCCATTTCAGACTTATGTGTATGTCCTGTAGTGGTTACATAAGAAATGAAGGGGGTCGAGCCAGTTGACGTAAAATGGCCGAACTGTTACAGAGCATGAACTTGTTATTTTGTAGCAGTGAATCCAATGAACCAATCATAAATAGAATCTGTAAAGGTTTCCATTAAATGCCTGTTTTCAAGATATGATACAGCTGCAGCAGATGAATCCCATAGCTTTGCTTCCTATCAATATAGTATTCAGTGATTAAAACTTTTACTTGCAAAGTGTTAGTTTTAATTGCAGAATTGCCTGAAAAAAAGGCAAAATCTCAAGGTTGCTCATATTGTGTGCACCTATTTGCAATCATCCAATTTTAAAATAATGTGAATGTATACAGAAATCAGTTAGCAGATTCTAATTTAATGGCGTATTAAGACTAGCAGTTACCTGACATTCCTGAAAAAGTCAGTCTTGCTCTCAACATCAAAAATACATATTCAACATATTTGTTTTTAATGATTAGAAAATTTTCAGTTTTGCAAAAAAGGTTGAATATAGTGGTTTTAATGGCTGATCCTCAGTATGATGCTATGTATGTTTTATTGTTTAATTTTTTTTCTTTATTCTATTTACTAGGATTATCATTGGTGGTGGCGATCTCTTATTGTTTCTGGTGGATCTGCTGTTTATGTTTTTGCATATTCGGTGTTTTATTTTCTCACAAAGGTATAAATAAATCTTTAGAAGTTTTTAAGCTTTCAACTGTCATTTTAAAAATCTAATTATTGTTATTTTTTTATAGCTGGAAATAACAGAATTTATTCCAACTCTTTTGTATTTTGGATATACTGGACTGATGGTATTGACATTTTGGATACTAACCGGCACAATTGGATTTTATGCTGCATATTTCTTTATGCGAAAAATATACGCAGCTGTAAAAATTGACTGAAAATTATTAAATAATTATTTGCAGTCTGTTTTATATCATTATTCATGGTTAAGTAATAACATGTGAAAAAATGGTTGCTGAAAGACCTTTTCATCATCTCAAGGTGTACTTATATTTCTTTTTTCTAAAAGTATGTCAAAAGAATAAGATTTTTTCCTGATCGTTAAAGTGATATATTGTTATTTGAAGAACTTTATTTCATTCTAATACTTTTATCTTTTTCTCATTAATATCCATTTAAAGTTAGTGAGACTTATATTGTTAATTTATGCTTGTGTTTTTACATTACCATTATATTCACAAAAGCATGTTAATTGCTGTTAGTCAGGTGGTAATGTTATATATATTAAATTCTTATTTTCCTCATTACTATCCATTTAAAGTTAGTGATACTTATATTGTTAATTTATGCTTATGTTTTTAATACATTACCATTATATTCATAAAAGCATGCTAATTGCTCATAGTCAAATGGTAATGATATATATTAAAATTATATGCAGCTATAAAAGTTATTAAATAATTATTTGCAGTCTGTTTTATATTGCCATTCTTGGTTGAATATTAATATGTGAAAAAAATGATTCCTCGGAGATATTCCTATATCTCAAGATGTACTTATATTTTTTTTTCCCTTCCTAAAAGTGTAAAAAAAAAGAAAAATGTTTTTTCTTATGCAGCTCAGTTAAAGTTGAATATTTTTATCTAAGGAGCTTTGCTTGATTTTGATATGTATTTTTTAATCATATTCTCATTAATATTCATTTAAATAATTATGTATTCATATTAAACTTTAAAAGTTTCAGATTGTTTATTTAATCTTGTGTTTGTGAATACATTACCATCATATTGGCAAAAGTATACTAATTATTTTTTATACAGTCAAATTATGATGCTGTTCTCAGTGATATCTATACTAATATTATAAAGGAGTAAAGATTGTTTGGGGTTGACAGGGGGATGACCCCCCCCCCCTTAATATATTGTTTATTTCTTTATTTTTCGATGGGCTTATTTCAAATTCTTTGAAATAAGAGTATAATATACAATTAGTGTGAATAGCCTGTGAACTCAATGCCCTCAGTTTAACTGGGGAGTGTATACTAGCTTGCTAGTATATTATAAATTTTTGAATAACAACGGCAGATTTAATATATTGGTGCTTTGATTTTGAAGTTAAATAGCTGGAACTTTCAAAATTTCTAAATTGCATTATTTGTTTCTCTTAAGATATAAATTTTTCCTAAGAAATATTCTTTGAATATTGGACGTGTTGTATACATTCAAAAGTACACAAATATTCTCTAAAAGATAATTAACAAACTGTAAAAAAGTACATTTTATTCAAAGAACAATTTTTTTTTTCATAAGCAATTCAGTTATGGTTATATTTTTTTATTTAATGAAAAAAGTACATCTTATACAAAGAACAATTTTTTTTCTATAAGCAATTCAGTTATGGTTATATTTTTTTATTTAATGAACTTTATTTCATTTTGATACTTTTTATCTTTAACTCATTTTAACTTACAAAGTATCATACTGTTTATTTATGCTTATGTTTTAAATACATTACCACATACTCCTAAAACTACACTAATTATTTTTTATAGTCAAATGGTAATGATATATTAAACAATAACTAGTGGAGTAATGATGACTGGATTTAACATGTTGGTGCTTCGATCTTGGAGTTTGAATAACTTCATCCCTCAAATATTCTAAATTATATTATTTGCCTCCCATAAGATGTAAAATTCCTTACTAATTCTTTACTTCGAATAAAGAATGTGTTGTATACATTCAAAGCTACACATATTCTCTAAAAGATTTATTATAAATTATATCTTATACATTTTTTATATGTAGTAAGTAAAATATGAACTTTTAAATTATTTTTCTCCTTTGAGTACAGAATGTTTCAATATTTTAATTAAAAATTGTTTGTATTTTTTGGATATAATTATAAAATTTTTGTATGTGCTTAATTGTTGAAAAGAAACTTTTAACATGAGATAGTTTGATGGATTCTGGGAAGTTTACACGTAGATGCTCTGATGATTTATAAATCTTGTGGTTGTCTTCCATAGAAAAGGGCTCTGAATAAGAAAAAATGTTGTCAATACTGTAAATGTTTTAAAAAACAGTATGTTTTAAATGGATGTCAGAAATCCTGTGCTGGGCTGAGCTATCACACTCTTTCCGATTCATACTTTGCCTTGATAAAAAAATTTGTTGTTTTGTTTTTGTAAAGTCATCTTCATAGCACTTTTGTAAATATTTTGTATAATAGTTTAATGTTTTAAAAAGTCATCATTTTTCATGTTTAAAATAAAGATATTCTAGAATTCCACGATTTCTTTTAATGCTTTTAAATTTGTCTGCTTTTCCTTCACAAACAATCTTATCTTATATGTATGTAAAAAAATAAAAGAAGTTATTTCTACTTCTATTTATTAATGTTAATTTAAACTTTTTTGAATGGTTAAAAACTCAGTTTTATTTTTTAATTATAATTGTGAAAAATAGATATCTGGATAAAGGTTTGATGAAACTAACTAGTTTAATGATAAAACTGTACTATAAAGATAGCTTTTGTGCATAAATTTTAACAGCAATAGGAAAATTTGTTATTTATTTTTTAGTTCTCAATGTAATATTAAACTATGTATGTAATCAGCAGACTTTGAGTCGATTATGGAAAACTGTAATTGATTATGATTATTTTCAATTTCTAAAAGCAGATTACATTTATGTCTCTATTTATGTAAGTTGATTTACAATTGCAAGTTTGTCTATTTTTTGCTGAATTCTGATTATCCAACTAGTCTATTATGATTATAATTCAATTACACTTGCTTTCATACGCTGCATATTACGAGTCGATCTAGTTTCAAATTCATTGTTTAACTATCTTTATATAATATTCACATTTTACAGTTATTTATTAATGAAAAACTGCATTAGTATTTATGTGTATGCATGTTTATAATTCAAAAGCAGTTAAGCTTTTATGAAGAAGTCTTTCCAATTTAAATCTACATGGTTCTAATGAATTTTGATCATACTTTCTGAAATTCTTATGAACCAAGAAAAATGCCACAAAAATATCATTTTACCATTAATATTGAAAAAATGCCTCAGTAAAGTGTTCTGAGGTTCTAACCTTCTCATTCACGATTATAAAGTGTTGGATTTTCTTCTATTTGTCGCAGTAAAAAATTTCTCCATCTCATCTGCGTGTGCTTTTAAATATGCAGTACATAGTGTTAATGATTATACTGTTTTCGGACAAAAAAGGAGTAAATAAAGCTAAAAATTACACTGATTTTCCTGAATCGCAAATTTAAACATGCAGTTTGACTTTCTTCTTGGTCACACACACAGAACATGTTTATACAGGGTGTCTCCTTTAAAAGATGTACATACAAATACATTTCAAAGTTATGATTTTTAGATTTGTATTTTAATTAATTATTCAAATATGTAAAACATGAGAAAAGAACCTGTGTGTAAACCTTTCCTGCTTGAAATGAAAAATTTCATGGTCCTCAAGAATACAATGCATATATACATATATAGTAAAAATTGTCAAAATGAAATCTGTTCTGCAATAGAAAAACTTCCAGATTGACGAATTTGATACAGTACAATAGAACACAGAAAACATACCTGCTAAGATAGAAATGCGTCTATAATGAAAAATTTATTTTCTCTGCCACCAAAATTAGCATTTCCCTCCCCCCCCCCTTTTTTTACCAAGCACACAAATATCTTTAAAGATCATTAGTTTAAATGTTTTTGTCCTATTTGTAAATCTTTTAAAAGGTAATTAATTCATCTAATAAACTCTCTTTATCCTCCCCCCCCCCCAAAAAAAAAAAAAAAATCTGCTTTATCCTTTTTGCCCCCTCAACTCATAAAGTTTAAAACCTTTAATTTTTTTAAAAACTTTTTCTGCTCTATCTGTTATTTTATTGTAACAGAAAATAATCAATCATATAATCTCACCCACCCACACACGTAAAATTCCCCCCCCCCCCACACACACACACACCCGCTCTTACCAAGCACGCAAAATTTACAATCTTTAAACCTTTTTCAATTTTATTTTTTTTTGTCCTGTTTGTAAATCTTTAATAAGGTAAATAAGTAATCTAATAAACTCCCCCCTAAAAACAATTTTTGAACATTGCAATATTTTTATAAAGCAATAAATGAGAAATGAAAAATAAAATCTGATAATTTACTCCCAAATGCAAGCAAAATATTGTTCAAATAAATCATAAATTATGTATATTATAAATTAAACATTAAATTCAGTGTAGCACGTTTTCCAGTGTGCTAAACTTATAAATTACATATGTACTAGCTGGCCCGTCCAGTGATGCCCGGGCTCGTGATAAAACCTTAAATAAACCCCTTTTTTTTATATTTTTAACCAGATTTTTGTACGAATTCATGTTTTTTATGACAAAATTGCGAAACCATAAGAAAGCATTTTCTTCTTTTTTTCGCATAGTTAAAAAAAGAAAAAAAATAGCTTTTGTTGTCTAAACCCTTCGAAATTGGTCATAAATATGACGGTTTTACAGCCTGCATAAAAATTACATTAGAAATCATCATCATGTTGTAAATATCAATAATAAGTAAACTGTTATATAATACTATAATAATAAGTCATCTGTTGTAAAATAAATACGTTTATTTTTCGCTTTTTTTGGTTTTCGCGTTGGGTCTATTAACCTAAAAAAATTAGTATTCATTGTCCAAACTCTCTGAAATTTTAGTCATTTATAAATATAACTGTTTCTATGTTCTCTATAAAATTATGTGAAAATATATGCATATTAAATAGTGAAAACGTTACCTGGAGCAGAGCGTGACTGTGCAGAAACTGACATAAATATGGTTATTATGGGTTTTCGCCGAAAATTTCTGAGATTTTATTTATTTTTTAAATATTTCTTTTTGTCTAAATATTTCAAAATTGTTGTAGGTGTAAATCTGGTCTACCGAGATGTTCTAAAAAGATTGTGTCGAAATCCGAACATTTAGTAACTTTTAGCATAAGAAAAAAAAAAAATCTTGTGAGGCGTGAAATGATCTGTATTCACCAGTGTTTTGGAAAGGTTTAAAATTTGTATTTTTTAAAACTAATTATACTGTCTATTAGAAGAAGGTTTCAGCTTTAAGAGAATATGTTTGGTTTGTCTGTTAATCTAAAATTGTGCTCTTGAGGGTGTTGCAATAAGGGGGAAAACGACCCTTTTTCAAAAATGTTGTTCAAAGGGTTAACATAATTTTTTTTTTTCAAATTGATTGCGGCATTCGAGATGCAAGAGATTGTTCAGAATATGTTTTTCATTTTTAAATAAACCAAACGGTTTAGTCAATCGAAGTTAAAACAGAATTGCAAAATAAACTCATTCTTTATTCTCGTTCTCTGCCTCAATTCAGGTTCTGGACATGCGTGGATGCTGAAAGCCGGCTCACAAAGAAAGAGATGAGTTATTGATAAATTTTTAATTAATATTTCGGTCAATTATTAAAATATTAAAATTCTGAGACTCAGGTGCATCAGGAAATGCCTTGGACTATCCTCACCTAAATTTTCAGACTTCTAGGTACACTAGATTTTCCTAGCCATCGACGACAGTTAGACAGACATATACACAGAGCGATTTTGTCTTTTTATTAATATAGATAATGCACTTCATACAATTAAAACTAAGGATAATCTTTTACTATGTTATATGATAACCAGTTATATATTACGATTTTACTTCAAATTAAAAAGAGTTTGTATTTTTTTAAAAGTTGCATGATAAAGTGAAGTAAAATGCTGTGGAAATTCAAAAGTTCAAATGCTGGCGATTCTGCTATAAATGCATATACAGAGCTGCCAAGTCTCCAGCTTTTTGGATACCAGTATTTTATTATAAAAAATTTTGTTTTATTTAATCAGTGCATTCTTTGATTTAAATGAACAACATTTTCTTTAAGAAAATACTGGTATGCTAAATGCCGGAGACTTGGCAGAAACGTACAGGGTGTTCTATCAAAACTGCTTAAACTGTGCAGAACGATAATTCTCACGCAGAGTTAAATAAAAGTTGAAAAAAAAAAATCATACTACTACGATCATTGTCAGCTCCAGTGCAATAAAATAAGCTATATTGGAAATATGAATTAATGCATATTAGATGTATGATGTTCACATGTGGAGATGCTCAAAATGATCACCATGTAAATAGAGTAACAGTTAAATGCTAAGCAGTATAGGTAAATGAATACAAACCATCATAGTGCCTACTGTATACCCATTTCAGTTGATACAAAATTTGTTACCCATTCAACAACGCATGCCATTATGTTTCAATACATGCATAGGCTATTTTGTGCATCTACTGATATTGATATAACATAATGCAAGTACTGATATTCATGATTCTAATAAAGCTTATTTTTGGTACACTGAATGTGACGTTAATTTTTTTTCTTTTTGCAATTTTCTTGTAAACTATGCGTCATAAACATAGATATATTGGTAATTTTTTATGCACTGCAAACAATGATTATTGTTTAGAAAGGAGGCAAAGAAAGGAAGGAAATTTTTTTGTTCAGGGCTCGGAAGTAGCGCGCTACAAGTAGCGAAACTACAGTAGCAGCTACTTATCTTCAAATCAAGTGATCATAACTCGTTTCTTTTGTGCGAAATATGTTCTCTGCAACAATTTACGAATGTCAGCAACAAATCTCAGTTGCAGTGTCATAGATTTCTCCATAGACGACAGGCACGGTCACAAATTAACTGTCATTTTCACAGTTTGGGTGTCAGAAACTTCATGTATTGTCATTAAATACACAGAAATCTTCTCAATATAATGTATTTTATACGACTACGACTGTTTTTACCAAAATATAGTCGTCTGGCTATGTTAAGTCTATATCTGACTAATTTCTTCTCCCTTTTTCCTTCCACCCCCAGCAAGCAAAGAAACGTAAAATCTTTATTTAAAAAAATTAAAAATAAATAAAATAAAGAACGGATTTATCTAAACAAAAATCATCTAAATTATCCCTAACCTCTCAAATTCACTCTTCCCTCTAGTAGCATACAAAGGAGTTTAAAATACTTTTAAATCTTTCACTCCATTTATTGCTCTCTAACTACAATAAATAAAAAATATTTCCTTGTCTCCAAAATTTATGCTTCCCTTTTTGCACCTCCTCCAGCATACAGTTTCAAATATTTAAAACTCTTTATTTAAAAATAATGGCCACATTTGTTTCTACCTAATAATAATATATAAATAATCATCTAAATTGTCCCTAACCATACATAATTTACTCCCCCCCCCCCCCCCCTCCCAGCATACAAATAAAGTTAAAATCTTAAAAAATAAAAATAACTTTATTTTTATATAAAAAAAATCTTCTGCCCTAAATAGTGCTCTGTAGTAACGATAAATAATCAGTAATATAAATTATCCCCCTTCTCCTAAAATCTCCCCCACCTCTCCCTATGCAAAATTTAAAACTCTTTTTTAAGTTCCGTATTCTTTGCTGTCTAGTAACATTAAATAAATAATCAATCATCTAAAATATTCCCCTTCGAACAAAATTTCTGTTCGCTTCCTGCCAGTTTAAAATCCTTAGAACTCTAATTATATATATATATATATATATATTCGAAAAAGCACAGAAAAAGAACAAGTACACCATTTTATTATTAGAGAAAAGTGCACTTTGCTGATAAACCACAAAGTAATCACTCATCAAAAAAAAAAAAAATTTCTTGCTGGCAACCCTTTGTCTTCTTACTCATTATTAGATCTTGTGTTTTAATGTGGAGATTCTTCTTTTGAGATTGATGTAATAGAATGACAGACAAAAATAGTATAGAACTGCCCTGGTTGCCATATAATGAATATTTTGAAGTTATAGAACAAGAAGGTGGTAATTTTTCTGTAATATGTAAACTTTGTCGAATTAATAAGAAGTTATCAGTATCAAAATCATCTGCTTCCAACCTGAAGTTGCGCATAGAGATGAGTTAGCATTTTCTTTATTAATAATAATTACTGGATCGCATCTCGCACCGAATATCTAAATCATTATTCATTAAAATTCATAAATCATTAAAAAGAGTATTTTCAAATTAAGATCTCTGGTTCAGAAAATATTCTTATCGAACTGTTTATTATTGCAAAAAAATATTTTATTAATACGTCTTTTGATCGTTGTGAAATATTTGTCTAATCTATGCATATACAAATTAATTTACTGCATATTTCCTTTTGAATATTCCAATATATAAAACAAAGGTGGTTGGAAATAACAATATATTATTTTAAAAAATGACTAAGAATGCTTAATTTTATTTTTACGACTATTTATTTTTCCTTTAGCTGCACAGGTTTTTTATT
Organism: Maratus michaelseni; assembly: GCA_963931845.1. Classification (NCBI taxonomy): domain Eukaryota; kingdom Metazoa; phylum Arthropoda; class Arachnida; order Araneae; family Salticidae; genus Maratus; species Maratus michaelseni. The sequence continues at coordinate 254,205,010 of OZ007599.1, forward strand.
GCGAAAATAATTTATTTGTAATGTTTTATATTTGATATTGGTTAGCTTGGTGTTTTAATGAAATATCTTTATCTTCGTCTCCAGAATGAATCTAAAGCCCACGCCAACAGTATGTTGAAATTCGGGTTTTAAAAGGGAAACAAACAAAAAGAGATAGAAAGGAAAAGAAAAGCTAGGATTTAACTTATGCAAGTCTATAGGATCTTGTTCAATTTTTAAATTGCTTTCAGGAACTATATTTAAATTGTAAAGAAATAGGACTATTTAGCTCTATTTAAAAAAAATAATGTATATTCAAATTTACCAAGGGCTATCCGCTCTTAATGTTGTTCTCAAATCCAAACTAGCTACTTTATAACATATTCTTTAATTCATTTTGATGAATGAAAATGCAGGTGTTCTTATTCAGAAACTTTGTAACCGAAACGCATTTTCCATTTTTCTTTATTTTACTTTATTTTTTGGTAAAGACAGAAGTTTTATCAGAAAACACTGTCAAAGTCTGCGTTTTCAACCGAATTTCCAACTCCGCAGCAGGGGAAAGAGAAAAAAAGTGACACGAATTGCTTATAACCCGATAAGTAATTCATTTATCAAAAAATGGAAAACTCATAGATTCCAAATTGCTTCCATAGTCAGGCTTGCCAATTTTATTCCTTTGTGTTGAATAATGAGTCAGAAAGTTTCGCGTTGTTGAGCAAGGAATTTGAGAACCCCCTTAAGCGCTGCTGTGCTATATTTCTTTCATAAATTTGTAAGATTATTACAATTTTTGTTTTCAAATTCCCTCCTTTTAACACTTTCCAACATAATTTAAAAGTGTCTGTGAATTCGCTTTGTATGTCTGTCCGTGCTCAAACTCTCGTAAATATACTCGGATTGCCATGAAAGTTTTATATGTTATTGAAGTTTACCATAGAATGTTCAGTATTGAAAATGAAGTGTGTAGCATTTATATCTCGCTTACAGGGACATTCAAAAGAATTCTGTTACATTTATGGTCTATGGGGAAAAATCATTTGCGGTGCATTTAATTAGAGATGATAACTAAAGTAGCGAAGTAGCGACTACTATTGAAAAGTAGTTTGTAGTCGCTACTTTTTAAAACAAGTAGTTGTAGTTAACTACATTTTTCATAAAGTGGTTGTAGTTGTAGTTCGCTACAAACAAAAAGTAGTTTTTCCGACCCCTGTTTTTGTTATATTATGATTGATAATTTTTTTACTGCAAAGTGCAAGGCAAATTTTTTTTTTTTTTTTTTTTTTTTAAAGAGTAGGATTTTAAACTTTGTGTTGTACTATAGAAGGATTTGTAGATAAATTTTTTAAATAAAAAAGTAAAAATTTTCTATTACACAGAACCTTCTTGCATTTGTGGTTAAAAGAATGAGGATTTTTAAGGACCTGAAATTTATTATTTTTTAAATGTTAAAATGGAAATAAAATAAAAATGATTTCTTTACTTGAAAGATAAAATTGATGCTAGAAAGATAATTGTAGATTACTTTTCCACAGTTGCATTAAATATGGATTATTTATTTTTTCATTTCAGGTTGTGGTTGGATTCGGTTGAAAGAGTGTTGGCTGCGGGTCGAAGTTTGTCGGTTTAGGGTCGAGTTACGTGTTGACACAAAATATTTTGTAGGGTTCGGGTTCGGTTGCGTGTCGATGAAAATGATAGTTTCAGGTTGCGGGTCGGCTAATTTTTGGAGGCTAGTTCCAGTTAAGTATGTATAAAATTTTCGGGTGCAGGATTCTACACTCTCAAAAATTCCGTAAATAGAACTAATTTGTTCGTTGATTATATTTCGTTAAATCAAGAAAATTGCCGCTTTGATTTGCTCATTTTCCGCCAAAATACAATAAACTCTCCAATCTAAATTACCTGAAAGACTCCAATCTAATGCTGCATTTTCGACAAATCACAGTTGTGTTCTGGCTACTGTGCTGCCTAGTACTTTTCCATATTAGAATCTGGATTTTTAAGTATGTCCCTTTTCTCTCAGAACACACAAAATTCACTAACCTAAAGCCAAAATTTTCTAAAATTCTCTGGTCAAAAGACGGCAATTTCTTCAAATAAGAAAAACATCTCTTGCAATCACAAGGGTGTTGTAGCAACTGGCTGCCGATAATGTTTATGTTTTTTCATTAACTTTCTTCTAAGAGTAATTGAGGGTAAGCTTTGAATAAAATTTGAGGGTTTTCAACACTGTAGTTGGGTATTCTAGTTAGTAAATTTTAACTGCTAATTTTCACGATGCCACTTCCTCTAAGAAATTTTTAAAAAATCACAATAAATAAAGCTACTAAAGTAAAGTATCTACTAAAAACTGATCTAAAGTGGTCATGCCTTTTTGCTAAAAGAGGTTAATGTCAAAGTTTGTTAAAAATGTAATAAATTATAAGCTGCAGCAGTTTTTTATTTGCTCTTTTTGGTTGCTTCATGCATTTTTATTAGTCATTTGTCAGCTCACCTTATCAAAAATAAAGTCAAAACTACTCGATCCTCATCTATAGCAAAAAAAAAATTGAGCTAACCCAGTCCAACCCAAACATGAGCCGCTACTCGGGGTGGCATTGTGGGCAATCTTTTTCTAATGTGGATTTGCCTTGATATAAAGGTAATGTGACTGGTAAGACTGAAAAGAGCTATTTTTTCCTCATCATTTCTCAACAATATTCTTTGACTAGCAGCAAAATTTGTACACTCGGCCAAAAGGAACACAAAAGAAAAAGAGACCATCCCATACAGTGCCAAAACTAGCCTTTTTGGCGCCCGGGGCAAACATTGATTTTGACGTCCCCCCCCCCCCTCCTCCTCCTCCTCTGAAAAGAAAATTTCCAAAGCGAATTTTTCTAAGTTTCTAAAATTTAAAGTATATAATCAGATAATCTGTAATACTGAACTAAGTAATCAGCTTTGTCAAATACTGATTCATTAAAACCTTGAAAAAGGAATCGAAAGGAACCGAAAAATATTCCGCTTTATACAGGTTTGCATCTTAGGAAGTATAATTATTGATATTCTCAGGGGCGGATTTAAGGGGTTGCGATGGTCTCAATCGTGAGGGGCCCCGCATCCAAAGGGCCCTCAAAATCCTCTTTTGAGTTACACGAGAAAAATTATTTTTTGATCAAAGGACTTAGCACTTTTTTTAAAATTAGTATTACTACATAATTTTCATGTAATTTAAATAGAATATTTTTTATACCATTTGCTATTCCCAGAAATGTTTTAGTTATGTTTAAATGTTTTTCCTTGTCTTCTTTTTTATTAGCAATTATCACAACTGTGAACAGTTGTGGAGGGTTGGGGTGAGACTGAGCCGAAAGGAACCCTGTTACTGTTAGAGACTTTTATGACGATTTAATTACACAGATTCAGAGTCTAATTAAATCAGATCTGGTAAATCTAAATCTGGATCGTGACACTGGAGCCCCTGATTTAGGGGACCCCATACTTGGTATGCTGTTTACATAAAGCTGATATTTAGAATGCATTTGACTTTGTTACTGATTACAATCGATATTTTACATTTTTAGAGTAGGATAAGATTAAAAACAAAAAGAAATTGAGCTTGACTATTACAGCGGCACACGATGTATTTGCCCCGGAAATTTACATCTGGATCTAAAAAAATAATTACAGCAAAAGAATGGGGCGGCAAAACACGTAAGAATGGGAAAAATACGAATTTTTTTTTTCTTTTTTTCTTTTTTTGCAAAGATAAAGGCAGAGACGACTTTATTAGCCATGGCACCCTGTGAGAGGTTCTTTTCTGCATCTCTACAAATGCTATATTCTTAAAAAAGAAAAAAAAGGGAGGAGAGGTTACTATTTTATCTTGCATATGTTTCATCCCCTTAGTTTTTAGTGTCGTTAGCAATAGCCAACCTCGTGCCCGTTAAAGCCGGATCTGTATGTAAAAAAGTAATTGTAACAAATGGTATGGCGGCATTTTTCATTTATCTGTAAATGGCCAAAGGACGAGAAAATAATTTGGGAGGATAAAGGCAGGGGCAACTGCGGTTTTATTAGTCATAGCAACTTGGGTATGGTTTTCTCCCTGCACCCTTACAAATGACATTTTTTTTTTCAAAAAAAGTTTTAACAAAGTGTTTTATTTTGCGTATTTTTCAAATTATCCTTTCAAATATTATTTGTTTTTAGTATCCCAGGCAGTCGCCCAACCTCGCCTCCTCTAATAATACTAGATTGGATATGGATGTAAAAGTAATTTCAGCAAAAGTAACAGGACGGCATATTCCAGTTGCCGCCAAGGGCGACAAAACGCTTAGAAAACTTTCGCAAAAACACAAGTAAAAAACTTTTTGGAAGATAAAACCAGAGGCAGCTCCGGCTTTACTAGCCATAGTGCCCTGTACGAGATTTTTTACTGTACCTCTACAAATGCTATACTTAAAAGAAAATTATTTTACTGAGAATTTTACTTTGGGAATTCATCCCCCAATTTGTGTTTATTGTCCAGGGCAGTCAATCCTCGCCCATGACAAAATGGAAAAAGAAGAAATCTCCACGCTGTGAGATAAGGGAAAATATAGAACAGCCTTCATATTTTTATCTAAAAGTCAAAGTGAGGGAATCGTTTGCCAATTATCCATGCTGGACAGTGCAGTATCATATTCAGACGACAGTGAACAGTGTCATATACAGACATGAGTAGGGACTGACCTTGAAAAATGTTAGTGATTCTCCTAAACCGCAGGAAGAAATTTAAATGATAGACGGTATAGACATGATACATTTGGAATGGGAGAAAGAAAATAGCCTAAGTCGTTTTTTATTCATTTGCTATCTTGTATTGTAGACGAATCTTTTTATCTATATTTGTCTATTTTAATGCATTTGGTTCAGTTTTTCTTTTAGATTTTCCGGCTGCGAAACTTTTTATACAAATTTCATATATATATACATTTCTATATCAAACAACAAACAAAACCTGCATTTGGCGCCCCCTTCACCTTCTGTTCTGCTGGCGCCCGGGGCACGTGCCCCCTCTGCCTCCCCTTAGTTTCAGCCCTGATCCCATACATTTTAATTCCCAAACTGATCCAGAAAAAAACGAAGACAGCCATTCGACTGGAAATTATATTTTCTTTCACTTTATGTTAAAAAATAAGCTTAGAACAGTGGTATAAAAACTGTGTGCCAGTGAGACGATTCAGTAGTGTAGCTAAGGGGGGGGGGGGGGGAGTCCGATGACAAGGGGCGCCAAATTGAGAGTGGTTTTAAATATTTTGACAATAAATAAAAAAATTTGACCACTTTTTTTTGTGTGTGTGAATGTTTTCTTTAGTAAAATATTTTATTTTAACTAAATAATGAAAGAAAAATAACGTCTATAAATGTTTCTAGGGATAGCTCAACACACTTTGTGCCTTACATCAGGCCTGTCCAACTTTTCAGTAAGCAAGGGCGTCATTATTAACATGAATCGAAAAATGTAAGAATATCTCATTTTAGCATTGATAGTGATACCTATACGTCTGCAGGATACACAAATATCTCACAATGGCAATAATTGACACTCTATGATAGAGATAGCTCATCTAAAAAATTGAACAAAAAACATATGGTAAACTCAACGTTGCATTTTCTGAGGTTTCGGAGTTGGGGGGGGGGGGGGAGTATCTCAGGGACTGTTGCAGGTAAAGGAGACGGAAACCCTAATAACATCTGTAATAATAATTTTTAAAAAAACGTGCAAATATTAATTTTTTTAACCAACATAACTTTGGAGACTGATTTTTGTTTTAAAGAAATCTTTAAAAATTAAACAGTCGAAGGCACGGCAAGAGAATCTCAAAGGGCACTACGTTGGACAGTCCTGCCTTACATGATTACGTACCTGAAAGTCTGTGAGAAATTATTAGATAATGGGGGGGGGGTGCCAAATGAGAGATGCTATAAATCGAAATCATCTCTCATATTTTGACAATAAGAATTGTATACTTTTTTTTTTTTTTTTTTGTGTGAATGTTTTAAGGAAATGCAGCGAAGGAGGGTGGAGTGGAGAAATCCATAGATGGCAATCGCAAATGGAGGCTCCTCACTGCCTAGCTTTCAGCTTATAAAACAAAGGGCTCTGCTAGTGTCACATTTCTGATATCAAAAGAGCATTTCTTTATTTCTCTATTGGTTTTCATGCTGACTTTTGTGTTCTTAGCATTCCATATTAACTTTTCCCTCTAATTCTTTGAATAGTACAAAATGTATTTAGCTGGAGGAACTGTAATAAGTAAAGATATATATATATTTTTTATTATTATTGGAAATTCCATTTTTTCGTTGAACTGACATTGAAAACAGATAAATAATAAAATGTGGGCGACCTTTCCCCAAATTTTCCTTCTTAAACCATATAAAAATCGTAACAGGACTTTTCAGTTTCCTAGTACGACCAGTACAAATGGCTGTGTGGAAATGGAGAAAAATCAAAATTATTCTTTTGGCCTTGTTTACTGTTAAATGCAAGTAAGAGTGTGTGATCTTTAGAACGATTTGACGATTTAAAAAATCTTTCACTAGCATTATTAAGATCATTTAAATGCTCATTTAGCCTTGAACAAACATTCAAAATAACTAGTCAATAAACACTGAAAATTGCAGAAAATTAAATACAATAAAGAAGTAAACAGGAACAGAAAAATATTTTAAGTAAAAAACATTTTTATCTATTGCATTAAACAAAAAAGTGTAATTAGTGCATTTTTTTAAGATAATGCCTTTTTAAATTATTTAAAAAAAAAAAAAAGATGAAGAAGCTTGAACTGAGAGAAAATTAATTTAAAGATTGTAACTCTGAATCATTTAAAGGGAAATGGATGCAGTAAAAAGCTTTTTACACGTATTTATATTCATCGGATCTTTAGGTAACTTCACCAGAATATACTAGGGATGTCTAAATACATTTCTAAACAGATAATTCAAAAAATATTTTTGTCCTTTTTTTGCAAAGAAGATTACCTAATCCCCTTAAAGAGGAAGTGTGCAATTTGAGTGACAGACAGTTGTTTTCACAAGCAATCAGTCTTCTAATGCAAATTAATTAATAATAATAAAAGTAAAAATAATAATCACACTTTTATAAGTATTTTATGTTTATCTTAAAAATGACACTTAATTGCATGACTGCAAATCAGGTAGTTCCAGAAAATTACAATACCATAATTTGACATGGACCCCAATAATGGATATGAACCGATTTGATTTACGCTTGGTAGAAAGTGAGAACTGGTGATTTTTTTCTTTTAAATGTAATGTTTGCTCTGTTTCTTTTTTAAGATATGCAATAAAAAAATAAGCATTATTTAAACTATATATTTGGGATTTCTAAACTGTTTTCTCAATTTATACTCATAAATTATTTAATATTGAATTAATGCTCAAAGAAGTTTTTTTTAATATTACATTCTTTATTGTTTTACTCATACTTTCTACATTTTAGTGTTTAAAATATTTCATTGTTGCACTTTCACAGCCAGCTTGGCAAGATTGGTTAGGCCCATAATTAACTCCATTGTTTTTGTAACTCGTAATAATTGCGACCATAAAGATTATTTGGTGATTTATCTCCTGCATCCAGAAAATAGAAAAATGCCTTAAATTAGTTTAATTTATAATTAAGTTCTTATAAAATATTAAAACGCTGTATTGTCATCGGAAATACACCTGCGTACATAAGTTTTATAAGTCAAGGCTATCAGGAACAGAGTGAAAAATCAATTCAAAAATTCCATCTTTACATACAAAAATCAAGTTAAATAAAAGAGTGTAACAAATAAAAATGAATTCATGTATCATGAATAAAATATTTATTTATTGAGTAAAAACACACGTATAATAGCTGCATTCCAAGGTTAAATATAATGCTAATTATAGATAATTTAATGACTAAAAGGTTTTATTAGATCTTCAGAAATATTTTTTTTAAGGAGAAAACTTTATAAAATAAATAAAAAGGAAAATTCATTAACGCTGATTTTTAAAAAAAAAAATGGGCAGACCATATACAGAATTTGTTGTATCCGGGTTTTATTATAAGTCAGATATGCTATTGAAGAGATCATCTGCATACTTTTTATGGCTAATCCACAAAATTAAATATTTATAGCCATAACATTATAAGTTTCGGGGACGCAACCGAAGTCATGTGAATGTGGCTACTTTTAAACAACAAGCTCATAAAGTTTGTAAATAGATTTTTAAGGTCTATCTCAAAGTTTAAGCACAAGCATAAAATGTCGATTTTCAAAGAATTATAAAAAGTTAGAATGAATAACATTTTTTTATTTGCAGATTTCGGAACATTATTTAAATAAATGATATCAAAATTAGAAAAAAATAAATTACATAATTGTAAGAAATATAATAAAAAAGAAATGTTAAAAAAATCTGTCTCAAAAGTTAATGCACAATGTCAAAAACAACCAGATTTATAATTTTTACCGAACTTTTACTTACAAATTATTTTTCCGTGATTTCGGATTAGTTCAAATAAACGTGCGTCCATCGAAATTATTAGTTTTTGTAGGGTTTCTGGTGGCAAAGAGTACCATGCTTTCTCAATAGCCTCTTGGAGTTCTTCAATAGAGTCATACTGCTTTCCATTGCCGTAGAGATGGCGGGTTAAAGTACCCCAGGCATTCTCAATTGGGTTTAAGTCTGGACTTAAAGCTGGACAGTCAAGAACTTTAACATTTTTCAGAGAAAGTTAAAGTTTTGTAGAATGTGATACGTGGATTGAGGCATTGTCTTGTTGAAAAGTCCATTCAGGACCCCCCAAAATGTCACCGAATGGAAGCAAATGTCTGTTTAGCATCTCTTGATACTTTTTTGAATCTTGTCTTCCTTTTAGAAAAGTCAGAGAGGTCTGTTCATTGAATCCAAATGCCCCCCAAACCATAACAGATTTACCGCCTTGCTGCCTGCTGAAAAATGCTCTTGATTCCCTTCGTAAATCATGCCAATACGCGTTCCAACCATCAGGGCCATCTAAGTTCCACTTTTTCTCATCGCTGAATAAAACAGTAAGCCATTTGTCCCCTTAGGACATGTGTTTTTTAGCCCAATTCATTCTTGCCTGTTTGTGATGTAATTTGAGCGACAGTTTGCGAGCCCATTTTCTTTAGTATGATGTAATCACACTCTTTAATATGTCTATGTACAGTGTCTTTGGACACCTGTACACTGAGATTATTTTTAATTTGCTGTATGGACATATTTTGTCTAGATACAAATCTCCGTATTCTCTGATCAGTCTGAACAGTCGTCATTCGTGGTCGTCCACATTTTTGTTTCTGCTTAAAATTATCATTTCAAGAGAGTACTTGATATATACCTCGCTTTGATCAATTTAAAACTTTTGCAATTTCAAAAACAGTTTTATTTTGCAATTTCAATTTAAAAACTTTCAAAATCTCACATTTTGTGAATTCTTTACCCTTTGGCATTTTTAAAACGAGAGGAAATAATTTTTCCACCTTTTATACTTTTATAAAAGTGCAATATGGTGTCATACAACGTCATTACACACGGCCAATCCCGTGTTTCTAAAAAAATTTGCATAAAGTGCTTAAACTTTTGAGACAGCGTTTCTTCAAGAAAAAAGAAAAATTAAATAAAAATAAATATATTTTTTATTTTAACCACCCAAAATGGCTTATTTTATTTTATTTTGATTGAATGTCGGGTATTTATTGTAAATTTGCCTAAAATATTTTCTTCTTCAATTGTTTTAAACCAGATTTGCAGAGTGCTTAAACTTTTGAGACAGACTATAGATTGTTTTTTAAACCAAAATTAACCATCATGATTTAAAGAGACAGAAAATAATGAAATTTCATCTGAACAAACAAAGATGTATGTATATATATATATATATATATTTGGTTCTCTTTGGGCTAATCAAAGCAAAATTTTACGGTAATTAAAATTTTCAAACGAGGTGCACCGTTGTAAATTTTCAAGATGCTCTTTTTATTGATATTATGAAAGTTTTATGATTTAATCAAGCAAAAACAATTTTTGTGATAAAATAAATCTTGTGTTAAAAATATTTTATTGAAAATATTTTCAAGAAAATTTTAAAACCTGACTTCACCTAAAATTTTAAATTTTTGCAACATTTCTTCATACTTTCCTTCCAACTGTAAGGACCAGATTTTCAAAAAGTTAATTATTTAAAATGTAAATGTCATGGCAAATTTTAAGATACAGTTAAAAGACTTTTTATTTTTAGAAAATAAACTATTTATATTGCTGAAAATCCTATTTTTAATTTTATGAAATGCACCTAAAGGATTGTCCAAAGGAAAAAAAAAAAGAGTCAATTGAAAAATATTTGCTGAAGTTTTGTCGCTTAGAACATAAGGAACTCCTTGGAAATTCCAAAGATGGTACGCAACTTGTAAATGAAACAAAGGAGCAGATATTCCCCCACCCATAATCAGATTTAATTTATGAGTTTTTAAATATGTGGTTTCTCCCAAATTTACTTTCATTGTTGTAATCATTGTTTCTACTCTCATACGCTTAAAAATACATAGTCATTTCTGCTAACATCAAATTCTTGACAAACTTGGCGATATTTGGTTAAATGTCACCAAATATGGCATTAAAAGTAGGTCGTCATAAATGAATCCAACTTGTCGATCGCTGATTTATTTTTCTAAATTCTCATTCAAATTCCTTATTAATGAAAACTAGGAATCTATTTTTCTATAATCGGGTTTCATGCATTTTAGCTTCGTGTGCTTGAGTTAAATTAATATGATTCTTAAAAACAAAGAAGAGGGAATATTTTACCTTCTGGTACAAGCTGGATGTCTTAAGGAAAAATAATGTGGTTATTTTATATTTAGGGACGGGGGGGGGGGGGAGGCGCTGAATTCCCTCCTGCCCCGGGTGCCAAAAAATGTAGCTATGCCACTGGGCCGATTGCCACCATTAAATATTCAGTATTCTCCGCCTAATAAGAATACTAATAAAATTTAGTGGTGTCAATCAGCCCATTGGCACCCATTTTTTACACTCCTTGAAATTGTACCAAACTCTGAAATTTTCATTACAAACACCTAATTTTTGCATCATTTTTGGCATTTTCATTAAATTTAACCTTAGAATACCAAATAGGAAGCCATTCAGTCACTAGTTTAATAAATATGCACTCTTAATGCTAAATTCATTTGTAGTCATTGCAAAACAGATGCGGGTAGTTTTTTAACTCAAGAACTACTTGGCGGAATGAGCTGTAATTTTGGATTCACATTTGAAGCTTCTAGATATCGATTTCTGTTTTTTAAAAGCTATAGGTTACAATTCTTATTTTTTTTTTCGTTTGGCCGACTGTACTTTAAGCAAAAATCGTTTGGCCTCCGGCGATTCATCTCTAATTTAAATAACAGAGTGAGTGTATACCAATTTGAGATCTGCATGGATCTGCTTCCTCGATTGCCTCTTCCCCAGACAACAAAATTCAAAATCTTTAAAATTCAATCTTTTTAGGTTGATTTCTTTTGAAATAAACCTCTTGCAATCACTTCGTTTGTATACTTATCTATAAATAATTCATCAGGATAACCGTTGAAATACTGAACCAATTCGAATCTAAATGGGACAGCGTATTGATGTTACAAGTGTCTTGGAACAAACTAGCTAATCAAGCATGTTGCTTTTATAGTTCGTTTACAGGGACACACAAAAACAAAATATGCAAAATTGTCATCATGATAACGTCCGAAATACTGAACCCCTTCGAATCTAAATGGGACAGTATATTGATCTTGTATGTATCTAGGATGAGTTCGTTAATCAGGTGTGTAGCTCTTATAATTCCTTTACAGGGGGAGCACAAAATCAAAACATGCAAAACGTTATCAAGATAACGCCTGAAATCCTAAACTAATTCAAACTTAATTGGGACAATATATTGATCTTGAAAGTATCTTTGATAAATTCGTTAATCATGTATGTTGCTCTTCGATGGTATTCATTGAATGGTTTGGGTTATATTACAACGTACTGGCAATTTTTAAATGAAGTTCAACAATTTTTTAGCATTTTTAAGATACAATTTCATCATATCTATTCAATTACATCTGGTAAGTCTAATTTAAAATGCCAATTATCCTTTCTCGTCAAAATAGCGAACTTAGAAGGAATCGGATCATTTTGTTTAATTTGTATTAAACCTGATGTATGTACCTTAAAATAAAATATCAAGACATAAATAAACCTCTCTTCCGACTGAACCGGAACAACTTGTTTTAATTTTTTGCCCTGTTTTTTACTTACTTACTAATTACTAAACTAATTATCTAACTTTTCTCACCTACTCTTTATTAACTATTTTAACATTCACCTTAGCCAGTCTCTCGAAAAATACAAAAGATGACAAACCTCGTTTATCTGACTATTTAAAGCTTTTAGTCTGCTTAAACATCTATCTAAATGTCTCAGATTTTACTCAGATTCCTAGATAAGATCAGTATATCAAAAATAAATAAATAAAAAGAAAACTGCCCAGTTAAACTGAGGGCATTGAGCTCACAGGCTATTCACACTCATTGTATATTGTACTCTTATTTCAAAGAATTTGAAATATGCCCCTCGAAAATTAAAGAAATCAACAATATATTAAGGGGGGGTCATTCCCCCGTTACCCCCCTCATAGTTAACTAATGAACCCCTTAAACTAATCAGGGAAGTCTCTAATTACAATGAATATACATACAAAATTTGAAGAAAATCGGATAATTCTGCATGAAAAACTCATTTATCTAAATTAAGGGGGATTAGCCCCCCTTTCCCCCTTTATACTTAACCAATGAACCCCCAAAACTTTTCAGAGAAGCGCATTATCACAATGAACCTATATACAAAATTTGAAGAAAATCAGATAATTCTGCATGAAAAACCCATTTATCTATATTAGGGGGGGGGGTTATCCCCCTTTCCCCCTTTATACTTAACCAATGAACCCCCAAAACTATTGACAGAAGCGCATTATCAAAATGAACCTATATACAAAATTTAAAGAAAATGGGATAATTCTGCATGAAAAACCCATTTATCTAAATTAAGGGGGGATTAGCCGCCTTTTCCCCCTTTATACTTAACCAATGAACCCCCAAAACTATTCAGAGAAGCACATTATCACAATGTACCTATATACAAAATTTGAAGAAAATCGGATAATTCTGCATGAAAAACTCATTTATCTAAATTAGGGGGATTACCCCCCCCCCTTTCCCCCTTTATACTTAACCAATGAACCTCCAAAACTATTGACAGAAGCACATTATCAAAATGAATCTATATACAAAATTTGAAGAAAATCGGATAATTCTGCATGAAACACTCATTTATCTAAATTAAGGGGGGATTAGATCCCCCTTTCCCTCTTTATACTTAACCAATGAACCCCCAAAACTATTAACAGAAGAACATTATCAAAATGAACCTATATACAAAATTTGAAGAAAATCGGATAATTCTGCATGAAACACTCATTTATCTAAATTAGGGAGGGGGTTTCCCCCCTTTCCCCCTTTATACTTAACCAATGAACCCCCAAAACTATTGACAGAAGCACATTATCAAAATGAACCTATATACAAAATTTGAAGAAAATGGGATAATCCTGCATGAAAAACCCATTTATCTAAATTATGGGGGGTTAGCCCCCCGTTTCCCCTCTTTATGCTTAACCAATGAACCTCCAAAACTAATCAGGGAAGCGCCTTATCACAAGGAACCTATAAACAAAATTTAAAGTAAAACGGTTAGTTCTATCAAGAGTTATCGCGTTACGTACATACATACGTACGTACGTACATACAGAACCGGGGGGCACATAAGCTCTCAGGCTTTGATAGCCTGTGAGCTAAAAATCGGTCATTCACAGTGCTCTGGCAAAATACCTTACACGAGATTAACCAACATATAAAACTATTTAAAAATGCAAAAAAAGAAATGAAACAAGCAAATGTTTTATTGTCCACAAATAAAGGAGGAGAGTTATGGGGGCCGAGTGGTTAAGTTCACCGCGCCGCTAATCGCTTGCGAGTGTAGGAGATTGTGGGTTCAATTCCCACTGGTTCCATTGCACACACACTTTGTGTGGAACCCCCAGGTTGTGTCTCTTGTGTTGTCATGTTTCCTTGTACTATCTCGTCAAGATGTATGTAATTGTAGAATTCATGTTTCTGTGAATAATAAATAAATGTATATGGATCATTCGAGACGACAGCCTTGTAGCTATAGGTCTCAAAGCCCACCTCCCTTCAAAGTATCAAAGAGGAGAGTTATATGACAATACCTGCAAAAAAGAAAAGAAAATCTCAGCCGAAACAGCCCGGAAAAATAAAATACCGGTCCCGTCCAGGAAAGAATAAAGTTCTGGCTCCACCCAAGTTTTCAAAAAATAAATTTTTGCCTGACCCCGGCTTGAGGAAAATCTGAAAGAAAATTTCCCTGGTCTCGGACTGCGGGACAGGCCCGTGTAGACCTCTAATATACCGGGTGATTATAATTAAAGTTACGATTTCAAAAATCGATAATTTTAAAACTACTGGTTAGAATGACTTGATATTTTAGCAGAACAATCGTGAAGCAATGGAATTTTGTTTGGCGAAGGACAAAAATAGTTCGAAAATGTGCCGATAGATGGCGCTGTTCAGGTTCTCGATCGCTCATATCCGACAATTTTGCCTATTTACAGAACTTTGCAAATGAAAGTGGGCTTCGTCAGATCACAAAATGTTCCATGGCCATCCGTTGTCCACTTCCATTGAAAGAAATTGTAGTGCAAAAGATTGACGTGCTTCCAGGTCAGCAGGTAGCAACTCCTGCACATGAGTTATCTTTTACAAATAACAGCGCAAGATGTTCCGTAGGACTTTACGCATCGTGCTGTTCGGCATATGCAGCATTCAGTCAATTCCCCGTACACTGCAAATTCCATCATTACTGTTAGTCTGTTCTTGTAATGCTGTAGCCACATCCTTCACTGCCGCAGCCGAAACTGGTTTCTTTCAGACATGTAGCATTCCTAAGCGACATGTAGCGCAAGACACGAGACAAATTCTGATATTCAGACCGGTTTTTCTTTGTTAAAAGGGTGAAAATGTCTCATGACTTACGCTACATGTCGCTCTGTCTCGTCAGTGTGCAGCCTGCCTTTACTCTACCCCGTTTAACGTCAAATGAACCGATCTCTTCGAATTTAGCACTCATTTTTCGCAGACTATTTGTGGTTATTGGACCCTTTTTTATGGATTTTAATGTCCGAAACTTCCTAATAGCTCTAAGTGCGCAGTCAACGTTCTTATAAAAAAGCTTCAAGAGCAGAGCGCGATCCTTCATAGTCAGAGTCATGATGAAGCTTACAGGCAACGTGCTGGTGCTCTGCATTTTTATGGCAGCTATATCTGCGGCGCGCATGTCACGTATTAGTAATTCGCATATATCCTGACAGCGCCATCTATCGGCACTTTTTGAACTACTTTTTCCTTCGCCAAACAAAATTCCATTGCCTCACGATTGTTCTGCTAAAATATTAAGTCATTCTGACCAATAGTTTTAAAATTATCGATTTTTGAAATCGTAACTTTAATTATAATCACCCGATATATTACCAATTTTGCGTTCCTGTCGGCCCCCCACACCCGTAGGGCAAATCCCCTGGAAGTCAACGCGACCCGCAGCAATAAAAGTAGACGTCAAATGATTCACTCAGTGATTTATTTATTTTTTAACTCAAAAATGATCAATTTTATTTTTATTTACGGAATCGGGACGTTCGATCGTAAGGGCTTACAATCGGGATTTTATGGTATTTTTCATGCTGCATGTTAGTATTTTGAATTTAAAGAAGCTTTGTAGCTTTATTAATAAAACTAAAAACTACAGTGCCTAGAATAAATAGTATGGAAAACAGCTGCAAAATACATGGAACTAAG
Source organism: Maratus michaelseni (assembly GCA_963931845.1). Lineage (NCBI taxonomy): Eukaryota > Metazoa > Arthropoda > Arachnida > Araneae > Salticidae > Maratus > Maratus michaelseni. The sequence continues at coordinate 254,220,996 of OZ007599.1, forward strand.
AACAAACAGGAACTGACATATCCCCCAAATGATGAAGTTTCAACTATAACCGGTTTCGCCAAGTTGTGACAACCAAAACATTCCCCCTGACAACGTTAGTAAGTGAGATTTAAGCCATAGTTTGAATTTAATTATTATAAAACAATGGCTCGTGGGAAGCATATGGCTGCACAAATAGGTTTAGCAAGAAGATTCCTGAATAAAATTTCATCGATAAGTAATTTATTTACTTTTTAAAGACGTAATTGCTTGATGTATGCAAAGCTATCCAAATGGATTGCTAAAAACTATGAGTGTAATGTGCATGAATGTAAATCAGAATATTCCGCGTTTTGACTGTTTTGTTATGTATATGTTAATTTTCACGTTAATTGCACTATCTTTCAGCAGTTTTTTTTGTTCATTTTCTTGATTGTTTACATCGTCTAAATCAGAGTACAGGGATGGTGTTACATGTCAACCAAAAAGTATATATCTCTCTTTACATATAGATAATTTGATATTTTAATTTCGTCTACTTGTTATTTCTGCAACTGAAGTGTTTTTTATTTTTGTAGTAGTTATGTGAACTGAGCTATTTTTCTATAATTATATGCTGACCAGAGCCCCGCGCCAGTTGAAGTCTTGTTAGGGGGCCCCAAGCCTGTCTACACATTTAAAAACGTCGTTACTCTGTGGAAAATGATGATATTATTGCTCTAAAGATGTCTTTTAATGTTTTTTGCTTAAGTTAGTATTCACTTTCATTTCTTACAGCCAAAGTTGATATAATTGTCGGAGAATATACAGATGTGAGGATCCTGAAAGTAACAGTTATTTAAAATATTCTAAAGGATAGAAGATGTTTTGAAAAAAATAATTATACACATTACATGTGAAAAAATTTGCATGTTAATTTTCATACATTTTATACTCTACATTATAAATTATCCTATAATATATACAATTTTCAAAAATGATTTTTAATGTTAATTAAAGACACTTTTAACAATATAATTACAAAATGATAAGAAATTAGAGTAATCACTAAATAAAATCACTAAATATAATTAAAATCTTGAGAAATGCTTAAGTGATAGAAATTTTTATAAGGCTTTTGTTGTTTCTTTTTCTATCACTTAAGCATTTTTCAAGATTTTTAGAAATTAGCGATTAAGCTATGTGCTTGCTCATGCTGCTAAATACGTTTCCGAGTAGTTAATATTTCCAAAATGATATCCATTATCAATTTTTGCTTTTTATAAAAATTTGTTTTTAGATCTTTTTTGTCAAATTTTGTTGGAATATATCAAAAGTATGCAGGCGTAATTTTTTTATGTACCTCCTAAAAAACAAAACAAAACAGAAAAAAAGGAAGGAATCTTATATTGGATTAGTTTATAGATAAGTATACGCAGTAGATGTATTTAAAATTTGTATTTTTCTAAATAAAAAAGTAATGCTTTAAATTTAAAAAAAATCCTTGACGGCTCGGCCTACAGACACAGGTAGATTTCGAGGACGCAGACCGTGAGGCGCCTGTTTGTTGGGAATTGCGGAAGAAATGACCTTTTTACCATGATGCGTTAGTTGGAACCACCCATTTCGAAACCTGACTTGTTTGCAAACGGAGCCGGCAGGGTTTTTTTTTTTTTTTTTTTTTTTTTTTTCTATAAGGGTTGGACATATAGAAAAACTTGTCAATATAAAAGTTTTAGATAATATTAAGAGGATTTATAATAAATTTAAACGGATTTGATATCTTGTGAATTGACGATGCTATGAATTATTTTCTTCCAAAAAACCTCTCCCCCCCCCCCCCCCCTTGTGACCATTTTTAATAATATCAAAAATCTGTCATATCTAAATTTTTGGCCCTTATCATAGAAGTAATAATAACTTTTAACGGATTTGATACGCATCATAATTAAGAAATTATGGGGGGTTTTCTGTTTTCACAAAAAGCCCCCACCCCCTCCCCATTTCTCCCTCTTGGTTCGATTAGAGAACTACTGGAAGAAGTTGTGTGTGTTGGGGGGGGGGGGGATCTGAATACCATGCATGAAGAATACATTTAAACTGCAGGAATATCAACCAAAATAAATTAAAAGATCACCTTTGCTCTCCTATTCAGCAGAGCAATTTATGTAAAAATACACCAAGTGAAAAAAAAAAAAAATGCAACTCAGATGAAACTTACAGAAATATCAACTAAAAGAATGTAAAACCTTAAAAACACTTTAATATGACATTGGAATATTTCAAACGAGCTGGATTAGAATGTAAGCAAACAGCGGCAGCCATCTTGTGACATCCAGCTCAGTTACTTCAATCGACCGGGCAGACATCGGGGGAAATGTCAGTTCCTGTCTATTTATAGTTCCATGGCAAAATACTACTAAAAAATTAAATTCGATAAATGTACAACGATGCTGAACGACAAGAGGTCGATCGCAGTGACATCTGCTAGCTCTTTTCAATGCAACTTTTCAAATACATTCAAGAGTAGAATTTGTTTGATAAATTACAGGTAATATTAATAATAATCAATTTACAGTATCATGTGTGCATACCATACACCGGAACTAATGCATATGTGTACGTGCATTAGTGATTCAGAAATTTCTTTGAATACAAATTTAATTATTGTTATCTACCTTCTTTTTTTTTTTTTTGAAGTTGTCCGGATTTTCATTTTCACGTTTTTGCAAAAACATATCCTTTTTTCCGTTTATTACTGAAGCGATTTAGCAATGATGATATATAGTTATCCTCTTAAAAGATATGCTGCAACTTATTTTATGTCATTGCTTGATTATCAACTTATAACTATTCAAAATACAAATGATATTTATTAAATTTTTGCAATACAATGTTTATGTTGAAAAGAGCTAGCAGATGTCCAGGCGATCGCCCTATTATCTTACAGCATCGTTTCAGATTTATCAGCTGCAAGTTTTTAGCACTTTTTAAAGTATTACTGGGATAGCCGCTTTCCACTATGTATTCTAGGTGCTGTACTAAAAACTAAACTCTGTGGTACTGCAATCCCTAGGGATTTTCGCCTACAGTGCCCAACCGCGACCTACGTTATACCAAGGCAACACTAGATACCGGGCTTGCTCATTCACTCTCAAAACGTCACAAGTGGTGGCTGACCGCGACCAGCGATTGGTCCAAAGCAACGCGCCCATCGTTTTGTGCCAATCGCTGTGTGTCTTTCCTCCTAGTCAGCCACCTTTTGTGACGTCATCATAATGAATGAGCAAGCCCGGTATGTAGTGTAGCCCTGGTTATACACCGCCGGTTCATGACGTTTAAAACGTCACACGTAGAACTCCTATAATAGAAGCTGACGCATCCTCGCAGATTTGGCATCCGAATCGGAGCCCAGTCGAAAAACCAAGCTAATTATAACCTGTTCTATTATAGGAGTCTTATACCCTGTTCACATCGCACATTTAAGATATCTTACACCGCCATTTTTGAGGTGGTACTTCACCGGAATTGAATACCTGTCCACACCGCCAAACGCATTTAAGATAACTCACTCAACATCACCGTGTCCAGTGCGCATGCGCATATGTTAAAAGCAAACTCAACAGCCAATCGGGCTCCAGAGCTAATCAGAGTGAGCGGTACTGACTGTAACTAGCAATGGAAAGTTCGAACTCACTGAGTGAGTTTCTGGAACTCACTCAGTGAGTTCAGCGGTCTAAGATATCTTAACTATCCGATCTGAACGTAGTATTAGGCAGCTCCGGCTGCGGTATATTGATGCTGAACTGGGTACCAATAATCCGAAACAAAATGGATATGCGTCAGCTGCTATTATAGGAGTATTAGTCACACGGAGTGGATCATCTCTACACGGCAATGTACCTTACTCACTAGTTGCAACAGCCACGCCTCTGAGGATATATGCCCTCCGAAAAAGACTGTTTATTGGACGAAGGGGAAGCTGTGTTAAAATGTTCACGCCCATTGGTGTTTTTTCCTCTTTACCCGTATATGACTCCGATCGCCCTCCGGGTGGTCCCGAATCGGCCCCTTAAGTGGGGAAGATGACCGGGAGCCCGGCCCTGCGAGCTGTGCTTCGACACGACGGGGGCAGGTAAGCTGACGAATCCCCACTTCAACGGGGTGATCGGGTGGTAAAGTGGTGTCTGATTAGCCGACTTCGCTGAGGGCTGAGTAGGTGACTGACCCAGACTCCTCGGGTTGTCCACTCCTTTGGGCCGGTTCTCGGCTGCAGGAGGTTTGCGGCTTCAGGTTGTTCTTTGAGATCTCATGTGCAGTGTTTCTCTAGTCCCTTGCCGGTAACGTCTGCCGATGTGGGTTCTAGGGTTGTCTTCGCGGGATCTTGGGGCAGCTGGGTGGTAAAAGGATACCGCGTAGGCCAATCCCTAGCGCCTAGGTTCTTTGCACCCGCCGAGGATGGTGACACCAGGGCAACGGCTAGCTAACGGAGATAGGAAAACCTCCACAATTTATCTAAGGCGAGGGCGGACTTCGTATGACAAGAAGTGCAGGCGGTTCCGTTGTGACACTTGTCAGTGCGCGAGGCGGCATGTCGCAACCCTCGGTACTGTGCAGGTGGCGGAAAGTAGGAAGTGGGTGCGGAAAGAGGCCGGACGCACTGGTGACCGGTCTTAATGTCCACCGCACCTCACATGCCCACTGCCACTCCCCCTGTAGCTGGAGTAGTTGTGTGCCAACCTCAGAGTCGTTCAGAAAGGAGATTGCCCGTTCGTACCAAGAGCAATTTAAGTCACGGAGAGCCCTCAGATCCAAGGTTTTGGCTCGTATCGCCTTCTCTGGGAGGGTGTAGGATCTTTCTCTAAACTGTTCGACTGCGAGGAACCGGGCTGGAGATTCATCAGCCGTGATGGGCGGTCACGGCACGTCTTAGAACAATGACGATGTTCAGACCCAAGTCGGACTTTGGGTCGAAAACCAGTCCAGTACGTCTATGCATAGACAGAGTTTTCTGTCTCTGACGGTTGGATTAGTGGCCCTCCCAATGGCTTTACTTTCAGTGAGCCCCGCAGACGTGACATGGGTAAAGTCCATTGGTACAAAGCGCCGCGCCCATCGTTTTGTGCCAATCGCCATGTGAAGATTATCCACGCCGTATGACGTTTAAGTCATGAACCGGCCGTGTACAACGTAGGTCCGCAACCTACGTTGCACCCGGACGGTTTAGGACTTTTAAAATGTCACGCATCTTTACATGGCGATTGGCACAAAACGATGGTCGCGGCGCTTTGTACCAATGACCGTGTAAAGATGATCCGCTCCGTGTGACGTTTTAAACTTCATGAACCGGCCGTGTATAACGTAGGGTCACGGTTGAGTACTGTAGGCGAAGATCCCTAGGGATTGTAGTGCCACAGAGTTTAGTTTTTAGTTTTATTAGTGAAGCTGCAATGCTTCCTAATCCCGCTTTAATGCTTTAAATTTTTCATCCCGATTGTAAGTCCCCACCCACTTTGAAGCGATTTTGATTTGCATTTTCATTCCCAAATATAAGCTCCCTCCTTTACGATCGGACCTCCATAAATAAAAATAAAATTGATCATTTTTTGGTTGAAAAAAAAAATCATCCAACATAGAATATGCTTGGAAATTCTTAAAACCAAACTAAACTGGCAAACATAATTAAACAGCATCGAAGAACTGGCGATAAATCACACTTAAATGATAAAACTTTGTATGAATCACAGAATCACCATAAAACAAAAGAACTCACAGGACGCATTTCAGCCTGGAAATTTTTAACAGTCCGTCATCAGGCAAAGTAAACACGTGTCCGTAAGGGGACAAGGTCACAAATGAACAAGGGCTCTCCGTGGCCGACTGGTTAAGGGCCTACGCTAGTCATCCGAAGAAACTCGAATGTTAATGTTAAGTCTATGGGAAGGTTCTTTACAGATTTCTCACGCGTATTTTAATATTTTTAAATGATTTTTTTGCATAGGATACCTGAGGTCGGTCTCTAACATTGTTATTTTTTACTTTTTTGATTTTGGTTCCAGTTTTTTTATATAACGATACTTTCACTTTCAGAACCGGTTCCAAAATTGAAAAATGTCCGCTTATAAAAAAAACTGTAACCAAAATCAAAAAAGTAAAAACTAACAATGTTAGAGATCGACTCCAGCTATCCTATGCAAAAAAAAAAAAAAATCATTTAAAACTATTAAAATGCGAGTGAGAAATCTGTAAAGAGCCCTCCCATAGACTTAACATTAGCTCGAGTGTTTCTTCCCGTGGCTAGTGTAGGCTCTTAAGACACCATCATTCTGCTAATCGCTTGAGAGCGTAGGAGACAAAGCGACGGATTCGACCAGGACTACAGTAGATATCGGTCTTGCTCATTCATTATCATGACGTCACTAAAGTTGGCTGGTCGCGACGAAAGACATACAGCGATTGGCACAAAACGATGGACGCGTTGCTTTGTACCAATCGCTGGTCACGGCCAGCCACTATTTGTGACCGAGGCTAACGAAACTAGTCGTTGGGGGCCACCGTAATACTTACCCATCATGGATATGCATAATGTAAAATATTAAAATAAAAATGTGTAAACTACTTATAAAATGCATTGCAATTCAAATAAAATCGTGGCTTGATGACGTCACAAACTTTAAAGGCTCGATTACTGAATTGCTTGAAAGAGGTTTTTCCTTATAACTCCAAAAATAATAATCCTATTAACTAGCGGTTTATTGCATCTGATTAAGCGTTAAATTTCCAATTAAAATATATCTTTGAAGTGAAATTTGGATGAAATACATGGTCATGAAAAATCGAAGAGTGTGGAAAAGAGGATTCCAAATATCTCGGCAACTAATTATCCGATCGACTTCATGCTTTATTCAAAATTTATGTTTTTTTATTATCTTTTATATTCATTTCTTAAAATAAACAATTTCGAAAATTTTTATATACCTTTCATCAGAACGAATATTTCGAGAGTCCGAAAAAAATTGTTCCGGTTAATCGAGGTTATTGAAATGAAATAGGCTTCTTCCCATTATTACATACTATGTACATACCAAATTGCAAGTCTCTATCTCAATTTTTTCGGGAGATAGAGCGTTTACAGACACACACACAGACACACAGACGGACGGCAAAATTTTTTTTCTAAAAATATGTTTTTCGGAATCTCCAGTGTCTGAAACGTGTAAATCCGTCAAAAAAAAATTTTCGATTTTCAAAACGATTACAAGACTTACCCTATACTACGTATGATGGGTAAGTAAAAGAAAGGCGACCGCGGTGCTTTACGCGTATCCTTTTTTACAGACCGCGGGAGTCACGTGATGCTTGAATCCACCAATGCAGGTGTACGAAAAGAGCACACGTCACTCTAGCGGTCTCGAGGCTAACGAAAAAGAAAGGCTACCGCAGTGCTTTATGCAATTCTTTTTTTACAGACCGCGGGAGTCACGTGATGCTCGAATGCACCAATACAGGTGTACGAAAAGAGCAATACGTCACTCTAGCGGTCTGTAAAAAAAGATAAGTGGAATGCACCGCGGTAGCCTGTCTTTTTCGTTAGCCTCGAGCGGTCTGTAAAAAAAAGGTAAGTGGAATGCACTGCGGTAGCTTGTCTTTTTCGTTAGCCTCGATTTGTGACGTTATGAGAATGAATGAGCCAGCCCGGTATCTAGTGTTGCTTTTGTTCGGCTCCCGTCAACTCAATTGCACACTCTTTGTGGAGTTCCGGGCTGTATTTCTTCAGTGTTTAATTTCTTTGTGTCTATCCAGTCCTCATCTGGACGAAGATTTATAAGCAGATATTTGTATCAAGCACACAAGTATGATGTATATGTTCAATAAAACAAACAAGTGAACAGAAGGTCAGAGAAGAGAGTTGTTAAAAATTCCCACCTCGAAATGCGTCCTATGTGTTCTTTTATTTTTATGGTGATTCATACAAACTTTTATCATTTAATTGGCAGACATGATTTTAGAATGTAAAAAATTCTTAAAGTTGGACAAGTATTGTTTAAAAGAAGAACTAAAATGATAAATTCAAAATGCGTACGCTAAACAAAGCCTAAGATATTTAATTTAAAATACTACTGCAAAACTTAAACTTGCCTTTCGACTCTAAACAACCATACATCTGACCTGTGTGCTTGAGAGCGTAGGAGTCAGGTCGGCGGGTTCGACTCCCGCCAGCTCCATTCCACACACTTTGTGGAGCTTTCGGATGTAACTAATTTCCTTGTGGCTATCTCGTCCCTGTATATTGACGATGACTCATAAGCGGGCACTTGATGTCAAGCACACAAGTCAGATGTATGTTCTCAATAAACAAACAAACAAGACCTGTGTGCTTGGCGTCAAGCGCCCGCTTATAAGTCATCGTCAATATATACAGGTACGAGATAGCACACACAAGGAAATTTACAACGCACATAAATACAGCCGAGAACTTCACAAAGAGTGTGCAATGGAGCCAGCGGGATTCGAACCCTCTCCCACCCATAGGTATGTTTATATATGCTCCCACCTACACTCGCAAGCGATTAGCGGTATGATGCCTTGACTACTCAGCCACGGTGGGCCCATTCTAAACAATGAACAAGAACCGCGAAAATAAATGCTAGTTGAGGTGGAAGTTGTAAAACCATAAAGTTCATCTTCACCAAAACTGAATCTACCAAAAACACAAACAAAACTTCTATTGGCCACTTAAAATATCGTTGACCAATTAAATTTTACTTTCCGTTTGTTGCAACTTATTTATAAAAGTACTCTACAAAAAATTACAAAGTTTAAAAAAATTACAAAGTTAAAAAGTATTAAGTCTAATTACGTCATTTTGACGTCATATATGAGCTTTATATTTTACGTTGCGTTTAAACTTTTTTTTTCTAATTCGACGGCAGTTAATTGTTCACTATTTTAATTTCTGTTGGCAACAAAGGTTTGTAACACGTTTGACCAGTGAGTTTCAGCTTTGATTACTTGTTTTGACGGGTGTTCTTTCGATTTACAAAAAGTTTTGTTATGACCCATTGAATTCTGAAGACTTTGGTGCAATAATTAAGAACGCTTTATATCGTTGTCATTGTCTAAGTAGTACAAGATGGGTATGTTTATTTTATATTAACCAGTGTTTAGTTCTGTATTTTAAAGACTGACTGAGATTTATTTAAAAACACACGTAAATTCGAGTACGATTTGTTAAAAAAGAGAAACTTTTGTTGCTTTATACATTTCTGATTTTGTCTATACTAACATAAAGTTACATGAACCACATACTTGAAAGTGAAGATTTAACCGGCATCCAAGAACTCGGTTCGCGGGATATTTTGAGAACAGTGTTGTTTCGGTTTCAATCTTATATGTGATTATTTTTGTCTTTATAAATGTTTTTGTGTTCTGTGATAGGGTTGACTAGTTCTGTGTGTGATTCTCTGAAGGGCATACATTACGTCGCAGCTTTTCTTTTTGTATATTGTTCTCACTCTCGTACTGGTTTTTCTGCAGACAGATATTGAAGTTAGAATTTTGAAGGTCTGAGTGACTATTAATTTGCCAGAATTTAAGAGTTTGCTCCAGTTAAACTGATTGTTAATGAATTAAAAATGCTCCCATTTTCACACTTAATGTAAAAAATTCCAAGAGTTTTAATTAAGTGCCTTAGATTGCAGTGCATAGATTGGACATGACCAGTTTAATAATTTAGAAATTTGTCTTGTTGGAGATCATGATCTAGTTTAAAAATAAATAATTTAATCTTCCATCAGTCAAAAAAAAAAAAAAAAAAAAGTCTGAGAATAATGTATATGAAAACAGAGTGAAAAAGTTTTGGAAATTTTTGATTTTAATGAAGTGAAGAATTAATAAAACAATTAAGAAACTAGCACTACCTAGATGAGTGGTGGGAGAAATAGGGAGCTACTGGGACATTTGTGACATTATTTAAAAGCAAAAATGGCAACCAAAAGTGTGACTAACTGATCTCTCAGATGTTCCTGACAGAGGGATAATAACTTTGTCTTATTTGACTAATCAGGAAATACTTTACCTTCTGAAAAATTAGGGACAGAAAGAGAAATATATTGTTAAATTGTGTTGTTGAATTCATTCTAATTATTTATAATTTTTTTTTCAATAATGTTACATGGTGTTATTCTGTTACTATATTTGCAGAAAGTGCAACTGATTTAAATCGATGAGTACTGTGCAAAATCAAGATAAATAAGGAGCCATTAAGAATTATCATTATTAATACTTTTTTATCATTTTATCTTATATGAATAATGAATCTGAAGTTTAAAAAATATTAAATAATATAATTCTTTGGTCAATTAATCAAAAGTGTATATTATTCTTTAGGTGGTTGGTATAAAATGGTAACTTGAAATGCATAGTCGCAGCCACATACAGGGTAACACTGTATACGTTACAACTATTATGTTGTATACACTATTACGGGTATATACGTTAAGCTACAACTATTTTGTGATTTTAAGGATTGTCAATTTTAATATTCTCATCACTTTCAGAATCAGATGATACAGGAGGAACAAAATTTTCATCATCAGACCCTCCATTCCAGTTCAAATAACTCTCCACATTCAGATTCATTATCAGACTAATCGGTAGAATCCTAGAACAACGGAGACACCCAACTTTCGATTTTTATGACATGCACTAAATACCCGCTTGTGACAAGCTGAAAAGTTATATTCTCCCCCCCACTCATATCGCGTATGTTGTGGAGGAAGATTCATTATTTAGACAGTTCCAATGAGAATTTCATTCACAAAGTTAACATTGAATGCAAAAAAGTTTGATTTTTTAGCAACTTACTAATAAAATCATCCCGTCATCTTGATATTATTTCCTTATGCGGAAATTTTTAAAAATTAGTAAAAGAATTTCAGTTTAAAACATTTAGCTAAATATAAGTCTATTTTTTCTTTCACGATTTTCAATATTTTTAGCGTTTTTCCTTGTTCTACGACAATTTTTTAACTTTCGCAAAAGAAATTAAATTTCAAAATTTTACTCTAATAAACTGGTTTTTGTCCTGCCGATTTTTATATTTTTGTGGATTAGCGAATTTTTAATGTTCCTATAATAATTCCACTTAGTGTTTTAAGACACTATAGTATATTTTGTCCTCTGTTTTTTTAAGTTTTACCGATTTTGGTACTTCTCCATTATCCCGTCGACTACTTTTCATTACAAAAAACTATTGCCAAAATGTAACGCCAAATAAACAAATGGAAGAATGTTGCCATTGGAATAACACAATAAATAAATAAAATAAAAGAAATTCAGAAAAGTCCCACTCACCAAAGTGTCACCTATATCAGTAAGTTAAAAAAAAAAAAAAAAAAAATGAAAATAGAAAAAAAATATATTGGATTAATTTATTTATATTATTTTTCTTAATTATGCTTCTCAGCTAATGAATAAATGTTTGTGACGTCAGTTGAAACTGATCTATTGTGCATGAGTATGCATCGCAACATTTTTTCATTGCTTTTTCTCTTTTAATATCATGGCACCTCCATTTAAGGATGCAATTGTTATTTTAATTAACAAAATAACTAAAAAACCAGTAAAACATAGTGAAAAATACAGGTAAACTTCGAATAAAAAACACTTAATGACATAACAAACACGTGAAATGTTTCTGACGCCAAGTGAATGGGATTGCATTTTCGGCGCTAAATCCTAAAGTTGGCGATAGTTTTTTGTTATGAAAAGTGGTCGACAGGATAATGCTTTAAAAAGTTTTTTTTATTAAGATACTTTCACTTTCGGAACCGGTTTTGAAAGTAAAAGTATCCTGAATAAAAAAAACTGCAAAAAAAATTGAAGAAGTACAAAGGAGCGTGCATAGAGATTGACCTAAGCTATCCATTGCAAAAAAAATCATTTAAAAATATTGAAATGCGAACGAGATCTTAAAATATTTCCTCCATAGGATTAACATTAGCGAGCAAGTGTTTTCGTCTGAGTGAAGTAGCCTCTTAAGGCATCGGTATTTATCTGCCTTTCTGAGTAAAAAAAAATTCTGAAATTCACAGCAAATATTCTGAAAGGTTACATCAGAGGGGGGGGGGGGGGGGATTTGAAAAATTAATCCCCTCTCGGCAATAATTTTTCTTGTTGCAGGTGCTTTTGATTCGAGTCATTTCAGGCTGAGTATAGATTCTTGAAAATTGGGTTCAGGTTAACTCGATTTTTCAAAAGTTAGTTCAGTATATTGTTTCAGATTAAAAGCTATGCCTATATTAATAAGCATAGAACTTAGTGTATCTGCTGTTTTCTAAAGGAATGCTGCATCTTTTCCAGGACTATTTCACAAAATTCATGTTTTTTTTATTGAACCTTTGACGAAATTGGTGTTTTTTCCCCCCGCGATCCTTTGGCGAAATTAAAGTTTTTTTTCGTGGCCCTTTGATGAAATTCGCACTTTTTCCATGATCCTTTGACAAAATTAGCATTTTTTCTGTGGCCATTTGATGAAATTTGCATTTTTTCCACGATCCTTCAACGAAACTCATGGTTTTTTTAGTCTTTTGACAAAAATCAAGTTTTTCCGCAGCCATTTGATGAAATTTTATCGTAATCTGTCGACAAAATTAGCCATTTTCCCAGATCATTTGATGAATTTCATAATTTTTCTTTGGCCTTTGGACAAAATTAGTGTTTTATCCATGATCCTTCGACGAAATTTGCTGTTTTTTTTTTTTCGAGATCCTTCGACGAAATTTACAGTTTTTTTGCTATCTTCTGACGAAATTTTTCGTTTTTTCGCGATCTGTCGGCCGAATTCTCAGTTTTTTCACAATCCGACGACGAAATTTGCCGTTTCTTTGACGAAATTGACTGTTTTTTCATGATCCTTCGACGAAATTAAGTTTTTTCTACGATCTTTGGACGAAGTTGGCATTTTCTCCGTAGCCCTTCGGCAAAATTCGCATTTTTTCGCGATTCTTCAAAGAAATTCATGTTTTTTTGATGGCTTTTTGACGAAATTCACGTTTTTTCACAGCCTTTTGACTAAATTGCCTTTTTTTTCGTGATCTGTCCACGAAATTAGCCATTTTTCGCTAACTTTAAATGAATTTCTCATTTTTTCGCGATTCTTTGACGAAATTCACAGTTTTATTAGCGATCCTTCGACGAAGTTTGCCTTTTTTTCGCGTAATTTACACGCTATAGCACGTCCGCAGCATCGCTGTATGTTTTTAGTCTGCAGGTACCCTAAAAAGTCTGCAACGCCCGTCGCTGCTTCATGTACATTCTGCCACGAGGCACAATACATTAAAATTTCTTTATTCACAATCTTCAAAATTCGTCAAAACCGTGGTCACTAACACATGTATGAGTGCTGCGCACACATGAAAAAAAAAAATCACTGGATACATGAAACTTGCTGCACAGCAATTTCTAGAATGCACGAAACACAATACTTATTGAATAAAACAAATAAAAATTCACTTTTATCAACCACAGCTGATCCTTACCACTCACTTAAAAAAATTTATGAATATCATTCCTTCCATTCTTTGAGACAGATTTTCAAGGCATCATACTTAAAATAGACTGCTTATGAAGGAATATTTCAAAATATACAAAAAAGACTCTGGAAAACACAACTGCTCAATCCAGAGGATGAAAATTAAACTTAACCCTAAACTTCGTTAATTACCACCTTTGCAATTTCAATATTTTCAACCATTAAAAAAAAAAAAAAATTCATAAAACGACAACCTTGTCAAAAAATAACCTCTTAAATGTTACACAGCAGCACAGTCATTCACATCAAATGAAATTTACCTTTAATCTTCATATCCTCCACAAAACTCAAAAATAAAAAAATTAACAGTCATTTCTACAAATGCATTTCAGGAAACCGAATGATCTGAAAAACAAGAAACTCAACAATCTGACAAAATCAATTCAGTTTCCTGATCAAACCACAGTAGGCATAGCCACAATGTACAGAACCAAGTGGTATTGCAAGAAGTGATTTATTGCCTCGCCAAGTGTCTTGCTTGTTCTAAGATTCGGCTGACAATTCTTTGAGAAACACTGCTCTTTCTTCTAGGCTAAATCCTCCTTTATGACACATGTTGAAATTTATCAGATAAAAATATAAAAGCTTGAAAGGGTTATGAAAAATCTAAAGTCGCAACTAACAGGTAATTGTGCTTATTCAACCTTTATGAGAAATGAAATCTGAAAGTTTATACAGCTGAAACAGATCATATGATAACTAGGTATGGAAAAACAACATTCCAGGCTTCCTTGACCTTAATTACTCTCATAATTGGTGTTTACTTCCCACAGGGCAGGAATTTAATTTTTAAAAAGGGCATGTTCTCAAGAAGGGTACACCACCCTCTGGATTCACTAGTATACATTATCAAGGTAAGCTGAAGTCGTGTTGTATTTTTCAGAATCTCATAAAATAATCTAATTAAAATAACTCCATTATTTTAATCTTCCACTTACGGAAACATGTGCCGTTCTGGGACGTTTTTGAAATGGAAAATGCATTACAATATGCAGTTGCTGTATCTGTTTTTTTAATATTGATTTAGAACATACAACACGTGAGTCAATCAGGGCAACAACTTCTGTTTTCAAAAGTCCATGCAATTTCTGGGAGGAAAGTAAAGGTGAAAATAAGGAATTTTGCTTAGTAGCCACTAGCCAGTAGGTTGATTTTTTTTTTAGTAGCCAGTTACTGGCTAGTAGCACTGGGCGATGCATCGATACATCATGAAAAATCTATTTAAATCATAAATCGTCAAACCGGTTTCTTGATCTTTCGTTTAGCGATGCATCGCGGGACACCAGATCTACGATTAACAAGGGCAAAGCTCTCTCCCACGATCTTCAAAATGGATAAACAACGCATACCTGAACTAGACCGGTGTCAGAGATCGTCTTCCCCTCCGATCTCATGTGCATAACGACGCATGCGTGAACTAGACCGGTGTCAGACATAGTCTTCTCCTCCGATCTTTGATGTGCCGAACAATGCATGCGCGAACGAGACTGGTGTGGAAAGGGCGATTTCGTTTCTCCTCTGCAGGTCTTGCATTTCCAAAGTGGATAAACAACACTCCCGTGAAGCATCGTTGAGAGATCGTATTGTTGATTTAGTGGACATCGGGATTATCCAAAATCGATGCCGATCGCAAATAACTGCATGCCCAATTACAAGTCTGTTTTTCTAGCTGCATAAATGATCAGTGAGCAGCACCACGATGTTCATTTGAGAAAAAACGGCAATGCGATTTGTGAAGTATATATATTTCCATGAATTAGTCACTTAGAACATGTGCGATAAGCATTCAAAGCCTGATAAATTTCAACTGTCAGGGGGGGGGGGGAATTATTTTACGAATTGTTTGCGAATTATTTCATTTGTTTCATGAATTTTCAATTTAGGTATTCATCTGAAATTAAAATGATTTTCTTTTTTCTCAAAGTCAGAGCAGTAAAATATTATGGGTTATTATAGTGCTTGTTCTTAGAATTTCTTTAGGAACTAGTTATTGGTCAGAATTAAAAGTGTAATTACATCTAAATATCAGATATTAATATTTGGCTAGTACGGAAAATCGGGCTTTGCCCGCAAATCAATAAAATCGTTACTATTGAAGATAGTTGCTTAAAAGTTTGAGAGTGAATAGTTAAGTGAAACCTATTAAAATATTACAAATTAAATTTTAGTCAGTACAGGAAGTGGTCTACGCCCGCAAATTGATAAAATCGCTAATATTAAAGATAATTGAATAAAAATATGAGGGTGAATAGTTAAGTGTAACCTATATAAATATCAGAAATTGAATTTTGGGCAGTGCAGAAACGCGGCATTCGCCCGCAAATAATCAATAAAATCGTTAATATGAAAGATAGTTGCTTAAAATTTGAGAGTGAATAGTTAAGTGTAATGCACCCCGTGGCAGAATGTACGCGACGCTGCGACGGGCGTCGCAGACTTTTTATGACACCTGCAGACTAAAAACATACAGCGATGCCGCGGACGCGCTATAGTGCGTAAATTACGCGAAAAAACGGCAAATTTTGTCGAAATAAACGGCGAATTTCGTCACAGAATCGCGGAAAAAACGCGAAATTCATTTAAAGATCGCGAAAAATGGCTAATTTCGTTGACAGATCGCGAAAAAAAACGCAAACTTAGTCAAAAGGCCGTGAAAAAACGTGAATTTCATCAAAAAAAACATCAGTTTCGTTGAAGGATTGCGTAAAAATGCGAATTTTGCCGAAGGGCTACGGAGAAAACACCAGCTTCGTCAAAGGATCGTGGAAAAAAACTTAATTTCGTCGAAGGATCACGAAAAAACGGTCAATTTCGTCGAAGAAACGGCAAATTTCGTCGTCAGATTGCGAAAAAACGGAGAATTCTGTCGACAGATCACGAAAAAACGGCAAATTTCGTCAAAGAATCGCCAAAAACCGGTAAATTTCGTCCAAGAATCTCGAAAAAAACGGTAAATTTCGTTGAAGGATCTCGAAAAAATGGTAAATTTCGTCGAATGATCTCGAAAAAATGGTAAATTTCGTTGAATGATCTCGAAAAAATGGCAAATTTTGTCGAAGTATCTCGAAAAAACGGCAAATTTCATCGGAGAATCGCGGAAAAAACGTGAATTTTGTTTGATATATTGCATATTGCAGACTATTTTTGAAAACATTAGTAGCATTGCAGACACTTGAAGATAGTTCTGCCACTGGGGTAATACATTAAAATATCAGAAATCAAATATTGGCCAGTACAGGAGGCAGGCTATGCCTGCAAATTGATAAAATCGTTAATATTAAAGATAATTGCATAAAAATATGAGGGTGAATAGTTAAGTGTTACCTATCTAATTATCAGAAATTGAATTTTGGGCAGTATAGAAATGCAGGCTTCGCCTGCAAATAAATAAAATCGTTAATATTAAACATAATTGCATGAAAATTTCAGTGTGAATAGTTAAGTGTCATTTATTTCAGTATCAGAAATTAAATTTTGTCCAGTACAGGAGACGGGCTACGCCCACAAATTAATACTAAATTCATATACTAAAATCATATTAAAGATAATTCCATAAAAATATGAAGGTGGAATAGTTAAGTGAAATACATCTAAATATCAAATTCTGGTTTTTGATATTATTTTAAGAATTAAAGCTCATTTTAAAAAAGATTCTTCTAATTAATTATAACATTTTTTTCAAATTTTTATTTTTTGCAGCAAGTTTTATTATATTTTGCATTTTTGTCTGTAAACATAAGCCTAAAGAAAAAAGGTTTTTTAAAACATAATATAAGCTTAACGTGTATGTATAATAAATACTCTTAAATTTTATATTAAAATTACGACCATGTTTGTAATACTAAAAGTCTAATATCGTGATGCATCGCAATATCACGATTTAGCCTCGATGATGTATCGCGATGTAGAAATCCTAATATCGCCCAGTCCTACTGGCTAGTGAGTATAATTTCTTTAGTAGCCAGTAAGTACATTTATGTCAATGAATATTTAATTTAAAAATAATATAAGTTTACAGTAAACAAGTAATTTATGTACTAAATAAAAATAATTTATATTGTTTTGAATAAACTTGAGAAACTAATTTCCAGTCTATTTTAAATTTTAAAATAAGTTAACAGCAAAGTAATGCACAACATACTTATGTAGTTAACTGCATAAGTCCACACTAAGCTTACGTACTTGTGTAGCTAACTGCATAAGTACCTTTTTTTTAAATAATTTTCTAGAATTAAGATCTGACAATAATAAAATAGGTATGTTTATACACTAAATAATTACCCACAACATGATATACATTATACATGCACAACTTGTGGCTCGCATGTCAAAAGTGGTCAATATCAAGAAATTCAAGAAGTGTGCCTTTCGTCAATTAGTCTTGGAAATTTCGTCATTCGGAAGCACAAAAATCATGAATTTCGTCGATCAGCTGAGTAAAAATCATGCATTTCGTCGCTCAGCTGAGTAAAAATTATAAATTTCATTAATCGGGTGCATAAATATCATGAATTTCGTCGATCCGGCACATAAATATCAAGAATTTCGCTGATCGTGCATGCAAAAGTTGTGAATTTCATTGATCAGGCGCATAAAAATCATGAATTCTACCGAACGGGCGCGTAAAAATCATGAATTTCATCGATCGGACGTATAAATATCATGAATTTCGCTGATCGGGCATGCAAAAGTTCTGAATTTCATCGATCAGGCGCATAAAAATCATGAATTATACAGAACGGGAGCAGAAAGAACATAAATTTCGCCTATCGGGCACAGAAAAATCATGTATTTCGTCGATCTGGTGCATAAAAATCATGAATTCTGCTGAACGGGAATGGAAAAAAATGAATCTCGTCAGTCGGCCCGGAAAATTCATGAATTTTGTCAAACGGGAGTAGAAAAATTATGTATTTCGTCGATCGGGGCCCATAAATATAATAATAATGTATTTCGTCGATCAGGGGCGTAAAAATTATTATTTTTGTCGAACGGGAGCGGAAAAATAATGTATTTCGTCAAACGAGCACGTAAAAAATCAGGAATTTCGTCGATCGAGCACATAAAAATCACGTATTTCGTCGATCGAACCCGTAAATATAATGAATTTTGTCGATCCGGGCGCGTAAAAATTATGAATTTTGTTGAACAGTAGCGGAAAAATCATGAATTTAGTCAGTCAGGCGCAGAAAAATCATGAATTTTGTCGAACGGGCATGTAAAAATTATGAATTTCGTCGATCGGGTGCATAAAAATCATGTATTTCGTCAATCGGACCTGAAAATATAATGAATTTCATCGATTGGGCACGTAAAAATTGTTAATTCTTCAGAACGGGAGCAGAAAAATCATTAATTTCGTCGATCGGACGCAGGAAAATCATGAAATTCATAAGTCAGGCACAGAAAAATCATGAATTTTGTCGAACGGGAGCGGAAAAATCATGTATTTCATCAATCGAGCACGTAAAAATTAGGAATTTTGTCAAACGGGAGTGGAAAATCATATATTTCGTCGATCGGGCCGGTAAATATAATGAATTTTGTCGATTGGGCGCGTAAAACTTATTAATTTGGCGAACTGGAGCGGGAAAAATGATGTATTTCGTCGAACAGAAGCGTAAAAATAATGTATTTCGTCGAACGGGCACATAAAAATCATGAGTTTCGTCGATCAGGCACGTAAATATGGTGAATTTCGTCGATTGAAAGCAGAAAAATCGCGAATTTTAGTGAAAAAAGGAAATCGGAAAATTCTGCATTTGGCCAGTTCGTTGCATATTTTTAATCGCCAGTTTTTTAAGTTTAATCGACGAGTGGCGACTGGTGAGTGCTTATTTTCGCTTTAGAGGAAAGGGGGCGCGCGGGGTAGGAGAGGAAAAAGCCAAATATTTTGAAGAAAAAATAAAGAAATAGGACGCCTGACCGAAAGAAAATTTGTGCCTGGGGCAAAGTTTCAGTTGGTGCCCCCCCCCCCCCCCCCCTTCCTCTATGCACATTCCTTCTCTTTGTGACAGGTGTTACAAAATTTATCAAGTGCAGAAACAAATAAATTCACTTGAATAAATATTTCAAGTTTTTTGTAATTTTAAAAGGTTAATTTTAATTCAGAAATTCCTTTCAACTGAATAACATAAGAGAAAATAAAAAGAAATTGCACTTATTTATCAGAGAAATCATATTTTGAGACAAAAAAAATCGCCCTGAGATAAATTCCCCAGACAATGATTGAAATTAAAAATTAATAAATAAATAAATTAAACTGTGGTTGTTAGTAGGAATTTTTGCACCCCGTCAATTTCCGCACCCGGGGCGAAGGGGACCTTCGCTCCCTCTTCGCCCGGCCTTGAGAGGACGTAAAGAAGCTAATGGGAAAAGGGGCAGGGCGCAGCACCCTTTGAAAAACAACAAATGGGAACACTAAGCATGTGAAAAAGAGCAGTAAGTAGTGGTGCATAGGGTCAGGTGGGGTAAAATAGGTAAAAAAAAAGCACATTTTACAATTGCACCTTTATAGAGAAAAAAATAAAAATTTCACCAGTGAAAAAACAGCTCAAAATATGCAAATGGACACTTCTTATTACATTTTAAGAAAAATATTTCTGAATTAATAAATTTTTGGAACTGATAAACAAGATTTAAAATGTGTTGTTTATGACTTGTTTTACCCCATAGGGTGGGGTAAAATAAGTCAGTAGTGGGGTAAAATAAGTCATGCTAAAAACAGGTTTGATTGCAAACTTTATTGAATACTATTTATATAAATGTGAAAAGAATGAGGATGAACACTAATATAAAAAAATACTGTCCCCTGTGATTTATTTCAGGTTCTGGAAGGACCTTAACTATTTGTGCTACATCAACTTCAGATATATCATCTATTTCTGGGAACACAAAGTGAGAACTTCCACTTTGCTTGGCAAATTTTACAATGTGTAGGCATCATTAATTTGTGAAAGTATGTTGCAATAAAATATTTTCTTTTTTTCCCCAAAAAACTCTACTTGCACCCATTTCCCAACTTTTAAAGAATGCTCATTATCAATCTGCTCTGAATCAGAGCATGTTGTATTTTCTTCTGAAGAAAAGTTGGAATTTTCTTCTGTTTCTTTAGAGACATCGTAGTTGTTTTATTTTTTCTGTGGACTTTTCAGCATGAAGTCTGTCCAGTGTTGTTGCAGTTGTGATAATTTCACCTGTTTTTCTTTGCAGTTTTTAATTAAATTTTTATTAAAATTTCAGGTTTTCACTTTTCGAATTCTTTCTCCCAATGCTTTTCAAAATTTCTTACCCAATCGGGTCCTAGAGTACTGTTTGGAAAAGGACTTGGCTTACTTGAATATTCTAAATAGCTATTGACCATTCTAACAAGGTCACTTCGATCAAAAGGAAAACACATGAAGCTGTGAACTTCATGGCTCGAACAAGACATTGTTCTTCTAGTGATGTCAAATATGTATTTTGTCCTGAACCTTCATGTATTGGTGGGTTTATAACATATCTTTTAAGTGTATCAAATGGTATGTTATATTTCTTGGCTGCACTACGTAAACACCATGAAAAAATAGAAATGGAACAATTATTTTAAATTATGCCTGAAAGCAGCATTTTTAATTTTGCTTCAGTCTATTTTAAAATCAGATCAAACATATTTATCACCATAAAAGTGATTTAAAAAGAAAAATTGCAATTATATATACATTGTGTATGCTAAGCCTTACCTGCAGCGAAGCATGACCTATTTTACCCCACACAGGTTTTTTTGTCCTGAAGTATTTGTTTTTGCAGTTATATTTTTAAAAATGTAGAAAATTAATCTTGATAAAGTACTTTATCTAATAGAATTATAAAAACATGTGAACTTATCTCCAAATTTTCTGAAATCAAAAGTTTTTATGACCAACTTATGCAAGCTTCAAGCACAAAAACATCAAATTGTTATAAACTATGACTGCAGAGTAAAAGTTGACGCTAATTTTACATTTAAAATAATGACAAGTATCAGTATTACTATATAAAAATGACAACACAAAAATAAAAACTCATTTGTTTATTTTTTTAGAATCTTTTCAAAACTGACCTATTTTACCCCATGACTTATTTTACCCCACCTGACCCTAAAGTAGTTTAAAAAGGGCTGCTAGACACATAAAGTATTTAAAAAAGTCCGCCAGACACTGTGCCTTCCCAAACTGACATACTGTATGGCTCAGACAAGAAAAAACATTGGTAAGGTTGCTGCTTTCGAAGGTTCCAAAACTTGTAGGGAAAGAGCTTCATCAGTAGAACAGGGTTGCTATATTTGGCAGGGTCAAGATTTTTCCTTTTTTCTCCCTCTTATCTCATGAAAAAGTTCAAACATGAAGATTCCCTTGGTAATAAGAAAAGTCCCTAGAGTTCAATTCACCAGAATTTAATCTTAGCAAGAAATTTTTCATATGAAATTTGAGGGAAAAGAGTGAAATTAAAAAATGAACCAGGTAAAGATGCATTAGAGCTCATGTAGACGAGGAAGGGGGGGTGGGGCATGTCATTTTGGGGCTCATTAGAGATTTTTAAATGAAGGAAAATGTTATGAATTATTAAAAATACAATCTATTTCATCAAATTTTTTTCTTATAAATTTGACTTCTCATAATCTCAATATTCCGAGAGCAAGTTTTTTGAAATAAAAATCCTTATTTATTCTAAATTGTTTTTCAAACAAACACACAGCACATTTATATTTTGGCTGCTGCTGCTGCTCCCCTGAGTCTGACTATTGAACTGAGTTTTTCATTTTTTGATAAATAAATTACTTTTCAAGTTATAAACTATTTGTGTCATGTGATGTTTTTCCTTTTTCTTGTGCTGCCGCATGAGGATTTCGGTTCAAATTGCAGTCTTTGACAGCATTTCCTGAAAGATCTTCGGCTTTTACCAAAAAATGGAAAACACCATGCAATTACATAGTTTCTGAATAGGAGCACCTGCCAATTTTATGAGTTTCTAAACAAAAATGAATTAAGAAATGTGTCAGAAGGTAGCTCTTTTGGGTTTGAGAACAGACTTAACTAACTTTCACGTTTTACCTAGGCTTAGGACTGGCAGTACTCATAGCACTGGTGTATTTAAAAGTTATTTTTTTTTTTAATGTGGAAATTATTAAGTCACTAAATGTACATGTTTAAAAAAAAAAATTCCAATTCAGAATAAAAAGTTATTATTAATAACTTTTTACTCTGAATTGCAGTAGCTCTTACTGTGACCTTGATTCATAGGAATCGGTCACTAGAAGCGATTTCAATTACACAATCGTCCACCAACTCTTCTGAG
Source organism: Maratus michaelseni (assembly GCA_963931845.1). Lineage (NCBI taxonomy): Eukaryota > Metazoa > Arthropoda > Arachnida > Araneae > Salticidae > Maratus > Maratus michaelseni. The sequence continues at coordinate 254,243,863 of OZ007599.1, forward strand.
TCCACCTTTTTTCCAATAGTCGTTTTCAATATCCTCTGTATGTCTACAATGCTCTTTCCACTCATCCTTATTTACTTTGGAAAGAGCTTCTTTTAATAGAGATTGCAGATTTTGAAGACTGAGATCTCCTATCACGTTTCTCTCTTTTATATGTACATTTTTACAGACGCCCATACATATTGAATGGCATTTAAGTCACAGTGATAAGGAGGCAGTCTCACAACTTCGTGACTTTTGTTTTTTAATAATGAATCAATTTTGTATGTGATTGTTTTGAGCATATTATTTGATATTAGATCAAATAATTTGTCTTTTCTCATACTTATGTCCTGTTGTACATGGTTTTCCATCAGCCATTTTATCATTTCATTTTTTCAGGCATATTTAGTGGGCACAGGTTTGAGTTTTTTTAATGATATGGAACATTATCCTTAACAATAACACTGTTAGGATTTAAATTCTGCAATCAGAGTGTAAAAAAATCATGATTTAAAAAAAAAAAATCTGATTTTTACGAATGGCAAAATTCATGATTTTTTTTGCGTCCAATCGGCGAAATTCGTGATTTTTACATGCCTAATCGACGAAATTTGCGATTTTCACTCAGGCAATCGGCGAAATTTACGATTTATACGCACCCGATCTGCAAAGTTTGTGATTTTTACACACCCGATAATCGAAATTTGCGATTATTACGCATCCGATCGGCAAAATTTGGAAAATTTCGTGATTTCTATGCACCTGATCGGCAAAATTCGCGATTTTCTGTGTCCGATTGGCGAAATTGATCCGCGGGCCACAGGTTGTGCACCTCTAGTTTAAACTTATTATTACTTCTAGAAAAAAGAGCAAAAAATTTATGTATGACAGATTTTTGAAATCATTAAAAATGGCCCCAAGGGGGGGGGGGGGGTTAGAAAAAAAAATTCATAACTTTGTCAATTCAAGAGATATCAAATCCACTTAAATTTATTATAAATCCTCTTAATATTATCTAAAACTTTTATATTGACAAGTTTTTTATAGGACCAACACTTACAGCTAGCAGCAAAAAGAAAAAAATCCCTGCCGGCTCCGCCTGCAAACAAGTTAGGTTTCGAAATGGGTGGTTCCAACTACCGCATCAGGGCAAAAAGTTAATTTCTTTTGCTATTCCCAACAAACAGGCACCCCACGGTCTTCGAAGTCTATCTGTGCCGGTAGGCCGAGCCGTCAGGGATTTTTGTCTTATCTTTCAAGTATGTATTGTGGTTCTCTGATCGCTTTCTTTCTTGACACTCTTGGATCAATAATTTCCGGAACTAAGCATTCTGTATAAAATTGCTGCAGTTTAGGTTGTTTTCTCCCAGAAATTAACATCATGATGGATGTGGATTATTTTGGTGTCTTTAGGGCTCCACACAAATAAATCGCACCACTGTCTGTTAGTTATAGCTAACTGTCCTTATATTTGGTAATAATACTTGTGCATAAAGGGAGATACAAGTTTTCTTTAATTTTTAGGCCAATGTCATGCTTTGCTTCAACTACCTCCATAAGACTAGTTGGGTCATTCTCCCAAAAGTATACATTTTCAATACAAATTTTTTCCGTAACAATTTTGTTTTTCAAGACAAATGTTATCATTTTTAGAAACTTATCACTTACTGCAAGTAAAAATCAGCAATGGCTCAGCTACATTATATTTATTTTTTTTAGAAACACAATTTTTTTATTAACATCATTCATGGAGGTGAATTTTATGCTACAGTTATGTTTGTGCAGTGAGACAAAGCATAAAAAACTATTTATTCTATTAGATATATAACTAAAGAGCAATTCTATATAAGAATACATAGTGGATTTATTTGGAATGAATATAAAAAAACACATTCATCTCCCATCTGGAGCTTCTTTTCATCAGTCATCTTTTATATGTTACTCAATTCTTCTCTTTTAAAGTTTTGAAATGTTTTTTGATTTACAGTCATTGTAAATTCTTGTTAAGCATTTTTCTCTAAAATATATACATTTTCAAAATTAAGAGAATCACGGAGGTGAGGCACATGCTCTAAATATTAACCTACATATTCATTTTTTTGAGGAACAATTCTTTTTGTTCTTTAAATCAACATCTGTTGATAATAATTACTAAGCAATATATAAGCAAATATCTTAGTGTTGATTTAGTCACCTTGAATTGCAGTTCATGGATGTGAGAATCTCCAATAACCATCGTTGCTTTTTTATAACAAAATCTAATACCTGAGTATAAAAACAAATATCTGACTTATAATTTAACAACAGCAAACATACTGGCTAACTTCAGCATCATGGGCAACAAAATCTGATGATAATTTTGCCATTTTTTAACATGAAAATGCAACTTAATGTTTGGTTCATGGAGGTGAGAATTTATTGTGTGACACTCTTTTTCGTACTCGGAAAACAAACAAAAATACAAAGAAAGTAATTAACTATGCTAAGTTACTTTGCTCTTGCGATAGTAGTAGCTAGAATAATAATTATTTAACTATTTTATTTTCAAATAAATAAGTAATCAAATATTTACCTTAGTAACATTTGGTGTGTGACATGACACGGAGGTGAGATCTCGCATACTGTGTACTAAGAAATAAAAAATATAAAGTAATTATAAAAAATGTTTGCACACAATACATTTAGTCTTCTTTCACTTTCAATAGAAAACATAAATTAATTCAAAAATGTTCATGTCAAATACTGAAAAAAGCTTTGTGACTGGAATTGTACACTTTTTGGAGAATGACCCAATTGAGTTCCTAGCTGAAAATTGACATTTTACTTCCAGCAATCCATCTTCTCCAATGAGCCCATCTGGGCTTGTACACAAGAAAGGATACTGAGTGTCAACAAACAATCCACAATGTTTTACTTGGACATGTTTTCCCATCTCGTACTGTTTCACAGCAACAGGTTCATTGGCCTTTCCATAGCCTTTACAGATGTATTGTCTCGGTAAAGTATTATTTTTACCAAGTTGGCACAAAGAGTAGTAAGCCTTCTCTCTGCAACATCTTTAAAGAATGAGAAAGGTATTCTTTTACTGTGCTCATATCGCCATCTTTCATTATTTGAAGTTTGGCCACTAGTTAATAGTTCCAATTCCTCTTTAGACATTACTGCAATGGAGGACATATGTGCAAGTGTTTTTAGTTTTAAACTGTTTTCATCCAAATCAGGCTTTTTACCGTTGTTGTTGTCCCCACCTCTATTTACATGTTTAGTTTTTCTTCTATTTGGGGCAAATAATTTTCTTTTGTTGAGTTTTCTGATATGACATTTCAGTCGCCTCTTTAAAAATTTGTTATGCTGTGTTCCAGGGCTTTGTCCTGTCAAAGCCTTAAGAGCACTGTGCTGCCATTTTAGAGCTGGATTTTGATAAGTCACTACTGCAATGTTAGCTCGACGTTTAATTGAATTTCTTTTAGAAAAGTCAATTCGCTTCCCACCTATTGTTTTACAGAACTGACTCGTATAGTTTCCCACTGGATTGTTAGTGCAGTTAAAAATTAATGTATTGCAGCAGGACACAAGTACCCATCGTATCTCGTCCATTATAGCCAAAAACATTCCTGTTTCAGTCATAATTTCATAAACACATGGATCTGGATCAAATTCCTTTCAACTACAGAAATTTCCACATGCGTCATGTTTACCAAAAACATGGGCAGGTCCATTAAGGATCTCATCTGCTAGAGTTGTAATTCTATCTGGCTCCGGTTCTTGTAAATTCGTCACACAGCATTTTGTTTAATGGCTTCTCTGGCACCCCATTATCAGTCTAGACATACACTGTTGCAGTATTTTCCTAACCATAACTCTCTTGGTTCCATTGAATAATGATTTATTTTTTTGAATTATTTCTAGGGTTCTAAAATATCTTCTCACAGCATGGGTAGCACATTCTATCTTTAATACTCTCCCACCAAAACTAACATTTTGCTGAACTTTTACCATCAAGTTTGTATCCCCATCACCAATCAGCCTTGTACAGCGAACACAGTGAGCTTCTTCCAAGTACTTCAGACCTTCCATGATGATATCACTCTTCATGGCAGTTAAGGGACATGTCCAATTTTTAGAACATGTGTGTTTTTTTGGAGGAATTCTTCCATCTTTAATGGCTTTGCAGATTAAGCAGACCTTGTTTCGGACGCTTATATGCATGATTTTTTTTTAGCAGCACCTATAATTACTGCAACACCACTTGATGTATTGTAGCAATGACCGTAGGTTCACTTACACCAGTCTCCATCTACAATTGCACATACAGTGTGGAAGCCATCACTGTCTACATCACCTCTTTCTTTTGCTATTTTCTTTTCCTCGTCTATTGCAGTATGTATGATATCTTTGGAATATTGCATCAATCACATCCCCTGCAGTCTTTTCAGAAGCACTGTGTTTTTCCTGCCATTATGCTGAACTTCTGTTCCTCTTGCAAAAAGCCATTTCCAGTCAATATGGCCCCCAACACTGCTAGTTGTTTGAGACGACCTTCTTTCCTATCAGTCATTAAAATCTCTTTATGCCTGCATAATACCTTATTACACACAAAAGTAGAGGAGATGGGGGATGAATGGGACAACGGATGGATGGGACGCTCTCAATATTTCAGGCAATAAACATTTTTTTTAGTTGCTTCCTATCCTCATAGATTTCACTACCATAGTGTGCTTCAGAACCAAAAGCAAGAGCACATGGCTGTTTTCAGTTTTCTTCAAATTTGCATTTCCTGAAAACTCTGCTTAAAAGTAAATTTTTTTACATTTGAAGTTACTTAAATATCTTATGTAATATAAACAATTAAGATATGTTGTATTTTTTTATTTAAAGGCTCAATATTGGTAATTAAAATGAATGCATATTAACCATTAATAATGACAAAATAATTTCTGAGACAAAATAGCTGACAATTGAATATATGCATCATGGGGATGATTGAGACATTTCAAATGGGGATGAATGGGACTGCTTCATTCTTTCCTAGAGGATACTGAAAAATTTTTAATAACTAAATAATATTATATAGGTTGATAAATTAATACTTTATGGTAATTATTCTTTTAACATTTCATCCTCTTTGTAGCCATCGTCTTCAGTCCACCATTTATGGGCCTTTTAAGGCAAAGCTGAGATGAGTCCAAGATCATTGACTAACAAATAATCCTGGAGATCATATTACAATTTATAATCTCTCAGCTTTTGCCAAGGTGGCATTTTTGTCAGCTTTTAGTCCTTAACATTGAATACGGGGAGGAAAATGTTTGTGTCCCATTCATCTCTGCTGTGGGGATGATTGGGACATAGAACTTTTTTTTAAATTTTATTTATATATCTGTATAATAATAATCTTGAACATATATTGTGCATAAGATGTAGTCAAACACTTAAAGTTTGACATGTGATATATAATATTGATAATAACTTATATAAAATATTTAAAAAAAATATTTTTGTGAAAATGTCCCATTCATCCCCCATCTCCCCTATAAGTATGGACAAGACCATGAGTTAATGTATTTCGATAAATCAGGCTTCTGTTAAAATGACATGTGTGATTGTGTCCCCTCTAGTTTTCTTGCCTGAGTTATGACGTATCCTTTGTCACAAATTACTCTGCCGGATGGGAATGGTGGTGGCTGCACAAAATTCTCAGACTCAATAAGCAATTCAGGCAAGGAAGGACTATCTGGAATTTCATGACATGAAACATTAGAGGGATCATCAGAATGTGAAGTCAAAAGACTATGGCCCAATTCATATTCTGTTATTGAAGAGTCCTGAGCCTGAAGTGGATTAGGAGTTGATGATTGTATATCATAATTGACTTTATTTACATGTAATGGTGTCAATGTCATTGCAGTTGACGAACATGGTGTTTCACCAATTTCCTCTGAAGAAAGTAATGCTGGTGGCATGGAACTTCCACACCCGAACACTTCATTTGATTCCTAGTACTTACTTCCAGTAGCGCAACTAAAAGAGAAAAAGCAATGTAAATACAGGGAAGTAATGGCATTAAATTTAATCAAACACTCACCGTGGCCCTGAACACAAAATTTGCATGCATTATATATTATAGTCAATGTGTGATAAATGTTTGAAGTACACTGTTCTTTATTAGGAAATAACCATGCAATATAATCTTATCAGGTCGACCTATTCATCTGTTGGAGAGATTTGTAATTACAGTCGTAAATTTTATAGGAAGTTACTGAAAACCTATATATCTCTTCCGAATAGTGGATCACCAATTATTTCAGCGGCGATTTTGGTGGCTTTCTTAAATAAGAGATAAGGTGGTCGTACAACCTGGGAAAATCTTTTGAAAACAGCTGTAATTTTCCTATAATTAAATAATGATATAAAATTAGAGTGCTATCTTCCTAGAAAACGTGCAGTGTTGTGATTATTTTTGAAGGAAATTGGCCTTATGGTTGAGCCACCAAGCCCACTATTTAATTCTGCTAACAAATATTGACTACAAGAATATCACACTATAATAAACGTGAATGAGGAGACTAAGTTAAAATTAAACATAAAAGGTTTATTTACAAAGAGTTACTTAAAAGAATTACACAATAGAAAAGAGAATTATTTAGAAAATATTTACATAGCTCATTATTGAATACTTGCATCATAAAAAAATGAATAATGAGCTCAATTAGGAAAAAAAATAATGCTGTTGAATATTCAGCATTGTCGGTCATTCTAAAAAAGATATTCCTTAACATAAAATTAATTACTTTTCTTTATGCATATTTTATAGTTTATCATTAATTAATTTGCTACAGATATCCCTGATCTTGGGATGTGAAGAAAACATTTCACAATAGCAAATGTTAATAATAAAATAAGGAAAATTGTATCACAGTGATTGCATTTTATGTAGAAATCATACCTGGATGCAATGAACATTGGTCTGCATTGACCTCCTTGAAGATCTAGAGTTTTTATCCTATTCACAACACAACCTCCATTTACTTGTTGATGTTATTTATTTTTTAATAAAACTCTTAAGTTAAAAATCATTACGTCGTATAGAGACATGATTATATAAGGGGGCGAGAGGTAATCTCGCTAAACTTAAAGTGTAATGCTGTGAGAGGTAAATCTTAGTCCAGAAGATATTTTTAATACAGATTTTTAGTTTGAGGTAAAATTGTTAAAATGTCCTGCATTTTCCCCTATTGTCACAGTTTACTAATCTTGTTCCTGATGTTGGGACTCCATGCCCTGCCTACTTCAGGAATGGTTATTCTTTTATCAGATCTGCATAAAGTTTATGAATCTTCTTTGGTTGGTTGGAGCTAACTTCTCCTTCCATAGGGCCCCAAACACCTGGTGTTGTGGGAAATTGGCATCGCTGATTTGGTGGTCTCAGGGCTTAGAAATTCAATTTTTCATAGGAGGGGGGAGTCTTCCTCCCAACATTTATAACTGGAGGGGAGTTGAGCTATTTTCGGGGGAGGGGCACTTTCACTTATAAATTTGACTAAAATTATGCAAAACAGAAATAAGATTCGATTATTATTAGTCTGGCTATTGCATTAACTAAAGAAGGTTGTGATAATTTAGGATATTGAACGGTGAAATGTCAGAACGGCAATTTTGACAACTGAAATGTGTTTACTGAATAAAGATAAAGTAATGAGGTTTAATTAGGTAAGTTTAATTTATGCTTTAACAAATATATTAAATAAAGTTATATATATATAGATAAGATATTGTAGAATGTCTGAACTTACAATAACTCCATTCACTCATTTATTATATGACCTGATAACATGTTGTAAAGGGTAAGAGGCGATGAGATTGCTAATGAATAGCTATTCCAAATCGCTTGAATAGTCAGGCCTACAAATTTTATACTTTTCCGTTTAAAAATGATTCAGAAAATGTGTCAAAGTTTCGCATTGTTGAGCAGTTCATTTGAGAGCCACCTTAATAAACACATTTCCATTCATTTGATTTTCAAAAGTTTTATTTTTGTTTTGTTATTTTAAATATATTATTGGCATGCTTGGTATGTATTTCAGATCAAATTTCCTGAAAAGTTAATATCCACAAACATTTTTGCTTTTTTTATAAATAGTTTCAAAAATAAAAAACATTATGTACATTTAAAACCACAATCTTAATGTAATTATCTGTAACTTGACAGAAGTAGGGTGAAATTATCATCAGTAGGTTTGCAGTTTCTCTTCAACCTGTCCCTGTCTTTCGCCAAAACCCCGCCAAGCGAATAGATATATTCTTTATAAAATATTAATATATATATACAGTATGCCCACTAAAGTCCCTTGCCACTCTATTAACTTCGGAACGGCTGCTGCTATATTCATAAAAGAAGTGTCTGGGTATAGTAAAGTAGCCATGCACTACTCAATAAAACCACCTACGGTGCCACCTGGTGGAATGTTATGGAGTTAGCATTCCTATCTCGAAAACGGAAGAAGATAGATAAAGTGATTTATAAAGTTGTAGAGAATCATCGATTTAGTACGAAAAGACACCTTATGGACATTAATGCGAAGAATAGAACGGTTAAAACGCGCATTTGTTTTTTCGTGATTTCATACACTGTGACGTGACAAAACGATCTTAGAAAGAAAAAATACAATTAGTTATAATGATATACCTTTATTTTAGATGTTCAAACTTCTCACCGTCAGCTGCAATGCTTATTTGGATCCTTGTTTGAATTTCACTTTGCACACGTTGGAGCATAGATGGTGATACGTTGGCACAAGCATCCGTAATGCATCGTTTAAGGTCCTGCAATGTTTGTGGAGGGGTCGCATACACCTGCTTTATAACTGGTTGTTTCGTTCTTTCTAAGATAGTTTTTTCACGTCACAGTGTAGGAAATCACGAAAAAACAAATGCGCATTTTAACTGTTCTATTCCTCGCATTAATGTCCACAAGGTGATTTTTTGTACTAAATCAATGATGCTCTACAACTTTGTAAATCACTTGTTTTCCCTATCTCTTTCCGTTTTCGAGATAGGAAAACAAGCAGTCTTCCACCAGGTGGCACCGTAGGCGGTTTCATTCAGTGGCGCATGGCTACTTTACTATACCTAGACACCACTTTTATGAAATTAGCAGCAGCCGTTCCGAAGTGAAGGGGTTGGCAAGAGACTTTAGTGGGCATACTATATATATATAAGTCAATCGTTTCTTTACTTAAAGATTAAAAAAAAATAATAAAACGGATACAGAGAGATATTTTATTAAAATAGGCAGCACACTACTTCTCGTGGAGGTATAATGTTCACAGTATATTCTGTACTGTCAACTTCCACATTCTCTAAGTATAGTATGGCAGATGAGAATAAAATTACTGCACCAAAAACAAAGACTTGTTGAACGATATTTTTTATATAGTTTCGTGTAAAAAATACCCCTTATTAAATTTATAACAAGATAATGATAACAATTAACAAAAAAATATACAAAAACTGGCAGAAACAGTCGTTTTGTAAGTTATGTGGAAAATCTACAGCACCAGCAGTGCCATCTGGGGAAATCTATTGGAAACAAATTAAAAATTTTAATTTTAAAAAAGTAATTACATCTCATTTATAAAACTAGGTCCTGTCAAAGAAATAAGTCATATCTATCACCAAATTTTTTTTTAAATAAATCAGTTCAATAGCAAATGCGCAGTTCTGATGTTTAAAATGTAGCATTAGCAGTATATGGCAAAATGTAAGTGATGATCACCCTTAAAAGTATGAAGCTTCTACCAATATCAAATTGATTTTAGTATTCAAGTATTATATTATACTTATTTACAGAAAAAAAAAATTGTAAATTAATAAGCATGATATAAATTTTATGTTTTCAACTGTTATTGCATTCAATTTTACCATTTTCTCATTTTTGATACATTTATTTATATAGGTGGAATCTTTAGCTATTTCAGAAACCTCTTTGGGAGCCGAGAAATCCGTATTCTCATCCTTGGCTTGGATGGCGCTGGAAAAACGACAATCCTATACAGACTTCAAGTGGGCGAAGTCGTAACTACCATTCCAAGTAATTTTTAAAAATCTTTTTATAATCAAAAACTGCAAATTTATCAATGATTCTCTTATCTGTTATTTTATCAAAGACTAGTCTTTTTAGGATTTTGTTCATCTCAAGAAACCCTATTCGTCCCGCTACGGTGTCTGTCCGTCACAGAGCCGGTTCTCAGAAACTGTATAACTTACAGACTTGAAATCTTGTGTACTTACAGCTGAATACCTACTATAAAGCTGAAAATCATAAAATTTTGAAAAAATTGTATTTTCATATAGAGAGATAAAAAACCAAAAATCTAACAGCCTTTTTCTATTAAATTTAAACATTTTTCGTTATAGCAGTTGCCAACAATTAAAAATCCACAATAAAATTCTTCTACAATAATTAATTTTCCATTGAAAGATTTCCACGTGAAAAATGAAATAAAAAGTTTCACCAATTGAAAAAGATTAATATGTCATATTGGTTAATAAAGCGGAAAATTTCAAACATTTCCCAATAATACAAGGAGTATGAGTATGTAAGTACAGAAAGCAGGTTAATATGATGTCATTAGAGAATTAAAAAGAAAATTAATCTGACGTTATATTGGAAGTTTAACGGACTTTTTCAAATGTTTGAGAATAATACAAAGAGAGTATCAATATGAGTAATAGAGGACATCAGTAAGTGATTATAACGTTATATGAGTTTGAGGAACGTATTGAATCATGGTAAAAACCAGATTATGGAAATATTGGCATATTTTAACATTTTGAAGGTCTATACAACATGTTTAATTTTGAAATTGATTTTTTTTTTTTTTAATATCTCATTTAGTCCACATGACAGATATTATTATGACAGAGTATAGTAGCTGGCTTCGCCCACTATCGGACTGGTTCAATTTTCGAAAAAACGAGGAAAATAGACAGATTAATTTTTACTTTATAAAAAATATGACTTTTTTTTTTTAATGAAATTTATTTGGATTTATTAAAGGAAGAATAAAGTGTTTTGAAAGGAATATTAAACGAAACCCTTTGTGCGATCTTCGACCACACTTACCCACTTGTTTATATAGTCCTATTGGTTGCATTTGGTCTTTTCCCCACCAGTGTCTATTGTCAGAAAATTGAAAATAAGAAACAATTTTCATTTAATATTCAAATATTACTTTTTAATGAAGGTATATAATTTCAGTTTACTGAAATTATACAATTTTCTCATGAGCAGGGTCAGATTTTTAACAGTTTAAACCCTGTGTAAAAAACCTTAAATATTACACATTTTTTGTAATAAATAATATACAAGGATTATTATTTTTAAGATGTCGGTAATAAGTGATAAATATTAAAATTTACTTTTATCTAATATATTAAAATGTCTAATAATTTTTTTCTAGCAAATATGCTGTCCTAAAAAAAGGTTCTGTTCTTATATCCAATAAAAGATATTGATTTTGAATAAAAGTATTAAATAATCCAAAATATTTAAAACAATATCCAGGGATCACTCTAGAGAGTATCAGAGGCACGGCCATAAGGGCAGGCCCTTTTTAGATAAAATTCCACCCTCCTTGCCTTTTCCCAGGTAGAATTCTAGCCTCCTTTTATTCCTGGGTAGAATCCTGCCTTGTTTGCATTGTACTTTCAAAAATTCTTTACCTACCTTTTATTTTTAGAATTCTAATATGGTATGTCAGGAGTACTGCTCTTTATTTCTCTGTGAAATGCCCTGGTATGTCTAATCTTTGACTTTTCTCGATTCATCTTTCCATTTATCATTTTTTCCATTGAACAAGACATAAAGGGTAACTAAGGGTCATTGATTAATTTCACCTTCTCTAGTAAAATATAATATTAGATCAGGCATTCTGGCCTTTGACCACATGATAACATACTCTAGTAAATCTGCACATCAGGAGCCTCAATATCAGCTCTCAAGTCTCAACGTCATTGTTTTTTCATTTCACTTTTCATATTTAGCATCTTACAATCTGTAATTTAATTTTTTTTATATTACATACATTATTTATAGGCATATAAAATACTTCGGAGGTTTCAGAAATTAGAAGCATTAAATTAAACACGATTTATGCAATGATATTCTGAAATTCTTCTGAAATTCTTATTCTTGTAATATTTAAGATAAAAAAAATGCATTTCTCATTTTGATATTCTTTGAAATAGGGTTGCTAAGCAACTAACAAAATAAAGAGGAAAGAAAAAGAAATGCATTTTAAAATTTGTAAAAAGTAGGAAAATAAAATGTTTTATATTTCCCGAACAGTTGCAAAAAAATTTACAATAATTTAAACAATTTCTAAATTCTAATCAATGTATCGGAAAATTTTCAAAGCTATTGCATATATTTAAGACCTCCATATTGAAAATTTAGTATCCATAATTTTACATTTAAATCCATTATTCAAATATGCAGTTTCCATTTCAGTTAAAAATGAAATTTGAAAATAGTCTGCATTTCCATAGGAAAGCAATATGACCTAAAAAGAAATGTTCTATATTTTTTGAACAAATGAACCAAATGTAACCAAAAACTATACAGCTAATTCTGGGTACCTCACCAACATACCCACCAAAAATCAACCTAATCGAATGTTTTTTACGGCAGTTATTGCGGAACAGACAAACAAACGGAAACCAAAACCTTTCGGGTCTCCACAGTGAGCCGCAACTGACATTTCGGCAATAATTTCTATAAAAAAATTGAGAAGTATCTATAGAACTTTTATTTTGTAGCTTTTTCAAAACCAGTTTTGCTAAAACCGGGAAAAAGTTATCTGGTGAAGAAACGTTTTAGTGAAGTTTTTGAATGAAAAGGGATAAATGACCGTGAATATAGTAAACAATTTTACAATAAAAATCGAGAACATAAGTTTCATCTTGCTATTTTTAATACTTTTTAAACAATGAAGTTATGGAAATTAGAAATGTTATTGGATTTTTTAAATTAAGGAGTACTTTAAGCTATTGCCAGACTTCCCTCCCCACCACTATATTGGTATAATGTACTTATTACAAAAATGCCCTTTTCAACAAAATTGCCCTTATTATGCAAGGTGCACCCTGCCTTTTTTATGTTTTAGAATGATCCCTGAATATCTTTAAATATATAACATTGGAATTTTTAATTATCAATATGTATGATTGAGGCATTTCTTCTTGGGCTGCTGCAAGTCTTAAGTATAAGAATATAAACACCAAAAATAGATTAGCTGGAAGTTTTATTGTAAAAATGCTCAAAGGAAAACAAGATTCGTAGAAAAAAAAAAAATCATCTAAAAGTGTTTAATAATAAATGAAGTGCTTTTTCATACCATCTGTGTGTGTGTGTGTGCGGGCATAATAATTATATGTATGTATATAATGTTTCTCTTTTATTCATTCTAATGTGTATTATGCCAGTTTGCTTAGTTTGTGATGTTCTCAACTTCATCCAGGGTTTTAGACAGTTTTTCATAATTTAAACCAGTTTTTATGCTTGCCATGTCAAAAACCCATTTTTGACATAATAAAACCGACCTTGCTCTCGATCTTTCAAATATTGAATAAAATTAAAAATGAACTGACACAAGTGATCGTGTAGTAGGCTTTTTGACAAATTTCAACTTTGCTTGTAAATACAGTGAAACTTCTATTTAATGGAGTCTCATTGTTACTTAAACATTTCGTTATGAAGAAAATTTGTTAAATAGAAATCAACTTAAATTCATGAAACTTGTATAATAAAATACACTATGCATAAAATGAAAACTACACATAAAATAGAAATACTTGAAAAATGTATTTTAATTTGGACAGTAATTTATTTTTTAATGTAACATAGACATATGAGAAATTTAATTGGAATAATGTCTAAAAAAAAAACATAATAAAGAGAAGTAAATAAAAACTGAAGTGTACCTTCTCAGTAATTCAAATCCCAAACTTTAAAAAAGTCTGTGATATTACTTCATACAGGTTTCTTATAAAAAAATACACTATTCATAAAAATTTTCATACTTTTGTAAGCAGACTTGTATAAAACCAAAACTTTCTGCGCACATAAATATTGTGGCAAAAACTTTCTGCAAATTAATTTAATGTTTAATAAAATTGCGTGTTATATTATTTTGACGATATAAATTAAAAACAGTAGTTTAAAATAATTGCCATTTAAAATTAATTAATATTAATTAAAGAATAATTATTTTGGTTAAAAATAATAATAAAGCTAAAAATTCATGATAGGAAGAGCTGAATTCTTATCAATATATTTTGTAAATGCATTTAGAAGCAACCCAATCCTTAATATTTTGACCTCTTTGCAAGCGTCTGTAATGTCACAACAATGTTTTGCATTTTTTAATTTTGAATTGTGTGCAGACAGTAAATAAATCGTACTTAAAATTGGGTAATATTTTTAATTTTTTGGTATTTAAAAAAAAAAATTTCTAAAAATTTTTCTGCAAAGTTCCGAATTTTGCAGAACATTTTCCACGTGTGTGCGTGCATCTATATTATACAACTCTGTAAGTATTTGAACAATTCATGTGTAACATTTTCATGAAACTGTAATCCCCTTCTTATTGTATCAAAGGCAGTTAGCATTTCTTCTTTTGAAGGTCTTTCAATTCCTCTTCATTATCATCTTCATCGCTGACTGTAGTTTCTTCTACATTTTACTACCTCACATATCTTTCTGTTTCCATTTATCCTTCAGATCTGGCAAACAGATATCTGATTCAGTATCCGTTTTGACAAGATAGTTGTGTACGGTCGATGAAATCGCATCACATTGCCAAGGTTTCTGCAGCTCTGATATGCAGATTCTCAAAGTAATAAACTCATTGCTTTTTTCTAAGACCAAAATAACTTTCTGCTGTATTCTGTTTCAATAATGTCTTAAGATATTTTATTATTCCTTGGCTTAATGGCTGAAATTTAGACGTTGCATTGGCAGGAAAAACATAATTTTGATGTTCTTCAATTCACATTTTGAAGCACAGTCTTGTGGATGTGCAGGGCAGTTGTCTTTCAGCAATGCAATTTTGTGACGTTGTTTTCTCAGTTGATTATCCCATTTTGATAACCACTTTACAAAAATGTCCAAAGTCATCCACGACTTTTCATTTAAATCATTGTCTGCCTCTGAGGTTTTTATTTTTCCAGGTCACTAATGGTTTCATTTTTTCCTCATCAGTCATGTTCCCGCATAACAAAACAGTTAGTCTTTGCTTGCTATGTTTTTTCCCAACGCAATTGTCCTTTTTAAAAGTTAGTTTTATTGGGTAAACACTTAAAAGATGGTCCCCTTTCATCTGCATTAAAGATGTCTTTTACAGGATGTTCTGACAAAAGTTTTGAAGCTTCCTTTTTTCCATTTTCACACACCTTTTTTGAAATATCTGCGCTTTCTCCTGATGGTTTTATGCGTAATATCATGTCTTTTTTAATTTATCCAGTAGGACTGGGCGATATTAGGATTTCTACATCACGATACATCATCGAGGATAAATCGCGATATCGCGATGCATCACGATATTAGACTTTTAGTATTACAAACATGGTCATAATTTTAATATAAAATTTAAGAGTATTTATTATACATACACATTAAGCTTATATTATGTTTTAAAAAACCTTTTTTCTTTAGACTTATGTTTACAGACAAAAATGCAAAATATAATAAAACTTGCTGCAAAAAATAAATAAAAATTTGAAAAAAATGTTATAATTAATTAGAAGAATCTTTTTTAAAATGAGCTTTAATTCTTAAAATAATATCAAAAACCAGAATTTGGTATTTAGATATACTGTTCAACCACGCTTCTAAGAACCCCGGAAAGCAGAATGCCAAGCCGATTCCATTCATACTGTAAGGAGAATAGTCCCGGCAAAAGAAGCTGATATCACCACTCTTTATCTTAGGCAGCGTACTTACGGCTTACGGACTTCTCCATTTTCGCCCATGCGCAGTTCGCACCAGGTTTCTATCAAGCGTGGTGCATCAGTATTTCACTTAACTATTCCACCTTCATATTTTTAAGGAATTATCTTTAATATGAACAATAGTATTAATTTGCGGGCGTAGCCCGTCTCCTATACTGGACAAAATTTAATTTCTGATACTGAAATAAATGACACTTAACTATTCACACTGAAATTTTCATGCAATTATTTTTCAAAAATAGTCTGCAATACGCAATATATCATACAAAATTCACGTTTTTTCTGCGATCCTCCGACGAAATTTGCCGTTTTTACGAGATACTTCGACGAAATTTACAGTTTTTTGACAAAATTTGCCATTTTTTCGCGATCTGTCGACAGAATTTTCGGTTTTTTCGCGATTCGACGACGAAATTGACCGTTTTTTCGTGATCCTTCGATGAAATTAAGTTTTTTCCACGATCCTTTGACGAAGTTGGTGTTTTCTCCGTACCCTTCGGCAAAATTTGCATTTTTACGCGATCCCTCAACGAAACTGATGTTTTACTTTGACGAAAATCACGTTTTTTCACGGCCTTTTGACTAAGTTTGCGTTTTTTTTTCGCGATCTGTCAATGGAATTAGCCATTTTTCACGATTTCGCATTTTTTCCGCGATTCTTTGATGAAATTCGCTGTTTATTTCGCGATCCTTCGACAAAGTTTGTTGTTTTTTCGCGTAATTTACGCACTATAGCGCGTCCGCGGCATCACTGTATGTTTTTAGTCTGCAGGTGTCCTAAAAAGTCGCGTACATTCTGCCACGGGGTGTATTACACTTAACTATTCACTCTCAAATTTTAAGCAACTATCTTTCATATGAACGATGTTATTGATCATTTGCGGGCGAAGCCCGCGTTTCTGCACTGCCCAAAATTCAATTTCTGATATTTAGATAGGTTACACTTAACTATTCACCCTCATATTTTTATTCAATTATCTTTAATATTAGCGATTTTATCAATTTGCGGGCGTAGACCACTTCCTGTACTGGCTAAAATTTAATTTGTAATATTTTAATAGGTTTCACTCAACTATTCACTCTCAAACTTTTAAGCAACTATCTTCAATAGTAACGATTTTATTGATTTGCGGGCGAAGCCCGATTTTCCGTACTGGCCGATATTCTGGTATTTAGATGTATTACACTTTTAATGCTGACCAATAACTAGTTCCTAAAGAAATTCTAAGAACAAGCACTATAATAACCCATAATATTTTACTGCTCTGACTTTGAGAAAAAAGAAAATCATTTTAATTTCAGAGGAATACCTAAATTGAAAATTCATGAAGCAAATGAAATAATTCGCAAACAATTCGTAAAATAATTCGCCCCCTCCCCCCGACAGTTGAAATTTATCAGGCTTTGAATGCTTATCGCACATGTTCTAAGTGACTAATTCATGGAAATATATATACTTCACAAATCGCATCGCCGTTTTTTCTCAAATGAACATCGTGGTGCTGCTCACTGATCATTTATGCAGCTAGAAAAACAGACTTGTAACTGGGCATACAGTTATTTGCGATCGGCATCGATTTTGGATAATCCCGATGTCCACTAAATCAACGATGCGATCTCTCAACGATGCTTCACGGGAGCGTTGTTTATCCACTTTGGAAACGCAAGACCTGTAGAGGAGAAACGAAATAGCCCTTTCCCCACCGGTCTCGTTCGCGCATGCGTCGTTATGCACATCAAAGATCGTAGGGGAAGACGAAGACGATATCTGACACCGGTCTAGTTCACGCATGCGTTGTTTATCCATTTTGAAGATCGCGGGAGAAAGCTTTGCCCTCGTTCATCATAGATCTGGTGTGCGTATGATGCATCGCGGCGGCCGCGATGCATCGCTAAACGAAAGATCAAGAAACCGGTTTGACGATTTATGATTTAAATCGATTTTTCGCGATATATCGATGCATCACCCAGTGCTATTATCCAGCCATCCAATGTTAGCTTTAAAATTTTAGTGCCCTAATTCTTTAGCAAAATCCAAGGCTTTTTGTTGGATCATTGGGCTGCAGACTGATAGATTTTTATCCTTAATCAACCATACCCATTTTAAAGCAGCATTATTGATCTCGTCATATGTACATTGTTTAAATCTTTTCCTATCTACATTCTTACTGACTGCATGTTCTGTGATTGCATAATACAAACACTTTCTTTTTGACATTTTGAATGAGTTTAAGTATCCACAACAGAGGCAAGAAACATGTATAAACTATAAATTCAATAGAATCGCACCTGTCACAACAGGTCTCACCCCGTGGAATGTATAATGTTTTCTGGGTGATCTATGAAATGTTAAAAATTAGTAAACTGTGTACAACAAAAATATGCAGTTTTCACAGAAATGGTTAGAAACATCTCGGATTTTTGTTTATAGCGTACAAAAAAAAGTTAAATTTTTGCCCAACAGGTGACACTACGGTACAATTGTATTATTCTTATTATGTAAACGATGTGTTATATAAGCAGACGAGTTCATTGTGCAACATCTTTCCCTAATATATTGCTCAGATTTTGATTTAAGGATCGTTTCTTTTCAAACATTTTATAGAATATTAAAGAAATTGTATTTTAAAGGAACTTTGATGTAATTTGATCTGTAACGTTTATGCAGAATTGAGCTTACAGACATCACTGTTTCTATCACGACAATACTGAGGTCTACATTTGGAGAGGTTTGTGCCTTGAGTTCCAATGCCTTTTAAAATCTTCAGATCTAACTTCTTGTGACTTTTGGTTATGCGGCTACTTAACCCATTCGGGACCATGGGTGCATATATGCACCCTCAAAAAGAGTATACAGAATTTGTTTTAGGCACCAGTAAAAAATAAAAGCAATATTTGCTTTCTCTAATTAAAGCATTTTTGTGATAGTTTAAGTAAAGGTAGCTTTTTAAAAAAAAGTGGTGCCAACCGAATAAAATTTGTGCAAAATCCGCCGGTCCCGAAGGGGTTAAAGTCAGATGTGTAGCGGGATCAGCTAATGTCATTGACTCAGTTGGGAGATACTATGCGCAATCATTTTCCAGGAATATTCTTTGTAATGCTCTTCAATTCTATGCTGGATTTTTTTAATTGTGTGACAGCTGTACTAGGTGATACGTGTCACCTTGGAAAGTTCTGACATTTAGAGACTGGTTAATTCTCCATAAACCTTACTTTACCATAGATAATTTTGAACTAAAGCACCACCTGTTGGTCAAAAATGCTACTATTATAAAAAAAAATACATAATAAGCAAAAATCTGATATGTTTCTAAGCAGTTTCTGTAAAAACTGTTTTGTTGTACATAGTTCACTAATTAATAACATTAAAAGTCCTGGGACTTCTGGACCACTTGCTGCAGCTGCTTAAACATTTCTTAATGGTTTATGTGCATCATAATGAGCATTGCTGATCTTAATAAGACAACAAGACTTGCAAAATTTTATGGAAAACAAAGTTTTAACAGTAGTGAAGCTATAAATTGGTTGTTCGTTAAGAAATGAAAATAAAAAATGCAATAGTTATGCTATTTCACAAACAAAAATATAAGGTTTTTTTAAACAAGTAATGTGACTAAAAAAAAAAAAATTGATTTCCCAGAAAACAAAATGATTGAAATGTAACTAATTCTACCCAATCTAAATTCTAAATTCACCAAATCTAAAATCAAAATTCTAAAATCACAAAAAAAAAATATTGAAATCATTTTGGTAGTTTTCAAGAGAAAAGTGTCAATATCAGCTGTTTTCCATAGTATTTTGCAACGGGTGTTGCCCTCTTTAACTGATTTAGAAAATTAATATTGATCAAATGTTAATTTTTATTTCAGCCATTGGTTTTAATGTTGAACAAGTTACATTTAAGAACTTGAAGTTCCAAGTGTGGGATCTGGGCGGACAAACTAGTATTAGGTAAGTTTAATTTTGTAATTCTGCTTTTGTTTCTGACAGAAGCACCTAGCACAAATAATTGTTTTGTATTTTAGTCACTGTTATTGATATGCTGATTCTACTAATTAACAATCTCAGAGCTCCCAACTGCTATGAAAAAATCGTAGTTGCTGCAATTTGGAGCTAAAAACTATGATGCTACAAAAATTGCTCTGAAACTACAATTTTCTGCAAAAATAAAAAACACAAATTTCGTCAAAGGATAGTGGAAAAAGAGCAAATTTTGTCAAGGGATCGCTGAAAAAACGTGACTTCTGTCAAAGAATCGTGTGAAAACTGCAAATTTTGTTAAAGGATCGTGGAAAAGAATGTGAATTTCATCAAAGAATTGTATGAAAACCACAAGTTTCGTCAAAATATCGTGTGAAAAACTCTAATTTTGTCAAAATACTGTGTGAAAAACTAATTTCGTCAAAGTATCGTGTGAAAAATGCGAATTTCATCAAAGTATCATGTGGAAACACTAATTTTGCCAAACGATCGCAGAAAAAAAAGTGAATTTCACAAAAAGAGCTCGAATTTCGTAAAAAGATCACTGAAAAAGTGCAAATTTCGTAAAAGGATCGCTAAAAAAAATGCAAATTTTGTTAAAGGATTGCTGAAAAAACACTGCCAAAGAATCATGTGAAAACCGCGAATTTCGTTAAAGAATCACATGAAAGCTGTGAATTTCGTCAAAAGATCGTGTGAAAAATGCAAATTTCGTCAATAGATATCCTTAAAAACACGAATTTTGCCATTAGATTGCGAAAACTAAATGAGAATTTTGCAAAGCATACTATGAAAAATGCAAATTTCATCAAAGGATCGTGTGAAAAATGCGAATTTTTCCCAAAAGATCACAGAAAAATTGCAAATTTCGTCAAGCGATTGCTGAAAAAACATGAATTTCATCAAAGGATCGCTGAAAAAACGTGAATTTCTTCAAAATTTACTGCATTGGGTTAAAAGATTGAAACCAGATTCCTTTTACTAATGTAGAAAATTTTCCGGAAATGCAAAAAACAAAAACAAAAAATATTTAAAAAATCCAAAAACTGGCTTCAAGGTACATAACTTCAGAAATATAGATACCTTCCTGCCAAATCTTGTAGCTCCATGTCCATCATAGCAGTCTCTTCACAAAACAGCACATACAGAGACAAGCATCTCTGTTTATTATTATAGATACAGATTTTAATCTAAAAGAATATACTGAATGATTTTTTGAAAAATCTGGTTAACCCGATCTGCAATATAAAACAATTAGCACAGACCTGTTATGCAGGGTTGGGTTGACTTACTTGACCTGATGCAGGACTCTTAATTCAGACATTTTTCTCCGGGAGAAATATCTATAGTTCCATCAGGGGAGGTGAATCTCTCAGAGAATTGACTGAAGTTCAAAATTTTAGCTTAGGTGTGGCAGAGCATTAATTGAATGGAAAGAATTACGTTTAATCAACCCCATCTGCAACAAAAAAATTAGCAAAAACAGAGTCTCCTACTTTGTGTGCTTATTATGCATATACACATACGTCCAATTGATTAGTATTTGTTTGCTTAAAATTTGCAGTGTAAAAAATGGCAACCAACTTCCAGATTAATTTGAATTTTGTGTACTACTATTTCTCATTTTCAAAAGTTAGCAGGTCTGCAATCTATAATAATTATAAAACTTATTATAATTTTTGTTCTAATTATATAAATGTTCACCATATTTTAAATATATGAAAACAAGTTTATTGGCACATCCAGCAATAACTTAATTCAATAAAATCAAAATATACAAAATTATGATAATTTTATACAATGCCATTTGAAGTAGTTACATAAAATCATTTCTGTGCATGAACTTTTTCAAGTTTCAAAAACACTTGCATTGATTTGGCCTGTTTTATCTCTCCACTACTGAGTATTAATGTAATATTTCAGAGTTTTACTGAATTATTTCTTCTCCAACTTTACTTCAGAGCATGAGTTTAATCTATTTGCATTATTTCGAATCTTAACCATCGAAGCATACCATTCTAAGATTGGAATTGCAATTATATTAGAGCATCATTAATAAAATGGGAAAGAATGGGTGTTTATATGTGGATCTAGGAAGTGAAGATGTTGAATTTAAAATGTAAAAACTTTTAACTTTAACTGAAAAATATATGCGGGGAACAAAGACCTTGGCTATTTCAGTTTTTTAAATCAACATAATTTAAACATTGTGTTATTATTGATTTAAATGTTAAACATTCTCAATTGTTGCTTCTCAGATCTTGTTCTTGAAAATTGTTCAAAAAAGTAAAAATATTTCATTAGTTAGGCTTAACTTAATGTGAAATTTGTGAACTGGGGTTTTTTCCTTCAAGCATTTTTTTTAAAAGCTTTTATGCAACTTATAAAGCTTTTTATAAGTTGTTACAAATTTAAAAAATAGGAATTAAAGAAAAAAAATATGACTATTATTCTTATTTTTTCACACTCCTTAAAGTTTAGATTAATTCTAAATTATGCTTGTAAATAGAT
The DNA here is from genome assembly GCA_963931845.1 of Maratus michaelseni. NCBI lineage: Eukaryota > Metazoa > Arthropoda > Arachnida > Araneae > Salticidae > Maratus > Maratus michaelseni. The sequence goes on from OZ007599.1 coordinate 254,266,345, forward strand.
TTTATTCCTTGTGTAAAAAGTTTAAAAGTTATTTAACAATTTATCTGATGCAGTTTTTAGGTTTTACTTGGTTCACTTTTAAAAAGATATTCATGTCAACATTTTGTCTACAGTTTTACAAGTTAAGAGTCTTCACTCACTTGAAAACACCTGCTCGCTAATGTTAAACCTATGGCCATGTTGTTTTTGAATTTCTCGTTTAAATTTGAATATTTTTAAAAGATTTTTTTTTGCATAAGATAGCTGAGGTCGATCCCTAATATGGCTATTTTTTACTTTTTCAATTTCAGTTGAAGATTTTTTTAATAAAGGTACTTTCACTTTCAAAACTGGTTCCGAAAGTGAAACTACCTTTATTAAAAATATCTGGAACTGAAATCGAAAAAGTAAAAAATAGCCATATTAGGGATCGACCTCAGCTATCTTATGCAAAAACATTTAAAAATATTCAAATTTAAACGAGAAATTCGAAAACAACCTGGCCATAGGTATAACATAGCGAGCGGGTGTTTTCAAGTGAGTAAAGACTTCCGTTAACCCTTTTCGGCACAGACAAAGTCTGTTCATAAAATGAGAAATTGCTGACTGACACTGGTATTTACAAACAACTTTTTTAGAAAATACGAACTCCTTATTTTAAGCTTTCATTATAGAAACAAAATTTTATTAAAATGTTCTTGGTGCCGTATGCAAGTTTGGAATTAAACTTAGGTGTGCCCGGAGTGGGACCACTGTGCCGGAAAGCGTTAATACAGGGATACCACTTTTCTGCCTAAAGGCAGAATTCTGCTGTTTTTTTTAATCTGCGATTACTGCTTTTTTATTAAATCTGTATTTTCTGATTTTTTATATAAAATCTGCAATTTCTGCTCTTTATATAAAATTTGCGATTTCCGCTTTTTTATATATCAAATCCATGGTTTCCATAGGTTATCCTCCATAATTCTGTGATATTAGCTTTTTTTTTTTCTATTGCCTAATTAAAAAATATATGCATTAAATGATATGACTTCCTTAAGTTCCAAAATCTTGCTACCCTAGATGGTTTGCTACATAGCAGCACATTTTCTCTGAAATGTGCGGGAGTTGCAACAAGCGCGGATCCAAGGGGGAGGTCATGGGGCTCATGTCCCCCCTCTAAATGAAGAATATTTCTATAAAATAATACTTTTTTTAATATAAATATATATAAAAAGTGTTTTGATATATATTTTTTCTCCGTTAAAAATGCTAATCTTATTGATACATTCACAAAGTTATTTTTACGCAGAAATGCATGAAAAATTGCAGTTATTGTTTAAGCATCAAAGAGTTGAACAATGTTTTATATTTTTCTATAAATGTCGTACATCTTGAATTGTATCCAATTGCAACTTCAGGACGACATTTCTATGACTGTTGAGCCTCAAAAGTCTGCTTAAAATGTGAACTTTGGTGACATTTTCTGCAAAATTAAATAAAATAAAACATAAAAATGGTAACTCCTATTTCTTGGCATTTGAATAGAACATAGAACTTACAAATTTTATACATTTAACAAGGCTGCTATGGCTCAAGGAATTTTTGAGAGAAAATAGCAGTAATTTCTTATTGAAATTTTCGCCTAATTACACGATCAAATATGGCGAGTTTTTTTTAAATAAAAAATTACTGGTATTTCCCCTGAAAAAAAATTCTGACCAGTATCAACCCTGATTTACGAATATACTGCAAATTTCATGCATTTAGGAATGAAAATGAATTCAGGTTAGGTTAGGAAATAGCCAATTTGGACTTAAAATACAAAAATTTTCATGAACACATTTGACCCCCCCCCCCCCCTTCCCCTTCCTCCAAAATAGACATGACCCCCCTCTAAATGGAAGGTTGGATCCGCCTCTGAGTTGCAAGGGATGAAGTTCTACTCTTCATCCTGCCTATTATCAGGGAGGGATGCCCTTTTTCTGCTGTTCTTGTTTTTTTATAAATCAATTTCCGCAGAATTGTAAAAAAAAAAAAAAAAAAAAAAAATTGATGTTTACCAGAGAAAAAAATGAAGACTTTCTTCAAACAGTCACGGAAAAATTTGCGAATTTCGTCAAGAGGTCACAGAAAAATAACCGCGAATTTCATCGATCAATAGCAAGAAAATATCTTAAATTTCGTCAGTCAGGTCATGATAAGAAATGTCAAACAATTGCAGATATTAATCATGAATTTCATCAAACAATTGCAGATGTTAATCATGAATTTCATCAAACAATTGCAGATGTTAATCATGAATGTCATCAAACAATTGCAGATGTTAATCATGAATTTCGTCAAACAATCGCAGAATAAAATCATGAATTTAATCGAGAGGTCACATGGTCTGTGATTTTTTTTTTTCCTCGAGCGATTGACGAAATTTGCAATTTTTTTAAATTGCAAATTTCGTCAATCGCTCGAGGAAAAAAAAAATCACGGATTTCGACAATTGGTCATGAAAAAAATTGCAAATTTTGTCAAACAGTTACAGAAATTAATCGTGAATTTTGTTGAACGATTGTGTAGTAAAATTAAGAATTTTGTCGAATGATCATGGAAAAAAAAAATCACAAATTTTGTCAAATGATTGTGGAAATTTCGTCAACAGGTCGCGTAAAAAAAATTGCAATTTTGATAGTCTATTACATAAAAAAATCGTAAATTTGATCCAAGTTATGGTTTTCTGTACATACAAAAATGATAGTTAACTATTTAATATTCACATTATTTGCTCCTGATTAGAATACATGAAACCAAACTCTACATTTGGATGAAAGAATGTTAATGTAGTATAAAGTTAATGTATTTATTTTATATTCAATACAATATAGCTCACAAAATTCATGCATAAATGTTGTCAGGGTGGCTACAAATTCTAGAAATCAGAGAAAAATCAGTTAGCGACATTTCCCTGTATAAATCAGGGAAATGTCGGATAATTTTGTAAAAATACTTAAAAATCAGAGAAGTTTGTCTATTTGCGAAAATATTTGTGCTTTTTGCATGAGACTGATTCGTCGACAAACAGGTGATATTTAAGCCAATGATCGTATGCAATAAAGAAAAGTAACATTTTTAAATTTTTTAAAAAGATGCACATGATATGAGTTTTTGCTATTTAACACACATTAAGGTGATCAGATGTCCTCATTTTCTGTGAATAGCACATATATTGAAGGTAATTTACCCATTTTTGAAAATTTTATGATACATTAGCATAAGCTGATCAGGTGGCCAACTTATTCCAATTAGCTATCCTATCAGATATAGATATAAATTTGTCTTAGAATTGAACTTGAACATTCTTTAGAATATGAGGAAATTTTCTGATCGTCATATATTCATTGGCCACTATATGAAGTTGTTGGACTAAATTTTGAGTTCGGATTTATGAAGCTGTGAACCAGTACTTTATGAGTATTGTGCAATTTTTATGTTTTTCTCTTGTTTTTTCTCCCAAATGAGGTATTAGCAAGCTGGATAAGTGTGTTATACGAGAAAGTGGCTTACATTAGAAAATATCGTATGTGTATCTTTAATAATGTCCCGCAGTGGCGCGGACGGTAAAAGCTCGGTTCTCGTAAGATCACCGAAAGCCAAGCAGCATCGACCACGGTCAGTGCTTGGGAGGGTGCATCGTCTATCCTCTCTTGTCTGCCTCTGCTGTGGGACCGTGTACGTTAATGGGAGCTGGTGCACATTAAATCTGTTCGTGGCTCCAAAGTCCTCCAAGTTCTATATAAGCGTTGCCTCTGGGGGTGCCAATCCAGATGCAGGTCTCTCTGAAATTGGTTCAAAATTAGGAGACCTGGGGGGATAGTACAATAGACCTCTGGTCGCGGTGCTTTGGCTTTCGAGCCACCCCCCCTTCCACAGTAATACAGTAATCTTTAATAATGGAAATCAGGGGAAATCCGATAAAGGTAGTCAGGAAAATCAGGGAACTTTTTGTTGCAATTTCTGTAGCCATCCTGAAAAAATGTCATAAATTTTATTTTCATGCATAATTTCCTCCTTTTTTGTTATTTTCTGAGTGGCAACCCTGTTAACACTTTGCCGTCCGGCGACACCACAGAGGTGTCGTACGTAAGGTACCTTAATTTTAATCCTTAAATGCTACATTGGCACCAGAATTTTGGAATGAAAAATTCCCTTTTATCAAGTACATGAAGAAAAGATTTTACTTATTTTCGAATAAATTTGTTTCTAAATTCTGGTGTCAATCAATCATTTCAACATTTTATGAATTGAAGTATTTTTACGAGACATGCAGATGCCAAAGTGTTAATAGAAAGTCGAAAGTCTGTCTTCAAATATTTTAACAATTTCAGACAAGTCTCTCAAAGTTCTTCTTTTCAAAATGAAGACAGTATTTAAAATTTTGCATACGTTTATGGGTTTATTTGTATTATATCTATAATTAATAAAAGATAGCTTCGCTCTCTCTGTGTGTGTTTGTCAGTGATGGCTAGGAAATGTCTACCGCACATAGAAGTCTGAAAAATTATATCTGAATCTATTAGAAGTGTGAACGAAACTTATGGTTCTTATGTCATTTTATTAAGACTTTTAAAGCAATTATTTATGTTGTAATTTTCTTGTGGCACTTCTAGAAATACTACAAATTTGGTTTCTCAAATACATTTTAAAAATTGTTGAATTCTATATCTCTCTCCTCCCCTTTTTTACTACCATTAATGTATATCTTGTATTTTTATGTATTTCTCCACATTTATTATATAATGCACCTTTTTTTAGACCATACTGGAGGTGCTATTATTCTAATACAGATGCTATAATTTATGTCGTTGATAGTGCAGACAAAGACAGGATTGGAGTATCTAAGCATGAGCTGGTTTCAATGCTTGAGGTTAGTAACATTTTTTCCCTTGGTAGTTTCTTTGAAATTTATAACTATATAAATAATATATAAATTTATAATACTATAACTTTCTTTACCAAAATCTTGAAAGTTTGTATATGAGAAAAGAAGAAAGGAACAAATGATTATATAAATGTTATACTTTCAGATCTCTTCAGAATAGCAAATAGTTTTTCTAGTGATAAAAAAAAAACTGATTTAGTTGTCTTGTGCTTTAACAATAATTGCATATCAGTTTGTTTTCTATTTCATTACATAATTTAAAGTCGTTAAATTATTCCAAAAGCATGTACATATATGCATATTGTTATAGAATTCAAAGCCTCTGTAGAGTGCATGTTTTTCCTGCTAGTGGGTGGAGTTATTGTGAGGGATTGCATTTCGGCAGAGGCCCGGTTAAGTTTTTTGAGTGTGTTAGAACTCTGCAAAGGGGCAACTGTTTCGTTTCTGATTGGCTGAAGCAGACGTATGTGTCCTAAATTTTTTTATGATTTGCATGCTTTGGTTGAGAGTATAAATACAAATGCTGTGATTGAGTAGTAGTAGTAGTAGAATTAATTAATCAGCTGATTTTACAGGAATGTGTTATGCGCAATTGAAACTTCAGCTTTGGAATATTTTATTCAGTTCGTTTTGTAGCTAGCTTAGCCATGTTTTGGGACATTTGTGATCTTAATAATGGAATTTATTTCCTGTTATTACCAGAAATTTTTGTTGTATTGAGTTTTATGCCAGCTGATTTTCACATGTTTGAGTGCATAGGTGTACATTTGAGATATATTTATTTAACTGATTCTTTTGGAACATTCATAAAATAAATATAGTATGACATCTAAACAGCTGTTTTCTATTTACTATACACACTTTTTTTTGGAGGGGGGGGGGGACTTTTATTCTTTATTCAGTGAAATGCAAACAAAATCATACAATGAATTTAATTGGTGCTATTATATACCCATTCTCAGATTTTGGGCAAGGGAATCATTTACTACAAATGGTATAACCTTTTCTGTCATAAGAAAATTCTCTTCCAGAATATTTTGCTGAAAATTTATTCTGCCACCATTTAAAATCAGAAGAATCTACAAAAACATATTTAGCATATCCAGCTTTGAGAGGTCATATGTACGCAAAGCTTCTTTAACAATAAAAAAAACTGTTTGCAAGATCTAACACAAAAGTATCTGTAAATTAATCCATGCATTTTTAAATTTAGCTGAAAATAATAGAAGCATTGCTGGAAAAAGATTATTATTATTATTTTTTTCATATGTTTTGAACTTGTACCATAAAACATTTTAATCTTGCGTTTCATTAATGATAAAGGTATTTTTAGTGAACCTCTGCTCTCTCTGTACTGCCTACTTTTTAAGAAATTATAGTTAAGTTTTTATTAAATGCCATATTTATTTGTTATTGAGTGCCATTAATATTTTCAATTATAAATTATGATGTACTTTGTGTCCCAAATTGTATCTTTTTCATATGTATTATGTATGGTACTGGTTTCATATGTATTATGTTAAGAAGTCAGCTTGTTAAAAAAATGAGATATTTATTAATTTAATTATGAAATTAAAAAAAAAAACAAAGCTTAATTTCTTGATATATTTTGTTTGCAGTTTCATTCACACAAAAAAGTGCAAAAAATATCTTTTACCTATGGCATCAGAATTTTCAATAGATATATATTTTTTGCATCTGAGCAGCAGGATGAAACTTTAGGTAACCATATGTATAAAAAATGACTTTGAATGAAAGCACTGTAAAACTCTAGCCGAGCTGCTAGCTAAAATTACTGAGTTCACTCAGTGAAATAGATCTGGAGAGATAGATATTTATTAGTACACTGCATCAGAATAATAGACATTTTTAAAATAAAAATTTCCTTAGTAGATTTGGTTATATTTACATAAACTGAATTTTAAATAGTTGTTTGTGCTCATGGATAGTAAATGTTGGTTTTGATTTAAAGAAAGAAATATTCACTATCTGTAGTTTTTGTTATATTTGTTGGGAAAAAATATTGAAAGATTTACTCACATTGGAAAATGTTACATTTTTTGGACATTCTTTTGTATCCTTGAATAATTGTAAATAAACTTTTTTAGCCATTGCACTTAGAAAGTTTTGGAAAAATGTGTTATTTTATTGATCCATCTATGAGATGTGCATGTTTATGCAATGTACACCCACATGCATATTTAAACTACCATCTGCCAGGCCAAAATGTCAGAGCATTGAGTTATATATTTTTTTCAAAATCTGTTTTAGAAGTATAAATTTGCAATAACAGCTATTGAATCTACATTCTCAAATGTTTATTCAGTCGTCAGTTGCTACAGGTAATGCTCAAATGCTAATTAATGAGCAAGTGCCTCTATTCTTCTACTTTGGTCAAACTTAATCCTTTGCAAAAGGCACTTCGATGAGAATATCCTCTTAATAAATAACTAACTCTACTAAAAGTGACTCTTAAGTTTCTCTTTTGGACTACGAGTGTAGTGGAGGGTATACCAGGGTGCAAAGCAATCCTTATAAATTCTTATATTTGAAAATAGGTTTGTAAGGTCCTTACAAGTGCTTACTTTTTTTATTGTTAAGTATTTATTTTTGAATGAGCTACTCATTTTCTTTCTCCCGATTCTGAACCAAAATTGTTCTTCCATATCTAGAGCGTCATGTGATGAGTAATACTCTAGGAAACTGCTCCCATCGCCTACTTTTCCCCCTTCTCCATCTTTCAACTTTGATGTTCGGAAACAGAAGCTGAGCACATCGTTCTATTGTTCAGTATATGGGAATGGAGTAGAAAAATGAAATTTCTGCTTTTCTAGTGCATTCATATTTGTATGTATTCATTCATATTCATTGAAATAGTAAAATTTTCGTTTTTATTTTTTCCTTTATCTTGGAATTTTTGAATCAGTGCATCATAACACTGAAATCGTAATTTTTTTTTTTTTTTTTTTACTCTTTCAGAGTCCGCAAAACCCAAAATAAAGCTGAAATGGTAAAATTTTCCAAGTCTGTGGGGGTTCCAAAATGATGTAGAAATGTTAGTATTTTCACTTTTTAAAAAATTATTTTTGAGTTTGTGGGACTTAAAATAATGCCAAACTAGCAAATTTTCCATCTTTTTTTTTTCTTCCTTTCTCTGTGGACTTAGAATAACTCCGAAATTGAAAATTCTTGTCTTTTTTTCCAAAGTCCATGGTATAGTCCTGCATTGGATCAGATAACCCAATTTTATCTGAAAATGCTTTATTTTTTCATTTTGGGTTGGGTTGACTTTGTTTGTGGTGTTTTGACTCTTGGTTTGGGTTGACTTGATTGTTGAAAAGAAAACCCAGAATATTTTAAAGTATATTTAACTAACATTAATGAGTATATAGCTGTTCTTTTTTCTGTATAAAAGATGAAAATGATAACAGGATTTAAAATAGCACATAGGATTGTGAAAATCATTCAAGAAGTAGAAAAATACTGCATAATGAAAAATGCTATTCAGAATTTCCCCCCCCCCCCCTCCTCCTTAAATTCTTTCCCAGGCATGTGAGTTTTCGGCAAATTTCTTTTGTAGAATTCTGCAAAATCAATTCGTCAGTCGGTCATGAAAAAAATTGTGAATTTCGACTACCGGTCGTGGGAAAAATAACTTCTTTTAGTCACATAAAAAAAAATTGCAAATTTTGTCAGTTCGTCATAGAAAAAATGCAAATTCAGGCATGAAAGAGTTCCGTCTTTAGGAAAAATTTGGCTTTTTTAAGGACAATTTTGGCCATTCTCTGGATCAGTGCAAAATGCATAGAAAACATTGCAAGTAATTGGCAGAAGGGGGGGGGGGGCGTGAAGAAGTTTAAATCTGACTTTTCACCCATTCAAATCCTTGGTTAGAGATAGTTCCAGTAGCAGAAACACGGCGACATAGTCTCAGACAAAGAAAATCTCTTGCAGACAATTTTTGTCTGCACTAATGAAATTAATTAAAAAAATTGTTTGCAACTTTCGGACAGTTTTTGTCTGCACCAATAAAAAAAAAATTAAATTGGCCACAACTTTCGAACATTTTTTTTTTTTCCGTGACCTTACGTGCCTGTTCTGTTACTGAGATGCCACAGGAAATACTATTTTTCTATAAAACTCAATTGAAGCAAGTGTTTATCATGTGTACATCGAATCCCCCGCGTTCCTTCCTGTTTTCTCCTGCACCTTCCGAGCGTGCAGGAAAGAATACAAGCTCTGTGTTCTGTGGCTGCTAAGAGCAACTCTCATTGCATTGAAAAACATGTGCTTAGAATGACGTCCCAGGCAGGGGTGATTCTGTTCTGAAATTTCCGAAAATTTAAAGTCTGTCAGTTCTAAAAATTTAATAATATCAGTCACCATTCTGAATACTCGGATATTAAGAAAAATGCTTAAGGGAAAAAAAAATCTGGAATGGAAAACAATCTTTTTAATATGAAACCCTCTTAATGGATATTAACCATGAGGGAGTCAGTCATGTTTCTGTAAATATTTACATCAGGAATTTTTTTTTTTGCAAATCGCACACAGAAAAAAAGAAAGTCCCGCTTAATAAAAAAAGGCTGTGCCGTATTTCTCCCTCTAATTCTTATACAGACCCATGATTTTTTCTCTAGTATTTTTAAATTTTTTTGAAAGTCCACAATTTTTTTTTTCGAAAGATTAGAATTTCGAAAGATTAATTCGTAAATTGGTTGCCGAAAAGAATGTGAATTTCTGCAAAGTATCGTTGGAATTAGTTTCAGAAGTAATTGCTTCAAGAATAGTTTAGAAATTTTATTTAAGAAATTATTTCTAAATAAGTGAATTAATACATATATTTTGACATCTTCTATAATAATAAACATAGAAGTGTCTCTCTCAATGTGTGTGTATTTTCTGAAGAATGTGATGGATGCAGAGGTACAAGATTTGGCAAGAAGTCTGAAGTTATGTACATCAAAGCCAGTTTTTGGATTTTTTGATTAATTTTTTAAAATTTAATTTTTTATGCAATCTTTAGTGTTTTTTCGCATTCCATGGCAATTTTTGCACATTAGTAAAGGAATCCAGTTTCAATCTTTTTAGCCCAGTATTGTAAATTTTGTTTTCTTTTTAATAAAATTTCTGAATTCATTCAGTGATTTTTTTAATTTTTTTTTTTTTTTTTTATTGCGATTTTGTTCTCTAATCAGCCTGTTTTACTTGTCACTTATAGTTCTTAAATGGGTTTAAATATTTACTTTTGGAATAATAACTTTCCTTGTTATAATTCTAATGTCTCAGGTTTATTTAATACTGCAGAAGTAATTTCTCTATTTAAAGTGCAATATCACTTGTTTTACTGAAATATAAGTTTATCTAAAAGTATTAAGACGTACTTCAATATCTGTGTATCTCGTAAGCTTACGTGCTCTTCATTTGCCGAACCATTCCATTTCTGTCTTGTAGATAGCATGTTGGCGGCTCCGATTGAGTCTGCCCATAATTGGCTAATCCAGAACAAACCCCTTATATGAGTGGATTTGCCCAGTTCTGTATTTCAGAAGTGCAAAAAGACATCTGTTAGTATGAGGTAATAGCTTAGAGTTTTTTTTTTTTTTAAGTTTAGTTTCGTTGTGGTTTTGATTAGTTTCTTTTAAGATTTCCAGAGTTGATCTCAGTTATTTATGATATCTTATTTAGTAGATTAAATTAGTTATGTTAATATGATTTAAGTTTTACAGTGGTTTGTTATGATGTTTGTTATGATTTAAATGTGTACATAAGTCAACTTAAAGAGGTTTGATTTTACCAGCTTAATAGATTTTGTTTTTGAAATCTACATTAACCTGAAATTATTATGTTTGTGATTCGAACTTCCCAGTTACATTTGCTTCCAGTCATGATATAAAATAAAGTTGAATTCCCTTTAATAGAAGATAGTTTTAATTGCTGTTTTAACAATCTGATTTTATCAATGTTTTGCTCTGAATGAAAATTAGATGTTTTAATCATTTTTAAGTTTATTCTGATTCTAATTGAATTTAAATAAAGAACAGTGGTCATCAATAAAATGATTTTTTTTATTGATTTTGAACTCAACACTTAATTCAACATCGGGTATCTTCCAGTGCACCATCGTTAATCTCTGCTGAATGAAGTATGAAGAATATTAGACCTGTATTAATACAGCCTAACAGACTTTTATAGTTTTTTCATTTTCTTCAGTGATTTAAAAAATTTTTTAAACTGAATCCAGTTTAGATCTTTAGCCCAATATAGTAAATTTTGTACTCTTCAAGTTTTGAATTTGTAGTGATTTTTTTTAATATAATTTTTAGCAATTTTAGGGTTTTGTACTTAAAAAGTAGAAACAGAAAGAACCAATTATAAGATCCAGACCAGTGTCTGTCCGTGCATCACTGCCATTTTTCTCGAAACCTATGGAACTTGGAAAGTTCAAGCTTGACAGAGTTATAAACACTATTGACTGACATATTTGTAGATTATTAGCCATTCACAAATATTTTTAGAAAAAATTTAGGAGGCTAATTAAGTTACTTGAAAAAGAAAATTATATCATGTGGGATATCATTCGAAAGATCTCGTAACAACAAACTCAAAAATATATTTGTTTTAATTTTAGGTATTCTATTTTCAGATATATCATTGAAAATGTACTGCAAATATGTCTCTCCCTATTATAATCTACTGAAATTAAAATTATGAAAAAATTAGGGATAGTAGGAGTTTATTTAAACCTTGCAGGAAAACTATAGCAATTATCCTAGGTCACATAGTTTTTAAGAAAATTGCATTTTTCTGTTAACTACTTTGTAGGCACTCAGGGGAGGTGGGGAGGATCTGTTGACGTGGAATCATCCAAAGTTGTTGTCCATTAAAATGAAATCAGGGTCAACTCAACACCTAAAAAGGTGAACGTAGCTCCAAGATCTCATCCCTTTACCTCACACCAGTCACAGAGCCTCTGCCAAACACATGGAGGGATGTGCATCCATCCAACATGATGACTGTCCAGACCATCAAACAAACCTCCGTTACCATAGTGATATCTTTCTCAGACATTGAAGGGCAGGTAGCGGGTCCCTGATTCTTTCAGATGAAAGTACGTTGAGAATTCTGTGTTTAGGCTGAACTAAGACTCATTAGTGAATAAGACTTTCCCCCCATTGATCCCTGGTCCAAAATTGATCTCTGTACCATGCTAAATGGGCTCTCCTGTGTGCAGAAGTGAGTGGAATGCAAACAGCAGGTCTTCTTGGAAACAGCCCTCCATTATGTAGCCTTCTGGAAAAAATAACTCTCGAAACTCAGCTTTATGTGGTCTAAAGGTCACGAGAGAGCTGATAAGCTATTGCACTCCTGTTATGCCTCGCTATAAGGGTGAAATGGCAATCTTCATTGGCTGTCATGGCTCTTCGGCAACCTTCCCCAGGCTTTCTCTCTATGGATCCAGTATTCTTAAACTGTTTCCATAAATTGGGCATTACATTGAAGTCTCTAGAAATCTGCACTTGAGAGTGCCTTCCTTAGTCTCCCCATGATTCGCCACCTCATTCCATCATCCAAATGGTGGTGGTTACTCATTTTTACTATTTGCTTTTGAATTTCCTCAAATGTTGCCAAAAAAAAAAATTTGGCGAGGTGTACGAGTCAATGAAATGCTGAAATTTTCATGCATGCTCATAAAGCCTATTCCTCTACTCATTACACACATATATGCTTACATATTCGACACTGAAGATTTGCATCTTTTTATTGAAGCATTAGTTTTACCTTTCATTCAGTACTTTTAATAAAATTTGGAAAAATAGGCAAGTTCTCTTAATTTTGAACATGAGTGTATAATAATATATTTGAAAAAAAAAAAAATTCTGACAAAACAATGAGATTAAAAATCCTTAATGGATAATTAACAACATACTTCAATATACAAAAAAGAAAAAAAAAACTATTAAAGAATATCAGCTTTTCGAAAAGTTATATCATTGCTAAATAGATTAATATAACATTATATAGGCTTGGTTTTAACAATCCACAAATTCATTAAATGTATTCAATATCGTGTTTGGGTCAGGTTGTGATTATCATTGTGAAAATTATCTTGTTTGAACCCAACAAAATAATTTTCGCTGACCCGAAGTCTGAATATTTAACCTGAATCCCCGCATAATACTAATATCTTATTTTAATGAACTTATGGTAGAACAGTCTACAATCATGCCTCCAATTTTGACTATCTTTTTAGAAGAAGAATCATATTTATTCATATTTTTTTTTAAAAAAAAGTGTTTCATCTAAAAGCATATTCTGGTCTTTCTTTTGGAAAACTGGTACACAGGACCCGGACCCGCACAATGACAGACATACATTTCTTCGAAGTTCGGAGAGAAATTTTCACTTCTATATCATTAATAAGCATAAAATCACAATTCTTTGATAGAGGTGGGGGAGGGAGACACAGTTTGATGCTTCAGGGGATACTGTCTCCTCCCCCCCTTTCCAAGTCCTCCTTTTAATTCATCACTGGATCCACAAAATGAAAATAACTCTGAATTCAAAAAAAGTAATCAATTCAACCCGAGTGCTGGATCATGTTTGGGTGAAATTGGGTTATCTATTTTATTCCAAATATGATAATGAATTTTCATTGTTAAGGATATTTTCCTATTATTCATCATCTGATTATTATTATTTATTTATTTTTATTAAACACATATGTATTCAAAAAGTCTGCATTTTAAATGTATTTTTAAAAATAATTCAATTGCAGTTATAGACCGGTCCGGTATTTTCTTTTCAATAATTCCTTACATTGGTTTTCTATTAAATTGGGCAAGATACAAACACCAGAAATCAAGCGCTTTTCTTTTCAATACTAATGAGTAAATTAAATTTTAATTAAACTATTAAAAATTCAAAATTACATATTTTAAAAGCATTAATTATTCCAAAGTCTCCAGTTCTGCACAAGTCTAGTATACCTGACCAGAAGTCAATCTGACAAACTACAATCCAAACCAAACATGTTAATATAATTATTGAAAAGTAGTTTAGTACAATTACATCTTAACATCTATGTTATCTTTTATTTTTAAAAAATAATTATTGCTATATATATGCTTATTCATATTCAGATATATATTTCTTCATGAAACAATACTCTGAACTTTCTTTGAAAGATCAGGTTAACCGACCCGTGCGAGTCAAAGCCCAACCTGAAATAAGAATCAACCCCACCTACAATGAAAAAATTAGCCATAAAATCCAGTTACTCAACCGGATGCTAGAACTTTATTTTAATCGCAGAACACAAAGCAGAATGTTAGTCAATCTATGATTTTCTTTCCATTTGTCTGGCATTAATTTACACACACACACATTCAACAATCTACTGGTTGAATTACACTCAGCATATGAGCGAGTTTCAATGAAGACATTGAAATTGTGAATGGATTTGTGAATAAACGAGTACAATGAATATAAGTGATCTCAAGAACATATCTTTCCATTCATGAATGCTTGATTATGAATGTGTACTTGTGAGTATATTCAACCACCCATGATATCTTTGAACGTTTGAATTTACTTGCAAGACCATAAGGATAATAGGGATTATGGGAAGCCGAGATGAAGCGAGTGAGACCTAGCAAGTTTTCTGGTTTAGCTTTTCACTTTTCCTACTTGGTGATACAATGATTGTGTTTATGATTGAGATATGAATGTAACGTTTGCCTTTCAGTGCATGTGCTTGATTATTTAAGGTAATAAAAGCAACTCACTAGGAATGCAATTTTGATTGTTTATAGAATTTAAACGCCACAAATCTTAAGCTATTCAAGAGGATGTAGACTTTTTTTTTTCCCTTGCCAGAAAACTTTGAAATATTGTAGAAATCTCTTAAAATGGATTTTTTTTGTTAAGACAGTTCTCAATTCTAAACTCGCAACTTCCTGACACATTCAAGAAAACAATTTTAAGCCTAGACACATGAAATTAGAAGCTGTGCTTATTTCTAAAATAATAATAATAATAATAATAATAATAATAATAATAATAATAATAAATGCAAAATCTAATAATAATGTTTCCTATTTTTTGATAAAGCAAAAAATATCTGAAAAAGTTGTCAAAGCTGATGTTTTGAACAAATTTTTAGAACACGACAACCTGCAAATACTCCTCATAAGACAACAAACTCTTAACTGAAAATATCATTCATTTATCATTAAATTAAAATAGTGGTCTCTATTCATTTCTAAATCACTCCAATAGTCATTCACACTAATTTCTTGCTTTTACGTTTAAAAAAAGTCTGAATGTGTCATAAAGTTTTACATGGAACATACTTTTTTGAGAACCGCCTTAAACTTAGAAATTTAATTTTAAAAACTCATAATTTAAGAAAATGTTTTTTTCCTAATATTTAAGACTATTTCTTACAATTTCTTATGCATGTGATATCCCCTTTTTCGACCAATTTCTGCGAAAGAAAAAAAAATTATCCCCCCCCCCCCCACACACACACACATGAAAATTTTGCTTTTTCCTTTTGATTGCCAGCACATAAAGTTAAGTTCTTTAATTTTTCTGCTCTATTTGTCATTTTGATTTTTAGTAACGATAAATAATGAATCATTTAAGTTTTCTCGTTTCCTTTTGCCATATCCCCATAAGCAAATGGGTGATCTCTAGATTTGGTAGGGGGGAGGCGATGGGGGAAAATGATCCCTTTTTTTTCATTGTTCTCATTCTACCATTGATAGGGGAATAAGAAATTGCTTGACGAATGAATGGATGTAATCAGAGCTGATATATCAATATTAAGGAAGATTGAAATCAATTGAGATATGATGGTATAAAAATCGATATTTGATGATATATTGATATATCATCCAGCCCTAATGTACACCCTGCATTATAATTAGCAGACTTCACTTATGTTTTACTGATTGAGTTAATTAGAATGTAATTATATGATAGCATCTACATATGGATAGCAAATTGTCATTGATTGAGAGGATATTGAACTAATTTAGATGGTGCACAGTCTCAAAAATTCCCATAATGCTAGTTAAAACCTGAAAATAAAAGTTACACCTTTTTTATACATGAGTTTTCATATGACTTTCCTTAAAATATATCTCACTTTATTGCGTAAAGAATAGGTGTTACAGATTATTTTAGCCCATAACATCGTAATGTTGAATAAGAACACATTAAAAATTAATCTTGTCTGGCTATAATTTTTAGTATTTTATGATGATCTGTGTTTCAGGAAAGATGTATTGGTGATTTTGGATCATAAGCATTTACGAATTTTTAAAAATACTACCGCAGATTGAGCAATTCCATCTTGTCTTATTATCTTAATAAAAAATGTTTGAAATCCATTCAAACCCAGGTGAATTAATAAATAAGAGAAACAGTTTGCTATCTAGCCTTTGCAACATGTAACTTTTACATGCTACTTTTTGCTATTTTGAGAAATAAACTGATTTAATTATTTCACTCAATAAATGCACAAAATGACTTTAATTTTGCACTGAGATTAATAAAATTACACTAGGGTACCCATAAACTCTGTTTCATAAAATACAGAGCCACCGATTATTTAGTAATGTAATTTTTCATGCTTGTTTTCAAAAGAGACTGAAAAGCAGAAAATATTTCGAGTTTTGGCAAAGATTTTTTAGGATAAGAAGCTTGACATTTAATGCCCAGAGACAGTATTTGAATTTTGTAATTATAAAAGTAATACTTTCTCACAAGTGCACTACAGCCAAGTTCTGTTATTTGAGCCACTGCAATCAAGAACACATTTTCCAATTTGATTTGCAGTGTGCATATGTTACTCTCTTATAAAGATATTTTATGGGACACCATTGTATTTATCTAGCAGAAATTTAGGATGTAACACAATGTTGGAACAAATAAAAACATATCATGATATTGTGCTTAAAATATCCTGTTGCACAGACAAACATTTAAAGGAAGTAAGAAATTTAAATTTGTGATTTTTGCACAAGTCCCATGTAACGACCAGTTCACTGAACTCAATAAAATATTAGATAGTAGTTCTACCAAACTTGTATTCTGCAAACCTGCTGAATCTGACCACTGGTTCTGGTAATTTTTTGGTTAGAAACTAAGCCCTGATTAAAAGTGTTTCTCCACCAATCATCTTGCTGCAATAGTTTCACATGCAATGAATGACATTTCTGTACTTTTTTGTTGCACTTTGTGCTTTTTTTCCCGGCAAGTTCAATATTCAAAAGGTCTTATAGGGGGGAGGAATGGGACAATTTTAACAATGTTTTTTACAAATTTATGTTTCACTAGCACAAACTAGAAATTTTCAGAATAACATCTTGAAACATTTTAACATACTTACAATATACAAATTTGATGATGATAATTAATACTTTAGGTTAATAAATCAATTAAATTAACAAAAAAAAAATAAATGGAAATTCATATATAATTTTCAAAAAATGTGGTAAAAAAAAGACACAGTTTGATAGTTACATTCCTAAGGTTTATTGTAAATCACAACATTTATTTTATCTTATATTATACTGTGTAAAATCCAAATCAAATGAAAAATATGTTTGTGCCCGGCTAGTGCCACCAATTATTTTTGTTGGATGTAGCTTTGCAATTATTTCTTGTTCATCAATGATGTAACAGTCATTTTCTTGCAGGAAGATGAAATTTCCTTTTTCATTTCTCTTCACAAATAGTATCTTAAAAATCTTCCTCATCTTCGCTTTCAACTCTTCAAACATAGTGAATAACAGATTTTTTTTGTTAACCCGTTCGCGACGGCGTGCACATTCTGAAGTGTGCATCTGAGGACGGAGTGGGAAAACTAGATTTCTCCTTCTGGGCTGAAGGATTTTGTGCAGTTAAGCCTAACACTTGTAAAATATTCTTTAAAAACTTATAACGAAATAAATATTCCATGAAACTTTTTGAAATTCACGTACATGGAATAAGTTATTATGCATATATTTATTAAAAAATGAGGTATATTCTCTGATATTGTAATACAAACATGAATTCTTAAATAGATTTAATGTTTATGTTTAACCACATTTTTAGTTTAAAAAATATTATAAATATAAATATAAAAAAATACTTCATTCTTTAAAATATCAACATATCAAACATTTTCTTCTAAACGTAACAATTTTGTTAATAATTTTTAACACTCTCAGTAAGCAAAATAAATGTTTTAAAAAAGACGATTTATTCAAAAATGAAAATAATTAAATAAAAATTGCAAACAACCTGCGAATCTTACCTCATAACACTTAATGTACATAAAAATAGACACAAAAAAATTGTTTTAATTTTAAAATATTATATATATATATATAAACATATAATTAAACATATCATTTATGGTGTTGAAGAATAATCAGTAATAATGAGTAAAATAGAATAAAATTTCAAAATATGCATTTTCAAAATGTTTTTGATGTTAAAATTATTTTTCAAAACAAAAAATATATATATTAAAGTATAATAAAGTGTCTAAAAAAAAGTGTTGGATAATTATCAATAAAATTTAATGATAACTTAAAATATATTTTTTTAAAATGTTGTTGATCTTAAAAGTATCTTTTAAAAATGTATTTTAATATATAATTAAATATAATGAGTAACACTGTACATTAATTTAAATTATATTAAAAAAAGTTTGTTCAAGTGAAAAGTAATTTTCAAAATGAAATGTAGTATAAATATATATAAACATATAACATAAAAGCATATTAAATAAATATATTTGATTATAATGGGTAGTTAGATAAATTTTTAAGATTTAGATTAGTATTTGATATTAAATTTAAAAAGTGTGTTTTTGTGATAATCGAGTAATAGTAAAGTAAAATTTACTTTATTACAGGAAGAAGAGCTAAAGAAAGCAATCCTTGTTGTCCTTGCTAATAAACAAGATATTGAAGGTGCATTAAGTGTGGCTGAAGTACATCAAGCTTTAGGTTTAGATGCTTTAAAAAACAGAACCTTTCAGATATTTAAAACATCAGCTGTCAAAGGTGAAGGTTTGGAAGAAGCAATGGAATGGTATGAAATCATTGTTTGTTGTATTTGTATCTGCTGATCATGTTATTTCAAAACATATACAATTTTGTAACATTTTTACTTATTTAAAATTTAATATTGCATATTTTTACAGTAAAAGTTTTCATTGTATTCAAAGTATTTATTGTAAAAGTTTCCCCTATGCAAGGTTTAATATTCATCTTAAATCAGAATTTTACTATAATTTTATTCTTTGAACTTCATTTCTTCAAGTATAAAATATTTGTCCCACTTTTCTTTTTAGGCAGAAATACAATATAGGATCCGTTATCCGGAACGCTCCGAAAACTGGAATGCAAAACATTAAACGAAAAAAAAAACATTTTTTTTTTTATTTAAAAAAAAGAAAAAAATTGTAAAAATTAAAGTGTCAGTAAAAGAAAAAATAACAAAATGATATTGCCTTCGTTCATTAATTTATAAATTCAATAAATAAATATAGAAAAATTATGATACGAAAAACATTACGATAAAAAAAATTTAAAACAATTACGTTAGAAAAATAAAACATGTCTGTGTACAAATTTTATCTTGTTACAAGTTTCATTTAAAAAAAAGTTAAACATAGTTTAATGCCACGGTGTTATTCAGAAGAAGAGCGGTGTTATTCTTGTGAGCAGAAAACTGACTAACATTTCTTTTTTGTTTTGTAAAATTGAGCCTAGAAAAATTATTTCTATGATAAGAATCGGCGAATCTGCCATTGCGAGCAGCATCAATAATAACAGGTTATGGAAAGTTGCCAGATTACGCATTGATTTTAACATTTCCTTTTTATACATAAAATAATAATTACTTGATAATTTGTAAATTTAGATTTGAAAAAATTTTCACAGTCAGATGGATTTTCTCTGAATAAAAAAAACTAAAATTCTTTTTTAGAATATATTTCCAGTAAATTTTATACACATGACGTCACACTCCAGTATGTGCAGCTGCAATTCACTCCAGCAGATGATCTTTAGCCTCAATCTAGGGTACTTGTATAAATTTTAAACAAGCTGGATAAATGACGGCAGTTGATGATGTCGCTATCTCCTAATCAAAAGATTCTGCTCCCAACTTCCAAAATGAAATTTTATTTATTTTTTGTAATTTAGAATGTTTTTTTTTTATTTTGTGCAAATAATGTATTAAATGAACAAATTTATAAGTAATGTATTTACATATATTATTCAAATTTATCACTATTATGAAATTATTTCGTACATTTTTTTATACTTATAAAAAGGTGTTCTGAATTACGGGGAAAAAAACCCTTATCCAGAATGCCCCAGGTCCGAAGCATTCTGGATAATGGGTCCTATACTGTAATATTTTGTCTGAAATCAGGTTGATTGCATGACAAAGAGCACTTTATCAGTGTAAATGTTAAAATTAGATCACTTCAGTCTCCCTCTTCTTGTTTCAAATTTTTTTCTTTTTTTTAATATGAATAATGCAACACTCAATTATTAGGCCCTGTAACTAATTTTTAGCTGTTTAGAATGGAGTATGCATTAGTAGCATATAAGATAGTTGAAATAAAAATCTTGTCAGTGTGGAAATAAATTTTTATACCTGTACAGATAAATTCATTATGTCATGCAATATAATAATCCTGAATATTTTGTCTTAAAAGTATCTTTTCATAAAATGTTATTTTTAAATACTAGTGGATAAAGTTATTTTTTGTAACAGAATATTTAATATAGAATCACCTGCATAACTAAAAGTAATACTTTTATATAGCATTTTGATTACAAAATACTTTATTGAAGCATAGTAGAGCCCAAATACCCTAGTCCATTGACTAAGGTACAAAAAAAGAAAGGTATTTAAAATTGATTAAAATATGCAGAGAAACAACACAAAAATAATTTCTTTACTTTGTACAAAATTTAATGAATTTAATTTATTTATATTTTATACATATATTAATTATATATTTGTCATTTTCAGAAATTTTAAATGTTCTGATTATAGTCAAGCTGTAAGGCTTTAATGTAAATGCATGAAAATAATTGATTCTCTCTGTTTAAAAATTTTGTTTTCACATTTATAATCAATGCAATTTTTTTCTTTTGATAGATAATTTAGCACAAAGTTTATTAGTTGTTTATATTTTCTTATAGGTTATCTAACATGTTAACTAGCAACAAGTGAAATTATTGAACAAATTATTCATGATCTGGATTTCCTGATCATTATTTTTATGAGGAAAGAACTATTTTCCTGACCACTGTGAAACCTATACGCCCATCTTATTCATTCCAGTGGAAGTGGAAGTCCATGTTGCTTCATGGATGGATGCTTATTGAGCCTTTATTGTATATATCTAGTCACCAAATATATCAAAATATCATCATTCTGCATCATTTGGGGATTTTTTTTTAAGAAGATGTATTTATAATTCACAACTTCATTTTTATTTTAGTTTCTGCAATGTCTGATTCATCTTAACTGATTCATCTTAACCGATTCATCTTTTCGAATGTAATATTTCATATGGTTGCCATTTTATAAAATAACCATGAAAGTTCTGTAATTGCCATACAAATTCATCTTTGTAAGTTATCTTTATTATAATAAAATTCCTTTAAAAATGTTATGTTTATTTTGTTTTGTTTTTTCATTTAAGATTTCTGAACTAAGATGGGTTTATTTAATATAAAAAATAGAATGATTGTTGATGAATTACTGTATAATTAATATCATATTGTAGATGTGTGTGAAACTGATTACTAGTGCAAGTATGTTTAAAAATTTTAGCTTCCAAGTTGAACTCTTTTACATTTATTTAAAAAGTTAATGAAATCAGAATTAATAGGAATATGTTAAATTGTATTTTCAGACTCTCAAAACAGTAAGCAAAAAATTATATCTTACAAGAAACCACCAAACATGGTGCACACCAATTTTGATGATTTTAACATATGTTGTAGGGGTTCATACCCCTAACTATTCTTGTGAAAGATTTTCTTCAAATGGCCTTAGTATTTGAGAAATTGGAGGTTAAAGTTCAGCATATATTTCAAATACCCATTAGTTTGAGCTGTTTGAGCTTCTGTACGTGGTCTCCATGGTGCTTAGGTAGTGTTCTCGCTTGTAGTCCAGGAAGCGAGGGTTGGATTCTACCATGTCTCTTTTTTAATTTAATTTTATGTTTGATTTGTTACAAGTTTTAAGCAGTTTTATGAACTCTACATTTTTGACCATTTTGATATTTTCCTAATAAATTACATTTACAATTTTGATATTTTCCTAATAAATTATTACATTTACAATTTTGATATTTTCCTAATAAATTGCATTTACAATTTTGATATTTTCCTAATAAATTGCATTTACAATTTTTAATCTTTTCATAAAATATTTATTTTTTCTGCAATATTTAAACTCTTATTTCTATTGATGAATATCCAAACTATTTGTCTAAAAAAAAATTGGGTTTGGGGGAGTTATTATTATTATTGTTATTATTTACCTTTTTATATTTTAAGCATAATTCTGAAATACTATTATGGAGTTATCATTTTTTTTTATAAATTATACAAAATATTTTTAATGTTGAATCTCCCAAATGTATTATGATCAGATATTTCCAATAGCATATCTTCAAAAGAGTAATAAAATATTAAAGCAGTAACTCTCATTTGTAAATTTTTACCAGTTGTGTAAATTTTTAATGTCATCTATATATGTTTATCTCTAAAGCTTACAGATTACATTTTAAATTATTTTTCATTCTAACAAATAAAAGCATTGTCGATGTCATACTTAAAAATTAGTCAACTGGAAATTCAAAAATTGTCTACAAATGTAACAAAAAACTTAAGATACACATATAAAATATTTTTTTTAAAATAAAATTTTCTTTTTATTGATCTTGTATAGCTTCTCTTTTAGACAATTACAAGGTTTTAATAATATATATATATTCCTTTATGCTTTTCTCCAACAATGTTGAAGATTCATGATCACACACAAATAATTTTTTATGAACTGTGCCCATTTGCAATATCATTTTATGTTTTAGGTGATTTTACAAGTATCCCTAACTAAATGTATTTACTTCTTTATATAAATGATGATTAAGCATTTTTGTTTTACTACTTATAACCAATTTTTTAATATTTATCACAAATCATATTTTAAAGAAATATAATATGGTCATAAATGCACTCTTCCAACATTCATAAAAAAAAATCATCAAAAATTACTTTTTAGTGTTATTTTTAGTGCGATTTTAAGTTGTGAATATGTTTACCATGTATATCACCTGATTAATTGCATATTTACTGTACTAAAAATGCTAGAGTCCGTAATGATTACAATTTTGTATTTCATCATTTAACATACTGTAATATATTTAGTACAAATCAAATATTAAAAAGATATATATATATATATATATATATATATATATATATATATATATATATATATATATATATATTCTAGCATGCATTTTTTATTTAAAAAAAACTATTTTATAATTGATTTTATATATATACATGGAAACAATAATATTAAATTTTAAAAAGATGAGATATCTAGATATAAATTAGTTTGGACTTTTGTCAACAGAAATATCAATTTAAAAATTTCAGAAAAAATATAAATTGTCATGAAAAATTCATAAACATAAATTAATTTTTTTAAGGAAATATAAAAAAGTTCAAAGCTGCAGAATTCGTAATTCTGCTTAAAACATGTAACATGTCAAAAAATATATAAAAAATTAAAAAAGAAAAATGTCACAAAGTAGAATCGAACCCTTGCCTCCAGGATTGTTAACAAACACACTACCTCAGTACCACAGAGATTATATACAAAAGCTCAAACTAATGGGTATTTGAAATGTATGCTAAACTTTAACCCCCAATTTCTCAAAAACTAAGGCCCATAGAATAATTAGGGGTATAGCCCCTACAACATACTTTAAAATCATGAAAATATGTATGCACCATGTGCAATGGTCCCCTAGTTAGTTTTAACTTTTTTTTTTAAGCGAGGATTAGCTTATTCAGGACAATGCCCATGTGCTTAATTCTATCTAAAATAAATTTGAAAATGCTTAAGAGTGAATTTTATGTGATAATTGTTTTACATATTGTATAACATCAAATACCCAGATTAAAATTTTTATTAAATATTTGTTTGCAGAAAACTTTTATGAAGAAATATCTGTAACATATTGCTGCCTTTTTTCTTAACTTAAATATTAATTATTAGTTACTTTTGTTGCCTCTTTTTTTTTTCTGGAAATAGCTAAATCCAGTGGTTTTATGGCAAATACTTGAAAGATCATAAATAGAATTAGAGTTCTATGCTATCGTTAATTATTCTTTTAGTAGTTTTTACCCAAATATAATTCATTACATATAAGATTGATTGAATTTAAAATATGTCCACTTAACTTATTTTAAGACAAACTTCAGTTTTTAAACCTTTCTTCTTAGATACAATTCATAGGTATCTTAAAACATCATAATAAAGATGTAATGTTTCTTTATATATATATAATGATGTAATACTAACTGAACATCAATAGGCACATCTTCCATAAAGGCTTTTGCTGCGTTGACTAGCTTCATAACAAGATATAAAAGTAAGAATTTTGCAAGAATCCTGCAAGCACTTGTATCTTTTGTAAGCTATTTCTTTATGAATGTACCTAGAGCACCTTAACTGTCCTTGAAGAACAAACATAATTTAGACTTCTTTTTAGCAGCTGTGAATATTAAATAATCAGAACACCCAGATTCAATTTTCTTTTGTTTAATTGCTAAAAAATATATAGAATCAAATGTTTAAAATAAATTTCAAACTATCAACAAGTTTCGGCTTCACCAAAACCTTACTCAAGTCAACTGAGAAATCCCACTGCTGGATGATCATAGATGCCAACATCTTCAGAAATTTTGAGTTTCTCTGGAATTGTAGGATAAAATACGATAATAAAGTAGAAAATATAGAAATCTGCACTTACTTACCTAAAATTCCCTATTGGATTTCTGCTTTCCCACTAGTTGTAAAATTTCTCACTCCATGAATATTTTTTTATATTTTGCTGAATTCTGCCAATTATTCATTTTTTGTAGATTCCAAAAAATCAGTATATTGAAATTATGGGGACAAAGAATAAAATAATTACTACCCAAAAAATAGATTTGAAACAATTTTTACATTTTTGAAAAATGCGTCTATTGATCAAAAAACAAATTTGGGAATTTTGACAGTCGGCATGGAAAAAACCACAAATTTCCACAAGTTGTGGAGAAAATTGCAAATTTTGTCCGTCAGTCGTGGAAAAATATTGCAAAGGTTGTCGAT
Source organism: Maratus michaelseni (assembly GCA_963931845.1). Lineage (NCBI taxonomy): Eukaryota > Metazoa > Arthropoda > Arachnida > Araneae > Salticidae > Maratus > Maratus michaelseni. Next base: position 254,291,669 of record OZ007599.1, read on the forward strand.
CCGTCATTGATTAGAATCAATTTTGTCAATCACTTGCGGAAAAATTTCTTGAATTTCGTCAGTCACTTGTGGCAAAAAATCATGGATTTGGCTAATCGTTAATTGAAAAAAATTATAAATTTTGTCGGTCACAGTAAAGTATCATGAAATTTGTTATAATCACGTATTTTATCAATCACTTGCGAGAAAAAAAAAACATGATATTTGTATGTCAATTGTGGGGGAAAAAAAATCACTGTTTTGTCAATCTGTCAATTTAAAATGCAAATTTTGTCAATTGGTCATGTAGAAAATTATCTAATTTCATCAATCAGTCACAACAAAAAAGAAAAAATGCATAATTAGTCAAACAGGTATGTAACTTTACACAATTGTATTGCTCACAAAATCCGTGTATCATTGCAGATGTAAACAGTGAAATTTGCAGTTATGTTGAAGGAACAAAATTCAAGATGACTCTGAAATCAGTAGCGATCACAATTTTTTTTTTTTTACAAAATTTTTTGTTAATCATGTTCTTTTGGCTATTACAACTGGTTAATAACTAAATAAAATTTATTTACTTATGATTTTGATATAATTTAGTGTATCTAAAGCAAAAATTCACCATATTGTATCGTGCACAATATTTGCAAGTGTAAACTGTAACTGAATTGTTGGTTTATTTTTCTTGCATTCATTTCCCTGTTTTTCAATATTTATTTTTATTTTTTCATTATTATGTATGCATCTTTATATGTAATTATGGTTAATATGGCCAAACTCAAGCTTTCACATGAAGAAAATAAGAATTTTCTCCCCCCAAAAATCAAAATGGTGCTAATATTAGTGACAATCGCAATTTTTTTTTTCCAAGACATTTTTTAATTAATCAAGCTTTTTTGTTTACTAAAAACATAAACATGAAATAAAATTTTATTATTTTAAGATTCTGATGCAAATTATTTTCGTATCTAAGGTAAAAAATGGCTTAACAGTAGCCACTTTTCATTGATATTTAATCTTATATATTAAAACGAAAAGAGATTTCCGTCAAATTTATTTTTCACACGAATTTGTCCCAGTTACGCACGCGTAATCTTAAATCTAGAACCTAACCATGCCCCAACCCAGTTTTAGAGCACGCTCAAATGTGAAAACAGTGGTCGAGTGGTATAAGGCACGTTTCTTCTCTGTTCCGATTATCGTGTGGGATCGATCCCTGCTGTGGACAGAATGATTTTTCTTATTTTATTCCAATTATTCTTCAAAAATTTCAAACTTTTTAAAACAGCTTTGAATTTTATTTTTATGGTACTATCAAGCTGTTTGCCGTCAAGTTTTGACTGGTTCCGTCTAGTTTGTTTTAATCTTTAATGATTTTTATTTTTTCGTGATTTCGTATGTAATTTTGACTAATATGGCTGAATGAAACAAGGATTGATATTTCTTCATTATTATGCATATTTAGTACTGCATAATTAATTATTTACTTGACCTTCATTTTTAATATTCTTAATTTTTATTATTTTACATAATTATTTTAATTTAACACTGCTTTCTAAATACTGGACAAAAAATCGTAGAAAGTTTACTGTAATTAAAATATTAATATATTGAATATTTTAATTGCAGTATACTATTTCTACAGTTTTTTGTCAAGTTTTTGGAAAGTGGTGTTAAATTCGGTTGAAAACTCTGCATGCTATAAAAAAAAATCTTTTGAATTTTTCACAGAAACATTAACATCTTCACGAATATACGTGCTATGCTTACACAAATGCACACAAATATTGAACAGGACCTGCATAGTCATTTGCTACAGTGACAGACCATTTTTAGCATTTTCTGTTACTTGGGTGATCGAAAATATTATTTTATTATTAAAATTATTACTGCCCCCCCCCCCCCTAATTGTCCTTACGACAAAATCTTCACTGAAAAACATGAAGTCAAACATGTTCTTTACATCCTCAAAGTTCAAGGGCATTTTGGCATTTCCTCACGAGTTTCAGTAGATATTCGATGAAACGTCCGAAATTGGTCACTGCCCCTTAATTTCTGGACATCAGTGTATAGTTTGTCCTCATTTCATTATAGAAAGGGCATTTGTCTCAAATTTTATTTTTACTATAAAACTTATAGATCATGAAGAAATTTCAACGATGTCAACTAATGTTAAGACATATTTATTGTAACTTAAGGTAGGCACTTAAAAAAAAAGTATCTTTGTATTTCTCAGAAAAATGTTTGTCTCCTGAAAAGTTTATTTTTAGGACATGTGTCCTTCCTAGAAGGACTTATTCAATTATGTTTATATGAATAAATGCTGTAAGCGGGGAGGATTCAAGGAATATTTGATTTTTTTTTTTTTTAAGTAGTATGAAATAATTGTGTGCGACTACTGAAATGCTAATATTTAACTCCTGAAGAGTGTCCAAAACTCCTGAAATTTAACTAATTTACTCCTGATATAGTTTTATACTGTTAGCGTCTATGATTATGCATTGTTTTGAAGCAAAATCTCCCGATTTTTCATGTTGCTATTTCTTTCCCGTGTTTTTCCTGCAGTAATTCTAGCCATAATTTTGGCAAGTTAAACAATGCTGTCATTACATTGCATTTTTATGTGTAACAATTTCGATAATTTCTTTTTTAATAGATGGATACTAAAAATTGGATAGAAAAGTCATTTTAATAGGTAGAATTTCATAAGCTTTTAAAATAATTTCCAAAATATATTGAGTCAATTTTACTGCAAATGGTATTCTTTAATTTGGAAGGGGGGCTTAGCTGTATTGAAACGTTTAAGACTGCATTTTAATTTTTCAAGAAAATCTGGAAAATATTGAAGTGTAGAAAGCATGGATTTTTGTAAATTAAACTTATTTTCAAATTTCTTATTACTATATCCGAATTAATTTATTTACATGCTGAACTTTAAAACCATTACTTAAAGCAATCTTGCATGTGTTATCCAGCTATTTATCAAAGTTATTTTCTGTACATACCATGAAGGCTCATCTTACAAAAACTCTAAAGATTGAAATTTTATAAGTAAATGGAAAATGATTATTTGATATACTAGATTGATTTGCAATGGGTGTTTGGAAAACAGATCTATCGATTGTTTAGTTGGTTCCTGTTAACATGACATCTTGGAAGAGTTTTATTATGCTCAAATTCTACTGTGAATTTAGAAGGGCTTTCATTCTCCCTAAAATTCTTAACTATTATTTTACCTCTAAAATTCATAAAATTCTGCTAAAATTTCCTTCTTGTTCTTAAAAATATATATATTTTTAGCTCGCATATTCCATAAATCGCAAAGTATTTTGAGATCGCCAAATCACATCACTTTCCTTTGGTTTGTTTGGTTGAAAATATCTGTCATTTCTAACATCAGTATTTTTCTTCCAATCACAGTTAAGCTTAATGTATCTCCTCCTACCTCTTGTCTAGGTTCACCAAGAACATCCGAAAGAGAGAGGAGGAGATTGATTCATTCAGATTAAGCTCAATCGCTGTGGATAGTAATTTTTTTTTTCTCGTTCACATACATCTGTGTTCGCCAGTAACATTGGTTTTAGTATTTTTGCTGTTTTGTTTATTATTTTTTTCATGTTAATGTTTTTCTGAATTCTATTCAAGCTATGTTATGCCTAAATTAGTAACAAAATACCAGGATTCCTGGCTACAAAAAGAATGGAATGGTGTTTTAATAGAAAAAAATGACTAGAGGCAGTAAATGGTGATGTATATTCCGCTAAGTGTTGTTTGAACTGCGAAATATTCGAGATATCTGGAAGTGGAATCGGTCAAGTGTGTTCATATCACAAAAATAAAAATCATCATCTGAAATTTAATACTAGATTCAAAAACAAATCAATTTCTGAAAATCAAAATGATACCAGTTTTGATGCCCTTAGTCATCAAAATCAGATTATAAAAGCCAAAACTCTGTGGGTTTTGTACATGGCCAAAAAAACTTTTAATTTAAATTGTGTACTGACATGTTTGAATTGATAAAAGAAATGTTTCCCTATTGCATGGACAATACAGCTTAAAGAGAAGAAAGTTGCCTATGTCTTAAAACGCAGAAATTCAAAATATTTTGAAGAATGTTTGATTAAAGGTATCGCTGACAGCAAAAATATCTTTGTTTATAAGATTATTTCTTTTTAATGAAATGTGTGAAAAATTATGTATTTTAAATGTATGTGTTTTAAATTAGTTTATTTTAAATGAAATGAATGGAATTTGATTGAAAATCATGGGAATATTGTTTGGCAGTGTACCACCTGCACCTGACTAGCAAAAAAATTCCTGTATTACATACTTGTAATGTTAAAAATATCTTCAATTGCCCCTAAAATTTGTAGAAAAAATTCCTTTCTAAAATTTTGAAAAATTCTAGTGCCTTAGCCCTGTTGATGTTTAATGAATTAAGATGGTTTACAAAAATGTTAAAGTTCTTCAGAACTGTATTGCAAATAATTATAAATATCAACATATCTGAGTCGTGGGGGGAGGAGTGTAAGTCAAATGTATCAGAAACTGTAGCTTGCAATCACAAATAAAGTAACTGAATTTAAATTGGCGGTTACAGAACAACTCAATCTTACACATGAAATGAAAACGAACGAAGCCACATGCAGAGTTGTATAATATAGACGCACGCCGTGTGCAAAAAATTTTCTGTAAAATTCAGAACTTTGCAGAAAAAAAAAATTTTAGAATTGTTTTTTTTTTTTTTTTTTTTAAATACTAAAAAGTTAAAAATATTCCCCAATTTTATGTACGATTTATTTACTGTTTGCGCACGATTCAAAATTTAAAGGTGCAAAACATTGTTGTGACATTACAGATGCTTGGGAAGAGGTCAAAATATTAAGAATTGAGTTGTTTCTAAATGCATTGACAAAATAATTGATAGGAATTCAGCTCTTCCTATCATGGATTTTTAGCTTTATTATTATTTTTAACCAAAATAATTATTCTTTAATTAATATTAATTAATTTTAAATGGTAATTATTTTAAACTACTGTTTTTAATTTATATCGTCAAAATAATACAACATGTAGTTTTATTAAACATTAAATGAATTTTCAAAAAGTTTTTTGACTCAATATTTATGTGCGCAGAAAGTTTTTGGTTTTATACAAGTCTGGCCATATGAATTAATACATGTGTTGGCACAGGTAATTTAGTTATATGCCGACAGATGGCGATAGTATGCAGGGAGGTTTTGAAGTTCTGTCGTGAATGCAACACTGCGAAACTCGTAATTTTCAGTTGTAAAGATTAAACTTAGTAAACAATTTTTTTAGTATAAACTTTAACTTTAAAAATATATTTTATGAATTATTGAGTGTATAGATATATTTCTTTAAATGAGTTTGGAAATTTGCATATTTTTATCTTTCTTGCAAAGTTCAGATCAACTGCATTGTATTTTAACCATGACTGTAACCTTTTCAAAAAGTATTTATTTTGGTTGAAGAATAAACCTATATATATTCGTTGCTTGCTTCATGTCATTTTCTTTTCGTAATTGTCATGCCTGTGGGGAGGTTAAGATATATAATTTTAATGTTAAAATGAAATTAAAATGTTGGGGTGAACTTTGCTTAAACACTCGTGTACGGTGAAGCGCGCCACATTGGTGACGCAAGGACTTTTTGTATTGTTAAATATGACCGATACCAAGCCGGAAAATAAGTTAAACCTTGCTGAGACTAACGCAGTAAGCATTAAGATTCCTCCGTTTTGGGTTGACAGGCCCGAAATGTGGTTTTATCAAGTAGAAGCCCAATTTTGCATAAGTAGTATAACGGCTGAAGACACAAAATTTAATTATTTAGTAGCACAATTAGAACCTCGTTATATTGAAAATGTCTGGGACATTATTAGAGACTCTAAGACCGATAAATATTTGGCTGCGAAGGAAAGACTGCTTAGTGTTTTTCAAGAAAGTGAGAATAAGAAAATAAAGAGTCTCATTACTGGTTTGGAGTTGGGTGATTCAATGCCAAGTCAACTGCTTCGGAAAATGCGAACTCTTGGTGGAACTGAATTTTCTGATAAAGTGCTTCGAACCTTGTGGTTGGAGAAGATGCCTGACTCTGTTAAAAATATACTTCTTGTAAGCGAAAAGTGTCTTGAAAAATTAGCCACTATGGCTGATAAAATTATGGAAATGACCCCAAGAACGTTAGACGTGGCTGCTGTTCAACATGCACCCAGTATGGAATGCCTATTTGAAAAAATTTCAAACCTGGAACAACAAGTAGCTAGCTTGACTGAGCAGAGGAGTTCCCGTGGTCAGCAACAGGGCTACAGTCAAAATAGAAGCAGGTCAAGGAAGAGGTATGACCCTAAAGGAAAGTTTTGTTTTTATCATTATAAGTTTGGTACAAGATGTCGTCCTGAGAAATGTTAACAACCCTGTAGTTGGAAGTCTCCGGAAAACCAGTTGTTGCAGTAGAATCTGTGGTTGGTCCTGCTGCAAAAAAAATTAATAACCGCAAGCATCATTTATTTGTCAAAGACAGAGAGACAGGATGCCAATTTTTAGTTGACAGCGGTTCTGATGTGTCATTGGTTCCTGCAGGATTAAGAGCTGGAAAACCTTATCCGTATGTGTTATATGCTGCTAATGGTACAGAGATTCCAACTTTTGGCATGAAAACTCTTACTCTGGATTTAGGATTAAGACGCTCATTTCAATGGTCTTTCATTGTAGCAAAGGTAAGCAAGGGAATTATTGGTGCTGATTTTTTAAGTAAGTTTCATTTATTGATAGACATTCTTAATCAAAAATTAATTGATGGTGTTACTCAGTTGCATGTTAAAAGTGAAGTAATGACTGTATCTGATGAATGTTTTATTAGTACATTTGATCATTTTTCTCAATTTTATGATTTACTAAAATTGTATCCTGATATTACAAAACCTAATACTTTTAGTTCCAATTCTGTAAAGCATAATGTTAAATACTATATTGTTACTGAGGGGCAGCCAGTATACTCTAGAGCACGACAATTAGATCCTGCAAAATTAGCTTTAGCGAAGCAGGAATTTCAGTTTATGTTGAATAATAACATTATACGGCCATCTAACTTTCAATGAATGGGCTAGTCCTTTGCATTTAGTTAACAAAAGAGATGATATTTTAAGACCATGTGGAGACTATAGGCGGCTGAATGAAAGAACAGTACCTGATAGATATTCCGAGAATTGAAGACTTTCATCTTATCTTAAAGGATAAAACTGTGTTTTCAAAGATTGATCTGGTTAAGGCATATTATCAGATACCTATTGCTGAGGAAGATAAACCCAAAACTACCATTATCACCCCATTTGGATTGTTTGAGTTTAATTTTATGAGTTTTGGACTGTGTAACGCACCGTCTACATTTCAGCGTTTTATAAATGATGTTTTTCGTGGCTTAGATTTTTTGTTCCCGTATCTGGATGATGTGTTAGTAGCTTCTTCTTCAGAAGAAGAGCATAAAGAACATTTAAAATTGGTTTTTGAAAGATTGAATACGTATGGTCTTAAAATAAATTTATCAAAATCTGTATTGGGTGTTGACCAAATAAAATTTTTGGGATATCTAAGCTGAAGGATCACGCCCTCTCCCTGAAAAGACTCAGGTAATCTTGGATTATAAACTGCCAGTGACTTTGCATGATTTGCGTACCTTTCTTGGCATGTTGAATTTTTATCGCAGATATTTGAAAGATGCTGCAAAAACACAGGCAGTCCTTCATGAAATGTTGAAGGGTGCGAAAAAAAAGATCGAAGACCAGTTCCTTGGACTGAGGAAGCTGTAAAACAGTTTGAAAAGTGTAAAACAGATTTGTCCAATGCTGCACTGTTGTGTTTTCCAAAGCCTGGATTTCCATTGTCTTTGTGCACGGATGCTTCAGATTTGGCTATAGGTTCAGTTTTGTAGCAGTATGAAGATGGCGGATGGAAGCCAATAGCGTTTTATTCCAAAAAATTGAATGATACCCAGAAAGCTTATAGTACATATGATCGTGAACTATTGGGCATTTATCTTTCTGTTAAGCACTTTAAGTATATGTTGGAAGGTAGAGAGTTTTGTATTTTGACAGATCACAAGCCACTGACATTTGCATTTAAACAAAAAAATGAAAAGGCTTCTCCAAGACAGCTGCGTCAACTTCAATATATTTCTCAATTTAGTACAGACATCCAGCACATTTCTGGAAGTGATAACATTGTTGCTGATACTTTATCTAGAATTGAAGTTGTTTCTAGTGTTGATTACGAGCAAATAGCTCAGGAACAGAGTGTTGATGCGGATTTCAAGCTTTTGTTTTCAGCGGATACATCATTAAAATTTAAACCTTATGAACTCTCATCTGGCAAGACCTTATGGTGTGACATTTCGCAAGATAAAATTCGCCCATATATTCCTCTTAGTTTTCGAAGAAAAATTTTTAATCAAATTCATGGCTTGTCACATCCAGGCATAAGATCTACTGTGAAGCAGATAACTGCCAGGTTCATTTGGCCAGGGATTAATAAGCAAGTTAGAGAATGGGCTCAAGCATGTGTAAATTGTCAAAAAGCTAAGGTAACTAGACATACAAAGTCTAAATTTTCTGAATATCAAGAACCAGATGCAAGATTCAGTGTAGTACATATTGATTTAATCGGACCATTGCCGCCATCTGATGGTAATGTGTATTGTTTGACTTGCATTGACAGATTTACGTGTTGGATGGAGGCCATTCCTTTGCCAGATATTACTGCAGAGACAGTAAGTAAGGCTTTTTATGAAAATTGGGTTTGTAGATTTGGTTCGCCAAGTAAGGTTATTGTTGATCAAGGAAGACAATTTGAGTCTCAGTTGTTTAAAAGTTTAGCGGCAATATGTGGTACTAAAGTTCGTCGCACAACTCCATATCATCCGCAGTGCAATGGTAAGGTAGAGCGATTTCATCGCACCTTAAAAACTGCTATAAAAGCACATAATAATATGAAATGGACCGAGGTTATACCAACTGTTCTTTTGGGACTTAGGTCTGCAATAAGGAGTGACACAAATTATTCCATAGCACAAATGGTGTACGGAACTAATATTCGAATTCCTGGAGAATTTTTTGATGAACCTAGTTTAAAAGTAGAACCTGAAACATTTGTGAGGGATCTACAGAGTTATATGGATAGGTTTAGACCAATTAAGTCTAAAACTGCAGAACAAGTCGTATTTATTCATAAAGATCTGAAGTCATGTTCTCATGTGTTCGTAAGAATTGATAGAGTAAAGGGACCTTTAGGACCTGCATATGAAGGGCCTTTCTTGGTTGTAGAGAAGTGTGAGAAATATTTTTCAGTGTTAGTGCGGAAAAGGAAAGTTAATATCTCAATTGATAGACTTAAGCCAGCATACCTTTTGGGAACAATTGATGATAACTGCAATTTTCCTGAAGTATTGACTGATGTTACTCCTGAAAAGAGTTTTAATTTAGATGTGCAAACTCCCCAGATTGTGACAAATGATGAGAAGCATATTATAAATACTCGAAGTGGAAGAAGAATTAAAATGCCTGTCAGATTTCAGGACTAAGTTGTAATATTTGACTTTTAAAATTTTTAAAATTCTTCAATCATAAAATTTTTTATTTTGTGCATATTACAAGCTTGGTTTGAAAGTGTGCGAGAGGATTCTGCTCATTGGTATATGAACATTTTTTTGCATATTTATTCAAATAGGTTAACTGACTTTGTGTAAGATAGTTTAATAATATTAATGTGCATGTTTCTTGGTTTAATTATGTCTTAAAGTAAAAAAAACTTTAAGTAAAAAAAAAAAAAAACTTAAAAGTACAAATGTATTTAATTTTTATACTTGTATGTAATTTTTGTTTTTAAATTATGATTTGATTATTTTTCTAATCTAGCAAGGAAATTTTGAGTTTTTTCAGCATTTGCTGGTCATGTTTTTGCTTATAAATGCAGTTTTTTTCTCCCTGCAACCGTCCATATTTTTCTTCTACAATCGTAACTGATATATTTCTTTAAATGAGTTTGGAAATTTGCATATTTTTATCTTTCTTGCAAAGTTCAGATCAACTGCATTGTATTTTAACCATGACTGTAACCTTTTCAAAAAGTATTTATTTTGGTTGAAGAATAAACCTGTGTATATTCGTAGCTTGCTTCGTGTCATTTTCTTTTCGCAATTGTCATGACTGTGGGGAGGTTGAAATATAATTTTAATGTTAAAATGAAATTAAAATGTTGGGGTGAACTTTGCTTAAACACTCGTGTACGGTGAAGCGCGCCACACATGCTTTTAAATAAGTAAATTAAATTTCATCTAGCTGCAAATAAAATAAAATAAATTTTAAATTAAAATATAATATTAAAAAAAAACAAGGATTGGGATATTAAGAAAATTTGTCCCATTATTCATTTAGACAGTAAATAGAAAGTAAATTCTTAATAGCTATTTTCATCAGAAAATATAGTGTGTATATTGAATAAATTGGAGTTAAAGTTCATTGCAACATGTGAAGTTTTAAAAATAACCCACAGACAGTGGTGAATTTGACTCTTTTTTTTTTTTTTTTTAGCAGTCCTGTAAATATTAAAATAGTAACTATCTACTTATAATAAAATGCAGTGTAACCATGCCAGTTCCGACTACTCTGGTTTGTGAATTGACCATAGCTAAACGCCATGTTAGTCTTAATGAAAAACATATGCTAACATATAACAGGTGAATGATAATTTCTTCTACTTAAAATCATGTCTGTTCAGCATATTTTCATATAAAACATGTATATCACATCCAATTATAATGTTTGCAGTTTTAAATTAAAAATTACCAGAATACACATCGATTTACCAGACAAAAACAAACACTGCTGCCATTCAGAATTACAAATTCAACAAAGGAATGACTCTTTATACGTTTCATTAAAAAAAATACAGGTTTACATCCTGTTGTGCTTTTAAAATATTTATAAAAGCATATTAAAGCCTTTAAATATTTTAAAATGTGTTTTTCACTTTTCCATACTGGATTTATATCGACTGATGTTTTTGTGAAAAATGGAGTTAATTGCTGATTAAAGTGCTTGAGTACGCCATCTGGTGGAGAAAAGATTTAACTTCTCTCTTCAAGAAAATCCTGTGCAAACCCATGCATTATATGTATTTTTAATTTGTTCATAATTATTATTATTATTTTTTTTGCACAATTTCCGATTGTGACATTAGTGTTCTGTGCTTATATAACACCTGTACTGAGAGCTGCAATTAGCGCCCTCTTTAAAGCCTTTTAAGTCCCAATTATTAATTTTTTAATAAAATGATCCAAAAATCGCTCTTGCTTCAATTTGGTGGCGCCATCTGCAAAGCGTAAAATAAAATATTTTAAGATGCTATTTTTTCACAATTAGCATTTTTAAAATACTCTGAAGAAAAGAAAAGGAAAGTACATACTTTATATGCAAGGATTAATGCAAGTTTTTTTTTTTTTTTTTACTTTTGTGACAAATAAAATTTTATACTGTAAGATCGAATGCTGCAAATTATGAATTTTTTATTAGCATTTTTAAAAGTCTGCTCCTTTTTTCTTTCTTTTATCAAATTATTGTTTATAAAATATGCCTGTGAAATTTTAGCAAGATAAGTTTATGATGAGTTTACTTTTTTGAAATTGAATTTTGCATTAAGGATCCTTTTTGTTAAAGAGAATTTTGAGAATGGTCCCTTTTCATTAAATTGAATTTTGTGAAAATACTCCTTTTTAGTAAATAGAATTTTTTGAAAGGGCCCTAATTTTTGCCTGGATCGACCTAAGATATGAGCTGTGTTAATTATTATAGGTAATTGCTTTTATTGATAATAGTTCTCATTATTAATAAAATATAATTATAATGAGATTTGCAACAGGTTTTATCTTTTTATTTAACCTATTCATATTTTAAGCTGAATTTAATATATTTCTGTGAATTATTTTCTGTTGTATGAGAAATGCAAGAGCTTTTTTTTAACTTTCTTATTTAACCTATGCATTATTTTTATGGCTACTTTACATAATAGCATATGCTACATAGTTACATATGCTACTTTACATAGCTGCCAACGTATGCAAAATAAAATTCAGTAGATTTCTTAATAATAAAAATAAAAAATAAAAATCAGTTGATTAAGCTGCTTTCAAAAAAGCCTTGATTCAAAGTAACACTTTTTTCACTTTTTAGAAATGAAAAATAGCATTAATAAAAAAATATATAGATTTTTGTATTCCTAAAAATTTTAACCATTCTTAAATTTTTACGCCCCCCCCCCCTCCTTTAACCAAAAATTTGTATTCAAAACTTTTTACCTCTGGAGGTTGACTTTTGCAAACACAGCTTTTGGGGTGATTTTGAAGACTTGCTACTGTTGGAATGATCGCACATAATATAAGGTGACAGTAAAATAAATTACAGAAATCCCCACATTGGATCTCCAATTAAAACAAGCAATATTTCATTTTATATCATCTGTTTAAATGATATAATATGTCAGTAATATGACTTAACGTTCTAAACTTAAAATAACACCTTTCTGTCATTTTTGACGGGGGCATATGCTAGTTGTAAAGAAAAATCTCGTCCAAACTGTACAACATATTTATAATTCATTACAATATGGTTGTTTTTTATACTGTTTAGAGCACTTCAATTCTTAATTGCTCACCGACATTTGAACAATTTTATGCATTTTTATGTACAAAGAATGTTACAGCTGCATTGACCATTTTCAGTAAGGAACACATTGTAGTTAACTTCAACTACACATGAAAAAGATGGACAGGCACACAGAGACCAAAAGCATTAACTTCTTTCAAATATGTTGAAAAGTGATTGGTCTGGTTAATTTTTGTTAATGTAACTGTAATAGTACTTGTAGCTTGCTAGGGGAGGAGGCAGAATTCCCCATCTTCCCCTCAGTAGATTATCCTAATTATGGCAATGCAGATCACAGATGTAGGTTAGTGGTGCCAGCCACTAGTGAATTCTTGGGTGAAAAATGAAAATAGAGGTATAGCAAAAAATAAGTTACCAGCTTTAAAGGGTTCTGGGATGTGTTCTACTGCTTTGAAATTAGACAATATTTGATATTGTGAGAGGCAATGGGACAGTATTAATTCAATTGTTGCTGTAATTGTTTACTAAATAAACATTTCTAGTACAAAAATTTACCAATAGATGGTACTATGACATTGATTATACTCTGGCCTCCAGGAATTATGGTACAATCGGTCTTTAGTGTCAAATTTAAAAACAAATGATGAGCATAAAAACATGAAATTTAGAAGAATTATGCTTTAAACAGTTACTTATTGAATTTTACATAATTTTAACATGAAGCATGATTTACAAATACAGAATTGCATTTTTTGCAAAAGTCCACTGTTTGATTTTTAAAATAAATCGCAAACTTTTGTGAAAAAAAAACAAATGCATTTTAATAAGGAATGTGTCTGCTCTTAATTGTAATGCATTGGCGGAATGAACTTCTTGTACTATTAAGTTGTTGGGCACTGGAATGGAAAGCAATGACCATCACAAATTGAAATAAAAGTGGAACCTCTTGACCAAGGGACTTTGTGAATAAAGAAACCACCATCCATAATAATATCACAGTTTTGGAAATCAATGGGTTGTTTCAATAGTAACTTTGATGTAATAAATTAGATGATATTCTGGCTTGACTAATGTTGTTTGCAGATATTTTTAGTCCTTAATTTTCCTTTAGAAAATTAAACCTGTCTAAAAAATATTAGATATTGTTAAAAAATATTAGACCGCAGTGCGAAATTTTCGCACGGATTCATTGGTATTTAATAAATTTGAATATATATTAAGTAAATAAATTTGAAATTAAAGTGATTTTTTTTTTGTGGAAAATCCGTCAAGGCTCTGATCTCGTAAATGACGGATAATCGAAGTTCCACTCTATATACCTGTCATTTGTAGAGAATTTAACGTTCTTTAATTAATGTCAGAGTAATTTTTTCATGAAAACCAACACTTTCTGAGATATTTGTATAAAACTAAAAAAAGTACTTTAGTTTGCCCCCCCCCCCCCCCACACACACACACCCTCCCCTCACTCACTTCTATCCTTCAGGACTTTTTACAAAGTCATCAGTGGCCATCAATGAATAACTGTACCAATTTTTATCTCTGTAGCATTTATTATGGTGACATTAAGTAAATAAAATTGAAATTAAAGTGAATTTTTCGCGGAAAATCCATCAAAGCTCCGGTTTTCTGGCCGACGGATAATCGAGGCTCCACTGTATATAACTGTCATTTGTAGAGAATTTTATGTTCTTTAATTTATATGGGAGCAATTTTTTTCATGAAAACCAACAGTTTCTGAGATTTTTGTAAAGAACTAAAAAAGTAATTTATTTTAACCCCCCCCCCCCTCCCCCCCGCTCTCCTCCTATCCATCAGGACTTTTTACATAGTCATCAGTAGCCATCAATGAACAACTGTACCAATTTTTATCTCCTTAGCATTTATTATGGCAAACTTTCCTAATTTGACTGGACTAATACGCAAAACTTAATTTCTCAAAAAGCTATTGAAATATCACTATAAAAATTAAATTGCAAGTTATTGACTCATAACTTATGAAAAATATATAATATATCTTAGATTTTAGTTTATCATCTTCACTACTGGCATACAAATTACGTGTATATAGAAAATACATATATATGCGATAGAATTTACTGTAGAGTGTTTTGCGTATTGGGCTAAATTTCACAAAATTTTACCATAAACTCCTCAATTTACCAAAATGTGACTATATGACCAATGTATGCTCTATATTTTCCTTTTCATCGTAGTTTAGGGTCAAAATCTTCACAAACATAAGCGTAAATTATAATTAAATAGTTTTTCTAAAAATTTGCTCCGAACGCTGCCAGATAACTTAAAAATAACAATTTGTGGACAATTCCTTATCATTCAGCGAGTTTTAGTCAGAAACTAAGAAACAGCTCACTCTAACGCGCAAATCTCTCTGAATTTTTACGATATTTGACTGATTTTCTTTTAATAAGTTGCTCTATAGTGTTGACTATTAAATTATGCAAAAAGTTTCTTGTTATCGTTCGTGCATGCGCAGATAAAAATTATTTCATACAACTGCCCATATTTCCTTAAATATTTAATATATTTATATTTCAATTACACTATATGATTTCTACTACATCTTGTCAATTTTTCTGAAACTGACTTTAAATTTGGTTAAAAACCCTGTATTTTCGGCATGACAAAAATCAGTTTGTTTTAAATTATCAGCCAACCTAGAATTCCAAACAATTATATCTCAGCCATTTTTTAAGAAAAAGTCAACACAAAAAATGCTTTGGAATCCTTGTATCACGGTCTAACACTTAACGGAAACAACTTTTTCAATCTATAATTTTTTATAATTTTTTTTTTTATTTAAAAAAAATTGAATGTTTTTAATTGGCCGCTATTTTAAAAAAAGATGGTGCATGACGCTGGCCAACGAACTCGGTCGAGACCTTGGTATGTCCTGTACACATGATCAGTCACATTCATATCGGTTCATAAATATTGGAGATACAGCATAACAAAATTCAGATTGTTTCAAAATGTCAGCCACCCTAGAATTTCAAACTGCCATATCGCAGCCATTTTTAGGTAGGTTTCGTAAGAAATACTACCTATTACATTCTCCCCTATGTTGGAATTTCTGGAAAATTTTTGCAAATCTACGCCAATCATGACTTCCAGAACCAAAACCACCCCAGTTTAAAACTTTATCTATCTATATCACTTTTTTATGGACACGATAACGTCAATAATTCTGCACAAATCTCTTCGAAACTGATACTTAAAATCAAGGGGCATAAAATCTCGGTCAGGTTCATTAATGGACAAAATCGAACCAAGGGGGGGGGGGGGGGGGGCTTTTTTAAAAACAGAAAACCCCCTTAACTTCTTAAGTATGATACGTATCGAATCCGTTTAAGGTTATTATTACTTTTAGGAAAAGGGCCGAAAATTTATGTATGACAGATTTTTGATATCTTTAAAAATGGCCTCAAGGGGGGGGGGGCAATAGGGGTTTAAGAAGAAAAAAATTTCATAACTTTGTCAAGTCACAAGATATCAAATCCGCTTAAATTTATTATAAATCCTCTTAATATTATTTACAACTTTTATATTTACAACTTTTTTTATAAAACCAACCCTTACAGCAAAAAAAAAAAAATCCCTGCCGGCTCCGCCTACAGACACAGTTAGATTTTGAAGTGGGCAGTCCCAACTGGCAAAAGGTCATTTCTTCTGCAATTCCCAATAAACAGGTGCCCACGGTCTGCGTCTTAGAAATCTACCTGTGTCTGTAGACAGAGCCGTCAGGGATATTTTTAAGATTAAGCCAAAACAAAAGATTCTCTTGAATCCTTGTATCACGATCTAACACTTAACGGAAACATTTTTTTCAATTTATAATTTTTTTGTACATCTGTTTGAATTTTAAAAAAATAAGTTTTTTTTAACTGGCCGCAATTTTGAAATAAGATGACGGATGAAGCTGTCCAACGAACTCGGTCGAGACCTTGGTATGTTCTATTACAGATACTCATTTATATCCAAATCAGTTCATAAATAAGAAAGTTACAGCATGCCAAATGTCAGATATATATTTATTTAAATCAATATTTGAACGGAGGATGGTTTTGGAGTCTGGGGATCATGATCGGTGAAAATATACAAAAATTTCCTGGAATTGCTTTCCTCCGAACGGCTGCAATAGGTAGCTTTTTATTTTTTGTAACGAAAGCTACCTAAAAATCAATAGTATAGTTGATTAATTGCAATTTACAATAAACTTCGAGAAGAAGAAAAATTTTAAATTTTCTCTTTTATGCAACATTATTAAAAGAGAATGATATATTTTTTCATATATGTAAATTAGATTTCTAATTAAATTGCCATTTTTAAAAGATTGCTGTTATTAAAGAAAAATGTATTAATATTGGAAAAATTATTGTTTGCAAAATCCCGGGATCCCATTTACATAAGCCAGTTAGAAATTAGGCTCACAAATGGATTCCCTAATAGTGATGATTCGAATCGTCCATTGTAGCACAATTGGCACATTAAGCCAAAGATCGCTGGTCTGATTCCTGTCCTGCATGCTTTTCATTCTGTTGTATATGAAAATCAGCCTTTAACCTCCAATACCGAATTACATTTATTCAGATAAATACTAAAACCCTCGCAAAATATTCCACACCTTTTTACAATGTTTTATTGCACACTTCACTTGATTCCTAATATAATAAAAAAAAGAGATTTAAAGAGATAAGTACTGCATCTTAAGACTGTGAATTTTATTATGCATTCATATACTCATAAGTCATTCTTGAACGACGGATATATATAGAAAAGTTCATGTGTTTAATAGTATTCCAATTTAAAAATAAGGATATCACTGAAAAGGATCAGGGTCCATAAGCCGTGTTTTTGGCCCATGAAATAAGACTAAAACTCGATTTTGTTATACTGACTTAATTCTTTCACTTTTTAATATTAGAAGGTTTATCCTGTACGATTTCAACAATAGTTTTTGCATTTTGTTCGGATTTATATGACTTACACAAGCTCAAAGTTCGTATTATTCGTAGTTTTTAATGAAAAATACGCAATTTCTCGTAATTTTACCTCAATTATTTATATGAGCGCAATCGTGCAACACTTTCTTCTTTACATATATTATAAAATACATCGAAATGTACAATATATTTAAAAATAAAAGCGTTGCAAAGCTGCGCTCATAGTAAAATATTAAAAAAATGTATTAAAAATTGAGGTAAAATTAGAAGAAATTGCATATTTTTCATCAAAAACTACGAATAATACGAATTTTGAGCTTCTGTAAGTTATATAAATCCGAACAAAATGCAAAAAATATTGTTGAAATCGTACAGGATAAACCTCTAATATTAAAAAGTGAAATAATTAAGTCAGTATAACGAAATCGAATTTGTCTTATTTCAGGGCCAAAAACACGGCTTATGGACCCTGATCCTTTTTACATTAATAATTGTCTTTGAAAGCATTTCTCTAACATTTATTAATAAACTATTTATTAGAAGTGCGCTGGCACTTTGAAGGGGCGATTTAGGCAGTTTGATCTCCTACCAGGGTGCTGAAAAAAGTCTGATTAGGTAAACAATGAATTAGTATGAAACGCAAAAGTCAACGTAGGGAAGTGACAAACGACAAAAATAAATTAACCGTAGTTTTTTCAAGATTTCGTAAAGTCTTTTCTTCATAATCTTTCATCTTCATAAAATGCTTTCTTCAATCCAAAATGAAAGAAAAAGAGATGAGAAACATAGCAGCAGTAAAGTAAATTTGTTGTTACTCTGTTTTCCGCTTTTTTATTTTACACTAAAAAAGAGGAAGATCTTTTATTGGCTGTTTTTGATTTTCTTTACGTTGGCTTTTACACGTAACGTATTTACCAAAAAGCAATTTTATACACAGGTAAAGCGATGAATTTGTTCATTTTATGTATATTGCTGATTTAAAACCCCTCCTAGATGAAGATTTGGATGCGTTATTGCATTTGTCTGAGAGAGACTAGTTATATCATTTATTGTAATTCATTTACCACAAACAATTTCTTATTTTTTTCTCAAATGAAGGTCGGGCAAACATTTGCAAACCTATTTAATTAAGTATTTATTCGGCCTTCATGTGAGATGTTGTACGTTATACTAGAAGATACAATAGCAACTTTTTTTTTTTTCGAATTTAACTTGTGACTAACATAATGACATATTCTAAAATTTCCTTGTCGATTCCAATCGCGGAAACTTTTTTGAAAAGGCACGTGATCCATCAAACCAGCTTCTTAAAAAAAATATATAATCAACCAAACCTGGCAAAAAAAAAATTCTTCCTGTATGCTCAAGAATCATTTAAAGCCCTTGCATTAGATATCGGGTACAAAATTTACTCGAGATTATATTTTATCCCACATTTTCTTGTTTCTGATCTATTGCATCAGGTTTCAAACAGACTTGTGTTGGAACAGGGTTTGAGAGTATACTCACGCTGAATGCTAATTAAATATGGTGGTCTTGACCTCCTGAATTAATTTACTAATAGTGTAATATTTGTATATTGTAAAAGGTTTAACATGTTATTTAAAATGAAAATAAACTTAATTCTGTAGGCAAAGCCAAATTTAGAAAATTGGGGGCACTGGCACTCTCGGGCAACGGCGTATCGTGGGAGTGTACAGGGCAACGATTGGCAAAAAATTAGCACAGTCAAAAAATTCCTGCAAAATAATAATAATAATAATAATAATAAATAAATAAAATCTGTAGCAGAAGAATTCTAGTAGCTACTAAGGAGGGGCGCAATATGTTAAATTTTCCCTAGCACTCAAAACCGACCCTATACCATTACTCTCAAAGCCCCGCAACTTATCTACCGTTTACTAATTGTACATTAATACATATGTACCATACATCAATTAAACTTACTTTTTACAATTTAAAATGATAATCACATAAAAATATTTTATTTAATTATTTGTATGATAGATTTAAAAAAAAAATTCTTTTTCAAATTTACTGTTAAAAAATATTTGTATTAATGAAAGATGGTTATTTAGACATTATATTTAATCTCTCATCTAGAAATAGTTACAATTTATAGAATTGAAGAGAAAGCAGTTTATAGTAAAACCAAGCAATCAATTCCTTAAATCAATGTTTATAAACATCAATAAATTCATATTTAATACTTATACATGTATTTACAATATTTGATACAGGATAGTTACATTTTTAAAAACAAAATTTTATAGTTTAGCAGCCAGTCATGGCTATTTATAGATGCCTGCAAGATGCAACATATCAGAAACATAAACCACATGTTTTAATATACAAACAACTACTGATGATATATTTAAAAAATATATAAATATCAACAAATTATTTTTAAAATAATTCTGGCTTAATTCCGATATGTTTAAGTGGTAATTTATTTATTTTTAAGAATTAAAAATCTAAATTTGTCCAAAATATGAATAAAAAAAGTGTAAACAAAGATTAAATATGCATGACCTGTAATCTGCAAAAAGTCTCAAGTCCGCAAAATGCTTGGAACCAAGCTGTGCGGATTAGTGGCCTTCTACTGTAATGCATCAAAACATTATCTTGGCTAAAACTTCAAATATCATACAAGTGAACATAAACCATTATTAATTTTTAAAAAGTTTTGAATATAGGAGAAAATTGTGTTACATCTTGTTAGTGTACTAAAATACTAAATTGATTTCTATCGTCACTATAGATAGGACAAAATTTAAGATTGGATTTATATTTTGGAGGCCCTACTGGAAAATCAGGCCCTATCTCTAAGTGTTCAAATTATAGTTTAATCTTCATACGAATGACATAAAATGTGAACCTAATTAATCATATGTTCCAATATGAGGAAAAATTGTGTGTGTGTGTGTGTGTATATATATATATATATATATATATATATATATATATATACACATACATATATGCAAAATTTATCCTGAAAACGGCTCTAACGATTTCAACGAAATTTTGTATCCTACCGTTTTCGGGCACCAGAAAAACATTGGGCTAGGTCACATGTTCGAGAAAATTCGTTTAGGGGTCATTTTGGGTCACCATGGGTCAGGGTCAAGCTGATTGTATCTAAAAAACGGTTCAGACGATTTTGACTAAATTTTGTATCCTACCATTTTTGGTCACGAGAAGACTATTGGCTGGGTCACATGTTCGAGAACTTTCGATTAGTGGGCCATTTTTGGGTCAACGCGGGTCAAGTTAATTTTATTTAAAAAACGGCTCTAACGATTTTGATTAAATTTTGTATCCACACGAGAAGATCATTCTGCTAGGTCACATGTCCGAGAAAATTTGATTAGTGAGTCATTTTTAGGTCACTGTGGTCAAGCTAATTTTATCTAAAAAATGGTTCAGGCTATTTAGACTAAATTTTGCATCCTATGGTTTTCGGGCACGAGAAGACTGTTGGGATAGGTCACACATTCGAGAAAATTCAATTAGTGGGTTATTTTGGTCATGGGTCATTGCGGGTCAAGCTATTTTTATCTTAAAAACGGCTCAGAGGATTTGAACTAAATTTAGTATCCTACAGTTTTAGGGAACGAGAAGACTATTGGGCTAGGTCACATGTTCGAGAAATTTCGATTAGTGGGTCATTTTGGTCATGGGTCATTACGGGTCAAGCTATTTTTATCTTAAGGACGGCTCAGACGATTTGAACTAAATTTTGTATCCTACGGTTTTTGGACACGAGAAAATCATTGGGCTAGGTCACATGCTCGAGAAAATCCGATTAGTGGGTCATTTTTGGGTCAAGCTAATTTTATCTAAAAAACGGCTCAGACTATTTTGACTAAATTTTACATCCTACGGGTTTCGGTCACGAGAAGACAATTGGACTTGGTCACATGTTCGAGAAAATTTGATTAGTCAAAAGTGAACATTTGTTGGGTCATTTTGGTCATGGGTCATGATATTTGAACTCAAAGCTAATTTTGACCGAGTATAGCTCGGTCTTCCCTGCTCCTTGAGTAATAAACTGAAGAGGGATTACAGGAAATATAATGTTTTCATCCCCGAAAACATTGTCGATTAGCAGTTTAACAACTCTTTCATATAGTGAGTGATCAACGCTTAATATGATAGTAATTGATTTTATCATTAAGTTATCAGAATTAGGAAGGGCGTCTGTTTCTTCCACTTATTATTATCATTTTCCTTTGCTTAATGCAATCAGAATCAGCTTGATATATGACTCCAGAGCCATGCAAAGAAATCATGACCCAATAGTTTTAATAAAACACTGAAGCATACCCCCCCCCCCCCCTCCTTCTCCGTACTGCCCGGTCACCAGAACTACAACACTAGCAAGCATGACTCAAAAAATATCAAACAACTTGAAAGCATATTCCGTAATTGTTGGATACTTTTCTAACAACTAGTAAATCTGCAGATCAGGAACCTCAACGTTAGCTCTGCAAGTCATCTGTTTTTTAAATATCTCATTTTTGATATTATTTAACATCGTACAACCCGCAATTATTTTTTCAATTGCATGCATATTTATAAGCAAATAAAATTCTTCGAATGTTCCAGAAATTAGAATCATTAAATTAAACACGGTGTTATACGATGATATTCTGAAATTCTGATGAACTGCTTATTCTTTTAATTTTTTAAAATAAATAAGTATTCACCCCCCCCCCCCCCCGTAGTCTCATTAAATTTACATTCGTTTTAAACCACCCCAGTTTAAAACTTTATCTATCTATCTATATCACTTTTTTATGGACAGGATAACGTCAATAATTCTGCACAAATCTCTTCGAAACTGATACTTAAAATCAAGGGGCATATTATCTCGGTCAGGTTCGTTAATGGACAAAATCGAACCAAGGGCGGGGGGGCTTTTTTAAAAACATAAAAACCCCTTAACTTCTTAAGTATGATACGTATCGAATCCGTTTAAGGTTATTATTACTTTCAGGAAAAGGGCCGAAAATTTATGTATGACAGATATTTGATATAATTAAAAATGCCTGAAGGGAGGGTAAAAATAGGGGTTTCAGAATAAAAAAATTCATAACTTTGTCAATTGCCAAGATATCAAATCCGCTTACATTTATTATAAATCCTCTGAATATTATCTACAACTTTTATATTGACAAGTTTTTTATAGAATCAACCCTTACAGGAAAAAAAAATGCTGCCGGCTCCGCCTATTTCACACAGGTAGATTTCGAAGTGGGCGGTTCCAACTGCCACATTGTGGCAAAAAGGTCATTTCTTCTGCAATTCCCAATAAACAGGCGCCCCATGGTCCATGTCTTCGAAATCTACCAGTGCCTGTAGGCCGAGCCGTCAGGGATTTTTTTCTTTTACTATTGACAATGACAACATATATAAAAAAAATGTTTTTCAAATATTAAAGCAGGTATAACATTTTAAAATTTGTAATAAAAACTTGACTTTAATTCATATTTCTCCAAAAATCATATATAGTTTGGATTTTTTATGCTAAATGAATTATGTTAGCATTAATTGAATTCTAAAAATAATTCTGAAATTTGACAATAGATAAAAATTATATACTAAGTACCAGCTTAGTTGAAAAAAAGAGACAGAGAGAGAGAGAGAGAGAGAAAGTTTCTTATAAATGTTCACCTTCTCAAATACCTTTCAGAATTCACGATCGTATTGTAAAAATAATGCATCATTTCCAGATGTCACTCTCTTGATGAGCTGAAACACAAAAACGAAGCATTGTAAAACGCAAAACAAAACTAATATCACCAAACTCTAATATTAATGAACTTTCTTATACTTTAAATTCAAACTTCTATTATATTTTTGGACTATTACCATTTCACAAGATATCATTACATTTTTCATTTAAAATAATACTATGAAATTACGTTTCTAACAGTATTTGAAGGGGGAAAACCCTTAATGAAATTATGGCATTTATCCAAATATTTTGTTGATATAAAATTTTATTTTATTTTATTTATTTATTTATTTTTACAAAAGACTATTATGGCAATATTATGGAACGATTATTATGATAAAAACTATTATTTGTAGCAAACGTTGATTGCATTTGTAAAAGTTTAACAATAATTTAATATATTTTATCAAAAATTTAAAAATTAAATTTATATTACACAGTAAAAAACATATTAATACTAATGAAAATGTCTTGCAATCCATAATGAATGAAGTATTTTAATCAGTTATTATAACCGTGGTAATTATGTGATAAGTATTATATATTGTTTTTATCACATTAATTTTTTTAATAAGCAGAAATATTTGAAAGTATTACAAAATTATGTAAAAAAATTGAAACTAATACATTACCAGCTTTTAAAATAATTTTATCGTTATGTTAATTCCTTACTTTGCGATGACAGCAGAAGTTTACATACTTGAAGGAAGCACATTTAAAAGTACAACAAAGAAGCGAAAATTTTCTGGATAACATTAATAAGTTTTGTAATGCTACACATGTAGGATTCTTTTGTCAAATATTTCTTTTTTGCTCGCATTATCCAATTGAAATAAACACTCTTTACATTGCATTGCACTCATACATAATTTTTAATGGCGAGTTTTTATTATTCTTGAAGGAAGCACATTTAAAAGTACAGCAAAAAAGCGGAAATTTTCCCGATAATATCAATAAGTTTTGTAGTGCGACACATGTAGGATTCTTTTGTCAAAGGTTTCTTCTTTACTTCCGTTATCCAATTGAAATAAACACACTTTACATTTCATTTGCTTTCATTGCATTCATGCATAATTTTTAATGACGAGTTTTTGTTATTCCTTTGATTCTTTAGGTTTATATTTGTTGGTTTTCTTCACAACACCGCACTCAATAAATCCGTGAACAGTATCAACCAATGTGTCGTGGGAATTATGTGGATCAACTTTGAGGACTTCTTTCATTCGTTTGTTTGAAAATGTATATGTCTGCCTAATTCGAGGTAATATCAGCTTCGTCGAACTATCGATGAAACTATAAAGATACAAACAGAAATAAGGTGCAGGCCATGTAGGGATGAAATAGCCTTGCGGAGCAAATTCATTTCGCAAAATATGCGCCATATCTTGCAACCACAAATGAGCGGATGTGATAATGTGTCGGCAATTTGCAGCTTCTGGTTCCGTCATGGCACGTAAATGAGCTAAGGCTACATCCCGCACATCACATATTGCAATGTACATCTGGGGTATCAGTGGCATTGATCCTTCCATCAATCTCTTAAGAAGTTCTAAACTTGTACAGACAACACCGCTAATAGATGGACCCATGACCAAACTCGGATTGATAGTTACAAGCTCTATCTTTTGTTCTGGAGGCAAAACACGAACGAAATCCCATGCAGCTCTCTCTGCCAAAGTTTTACTTTTTGCATAGGCGTCTATGTCTGAAGAAGATACATCACTCCAGTCATTTTCATCATAGACCCGACCTTCTTCATTCGAAGATTCACCATGGACAGCGCTGATAGAACTTGTCAGTACGATACGCTTGATAGTTCCAGCATTAGCACAGGCTTTCAAAACGCGTTTAGTTCCTTCAATAGCAGGGATCATTATATCTTCTTCTCTTTTTGGAGGGGCATTCGGAAAAGGTGACGCCACGTGAATGCAATAGCGGCATCCCTTAGCAGCTTCGTCCCAACCATTATCTTTTGTCAAATCTGCCTCCACAAGTTCTATCGGAAATTTTGCATCGGGGCAAAGGCTTTTCAGAGGCTTTAATTTTGCCTCATTTTTCAGGCTTCTAACAGTTCCTCTTACACGATAGCCTTCACGCTGGAGAAGTTGTATGATGTGCAGGGCTATAAAGCCCGTCGCCCCCGTGACCAATATTAGACCATCTTTCTTTTCGGACATTCTCACTCGAGTATCAGAGCGGCTTCTCTGGACTGCGAATTCTAGCTGTCGAATGTAGGTAGACGGGTCAACGCGAGGAATGATAAAGCAGTGCCGTGGCCTCGCAATCCCCGCAGATCGCCTGCCTCACTTTGCTTTCCCTACCTTCGAGGTCACGCAGATGCTTTGAATACTGAAAAAACAAGATTCATTCATAATGTGAAGATAAGGAAAACCGTGACAAATTCAGAGTCGACCGAAAGTGAAAACAATTTTAGTTTTTTCACGGAACATTACAGAAAAAAAATAACAAAAAGAAACTATAGTTAATAAATTCACTGACCAATGTTACTTTAAAGAAAAAAAAAATTCCTGTATTTATTGAATTTCCAATATGCACTTTTGATGACAAGACCAATATTGCATCCTGAAATCATGTCGAGTAAACGATTCACGCACGAATTTTTTCAAAAGTTGTATTTTAGGATAGAAAATGAATAAATATGTTGTTGTATCTAGCTTAAATTTATTGGAGTTTAAATAGGCTTTATTTCTTGGACTTGGACCAATATACTTTTAAGTCCATCGCTCCCATGTAGAATATCCTCATAGATAATGTAAGGGTGAAGCTTTGACAGGCGTGGGCGTGCCTGAGGTGGCACGTATGACGGTATGACGATTTCTATAGAAGATGAAAATTTTAAAGTTCTTAGTCATTAAATATGACAAAATTCATTTTTCTTTTTGTTACAATAAATAAAATTGTGTTTAAAATGTACAGATTATCACAAATAAAGTAATGAACTAACGCATTAGGAATTTTTTTTTCTTTCAGGCTATACAGGAGGAGGAGAAATTTGTTAAGTATCGACCAATTTTGGCCATATTGCTGTAGGAAGAATGACTTCATGGAAGACTTTTGAAGGGAAAGTGACCCTAATTAGCCTTCTCGTACAGGGAAATTCCTGAAACCTTACACAGTTACCCCGCTCAGACTGCGCTAGTATGGAACCCGCGAACTCCTGCCCGAGTTCCTCATTTTGTAGTCAGCATGCTAACCACTGGGCTAAGTTGGCCCCCTTGATGCTATACAGATTTTTCTACATTTATTATTTTGCCTTTCTATATGAATTTCAAAACTTTATTTCTTCAAATGAATTTCATAAGACAGTTGCAGGAATAAAATGATAAGTGAACCCAATTTTACTAAGTATTTTACTAAATATTACAAAATATGAATAAAATATAAAGCATTCTCCACCAAACGTGCAACTGCAAAAAAATCTCACTAATTAATTATTAATACATTTTTTATGCAACTTGGATTATTATAAGTTATATATTGCATTAATGATAAGCTAAAACTTACTAAAATAAAAATTCGCAATTTTGTTTTTCCTATTATAGTACATGCCATTTAAATGAATCAAAATTTAATTAATTAATAACTAATTCCAATGCTTACTTACTAAAATAAAAATTCGCAATTTTGTTTTTCCTATTACAGTACATGTCATTTAAATGAATCAAAATTTAATTAAATTAATGACTAATTCCAATGCACAGAAAAGCACTAACGGATACACTAGGAGCGAAGCGGTTGATACAAATTTTTACTTTTAAGTAATTAAGGTTGCATTTTCAATTGCTAATAAATTTGCCAATGTATTTATATCGGTACACTTTTTTGTTTGCAGCACAAGTTACAAGATTCGTATTACAGGACACTTTTTCTACTGTGCTTGGTAATAAATTTTTATCCCAGTGATAATTTAAAAACATTAGAAAATTGCTTATTAAGAGCCTACATCAGTCATGCGAAAAAACGCTCAAGCTAATGTTAAGTTTATGGGAAGGTTCTAGCGCGATTTCTCGCTCGCATTTTAATATTTTTAAATGCTTTTTTTTGCATAGGATAGTTGAGGTCAATCTCCAACGTTGTTAGTTCTTACTTTTTCGACTTTAGTTCCAGTTATTTTATATAAGGATACTTTCACTTTCAGAACCGGTTCCAACCGGTTCCAAAATTGAAAATGGCCACTTATAAAGAAAACTGCAACCAAAATCGAAAAAGTAAAATATAACAACGTTGAAGATTGACCTCAGCTATCCTATGCAAAAAAAGCATTTAAAAATATTAAAATGCGAGCGAGAAATCGCGCTAGAACTTCCCCATAGACTAGCTCATAGACGAGCCATAGACTAGCTCATAGACTAGCTCATACCTTCCCATAGACGCTCATTAGCTTGAGCATTTCTTCCCGTGACTAGTGTAGACTCTTAATCATACATTTCCATTTCTGTCAACATAAAAATACTTTCATTGGAGATAATATGTGGAAAAAGGAGCGCTTGTTAACAGTCATTAATTTTTATGGTTTGATCATGTTAAAAAGGATAAGTGCCTTCGTAACAGGTCTTTCTGAAGGGAAGTTTTCTTAATTCTCTTTATATGTATAAGGTAAAGTCTGAAAACTTCACATTGATATCCACTCTGGACAGTGCAGAGCAGGGTGGTGCAAAATTTTAATTAGAAAAACAATTAAAACTAACGATTATATTTTTAATCATGAATAAAGATTAATTGATTGAATTTCATTTTAATCCTACTCATAGACTAATGATTAACGTGAATGGAAAACGTGATTTTAGAATTTTCCAGGTGCCTTAACAAGTCACAAATACAAACAGAAAAGACTAAAGGTATTGTTGCGCATTGTTTCTTCTCAGAGAGAAAAATTTATCGCTATTCTTTTCGTAAAAGTTACATTATTATCTTCTTGATTCGGATTATTCTCGAATGATCTTGAAGGTTAAGGTCATACTGGTAATTTAAGAATCGGAGCGACAAAATATTACTTCTGCCGATTTACAGACCCAGCAGAGCACATCGTTGCTAGAAACAAGATTTTGAACAGATATTTCTTTGTTTCCGCTCTGGAAAAAAAGTCCAATGGGTTAAAAAATTTAAACCGTTTTTGTCTAACCAGGTTCAATATCAAGGCTAAATTATTTAAATATCATAATGGATTTTGTGATACTCTTTCCTTAGCCGAGCGCAGATGTCGCTTACAGCAATTTTCATTTTGGTGACAACTCAATACTTCATGTTCATCCTTAGATTTAATTAGTTCCGATTGGAAAAAAAATCTAATATTACATATCGAATAGATTTTTTTAAACTAAATTCCAACAAAAAATTGTAATAAAGTAAGAAATTAGTGTAAAAATAGTAAACAGGAAACATAAAAAGGAAATTTCTGCTATAGTACATTAAATGAAATGCCTTTTGAAGGTAAATTAAGTGTAATGAAAATTTTCCAATATATAGAAAATATATATATTGAAAATATCGGCATTTTCTTACTTATATGCTTTGTATTGTTTATGGCTACGTATATAAAAACAAATATATCTATATATGGAAATATTTTGTTATATATATATAACCAGAAATGTTGTTGCAGTAGATTAGAGTCGCGTAGTGGGATAGACGTGTTATAATAAAATGCACTTAATTTCCTACTGAAAGAACTATTTTCAATTTAGCTTTTTAAAAATTCAGATATCTACCCGAATTTGCGAATAGTAAAATTAGCCTTATTTAAATTGCCCTTAAATAAGACGAATATTACAGTTCGGAACTTTATGATAATACTTAGAAAAATAATGGCAGGTATCCCTACCGGTTTTCAGTTGGCGCCATAGGTGTCATCAAAATTTCATTGAGGCTTCAAGTAGGTATTTATGGCATGCCTAAACTTCACACAGTAATAAAATAAAACCTGTGAAAATTAAACATGTCTATAACAGAATCCTGTCTAAAACAAAAAAGCTTCATGGGTTCCGGTGAAAATAATACATTGAATTTATAATAGACAGTGGTGCCTGCTAAGACAGAAACCCATCTGTAATGGATTTTTTTTTTTTCAGATTCTTTGTGATTCCGTATCAACAGATTTTACTATACTTTATATTACTTGATCATGTGGTTACCGGATACTGACTTATTTGACATATAGGTTACTTTTGCAACAATAAATTTTTGAGACA
Source organism: Maratus michaelseni (assembly GCA_963931845.1). Classification (NCBI taxonomy): domain Eukaryota; kingdom Metazoa; phylum Arthropoda; class Arachnida; order Araneae; family Salticidae; genus Maratus; species Maratus michaelseni. Next base: position 254,321,249 of record OZ007599.1, read on the forward strand.
CCTTGCATTTCTATTTCAAAAATTCAGTCATAAAAAAGTAACCGTATCATTAGTAAAGATTCATTAACACTCGATTACTATCCTCAAAATACTTGCGTTATTGCTTCCGTTGTATGTGTGAGAGACATGAAGTAATTTCCATATTTACACAATTTATACAGCGATATTTCAGGGGGGGGGGGGGAATTAATATATTAACTAGAAATGTGTGTTCTTTTACCTTTAATCATATAAAAACTAAAAAATATATATATGAACATAATTATTTAAATATTATGACTAACAAATTTTAAAATAAACTTATCGTAACATTAAGCCTAAACCTTGTACCTTACAGATTACAAGGATAGTAATCGAGGGCTAACTAATATTATTAGGTCATCCATTAGTAGCTTATTAACAAAAAAGAGTGTTATTTTAAAATTTTTGACTATACTATCCTTTGACTATATATACATTAGCTGAACCTGTTTATTAGGAATGCCATTTTGTCACGATAAATTATGCATATATAGGAATATTGCATTAACCTGGATCACATTTTAGCATTAATTAAAGATATTGAAATATAAAATACGTTAAAAAATCCCATTTCTGCATTAGTTTTAATTAATAAACTGTTTCGTAAAAGGGAAATTTTGCTGAAAATATTTAATATCGACTCAAAACGACGCAAAGTACGGGAATGAACCCAGTTACCTTTTATTATTCATTTAGAATTGAGGTTTCCAAACTTTTTGAGCTCCCTTCTCCCCCGGAGGTACAGTACTTTTTATCGCCCAGTGCAATTGTCGAAGAATTTTATTCCTTTTATCATTCCCTTTTTTCCCTCCAATATGTTTTATATTATCTTAGTGATATATTCTATTTTTATTTTTCTTCTATATTTTTCTGGATATTTTTTAAACAGGTATTTTTTCATTTTTCATATTTATTTTTATTCCACGATTGTGGTATGATGTTTCTGTGTTGTCTTTTAACGGCAGCACCGCGACAACTCTATTTGGCGCATGGTGCAAAAATCCTTGTTAAGTTTATCTACAGATGGTAGATGCATGAGTAAGTGATTAGTGTTGGTGTCTATTAAGCTTGTCAGCGCCTATTCTAACTGGTGGCGCCTGGTACGGGGGCACCGCCCACACCACCCTTGGTGAGGCCCTGTTTAACGGTTATATACAGGGTTATTCTAAATGATGGACCCATTTTCAAAAAATTGTATTTATTAACCCCTTGGGGACGAGCGACACGAATACGTGACGCATAAGATGCTCAGAATCCTCGATTATTCCCACCAGTTATTTTTTTTTTTTGTAACGTTTTCCTTATCTAATCATAGCATTTTTGCGATTCAATTAGGTGAAAATTTCTCATTTGAAAAACCAGTGGTAACAGATTAAAAATTCTGTAAAAGACGCTCGTCGCGAAGGGGTTAAAATCCAAATCCAAACAATCTTTATACCAATGAAAAGAGGAAGTTTCAAAGCTTTTTTTAACGCATTATAAATGTTTTAGGTGTCCACCGTTTGCTGCACGGCAAACATCTACGCGATAGCCAAACTCGTCCCACACACGAGAAAACGTATCTGCCGTTACTGAGTACACGGCAGCAATGATACGGTTCAGCAGATCGTTCAGAGTTGTTGGTAGCGGCGGGACGTACACAGCTTCCTTAACATAACCCCAGAAGAAGTAGTCACATTTGCTTTCTCGTGTGTGGGACGAGTTTGGCTATCGCGTAGATGTTTGCCGTGCAGCAAACGGTGGACACATTGAACATTTATAATGTCTTAAAAAAAACTTTGAAACTTCCTCTTTTCATTGGTATAAAGATTGTTCATTTTGGCTTTGTACTTTAATAAATACAATTTTTTGAAAATGGGTCCATCATTTAGAATAACCCTGTATATATATTCAATAAACAAAATAATTAATATTTTACTGCCAGATATCACTATGTTTTTCAAAACACAAGTCTTTTGTTAAAGTAAAAACAAAAGCACGTTATTTCACCAACGATAAGGCGAGATGTATACATGAATTAATCATTTATTTCGGATGCGAGACACAGTATTTAGCAAAATACAGAAAAGAACAAAATGTATGTACTGTCGAAAGAAATTGAACATCCCATATTATTTTAACAGTAAATTCCCATTGAATGGTGGGAAATGTGTCTTCTTTCCGAGTATGAATGCACTTTAAAGTAGGGGTCGACTACATATTAAAAATTGTACCAAACTTCATTTTTGAAATAGTAACGCCCACTTTTCACACTTTGAGTTATTTGAATCAAATCATCCAGGAATAAAATATAGTTAATGCAATTCTTTATTAAATCTTCACAGGGGACCACGCAGCAAAAGTCAGTAGTTAGCATGCTGGCCACAAAATGAGGAAGTTCGCGGGTTCGAAACCAGCGCGGTCTGGGTGGAGTAGCCCTGCAAGTTTTTCAGGGTTTACCTTGTACGAGAACGATAATCGGTTTACTTTCGTTTCAAAAGTCCTCCCTAGTGGCATCCCTCCGATAGCAATATGACCAAGACTAGCCGATGCTTAACAAAATCTCCCCCTTAAATCTTCATAGAGTTAAAAAATCAAAATTTGAGGATACTAATGTTAAATCCAGGTGATAAACTTTAATTTATATATTCCTAAAAACCATCCTATTGCAGAGGACGCAGCGTTCTATATTTTTGTGTTTGCTAACAGTACTTCCAAACAATTGTCTTCGTAGTTGATTTATTTAACATGTGCAATAGAAATAGACCACAAAGATTATCGTTTGGAAAAAGTGGTAGAAAAAATTTAGGATGCAGTGGCCCCTGCATTGGAATTTTTTTTTTTTTTTTTTTAAGCAAAATTATAGCTATGTGTAATTACAGTTCATTCCTAGTACGATATAGAGAAATTTTATTTTTCGAAGGTCTCTTCTTATTACTGTTTACACTGATAGAAAAGTTATGATTCAGGTTTTTGCTGTACAGTTCTATCCTCTGAGAGTAAAAATATTTAAAATAAATAACTTGCATGTTTCCTTGACAAAATGTTGGTGGATGAATAGAAACAATAACTTCAGTGTTTATTATATTATATGTTCATTATATCATCTCTTCCCTCTTCTAAAAAGCTTTAGGAAAATGTCTCCTAGATAGTTTTCTCAAGTTCATGCATCAGTAAATATCATTCAGTATACGGATTTATTATAAAATGTCTTACGATCTAAAAGTAAAAGGGGCAACGTGATATAAATGCATTTTCTGTAGCTACGCCCTTAGTCAATTATATTTTTTGAATAAAACCGAGAATTTTCGTTTCCCGATGACAACACTGATTGTTTAAAAACGAGAATTTTCGTTTACGGATGTGAATGTGTTAAGAAAAATTGGCGATTTTTATATTACTATTGCTAATTAATTGTTAAATCACGAAAAATGTTCACCTTCAGTACTTTTTTTAGACGTGAACCCTATAATAGATTAAAACTCTTGAGCTAAATATATTAATTTTACAATTTTACTTGATAATCGAATGATGACTTTTTCAGCAATGAGTAACTAACCAGAAAACACGTATTATTCCTTTCTATTAAATTATTAGATAATTATTTTCCATGTGATTTATATGCTGGTTTGAATGCTTTTTAGTTTCTCAATCAAATAATATTTGATCACAGTAAATTAAACAGTAATAAAGGTAACTTATATATTATGTTAAATATTCTAATTTACTTAATAAATATAAAAGTAATGTTGAATACTTGAAATAATAATTGTTTTTATATCAAAAGAAATATTATTTTTTTCATTTTAATTTACAAATTATTTATTTGCATGTTTTAATAGTGAATATTAATGTATAAAAAAATCACATTTATTATGATAGACCAGGTCCACCATTGAAAATCTTCACGAGCAGAGATAATTTAGATATTTGTAAAGTTGCAGCAAAAACCGTTTGTTCATTTATTTTATTTAGCAGCGCACATGTATAATTAATACAGTTTATATTTTTATGTAGTACTTTAGACTAATAATGTTTGTCCTTCGATTGTTTGATTGTTTCTTACCTTTAGATGAAATGAATAAGATAAAAGGAAAATTGAATGAAAAATATATTAAATTTCTACTCATGTTAATTGCAGTGTGCAATCGCTTCTAGCAGATGACCATGGCCTTTCAGGCGACAATATGCAATCTTCTATCAAATGACCTTTCAGGCTAGACAAGGACAAAAAATAAGTTGCTTTGATTTGAAGATATTTTACTATATTTCATTAACTTGAGGTAAAGGTTGTAGGAAAAGATCCAAAAAAGTGATGTCTCAAAAGTTAAATAAATAAACAAATAAAGTAGAATCCCATACGTATGTCTTATATACGCAAAATTATTAGTACAAGCATTTAGTGCTGGTAATATACTTCAAAACAAACAATTTTTGTGCAGAAAATCAGGGTCACAGTCACAGTCTTACTTATTCAACTAAGAATACAAGGTTTCTCAAATTCGATCCAAAACAGATTTTCGGTTATAACTTTGACATTAATGAAAATTTTTTAGAATTTTTTTCAAAAAACTACCTTTACTTTGTGTGAGATGTGATGATATCAAGGGAAGTGATAAAAGCGCACTGTAATTCCATCACAGACACTGTATGCACTGCCAGTTACATTCTGAATTAGGGACCGTCTAGTCTCTCTGTTGTTTTGACGCGAGTGGTGGTCATTTCCAGCACTTCTCATGATGTCATCACACTTCACATAAAACCAAGCAAGTCTGTTGAAAATATGATTATGATATCTTCATTACTTCTAGAGTTTTGAAAGAAAATCGTAGTTCGCATTTGGAGTGAGGCTTCTAGACCGAGTAAAGTGGATTAAGAGTGATTTCCTATACAAAAAGTGTTTCTCTTGAGGTATATTGAACCTTTTAATGTTTTTACTAATAATTTTAGGACACTCTATATAAGATAGCAGGTTATTCCTATAATGAAAAAGTAGTTTTAGTAATACACAATAAAATATTTGGCTCTATGAAACCCTTTTATTTTAAACATGCATGAGATCCACAACATATTCTTAAGTTCTTGTTACTAGTTTTATAAATTACAGTATGGAACCATTTATCCGGAAAACAGTTACTAAAAAACCAGTTATCCAGAATCATATGTCCAATCGACTGACTAAAATTTTTTTCCAGAATAGAGTGCCTTAAAGTGCCATAGTTTGACATTTGCATTGCTTGAAACATTACCAGATCCATTGTTATGATGCCAATATCTAGAATTTCAAATGGAAACATTTAGATATAGGGCATTTGGATTTTTATCCAGAATTATTGTTTCAAAAGGATTCTCATAAAGTGATTTCTTTCAAATTTTGAATAACTTTTTTTTAAATCTTGATCGGATATGATTCTTCATTTGATTAACCTAACATTTAATTTGAAGTCTGGAAAAATGGAATAGCCGCATATATTCTAATATATATGTGACCAAAGGTGTGCTGCCAGAGACGGATTACCCATTAGGCTGAATAGGCTGAAGCCTAGGGGCCCGGAAGAAAAGGGCCCAGGTGTTAAGATTTTCTTTCTGTTTTTATTCTTCATATCGGACTAATATTTTATGCAAAAGAGAAATGGTGTGCAATATCCTTTGTTTCACTCATTTATTCAGCACCTTTACGAATGATATATATTTTAAAGAAGCTATTAAATTTTAATGAATCATTTTGACTATTTTTTTGCCCTTTACTTTTTAGCGTCCTGGGCGGTCGCCCATTTAGTCTAGTAAAATTCATTGTTAAATTAAAAAAGTTCTTCTGTGAGGTTAGACTCCATATAAATGTCTTCATGAAAATACTTTAATTTTTAAAGTTACTTACTATAAATCCATCCTGATAGAAAATTTATGACAAAAATTAAAAAATATTCGCAGTAGTTTATTATACCGGGCGATTTAAAATAAATGTCCCCTCCATTATCTCTTAAATCGCTAATGATGGATATGTACTTCCAAATAAAAAAATTATACAAATCAAGTACAACTTTTAGATATGGTATTTCTTTTAATAAAGAGCTGTTATACATATTAAAGTACGAAGTTTTATTTTTTTATATGGTAATTGTGTCCTAATAACTTCTATTTTAGAAAATTAATGTCCTCGTCTATAAGAAGAACCCCATTCTGTTACGACCGAAACTTACCGAATTATGACACTTTGAATTTATGAAATTTCAATGTTTAACAGCACTAAAAGTGCTTTCTTCCATTTTTACTGCCAGGAAATACTGAAATTTCATAAAATTCGAAGTATCATAATTTAGTACGTTTTGATCGTGATTTTTTTTTTATGTTCTTCTTAAATGAAGGACATTTTTCTAAACAAACTTATAGTACACGTGGCCCGTATAAAAATTAAATTTCGTATTTTAATAAGTATACAGCCTCCTCTAAAACAAATACGATGTCTAAAATCTGAATTTGATTCGTATACTTTTTGTAACTGGAAGTATGTTTGTATGATGGGTTCTTTAGGAGATAATTGAGCAAACATGTATTTTGATTCAACCGGTATATATTGCTTTAAAGAAGGGGCAAAAAAAATATCAAACCTAGGGGCCCGGGAGGTAGTTGATCCGCTTCTGGGTGCTGTTTTGATGCCTAACCAGTTATCCAGAAAAACCAGTTAACCATAATTTACCTGATCCCGACCATTCTGGATAAATGGATACTATAATTATTTTATCTCGATTTGATCTGGTTTATTTGGAAATTAATTGTATGCTGGTTTTACAACTGTAAGCTCAGTGACTATTGCTTCCATGTATTATTCAATCAATGTCGTTCCAAAACTTATAGTACGACGTTTTAAAGAATTCCTGATTTAAATAATGATATTTTTTTTTTCGCGTTTTGAATTTTTCAATCAGGAAAATTGTGAATTAATTTTTTTCATTCAATATAATTCTTTGAAATTATTCGTTCAGTATAATTATTTGTTGCAATGAATTGTTTACTCGATGCTAAATCAAAAATACATCTAAGGTGGCACAAATATTTGTATTTCCTGAATAGTGAATATCAAAGAAATTCTACTGTTAATTCGAAATATCCTTAAATATATTCTAATATATATTATTCTTTAATGTATGCAAAAATTTTAATGTTTGAAAACAATTAAATTTTTTTGGAAAGGCGTATTTCGTCATTATTAATCTTTAAATGAACAATTATTTGATTTTAATAAATTTATATATATATATATATATATATATAACCATAAATGAAACATTATCATAACACCAACTTAAACAATGAAATAATAATTAAGTATGAAATAATTAGTTGACAATGAAAGATTCCCCAACACACTTAATATGGAAACAAAAACATATTAAAAGAATAAGAAATTAAATAAAAATTGAATAAAAATTGAATAAATGGAATTAAATGAATGAAATGAAATGAAATTTGTGGAATTTAGACAGAATTATCAAGTCCCAAATGCCTAAATACCACAAATAAAATGAAATGAGATGTTTCATCATCATATTAGCCATACATTGCTAAAAAATATGATTTTGGGACTACATCTCATAAACAATGAAGCAAACCAGTGATAAATTGAAAAATAAAATACAATATTAAAAAGGAAAGAAGCCATACTTATAATTTACAGAGAAAACATTTAATAGAGTCAGTAAGTATAAAATCCATAAAGATTAAAAAAGATACCTTGCACCTCAAGAACCAGCATGAAACTCAACCATGACTAGGGAATGAATTGCAAAAAAAAAAAAAATCATTACATGTTGCCAATTTTAGAAATATAAATTGCTTTACAATGATGCCAGAAATAATGTTAGAATATTATGGATTGTAAAGTAAACAGGAACATTAGTGCTGCCATCTATTGGTAAAAGTGAATATAATCTGAATCGAAAGTATTGGATGGAAATTAATGTTTAATAATTAAACCAAATTACTATCTTAAATGATACCAATTAGTTAAATAATAAATAAAAGAAATTAATTAATAAATAGAATATCGAATTATATTAAAGTAATGGATGTATTAATGAATAATTCTATGTTATAAATAAGTATTAAGATGGAAAAATTAATTATTAAAGCAACTTAAAATAGTGCTGCCATCTATTGGTAAAAGTGAATATAATCTGAATAGAAAGTAATGGATGGAAATTATTGTTTAATAATTAAACCAAATTACTATCTTAATGATAGCCATTAGTTAAATAATAAATAAATGAAATTAATTAATAAATAGAATATTGAATTACATAGAAGTAATGGATGTATAAATGAATAATTCTATGTTATAAATAAGTAGTAAGATGGAAAAATTAATAATTAAAGCAACATAAAAATATATGTACCTTTAAATGACAAAAACGATTAAATAACTGTACCAAAAATGCAACATCAATTAAATTAAAATAAAATAAAATACTAAATATTTGAATTAAGATACAAATAATTTAAAATTAATATTGATTAAATATTGAAATGAATTAGTCACAAATAATGTTCCTTCATACAAAGTTAAATAAAATATAAACACTTAATAAAATTAAAACATATTATATTAACACTGTATAAAAGTAAACATTATATTAGAAGTAAATATGATATTGTCCACCATAGGTATTAATCCAAATCATTAGATCAAATACATTCTTAATATTAATGAATATAAATTCATTTAAATTAATTAAATAATGAATAAGTAAATCTAACTAAATTAATATACATATAGAAATATCACATCGCAGTCCATTATAAAATGTGTATTATCAAACAATTGTGTAAATCAAAATGCCCCCATTTTTTTTTAATATTAATAATATAAATTAACCATGCGTATTTTTCCATACAACTCCGCCACACACCTCTTCAATCCAACGGCTACCCACCCAACTGTCCTATAAAATTATTATTATTATTATTTTTATAAGATTATATGATTTTTTTTTATACATTTTTTAAACGCATGTGTTAATTTGGTTGTAAAGATCAAATAAGAACTAACTATATATTAAGGAATATATGAATATATATACACAATAAAATACTATATTTTTAATATTTACGTAATTTTGAATATATTTATATTTATTATTATTCATTATTATAATGTATATAAAAATGAAAAATTTTGCGATTTTTTTCCTGATGATACTATTACCATAATGCATTTTATGTAAATATTATGTAAATCTTTACATCTTCAGGTGTGTCACATCTTTCAGGTATTTATCTCATTCTGATGGCACACTTGAATATATAGTTGAACTGATGTTGATTAAAATACATACTAATATTTAATTTATTTATCAACATAAGCAAAATACTTGACCACAGTTTTAAAAAAAATGCCAATACAATTTATTATAATTTGTAACGGAAACCTAATTGCTAAAATTCTTGAAAATGTTTTTTTTCCCCTTTATTATACATCAACATTTAATCCTAGCTTGACTTACTTTTTTAGAATATGTTTTTTGAAAAATCAAAATTTTCAGATGGGATTCCTTAATATTCTTTCAAGTACCTAGCTGTTTGAGATCTATATATATTTTTGACAATTCTCATTGCAGAAGTTCACGCATACAATGTTCAGAACTGCAGATTTCTTTGGTAATAGTATTTGCAAATTGATAATTGAGAGAAAACCAATAGATTGTAGCATCTCTTTTGAATTTTTTTATTGCAATCGTCTACCATTTCTGATTTCAGACTATTCCTCTCATGTAATATATAAATACGTTATCGCACATGCTCACGCACTGAAAATAATTTACCATCTAATCCAGGGTGTATTTCATCTAATGGGTGAATATATTTTCCAATATTTGTGTACAATAAATTAGAGGTCTGCACGGGCCCGAGGTCCGTACTCGGCCCGGTCCCAACAAAATGAAGGCAATTTTACAAATGGGCCGGGTCGGTAGAATAACGACAATTTTAAACACGCCGGGGCAGGCCAATAAAAAATTAAGTGGGTCTACTGGCCCAGTATGACAAATTTAAAAGGATCAAAATAAGCTGATAAAATAAGAACAATTTTCAATGAACGTGACTGGGATAAGAATAAGTATAATGCTGCACGAACCAATGCTTAGCTTGACAACATCAGTACAGAAATATAACATGTCCAAGCCTAGAGATCCGCATAGGACAGTTACATCGTGTATGAACCCTGGTTTAATATTTTCAGCAACCTTGGGCAAGCCGGGATCAGGCTTACATTTTATTCTAACATACTCGGGCAGCGCCGGAACTGGGTTTCATTGTTCCCACGACGTTTCGAGCAAGCAATTTGTTTTGTAAAAATAGTGATACAGATAATGAACTTCTGTTAATATGGAATCTTTGGAAATATTACTTTAATAAATTATAGAGAAACATATTCAAAAATCTGCATTTTATACTATATAGCAACTAAAGTTATGAATGATGTTTTTAACTATCTTTTTTCTTTTAATCTAAACTACATTAATGTTTTTAATGTCTTTATTTGAATGTAATAGTCTAAGAGTCTTAGTTATCATTAATGTTGCTAGTCTGTATTCTATGGCTTGTTAACATAGTAATTTAATTATTTGAATGTAACAGTCTAAGAGTCTAAGTTATCATTAATGTTGCTAGTCTGTATTCTATGGCTTGTTAACATATAGTAATTTAATTATTTGAATGTAACAGTCTAAGAGTCTAAGTTATCATTAATGTTGCTAGTCTGTATTCTATGGCTTGTTAACATATAGTAATCTAAAATATACTGTAAAAATGTCCTATAAATATGTTTGCAACATTCATTAAAAGAACTTAATTGTATGTTAAGAAAAATTGGATTTTTTTGTTTAAATTGGGTTGGTTCTGGCCCAGCCGGGCCTGATTTCATTGATTTTTGCACGGTCCGGTCCGGGCCTGTTTTCACTGATACTTGAACGGGCCGGCCCGTGCACTGAAAAACAATAAACGGGAATATTAGGTTTTCAGGATGTTATCAATTCTCACGTAAACATTTTCATGTTCAACAAACATGTTTTAAAGACAAATATGATAAATTAACAGCATTAACATTAATATTAAAATTAATATTTTGTTAATCTTGTTGTATACATTCAATTACGCAGCTGAAAATGTTTAATTGAGAATTGATAGCCTCCTAAAGACTGATATTCTGGTTTGACAAAGCTAATTAATACACTAAAAAAATTACTCGGAAACGTTTCTGAAAATCAGTGGCGGTAAAAGAAACTTTGTTTTATAAATGATTCTTTAAATATCGAAAATATATTGGTTTCTAAGGTTTCGCAAGATAAAAAAAAAAACGCTTTTCTGAATAGTGGGCAACTCGGAAGAGATTATTGTATATTTTCATTTCCGGTTGTATTATATTATATACTGGTGTCCAGAAATTAAGGGGCAGGGACCAATTTCAAACGTTTCGTCGAATATCTTACTGAAACTCGTGAGGAAATGCCCGGAATCCCCTTGAACTTTGAGGATGTAAAGAACATGTTTGACTTGAGGAGAAAAATTGAAAAATTGTGGAGAACATCCAATCGGATTATATGGCATTTCCTCCTCAATTATTCAATTATTGCTGTAACTTTTTGAGTTTTCACGATATTTCACTGATCTTTTTATATGAGTTGCCCTATAGTATTGACTATCAAATCATGTCAAAACATCTTTGCTGAATTTAGCGCATGCGCAGTTAAAATTTATTTCATAAAAATACCTATATCTCATCAAATATTCCATATATTAATATTTTAATCATAGTATACTATTTCTACGATTTTTTGCCAAGTTTTTGGAAAACGGTGTTAAATTCGGCTGAAAACTCTGCATGCTATATTAAAAAAAATCCCTGACGGCACGGCCTACAGGCACAGGTAGATTTCGAAGACACGGACCGTGGGGCGCCTGTTTATTGGGAATTGCAGAAGAAATGACCTTTTTGCCATGATGCGGCAGTTGGAACCACCTACTTCGAAATCTACCTGTGTCAAGTAGGCGGAGTCGGCAGAATTTTTTTGATTTGATTTTTTTTTTTTTTTTTTGCCTGTAAGGGTTTGTCCTATAAAAAACTTGTCAGTATAAAAGTTGTAAATTATATTAAGAGGATTTATAATAAATTTAAGCGGATTTCATATCATGTGAATTGACAAAGTTACGTTTTTTTTCTTCTGAAACCGCTATTTCCCCCCCCCCCTCCCTCCCCTTGAGACCATTTTTAATTATATCAAAAATACGTTATACGTAAATTTTCGGCCCTTTTCTTAGAAATAATAATAACTTTAAACGGATTCGATACGTATCATAATTAAGAAGTTATGACGATTTTTCTGTTTTCCCAAAAAACTACCCATCCCCCCCCCCCCCCTTGGTTCGATTTTGCCCTTTAACGAACTTGACCGAGATTTTATACCCCTTGATTTTATGTGTCAGTTTGAAAGAGATTCGTGCAGAATTTTTGAAGTTATCGTGTCCATAAAAAAGTGACATAGATAGATAGATAGACAGATAGATAGATAAAGTTTTGAACTGGGGGTGGTTTTGGGTTCTGGGAGTCATGATCGGTTTGATCTGCAAAAAATTTTCCAGAAATTCCAACCTAGGAGAGAATGTAATAAGTTGTATTTCTTAGAAAATCTACCTAAAAACCCTTTGAATTTTTCACAGAAACGTTAACATCTTCACGAATATACGTGCTATGTCTACACAAACACACACAAATGTTGAACAGTACCTACATAGTCATTTGCTACAGTGACAGACCATTTTTAGCATTTTTTGTTACTTGGGTGATCTCGAAAATATTATTTTATTATTAAAATTATTATTGCCCTCCCCCCCCCTTGATTATCCTCGTGGCAAAATTTTCACTGAAAACATGAAGTCAAACATGTTCTTTACATCCTCAAAGTACAAGGGTATTGCAGGCATTTCCTCACGAGTTTCAGTAAGATATTTGACGAAACGTCTGAAATTGGTCCCTGCTCCTTAATTTCTGGACACCAGTGTATTTTCGTAGATTTAGAAAAATTTGTCTTTTTGTACCAGTGTACAATGGACTGAACGTTGTTAAATTTCAAAAACCAGTAGACAATTATCCTTACAGGAGAGTAATTTGCGAAGTCAGAAATTTCTTTAACACTCTTACTTATTTTAGCTCCAAATATCACCGATAGATAGCGCTTCAGTGTCTCAAACGATAATATTTCTCAAAATAACCTCGCAATTTCAAAACCTAATCCATTTTTTTTTCTCTTCAACAGCTAAACAGGATGAAGCCTAAAAGCTGAGTGAACTTTGATCAATTTTTATACGTTACTTTCAACGTTTTAAAAGGAGTCAATATCTCTCATTTTGACAAAAAATGACAAAAATGTCGAATTTCAGATTTTTATCCTAAACTGAAGCTTAAGAGCCTACACTAGTCAAGCGAAGAAACGCTCACGCTAATGTTAAGTCTATGGGAAGGTTATCCCGCGATTTCTCGCTCGCATTTTAATATTTTTAAATGATTTTTTTTTTTTTTTTTTTGCATAGGATAGCTGACGTCGATATCTATCGTTGTTAGTTTTTACTTTTTTGATTTTGGCTCCAGTTTTTTTATATAAGGGTACTTTCATTTTCAGAACCGGTTCCAACTGGTTCCAAAATTTAAAATGTCCGCTTATAAAAAAAGTTTAACCAAAATCAAAAAAAAGAAAACTAACAACGTTGAAGATCGACCTCAGCTATCCTTACGCAAAAAGAATCATTTAAAAATATTAAAATGCGAGCGAGAAATCGCGGGATAACCTTCCCATAGACTTAACATTAGCGTGAGCGTTTCTTCGCGTGGCTAGTGTAGGCTCTTAACATATCTAGAACACTGTGCCTAAATTTCTTGACGAACTGATAAATAGTAAAAGAAATAGGGTTAATACATTTAGATGAAATTTAATATATATTTTTAGGTAGCTTTCATTACAAAAAGCTACCTAATGCAGCTGTTCGGAGGAAAGCAATTCCAAAACTTTTTTGTATATTTTCACGGATCATGACCCCCAGACTCCCCAACCACCCTCCGTTCAAATGTTGATTTATATATATATATATATATATGACATATGTCATGCTGTAACTCTCTTATTTATGAACCAATATCGATGTGACTGAGTATGTGTATAGGGCATACCAAGGTCTCGGCCGAGTTTGTTGGCCAGCTTCATCCGCCATCTTGTTTCAAAATGGTGGGCAGTTACATTTTTTTTATATTTAAAAATCCAGAAATATATACAAAAAAATTATAAATTGGAAAAATTCTTTTCGTTAAGTGTTAGATCGTGATACAAGGATTCCGGAACATTTTTTGTTTCGGCTTTATCTTAAAAAATGGCTGAGATATGAATTATAGGGTGGCTGACAGTTTGAAACAATCTGATTTTTGTTATACTGTAACTCTCATGGTGAAATTCGCATTCAAATTTAGTATTAACGAAAACCGCGATTGAATCTTCTATAATCGGGTTCAAAGCATTTTAGCTTCGGGTGTTTTGAGTAAAATGAGTTGAATTTTTAAAAACATGGCCTATATGAAAGCTACCTTTTCCTCTCGGTACAGTCCGGAAGGACTTTTTTGTAAATGAAATGTTTAAACTCATTTTTCTCAGTTCCAATTTTTTCATATTCTCTCTGTAATCAAAAGGATTCCATATTAATTGAGCAAATTCTCTGAAATTTTTTTAATGTATCTTTAGATTCTGTGAGAGATAACTAAGAATCGACTTTTTTATATCTTTTATGTCTTATTTTTTTTTATATCTTATTTGTTTTAAAGCACATCTTAACTTAAATATATGCGCTTTTCATAGGTTTATTCCATATACCATATACATCCAATAATTAATTTCTTCTGATCTAATCTTTGTATCAAAAATATGATACTTCATGTAGGACAAAGTACCCTGAGTATAAAAAAAAAAAAAAAAAAGTTTGAAATAGCAAATTTGGAAAAGAAGAAAGAGTTTTAAAATTGTTAAAATATAAAATAAAAAATATATAAAATATATATTAATATTTTAACAATTTAAGACTTTTTATTATCTACTGATTTTACTTTATTGAAATATGATCCAAAAATTTTAATATAGGTGTTATTTACAGAATGCATTTTTTTGGTACCAAGTCCCCTTAACAGATTGAAATAGTTCAGAGCTATCGATGATATTTGGAACTAAAACAAGCAAACGTAGTAAATAAATTCCCGAATTCACGCATTAATCTCCTGCAAGAATAACTTCGATAGCCTTTTAACATCCACTGTTTATTTTTTATTGAATTTTATAAAGTTCAATCTATTTTAGGACACCATGTAGATTAGATGATAAAATCAAGATGAATATTTACAGTAAATATTAAACAAATCACTGAGTCCCAAAATTAATAATTATTATTTCAGTTCTCCAAGGCGATGAATGTTTAACAGAATGGGCTACCTCACTTGAAAATCCAGTTCCAGTCCATTTTCATAATAAACTAAGCGAATAACATTTTTTTCTAAACGGAAAATTGCTTGTTTACCAATTTTGCGGGCATATAAACTACCTAGTTGTCTTGTGTTTCTTTTTGCATGAAAAAAAAAATCACGTGGTATCCTTGAGGATCTAACTAACCAAACAGCAAACATTTGGTGAGTTCAGCAACCTCCGGAATCGGACGTTGAAACAGGTCGAGAAAGTGAATGCGTTTTCGTGACTTCGAGGAAAAGGAACTTAACAAGAATTACAGGATTGAAGATTGTTAACTAGGTTAAGTGAATGGTATGCGAACAAAACTCGATGGGAAGCTGGTATTATGAATGTAATTCTTTAGTAAACGACTCATCATCTTCTAGTATTTTTATCTTTATGTATAAGAAATACAAAGGCAAATTCATAGCAAACGTTTCGCAAGTAGGTCACACGGGAAATGCAAATGCATCACGCAGACCTAGTCGTCTTAACTCATATTAATAGTTGATGAAGAAAAACGCAAAGTGTTTTTAAGAATTCATGCTTCTTTTATCTTCTCTTAACCGTTTCATCATCCTTTTTTAATTCCATACTCATTGTACTCCTAAAAATACCTATTCTGTATTATCTTCTTTGTGTGCTGTTCGAGTTAGCGAAGACGGAAAATATCTCCAGTGAAGCAATTTCATCTAATTATAGTATAAAACTACGAGAGCAGTGATGAATTCAGGGGATACCCTCCTGGAGAGATTTGCTCCAGATATCAAAACTTCCAAAATATTTACGACTTTCTGCTTTCTAATTTGATATATTCATGTTGCTGAACTGTCTGCCTTTCCCTCCCGGAAATGTCTTCCGGAGGTGGCAGGGGTCTACAAAAGTCTGAATTCGACACTATGAGAACCGAAGTCTTGTGTTTGAATTTTTGCTATAGATTTTCCATCGAAGAAAAGTGGTGTTTATTACAACAATCCTTTCAAATACACAAATACAGATAAAATCATCTCTAATTCTAAAAAGTTATGAACAGAAAAACATTAGAATTGTACTAAAATGTCTTATGCTACATTTCTTGATTGTTTTGTATTGAAAAGTGAAGTACTTATGTGTTACTTATGCTTCTCTTTTACTTACAGGTTAAATACTAAGAATCCCCCGAGAGAACAAAAATATGGATATACGTATGTCTTTTAGATTAGTATAGGTCATATGATATAGCTTATTTCCTTTACTTTATAAATCATTGTATTAAGCTATTCTGAAAGATTTTTACGTTTTATTAGTTAGCAATTTAGCACAAAACGTTTAACAACCTGAATGTCTAAGGAAATATTCTTATTTCGGTAAAATACTTCAGAAACTATTACTTCTACAAAACTTCGTTCTGCAGTTTGCTGCTTAAAAGTCTCTTCTTTATCTTAAGAACTTAAAAAAAGTTAAAACTAAAACACATTTTCTAGTTGCTAGAAACTAGTTATACAGAGTGTTTTACAACAAATGATTTAAATTTTAAGGAGTGGCAGAGATCACCAAAACAAATTTTATAAAAAAATCAAAAAACCCATGGTCGAACGGAAGAGTTAAAGCGCTGGACGGTGCTTTCTGTTTGTGGAAAAAGAGACGTTTCCTTTACATAGTATCGTGCAAATGATGGATGATTTTAGTTTTACATCGTGTTTCGGCTGAAATAAATAAATCGGAAAATTGTGAAATAATATTTTATTTAGCAATTACCAAAAGTATTCGAAAAGGAAGGGGATAGAGCGTTTAATTTTTACCTTTTTATTCATTACCTTTTGAGCAATATTTTCAGGGAGGAATAATGAAGGGATAATACTCGATTTCTTGTTTTATGTTATGTATTTAAAAGAGTCATCGTACTTTATTCACTCCTTTGAGTCACTTTTGTATTTCATCTCAAATAACTCATTTTTTAACACTTTCCAACGTAAGTTGAAAAGTATTTATGAACGGTATTTATTATTTTAAGTAGTAAGTATTTATTATTTATCTTTAATTCGCGTAAATAGACTCGTATTGTCTTGTAATTGGTATATGTTATTGAGGTTTACTATGACATGTTCTCCATTGAAAATGAAGTGTGTAGCATTTACAGTTCGTTTACAGGGACACTCAAAAGCATTCCGCTACATTATGGTATATGGGGGGAAATCGTTTGCAGTGTATTTTAATGATATTAAACCATTTCAAACATATTGAAATTGATATACATCATTGAGGTACACTGCAAGATGCTTACTATAGAATATGGCGTGCATCGGGCATAGCACTTATCGTTCATTTACAGGAACACAAAAAAGAGGTTACAGGAAAATCGTTTGCAGTGTATTTTAATGATATTAAAACATTTCAAATATATTGAAATTCATATATATCATTGAGGTACACTACAAGACGCTTACTATAGAATATGGCGTGCACCGGACATAGCAGTTATCGTTCATTTACAGGAACACAAAAAGGGGTTACAGGAAAATCGTTTGCAGTGTATTTTAATCATATTAAACCATTTCAAACTTATTGAAATTCATATACATCATTGAGGTACACTACAAAATGCTTACTATAGAATATGGCGTGCATCGGGCATAGCAGTTATCGTTCATTTACAGGAACACAATAAAGGGGTTACAGGAAAATCGTTTGCAGTGTATTTTAATCATATTAAACCATTTCAAACATATTGAAATTTATACACATCATTGAGGTACACTACAAGATGCTTACTATAGAATATGGCGTACATCGGGAATAGCAGTTATCGTTCATTTACAGGAACACAAAAGAAGTTTTACAGGAAAATCGTTTGCAGTGTATTTTAATGATATTAAACCATTTCAAACATATTAAAATTGATATATATCATTGAGGTACACTACAAAATGCTTACTATAGAATATGGCGTGCATCGGGCATAGCAGTTATCGTTCATTTACAGGAACACAAAAAAGGGGTTACAGGAAAATCGTTTGCAGTGTATTTTAATCATATTAAACCATTTCAAACATATTGAAATTCATATACATCATTGAGGTACACTACAAGATGCTTACTATAGAATATGGCGTGCATCGGGCATATCAGTTATCGTTCATTTACAGGAACACGAAAAAGGGGTTAGAGGAAAATCGTTTGCAGTGTATTTTAATCATATTAAACCATTTCAAACATATTGAAATTCATACACATCATTGAGGTACACTACAAGATGCTTACTATAGAATATGGCGTACATCGGGAATAGCAGTTATCGTTCATTTACAGGAACACAAAAGAAGTTTTACAGGAAAATCGTTTGCAGTGTATTTTAATGATATTAAACCATTTCAAACATATTAAAATTGATATACATCATTGAGGTACACTACAAGATGCTTACTATAGAATATGGCGTGCACCGGGCATAGCAGGTATCGTTCATTTACAGGAACACAAAAAAGGGGTTACAGGAAAATCGTTTGCAGTGTATTTTAATCATATTAAACCATTTCAAACATATTGAAATTCATATACATCATTGAGGTACACTACAAGATGCTTACTATAGAATATGGCGTGCATCGGGCATAGCAGTTATCGTTCATTTACAGGAACACAAAAGAAGTTTTACAGGAAAATCGTTGGCAGTGTATTTTAATGATATTAAACCATTTCAAACATATTAAAATTGATATGCATCATTGAGGAACACTACAAGATGCTTACTTTAGAATATGGCGTGCGCCTGGCGGCGCATCGTACTTTTATCCCTAACCCACTTCGTTGTTTTAAATGCCAGTGATATGGTCATACTACAACTACATGTTGGTCTTCTGTCACCTGCGCACGATGTGCTGAAGTCGGCCGCGACGATAAATCTTGCGAAAGTCTGAATGCTGTGCAAATTGTAAGGGTGACGATACAGTATATTCTCGCTCTTGTCCAAACTGGATACGTGAAAAAGAAATTCTTGCAGTCAAAATCACTCAAAAACTTACTTACCCTGAAGCTCAAAAACTTGTCGAATCTAGAACACCATCTGTAGGGGTTTCTTATTCTAGTTTACTTAAGCAACAAACAAAATCCTTAAGACATATAAGCACTCAAACTGAATTCTCTTTACCACCAAATAATTCACATATAACACTATCCAGCAATATAAAGAAAAGACCCCGTAATATGTACTCTACCGCTTGTACAAGACTTATGCCTGCGCTCGAACTTTGGCCACCATCATCAGAACCACGTTTATCGTAAGTCACAAAAACTATCAAGTCAATCAAAAAAGCCGACCGAACATGAGTCGGAGCAAATTTTTGTTTCCCTTGCAAACAAATTACAAAATCCTGATGCTTCCCCAACACTGATAGAAAAACAAAAGAAATGTGCAGAGCAAGAAAAAAAGAAAAACCTCAACTGAAGCCTCTTCACAGTGGATAACTGTGAAGAGAAAAAACAAGAAATCATGTCTTAGCCCATTAATTACTAATATGAAGGATTCCAAACAGCTGCTCCACTATGTGGAAGAGGCTATGAAGTCTGACTCTTACAGTTATGACTCTGATGCAGATGAAGAAAATACTGTTTTTGAGGAGTTTGAGCTGACATGATTTTATTTTGTTTTTTAATATTCTGTGTTGTAAATAAACCTGTTTTTATGCTGCATTAGTTAGACATTTTATACTGTTTTTGATAAACTTTACTTTACAGACTGTAAAGATTTTCTTTGTGCTTTTTAAAATCACATTATGAAGTCATTTAATGATTTTAATTACATATATCATCTCATCACTTTTTTCACTAAACTGTGTTGTTTTATTTATTTAGTTTTTTTGGCAAGGTTTTAGATGACTTTTGAATAAGATTTTATGTTCTTCTTTCACTTTTTCCTGCCGCAGCATGTTCCAAAAGGGACTTTGTGCCATTAAACACCATTCAACCAACCAACCAACCATAAGACCCTCGAAAAATATCAAAAGCTGTTTCTTATTAAGCTAATCGAGGTTAAAGTGCTTAAATGATTATCCAGCAAATCGTCTATCTTATTTCTGGTATCTGTACTATCTCAGATTATAAAAATGCAGAAAACAGAACAAACAGACTAGTGGAAAGATTATGTATTAAGTAAAAAGGTTAAACATGAATATTTTACATTCGAAGGTAAGCAATTTTTATTTGCAACGGAGAATTATAATAATTATTATAATTATCCTCTTCAGTCCTGGCATTGCACAGTGTACCGAAACGATGAATTTACAGCACGACATAGGTGGAAATTGTATATATTTTCCCAAGGTTTGTCAACTATGTAGAGTTGTTCTGTAAGTTCCACAGCATGAGAAAACAAATATGTTTTTTCCCTTACATACCTTCTAGCCACTTTTTTAGAGAGAGGTGTATCGGATAAACAGGGGAAAATGGAACATGAGTAACTGATGAAAAATAAAATTGTTAAATGTAAATCCATTTTTAACACTTTCCAACCTAGTTGAAAAGTGTTTATGACTTCGGTTTGTCTGTCGTCTGGCCGTCTGCCGTCTGCCATCTGGTCGTCTATCCGTGCTCTAACTCACATAAATACATTTGGATTGCCTTGAAATTTTTGTATGTTATTGTCGTTTACTATAGCATGATCCCTATTGCAAATGAAATGTGTAGCACCTATAGTTTTTTTTTACAGGGATAGTCAAAAGTATTCTGTTACATTACAGTCAATGGGAAATAATCGTTTCAAGTGCATTTTGATGATGCTACGTCATTTGAAAGATGATGAAATTGATATATAATTAAGAAGCGGATTAAAACATGCTTTTTGTAGAACATAGATGCAAACCATCTTTATTCATTTACATGGTCAAACAAAAGAATTCCGTTACACATTGTTCTACGGGGGGTTCTACGGGGGGTTTAATTTAATGATGTTTCAGTATTTCAAACTGAAATGAAAATTATATGCATTACTGAGGTGCACTATCAACTGCTCGCTTAAAAGTATGGTGTGCATTGCATTTACCTTTCATGATTCATTGCATAACCGTTCATGATGCATTGCATTTACAGGGACGCACAAAAGATAGCGGTTATAGTTAAGGTGCGATAATTACAGTCTATGTGTGATAAGTGCGTTTTCAACTTTGGTTTGCGTTTTTAACCCTACAGTGCATAGTGTAGCCAATTGGCAACACTTTCTATTTAATTTTTAATAAATAAATAAAGTTCTTTGCAACCACTATATTTATATAGAAATATTAATCCTGTAAAAATAACATAAATATGCTACTAAATAAAGTTAAAATCTATCTTAAAATTTGTGGTGTCGAATTCTTAATATAAGTATAAAAAACACAATTCTAAAAGAAAAATTCACGCACTGTAGGGTTAAGTTTAACTAAATTTTTTCATAGTACGTGGTGTGTATAAATTCCGTTGATCATATACAGTGCTACACAAGGGAATTCGTAAGCATTACAGATTATGGGAATGAATTGCTTAAGGGTAATTTTTAATTGTGTTACGCATTTTCCTGCTGACTAATAAGACTAATAAGAGTAGATTAATAAGAGTTTGTGGAATATAAATAAATTCATATTCAGGGGTACGCAAAGAACAAGATATAGTGTCGTTTCCGTTTGTTAATTGCTGGATGTGAGTTTTAAGTTGTCTTATTGTTTGTCCCTTAAGTTGCTTTTTTGACATGAATGAATTTTTTACCTTTTAGCTTAATATGTGGTGCGTATAAAAGTCTTCAGATAATATACAGGGCTGCCCAAAAGATTTCGAGTTTATTTCCATTGATTGGCGAAAATTTCTAAATGTGAATTTTGTAACTGAACTAAATTTTGTCGTGCTATGTTGTATATATCCAAATCTATAGATCATCTACTGGTCTGCACAAAATAATTCGACTACTTTTTTAACAATGGAAGGTAATTTCAAAAACTGTATTTTTCAATGTGTTATATGTTTTCTAAAATGTTTACTGACCTATCTTCTTTCACCTTATTTATCGGTGAAGTTTTGATACAGTGTTTTGGATGTGTTGGAAAGTGTTTCATAATCTATGCTTGACGTATAATTTTTTGTTCTTGTTTATATTGTTGTAAATTATTTTTTTTTGCCTTGTGACTAATATTCTGAGCCTATTTTTTTTTTTTAATTAATTGGGTTTTGAAACCAATGTATTGTTTGTTTTTTTTAATGTTTTTCATTTTCAGCAATTTCGACTTGTAAAGTCAAGATCTCACTATAGCCCGCAAAATCGTTCATACAGTTCTCTTCTGTAGGCATTTTAGGAGTGAGAAACGTTCGGATTATCTGCATTCAGATGCAACTTTGGCAGTTAGCGGTGTTTAATTGAATGAAAGTCCACTTAAAAAACATGCATCTGCACCGACTACATTTTTTTTTTAAAAAAAAGGATACTTCTTTGTTTAAAAATAACTAAAATTTGAGATTTTTGACGAAAAAATATATAAAATTAACACTTTATATAAAATTAACAAAACTGGCCGTGATTGGGAATTGTCAACCGACTCGAAAAACGTTGAAAACCGCTTTGTCAATGTCTTCAAAAAAAGCCATTTCGTCGGAGTGTGAGTTGCCTCAGTGAGACATTGAACAACACTTTTTAAATACTTCTAGATTTGTCGAAATTACTTCTAGATCTTGTCAATCGATGTATATTATAACCATTGATTTATCATTTGAAACATGCTTGAAACTATTTTACAGTCACTTGAAAGTGGCTTTTGAGGGCTCAGGTAATGTTGATTAAATTATTAATAATGATGCTAAACATTGTTACTATACTTATTTCTGAACATTCATAATTGCTAACGATATTATTTCATTTGTTAGATTTCATCCCCATTAATTACAGTCAGTATTGTAAGTTAAATGGAGTCACTGGAGGTTCATTGGAGGTTGATTTTCATATCCAACAGAGTGAAAAGTACCCAGGCCAGGAATTGAACTCGGGACCTTTCGCGTAAAGTGGCAACGATCTGTTAACTGAGCTATCTTGAACGATTCTGTTCGACACAATTCACTCCCTCTTTAGCATAATCTTCTCTTTTGCAGTATAGATGTCATATTCATGCCATTGAACTCTGTTATCAGTGGGATACAATATCTGTAATCATTACGTACATTACCCTGGGATAGAAATATATGCAATCATTAAATATATTACCACGGAATATAATATACAGGGTGGCCTTTAAGGCTGCTCGTCAGTAAACTTCCCGATTCCCCTCGCTAATGTTATTCCTATGGGCGTAGGATGCATTCGTATTTTTAAAATATCTCCTCGGAAAATTAATATTTTTAACTTCTGTTTTCTTTGTATTGTTCTTAAAGAATGTCTCTTTTTTTCTTAGTTGTCAATTTTTTTTTCCTAAAATATATACTTAATTTTATATGAAATGTTAAAATCGTATTCAGTTTCGCTAAGATTTTAACACATAAAAATATAAATTAAGCACATAGTTTAGAAATATTTTGATAACTAAGAAAAAAAAGAGACATTTTTTAAAAACAGTATACACAGGAAACAGAAGTTAAAAATATTAATTTTTCGAGGAGATATTTTAAAAATACGAATGCATCCTACGCCCATAGGAATAACATTAGCGAGGGGAATCGGGAAGTTTACTGACGAGCAGCCTTAAAGTCTGTCTACCCCTATTAACTTCATAATGACGACAGCAATAGCCATGAACGAGGGGTCTAAATATAGTAAAGTGGCTATGTGCTACGCAATAAAACCACTTACAGTGCCACCAAGCTGTAAATGGCAGAGTTAGCAATCTTATCTCGAAAACGGCATGAGATAGGAGACAAAAATCAATTACAAAGTTGTAGAGCATCCTCGAGTTAGTATTAAAAAAGTCTATGTAAAAATAACTTTATTAGAAGCCTTGAAATGTAATTTTTTCATATTCAATTACCAGCTTAATACGCCTTTAATCACATGCACAAGTGTGGAAATGTAAGACAGACGCACATTTATTAATAAAATAACACATGTAAGCAAGGTACAGTTTACTTTAATAAGAAAATGAAGTTAAGTATACTCAATGTGTCTATCATCGGAATATATGCAGAATGCATGATGCATTGCTGCAGATGGTGGAACTTTTTGAGCACACTTAAAGTGATTTTCTTATTAAAATAAACTGTACTGATCTTACATGTATTATTTTTATTTTTTAATGTGAGTCTAACTTACAATACCACACATTTGGATGCAAAAAGGGGCGTATTTAACCTGGTGATTGGATTTAAAACATCTGCATTGCAGGACTTCTAATAAAGTTATTTTTACACGGGGGGGGGGGGGGGTGTAAGACATTCCATACTAAATCGAGAACGCTCTACAACTTTGTAATTGACTTTTTATTGTATCAATCACCATTTTTGAGATACAAGCGCTAACTTCACCGCTTTATGACAGGTGGCGCTGTAAGTGGCCTCATCGTCTAGTGCATAGACACTTAACTAATACCTAGACATCACATTCAGGATTATAGCTGCCACCGTTCTGAAGTTAAGGAGGGTGGACATGTCTCCAGTGGGCACCCTGTATATTGTATTCCATGGTAATATAGTTAATGATTGTATATATTTGTATGTAATGATTACATATATTATATTCTATGGATAATTGGGTTCCATGGGAAGAATACTTCATCTAAATCGTTGCGGTTGCAGAAGAAATTATTATAGCAATCAGGGAGTGAATTGTGACTAAGGGATTACAATCCTGAGATCCCGGATGATTTTTTATCCCGAAAATCCCGGAATTACCTTAAGCCAAATCCCGAGATTTTCTGGATTAATAAAAACCGACGGCATGCAGAAAGCTATCATTCCACCTGTACAAAAAACGAATAAAACAGAGTCTAATTTTTCGAAGTCTTGCCACTCATAATTATAATGGAAGAGCTGCTTGTAATGGTTCATTCAAAGATTAGTACATTTCTTTAAAATAAAATTTTCTTTTCAAATACTTAGACAATTGTCTATAACAATAATAGAAAAAAATTATATTAGAAGTTTAACAATCTGAGGAAAAAAAAATTATATATATATATATTATATATATATATATTATGTGTGTGCAGAAATAATTTAACAAATAGTCATAAGCATTGTATCACAGAAGGCGATGTTGAGAATTACGTAATTTAAATTATTTATTGAACTTTAAAAGAGCTTGCCAGACTATACAATTGAGATATGCTGGGAGCTACATTTTCTAAATTTTTAACTTCTTCAGGATAAGCGTCGCGCACAAAGATAGTACGTAGATGTAATGACACAAATGATGCGTAGAATTCTCAACTTTTCCCACCAATAACTTTGTGTAATAATTTTCTTCTTATTTATCTCAGAATTTATGAGATAAAATTAGTTAAATATTTCTATTTGAAATTATTGGGGCTTAAATATTAAAAATTATAAAAGGGGTGCCCGTCGCGAAGTGGTTAATAAAAGAGTTTTTGGAAACAATTAGAATTGTTTACTGAAGGATTAAATAACGCCTATAAAAAGAATGTATTGAAAAAAATATAAATAACGGAAAGCAAAACTAAATGATATACGACACAGCAGTGAAATATCATTAAAAAAACTAAAAATTAAAAATACTGAACATTTTGAGATCTATGTATTAAAACAATGTGAATTTTTACGTCCACTAAAGAGCTAGATTGTCTTTTAGAGAGTGGGTGAGCCTGCTACTATTATTTAGAATATTAATGTGCGTATAAGTATCATGTGTTTTGGCAATAGCCTGATTTGAGCATGTTACCAACAACTGTCTTCCAGGAGGACTTTCTGGAGAGAAAGCACTCAAATGCTCATTTTACTAGCCAAATATTGAAAATTTTACTCACCCATAGCATTCGTTCCCATTAGTCGTATGGAATCTATCAAAAACCAAATTTACATCTTACAGACTAGTATTATCATCACATTGACTTCTCTTGTAAAGGCAATGTCTAAATGATTTTTCTTAAAACCACTGCATCGATAAGGCATATATGAAATACATTTTAAAAGTGATTTAAAAAAATTAACTCTTTACTGATGTTTTATACAACGATTTAGTTACAAATAAAAAATAAATAGGTTAACATTATAATTAATGCAGACTATTATAATTTTTAATTAGTATTATTAAATAATAATTACAAGTATATTTATAAAACAAAAAAATAAAAAGTAAACGTAGTTCGTCCCGGTCTCGAACCCGGGCCCGCGGACCAACGAGCAGACGCCATAACAACTGAGATACGACATACGACCAACACTTTGTTACAAAGTAAGTATTTAAGTTGTGTTAAAATATTAGACCCCCTATTTCACGAGAACTAAGGAGCGTTGTATAAAATCCGTGGAACCTGAGACTAAGGGGCTTCTACCCTACAACATATATAAAAATAATCAAAATTTGTGATTACCAAACTTGGTTCTCTCCTTGTTAGTCAGAAACATGCAAATAGCAAGGCTGAACAAGCTCTCATACGAAACTGTATTATAAATATTTCTTAGTGTTATCGTCTATTATTGTTAAATATGTTCAAGTTCAGCATCTATCGTTATTCCAAATAAATTTTATTTTGACAAGGAAAAAAAACCATGAATATTATTATTTTATTATCACATTGGAAAATAAAATCAATAGTATAGTTGATTAATTGCAGTTTATCATAAATTTCGAAAAGAAAATAAATTTTAAATTTTCTGTTTTAGGTAAAGTTAAGGAGAGTGATATATTTATTCGGAAATCTAAATTATATTTCTAAGTAAATTGTCGTTTATAAAAGATTGCTGTTATTAAAGAAAAAAAATAGTAATATTGGAAAAATTCTCCTTTGCAAAATACCGGGATCAGTCTCGGCATTTCATTTATCCAGCCCCGAAATCACGGGATTATAAATTAATCTCGGGAATGGATTCCCTAATTGTGACGATCAGAATCGTCCATTGTCGCACAATTGGCACAGTAAGCCAAAAGTTCGCAGCTTCGATTCCTGACCTGGATTTTTTTCACCCAGTTGGATATGAAATTCAACATTTAACCTTCAATAATGACTTATATTTATTCAAATAAATATTATAATCACCGCAAAATATTCAATATCTTTTTACAGCGTTTTGATGCCAATTTAATGAAGGTAAATTACTTACTAGATTTAAAAAAAAAAAATGCTTTAACCTGTTGGGGACGAGCGACAGGTATATGTGCCGCATAAGATGCTCAGAATCTTCGATTATGCCTCCCAGTTACTTTTTATTGCATTTTTTGCCTTATTTAATGATAGCATTTCTGCGAGATATGAGAGCTTGTTCAGCCTTGCTATTTGCATGTTTCTGACTAACAAGGAGAGGACCAAGTTTGGTAATCACAAATTTTGATTATTTTTATATATGTTGTAGGGTAGAAGCCCCCGTAGGCGAAAATTTCTGTTTTGAAAAACCGGTGGTAAAAGATTAAATATTCTATAAAGGGACGCTCGTCGCGAAGGGATTAAAAAAGGGAAAAATCTGCATACCGATGTCTATTATACCAAAGTTCATATTTTTAATATTATACAATTTTTAAAATAAGGATTTCTATGACCGAAAAATTTTACATTAAGAATTGTCTTTGGAAGCATTTGCCTAACATTTATTAATAAACAATTTAAAATTAGAAGTGCACTGGCACTTCGAAGGGACGATTTAGGGGTTAGATATTCTTCCAGGGTGCTAAAAAAAATGTCTGATAAGCGATGAACTAGTGACGCGCATAAGGTCAACGTAGGAATATGACAAACAAAAATAAATTTAACACACAGTTCTTTCAAGATTTCGTAAAATCCTTTCTTCATAAAATATCATCTTCATTTAATTCTTTCTACAATGTAAAATGAAAGAAAGAGAGGGCGAGAAACAGCAGCGTGTGTTGTTTCTCTGTCTTTCACTAACTTTTTTTATTTTTTAACTTTACACTGAAAAAACGGAAGAAGCTATTTCTATGAATCCTTGTTATATCCGTACGTTAAATATCTTTTGTCTGTTCGTTATTTTCCTTATGTTGGATTTACACGTAGCATGTTTACCAAAAATCCATTTTATACACATGTAAAGCGACGAATGTCTTCATTTTATGTATATATTGACGATTCAGACCCCTCCTAGACGGAGAACTTGGATGCATTACTGTATTTGTCTGACAGAAACTAATTATATCATTATATTGTAATTCATTTACCACAAACAATTTCTTATTTTGTCTCCTGAACTTTTACTACTTTAAGCGAGTAGCAAATGATGGCCGGGCAAATATTTTCAAACCTAATTTAATTAAGTATTTATTCGGCCTTCGTGTGACACGTGCGTTACACTCGAAGGTGCAATAGTAATTTTTTTTATTTTTTCGTATATAACTTATGATAAGAGTTTTAACATAATGGCATATTCTAAAATGTCCTTGTCGATTCCAATCGCTGAAACTGTTTTGAAGGGCACGTGATTCCTCAAACCAGCTTCTTAAAAAAATAATAATCAACCAAACCTGGCAAAGAAGAAAGTTCTTCCTGTTTGCTCAAGAACTAGTTTAAAGCCCTTGCAGTAGATAGCGGGTAGAAAATTTACTCGAGGTTATATTTTACCCCACATTTTCTTGTTTCTGACCTATTGCATCAGAGATGTCAAAAAGACCTGTATTGGAACAAGGTTTGAGAGTATACTCAAGCTGAATATAAAGTAAATATAGTGGGCTTGACCTTCTAAATTAATCTACTAATGGTTTAATATTTGTAGCTCGTAAAATGTTTAATATGTTATTTGAAATGAAAATAAACTCAATTATGTATGCAGGGCCAAATTTAGAAAATTGGGGGCCCTAGGCACTCACACTTTAGGGCAATGGCGTAGTGTAGAAAGGTCTAGAGAAGTAATTGCTATGAACAACACAAAATGTTAGTGTCGCCAAAAAATACTGACCAAAAACCTGTAGCACAAGAACTCTAGTAGCTACTAAGGAGGGATACAATATTTTAGATTTTCCCAGGCACTCACAATCCACCTTGCGTCAATGCTCTCAAAACTCCCACAACTTGTCTTACGTTTACTAATTGATATGATATCTTTGAATAATGTATCAAACATTTCCTTGGCTAAAACTCCACATATCATACAAGTGAACATAAAGTTTTATTATTTAAAAAAAAAAAAAAAAAAAAAAACCTTGAGAATAAGAGAAAAATTGTGTTACATCTTGTTAGTCTATTACAATATTAAATTGTTTTCTATCTTTCGTATCATATAGATGGTACAAAATTTAAGATTGAATTTAAATTTTGGCGGCCTTAGTGGAAAATCAGGCCCTATCTGTAAGTGTTCAAATGATAGTTTAATCGTCATTCGAATGACATAAAATGTGAACTTGATTAATCGAGTAATAAACTGAAGATGGATCACGTGAAGTGAAATATCATGTTTTCATTCCCAAAACATCGTTGATTAGCAGTTTAACAACTCTTGAATATAGTGAGTGATCAACACTTAATATGATAGTAATTGACTTTATCACTTGTTATCAGAATTGGGAAGGACATCTGTTTCTTCCACTTATTATTATAATTTTCATTTGCTTAATGCAATCATAATCAGCTTGATATATGACTCTAGAGCCATGAGAAGGAATCACGAGCTCTGAGTAAAAACTTTATCAGAACCCATAGTCTTAGTAAAGCACTGTACTATACTTTAAAATTGCTAAACAAAATTCTTTATTATTTTTTTCCCGCTTTTTTTTTATAATTCTACTGTAACAATAAATAAACAAAAGTCTTTTTAAAAATATCTTCCTACATAGAAATAAATATTAATCCTAAAACACTCCTTCATGACAACGTTTCGTGATTTTCATGTCCCTGAAAATCTGATTAAAATAGCAATTCTTTTTTATCTATACCCAACCACTGGCAGAAATTTTTCAAAAGTCACCATTCTTATTATTTTAAAATATCATTGCACAACTATGGCAGAAAGACATGAATTCTGCTTAGTGCTCGCGAATATACGTTTAATACGTTTAAAATGTATTGTAACCGGTAACGATTTTGGATAGGTATAATATGGAAAAAAGGCTTAACTACGTATAAGTTTAAACGTATATAAACGTATATTCGCGAGCACTAATTCTGCTCTCAAGCGATTCTGGGAAAGGACTTCAAGCAGAAATCGAGGATAGACAAGGATCTTCCACGGCTTCTTATGTTACTAACAATGAAAAAAAAAAAAGGATTCAGAATCAGATAGAATATTTCTCCTTATATTCCAGCAATAACAATTCATTTCCCTTTCAAACGGATTTTTAAAGTATTGTAAAACACTTTAAGAAACTCAGACTCATGGTTCGGTGATATACATCAATGGCTATATATCGCGATATGTATATCCGATATTTATTTTCAAAATATCATGATGCCTGATATTTCCGATATTTTCATATATTTAATATTAATTTTCAAAATATCATTATGTATATTTTTAATATTTTCAGTCAAAATAAGTGTAAATGAATTTTTCAACTGTTATTAACTGTGTTGTTCTGTAGATAAAGAACTTTTCCCTCTCGCAGTGACTTTTACCCCCTTCCCTTCAAAAAAGAAGAAACAAAGAAATCCCCAAGATTTACGATTGAAGCCGAATAATTGTGTAATTTAGATAATCAGTTATTTACAGCTTCATTAGAAAGAATATTTTGTGGTTTTGGGTTAGTTCAGCTTAAATAACTGCACAACAGTTTAGGGAATGAAAAAGCAGACAAGCTTACATTTATGTTCGAAATTTACAATTAAAAAAAAATATTTTGTTGCATAAAACATAAAATTTTCTTGATATTTAATACTTTTTTTTTTTTTTTTTTTTTTTATGGGTGTAAAAAGCAAATTGTTTCTGCTTTCGAGTAGTTGATCTTCAATTCTGTTACATAAAAAAAAAGACATTTGGAATATTATTTTATTAAGTTTGCATGTTAAGTGCAATATATTTTAGTTTCTAATTCATATTACGTCTGAAAATGTTTATAATCAGCAGTAAGTTGGCTATTTTGAAAACATCAGATACATATGAAGAATATCGGATTTATATCAAAAATAAATACCGGATATTTTGATATTTTTGAAAATATCACGATATTTTAAGAATCCTGCTTAGACTATATTCTTAATTTCTCAAACAGCAAGTTTTTTTTTTTTTTTTTTTTTTTTTTTTTTTTTTTAATTTAAGTATTATAGTCTTCTTAAAAATAAATGTGCAACGTTAAATTAGCACAAATTAAAATCATTTCTAATGGCAAACAGCTGTTTCAGAGCCCTTAAGCTCCATCTTCAGTGCCAACTCAAAAGGTAAAAACGAATTAAAAATTCCTAGGCCATGACCGCTTGCCTGCCATCTCTCGCCCCGCGGCCAGATGAAATGGCGTTGAATTTTTCAAAACAACAGCGGAGACGAGGAAACACACGTGACAGAGAGACCAATAGGAACACTCCGCCGACCGGGAAAGTTTAAGTGTGGAGGCGAATAAAGGAGGGGGGACGAAGAGAATGAACATGAACTAAGCGAAACGCAGCCAGACGTTTGAAACGCTTTGTACGGCAGAGAAAAAACCAGAAAGGGGGGGGGGGGGCAGACATTTGAAAAATTTGGTGTACTAGACAAATCATGAATGATTATAGTCTTCTAACTACTTCTAACAGTACGCATGTTCTTACGTCATGGCGTTCATTATATATCCTATTGCTATGAAATACTCAATTAACACAGGAACTTTTGAAGGATTTACTTTCAAAAAATTAAACGATTTTTAATTTTTAAATGTATAAGAAAAGTAGTAGGAAAATGACAGTTCTGGCTCAGGAGGAGGCACTGAGGCACCGTCCCGCCACCTCTTGCCGTGCCGCCTCCTCCCGCACCTTCTCCCATCCACCATCCTCTCGTGCCACCGCAACCCGTCCTTCCGCCGAAACCGATTCGAGCGCCCCCTAGCAAGAAAAAAGGGTTAATTTTCAATTGTAAGATCAGAGATGAACGTAAGAACTCTAAGATGAGGTTAAATGAACAAGATTATCATACCTACTATAATATGAATATTAAATTTATATATTAATTTTGAATGACGAACATCGGAATGAGTATTACTAATTAAGCGAAACAATGGAAAAATATCAATTTTAAGGAAAAAAGGCCAATTTCTTAAGAATTTTTCAACTATAAGATGACGTTATCATCTTATAAGAATAAATTTAAACTTAGTTTTTGTTTAAATTTAATTTTAGTTTTTGAACAATCATCATATTAATGAGTACTAATAATTAGACAAGACAATGCAAAATATCCATTTTTAGGAAAAAAGACGATTTCTTAACAATTTTTCAACTATAAGATGATGAGGAGAGGATATCGAACCATAAGCTGAAGATTAAACATATATATTAATTTTTGAATGACAAACATCTTAACGAGTATTAATAATTAAACAAAGGAAAATATTGATTTTAATGAAAACTGCTGATTTCTTAAGAATTATTCCACTATAAGATGAGGATATCAACTTATAAAAGGAAATTTAAACTTATATTATAGTTTCTGAACAATGGGCCCCTTAATGAGTATATTATTAATGAGTATAATAATTAAGCAAAAAAAATATCAATTTTCAGAAAAAATGCTGATTTCATAAGAATTTTTATACTATAAGACGAGGTTATCAAACCATAAGATGAAGATTAAACATATATATATATATTAATTTTGATTGACAAACACTTTAATGAGTATTAATAATAAAACAATGAAAAATATTGATTTTAATTAAAAAAATGCTGATTTCTTAAGAATTATTCAACTATAAGATGAGGATATCAACTTATAAGAGGAAATTTAAACTTATATTATAGTTTCTGAACTATGGGCACCTATATGAATATATTATTAATGAGTATAATAATTAAGCAAAAAAAATATCAATTTTCAAGAAAAAATGATAATTTCATACGAATTTTTCAACTATATGATTAGCTATTCTTGCTGTAAAGGAAAATTACACTAATATTTTAGTTTTTGAACCGTGGTACATAGAAAATATTCAAAATTTGAATGATTTTTACCGAATTAATTGATTTTTTCATGCAATAATAGACGTTTACCAAGCAATTACCTAATTTTACTGTGTATACTTGATTTAATTCTTTTTATACTGTACGTAACATAATTTTTTTATATTATTTAGACTTGAAATAAGCGACCATATTTAAGTAGAAACCAGCTATTTATTTATTCTCAATACACGTAAACATCTAAAGGTGTTGCTATTTCACGCTCCTCATTCCAAAGGGGTAAAATACAATAGAGTCGTGCTTTTCTTCAAGAAGTGCAGAAATATCCTCCAACGGTTATAATCATTAGAAAAGAAAATTGACGAAAGTTAAACTTATATTTTAGTTTTTTGAACAACCAACATCTTATAGAATGTTAATAATTAAGCAAAAGCAAAAATGTCAATGAAATATTTTTACCAAGACCAATTTTTAACCACCCGCTTACGGAAAAAAATATTTTTTTTTTCCGTAAGCGGGTGGTTAAATTAATTTAAATTAGTGCGTAAAATTAATTTAAAATCATATATGATTTTAAATTAATTTTACGCAACACTGTAAAAAAAAATTCGGAAAAGTTTCCGGTAGGAATAGGATTTCCAGTTGCCCGTATAGTACAGGAAACTTTTCCGAAACAACACGGAAAAAAAAACGGAAAAAAACGAAAGTTTTTTCTTTCCGTCAGGAAACTTTTCCCGTTTGATTCAGAAACTAATCTTTAGACACAGAATAAATTCCTGGGTCTTACGGAAATCTTTCCATTCACATAAAGAAACGTTTTGGAAGAATGGAAGAATAAATAGAAAGTATTCCGTTTAAAAAAGGAAAACTTTCCATTCACATAAAGAAACGTTTTGGAAGAATGGAAGAATAGATAGAAAGTATTCCGTTTTAAAAAGGAAAACTTTCCATTCACATAAAGAAACGTTTTGGAAGAATGGGAGAATAGATAGAAAGTATTCCGTTTTAAAAAGGAAACTTTTCCGAATCAGTCAGTAAACTAATCTTGAAAAAATTAAAAATTCCTGTGTAGAATAGAAACTTTTTCTTTGCTTTACGGATTTTTTTTTCATTATGATCGGAAAATTTTCTGTATTGTAAAGAAACTTTTGTTTTGAAGAGTAGGAACATTAACGGATGAAAATATTGCTTTTGGACACTGTTTTGATTTCCTTTTATCTCAATTAAATATTATTAAGAACTTTTTTGAATACATACACACATTTTAAGTATTTGTTATCATAAAATGCATTACATGTAATGCATTTTATGATAACAAAATGCATTTTATGATACGAAATGTGTGTATGTATTCAAAAAAGTTCTTAGTAATATTTAATTGAGATAAAAGGAAATCAAAACAGTGTCCAAAAGCAATATTTTCATCTGTTATTGGTCCTACTCTTTATAACAAAAGTTTCTTTACAATACAGAATCAGCTTGAAATGTTATTTATTTGTTACAAGTATACTGATGCGCTCATGGGTATAATATAACTAAATATTCAGATGATGCTAAACCAGTGTTGAATTCAGAGCCTTTTCTGCGGCTCCGGCGGGGAGGGGGGAGGAATTATATATTTCCTTTTTGGAAATTGCACTTTTTAACCATTAAAAGCATAATATCTCAAATCTTCTGGGGGGGGGGGATTTCAATGTTCCAGGGGGGTCCCAGCGGGCCACCCCCTGAATTCAATACTGTGCCAAACAACTGTTCAATATTACTAAAAAAAAGGGACAAGCCTGTATCCTCAAAAAGCTCAAATTTATTCCACTGGGTGTAGCACAAGTATGAAACATGTTCTATGCATATGAGGTGTATGCAACTACTTTGAAGTTTATTGTTGCTGGAAAGAATTTCTATAGCTATATTTCTAAAACAAAGGACATACAAAACTCATCTTTTTAAATCATAATATTGCCCCACCCCTCCTTAAAAAACAGAAATAGCCATATTTGACTGAAAATTATCTTCTTCCAATAATAGGTTTTAAAAAAATAAGCTTAGGGGGTCGTCATCATTCTTAAATTGTACCAAACTCCAACTTTTCAATACATACACCTAATTTTGACGTTATACATTTTTTTTTCTGTAAATTTCTCCCAAGGATACGAAACAAGAAATCACTTGGTCAAGTGGTTTAAGAAATATGAAGGTTTAAAATTTGGAAGTCTTAATGTGAAATTAATTTGCAATTGATGAAAAACAAATTGCAATGCGGGTAGCTTTTTAAGCGTAATTCAAAAACTACTTGACATAATAATTTTGGATTCGCTTATTTGAAGATTTTTCAAAATCTATTTGTTAAAATTGTATAGATGATGTTTAGTTCTCTCTTATAAAAAAATAAAAAAAAAAAAAAAATGTATTTTTAAATTCATTTCAAAAAAGAAAAAAAATAACCTATGAATTTCTAATAGAGGTGGATTTCTGGAGGCTTCAAATATGCAAATCCAAAATCACAGATAGTTGGTAAGTAGTTTTTGAGTTATGCTTAAAACATAGAATTATATGAGACTTATTTCTAAATTTATCAATGTATTTATCAATGCTGTAACTATTTGAGTTTTCACGATAGTTCACTGGTCTTTTTATATGAGTTGCCCTATAGTATTGCTATCAAATCATAACAAAAATGTTTGCTGTAGTTTGCGCATGCGCAGTTAAAATTAATTTCATAAAAATACCTATATCTCATCAAATATTCAATATATTAATATTTTAATCACAGTATACTATTTCTACGATTCTTTCTCAAGTTTTTGGAAAGTGGTGTTAAATTTGGCTGAAAACTCTGCATGTTATAAAAAAAACTTTTGAATTTTTCACAGAAACGTTAATATATTCACGAATATACATGCTATACTTACAAAAAATGCACACAAATGTTGAACAGAACCTACATAGTCATTTACTACAGTGACAGACCATTTTTAGCATTTTTCGTTACTTGGGTGATCGAAAATATTATTTTATTATTAAAGTTATTATCCCACCCCCCATAGTTGTCCTCGCGATAAAATATTCACTGAAAAACATCAAGTCAAACATGTTCTTTACATCCTCAAAGCTTAAGGGCATTCCGGGCATTTACTCACGAGTTTCAGTAAGATAATTGACGAAACGTCTGAAATCGGTCACTGCCCCTTAATTTCTGGACACCAGTGTAATATTAATAAAGTAAATCTAGAAACTTTTGAAGCCATGTAACTTATAAGAATATATATACAGAATTCAGCTAATCCTAATAAATAGCTTGATGATAAACAAATTTTAGAAGCCATGCAATTTGAAAATGTACAAGACTTTGAACTTGAAGCTCAACTGAAAATTATATAACAAAAAGCCTTGCTAAATGAAAATCCTTTTTAAAAACAGGGTTCGTGATTTTACTTATTTATTTAATCAAAAAATCATATATGTTTTTAATTATTTAAATCAGCTATTTTTTTAAAATTCAAAATACAATTTTAAAATTATACATTTTACAGTAAAATAAACTTTACTAAATAATTAAAATTAACAATTAGAAGTGTCCATTTAAATATATTTGAAATTAAAAAAATATATAGAAACTCATTCACTTGGTTAAATTAAAATATTTTAATCATATAAATAGTTAAAAATATACAGTTTAAAAAAATGGAGCTACAGAAAAAGATTTAATTTAGAAATGTGAATTCTCTTTTACTTTTGAAAACATGAAATAAATAAAACAAATTGTCTTGTGTCATCACTTATTTACAAAAACTGCAATTTAACAGATATCCTATTCTGTATAAAATACATATACCACCTTGAATTACCCCTTTGATAAAATAAAAAGCATATGCACTCTGCAGTACTAAAAGCTAAAGCTTTTTGTTCTGACCAAATTTCTTTATTCATTTAATGAATTTAGAGCATATATTAAACACACTTAAGATGGTTATGATTATATTTTATAAATTTCAATGGATATGAAAAAAATATTCTTTGTTATTAAAATGTTTGAAAAGAAACACCAATTTTCCAGCTTTATGAGTTCCTAAGCGATTACAGAGTTTACAGTGAATTAAAGTTTGATTTATTTGAATTTAAAATAAAGATAATTAAATCAGGCCTTTTTTTAAGATTTTAAAACTTTAGTTGTTTATGAGTTTACATTTGCAAGTAATTGAAATTGTATGAAAAAAAAAATATATAACATTTCAAAGTATATTACTTACCATGCAATCTTTATTTTCCGAATCTTTCCATAAATAAATTACGTTGGAATATTGAACCATTTGTTATTTACATGTGCACAATGAAGTCATGAGATATCTACATAAATATCAATAAATATACAGTTGACTGACCTATATTCATTTTACTATATTTATGAAGTCTAGTTGCCTATAAAAATTTATGTATATTTAAAGTCAAAATTTTATCATCATTAATGACAAAGAAAGAAATGTTTGTGAGTATTTTATTCTTCAATGTCAGATCACTTAATAGAAGAATATTAAAAATTACAAATAATTCAGGAAAAATATATAAAAAATAAGTGTATATTTAATAAAAAATCTGACTTCGCAAATGTGGTATGTGCTGTTTTTTTTTTAACTTAAACTTAGTAAAATAAATCAATCGCATTTAATCTGCACAAACATTAAATTGCACATACTAACAAAATACTATTTAAAAAAATATATATAAGTTACTCGATTTTTTTTTTCTGGCTAACTACAAAAGACAGAAAAAATAAAACAAACATTTATACTGAAAAATAACATTTATTTGCAACAAAACTATAAATCAAAATGTTATAATGAATAAAAATTACAGCAATACTGATATTACTTCCATTGACAGTTCTTGCCTTCGAATAGCTGCACTTAGTAAAAAAGTAGGCCTAGATTCTTTAATTTCTTCCAGGCCTTAATTGATTACACACTATGATGCTACCAAAACAAAATTGTCCTAGGACATTTCTCCGAAAAAACTGTCAAACCATCAATATTATTCGAGAACAGCATGATTTCCTTTCTTACATCATCATTCGCTATTAAGCAAGGATGATATGCTCTAGCTGGAATGCGACACTGATCACTGCAGTATTATCCTGCAATAATAACAATAATAATATTAATATATTTTTATTTTACTAATTTCTAGTGATCATGTATATTTAATGGGACAAAAACAGCACAACAGCAATGAATGATTAAGAGGACT
Source organism: Maratus michaelseni (assembly GCA_963931845.1). Lineage (NCBI taxonomy): Eukaryota > Metazoa > Arthropoda > Arachnida > Araneae > Salticidae > Maratus > Maratus michaelseni. Next base: position 254,360,136 of record OZ007599.1, read on the forward strand.
CTTCGTCTTCAGCGATAAGTATTTTTAAGAGCATAAAATTTGAAAATTTTCCTTTCAGTAAAAATTTCAAATTTCATAAGTTTTTAAAATACTTAAAAATTAAGGAAAATTATTAAAATGTACAATTTAAAAATGTTAATTTAAAGATGCACATTGGACATCTGCTTCCTGCTGGTGAAAGCTATATTTTGATAATTGTATAAGGGAATTTACTACCTCTTTAAAATTTACATAGGTTACCATGGGATTTCACGATCAGCATTAAATGAAAAAAAAAGCGTGCCACAGTAATATAATAGAACTAGTGGGTAAGTGTGATCGAACATCGCTCAAAGGGTTTCGTTTAATATTCTTTTCAAAACACTTTGTCCTTTCTTTAATAAATCCAAATAAATTTCATTTAGCATCAACAACAAAAAAAACTCATGTTTTTTATAAAGTAAAAATTTACCGGTTCTGCATGAAAACCCATTTCTTTAAATTAGGGGGTGGAGAATAGCCCCGTTCCCTCTCTTTATACTTCACCAATTAAACTTCAAAACTGATCAGGGAAGCACCTTATCAAACTGAACCTATATACAAAATTTGAAGCAAATCGGATAATTCTGTATGAAAAACCCATTTATCTAAATTAAGGAGGGGAGATTAGCCTCCCGATCCCCCCTGTATACTTTACCATTGAACCCCCAAAACTAATCAAGGAAGTGCCTTATAACAATGAACCTATATACAAAATGTGAAGCAAATTGGATAATTCTGCATGAAAAACATATTTATCTAAATTAAGGGAGGGATTGGACCTTGTTCCCCCTTTCTATACTTAACCAATGAACCCCCAAAACTAAACAGAGAAGCAACTTGTCACATTGAACCTATTTACAAAATTTGAAGCAAATCGGATAATTCTGCATGAAATACCCATTTATCTAATTTAAGGAGGGGGATTTGCCTCCCTTCCCTACCCTTTATACTTAACCAATGAACCCCCAAAACTGATCAGGGAAGCGCCTTATCAGAATGAACCTATATACAAAATTTGACACAAATCGGATAATTCTGCATTAAAAACCCATTTATCTAAATTAAGGGGGGATTGGACACAGTTCCCCCTTTATGCTTAATCAATGAACCCCCAAAACTGATAAGGAGAAGCGTCGTATCACAATTAACCAATATAAAAAAATTGAAGCAAATCGGATAATTCTGAATAAAAAAAAACATTTATTTAAATTAAGAGGGGGGATTGGCCCCCTGGTTTCCCCTTTATACTTAACCAATGAACCCCAAAACTAATCAGGGAAGCGACTTATCACAATGAGCCTATGTACAAAATATGAAGCAAATTGGATAATTCTGCATTAAAAACCCATTTATCTAAATTAAGGGGGCGATTGGACACCGTTCTGTTATTTATACTTAATCAAGGACCCCTAAAACTGATATAAGGAAGCGTCTTATCACAATTAACCTATATACAAAATTTGAAGCAAATCGGATAATTCTGCATAAAAACCCATTTATCTAAATTAAGGGGGGGGGAATATCCCACCGTTCCCCTCTTTACACTTAGCAAATGAACCCCCAAAACTAATGAGGGAAGCGCCTTATCAAAATGAAGCTTTATACAAAACTTAAAGCAAATTGGGTAATTTTGCATTAAAAACCCATTTATCTAAATTAGGGGTGATTAGCCCCTGTTCCCCCTTTATACTTAACCAATGAACCCCCAAAACTGATCAGGGAAGCGCCTTATCAGAATGAACCTATATACAAAATTTGAAACAAATCGGATAATTCTGCATAAAAAAACCCATTTATCTAAATTAAAGGGGTGATTGGACACCGTTTCCTCCTTTATACTTAATCAATCAACCTCCGAAATTGATATGGGGAAACGTCTTATCACAATTAACCTATATACAAAATTTGAAACAAATCAGATAATTGTGCATAAAAACACATTTATCTAAATTAAGGGGGGGGGGATTAGCCACCGTTCTCCTGTTTATACTTAACTAATGAACCCCAAAACTGATCAGGGAAGCGCCTTATCAGAATGAACATATATACAAAATTTGAAACAAATCGGATAATTCTGCATGAAAAACCCATTAGCCCCCAGTTCCCCCTGTATCTTTAACCAAAGAACCCCCAAAACTAATCAGGGAAGCGACTTATTAGAAGGAACCTATATACAAAATTTTTAGCAAATACAATAATTCTACATAAAAACCCCATTTATCTAAATTATGGGGGGGGGATTAGCCCCCGTTCCCCTCTTTATGCTGAACGAAATAACTCCCAAAATTAATGAGGGACGCACCTTATCACAATGAAGCTATATACAAAATTTGAAGAAAATTGTGTAATTCTGCATGAAAAACCCATTTACCTAAATTAGAGGGGATTAGTCCCTGTTCCCTCCTTTATGCTTAACCAATGAACCCCTAAAACTGAGCAGGGTACCGCCTTATCAGAATGAACCTATATGCAAAATTTGAAACAAATCAGATATTTCCGCATGGAAAACCCATTTATCTAAATTAAGGGGATATCAGCTCCCCGTTCCCCCCTTTGTACTTACCAATGAACCCCCAAAACTAATCAGGGAAGCGGCTTTTAACAATGAACCTATATACAAAATTTGAAGCAAATTGGATAATTCTGCATTAAAAACCTATTTATCTAAATTAAGGGGGGATTGGACACCGTTCCCCCCTTTATACTTAATCAATCAACCTCCGAAATTGATATGGGGAAACGTCTTATCACAATTAACCTATATACAAAATTTGAAACAAATCAGATAATTGTGCATAAAAACACATTTATCTAAATTAAGGGGGGGGGGATTAGCCACCGTTCTCCTGTTTATACTTAACTAATGAACCCCAAAACTGATCAGGGAAGCGCCTTATCAGAATGAACATATATACAAAATTTGAAACAAATCGGATAATTCTGCATGAAAAACCCATTAGCCCCCAGTTCCCCCTGTATCTTTAACCAAAGAACCCCCAAAACTAATCAGGGAAGCGACTTATTAGAAGGAACCTATATACAAAATTTTTAGCAAATACAATAATTCTACATAAAAACCCCATTTATCTAAATTATGGGGGGGGGATTAGGCCCCGTTCCCCTCTTTATGCTGAACGAAATAACTCCCAAAATTAATGAGGGACGCACCTTATCACAATGAAGCTATATACAATATTTGAAGAAAATTGTGTAATTCTGCATGAAAAACCCATTTACCTAAATTAGAGGGGATTAGTCCCTGTTCCCTCCTTTATGCTTAACCAATGAACCCCTAAAACTGAGCAGGGTACCGCCTTATCAGAATGAACCTATATGCAAAATTTGAAACAAATCAGATATTTCCGCATGGAAAACCCATTTATCTAAATTAAGGGGATATCACCTCCCCGTTCCCCCCTTTGTACTTACCAATGAACCCCCAAAACTAATCAGGGAAGCGGCTTTTAACAATGAACCTATATACAAAATTTGAAGCAAATTGGATAATTCTGCATTAAAAACCTATTTATCTAAATTAAGGGGGGATTGGACACCGTTCCCCCCTTTATACTTAATCAATGAACAACCAAAATTGATAAGGGGAAGCGCCTTATCACAATTAACCTATATACAAAATTTGAAGCAAATCGGATAATTCTGCATAAAAAAACCAATTATTTAAATTAAGGAGGAGGGTATTAACCACCGTTTCCCTCTTTAAACTTAACTAATGAACCTCCAAAACTAATGAGGGAAGCGCCTTTTCACAATGAAGCTTTATGCAAAATTTGAAGCAAATTGGGTAATTTTGCATGAAAAACCCCTTTATCTAAATTAGGGGGAATTAGCCCCCCGTTCCCCCTTATACTTAACCAATAAACCCTCAAAACTGATCAGGGAAGCGCCTTATCAGAATGAACCTATATACAAAATTTCAAACAAATCGGATAATTCTGCATAAAAAAACCGTTTATCTAAATTAAGGGGGCTATCAGCCCCCGTTCCCTCCTCCTTTATATTTAACCAATGAACCTCCATAACTAATCAAGGAACCGCCTTATCAGAATCAACCTATATACAAAATTTCAAAAATTGAAATCGGATAACTCTGTATGAAAAACCTATTTATCTAAATTAAGGGGGTGGCGAATTAGCCCCCCTTTCTGGCTTTGACAGACTGGGAGCTAAAAAAGGTTTCTATTACAATGATATTTCGGGTTCTGTAGACTCCAAAAGTAGCAGAATTTTCAATTTTTGCCTTACCTCGGGTTCTGCAAACCCCAAAAAGCTGAGTGAAAAGAAAGTGTATACTAAATGGAAAATATCAACGAGAGTTTTTAATTAAAAACAGTTTTCATCTATGCGGTATATAGTCCCAAAATAAAAATAATAATTCAGTTTATAAATTTAAAATCACATATAATTAATTTAATTTCACTTCGAATTGTCCAAAAAACAAGCTAGAGACTGAGTCAAGTCGGCCAGTTTTTTAGCGACACCAAATCTCCCCCCCCCCCCCCCCCCCAAAAAAAAAAAAAAAAAAAAAAAAAAAAAAAAACGTGCCTGACTTATACTTAGACTCCACAGCCCTGGAAGAAATGATTGGATGAGGACGTATCACAAAAATTCTAAGCTTTGAGATTACTTAGGAGTAGTGCTTGGAAGGGCACGCAAAAATGCTGTGCCTAGGACTCTGAAGTTTAAAGTTGGGTTCTAGTGACATTTATGATTTATATGTTGACATCATGACTCTTTTGAACATTTTTTTTTTCCTTGAAATTTGAACAGTATTAACACGTGCATTTAAATACATGACAAGATTTAGTTAAATGAAAGCAGAAATATGAAATAAAATCAAGTAAGAATTTTTTTTTGCTAAAACACCACATTTTTTTTTTTTTTTTTTTTTTTTTTTTTTTTTTTTTTTTTTTTAATGAATGAATGAAGAATTGAAGCTTTATATTTTTGAAGTAAAAAAAATTCAAGCCTTTTGAGGGTTTATTCTCCCTGAAGCCCATTCAATATAATTTTTCAAGACATGAGCACGAAATAAAAATCAGAACAAAAAATTGCATTCCTTTCCACATGTGACATGATGTTCAGCAGTGGAAATCTCCCCCATCCATCTCTACTGACAAAAATTCCCTGTTTGCTTTTTTTCTTTTTCTGTTTATTTTAAATTATTAGAAAGATTAAATGTCATTTTTTATTTTCAAAATAATGTAAGAAAAATAAAATTTAGCCAATTAAACTTGAATATCCAGGGCGAGGCAGTTGATCTCTGCTGCCCAAGATGTAAGCTTCTGCATGCAAGCTTTTACAGCATGAATATAGATAATATCAACCTCAAGATATTCAGCATATTCAACTTTACGTTTGTTACAACTAAAATTTTGTCTGATATGCAAAGAATACTGAAATTTATTTTACCATATACCAATACAAATTTCATTATATCGTCCTAACATAAAGTTCTCAATTTATTAATTAACATTATAGAATTTAAAGGATTCCCCTTTTCAATTGAATTTTAATACACTACAAATAATTAGGAATGTAAAGAATATTCGACCACTATTCGGTATTCGGCTTAATGGGCCCTTTTGCCGAATATTGAACAGATATTCTGCCGAATACCTGTAGCCGAATATATTTAGATATATTGTCGAATACTTGCTTATTTGGCCGAATATTCTAAGATATTTGGTTAAATAAGTTCCAGAAAAAAAATGTGATTTTAAATATTTTTAACAAACAATATTAAAGAATGATATCTAAATACATTAATTATTATAAGAAAAATAAATCCTAATACTTACTCAATTTTAAAGCTTCATGACAACTTATAAATAACTGTATATAATGAAATTAAAAAATATTTTTCTTGCTGCATATTTAGGCATCATATGAATTTAAGTAAGTATTGCAACATTAATTTATTTTACATTAAAATGCAAAATATATACTGCATTTAAAGTTTAAATCTCTCTCTCTCTCTCTCTCATTAGTGAATTAAAAAAAATTCACTTTATATCTATTTTTTTAATCTGATTTATAATGATGATAAGTTTCTTAAACAATAAAATTCATAAATATTAAAAACAAATATTTTACTGTCTTGTAAAGATGCTTAATCTTTCACAAATTAAATCATTTTTCTAGCTTTTAGTTTTACTTTTAAATAATAAATATATGACTATATAATTACTTTACTAATTAAAAATTAAACATTAGATGTTGATTAAACGAACTAATGAGTTTGATACATTGAAAAGAAAAAAACTATTACCTATACTGAAAAAACATTTAATGAGTTACTTCAAAATAACATACAGGGGTAACAAAATTATTTATCACTGTAAAGCCTGAAATTGTGATGCAAAAATAACTTTTCAGCATTTTCAGGAAGAAGTCTGTTTCGTTTGGTTTCATATATATTACCAGCTTCAGAAAACAAACGTTCACTATATACCGTGCTTACATACATTCAGCTGTCATGATTTTTGAACACTCAAACAAAAAATTTATTTCAATTAGTCCTTAATTTAATTTTTGATTTTAAAATTGGAAAAAAAAATAAACAAATAAAATAATTTTTTTTTAAGTCAGTATTCGGCCGCCGAACATTCGGTATTCGGCTAAAACTTGGCCGAATATTCGGTATTCGGCTATTCGGCCAAATCACTATTCGTTACATCCCTACAAATAATAAAATGTAAAATTGATTCTATAATAATGCAGTACCTGAAAAAAGACAATATGATTCTGATATAGCATCGAACATAGAAAAATATCATCAATTTATTTTAAGATCATAGGTATGTTATTGATGTCTTCAGTGTTGAATTCAGACATTTTTCTCCGGGAGGGATTTCTGTGGTTCCGGGGGGGGGGATTTCAATGCTCCGGGGGGACTGTCCCCCCACCCCCTGAATTCAACACTGGATGTCTTACAGAATTAAAGAAATAAACAAGGAATTTAATTTAGAATAAGTTAAAAACTATTTAAAAAAACAGCCTACAAAAACTAAGTTTCATTAAGATAATATCTAAGTTAGAAATTTCTGGCACATCAAAATATTTTTTACTTCGGGGATATTTTTCTCATAAAAAATAAATTGAGCGAGAAATAAGATAACATGCATTTTATTTCAGGCTACGCAGCTCCTTAAACATGTTATTCGATTTGATAATCATGCACTATAAATATATGTACATATCAAATCCAAAATATTAAAAATCACATAAATTTTAGTACTTACCATTGCGAAGTTGTTGTTGTTGTCGTTGATTTGGCCCATGGGACCGGTGAGCAGCTTTTTATTCCTATACAGCTGTCTTACTCCGCAAAAACCAGACTCCTACCAGAGGTAAAACTATTGCGATGTTAGAAGTACGTAGAGCAGTTGTCCAATATTTAAAAACATGGCGCCCATCTTCATCCAAAAACTCGATTCTGTTCTGTTATCAATCACGTGACGCAACGCCTTTCATACGTCAGCAGAGAACGAGACTGCGCAGTAAGTCCGGAGAAAGCTGTTTTCCATCCGTTCGGAAACTAATCCGATATAAATAGATTATTTTTATGACTGTAGAAAACCTTTCTGTTGTGATTCGGAATAATTATTTTATCGGTTGTTTTCCGTATCGTAAAGGAAATTTATCTTTTACGAAACGGAAAAGGGTTGGAAATTTTTTACAGTGAGTTTTCAGCTTTTATTGTACTGTAGGGCATTAGTTTATCTGATTCTAACCCTTAGACAGCCCACACCTCCAAGAAATATTAATAATTAATCGAAACAAATTAAATTAATGATTCATATACGACAAGCTACACGTGACGCGATAAAACCAGCACATACCCATCAAATCAAGAAATAAAAATGTATATTTTAACAGGGTATGATTTCTGCAATATAATTATGAATGTTTATACTATTTTATCCATAATCTTCGTTTGTAGCGAATAATAATATTATAGTATTAAATAATGATTGTGAAAATATACTAACGTCGATTCGAATGTCCATAACGGAAAAAAGACAGATTTAAATCTATATTTCATGAATTTACACATAAAAATATGGATTTACCGATCAAATAACCAATTTTAGCTTACACATAGTGATGATTCACACCATTTCAATGATTTCAAACTATTTTTATATCACAGAGACGAAAATATTTGAATACAGACGCTGGCAAATAATATTTGAATTGTATTTCCCATTAAAAATTTGAATCGCAAGTTAAAATTTATGTTCTAAGTATTGATATTTAGTTATATTTTTCTTGAACTTTCACTTGAAATCATGTGAACTTATAGAACAATTACCCTGCTTACACAAATTGAGTTTAGTAGACCACATTATTTTCTACATGAATACGATTACTACATTTTAAATTTTCCAGTTTTAACAGAATATGCACGAATATAAACTTTAATTTTATCTAAACATATTTTATTTCAAACAGCCTAGTTTATGAAAACGATACATATTACCAAATATTAGACAACATTTTAACACGAACTTAGATACTGCTCACATACCTATTTTAACATAACTTAGAAGATGTAATAGTATTTCACGCATTTCTTTCAGAAATAAACCTATAAAAATATGGATTTATTGAGTAAATATCCAATTTTAGCTTGCACTTAGTGATTTTTTACACCATTTCTATTATTTCAAACTATTTTTTTTTTATCACAGAAACGAAAAATATTTGAATACAAACGCTGGTAAATAATATTTGAACTGTGTTTCTATTCAAAAATTCAAATCTTAAGTTAAAATTTATCTTTTATCCCATATCAACTATATTTCCCAACATAATTTTTACCATAGAAACATCGTAGAAATTAAATAACGTTAAATGAAAATAATGAATTGCAAGTATCTAAAAATATCAAACACGAAAACAATTAATCAAAAATTGCAAAATTTAAAAAAAAATAAAAGTTTTTACAATGTTAAAAAAAAAAGTTTAGAAATTTGAAAAAAAATGTTTTTAGAAATTTGAAAACAAAAATTACAAAGTTAAAAAAAAAGTTTTTATAAAGTTAAAAAAAAGTTTTTACAAAGTTTTAAAAAAAATTAACAAAAAAAAATTACAAAAAGTTTTATAAAAATTTTAAAAAAATTACAAAAAGTTTTAAATTTTTACAAAAGTTTAAAAAAATTACAAAAAGTTTTAGAAATTAGAAGTTTAATTGCTACCATTAGCACTATCACTTCTCAAAATATAGCAATCTAGACTTTACTATGAAGAACATTTTAATTGCAGTTGTACCAACGCTATTATTAAGTTCGCATAAACCAAATTTTATACTGCATTTAACTAATTTCCAATTAACATCTTCCATGTAAAGTAACTTTTTCCACTAGCATTTGAAGTCGTGTATATCTCTTACTTTTATATATATAATTAATATTTCAATATTAAGACCATACTAACCATTTTAGTATGATACCCTATTTAAGCAAAATTTCTTGATAAAGTTTATTATACTGATTACTTTTTATTAAGTTCGCATGCACAGTTTTGTCACACGATCACTTTAACTGATGATAATATAAAATTTCGAAAAGTGACACAGAGTTTCTCATTTCCCATGTCAAACTCTTGCATGAAGATGTCTGTATATGTGTAGCTCCAGTAAATTTCCTAATTTAACCCAATTGAAGAATCAATTTCTCTGTTAACGAATAAAGTAAGTAGTACTATATCATTGCAAAACATCAATAAATGATTATTTATCTATTAATTCTTTTCTAAGTATATAATTATATTTCTTTTATTGCATAGATGTTACATCAAGAACAGCAGAAACCCTCTTTGTCAGAAACGGATGCCCCAGATGATTCGTCATTAACACATATAAAGTTAAAGAATAATATACATGTGAGTACTTATATGTGATAAATTAGAATACATAATTAAACATAATTAAGAGTGAAGTTACAATAAAATATTGTATCACGTGTTCTATAAAAAGTGATGTTTTTTCATCTGTAGTGTTAGAAGGCATTCTAAATATATGCATTTATTTCTCTTGCAGATGTGTTCCACTTGTAACAAATACTTTTCAAGTAAATGGAATTTAAAAGAACATATACAAATCCTTACTAGTGAAAAACCATATACTTGTAATCATCGTCAAAAATCGTCTACAAGAAAGCGTGAATTATCTTTTACTAGAAAATGCAGACTATCAGTTCATATGAAAATACATCCTGTTAAAAAATTGTTTCAGTGTGAAAAGTGTGAGAAAATATTTGTTATTCGTAATAAACTGAATAGACATAAGACTGTTATGTTGAACTTGTTGAAGACAGTTTCCCAAATCATATTGAGGATATTCAAAAATGAACCAGTAGCTTGAAGAATTTAACAATCAAAGATCAGATTGGATACTTCGAAAAATTGACTGTATATTACATAATATATAACCCCTCTAGCTAGAAATTGACTCAACATAGTGAAAAAGAAAATTTTAACTGTATCACATCCAACCATTTTTGCAACCACAATAAAACAAAGTTCTAAATGACTTTTTTCTTTTTTTTTTTTTAACTTGCATAATAAAATTGAAGATCAACTAATTCAAAACAGACACAATTTGCTTTTCCCACTCGCAAAAAAACAAACTGTAGGATTTAGTATCAAGAAAATTTTGTTTTATACAACAAAATTTGAAATACAAAATAGTTATTTTTAATAAAAAATAAAAGCTATCTTTTTAAGAGGATTCACAAACACTTTTCTTTTGATTAATGTGCAAATGAAAGCTCATATTTGGATTTTAGCATATTTTCATGAAAATTAAAAATATTTCGATTAAAGACTACATTTCTTTCAATTAAAGTAAGTACTTATTTACAGTATATATGTGCATTTTTATCAATATTAACAATGTTAATCATTAACTATTAAAAAATGTTTTCTTTGGCGCTGCTGCATACTTGATTGAATAGTTGCAAATTAATGAATAATTTTTTTTTTTTTTTGCAAAGTTTAGTAACATTCATTTATATAACAGATAATTAATAAAAGAAAAACATTTAGGTCAGTGTAGTATATTTAAGGCAGAGGCAGATTTGAATACTAGCCATAATAATTTCAAATGAATATTACTAAAAATGTATATTTACTATTTTCTAATATTAGTAAAATACCTCTGGTGATTTTTATTGGTGATTATAAAAAAACTGCATACATGTCAAAATAAATCAAATATGACAGACAGTACATTATGTTAACAAGGGGACCGCCAAACATGATGCGCACAGATTTTGATGATTTTAAAGTATGTTGTAGGGGTCATACCCCTAACTATTCAGGTCAAAGGTTTCCTTCAAATGTGCTTTAGTTTTCGAGAAATTTCGGAAGTTCAGTATGCATTTCAAATACTCATTAGTTCACTGTCTTGAACAAGATATTCGTGGTGCAGAGATAGCGCTCGCGGTTTGAGAGCGGGAGATGAGGGTTCTGTCCTCTCTAGTGACTTTTTTAATAAATTTTATATATTTATCGCGTTATAAGTTTTATGCAGAATTATGAATTCTGCATCTTTGAGCTTTTTAATATTTTCCTAATAAATTGAATTTACATTTTCGAATTTTTCGTGAAAATTTATAGTTTTTGCGCAATTTTTATTTTAATATTTCTGTTGACGAAAATCCAAACTAATTTATGTCTTTTTAAAACGATTATTGTTTACATATATATATGTATTTACTTATATATTTATCGTATTTATGAAATAATGCATTTATTTTTATTTGCATTTTCGATTTAAAAAAATTTTAATGATTAAGAAAAAAATAACAAAATAATATATCCTTTTAATATTTGATTTGTTCTAAATATATTGAAATATGTTAACTGCTGAAATACTAAAATATTTATCATCACCGACATCGACATTTTTAGTTTATTAAATATGGAACTAATTGTATGATACATATCGCAAAAACATTCTAAACGAATTCCGTATTAAAAATCGCCTTTAAATACATTCTTTGCGTAAATTGTTTTAACAATATTGGAAGAATGTATAAATTAGCATGTTATATCTTCTTTAAATACTTAAATTGTGATAAATATATTTAAAAATGTATTAAAAGTTGAAAAATAAATTATTTCAAACGTTATAATTGTCTGCAAAGGAAGCTAAACGAAATGAATAAAAAGAAAATTTTATTTATTCTGATATTACCGTAAAAGTCATTGCAGACGATTTTTTGTTCAGATATTTTTTATATGTATTGTAATTTACATTTTTCATTTCTAGTTGAATTTTTCTGTATGGCATCGACTTGTCAGAAAGAAAAAAAAATTAATTGATTAATATATTATTTTTTATTTGTGCAAATCAAAAATTATGTTGAGTTTGAACTTTACAGTTAAATGTATTTAAATAGCATAAAAAAATATATATATAACAGGCTAAAATTTGGATGTCAGCGTTACTCTTTAATATTTTATTACTCCTTCCAAGATATGCTGCTGGAATTACCTAATCATACATACCTTTAGAAGATTTGAGATAAAAAATATTTTGTATAAATTATAAAAAATGATAAATTTTCATTTAAAATTTCATAAAGTTAAACAAAAGTATTATTTTAGAACGGTTATTAAAATATAAAGGGTAAGTAATAAAAAAATTAAACAAAATCTAGACATAAATTAGTTTGGAATTTCGTCAATAGAAATATTAATTTCAAAACTTTTAAAAAAAAAAGTAAATTTTTACGAAAAATTTGAAAATGTAAATGGAATTTATTAGGAAAATATCAAAAAGTTCAAAGATGCAGAATTCATAATTCTGCATAAAACTTATAACGCGGCAAATATATAAAATTTATTTTAAAAGTTAAAAAAGTCACTAGAGAGGACAGAACCCTCATCTCTCGCTCTCAAATCGCGAGCGCTAGCTCTGCACAACGGAGTTCTTTCTTAAGACTGTGAACTAATGGATATTTGAAATCCATACTGAGACTTTAACCCGAAATTTCTCGAAAACTAAAGTCCATTTGAAGGAATCCTTTGACCTGAATAGTTAGGGGTATGACCCCTATAACATACTTTAAAATCATCAAAATCTGTGCGCATCATGTTTGGCGGTCCCCTTGTAAGTTCTTATATTAAAATTTTAACTGCTATAATTTTGCATACGAATTAGTGACAGAAGAAGCATTTAATTAAGTTAATATTTTCATGTTAATGAATTTATACTTTAATCTCTGTATGAGAAAATATATCAATATTTTAGCTATAAAAAACGTTAAACATGGGTTGAAAGGAGGGAGGGGGGGTGAGCACCAGAATGAAACAATCGTGAATTTCTCAAAACTTATTTTTATAAATAATTTCCCTTTTTTTTTTCCTGTATGAGAAACAAATGTTTCTTGAAAAAAAAATTCATTAAAATTCATAGAAGTATTAAACATATTTGCATAAATCGTGCTAAATGTTTAAAAAAAAATGCATTGAAAAATATTAAAGGTATCATAAGCAAACAAATATGAAATACATGAAATTATTTATGCACAACTTTCTATTGATACGCATGAAAAGAAAGGCAGTTTTTAACTAAAATGTATTACATTTAAAAATAAAGCAAATTCATATTGAATACAAAAATTGTTGCGCGAGATGTTAATTATTTACTAAATAAATAATTAGTGCAAAAGTAATACAATATTTTTTACTTCCCCAGCTTCGACAAAGCTGTGGGATTAAGCCTACTCGTGCAACAAGGACAAAGTAAACATATTTTAATAGTTATATATATAATGATTAACATTGTTAATATTCATAAAAATACAGATATATATATACTGTAATTAAATATACTTATCTTAATTGAAAGCAATCCTATCTTTAATCGAAATAGTATTAATTTCCATTAGAAGACAAAAGACATTCCTATTTCGAATCATCTTGTCGCTGGAACACACGGTTACTCCTCGCGAAAGGCCGATCCACAAATACTTCATTCAATCAAGTGTTGCCAGTCCTGAGGCATTATCTGTAGGTAGTGTTACCCAGATTGGAAGTTTTTGTCCAAACTATTGCAATAAGCATTAGAGTACTTTTATTGTGAATTTACAGATGGAGGGAACCAAACTGCATCAGGACCTGGACCTTACTTTGTCTTGATTGGGCTCTGTGTCTGATACACCTAAGACAGATAGTCGCTACTTTTAGATCCTTTTCATTTCCTGTGTGTTCTACTATAATCAAGTAAGTATAAATTAATGCGTAAAAGGCTTCCAAAGGCTCCAAAAAAAAGATTAAAATGGGTTCAAAGAACCCCTCGGTTTCAGCCTCGAGTACTGGCTCGATTGAAACTGCCAAAGCAAGAGTTTATTTTGGTAGTTTCAATCAAGCTAGTACCTTATAACCGAGGGCTATAACCAAGGGGTTCTTTGAACCCATGTTAATCTTTTTTTGCACTGAGGAAGGGGATCCAGGAATCCTCGAAACGGCCGTATGTACTTTTTTGTGCTATTTTTTTCATTTGTGCGTTATAACGTTGTTAATGATTTTAATTTATGAATTAAAATTCGCACAAAGTGTTTGAATTATGCTTACGAACAGAATACTTTAACAAACCTTCACTGTTTAATAAAGTAAATAAAATACTTAAGTAAACATTTTAGAAAACGCAAAACCCATTTGAAAATCAGATTTCAGCAACAACAAGGCAATAGCCAGAAATGTACTCCCATTGTTTTGTACAGTCTTGCATATCTATACCATGAACCTAGATAGACCTTTCTTCTACATTCATGATCTATACTAATAAAAGAAAGTTTCGCTCTCGGTGTGTGTCTGTCTATGTGTCTCTCTGCAATTGCTAGCGAAATCTAGCGCATCTAGAAGTCTGAAAATTTAGGTGAGGATAGTCCAAGAGCTCTCCTGGTGCACCTGAGTCTCAAAAATTTAATATTTTGAAAATTAGAGTAGTTATTAATTAAAAACTAATCAAATATCACCAACAAAAAAGCACTCTTCCAAAATCCGCTCGCGCATGCTTAGAAGCCCTTTTTACGCACCTTCCGTGAAGAGAAGAAGCAAAGCACGAGTCAGCCTGATTCTTTTTACGTTTTTCTAAATTCGCCACGGGTGAACGGCCAGAAATACGGAAAAACCGTCTACATATTCTCGAAGAACGTACTTTTACGTCTCGAAATATTTTACATTTAACCATTTCAAAAAAAAAAAAAAAAAAAAAAAAAAACAAGCGTCGAATTCATGTTTTTTATTTTTAGCCTTGCATCTGCCGGACTACGAGAGATACGGAAAAACAGAGTGCACTAAATTAAAGATCTGACTTTGCTCTTTTCAAAGCTACTTTTGGTTTTAAAAAATACGAAAGTTAACCCTTCGAAAAAGTATATTATCTGTACGCCATTTCGTAATTTTCGAGATTTTGCCGAATTTTAAAAATTTACATCGGCAGTTCCGAGCAAGTTACGAAAAACTAAAAATACCAGACAATATCTACATTTGTTCCCTTTTTGATATCTGCATATACAAAAAATTTTGATACGGAATATACGAATATTAATCCTTCCAAAAACTTCGCGCGCGGGACTCGCATTTACGAATTCCGATTTTCTAAGATATATAAAATCGCGCATCGACTCTCTAAAATAACCAAACAAAAAACAAACACATCTACTTTTTATAAGGACATCTAAGTTCTATCGGATTCAGACAGAAACCTTTAGTTTAAAAAAAATTAACGTTAACCCTTTCGAAAACGTTTTTTACCGTAAGTCAATTTCGAATTTTTAACGATTTCTCCTATCTTTAAAAATTCGAATCTGCGTTTATAAACAAGATACGAAAAACTAACAACACCGCACCTAATCTGCGTTCCTTTGCTTTTAAAAATCTGGTATCCGTTTTGAAAAATTTGAATTTTAACCCTCCGAAAAAAGTCGTTTCCAAAACTCACGCACGCGATTTCCGTTTTTCGGCCCAGATTTAAAAATCAGCATCGACTTTGGAAATGAGAATACGGACAAACAGAAGACACCAGATCATAGCCATGTTTATTTTCTTCAAAACGCTCTCTTAGGTTTTAAAAAATATCTATATTAACCCTTTTAAAATCGGTCGTATACGTAAACCCACTTTCGCGATTTCCGCTATTTTGGCAATGTTTACCCTTCTGTCGCAGAAATTTTTTTTATCGAAATATGAAAATCCGACAGGAGAAGCTTAAAGTGAGTACATTCAAGTGTAGAAAGACACCTTTAAAATAGTAAAATATTATCCATTTGAAAAAAAATCTTTACCGCAACTCTTTTCTGCCGATTTCCGTTTTTTTCCGTGCAAGCACAGATAATTCGAAGGTAAGAAAGTGTATTTGCTTTCAGCGTAATTTTCTTATTTATTAATGATGTCAAACCAGAAATCGTTGTTCATTTTGCGTACAGAATTGAACGGTTTTTCCGGACATATGATTGCTTTTGAGAAATAATAATATCTTTGTGGTTTAATTTCAATCCTACTACGAAATTTGGTTGGGTCGAGTGTTCTGAAAAGGCCTCCTCCAATGAAAATGCATTGCATTGTTTACCATTTTAGAAAGCTTTAAAAGATATCAAAATAAATTATTTTTGATTACATTTTTGTTATTTCGGATTCTGTATAGTCTGATTAACTTCCGGTTTGAAGTTTTGTGTTTCTGTGGGAACGCAATATATCATATATATTATTTATGCTGTCAACATCCCTTTTTCTAAGAAAATATGAAACGCAGAACAACGAATGAGATACCATATGAAAGGTTTTAGAACCGGCTTCTGACATAGCCCACTTAACAATTCGTTAAAACATGTTTTTGATTAAAATTTGCTGAAAATTAAAAATGAAATCGGCATTGTTTTCATAAAAGAAATGAAAGATTTTCCTGAAATTATTGTTGCCAAAAAAATAAAATACCACATTATATGATGCTCATAGCAATTATTATAAAAACCACCGCACGGGTTTATTTTATACTTATGATTAAAAAGCGAAATTGAAATTGAAATGTTTAGATTTATATTTCTAAGTCCCATGGTTTTCCCGAAGCGGATGACGTCATCCTGCAGTCAAAATACGATTGTTAATTTTTTTTTCTCGCGCGTGCCTTTAGCAATCTTGGATCAGTTTTTAGTCTAACTTTGATGGAATAAATTAGATGATATTCTGGCTTGACTAACAACTAAATGTTGTTTGCAGATATTGTTATCCTTGCTTTTTCTTTAGAAATTTAAACCTGCATCTAATAAATATTACATATTGATAAAAAAAGATACTTCTCTATTATCCCGTCGACCACGTTTCATAACAAAAAGCTATCGCCAAATAAACGGGAGAACGTTGCCATTGGAATATCAAATAAATAAATAAATACATAAAATATAAGAATTTAAGGACACAATTGTTATTTTAATTAATAAAATAACTACTAAATCAGTAAAACATAATGAAAAATACACGCAAATGTCGAATGTAAAACCACTAGATGACGTAACAAACACGCATAATGATTCTGACATCAAGTAAATGGGACTGCATTTTTGGCGTTTAATCTTACAGTTTGGCGGTAGTTTTTTGTTATGAAAAGTGGTCGACGGGATAATAGAGAAGTACCTAAAAAATATTAGATTTCAGTGCGAAATCATTGCACGGGCCCTCTGATTTAAAATTAATTCTATTGTGAGTGTCACCCTTCAAATTTTTCGCTATCTTTTTCCCATTGAAATACATTACTGTTGACATTTTGTAGAAACGTAATTAAAAATACTAATTGTCAATGGATTTTAATGAAATTTGATTTTCCTGAAAGGTAAAAGTTTAAATTACCTAGCGGTATAAGTATTTTTATTACTTTCTTGCATTTACTACTTTTAATTGTCGTTTTAAATTGCATCTTTTTTTTATTTTCTGGGAATTAAACGTTGCCATATGAGAAATACAAATTTTCGATTCGATGGTTCAGTTGCAAGGGAAAGTTTAGTTGTTCACTGCGGAGAGTAGGGTGTCTTTATTAAGGAGAAGCAACATGCTTCAATCAACTGTTGGGAATTATGGGATATGTTGTTATTTTTCCTATTTAATGAATGTTTCCCTATTATCGATTTATTTTTCAGGGTTCTACTTGCTCGATAAACACGGAGTTTGGCTCATTCGACTTGTTATTGATAGCCTTAAATATTTTAGTTCTACTTTTTACCGCTAGGGGGCACTTTTCTATCTGGGGTTCTATGAGCCCGATTAAGATGGGATTTGGCTCATTCGACTTTAATTTGATAGCCTTACAGATTTCAGCCATGTTCGTATAGAACATATTGCGCCCCCTGGTGGTAGAAGATGGAACTACAGGAGCATCTTGGGTTCTATGGGCCCGATTACGACGGGGTTTGGCTCATTCGACTTGATATCGATTGCCTTAATTATTTTAGTTGCACTTTCTATCACCAGGGGCGCTGTCCGATCTCGGGTTCTATGGGCCCGATTATGACGGGGTTTGCTTCATTCGACTTGATTTCGGTAGCCTTACAGATTTCAGTCATGTTTGCATTGAACAGATTGTTATTATCACAGGCTTGGGTAACGTCGGGTGGGTCAGCTAGTAATCTATAAATTTGTATATACTCTATATAGTATGTTGCAATTTATGTTAGTATAAGAAAACACATAACACAGTTGAAAATTCGCCTTCAGCAATTTCTACCAGTAGACGGAAACATATTTAAATTCTTTTGTACAGCGCTGTATACTACCGCAAGATTACACGCCACATATTAAGCTAAAATTTAATTCTGGCAAAAATACGCTGAAAACTATTGAAATCACACTTACCAGAAATTATCATACAGAGGCGGCCATGTATCGAGTTCTTTGCGTGGCCTTGTATATGATTTTATTTATATTCAACCAACATTTCTAAGTATAGTAAATATATTTCACGTTCCACATGCATAACTCGATTTAAAAAAAAAAACCTTTAAGCAATTTACGCTGATACACAGCAATGCGTGCGAATTCTTTTGTGTAGCCCTGTATATGATGTATAACATTTATAAGTACCACATATTATGCAAAAATTTAGTTAAACGCATACCTAACTGAAACCGCACTTCCAGAACTTATCGCTTATAGATAATACTTCGGATACAGTACTGTATCCGAAATCTTTTGTGTGTCCCTGTAAATGAACGATAAATGCTACGTACATCATATTATACAACAAGTATCTTGTAGTAAACCTCAGTAATGTATATTAATTTCATTATAATTCAAATAGTGTAACATAATTAAAATATGCTGCAAACAGTTTTTCCTCGTAAAACATTATGTAATCGAATAATTTTGTGTGGCCTTGTAAATGAATAATAAATGCTCTACAGTCCATATTCTACAGAAAGCATGTTTTAAAGCACCTTAGAAAATGATACCAATTTCAATATTTTGTAATAGTGTAACATGATTAAAATGCAGTGCAAGCGATTTTTCCCCCATAGGCCATAATATAACGGCATTCTTTTGAGTGCCTCTGCAAACGAACTGTAAATGTTACACACTTCATTTTCAATAGAGAACATGTTATAGTAAACCTCAATAACGTATACCAATTACAAGATAATACGAGTCTAATTACGCGAGTTAAAGACAAACCAAATTCATAAGTACTTTTCAACTATGTTGGAAAGTGTGAAATACACTTTTTAAATTGATTTTTTTTTTCTAACGGAAGTGCAACATATCATGGTACACTACCGTGACATTTTTCTCTCCACTAATTTTCAAAATTGTAGGATTTAAGATTGAAAATAAAAGTAGTAGCTAGTATTTAGGCCTAGAATTGTTACATTGTAGCATTTGTCACACAGATGACTTTTCCTTGATATTCTAATTACAGACATTCTTGCTCATAAAGTAGTTCAGAAATACTACCACATTAGCACGTTGCACAATGCATATGAAAAAATTCCATATAACTTTTTTTCCCCTCCGTTTCATACGAGACTAATTTCAAATATACATAGTTTTATTGTTTTTCAGGTTTCTGCAACTAATAAAAAGGACAATGTAAAGCGACTTAATCCCTCGAAAATTTTGAAATTTGACAAAAATAATGACTTTAAAATATCTACATATGAAGAATTCACATGCTTTTAAGCATCTTAAGCTTAACAGCAAGATTTGAAAGTCATCTTAAAATGCAAAAGATAGAAGTTTTGATAAGAATTTATCAGCAATATTCTGATTGAAATCTTTAAACATATTTATCTCAATTTACTTTTATTTGCATTTATTTTTCTTCACGGAACATTACAGAAAATAAGTGTTTATAAAAGTGCTTGTATTATTTTTCCAAGTTGAACGTTATATTACGTGTTCAAATAAAGGATTATATATGAAATACCTTGAAAACTCTTTTTTAGCATATCCAAATATATATATATATATATATTAATATAAATATGTATCCAAATATTCATGATTTTTTTCGACTCTTTTGCATATCACTGTAGTTTTTTTTTTTTTCCGGAGTAATAATGATAATAAGTAAAATCGATTCCTTCGTATTCATTTTTTTAAAACTATTTTACTATTCACAATGAGAACATATAAATAATTTAAACATTTAAAAAAATTAGAGCAGGAGTAGCATTTTAAAATTTGTAATAAAAATTTAAACAATTTTTCTCAAAAAATCATTTAAAGTTTTGATTTTTTTACGTTAAATGAATTATTTTAGAATTAATTTAATTCTAAAAATAAATTTAAAATTTTATATTTATAACAGAAAAAAATTATATAACAACAACACAGAACAAAAAAGCGAGTTTCTTGTAAACGTACACCTACTCAAACACTTTTTTAGATTTCAAGGTCTGATTACTCATTTGTCAAAATAATGCATCATTTGCAGCTCTTGAGAAGCAAAAACACACCCACAAAAATAATGAAGCCCTGTTAAGAGCCTACACTAGTCACGGGAAAAAAAAGCTCAAGCTAATGTTAAGTCTATGGGAAGGTTATTTTCAAATTTCTCGCTCGCATTTTAATATTTTTAAATTATTATTATTATTATTATTATTATTATTATTTTTTTTTTTTTTTTGCATAGGAAAGCTGAGGTCAATCTCTAAGGTTCTTAGTTTTTACTTTTTTGATTTTTGTTGCAGTTTTTTTTACAAGCGGACATTTTTAATTTCGGAACCCGTTCTGAAAGTAAAAGTGCCCTTATGTAAAAAAAAAAAAAAAAAAAAAAAAAAAAAAAATGGAACCAAAATCGAAAAAGTAAAAACTACCAACTTTAGAGATCTACCTCAGCTATCACATGAAAAAAAAAATCTTTTAAAAATATTAAAATACAAGCGAGAAATTTGAAAATAACCGTCCCATAGACTTAACATTAGCTTGAGCGTTTCTTCGCATGACTAGTGTAGGCTCTTAAATGCAACATAAAACTAATCTCACCAAACTTTAATGTAAAAATAATGGCTTTAAAATTACAACTTTCTTATAGTATACAACTTTCTTAAATTTTAAGTTCAAACTCGTATTATATTTTGGAGCATTACCACTTCAGAAAATATCATTACATTTTTCGTTTAAAATAACGCTATGAAATTACGTTTCTAACAGTATTTGAAAAAAAAAACCATTTAATTAAATTATTGCATTTGTTCAAAAAATTTGCTCATATAAAACTTAAGGTCAAAACATTTAATTAAAAAATTATTTTTGAGGAAAAACTGTTATGACAGTACTATCATAGATTATTATGATGAAAACTATTATTTCTTGTAAACGTTTATTGCATTTGTAGAAGTTTAAAAATAATTTAATACATATAATTTATCATAAATTTCAAAATTAAATATATATCATACAACAATTTATTATTTTTATTAGTTTTATTATTATTAATAAAAATTCCATGCAAAATACCCATACTTAATAAAAGATTTAAATCAGTTATTATAACTGTCATAAATATATAATATATATTAGATATTGTTTTTATCACGTTAAAATTTTTTGATAAAGAAAAATATTTGAAATGAAAGTCTAACAAAATGATCTATAGAAATTGAAATTGATACATTACCAGCTTTCAAAATAATTTTATCGATATGTTAATTTCTTACTTTACGATACGTTTACACACTTGAAAGAAGCACATTTAAAAGTACAACATAGAAGCAAAAATTTTCTCGATAATATTAATAAATTTCTGCACAATTAGGATTATTTTGTCTAAGAGTTTTTTCTTTTCTCTTGAATTATGCACTTGAAACACAAATTACCTTTCATTTGCTTTCATTGCACTCATACATAACGATTAAAGAAGAGTTATTATTTCTCTGATTGTTTAGGTTTATATTTGTTAGTTTTCTTCACAACACCGCACTCAATAAATCCGTGAACAGTATCAACCAATGTGTCGTGGGCGTTACGTGGTTCAACTTTGAGAATTTCTTTCATTCGTTTGTTTGAAAATGTATATGTCTGCCCAATCCGAGGTAATATCAGGTTGGTTGAACTATCGATGAAACTATAAAGATACAAACCGAAATAAGGTGCAGACCATTTAGGGATACAGTAGCCTTGTGGAGCAAATTCATTTCTCAAAATATGCGCCATATCTTGCAACCACAAATGAGCGGATGTGATAATGTGTCGGCAATTTGCAGCTTCTGGTTCCGTCATGGCACGTAAATGAGCTAAGGCTACATCCCGCACATCACATATTGCAATGTACATCTTGGGTATCAGTGGCATTGATCCTTCCATCAATCGCTTAAGAAGTTCTAAACTTGTACAGACAACACCGCTAATAGATGGACCCATGACCAAACTCGGATTGATAGTTACAAGCTCTATCTTTTGTTCTGGAGGCAAAGCACGAACGAAATCCCATGCAGCTCTCTCTGCCAAAGTTTTACTTTTTGCATAGGCGTCTATGTCTGAAGAAGATACATCACTCCAGTCATTTTCATCATAGACCCGACCTTCTTCATTCGAAGATTCACCATGAACAGCGGTGATAGAACTTGTCAGTACGATGCGCTTGATAGTTCCAGCATTAGCACAGGCTTTCAAAACGCGTTTAGTTCCTTCAGTAGCAGGGATCATTATATCTTCTTCTCTTTTTGGAGGGGCATTCGGAAAAGGTGACGCCACGTGAATGCAATAGCGGCATCCCTTAGCAGCTTCGTCCCAACCATTATCTTTCGTCAAATCTGCCTCCACAAGTTCTATCGGAAATTTTGCATCGGGGCAAAGGCTTTTCAGAGGCTTTAATTTTGCCTCATTTTTAAGGCTTCTAACAGTTCCTCTTACACGATAGCCTTCACGCTGGAGAAGTTGTATGATGTGCATGGCTATAAAGCCCGTCGCCCCTGTGACCAGTATAAGATCATCTTTGTTTTCGGACATTCTTACTCGAGTATCAGAGCGGCTTGTCTGGACTGCGAATTCTAACAATCGAACGTAGATAGGCGACTTTATCATTCTTCACGTTGACAACAATGTGAGAAATGATAAAGCAGTGTCGTGGCCTCGCTTTTCCGGAGATCGCTGGGCGCACTTCGTTTTCCCTATCTTCAAAGTCACGCGGATGTTTTGAATACTAAAAAATTAAGATTCATTATCATAATGTGATGACAAGGAAAACTGTGACAAATTCAGAGTCGAACGAACGTAAAAACAGTTTTATTTTTTTTCACGGAACATTAGAGAAAAATAAAAATATAGCTAATACATTCCCTGACCAATGTTACATAAAAGCAAAAAAAAAAAAAAAAAAAAATCTTGTATTTATTGTTTATTCAGCATGCAGTTTTGATGACAAGATCAATATTGATTCATAAAATCGTGTCGAATAAATTATTCATTTTTTTCAACAGTAGTACTTTAGGATAGAAAATGAATAACTATTTTGCTGCATCTAGCTTAAATTTTTGGACTCTAAACAGACTTTATTCTTTGGACTTGAACCAGTGGTTAGTTAAAAGTTAGCTCTTCGCTCCCAGATAGAATAACTTTATGGAGCATGTATCCACTATTGTTTTTTCATTCAGTGTACAAAGACACACCTTTTACTTTATAAGTGGGTATTTCTATGGTTTCGCGTTAACAGATTCCCCAGTTGGTTCCTTTTTTACGTTGCATTTCAGGGTTGTTTTTTCCAGTTCCCAGTCAAGGACGATGTTGGGTCGAAATTGGATGGTGAGTAATTAGGTTAAGATTTATTAATTTCGGAACAACATAGAGGACTCCAAGAGCTTGTAGGTTGGTAGCAAATATATTTATTTAAGAAATTCTAAGGCTGATCTTAAATAAAAAATTAATAATTAAGAGCCTTTGGGGAGATAGTTAGAACTAGGATATAAAAGCAAGCATTTTATAATATTCCTAAGTTCCCAATTAAATTCTAAAAACCTTAATTTAAACATTAAGTTCTGCGTTGTGATTTACCTATGTAGATATCCCACCTTAAGATCGCCAGCGTCACTGTCCGCCTAATAGCATTTGTATGACTAGCCGGGTAAAATTTGCTACTGATGCCTATATAAAAATAATTATCACAAAATGCTAAATAAAAATCCATAAAATTAAAAATTAAATCATAAAAGAAAGTTTATTTACATGATAAATATTTACAAACAAAAAAGAGATAGAATAAACATTAATTAAAAGTAAGAAGATATGCTACCGTTTGAAGGATGTCTATTGGTTTTAAAAATAAAGAATATCTCATTAATTATTGTGCTGCAGAAAATTAAATAGAAATACATTATTTACGTTACTTATTATACGTTTACATTTCTGAAATTAATTATTATTAATTAACATAAGGCGAACTGCCTCCTATACAAACTTATGGTCCCTAGCACATAGTTGATATATAAGGATAAGGGACATACATAATTAACAACATACCTGGCCATCTCTGGCAGAGCAGATGGTTGCTGATTTAGATGAAGGAGAGGCCTTGACAAAATAATATTCAAATTACACATAGTAAAGTTGGACCTTTTGATCAATTTTTTTTTTGTGATCAATGGACCTTTACAGTTGAAAAAAAAATTAATTTCATGAACTAATGGATTATATTCCATTTTAATTAAAAGTTGCCATCCCTAATCATAGCTGAATAGCTCAGCTAAACGATGAAATAATCTATCATAATGGCTGGGATGAATCCAAAATTAAGCGCCCACTGGGAAAAATAAATATTTCCCGTAAGTTAAAATATATATTCGCCGTAAACATGCTATTGTTCTCACGGACTGAACTCTTAATGCATTCTGGAACTGAACTGAAGATGAAATGAACAGTAAAAAGCCTGAAGATCAACTCTCAATGTGAACTAATCCTAATTCGGAAAAAAAAAATTAAACTAACTTATTCTCTAGAGCGTTCCCTTAATTTTGGGGAAGCAATCGTAGTGGCTAGCGATGCTCTAATAGATGCTTGGTTGCCATTTGATGCTAGGAGCGTCAGTGGCCGTCCTCTTGCGCCCCGAGTGCAAGACACGTGGCGTGTTTTATATGCTCCCACAGAAGGTCTGAACATTAGCCCGCCATAAACCATGCCTTAAATGGCTCATAAATATTGTTGACATAATTGTCAACTTGACCTTACATCCTTTGTTTTGTTACTATGGGTTTACGACTGGCGACAAGAAGGTTAATAAAACGTAATTTGTGTGGCAAATAGAGCTATATACCTTATTACATGAAAAATAAACAAACAATTAATAACTACATGTACAATTCATAATAATTAAAAATAATTAAGAAATTATTAGTTAGCTCTCACAGAGCTTCATTTTGGTATATTGTTCGTGATTGTCCGTTAGTTGATTGTTCCACTGTTGTTTTAAATGAGTCGTGAATATTTCAAAGTGATGCGGGACTGTACTCATCAGACAGCATTGGAAGGGAAGAATCTACTACTGACCGGAAGCAAATACGAGTACATTTCCCCTCATCATGCAATTATAAAATAAGAATCTGCAGTACGATGTAAGTTGTATACAAGGGGCAGTCAAAAAGTTCCAGGAATTTTGTTGTAACTCTTTATTGCCACAATATGCAATAACTACGTACTTAATCGCGTTCAAAGTAGGCTCTGTCAGAACACAAACACTTGCCACACCGCTCCTGCCATTGCTGGAAAAAACGATGAAGTCCTGTTTTGGCATCTTCCCATGTTCAGCCGTCGCGTT
This sequence comes from Maratus michaelseni, assembly GCA_963931845.1. Lineage (NCBI taxonomy): Eukaryota > Metazoa > Arthropoda > Arachnida > Araneae > Salticidae > Maratus > Maratus michaelseni. Next base: position 254,386,426 of record OZ007599.1, read on the forward strand.
GGTTTTTATGCCTTCTATACGGTGTCAAAACGGTTACATTTGACGCCCATTTCGATCTTGGGGAACAGCCACAAATCTGATGGTGCTAAATCCGGTGAGTAGGGAGGCTGGTGGAGGAGTGGAATGTTCTTTTCTGCGAGCCATGTCGGAACAACAATCGATGTGTGGGAGGGAGCATTGTTGTGATGTAGTGACAATCCTCCTTGCCATATGGCGGGACGTTTTCTTCGGATTGCCTCCCTCAGTCTTTATAAAACTTGCACGTACAAAGGGCCGTTGACAGTTTGTCCAGCTGGTACAAATTCATGGTGCACCACACCTTCGTTGTCGAAAAACGCAATGAGAATCGTTTTTGTTTTGGATTTGACATAACGTGATTTCTTTGGTCGAGGAGAGGTCGTTGTGTGTAAAAAAAATAAATAAATTATATTCTGGTTTTAAAGAGTTACCATGAAATTTCGTGAACTTTTTGAATGTCCGTTGTATATATATATATATATATATATATTAGTATTATGTATACACTTTATACATACCTATCTTTAATTGTAGATTTGGTCATATTTTGTTCATAGAACTTGATTACTGTATTTTGAATTCAAAGGTATATATATATACCAGGTATCCTAAAAAGGACTGACTGATTTTAAAATTCAATAACTTACAAACGGTGACAGATATTTAACAAATTCTTGCAGGAGAGTAATGTACGATGTTAGGAGTTTTTTAATTGCGATTCCCGGTTTTAGTTTGAATCATCATCAATAGATGGCGCTGCGAGCAACAGGTGCTCAATCGAGACTAAAACTGAAATCAGGATGTTACATGTATGGAGTGGGTCTCATTTACCAATACAATTTTTTTAGGGCCCGATTCTGAACTCAGACGGTATAATTTCAATATTGTAGGAGTCAGAGCAACAATAGAAAAAAGTATTGTTTCCATGGAAACGACTTCTTCCAAATCAAAATGTGTAACGACAATGTTCAAAATATCGAATTTTTTTTAAAAACTTGTTACATTCCAAGAAGGATAAGGTTTTTAAAAAGTGTATGCCTTTTTTATCAATCAAATTTATTCTTCTAAGACTTTCCAACACAGTTGAAAAGTGTTTATGCACTCGGTTTATCTGGCCGTCTCTCCGTGCTCTAACTTGTGCAAATATATTCGAATTGCCATGTATGTATCTGATATACTATATTGAGCTTTACCAAAGCATGCTCTGTATTAAAAATGAAGTTTGTAGCAATTATGGTTCGTTTACAGGGGCACTTAGAAGAATGCCGTTTTATTATGGTCTATGGAATAAATCATTTGCATTGTATTTTAATGATGTTACACTATTTCAAACGTATTGAAAACAATATATATCACTGAAGTGCACTACAAGATGTTTAATATCGAATATTGTATGTGTAGAACTTTTAATTCGTTTACAAGGCCTACCAAAAAAATTTCATTACATGATGGTACATAGGAAAAAATTGCTTACGGTGTATATCAATGATGTTACACCGTTACAAACATAATGAAATTGATTTACATTTATTAAGTGCACTAAAACATGTTTTCTGTAGAATATGGAGTGTAAAGCATTTATTATTCATTTACAAGGCTACGCAAAAAAATTCGGTTACATAATGACCTACGGGGAAAAACTGTTTGAAGCGTATTTTAATTATGTTACAGTATTTCTAATATAATGAAACTGATATACATTACTGAGGTTTACTAAAAGAAACTTGTTGTACAATATGATGTACATAACATTTATCGTTCATTTACAGGGACACGCTTAGGATTTCGGTTCAGTACTGTATCCGGAATACTGTCTACAAGCGATAATTGCTGGAAGTGCGCTTTCAGTTATGGTAAGCGATTTTAAAAACATTTTTGGATACTACGGGATGTACATAATGCTATAGCTCATATACAGGGCTACACAAAAGAATTCGTAAGCATTACCGAGTATGAGCGTGAATTGCAGACTAGAGTTTTTTATTCAAGTTATGTTTGCATTTTAATGATATCATGTACAGAGCCACGCAAAGAACTAAATATACGGCCGCCGATGAATGATAATTTCTGGAATTGTTATTTCAGTAATTTTAACCGTTTTTTTGCCTGAATTAAATTTTAGTTTCATATTTGGCGTGTAAAAAATTTGTAGGTAATATACAGGACTGTACAAAATAATTCTAATATGTTTCCGTCTATAACTAGAAACTGCTGAAGGTGAATTTTAAACTGCATTATGTATTTTCTTATTTAACTAAACTTTAGAATACTATGTAGAATATGTACAGTTTTATAGGCTATATACAGGGCCTTGCAAAAAAAGTGGAGCACATTTTTGGCCATGGGTAGTAATTAGTGAAATCTTGTTTTCTAATGTGTTATGCGTTTTCTAAAATGTTGAATTGGATATATTCTTTCATCGTATTAAATGGTAAACTTATTGTGGCGTTTTTAACGCATGGTGAAGTAAAATTAAACGAATTATTTTGAGTTGCGTCAATTTTCGTTTGCATTTTTATGAGATACTTCCTGTTTAGAAGATTTTGGTTACTTCTTCTTAAAGCATCACTTGTAAGAATTTATTTATTGCCTTAATTTTAAAAACTTATGTAAAAAGTCGTGGAACAGATGTGTTACACTCACGCACCGATATTTGGCGACTTTTCGATTGGCGATATTTACAAGCCGACTCCAAGCCAATAACTTAATACAATAGCCAGGTTACCATTAAAGGAAAAAATCCCAAAATTTGACGACTTTTTTCCTTTTTACAAAGTCGTAAATGAAATGGAAATTCAAAATATAAGTAATGCGTTGTGAAATGTTTCTCTCACCATTTATATACCAGATAAGAAGCTCTTCCGAAGATGACAAATTATTATTACAAAATAAATATATACATACAGAATGTGTATTAAACTGTATAATGAAAGGTTTATGAATAATAAATCAGAAATGACAATATTGATTGGATAAATGAAGGTGTCACTATTTTTAATAGAGAAATTGATAATGACAACAAAGTTAATAAAAAATAATAAGCAAAATAACAAAATAAACATTTTCGAACATTTAAAAAAGCTTTCTAAAAAATAACGAATCATTAAACTTATATAGCTAAAATAATTAACCAGACAGATAAAGAAAATTACATGGAATAAATACAAATTTGTAAAATTCTCAGTTTTTCAATTATTGCTGTAACTTTTTGAGTTTTCACGATATTTCACTGGTCTTTTTATACGAGTTGCCCTATAGTATTGACTATCAAATCATGACCAAAAAAAATATTATTTCATAAAAATACCTATATATCATCAAATATTCAAAATATTAATATTTTAATCACAGTATACTATATCTACGATTTTTTGTCAACTGTTTGGAAAGTGGCTGAAAACTCTACATGCTTAAAAAAAAAAAAAAAAAAAAACTATAATAAATGAAAAAGAAAAAAATTCCCAAAATTTGGCAACTTTTTCCTTTTTATAATGAAATGAAAATTCTTTGCAATGCATTATTTCTCACGATATGACGAATCACGCACCGATTCACGCATAGCGGTGCGCGAATTAATATGTTTCTAATACAGGGCCACATGTAATAGAAACATTTATTAGATGTATTATTTTATTAATAAAATTATTATTATCCCTCCAATTGTCCTCGCGGCAAAATCTTCACTGAAAAACAGGAAGTCAAACATGTTCTTTACATCCTCAAAGTTCAAGACATTTCGGGCATTTCCTCACGAATTTCAGTAAAATATTAGACGAAACGTCTGAAATTGGTCACTGCCCTTAATTTCTGGACACCAGTATATAATTATTTATAAAATTTACATTTAATTAGATATTTTCAGGAAATGCTGTAATACAGATGTGTTCTTTGTTTGGAACGTGATGCATGAATATCTCTTTCAAAGTCTGGCAAAACCGCAGAGAGCGAGAGGTTAACTATTTTACTAAGATCAACAGTATAGTGGGATCAAAAGTTTGGCATTCTATATTTCTTTTTTTTATCTATACTTATAAAGGAAAGTTTCGCTCTGTGTGTGCGTGTTTGTTTGTCTGCGACGGCTAGCAAAATCTAGACCACCTAGAAGAATGAAAATTTAAATTTAGGTAGTCCAAGCCTTCTCTTGGTCCACCTGAGACTCAGACTTTTAATATTTTAATTATTTACTGAAATATTAATTAAAATACACAAAGAACTCTCTTCAAAAATACGCTTTTTTTCGGTTGGTTGGTTGTATAGAGTCTTCAAAGAAGAAATTAAATAAACGAGACTAGCGATGCATAGATAAGGACATCTAACGAAATTGTGTTAATATGGATTGCAGTTACCTGCGTACAGCCATGCTAATGTAGCGCCACCTGCACACGTCAAATTACACAGACAGTTTGAAACAATTTCCAGGCACGATATTCTTCATGATAATTAGCTGGGTTTAACGTTTCTTTTACATGACATATATTATTATGATAGAGATTATTAAAACAGAAAATTTTATTTAAAGGATTATTTGTTATATTTGCGGGAATGGAGAGGAGTAAGGGTAAACAACTTTTTATTACATATCGCATTTATTTTACTTGATCGCGCGCCCCCTGACAGCGGCTTTTCCTTAATCCCCCCCCCCCCTTATTAATAAGTCCAAATCTACTGCTCTGATTTCAACAGAACTTATTACATTTAACAAATTTAACATTTTTAGCTTCACCCGCAGTGTTTGATTGCTGTTTTATGTAGAGAATACCGCTATTTTAAATCTCAGTTAATAATGTTCTCAACGTCTCCAAACCAGTTCCGTTTTTACTAAATTATCGTAGAAATCAGTATTCATACCTTCAAGGTGTATTTCTAGAAAGCAGTTACCAGTATTTCCGAATAATAGTCTAAGCCAAATTTCAAATTCAGTTCCTAGCTTAACCAAATGAATCAATCTTTAAAGATATATAGTGGTCCTCTTAATTAGTTATTTGCTAAAGGGCACTTGAACATTAGCTCCTCCAGCCCCTCCTTCAAGGTTTTTTCGCTAACTATGCCCCATTTCCATATTTCAGCAACTATCCTTCCGATTTCAACGCAAGTGATTCAAAACATTATAATTAACTGAATAATCACCCTCTATAACATTAAACTAAATTTATGAGTAGCGGTTACCACTATTTCCGAATAATAATTTAAGCCAAATTTGTAATTAAGTTCCTAGCTTAACCAAACGAACAAATTTTTAAAGATGCATAGTGGACCTCCTAATTAGTCATTTCCTGAAGGACCCTTGAACATCCCCTCCCCTCGGCACCTCCCTCAAGGTTATTTTCTCTAACTGTGTCTTATTTCAATAACTCGGCTGATAATGTTCCCATCTTCTCAAAACCAGCTCAATTTTGTAGCCCGCCTACTATATAGTGCCGTAGGCAGCGGGGACCTGTCTCTGAGGTTCGTTCGGAAAGAGGTTTGTTTAGAACAGAATGCTCCCCTAGCGGTCTAAGGGGAAAACAAAAGATTTTCAGGAGCGTACGAGCATGCCCTGTGTACGGTATGGGGCTGTCCATAAATGATGTCACACTTTTTTTCAATATTTTTGACCCTCCTACCCCCCTTTGTCACAAAGTGTCACATTTCACCATACCCCCTCCTTCCCTCTTGTCACATGTCACACTATATTACATAAACATATACTTGCAGTTCGGAAACAAAGCACTACGTTATAGATCATATTTCAAATTTTATTTTTAAACTTGAACTATGTGTTTTAATGACATTTGTGAGCATAACAATAAAAATGATTCGTGCACTTATTTTGTATGAAATAAGATTAAGGTTTACAACAAAAAATATAATTAATATACAATAGTAATAAAATATTAATATGAAGGAGCAATTGATTTTTTTTTTAAGAAAGGAATATAAGTAAAAACAAATCACATGAAAGTTGTTTTACCCCAATTAAAAAATACCCCCAAATTCTGGTAATTTCAAAATAACTTCAAAATTTAATCTGCTGATTTTAAATGATTTTATTTAAATCAAAATGTGTGATGTCACACTTCTTCTTACCCTCTCCCACCCCCTTGTCACAAACTGTCACAATTTCATGAACCCCCTCCCCCCCCCCTTCCAAGCGTGACATCATTTATGGACGGCCCCTATGCCGAAGCCGTCGGAGACCGTGGCCAGAGTTTCGTTTTTTAAGAGATTTAAGTTTATTACAAGGGCTCGGGCAACGCCGGGCGGGTCAGCTAGTTTTGAATAATAAAATGACATTGAAACTCATCTAAATAAAACTTAACAAGATTAAGGAAAACTGTTATAATTAAATAAGAAAGCTTAGTTAGATGCCAAAAAGAATAGTAACAAACTTAATTAAGCTCTGTATAAGTAAGAAAAAACTTCGCATATCTGACAGAAATGTTTTATTGTTTTCCGCAAGGCGCTGATGAAATCTGCATATAATTGAGAAAGCCATATAAGTAAGAGGTTTCAGTTTCAGGAAATAGATAATTGAGAAAGAAATATGACCAAAAGCATTTATTACATTCAATATCTTCCCCCTTCTCTAAGTTATTTATTCTACAAATTTCTGTCTAATAAACGAACTTCCCTTATCTCTTGGAGAATTTTGATCTCTGAGAGTATTTCTTTGAAGTAACAAACAAAAATTGTTTTTCTTTGAAAAAACGAAACTAAATATTACGATTACCTAAAGCAGATGCAACGTCACGTCATCTAATGCTGTAACCATGCCGGCACAAGGCGCCAAACTGATATGCAACATTTTGATTTAAAATATTCTTTGCCCCCCCCCCCCCATTTTAACTACTTCGTTCATCCCGTAACACATCTTAATCAATTGAAATTAATCATCCAGTATCCACACAATTTAATGAAATGATAAACATCTCATTGCATTCTATATTTTCGATTCCCAAAATCTTACTAATTTGTCCATTTAACACTTTCCAACATATAGTTGAAAAGTGATTGAGCTGAACCGTTACACCATCAAAACATTATTGTATAAAAAATATTGTGTATAGTAAACCACACGTTTTTACTGAATGCTGTATAAAAATTTTATGTAAAATTATACTTTAAAATTACATCAAATTGACGTTTCGGTCATCTTCTATGACCATCTTCAGAATATGATGTTAAATAATAATTACACTGTGTAATTGTTATTTAACATCATATTCTGAAGATGGTCATAGAAGTTGACCGAAACGTCAATTTGATGTAATTTTAAAATATAATTTTACATATGTAATTGTTATTTAACATCATATTCTGAAGATGGTCATAGAAGTTGACCGAAACGTCAATTTGATGTAATTTTAAAGTATAATTTTACATAAAATTTTTATACACCATTCAGTAAAAACGTGTGGTTTACTATGCACAATATTTTTTATACAATAGTTGAAAAATGTTTGTGACTTCGGTCTCTCTGTCTCCGTCTGCCTGTCTGTCTGTCACCGTCTGTCTGTCCGTGCTCTAACTCTCGTAAATATCCTTTGATTGAAGTTAATTATGTTTATTTTGGCATGTTCGCTATTGAAAATGAAGTGAGTAGCGTTTATAGTTCATTTACAGAGACAGTCAAAAGAATTCCGTTGCATTATGGTCAATGGAGAAAAAATCGTTTGCGGTGTATTTTAATGATGTTACACTATTACAAACATAATTAAATTGATATGAATTTTTAATCTGCATTATAACATGCTTTCTGTATAATATGACGTGTGTAGCACGTATAGTTCGTTTACACTTTACAGGGACACTCGAAATAATTCCGCTTTAGGTTCTCGTTTGACAACAATTACTTATACGTCGAGATATCAATACATTTATCGAAAAATGAAAATTTTATTCGATTCCAAATTCATTTAACATCCCTTTTTATATGCACATACCCAACGCACAACGACGAATGAGGTATCATTCGAAAGGTTTTTGAACAGGCTTTTGATATAATACACTCACATTTCGTTGAAATACATTGTTTGATTAAAAATTTCAGTTAATTAAAAATTAACCCTCTAAGCGTGTGGAACGTAATATTCCGTTCACTAAGCTCCAGGTTTCACTGCAATATATGCAATGTTTAAGATAATATAATTCTATAGATTTAATGAATTTTCAAAACATTGAAGAATGATTAATACTCTCAAGGGTTACATTCATATTTGTAATTAAGTTTTATTTATAATGCTGAAAGAATCATATTTTTTTAGCATTTAAAAAAAAATGCAGAGAAAACAACATTAAAATTTTACCCTTTTTCAAAACGCTCAGAGGGTTTTAATGAAAAAACGTATCAGCAAATAATTTAAAAAATGTCAGTGCAAAAATCTCACACGGAACCACTAGTATTAATTTATTTCACTTAAAATAAGTGTCGTTTATTAAATTATTAAAACAAATGTCAAAGTTAAAAAATGTAAATAATTACTAATTAATTAATATAGTAATTATTAATTAGTTTTAAAAGGTAAAATTATTTCACCATACTGTGCGATATCCTCCCCCCCCCCCTCTCTCTCCCGATAAGTCGACAGTGAACATTCAATAATGAATCTCGACCAGTACTGAAAACCAAAAGTCGGCCCTTACGCCTAACACTGGAAAAACCCGGAAGGACTAAGTGGAACTTTAATCAGCCCTATCCTGTGATGCAAACATAATTTTCTGCAGGGCATGTCTTTTTCTAGGAAAGTAATTACCCCAACCACTGATTTAGGCCTGCGAAGTTCTGGTTTGAGTTAGTGTGAAGCATCTCATTTGATCCTCACACACTCTTGACCTCAATATCATTGAGTTATTAGAGTCTGTTTCAGGTAATATAGTAAGGAATCAGTACCCACACCACAAGTATCTGTACAAGAATTTTCAAGATTTCTCCTTGGAATCCATTTGAATATTAAACAAGAACGAAAAATCATGCGTCAAGCATAGATTATGAAACACTTTCCAACACAGCTAGAAAACTGTAACGAAACTTCACTGTTAAATAAGGTAAAAGAAGATATGTAAGTAAACAGTTTAGAAAACATATACCACATTTAAAAATACAGTTTTCGAAATTACCTTCCAGTGTCAAAAAAGTAGTCAAATTATTTTGTGCAGCCAATGTATACGATCAATAGATGTGGATATATAGCAAAATTTAGTTCAGTTAGAATATTCACATTTAGCAATTTTCTCCGATCGATGGAAATGCACTCGAAATCCTTTGTACAGTCCTGTATATTATCTGAAGACTTTTGTAAACACCACATATTAAGCTAAAAAGCAACTTAAAACTCACTCGCAGCAATTACCAACCGTAAACGACGATGTATCTTTTTCTTTGCGTAGCCCTGTATATGAATTCATTTATATTCCACAAATTTATATTAGTATACTATATATATTATAGTTCATCAAGAAAATGCGTAACACAATTAAAAACTATCCTTAAACAATCCACTCTAGTCTATAATACTTACAGATTCCCTTGTGTAGCCCTGTATATGAACAACCGAGCTTATAAAACTCATACGTACTATGAAAAAAAAATTAGTTAAACTTAGAAACGCAAACCAAAGTTGAAAACGCCCTTTTCACACATAACTGTAAATATCGCACATGTACTGTAACCGATATCGTTTGTGTGCCCCTGTAAATAAACGCAATACACACCACACTTTCAAGAGAGCAATTTATGGTGTGAACCACAGTAATGCATATAATTTTCATTATGTTTGAAATAGTGAAATATCACTAAATTACACTGCAAACAATTTTCCCCCATAGAACAATGTGTAACAGAATTCTTTTGTTTGACCCTGTAAATGAATAATTAATGCATTGCACTCCATATTCTTACAAAAAGCATGTTTTAATGCGCTTCATAATTATATATCAATTTCATCATGTTTTAAATGAAGTAGCATCATCAAAATGCACTTGAAATGATTATTTCCCATTGACTGTAATAAAACGGAATACTTTTGACTGTCCCTGTAAAAAAAACTATAAGTGCTACACACTTCAGTTGAAATAGTGAACATGCTATAGTAAACGACAACAACATACAAAAATTTCAGGGCGATCCGAGTATTTTTACACGAGTTAGAGCACGGACAAACGGCAGACGGCTAGACAAACCGAAGTCATAAACACTTTCAACTAGGTTCGAAAGTGTTAAAAAGCAGTCTCGATTCTTCGGTACTATCACAGATGGACAAGCGTTAGGAGAATTCAAATATCTTTATAATAAGCGAATACCACTACTTATAATTCAAAGAAAAATTCTGCATCTTGAAATTATTTATATGACCTTCAGTGTTTGATGCATGCCGAGCGTATGAGCCGCAAGGTTAGTAACATACAATGGTAATATTGCAAATGTATTGGAATAGCGGAGGAAATGACGCCGGTAAAAATAGCAGTAAGGAAAAAATGGCACCGTATAAAATGGCACTGCTATTTGCGAAACATGCTAAAATAAAAAAATAAAAAAAAAAAAGAAAGAAATCAGGGTAATTTTGGGTTATATTGAGTTGTCGTTAACCGTCATATGCTTTTTTTCTCTTCCGGGAGGGAGGCTTGGGAGTTTACTTCGTTAATCTTATGGGATAGTTAATTTTCAATATCTCGTTTGAATTTCAATATTTTTAAAAGCTTTTTTTTTTGCATTGGATAGCTGAGATCGAGATCTACAGCGCCGATTCCGAAAGTAAAAGTATCTTTGTAAAAAAAATCCGGGAACAAAAAATCGAAAAGTAAAAAGGAGGCGCTGTAGAGATCGATCTCAGCTATCCAATGCAAAACAAATCGTTTAAAAATATTTAAATTTAAACGAGATTTTGGAAATTAACTGTCTCGTAGGATTAACATTAGCTAGCGGGTGTTTTCGCGTTAGGAGAGAGAACACTCAGAAGTAATTATAATACTTTTTGTGTAAACAAAAAATGTGAAGATTTTTCACTATCTAGCTTCTTCAGAGTAATGGGGGGAGGGGGAGAGGCAAAGGTAAGTCAGTAACAGAAAAAAATATGATGTAATTTTTTTAGATTCTACACATGAACACCCGATTTTGTCATTTTACCGGGGAATTTTTTTTTATGTTTTGTTTTTTCAAACGGGGGTGCCTACAGGGAGAGGGGATGGCGGGTTAAAAGAAATTACACTCTCCAGATTATTTAAACAGGATACATTGATACTTTATATATAAGCAAAGCTCCTTATACTTTCTTGAACTTTCACCAAGAGTGGCCTTTGGGTGAGAAGGGGGACAAAATAAAAAAAAATAATAATAATAAAACATTAACTACAGAGATTTTAGAGGAGATGAAATAATGACGAACAAAAAGGATATTTTTAAAATTAAAAAATCTCATTATATGTCCTTTCGTAATAAATCTGGCCTTTCTGCTATAGTATAAGGTGGGCAGAGGCCAGTAACAGAAAAAAATGTAAGGTAAAATTTTTAGATTTTGAACATGAACACCCAATTTTGGCATTTTATTGCGATAAAAGAATCCTTTAAAAGGGGGGGGGCTGCCTACGGGAAGCAGGGGAAGGGCGGGTTAAAAGAAATTACAGTCTCTAGATTATTTAAACAGGATACATTGATATTTTATAAAGCTCCTTATACTTTCTTTAACTTTCACCAAGACCTTTGGGTGAGGCCTTTGGGTGAGAAGGGGGACAAAATAAAAAATAATAATAATAATAAAACATTAACTACAGAGATTTTAGAGGAGATGAAATAATGACGAACAAAAAGGATATTTTTAAAATTAAAAAATCTCATTATATGTCCTTTCGTAATAAATCTGGCCTTTCTGCTATAGTATAAGGTGGGCAGAGGCCAGTAACAGAAAAAAATGTAAGGTAAAATTTTTAGATTTTGAACATGAACACCCAATTTTGGCATTTTATTGCGATAAAAGAATCCTTTAAAGGGGGGGGGGGGCTGCCTACGGGAAGCAGGGGAAGGGCGGGTTAAAAGAAATTACAGTCTCTAGATTATTTAAACAGGATACATTGATATTTTATAAAGCTCCTTATACTTTCTTTAACTTTCACCAAGACCTTTGGGTGAGGCCTTTGGGTGAGAAGGGGGACAAAATAAATAATAATAATAATAATAAAACATTAACTACAGAGATTTTAGAGGAGATGAAATAATGACGAACAAAAAGGATATTTTTAAAATTAAAAAATCTCATTATCTGTCCTTTCGTAATAAATCTGGCCTTTCTGCTATAGTAAGGTGGGCAGAGGCCAGTAACAGAAAAAAATGTAAGGTAAAGTTTTTAGATTTTGAACATGAACACACACAAAAAAAATCCTTTAAATGTGGGAGGGGGGGGGGGGGGGTTCTGCCTACGGGAAGCAGGGGAAGGACGCGTCAAAAAGAAATTACAGTCTATAAATTCTTTCAACTCGACGCATAGATAACATATATATAAGCAAAGCTCCTTATACTATTTTTAATTTTTAGCAAGAGGGGTCTTTGGATAGTGAGGCGAAAAAATTAAAAAACAAATACAACATCTACAGATATTTTAAAGGGGTTATTAAATAAAGAACAAATGGGAAATTTAAAAAATGTGTAGAGTGCCCTTTAAAATCTCTGTAATTAGCGTTTTTTAAATATTTTTGAACCCTCCCCCCCCCCCCCTCAAAAATGGTGACTCTTGGTAACAGTTAAAAAAAGAGTATAAGGAGCTTTGCTTATATATAAGATAGCTACGTATCGAGCATGCTTAGCAAATGACGCTCACCACTGGCCAAATGGCGAGTGGAAATCTGTATGTATGACTAGTAAAATTTTACCTATGCTAACCACTGTGGCGAGTGAAAAATTCGCCAACAAACTTATTAAAATATCCTGAAGTCGCAAAACGGGAACTATTTTCAATGTTTAGAATTTTGTGCTATTGCTTTGCATCTGAATAACAAACTATCTAATCGTAAATAATCCCATGTTAAACTCATCATATTTTCTAGAAGATACTAGATCACTGACGGATTATGGTTGTGAAAATATACTAGCTAATATTAGCTAATATAGTATATGAAGGTGCTGTGACACACAAATTTGATGCCAATACTGTGTTCGCAGAATATTTCAAATTTAAAATATGTGTATAAGGGCAATAAGTTTGTAGAGCGCTTGGGGAAATAGATTTCATTAGAATCCTTAAGCCGGGGGTACCATTAACCCCAATATAACTGAAGTTTGTGGTTCCTTGAAGCACAGTTTCGTGTGATCGTCGATTTTCATCCATGAATCAAATGAAAACAACATTCTGCATTCAGCTACATGAAAACCTTTCAGATGGGGTGCTCAACCGTTTAGCCTGAAAGTCATTTACTACCACAAATTCCGAAAGGTAATCTTCGCCTTATTCAATTCGAAAGTTTCTGTCATTAAAAAGGACAAGTTTTTCTGTTCTAAAATAGTAATATCGTGTTCGCTCGCGTACTACAGATTGAAGACGCCTATTTTGGATGATCTTATGACGATAAAATTCTGTAGAGATCCTATTCACTAGTTTGAACCCGAAATTATGGTGGGAGAAAACTGGTGATTATAAAATAAGGCATTGCATATGTTAAACGGCTTTTTGCCGAAACGTCAGTGAAGGCTTACTGTTGAGACCCGAAAAGTTTTTGGTTTCTGTCTGTCTGTTTGTCTGTTTGTCTGTTTGTCTGTCTGTTTGTCTGTCTGTCTGTCTGTTCCGCGATAACTGCCGTAAAAATGATCCGATTACGTTGATTTTTGGTAGGTATGTTGGTGAGGTACCCGGAATTAGCTGTATAGTTTTTAGTTACATTTGGTTCATTCGTTCGAAAAATATAGAACATTTCTTTTTAGGTCATAATGCTTTCCTATGGGACTGCAGACGATTTTCAAATTTCATTTTTAACTGAAATGGAAATCGCATATTTGAATAATGGATTTCAACATAAAACTAGTAAATCTACAGATCAGGAGCCTCAACGTCAGCTATATGAAAGTCAATGTTTTTTAATCTCATTTCTCATAATATTTAACATCTTACAATACGCAAATTAAATTTTTTAAATTATTACATGTATATTTATACGCATATAAAATAATTCGAAGGTTTCAGAAATTAGGAACATTAAATTAAACACGGTTTATGCAATAATATTCTGACATTCTTATGAACTTCTTATTTTATTTTTTAGGTAAAAAAATACATTTCTTCAAGGGGGCTCTGCCCCCCTGAACCCCCCGTAATCTTATTAAATTTATATTAGTGGTTTCCTATTGTTTGTGTGAATGATTCTAGTACATATTGGATTTCGTTCTACACATTGGTTTTATTATGAAAAGCAAAAATTTCGAAAATAATTTCATGTAATACCTAAATAGCAATATTTACTTACCTTCCAACCACGAAGCACTCGCATCTGATAGGTAAGTTGAATAATATCTCGTGTACAAAATCAACTTATGGAAATGTAAACTGAATCTACTATATATTCACTTATCTATTTCAGAAATCTAGTATTATTACAATTTTTGTTTCGGAAAAACAGTTTTGATGGTCATTGTACAATATTTATTTGACCTTAGTACATCCTGATTTAATTCGATGACAATAGCATACTAAAATCTCCCCAAAATAGGCTTATTTGGAAACTTTTAAACCTGAAAACTTTTATTGTGTAATCCTTCATAATCGTGCCCACTGCCAATTCACTAAATAGCAATCTTGATTTGGCGCTATAAAGTATTTTTTGTGATAACTTTTTATGATCTCAGTTACCAATAATTGTGCTATTTCAGGCTGTATGGATTCGTTTTACTACGCTAATTTCTTTAGATTAACTACCTCGTTGTATGAGATATTACATTATATTTTTAAAATAATACTAATTTTCAACCACGAAAAATCCACATCTCTTCCAGAAAATTAATAATATCTCATATAAAAATGTTTCGGCTATCATTCTATAGTAGTTAAAAGGTAACTTGTACCAAAATAAATTCTCATTTATTTCAATAAAATATAAAATCACCCAATAATATTTTATTTTGCGAATAAAATATTGTAGCAAAATCGTCTGAGTTACTTGAATTTTATCATTTTGATATTCTTTAAACATGGTTGCTAGGTTACGGTTAAATTGAAAAGGAAAATAAAAATAAATGCATTTTAATATTTGCAAAAAATGATAAAATAAAAGTATTATATTATTAGAACAGATGTATAAAATTGCACCAAAAATTATACACCTAATTTAAAAAATCTGACGAATGTATAAACAAAATTTCAAATTAATTTGAATAATTTAACACCTGACTTGATAAATTTTAGCCTTCATAACTTACCGTTTAAATACATTAATCAAATGCGACATTTTATTTTCAACGACTGAAAAATTTCAAAATCGTCTGAAATCCCATAGGAAAGCATTATGATCAAAAAAGAAATGTTCTATATTTTCCGAACGAATGAACCAAATGTAACTAAAACCTATACAGCTAATTCCGGGTATCTCACCAATATACCTACCAAAAATCAAACTAATCGGATCATTTTTACGGCAGTTATCGCGGAACAGACAGACAGACAAACAGACAGACAGACAGACAGACAGACAGAAACCAAAAACTTTTCGGGTCTCCACAGTGAGCCTCAACTGACGTTTCGGCAATTATGGATGTTGATTTTCGATATGGAGGTTTTAAATACATCCAATAATTTTGAAAAATTGCCGATACATTTATTAGAATTGAGATATTAATTGTTTAAATTATTGGAAATTTTTTTGCATCTGTTCCGGAAATATAAAACTTTTATTTTCCTATTTTTTACAAATTTTAAAATGCACTTCTTTGTACTTTGCTCTTTAATTTATCAGTTGCCTAGCAACGATATTTCAAAGAAGATAAAAATAATAAAATTGAAGTAACTTGCACTATTTCGTTCCAATAATTTATTAGCAAAATAAATTATTTTTGTATTCTATTGACATAAATGAAGACTTTATTTTAATACAAGTTTTTGTTTTAGTCTAAAATGTTGCATGAATAAGAAATTCATAAGAATTTCAAAATATCATTGTATAAACCGTGTTTAATTGAACGTTTCTAATTTCTGAAACCTCCGAAGTATTTTATATGCCTATAAATATATATGCAATAGAAAAAAATTAAATTGCGGATTGTAAGATGCTAAATAACATGAAAAGTGAGATTAAAAAATAGTGACTTGAGCTGACGTTGAGGCTCCTGATCTGCAGATTTACTAGTGTAAATATAATGTTGATTAAACTTGTACTTTACAATATCATGATTTGATGTTTTATTTTAAAAACATTGTAAATAAGTAAATTATTTTTTAAATGCAGTTCTCTCTTTGATTTGTGACAGGTATATTTTTGCAATTGGCTGTTAGAAAATAAGACTAACAAGCCACATTGGTAGCTGGTAGAATATTTCCACTTCTGCTAAGCCTGGTACTTAGTTTAAAGAATCTATAGACTGTTTTGCCTTGCCTCCTTATAAGCCCCCCCCCCTGAAAAAATAAGCATTAAAACAAATTCCTCACTAAAATGTCGAAAAATTTTGTTCATGTTTAAAATATAAAATTTTTATTTTATTTTTTTTTTTTTTACTGCCATACCTCTGCCCTCCTTACTCTCTGAAAATTCAGATAATGAAAAATCTTCACATATTAAAAATCTCCCCCTTTTCGTCTTTATTTCATCCCCTTTGAAATCTCTGTAGTTAATATTTTATTTATTTACTTATTTCTCTCCCCCCCCCCTATAGTCCATTCTTGGTAAAAGTTAAAAAAGGATATAAAGAATGTTTCTTATATTATAAGGTATATGTATCGAATTTAAAGAATCTATAGACTATATTTCCTTTTAAACTCACCCTTGCCCCCCGCCCTATGGGAACCCCGATAAAAAATAAATAATTTTTTTTAAAAATTTTCCTCAGATAAATGTCAACATGGGATGTTGATGGATAAAATGCGAAAAATTTATCTAATTTATTTATTTATTTATTTTGTTACTGTCTTACCCCTCATTACCCTGGAAAGACCAGATAATGAAAAAACTTCACATTTAAGTATTATTCTTGCATCCTCCTGTTAAGTCTTCCTGCCACTGAAGTAAACCCCCCCCCCCCCCCCGCAGAAAGAAAAAAAACATTATATATGATGGTCAACAACAGCTCATAATATACCCAAAATTACTCTCAATAATATGTATAATGTGCCGCTTCGTAAATTGCAGTGTCATTTTTTCTGGGTGTCATTTTTACCGGTAATATTTTTTCTGTGTCCCTTTTTTCCACCTCCTTCAGTGCCACGGATCTACTACGTGAATAAAACTTTGTTTAAATTAAAAACTGCCTGCAAATGTTGTTTTCAATTATAGTTTAATCTCTTCACAGCGAGCGTCCGATACAAAATTTTTCTGCACCACTATATTCATATAGAAATCTTTGCGTAAATTTAATCGCAAAAATTATGTAATTAAAAAAGGCAAAAATTAGTATACGAAAATAATATTAGGAAGTAGCAATTTTACGCACCCTATATGCCAAGTATACCCCTCCTGTATAATAGTCGTCGCGAAGGACTTAAACACGATTTGCATGGGCTAAGACTCTGAAATTGAAATTTGAGCTCGAATGTATGCATCTTCATTAAGTAGTATTGCTACGTTAAAGTTCGTTTGGGTAATTTAAAAACGCCGTGATCCTAACACGTAAGCAATTATTTAGATATATAATAATTGTAATCTATCTATATTAATAAAAGAAAGTTCTGTGTGTATGTCTGTCTGTTTGTCTGTTAGCGATGGCTAGCGATAGCGACATCTACGGCAACTAGAGGTCTGAAAATTTGGGTAATGATAGTCCAAAGCAGGTCCTGATGCTCCTCAGGCTCATATTTTTATTTTTATTTTATAATTAGCAGAGATATTAATTAAAAACTCATCAAAAAAGCGATTTTATTTTTCACAAAATGGCAAAAGCGCGTGCACCTCATTTCACAGTGGAAATAAAAGAAATTAAGATTTTTCACTAATCGGTGAAAATTAAGAAAATAAATTAAGATATTGATTTGAAAATTTCAGAGCTTAAGTAGAAAAATATTTTACGTCAGTGGTTAAATTTTTATAAAAATCGGATGTTTCATTATTATTATTATTAGCGAAAAACAAATTGGCAACATAGGTTATTTATAGACATTAATCAAAGAAAGAATCAGATAGGGACATGACATTCATTAAAAACTGAACTAAAAAGAGATCTGTTTTCGCAGATCGGCTTACCCCCCAACCGCATTTCCGAAATGAAAGGAAATAAATTGAGAATTTTTACTAATTAGCGAAAATTAAGAAAACTAATTAAGATGTCGATTTGAAAATTTCAGAGCAGAAGTAGAAAAATATTTTACATAGTATGAAAGCAAAATAATAAGGTGCTAACCAGCGCATACTTTATTGCGAGATTTTAAACAGAGATGTAAAAATTAAAATCCCAAAAATAAATTTTATTTTTATTTTTATTTTTGTGATTATAATTTTTACATCTCTGTTTAAAATCTCTTAAAAAAGTGTACGCTGATTAGCAACGTATTGTTTTGTTTTCATATTTGAGTGTACACCGTAAAGTCCTTATTTATTATTTTACATTGGATTTATAAAATTTTGTAAAAATCAGACGGTAATTTCTCTTCTTATTAAGAAATTAAAAAATTATTACAGGTAATGACTTAAAATTTTGAATGTTCAGATATTAATTTCGAATTTGTATAACTCAAAGGCGATGAGCGGAAGGGAGGGGGAAGCAGAATGACAATGAAAAGAAATTAATAAAGAAATTTTAATCCCTAGAGCCAAAAATGCTTAAATGGTAGACATCTGGCAGTCATTTTAGCGTAGTGACTTTCCTTATCTTCTAATTATCAGATAAATATAATTCTTTCTTTGTCCTATTGGAAATTTTTAAGCCTTCATTTACATCACTTATCATTCACTATATCATCATTTACATCACTCATCATAGCACTTCATAATTTTTACTTATTTTCTCTCCGCTAGAGGGCGGTTTTCATTTTTTATTTGCGTCTAAAATAGGGTAATCTTATTCAATTCTCACAAAAATTTATATTTAATTCCTTAGCCTTTATGCTAACGTCCTATAAAATGCCATCCCAATGCCGTCAGGGGACGCCACTTAACACATTCGCTGCCAAAAATGAGATGGTGCATCTGTTCACACATGCCAAAATTATATCTGCATTTTTATTCTTTTAAATTATTTTCTGTTGTTTTCTTATTTAAATATATATACAACAGATTGGAATTTTTTTTTTTAATTTATCATACATAAATTTGTTTCAATATACGAATTAAAATTGCAACATAATATAAAAAAATAACTTTTATTTCTTGTATTCTTCAAAATATATTGAGAATAGATATGTTTCTGCGTTCTAAACATTTAGTTATTGTATCTAGGTTTTGAGAAATAAATGATTCATTTCAGTACTAAGTATATTATTTAGTTTCTTCTTCCTGTACGCAAAACAGCTAACAATTGCATGTATTTTCTACAGCAATATTCGTAATCGGTGATTTAGCTAAGGAGATCAATAACAAATTATCTCGTAGCTCGTAGCTGGCAAGGAAACTGAGTTTGCCAACTAATTACGAGTATTATCGTAGATGGCAACGAACTATTGTTAATTATATTTTTATAAATTTTCTGTGACGCTCTTCAAAAATCTTCGAAAAAAAGAACGAATTTCGTTTAAAAATATGAATTCATACAAATTCGAAATAAAATGTATAAATATCATATATTCAACATTTCGTCGGGCTACGCCCGGTATACGCTGCCATAGGCAGCGGGTATCCGAAGTGGAAGTTCGTTCCGAAAGAGGTACATCTGGAGCACACTATACGCTACCGTAGGCAGCGGTGACGGCGAGCCGAGCCGGCGCCGGCGGTTCATTCAGAAAACGGTTCGTATGTAGCAAAGAAACCGGAGCGCAGCTTGGGACCTGAACCACAGGTTCGTTTTGTAAAAGATTTGTTTGATTCGAGGCCCCAATGTAATCTGGGGTCCGCTAGCGTGCAAAGCCAGCTACTACTAATAAAAGAAAGTTTCATTCTGTCTGTGTGTCTGTTGGCGATGGTTAGGAAAATCTACCGAATGTAGAAATATGAAAATTCGGATGAGAATAGTCCAAGGCAGGTCCTGAAGCACCTGAGATTCAAGTTTTAAATTTTTTGATAATTAGCCGAGAAGTTAATTAAAAACTCATTAAAAATGGCATGAAAATATGCGATCTTTTTTATCAAAATGAATAAAGAAAAGAACACCTCCTTTTGAATTCAAAGCGGAAAGGAATGAATTTGGTAATTTTCACTAAGTAGCAAAAATTAAGAAATCTAATTGAGGGATCAATTTCAAATTCGGCATATATATGTAGAAATTTTTTTTACATATGAATATCCATTTTTTTTTTAAATCGGTCGGTAATTTTTCTTAATTTTTGCAAAAAAACTGGCGGCGACATTCCAAAAATTCAGAGAAAGAACCAGACAGGGCCGGCATTTATTAAAAAGTGAACTAAAAAGAGATCTGTTTCAAGCCGATCCCTACATTTACTTAACGACAGGAAATTAATTGTTATTTTATACTAATGAGAGAAAATTAAAAAAATAATTAAGATATAGATTTGAATTTGGGAAGGGGAGACATCTGGCGGCCATTTTAGAGTGTAAATTTCATGCATAGATCAGGCCACAGGTTCGTTTGGAAAGAAGTTTGTTTGGAACACACTAGACGCTGCCAAAGGCAGTGTAGCCCCGGAAAACAGGTTCATTTGAAACACTACGCTACCGAAGGCAGTGGGGCCCCGGAACTAGGTTCATTTGAAAGATTTTCCAAGATAAAAAATCATACAAACATGAGGTTTGTTATTATCATGGGCCGGGGCAACTCCGGGCGGGTCAGCTAGTGTTATAATATATTATGTGACGTGTGATGTTTCTCTTTTCACAACAAAAACAATTAATATTATTCTTATTCACAGAATACATTACAAAAGGATTTGAAGTAAATCTCACTTAAACCACCTAAAATCTCTCCACAGACCCCTAATGCTGTGTACAGACAACACTTGCTCAAGCACTCGTAAATCATTCCGCCTTGCCTTTCTTTTCTAAAGGTTCTGTGGTCATCAACAAAAAAGGGGAGTCTCAACAAAAGGAAGATGCATGATAAACCTCTCAGCGATGTCCCCTGCTGACCTTTGACTTTTAGACAAGCTAAAGAAGTTACAAAACATGAAACAAGACCGCCTAACTACATAAAAGAGAGTGAATTACTGCAAGAAAGAGACCGCTAAGCAAAACGTAGTCTGGAACAACCTTAAAGATTAAAACAAACTACGTTTTGCTAAGCGGTCTCTTTCTTGCGATAAGGCGGTCTTTTTCATGTGGTTAGGCGGTCTGTTGCATGTGTTCAGCCTTCCTAGCATGTCTAAAGTTAAGGGGATACCTTTGAAAGGTTTATTTCCGCCTCTTTACTTTGTTGAGACTCCCCTTTCATTTGTTAATGACCACAGAACCTTTGGAAAAGAAAGGCCAGTTGAATGATTTACGACTTTCTTTTAAAGCATATAAAAAGATCTTAAGGTCTGCGTGTCCATGCAACACTGTTTATAAACCCGTTTTGTTGATTTGTCATCGCCAAGAACAGCATCAGCATGAATCATCTTCTAAATAACAAAAAATAAAGTGTTTTTAAATAATATATTAGTATCAGTATTTGCACGCAAGTACTAACTTCAAACACCATTAATATTTTTGTACGCAAATACCATTGTGGCTTAAATGTGTATTAGTAGTATGTGGTATAGCAACCAAGATTTATATACGTGCAACATGCAAGTCTCACCTAAATCAGTTTCTAAATCAATTTCTTTAGAAGAGATAACCAGTAAGACCTAAGATGGCCCTATCCTGATGCATAATGAAAGAAATCTCAATTGACCTTCTGATTGATGATTGATGCACACGGCATCGATTGACTCCTCGTATTTATCTGAAGTACGGACAAAAGTAGGGTATTTGGTTTCTTTCAACAACCAGCGTTTTTCCCATTATTAGTGCCAGAAAATGCCAAAAATGTGTAGAATTCAAAATATAACTCGATAAATTTTGGTCGTAATAAAATGGAATTTTTACTGTTTAACTTGTAACAACATGGAGAAAGTTTTTTCTAAATATAGCTTATAGGATACTCGGACAGTAGTATTCATGAAGAACAACATTTGAAACGTTTATGCAGTTGAAAGTTCCAATTTCAAAAAAATCCCTGACGGCTTGGCCTACAGGCACAGGTAGATTTCGAAGACGCAGACCGTGGGGCGCCTATTTGTCGGGAATTGCGGAAGAAATGATCTTTTTTGCGATGATGCAACAGTTAGAACCGCCTACTTTTGAAACCTAACTTGTTTGCAGGCGGAGCCAGCAGAATTTTTTTTTTTTTTTTTTTTTTTTTTTTTTTTTGCTATAAGAGTTGGTCCTATAAAAAACTTGTCAGTATAAAAGTTTTAGATAATATTAATAGGATTTATAATAAATTTAAGCGGATTTGAAATCTTGGGAATTGACGAAGTTATGAATTTTTTTCTTCTAAAACCCCTCTCCCCCCCCCCCTTAAGGCAATTTTTAATTATATCAAAAATCTGTCACACATAAATTTTCGGCCCTTTTCCTAGAAGTAATAATAACTTCAAACGGATTCGATACGTATCATAATTAAGAAATTATGGGGGGGTTTCTGTTTTCACAAAAAGCCCCCCCCCCCCCCCCCCCCTCGGTTCGATTTTGCCCATTCACGAACTTGACCGAGATTTTATGTATCAGTTTCGAAAAGATGTGGGAGTTGGAACCACCTACTTCGAAAAATAACTTGTTTACAGGTGGAGCCGGCAGGGATTTTTTTTTTTTTTTTTTTTTTTTTTTTTTTTTTTGCTATAACGGCTGGTCCTATAAAAAACTTGTCAATATAAAAGTTTTAGATAATATTAAGAGGATTTATAATAAATTTAAGCGGATTTGAAATCTTGGGAATTGACGAAGTTATAAATTTTTTTCTTCTAAAACGCCCCTTCCCCTCCTTAAGGCAATTTTTAATTATATCAAAAATCTGTCATACATAAATTTTCGGCGCTTCTCCTAGAAGTAATAATAACTTCAAACGGATTCGATACGTATCATAATTAAGAAATTATGGGGGTTTTCTGTTTTCACAAAAAGCCCCCCCCCCCCCCTTGGTTCGATTTTGCCCATTAACGAACTTGACCGAGATTTTATGCCTCTTGATTTTATGTATCAGTTTCGAAAAGATGCGGGAGTTGGAACCGCCTACTTCGAAAAATAACTTGTTTGCAGGCGGAGCCGGCAGGGACTTTTTTTTTTTTTTTTTTTTTTTTTTTTTTGGCTATAACGGTTGGTCCTATAAAAAACTTGTCAATATAAAAGTTTTAGATAATATTAAGAGGATTTATAATAAATTTAAGCGGATTTGATATCTTGTGAATTGACGAAGCTATGATTTTTTTCTTCTAAAACCCCCCTTTTTCCCCCTCTTGGGTCCATTTTTAATTATATCAAAAATCTGTCATACATAAATTTTCGGCCCTTTTCCTAGAAGTAATAATAACTTTAAACGGATTCGATACGTATAATAATTAAGAAATTATGGGGGGTTTTCTGTTTTCACAAAAAGCCCCCCCCATTCCCCCCCCCCCCCCCCCCTTGGTTCGATTTTGCCCATTAACGAACTTGACCGAGATTTTATGTCCCTTGATTTTATGTATCAGTTTGGAAGAGATTTATGCAGAATTTTTCCAGTTATCGTGGTCATAAAAAAGTGACATAGATAGATAGATAGATAGATAAAATTTTGAACTGGGATTCTGGGTTCTGGGAGTCATGATCGGCGTAAATCTGCAAAAAAATTTCAAAATTTCCAACTTAGGTGAGAATGTAATAGGTAGTATTTCTTACGAAATCTACCTAAAAGGAACTTGTAACTATACCTCTAAAACTAACAGTTTAGGTTTAGGAATTAGCAATTATAAGAAGAGGCACCTTGTATTGTATATTCAGGCTATTATATATTAGAAAAAGTGAAAATCTCCTTTCTTCTATTTTAATTTTCCAATTATGATTTTCGAGAAAATTCACTAGCCTCTTTACTATTTAATATTTCATTGGTATATATATTTTTTATTAATGTTATTAAAAATGTTCATAAATAAATCCTTTAGAAAATTGTAAATTAATACATCAGTTAACTTGACGTAATAAAATTTAATGTAAATTTATTATAACTGAGACTCGGAAATTTCTTGCTATTCATACTCCAGAAAGCCGTCCGCACTCCAAATCTTATTTTCAAGTTTTCTACTTGAAACGTTGAAACCGAACCTAGAACCTAGAACAGAACAGTTTCAAACAATCTCGCTAGTGCTGCCATCTACAAATGAATTTTAAAGATATTTCTAAATATCTATATGTAAATGCATCATTGAAAAAAAAATTATATGTATTTATACAAAAATAATCTGTTACAAGAATTTTAATAAATTATATTTTTACGTATTTGTAAATATATAATATGATATTACAGATAACAATAAAAAGCTAATGAAAAAATTATTTTTGAAATTATACAAGTTAGCGAAGAAGAAAAATTTTTGGTTTTGTATGTATAAAAATTCGAAATATTTGTAAAATTCCCTTTCAGGTACCATATTTAATATATATTCCCATGTATAGAGAGAATCACACTCTGTTTTCACAAAGTCATTTTCTTATAAATTTCTCTTTTTACAACAGTAAATAGCTACTTTCTACCTGTTTAAAAATTATTATAATTATAAATAACTGTGCATGTTACGTTTTAGCCTAATAATTTAGCCGTAATTTAAAACTTTCATCACGGGCAGGGCCTGACTAATTCAGGGGCATACGGGTCAGCTTCCCCGGCACCATCCCCATTTAAGAGGGGTCCCATGGGCGTATGCAGGATTTTCGTTATAGGGGAGACAAATGTTAACATTTGGCCAAAAGTGATCAAAATTCTTATTTTTTCAAAGATTTAGGGGAGGGTGGTTTTCCCCTTACCTTCCGTACCCTATCCCACCTCCCCCCCCCCCCCTCCCACCAAAAAAAAAAAAAAGAATAAACTATATCATCAGAAAGCTAATGATTAAAATTTCATTGTAACAACTTAGTAATCAATTGTTTTCAAGACAAATTCCTTATTGACGTTATCCTAGTAACAGGGCAAATTAAAATACTAATGATGACCAATTAGGGCATTTTTCTGTTAGACATCTTATGACATACGTTTAATATTATGACAAATAGTCAAGAATAACTGAAATACCTGTATTTACATTTCAACAATTCCTACATTTCTATACAAAAAAAAAAAGGTATTCTATCATATTTTAAAGTTGTGATCATCTTTCTTATGATGTATACATATGTGAATTGTGAATAGTACCTAGTATGAAAATTATACATGAAGTTTAGACAAATCAGCATAATTCAAGAAATGTTTTTATGGATAGATAGAAAGCCCGATCGAAAGCCGACGTCGAATCCTAGGGAGGGAGGAAACGACTGGACTCATCGGCTGATTAGAATTATTTTATTAATTCGGTAACCTAGTTAGGATTTTGTTTCAGCGAGGGGCTGTAACTTTATATATATATACTATCTGACCCATCCAGCGTTGCTCGGGACCGTAAAAAAAAATGGCACGAAATTCGAAAAAACTTTATTGAAAAAGGAACAAAATTTACTACATTGGGTTAGAAGATTGAAACTAGATTCCTTTTGCTAATGTGGAAAAATCGCAGTGAATCGCGAAAAAATGGTAACATTTTAAACTAGTCGTTGGGGGCCACCGTAATACTTACCCATCATGGATATGCATAATGTAAAATATTAAAATAAAAAATGTGTAAACTACTTATAAAATGCATTGCAATTCAAATAAAATCGAGGCTTGATGACGTCACAAACTTTAAAGGCTCGATTACTGAATTGCTTGAAAGAAACATCCTGATAACTCCAAAAATAATAATCCTATTAACTAGCGATTTATTGCATCTGATTAAGCGTCAAATTTCCAATTAAAATATATCTTTCAAGTGAAATTTGGATGAAATACAGAGACATGAAAAATCGAAGAGTGTGAAAATAGGATTCCAAATATTTCGGCAACTAATTATCCGATCGACTTCATGCTTTATGCAAAATTTGTTTTTTTATTGTCTTTTATATTCATTTCTTAAAATAACCAATTTCGAAAAATTTTATATACCTTTTATCAGAAAGAATATTTCGAGAGTCTGAAAAAAATAGTTCCGTTTAATCGAGGTTATTAAAATGAAATAGGCTTCTTCCCATCATTACATACTAAGTACATACCAAATTGCAAGTCTCTATCTCAATTTTTTCGGGAGATAGAGCGTTTACAGACACACACACAGACACACAGACGGACGGCAATTTTTTTTTTCTAAAAATATGTTTTTCGGAATCTCCAGTGTCCGAAACGTGTAAATCCGTCAAAAAAAAAAAAATCACATAAAAATTCGCTAACAATTCGAAACTTGCAGATTGCAAAATTTACTACAGTGGGCTAAAACACTGTAATTGGAATTCATTTACGAATGTCAAAAAATCGGCGCGAAAACAAAAAAAGAACGCTAAAAATCGTATTGAAAATCGCGGAAGACAAAATATACTATATTAGACTAAATGTTTGAAACCGAATTCCTTTAACGAATGTCGAAAAATTGCCGCTAAACGAGAAAAAACGTTAAAAATCGCTAAAGATTCAAAAATTGCGCAGAACAAAATTTCCTATATTAGGTTAAAGTTCGAAACCGAATTTATTTTACGATTGCCAAATACCGTCGCGGAACGCAGAAAAACGCTAAAAATCGCACCATTAAAAAACACTAAAAATTCAAATAACATGGAAGACAAAATTTACTATATAAGGCTAAAAGCATGAAACCAACTTTTTTTTACGAATGTCAAAAAATTGCAGCGTAACGCGAAAAAAACCCTAAAAATCGCTAAAAAATCAAAAATCGCCCAGGACAAAATTTATTACATTAGCCTAAATCTTTGAAACATAATTTCTTTTACGAATGTTAAATACCACCGCGGAACGCAAAAAAACGCTAAACATCGCATTGAAAATCGAGTAGTATAAAATTTACTAAATTAGGATAAAAGTTTGAAACAGAATTCCTCTTACGAATGTCAAAAAATCGCTTCGGAACACGAAAAAAAGCTAAAAATCACATTGAAAATTGCATTAGAAATCGCTAAAATTTCACACATCGCGGAGGACAAAAATTAATATATCAGGCAAAAAGTTTTAAACAATATTCATTTTACGAATTTAAAAAAATCGCTAGGAAACTCGCAAAAATACCAAAAATCGCATTGAAAATCCCTAAAGACAAAATTTACTATAAGGCTAAAAGTTTGAAACAGAATTCCTTTTCCGAATGTCAAAAAATCGCCGTGAAACGCAAAAAATCGCATTGAAAACCGCATTAAAAATTGCTAAAATTAAAAAATTGGGGAGGACAAAATTTACTTATTAGGCTAGAACTTTGAAACAGAATTCCTTTTACGAACGTCAAAAAATTGATGCGGAACGCGAAAAATTGCTAAACATCGCTAAAATTTCAAAAATCACAGAGGACAAAATTTACTATAGTGGGGCTAAATTATTCTAAGCGAAATTCTTTCATAAATGTCAAAGAAACGCCACGGAACGCGAAAAATCGCATTGAAAATCGTTAAAAATTCAAAAACGCAGAGGGCAAAATTTACTGTAGTGGGTTAAAACATTGTATCTAAATTATTTCATGAAAATGTCAAAAAAATCTCAGCGGAAAACGAAATATTGCTAAAAATCACATTGAATATCGCATTAAAAATCAGTAAAATTAGAAAATCTCAGAGGACAAAATATACTTTATTAGACTGAAAGTTTGAAACCAAATTCCTTTCATCAAAATCAAAAAATCGCCCCAAATCACAGAAAAATTCATGAAAAAATAAATTTAAAAAATCTCAAAAATTGCTGTACGAATTCTTAATTAACTTTATTGAAAAGATGGCAAAATTTACTGTATTGGATTAAAAGATTGAAACTGGATAATTTTTACTAATGTAGAAAAATCGCTTCAAAACGTGAAAAAACTCTAAAAATCGCATAATTTTTTAAAAAATCTAATCAAAAACTCCAAAATCGGGCTTCGTGGTGCATTACTTCAGATAAAGAGGCACATTCCTTCCAAATCTTGTAGCTAATCTGCACATTCTTTGACATTTTTGTTCCAAATCTTGTAGCTAATCTGCATCCAGTGGTATCTTCAGAACACAGCACACATAAACAAACAGACACACGAACTTCTTTCTTTATTATTACAGTGGGTGATCGGTTAACGAACTTAATTCGTTCCAAAGCAATGTTCGCTAACCGAATTGTTCGTTAACCGATCATAGATTTAGTATAGATTTGTATGGGAATTCATTTAATTCGTTCTTAAGAGCTACATAATGTATATAAATTAATATAAATTCTCTCTCTAAATTTTTTAAATACAATAATAACACTTACATTACATACATACTGTCTTGCTCTTCCTTCAGGCATGCTTTTTTGAGTTTGTGGGGCAATAATTTTTTGACAAAAGCTTTTTTTCCCCCTTTCTGGAGTTTTCAATCTTCCCTTTTTAATAGGGTTAATATACATCCGTATATAAAATGAAAAGATCGTATTTTGATGGCTTTGTCCGTGTCGTACCGTACATAAAAAAATAAATGACATGCCCTTTGTAAATAATTTTTAGGATCACATTAATTGACTACAGCATTAAATCATATCAATTTATCACTTTGACCTATCATAAACTCCATTAGTTCTCTAAAAGATCATGTTTACTGCAAGTCCCACTAAAGCTGAAGTGGAACCTAGAACCTGTTAATAATTTAGGAACTAAATTTCAATTAAAATAATTCATTTTCAATTATAAATATTTCTTTAAAAAGGGCAAAAAATATAAAAGTGAATGTTTTTAATCAGTTTCTTCTAATTTGGACTCCTTAAAATGTATGGCCCAAACCCCTCGGTAGACGATAAATTAATTATGTGATAAGTATGGAACTGTTAAAATGTTCTCTAAGACGATAATAGATGCAATTAAATACAGCTCTGCAAATCTGAAACACAGCTTTGTTCCTTCTTAGCTTTGTTTTATGAGGTGTTCGTTAACCGAACATATGTTCGTTATCCGAACATAAAAATCTCTCATGAAAGTGTTCGTTAACCGATCTGTTCGTAAACCGAACAGTTCGTTAACCGATCACCCACTGTATAGGTAATAAATTGTTTCCAAGGCCTATATATGCAGATATTTAAATTTTTTTTAGGATGCTTGCTTATTGTTTCACTATAGGGATCTCTGAATTAACAGTTTTTCAAATTTCCTGGATTACTGTATGCTGAGATAGCTGAATCTAGTGATTTCTTCTTCTTTTTTTCTTTTTCTGTTTTTTTTATTTACATTTAACATGTGAGCATATTTTCTGATATGGAAAAATAAAAAAAAGCTCTTAAGAAATGTACCCCCCTTCGGGTTAGGTTGGGTTGATTGTTGACGGCCAATTATCTACACATGGGATATAGGCCCGGGGGGAGTGCCCTTCGTGGGGGTCTTTCTAAGGGAACCTAACCCGTATTTACGCATGGGTAAATCCACGTACTCCCCTTCGGATCCCTCCCTCCTCATCATCAAAGAGAAAAAAAAAAAAAAGAAAAGAAAAACTTGAAAGCTGGCTTCATTCCTTCCATCTACTTGATATTTGATTGTTATAAATTGCCTTGCACTAATTTCTTTTGTTTTCGTGCTATTTATTTTAAACCTCAGTTTTTAAGATTTATTTTACCTTAAATAATCTTTTACCTTTCGTTCTTTCTCTTACAGATTGATTGAAGCCGCATACTTCTGAAGATAAAGAAACGCTTTTCAGAATCTTTGGTCAATCGGCAAAGGTTATAAATTATTTTCGTAAACCTTAAAAAAGATAGAAGCGAGATTAAGAAACATTTTTTTTTTTTACAGTGTACAATACTAACGATAAATCATGAAAAAAATGGCAGTAGTCACCTTTTACAATCATGGTAAACACAAAACTTATGTGATGTTGAAGTGTCGCGAATCAAACGGGTGCGAGAAATTTTGAAAGCTTTAAAAAGCACCGGCTTATAACAGCAAGTGTTGATTAGAAATCAACACCTTCATTGATTTTCCAAGAATGGGGATGTATGACGAGAATTAATAGGCGTGTACTTGCCTATGGCGATTATTTTAGGAATTACAAAGCAAAAAAGAGGCGCACCCTGGAGGGTGCATTGGAAATTGGAGGGTTAAAAAGAACACTGAATTTTTTTTTATTATTATTACTGTAGTACACTTTATTTAATATTAATTTCTTATTTATTGAAAGATATCCCTCCTAAAAATAATCACTTGTTTTGTCAATCTAACTTTTTCCCCGAGAAAAATTAATACTGTTAAATAGTTAAAAACAAATCGTGTATTTTTCGCACTTTTTGACACCTAACAAACGGCCAAAAGAAATTTTTAAAATACGTGAGTAAAATAAGTGCTCACTTGCTTTAATGTATTTGCTCATTATTCTGCGTTCACTTTCAGTTATCTGAACTCTGCCATGTTCAATTTAAGTCGAATAATCGAGAATCGGCTATTAATTGTTACGGATATAATTCATCAATGGGGAATGTCTTTTTAGGGTTTCGTTCATCTCACAAACGCTTATTCGTCTCACTTATCTGTCTGTCCGTCACAGAGTCCGTTCTCAGAAACTGTATAAGTTAGAGACTGGAAATTTTGTGTACGTACAGCTCAATACCTACTGTCACGCTGAAAATCATAAAATTTTGAAAAATTCTTATTTTAATTAAATGAATTAATTTAATGACATCCAACCATTTCTGAGATTCCAAAACAGAATCTTAATCGCAACTTTTTTATTGTAGATTCAATGGTGCCGTGGTAAAGTATGTTCTTTCTTACCAAGAGGTCCCAGGTTTGATTCTCTTTGGCGGAGGCTGGAGTTTTCAATTTTTTTTTCATTTAATTGTCCGATGGATTTAATTAAAAGAAATTTCTTAAAAGTGGTTGTTGTATTTTTTTTTAAATAGAATAACTGAATACACAAGATTTGCAGATACAAAATCATTTATTATTAATGAAAAAGGAACGATAATAACTTCAACTAAGTTTTGCAAGAATATATCTGTTCAACATTTTAAATAATAATAAAATAATCAGTGCTCATTCATCATAATCAGTTAGTTCTAATTTTCTAAAACATTCATGTAATTCTGCAGATTTTTTTTATGGGAGGGGAGGGAGGGATTTACATTGCTAACTAAGCAAAAATGTAAGTTCCAATACACAAATAAGACTGTTTTCATAAAAGGCTATTTTTAAAATTATTAATTTAACTTTTGCTTAATTTATGGTTCAAATAGAAGCAAAGAAAAAACTAAAAATTCAATTACATTAAAAAGCCAAAAAAGAAAAAAACAAGAACGAAAAATCATGTGTCAAGCATAGATTATGTAACACTTCCCAACGCTTCCAAAATAATTTTACAAATCTTTACCGTTTAATAAGCTGAAAGACAACATCTAGTCAACAATTTGGAAAACGCATTATATATTTAAAAACTTAATTTCAGGAATTTCCGACATATATTTCCAACATATACAATATTGGGAAAAACATCCGAATACTTTTATTCATCCTGTATAGGATCTATAGATTTGTATATATACTACATAGGATGCTAAATTTTAGTTTAGTTAGGAAACGCGTAGCACAGTTTAAAATTCTCCTTCTGGAGTTTCTGTCAATAAACGGAAATGTGTTCGCGAACTTTTGTGCTGCCCTGTATATAAAATACAGAATTTATACACACCAAGTAATAGACAAAAAGTGAGTTAAATTTAAAATCGCGTTCAGTAACTTAAAACGCACTTCCAGGAATTATTGTTAACAGACAGTAGAGAATTCTTTTGTGTGTCCCTGTAAATGAACGATGACTGCTATACACACAATATTCTGTAGTAAGCCTCTTGTAAATCACCTTAGTGATATATATAAATTTCAATGCGTTTAAAATAGTGAAAAATTATTTAATTAAACCGCAAACGATTTTTCTCCATAGACGTAATGTAACGGAATTCTTTTGACTGTCCCTGTAAAGTAACTATAAGTGCTATGCACACCACATTCCATATTAAGCTTCTTGTAATGCACCTTAGTGATATATATCAATTACAATGTATTTGAAATTGTGTAACATCATTAAAATAAACCGCAAATGATTTTTCCCCATAGACCGTAATGTAACGGAATTCTTTTGAGTGTCCCTGTAAAAAAACTATAAGTGCTACACACTTCAGTTGAAATAGGGAACATGCTATAAATAACGACAATAACATATAAAAATTGCAGAGCAATCCGAGCATATTTACGGGAGTTAGAGCACGGACAGACGGCAGACGGCCAGACGACAGACGGCAGACAAACCGAAGTCATAAAAACTTTTCAACTAGGTTGGAAAGTGTTAAAAAGTACAGAATTTCTTCAAAATATTAACCGAAAATTGCGTTGTTTACATCTGATTATGTAATAAATAATATGTTCCTATAAATAAGAGTAAATATCATACTTAAACTCACTTAATCTCTAAATGTATATCAATGCACTGATATGTTTAACTTACTAAGAAAATTTAGATGCGTTTATATCTTAATTTTAATAGATTTAATTCTAAAGAATTTACACATACATGAATTGAAAAGAACATACTTTCACGTTTGAAAACGTCACTCTAGATGACGCCAAAAAATAAGAGTGGCCGGAGAAATTTATTAGAATTTTTGAAATGTAATGAAAGCAAATAGATAAATAAATAAAAATCGTGGCAATTATTGAATGTTTAATTCTACTTTTCGAATTTATGAAAGAATTGAGAAAATTTAATCAAATTCAGATTGATATTAAAAATTCAGCATTAATGATTAATTTATCCATTTAAATGGAATACTAAAAAAATTACATTTAACTGTTTAGTGCTTCCATCTACAAGCACAAAAGCGAAACAAACATAATGATTTGTTGATTATACTGTAAATGCTCATTTTATGAAAAAGCGGAGAAAATGTGCCAGAAAATACGAACATAATTTATTTATTCACAAACTTTTTATGTTAAAAAAAAAAAAAAAAAAAAAAAAAAACGTTAAAGTGAAATCCCCCCCCCCCCCTCCCCGAAAAAAAACTTACAAATTACTATGATTCATCTAAACTAAAAAATAAATAAATAAAAGAATTAATTAACTTTTATAAGTTTATTTACAAAAATTTCCATATGGAACTTATTAAAGGGTCTATGTGTCAGAAATTAAATATTTGCATGCAATTTTTAAATCGTCCACAGAAAGAGTTTAAACTAGACCTAAATAAACAAAAACTGGAATATTTCTGGTATTGCCATCAAAATCAGTTGTTTCTATATTATTTCAGGAATCGCTCTATACCATTTATGAATAATACCCATTCGTATTATGGTTCGAATAATTACGAAAAAATAGACCGGTAATTTTATTTTATTTTTAAACATGACCTTTTTTTTTTTTAAATGAAATCTATTTGGATTTATTAATTAAAAGATAAAGTGTTTTGAAAGGAATATTAACGAAACCCTTTGTGCGATCTTCGATCACACTTACCCACTTATTTTTTATTATTATTATTTATTTATTGTCCCGCCTTGCTCTAAATCCAAATTTTACAAAAGATAAAAAATAAAATTTGTAAAATAACCAGAGGGTAATATGCCAGAGAGTGTACGCTATAGCTTTACGTGAAAAACAGAGAGTATACGGGGATTCTTAACCCCTTGAAGAGCACCGGTATATCATATATACCACTTAATTTTAATCCCAAAATGCCACAATGACACCAGAATTTTATAATCAAATTTTGAATTTTTAAGGTACATGAGGAAAAGCTTTGACTTATTTTAAAATAAATTCGTTCGTGAATCCTGATGTCAATCAATCATTTCAATATTTTAGCTACAAGAGTACTTTGCCCCTGAAGGGGTCCTCCTCTACACCCCTGACTGGATTCTAACTTTGACTGTAACAGTAGAATCTCGATTTATCGCTTCTTCCAGGGCATATCAAACACAGTAATATGTTTACTGACCTAACTTTACTGACGTAAGTCAGTAAATTCCGTCCACGATTTATCGTGCTAAAAAGATAGTTTTTTAGTTATTCTATCATTCATCGCTGATGCTGATAAGGCGATAAGAGATCGCTTCATCGTTTTATCAGCGGGAATGTCTTTTATCGGAATGTCCGAATGTATTTTATCAGAAATTGTAAGAGAGACCTCCAATCATAAATGCAAAATAAATATCTCCTGTTATTTATTTTAACACTAAGTATACCAATAACCGGTCATTTGATCTGCACCAAATGAAAATATTTTTCGATTAGAACCAGAAATTTCTTCATAAAACAAATAAAATATAAACCACACAGAAATAAGTTAAATAGTTTTAAATGAAAATTCTGGTGTGAAATATATAACTTGAGTAAAATTCCCAGTATGTTTAGCGTTAAAGAGTAAGTATTTGGAGTTAAAGAGTAAATAGTTAAGCTTAGAATTAAAGAGTAAGTTTAGAATGCTAAAAGTATGTGTTTTGTAGACTTTTTAATGTATTTTGTTTAATTGTAAGAGTTTTCATAAGAAGAAATAAAAGTACTAAAAGCATCAAGCGCCTTTCAGAAAGGGAAAAAAAATGGAACTGTTTGAAAATATTTTTTTTTTACTATAATTATTATATCTATTCATAATAAGCGTCTTTAACCCTCTTCTCACCCTGGGCCTCATATGAGGCTCCTACTTCGAATTGCAATATTTGAAAGAAAAAAATTATTTTTGTTAATTCCAGCACCTAATAGTGATAGCATATGTCGATACATTTACTATTATGACGTTACTTATGTTTCAACATTTAATAATAATAATATTAATAGAAGTTTTATTAATTATTAGTAAACCGTTGGCGTTTCTTTTAATTTAAACATATGTTTCACTCTTTAAATTTAAATTAGGGACTCCTTTTCCGAATTAGTAATTTGTGATAAAAGATAAAAAATACTACTAAATTTTTTATGTTTGTTTAATCTGGTTGTAATACGACATTTTCCAAACGTCTTAAAAAATTCTTCCTTAGACTATTTTCATAGGAAAAACACGCAACATAATTACATTCGTTAGATTTCTGTAAACACATTCGTTAAATTTCAGTAAACTGTAACTTCTGTGATTTCGATAGCTACTTTTAATTTTGTTAGCGTAAAAGTAATTTTTCCCAAAATTGGAAAAAAAAAATCGGTGCCGAGAGGGTTAATTTCACGTTTTGGTATGAACTACTAAATTTAAAGCAAAACAAAGGCATAGGAAAGGGATAAACTCATAGGGCTCAAGCTCTACCTATTCAAATGATGATACTTTTTTTAAAGTCGCACGATCTTTCCTAAAAATTATTATTTTCTGTGTTCAATGTTTGATAATTCATGTCTGAAAACCAACGTTATACATAAAAAAGTATAGTTAATCCCCTTTAATCCCTATAATCTTCAAATGCCTTTAATTTGTAATACATATTAGGATATAAACAATGAAATTTTTATAAATATTTGGGAGTAATTTGATAGCAGCAACATTTTTTAAAACTTTTTACAGGCAGTTTTTTTATTATTATTATTAATTTAATAGATTTTTCAATTTAATCCTTACTCTGAAGTAAGGCATAAATTATACAATAATTAAATTAATAATTTTGAAAAAAAATATATTATCTTTTTATCAAAATATTCTTTTATTTCTAAACAGGAAATTACATTTTTGCATAACTTGCAAGATAAAATTTCCAAACGTAAATCTAAAGTATTGAAACAAACAACAATTATATCAATGTTTAGTTAAAAATAATCCATAATGAATGTGTGTTTGTATTTCTCTATTTAAATATATAGGCTTATTTTATTGCTATGTGTAACATAATTTTTTTAATGAAATTAATAAAGTTTTTTTTTAATGTTGAAGAAATTTCATTGCAAAACTTATTTTAAATCATTATCTTTCGATTTTAACATTCGTTCATGCATTAATGACGACAACTTATTTTGTATTTGAAAAAGTAAAGAGTAAACAAACACTGACTGCATCTTTAATTCACACAAAAGCTTTGTGAATTAGAGGGAGTTGATTAAATTAACAAATATTGATTGCATTTCTAACTAATGAAACCAGGAGCCTTAGCGTCAGCACAAATTGTTTTTATTTCCAACTATTTTTATTCTGCATTTTTATTTTCAACTATTTTTATTCTGCATTTTTAACACATTCCAACCTAGTTGAAAAGTGTTTATGACTTCGGTTTGTCTGGCCGTCTGCCGTATGGCCGTCTGGCCGTGCTCTAACTCCCGTAAATATGCTCGGATTGCCCTGCAATTTTTATATGTTATTGTCGTTATCTATAGCATGTTCCCTATTTCAACTGAAGTGTGTAGCACTTATAGTTTTTTTACAGGGATACTAAAAAAGTTCCGTTACATTACGGTCTATGGGGAAAAATCATTTGCGGTTTATTTTAATGATGTCACGCAGTTTCAAATACATTGTAATTGATATATATCACTAAGGTGCATTACAAGAAGCTTAATATGGAATAGGGTGTGCATAGCACTTATAGTTACTTTACAGGGACAGTCAAAAGAATTCCGTTGCATTACGTCCGTTTCACTATTTTAAACGCACTGAAATTTATATATATCACTACGGTGTATTACAAGAGGCTTATTACAGAATATTGTATGTATAGCAGTCATCGTTCATTTACAGGGACACACAAAACAATTCTCTACTGTCTGTTAACAATAATTCCTGGAAGTGCGTTTTAAGTTGCTGAACGCGATTTTAAATTTAACTCACTTTTTGTCTATTACTTGGTGTGTATAAATTCTGTAGATCCTATACAGGGCAGCACAAAAGTTCGCGAACACATTTCCGTTTATTGACAGAAACTCCAGAAGAAGAATTTTTAACTGTGCTGCGTGTTTCCTAACTAAACTAAAATTTAGCATCCTATGTAGTATATATACAAATCTATAGATCCTATACAGGGCTGAATAAAAGTATTCGGATATTTTTCGAATATTGTATATGATGGAAATTTATGTTGGAATTTCCTGAAATTACGTTTTTAAATATGTTATGCGTTTTCCAAATTGTTTACTTAGATGTTATCTTTCAGTTTATTAAGCGGTAATGATCTGTAAAATTATTTTGGAAGCGTTGGAAAGTGTTACATAATCTATGCTTGACGCATGATTTTTCGTTCTTGTTTATTTTCAACTCATTTGATTTAATATTTAAAAGTTTGAATTTGCATATTTATTTATTTCATATGAAGTAAGATTTCTATTAATTTCAGAGGATTTAAGTCATGAATTGTAACGGGATATACGATTCGTGCACTGATTCTCCTGAACTGTTTTATTTCTGCGAATTTTTTTTTATTATATGAAATAATTTTTATTTCAGACGCACTCTGCCCAATGACCCGTCCATTTTCTCATTGTTTTCATAATCGTAATTCTCTGTAATTCTGTATTTTAAATATTCTATCTAAAATAATTAAAATATAGATTTCCTGACAATGAGAATAGTTAGCTTGAACGATTAATTATTAGCATAAATATTTCATTAATTATTGATAATCCTAATTGTTCAATTTATATGAAAATGACTACTTGAGCCCCTCAATTATTATTTTTTTCAATTGATAAGCACTAAAGTGAAAGATACTAAATTCGAACTGAGCTAATTAAATATGTCAAAATTTATTTCTCTGATGATTTTTCATACATTCTTCTATGATGCAAAACACCTCTGTTAATGATCAAATATACTCCTCAACATAAAGTAATAAGATGCAAAAAAGTCTTAAACATGTACACTATAAACTCGGTCTCTCAAAACACTTTCCTGACTTCCTTACAAATCAAGGGGAAAATGTAAATGTAATCAACACCGCAGCTCTCAAAATATTACGTATGATTATTTCTCAATTTATTCTTTTTTTTTTTATTTCCTCTCTCGCTTTATTTACATTGCCGCGAAATAGTATTTGTGAAAAGGTCATTGATTCGAAACGATCAATGCGGGTAAAAAAATGGAAAGAGATAGTAAAATTTTTATCGTATTAAAAAAAAAATGTAAGAGCAAAAGCGCATTGTTTTATATTTTCTTTGCAAAATCCACATGGAGAGCCGTTTACATATTTTTCAAGAAACCACCTCTAAAAAATGCATAATTGAAAATTCATTTCAACACATTAGTAGACACAAGACATAGTCATAACACATTTCAACACAATGTAAGGCTATGTACAATAGTCCTTGGTAATATATATATTAATTTCTGAAAGAAGTTTAAAATAATTAAATAATTAAAATAACAGCGAACTTTTAATACGCAGGTTTTATGCGATTTCATTTAATGTGATTTTCAATTTATGCGATATATATATCCTGGGTGATCCTTTATATATATCCTGGGTGATCCTTTTTTTTTTTTTTTTTTTTTTTTTTTCCTCCAGCAAAACAAAGCCAGATTGGTCTGAAACAAACAAACAAACAAAATCCGGCGATAACTAAAAATTAATCGGAAATCGAAATAAAAATAAAACTGGAAATTAAATATCGCATTACCCAAAATGCATTCTGGAATGAAGAAAAAACTGTACAATTGATGATTGATAAGTTTATGCTTAATTAAGTTAGAGGTATGTAAGTTTTTAGTAATCAAATTGCATTACACTATAAGTTTAAAATCAAATTGCTCAAGTTTTTAATAATTAACCCAATAGTAAGTAAATAAACATAATTCACTTTAAAAAATGTTGTAATGTAGATTTTTTATCTGTTGTTGTTTCTTGATTGTCCCTTATTAAATTAGTTTGCAACTTAATGTTAATAGAAGTCCATGTAAATTATATATTTTTTTTTCTAAAAAGTTTAAAAGTTAAGCTGTAATATGTAATATCTAGCAATAACACATAAAAAACAATATTACAGTGCATTATTAGGGGTGTTCTGAAAAAAATATTTTCCCCGGGAAACTTTCTGACACATTTACGGACGTATTTTTAAACATAAAAGCTTGACTATTGAAGTGATTTTGCAATCGAATAGTTTTCCAATTTTCATTAAATGAATTACTTTTTGAGTTAAAAGCGAATGTTGTCTTCTGACGAGTATTGCTGGACTGTAGCGTTCGGAAATTCAGCTGAAAGCACCTATTGGTTTCATCGAAGGCTGTACGTTAAGGGTATATTAGCCATTGATGAAACCAATGGATTCTTTCAGATCTTTGAAAGTAATTTAACGGATTGAAAAGTTTTGATGCAAAACTTTTGGAGACTGCCTGGTCCGATTGGTTTGTTGCCAGTTTTGAAGTCGTAAAAAAAACAGATACGCTATAGGCAGAGGATATATGCTAGAAAGTAAATGCGCTATATAGCTTTACTTGAGAAGCAGAGGGCACGCGAAGTCTCTTAAAAAATCCAGAAGATATTAAGGCATATATCACCGTATACCCTCTACAACATCCCTGTTTGTTGCTTTGCATAGGATATCAATCTATTTCCAATTTCCAAAATTCTACTAATTTGGTTTTTATTAGCATTACAATTGTTCCTGTATAAACTTTCTATTAATTCTTTAAACATTAGAATATTTTCAAAATCCAGAGAATTTTTTTTTCTCATTGATAGTGTTGGCATATTTGTATATAGTTCCAAAGCGAAAATTGCATGCTATAAGTTGGTTAAGGGGACCAGAAAATTTTGAAATGACGAAAAAAATGTAATTTTTATTATTATGTTTGAACATTTGAGAATGTCGTACAGTTGGTCCGATAGGAAAATTTATAAAATTACAGTCGTAAACGTTGAGCCACGTAGACCGGCGAAACCTGGGATGGCAAAACTTTTAACTCAACTATCGCGAAACATTGTTTTTCAGCGATTTTGACGCGGTAACTTTTAACAAGTTAATATATTTGAAAGTTTCTTTTTCTTTTTTTATTAAAGGAAATTAAATGCTCTACAAACTATATCTGAAAAACAAACAAACATTTTTTTCCCCTTCAAATTATTGCAAAGAATATGATTCATTTTTATGTATTTAGAATTTTTGATTATAACTCTTTTTATTTTTTTACAAATGTTTGTTTGTTTTTCAGGTATAATCGACAGACAACGTAATAAGCAGTATATAAAGAGGAATCGCGATACAAAAATATGGAATCTGGATTTCAAAATCGTGGCAAAACCAGTTTTGAAAGATTAATTTTGTCGTACGATGTTACAAACTGTTGTTATTGTGTTTTACCATTTAACGAATCTTTTTATTTCTATAAAACATAAATTTAAAAAAATCCCTGACGGCTCGGCCTACAGGTACAGGTAGATTTCGAAGACGCAGACCGTGGGGCACCTGTTTGTTCGGAATTGCGGAAGAAATGACATTTTTGCATGATGCGGTAGTTGGAATCGCCCACTTCGAAACCTAACTTGTTTGCAGACGGAGCTGGCAGGGATTTTTTTTTTTTTTTTTTTTTTTTTTTTTGCTATAAGGGTTGGTTCTATAAAAAACTTGCCAATATAAAAGTTTTAGATAATATTAAGAGGATTTATAATAAATTTAAGCGGATTTGATATCTTTTGAATTGACGAAGTTATGAATTTTTTTCTTTTAACCCCCCTCTTCCCCCCCCCCCACCTTGGGGCCATTTTTAATGATATAAAAAATCTGTCATACATAAATTTTCGGCCCTTTTCCTAGAAGTAATAATAACTTTAAACGGATTCGATACGTATCATAATTGAGAAATTATGGGGTTTTTTTCTGTTTTCACAAAAGCCCCCCATTTCCTCTCCCTTGGTTCGATTTTGCCCATTAACAAACTTGACCGAGAAATTTATACCCCCTGATTTTATGTATCAGTTTGGAAGAGGTTTGTGCAGAATTATTACAGTTATCGTGTCCATAAAAAAGTGACATAGATAGATAGATAAAGTTTTGAACTGGGGGTGGTTTTGGGTTCTGGGAGTCATGATCGGCGTAGATCTGCAAAAATTTTTCAAAAATTCCAACTTAGGGGAGGAGGTAATAGGTAGTATTTCTTACGCAATCTACCTAAAAATTGCAAAAAGAAGTAATGAACTAAATTAATTACAATCTTCCAAATCTACGATCAAAACTTCCGTCAATTTTCATCATTTTAAACCTTTTATGTACCCTTGCATTTGCAGACTGCATTTGTCATTTTGTAAAAAATAATTGTGAATTGCTTTATAATACAATAGAAGAGTTGTTTAGATTTTGCATACTCAGAATTTTTACTCGTGTTTTAAAACACTTGGGAGATCAGGTATTTCGGTACTTACTTGTCATTTATCAAATACAGTTAATTCCTTCATTATGTAACACACATATTTTTCAATGTCTTTTACATCTTCATTTAATTCTTTTTCATATTTTTTAGCATATTTACTAATTACTCTCTTCACTTTCTTTATCTAGAAAATTAGCATATTTAAGCATGAAATTCACATAAAATAAAACAGCTTAAGACTAATGATCTATATCGTCTATACAGGAACTATAGCCGGAAGGTGATTGGTTTCTTTTAGATAAAACGCTCTAAATCGGCCTCGCGTGACGAACATTCTGAAAGCAAATTTCATAAAATACTATAAAAAAATAATTATCTTTATTGAATTCCTCTCATTAGAAAAGTAGCTATTTTGTGACTTTTAAACTTCAGTTACCAAGAGAAAAAATACTAAAAACAAATATAAAATTGTAAAATAGTGGAATTTTAAATAATGTTTGCAAAAATCGCCCCATTTTTGGAAATTCGTGCCACGACAATCGTTCAACCCTAATCATAATATACGAACTGAAATAAATTGCATTTTCCCCCAATAGGGCTGTATTGTTTTGAAAATAAAAAAACATAGTGTTTTCTATTCTCTGAGTATACAGTTTTTTTTTTAATTACCATTTTCCATCTTTCTGCTTGAACGGCTCAATAACTGAGTAGCGTCTTACATTCAAAGTCATCTCTTTTTAGAAGCAATGAAGCGAATACAAAAACCACCTCATTTACAGCAAATTAACGATACCATTTAATAAAAATAATGAGTAACATTTTGTATGCGCGTGTGAATACGCTTGAAAGCGTTGAAATTTCAATGCGGAAAATAGCTTGAATGTCAGCGGAAATGGAGTTTTCAACTGTGGCTTAGATTCTGATGCTATTTTTGTTCTAAAAAAAATGTTAACGTAATTTCAAAAGTTGGTTCTTAGAATCGCAGCATGTGTTAAACATTACATTTTATTTAAATCTGTTAATCACATTACTAATTTATGTTCAACTAGAAAAATAAGAGGTTACTCCAATTCGAATTGTCCCTCCAATTTACTGGCGTATAATTTTTTAAACAGATGTGATGATTTTTACAATTATTTTTTTTCTTTGAAAGCAGGGCATAGGAAAGGTGGGAGCTCAACCCCCCCCCCCCCTGCCCACTCCCCCCAAATTCAAATGAGGAAATTATTTTTAAGTCACATGACATGTGCCCCAATAACTTATTTTTTGCCTTAAATGTTTGATAATTCATCTCTAAAAAAACAACTCTGTACATAAATAAGTACTATAAATATTCATTGTTTTTTTCTTTAATTTTTTTTTATTATTATCTGCAGATCAAGAACCTCGGTCGCAATTTTATTTAATATCTGAAACTTTCGACCAGCAGTTTCATTTCTTTCATTATTAGTATAATATTAAGTAGTTTTAGGAGCTTTATAACTCTTCCTATAATTGCAACACGAAACACGACACACAAGTTAACTCCTTGTTTTGAATCTCAAAATGTATGAAATTTATTACCAGGATCACTAGATCGCATGCATAATGAGCTTCAGTCTCATGAAAAACAAAAAATAAGTAAATAAATAATAAAAATAAATCGGTCAAGTGCGAGTATAACTGGCACTTAAAGGGTTCCGTACATTAAATTTATTAATTAAACTCCTACTACTCTTCATTTTTTCATAATTTTAGTTTCAGTAGATTCGAAAATTGGAGGGAAGGGTCATATTTTTGCAGTTCACTTTTCACGATATGACTGAAAATATAATACCTAAAATTTCAAAAATATATATTTTTGAGTGCGGTGTTACGATATCTTTCAAAGGATACCCTACACGATATACAAAGAAAAAAAAATTAACGAAATTTTTTGTCAAAAATCATTATCAACTATCCTTAGATGATTCTGCGTCGATAAGTACCTTCAGTGCCACTCAACTCCCCCACGGACCGCCCGAAAAGTAAAGTTTGTGTGTAACGGAAAAATGCGTTTTTCTCAAAAGCAATGTGACCTAGAAAAATCGCTAGTTTTCCTGCAAGGTTTAAATACACTGACTCCTACTACCCCTAATTATTTTATAATTTTAGTTTCACTATATTTGGAAATAGAGGGAGAGGAACAAACTTTTCCAGTGCATTTTAGACAATATCTTTAAAAATATAATACTTTTTTTTTTTTAACACTTTCCAACCTAGTTGAAAAGTGTTTATGACTTCGGTTTGTCTGGCCGTCTGCCGTCTGTCCGTGCTCTAACTCCCGTAAATATGCTCGGATTGCCCTGCAATTTTTATATGTTATAATCGTTATCTATGGCATGTTCCCTATTTCAACGGAAGTGTGCAGCACTTATAGTTTTTTTACAGGGACACTCAAAAGAATTCCGTTACATTACGGTCTATGGGGAAAAATCATTTGCGGTTTATTTAAATAATGTTTCACTATTTTAAACGCATTGAAATTTATATATATCACTAAGGTGCATTAGAAGAAGCTTAATATGGAATAGGGTGTGCATAGCACTTATACTTACTT
Source organism: Maratus michaelseni (assembly GCA_963931845.1). NCBI lineage: Eukaryota > Metazoa > Arthropoda > Arachnida > Araneae > Salticidae > Maratus > Maratus michaelseni. The sequence continues at coordinate 254,430,738 of OZ007599.1, forward strand.
TACAGGGACAGTCAAAAGAATTCCGTTACATTACGTCTATGGAGAAAAATCGTCTGCGGTTTATTTAAATAATGTTTCACTATTTTAAACGCATTGAAATTTATATAAGGTTCATTACAAGAGACTTACTACAGAATATTGTGTGTATAGCAGTCATCGTTCATTTACAGGGACACACAAAAGAATTCTCTACTGTATGTTAACAATAATTCTTGGAAGTGCGTTTTAAGTTACTGAATGCGATTTTAATTTTAAATCGCTTTTTGTATATTACGTGGTGTGTATAAATTCTGTAGATCCTATACAGGGAAGCACAAAAGTTTTAGAACACATTTCCGTATTATTTAACTCCAGACGGAGGATTTTAAACTGTGCTACGTGTTTCCTAACTGAACTAAAATTTAGCATCCTATGTAGTATATATACAAATCTATAGATCCTACACAGGGCTGAATAAAAGTATATTCGGATTACTTAGATGTTATCTTTTAGCTTATTAAAGAGTATGATTCGTAAAATTATTTTGGAAGCGTTGGAAAGTGTTACATAATCTATGCTTGACGCATGATTTTTCGTTCTTGTTTTAGTTTGGTGTTGCGATGCTTTCACATGATATACAAAAAGAAAAAAAAATTAAGTAACTTAATTAGCCACCCTAAATTTTTCCTAAACATATTTGAATGATTAATAATCTGAAAATATGTGGGGTCAATAGGTTTCATAACTTTCCATGTTCCATAGTTTACAAGAAAAACGACTATGACAGACGAACAGACACAAGAGTGATTTTATAATGGTTCCGTTTTTTACTTTTTAAATACGGAACCCTAAAAAGAAGAAACAGGAATAAAAATCAGTAGACTGTACCTCATGTTCTGCATTGTGTCCAACTAAAATTTTAGGTAGCTTTCAATACAAAAAGCTACCTATTGCAACCGTTCGGAGGAAAGTAATTCCAAAAAAAATTTTGGTATATTTTCATCGATCATGACCCCCAGACCCCCAAACCACCCTCCGTTCAAATGTAGATTTATATATATATATATATATATATATATATAACCATAAATGAAACATTACCATAACACCAACTTAAACAATAAAATAACGATTAAGTATGTAATAATTAGTTGTCTATAAAAGTGTTCCCCAACACACTGAATATTAGATACAAAAACTTATTTAAAAGAATAAGAAATTAAATTGAAAAAATGGAATTAAATGAATGAAATGAAATGAAATTTGTGGAATTTAGACAGAATTATCAAGTCCCAAATGCCTAAATACCACAAATAAAATGAAATGAGAGGTTTCATCATCATATTAGCCATACATTGCTAAAGAATATGATTTTGGGACTACCTGCTCATAAACATTGAATCAAACCTGTGAAAAAATAAAAAATAAATACAATATTAAAAAGGAAAGAAGCCATACCTATAATATACAGAGAAAACATGAAATAGAGTCAGAAAGTATAGAATCCATTTTGATTTAAAAAGATACCTGTGCACCACAAAAACCACACACATGAACACAGCCAAAACTAGGGAATGAATTGCAAATATATATATATATATATATATATGACATATGTCAAGCTGTAACTCTCTTATTTATGAACAAATTTGGATGTAACTGAGTATGTGTATAGGACATACCAAGGTCTCGATACCTAGGGCACATGCTATAGTAAACGACATTAACATATGAAAATTTCAGGGCAATCTGAGCATATTTACGCGAGTTAGAGCACGGACAGACGGCAGACAAACCGAAGTCATAAATACTTTTCAACTCACTTACTTTTTAAAACTCACTCGCAGCAATTACCAACCGTAAACGACAATCTATTTTTTTTTCTTTGCATAGCCCTGTATATGAATTTATTTATATTCCACAAACTTCTATTAGTCTACTAAATATAAGTCAGCAGGAAAATACGTAACACAACTAAATACTACCCTTATAAGCACTTCACTCCCATAGTCTGTAATACATACGGATTTCCCTGTGTAGCCCTGCATATGAACAACTGAGTTTATAAACACACACGTACTATGAAAATATTTAGTTAAACTTAAAAACGCAAACCAAAGTTGAAAACGCACGTATCAAACAGACTGTAAATATCGCACATGTACTGTAACCGATATATTTTGTGTGTCCCTGTAAATAAACACAATGCAGGCGCACGCCACACTTTAAAGAGAGCAATTTAGTACCTCAGTAATGCATATAAATTTCATTATGTTTGAAATAGCGAAATATCGCTTAATTACACTGCAAATGATTCCCCCCCATAGAACAATGTGTAACAGAATCCTTTTGTTTGACCCTGTGAATGAATAATTAATGCGTTGCACCCCATATTCTACAAAAAGCATGTTTTAATGCTCCTCATAATTATATATCAATTCCATCATGTTTCAAATGGCGTAACATCATCAAAATGCCCTTGAAAAGATTATTTCCCAAATGACTGTAATGTAACGGAATACTTTTGACTGTCCCTGTAAAAAAACTATAAGTGCTTACACACTTCAGTTGAAATAGGGCACATACTATAGTAAACGACATTAACATATGAAAATTTCAGGGCAATCTGAGCATATTTACGCGAGTTAGAGCACGGACAGACGGCAGACAAACCGAAGTCATAAATACTTTTCAACTAGTTTGTAAAGTGTTAATCAACTAGATTGGAAAGTGTTAAAAAGAAACTTTGCTTGTGCATGAAATTATTATTATTATTTTGTACTAGTTCACCTTCTAGCTTATAATAAACACCTAGACATATCAGATTTTTTTAAGAAAGATACATGTAAAAAACTGTAGCATTCCACAATATTTAGCTTAGAAGAAAAAAAATTAAACCTCTACAAATGCAGAAATTTAAAATAATTTTAGTGTTTATAAATTTTTTCTAGAGTTTTATTGTAAAGCTTAAAAAGCTAAAAACATAATTAAAAAGAAAAAGTCATTTTAAAGTTACAGAAATCATAAAAACATGCTCATGTACATTTAGCAATATACTCAGATTGCTTGATGAAAAAAAAAATCATTAAAAAAATAAAATAAAATAAAATAATAATAAAATATAATAAGCATAATAAAATAGCACTAGAATTTTTCAAAATTTTAAGAATTTTTTCCACAAATTTTGTGAAAATTTTAGGGGTAATTGAAGATATTTTTAACAATACAAGTATGTATATAATAACAGTAGGGGAGATTAGGGAGGGATGGGACAATTTTAACAAAAATATTTTTTACAAATTATGTTTCGCTAGTACAAAATGGAAATTTTCAGAATAACATCTTGGAACATTTTAACATATTTAAAAAACATAGATTTGATGATAATAATTTAAATTTTAGGTTAATAAACTAATTAAATGAACAAGAAAAATGTCGTGAGGAAAGGATGAGACATGTTTTTAAAACGAAAATTCATATTTAATTTTCCAAAATGTGGTGAAAAAATGACAAAAACAGTGTGACATTTGAATTCCAAAGGTTTATTGTAAATCCGACCATTTATTTTATCTTATATTATGCTTTGTAAAATCCAAATCCAATGAAAATTTGAAAATTATGCTTGTGCCCGACTAGTGCCGACAATTATTTTTGGTGGATGTAGCTTTGCAATTATGTCTTGTTCATCAATGATGGAACAGTCATAATGTATTTTTACATAACTTTTTAAATAGTATATTGCCATGTAAAAATAAAAGTTCGCAGTTTGAGTTCAATAATTATTTCAAAACAGTAATATATAACAGTAGACTGTATATAACATAAATAACAGTAAACATATTTTATTTTAAAAAGCTAAGGAAATTGATATTCTAGAAATAAATATAAATATTCAATACTAATGGTTTACATTGATAAATAATGCATGAGTAAGAAAAGAAAAATTTGCACTGCTTTAATTTTTCAATGTATATTTGTTTTTAAAAGAAATCATGAAGGTAGTTAAAATTCCTTTTTAACCCCTTAACTGTGGGAGGTATTTTGACACCATAAACTAAAAATAGGCACAATACACCACTTTTTCCGTACTAAAATATTTGCTTTGTGTAATCGAAAATGGTCTGCCGATTAATAAAGCGAAGGTTGCGTTAAATAATTACTGATGTGCAAAAGCTTTTAGTAACAAAACAAGCAAACTGTTCTTGCCCGAACTGAGTTCGGGCTACACAGTTAAGGGGTTAACTTGCAAAATAATAAGCTTCATTTGTTACACTATTCAATTCCAAAACAAGATAGTCTTATAAATATAAAATACAAAAAAAATGTATGTAATTAAACATTATTATTTGGATAGAGACATCATTTCGGAGGGATGGACTGGACATGTCCCATCCCTCCCTTAGAGCAACATTTAAAAAAAAATAGGCTTTTACAAAAAGAATGTGGCTTTTAGTCTTAACTTAACTGTTCATTCCTAAAATACAGGGTGATTTTTTTTTTAAGTTGTGAAAGTAAAACACTATAATAAAAGAACCACTGATCCAAATAACCTAAAATTTCCCCAGTATGCTCCCAAAGCAATGGGGATTTTTTTCAAAAAAAAGCAATGAGAATTGAGCTACAGTAGTGTATACATTTTTTAATCTTCGACATTAATCAAACATTTTTCCAAATTAATTAAATTTGCGCTATATATTTTTACATAAAAAAAATATAATGTTTTTGTTTTGAGTAAAAGTCTGATTTATTAAAGAAAGAACTAAAAGATCTTCTTAAAACACCATCAAAAACTTTTAAATGCGCTAGGCCTTTCGAAAGATGAGTCTTTCTTCGTCAGGCGCAAAAAAAAAAAAAAAAAAAAAAAAAAAGCTTTTGAAAGGCTTAGCGCATTTAAAAGTTTTTGATGGTGTTTTCAGAAGATTTGTTAGTTCTTATTGATTCACACCAGTTTCAACTTATTTTCTTTTATTAAAGAAAATCTGATTTTTCTTTTCTTCAGCCCTTGGAAATGCTGCATTATTATATTATTATGTTTTGTTCTTACCATATATAGATAATAATGCTGATTAGGGTGAAATGTTTATCGCAGAAAAAAATAGCAACACAACATTTTACACCCCCATTTCTAAACAAGAATCTCTGCTGCATATTTCTACATCATTTGCGATTAAAAAGCCACGAAATGCATTGTTTAGAAATAGTGGTATTAATATTTGCTAACATTTCTTCGACGACAAACCTTCAATCCTACTGATTTATATTAACTTTATTATATTGCTTTGTTATACTACTTTTGATATCTCACTGTTTTAATCAGCCGTTTTTACATTATTGTATAATTATGTTGTGGCCCGCCTAACGTCTCAAACATACGTTTGCGGCCCGTGAGAAAAAAAGGTTGAGTATGGCTGATCTATACTAATAAAAGAAAGTTTCGCTCTGTATGTGTGCGATGACTACCGAAATCTAGCACACGTAGAGGTCTGAAAATTTGGGTGAGGATAGTCCAAGGCAGGTCCTGATGCACCTGAGGCTCAGGCTTTAATTTTTTGTGACCCGGGCCCATTTACATTTTTGTGGCTTTAATTGTTAATAACTTGCCCCCTTTTCATCCGATCTTCTTCGTTTATGGGGTCCTTTCTCCATTTAGCTATTCCCCCATTTCTACATTCCAATTAAGATCACGCCCCCCTGGAGCCCGGTATGGAAGCCTCATTGAAGTCTTTTTTCCCCTAAATTGTTAATAACTTGCATCCTTTTAATCCGATCTTCTTCGTTTTGGGGGCCTTTTCTCCATTTACTTATTACCTTATTTCTACATTCCAGTTGGAATCCTGGTTCCCGTGGCCCATTGAACTTATTGTGTCTCATGCATCCCCCCCCCCCCCCCAATTGTGTCACCCTCTCAATACATAACTTTAAAGGTGAGTCTTGGACTACTCTCCCCAGGACACCACCCTCATAATTTTATAAGTACATATTATACTATATTTTATAAGAGGCCCAATTTTTTAAGCATTTCTTTAAAATTTTATTCTAATAATTAATTTATACCTTATGCTTAATTTCGATTATTTCGAGATCTAAAGTGCTAAGTACTAAGAAATTTTTAAGATGTTTTCTTCTCAGGGATCTGCTCAAAACTATCAGTTGACCCCTTTTGGGCCTTCTACGATAGCTCCCTTAAAAATCGTCCGATTCACTAGCTTTTTAGGTGTGTTCGTAATTATATAAATACCAGAGTTGCCAAGTCTCCGGCTTTTTGTACACCAGTATATTCTTAGAGAAAATGTTGTTCTCTTAAATCGCAGAATGCTCTGATCAAACAAAACAAAATTTTCTGTACTGAAATTCTGGTATCCAAAAAGCAGGAGACTTGGCAGCTCTGAAATACGTAGCACCTATAGTCGTTGTCTGGTCGTCCGCATGTATCAGCGCAAAAACTACCCAACCGAGTGGTTTGAAATTTAATATATATAATCAATGCAGAATTTTATCAAGTCATTTCAAATTTTATGAAAATCGTATCAAAACCTAAAAAGATATTAATAAAAATATTTAGTGTGTGATTTGAATTTTTTTTAAATCGGTACTTCCTTGTTATAGCAGCTTCCAAGGATTAATTGTCAAACGACCGAGATGTATCACCAAGTTATCTGACATGTATGACGTTATAGTCATATATGACATTTTATAATATCTATGGCCAAGTTAGTCACATTCTTCATTCTATTAAATCCTATCATACATAATTAATTCAATGATATCCCATAATAGGTAATGATTCCAGGTTGCCATGGTGATTACGTCCTATTTAAGATGGAACCCTGTTATTTCCGTATTACTGAATTTAAAAACCAAATTTTTGTACTAAAATTGTTAGCAATCATATAATCTACCGACAGTTTTTTGGACAGATGTTTCTGGAGAAATAGAATATTAAATGGAAAAAGAGTCTAAATATGGATTTCAAGTTCTGAAAATTTCAAAGCTAAACTTAAGTTTCCATTGTAATTTTCAGTAAATGTCAACAAAAGATAAAATGTTGCCAACTTAAAATGTACTTATTTTATTATGGAAATTAATCATATCATAATAACAGACGATATAATTCATTTCACTGGAACTAGTTATAGTACGAACAAACCTCATTTGTAATGTTTGACGTACAATTTCCAACTTGTTTTTCTAACAACTTCTTAGAAATTCCAGCTACTACATGAATGACAAAGAAATTTCTCGGACAAGACCTGAGCACCCTTTAAGTTTTTGTGCCCTAAATTGTTAATAACTTGCTTCCCTTTTATCCGATCTTCTTTGTTTTTAGGGCCCCATTTCTCCATTTAGTTATTCCCCCATTTCTACATTCCAGTTAAGACTCTAGCCACCTGGGGCCTGGTACAATGCTCCTTGAAGTTTTTGTTCCCTTAATTGTTAATAACTTGCCCCCTTTTAATCCCATCTTCATTTTTGGGGCCTTTTCTCTATTTATAGTTATTCTCTCATTTCTACATTCCACTTAGAACTCTGCGTCTCGATCCGGGGCTCTTGAACTTTCTGTGCCTTGAAAGACAAAAAAAATTCTCGGACCTCAGCTACAACCAATTTTGAATATTAATCTCCTTCTTGGGGCCCTTGGTGCAACTTCTTTAAAAAAAATCATTCAAACTTGAGTTCTATTTAAGGTTATTATCATGGTCCCGGGCAACACTGGGTGGGACAGTTAGTTTTTAATAAAGGAATTTTAATGCATAACCTGAAATTCTGTTTCATACCTGTATAAAACTACAAGGGAAAGTATAACTTCATTATAAATATTTAAAATTAAAAGTAATTTTCTTTTTACTTATAAATCTCTAAAAGTAATTTAACTTAAAATAAAACTAAATGTGATTTAAAGTAAAACAGTACTAAATAATTAAAACAGAAAAAAGGCATCAACTAAACCTATGTTTGGAGAAAATAACTCTTCAACCTTATTAGTAGATATTTTATGCTTAAATAAAAAAATTTAAAAAAAAGTATGTATTTATTTGTGAAAATACTCTACAATTATAGGTATATTAATAAATGTGATATTAAAATTTGTTTACTTCTGCCAGCATTGTATAAATAAACAGAATATTTTAATGTTTAAATTATATTTTTTATGCAACATTATTAATATACATATATTTAAAGAGATATAGTTCTTGTAAATTATATTTCAATATATTTAAAATGCTTTAATGATGTGTGAAACATCAAACATGTTTGTAATTTATTGTTCTGAGATGGCATTATATAACGAAATAAATAAGCATACATCATAACTAAAAACATATCGAGTGCCAGATATCCGTATCCGGCAGGCAAAGGGGCTTCGGATATCCGAAATCTGATATCAAGCAAAATCCATATCCAGTTCATCCCTAGTAGATAGTTACTTTTGATATTGTAAAATAGTCTTTTTAATTCACAAACTCATAAGTGCTTGCAACTAAAAAGATTTTCAGCAACAAGTATGATGCAATGATTACTCCATCTGGTGGAAGAGTCATTAATTAAAAATAAACATTATTTTAAGCATTACTGCAGATGTCCCATCCTTCCCAGTGTCCCATCTCTCCCCTATTTGTATGCTAGTCAGGTGCAGGTGGTACACTGCCAAACAATATTCTTATCATTTTCAATCAAATTCCATTCATTTTATTTAAAATAAACTAATTTAAAACACATGCATTTAAAATACATACCTTTTCACACATTTCATTAAAAAGAGAAATTTTATAAACCACTTTTGCTGTCAGCAATATCTATAATCAAATGTTTTTCAAAATATTTTGAAACTCTGTGTTTTAAGACATAGGCAAATTTCTTCCCTTTAAGCTGCATTGTCGATGCAATAGTGGAATCGGGGAAACATTTAATTTACCAATTCAAGCATGTCAGTACACAATTTAAATGAAAAGTTTTCACTGGCCACAGAGTTTCAGCTTTTATAATCTGATTTTGAAGACTTTCTCTGAACTCTGTGGCGATACCCAGTGATTGAGCTTAATCAGAATGAATGAATCTCCTCCTCTCTCTTTTGGATATTCTTGGTGAACCTAGACAACAAGAGGTAGGAGGAGATACATTAAGCTTGACTGTGATTGGAAGAAAAATACTGACGTTAGAAATGGCAGTTATTTTCAACCAAACAAAGCGAAGGAAAGTGACATGCTTTGGCGATCTCGAAATATTTTGCGATTTACAGCATTTGTGAGTTGAAAAATATTTTTGGAGGAACAAGAAGGAAATTTTGGTAGAATTTTAGGGGGTAAAATAATAGTTAGAAATTCTATGGTGAATTCGAGCCCTAAATATAAAAAAATGAAGCACATGTCTCAAATGCATCCAATGATGAAATTAAATGCTTGAAACGAAAGCAGATTCTGAGGATAAAAACCAAAATTATAATAATTATTAAACCTCTCATTCATTTGGGCCTTATAAAAATCAATATTTTAAAATCATTTTTCTACTAAATTTTATTTTGACTGACAATTATTAAACATTAAGGCATTATGTGTGGTATAATTTTTTTTAACACACAATTTAGAATACAATTTTAACCACTTCAACAGCTGCAGAGATAGGGAAACAGTGTTATTACCCCTGACTTCTCGGGCTGCCATTGAAGTGGTTAATTATGTCAATTTAATAAGTGATTTTTTAAAAAATGATTCATAAAGAAAAGGCTTAATTTATTTTTTTAATATCTTTATTATTGTGCAATTTTAAAATTTAATTTAAATACCTTTTTTTGAAGACATATTTATAAAATATATAGGGGAGCGGGGAAACTCTGAACTTCAAATTTAATTTCTATCAAGTCATATAATTATAACATCACACACATATATATTTTTATTTAAAAATAATAATTTAAAAATAATAAATATTCTGCTCTTTAATCATTAAAGTTTATATTTTGTCTTTTAAATCTCCTTTATAAATGTTTTGTTTTTGCCCAATATGTAAAAGAATCAATCAAAACTGCATAAATGAAATCTGAATAAAAATACAGCAAATTTTAAAATTTCATTTTGAAACGCTGAAAATTTTGATATGACACTTTTTTTGGATGCAATATATATTTGTTTAAACATTAAAATTCTCTTTCATACAAAAATTTACATCAATTCCTTTCATTTAAATTTTTTGTATATCTTTTGCAAAGTTAATTGAAAAGCAGAAATTTAACTTACAATTTTTAAAAAAAGACGGGGTGGGGGAGGGAAAGACAATGAAAATACATAAAATACAACATGTAAAAAATATTTAAAAAATATATATTAACAGTCATTTGCTGCTTTTGTGGGGCTTTCAGATGTTATATATAAAAACTACTATCTTACATTTGTTTTTTAACTTTTCACATTAGACGCATAAGAGATATTCTAAGGAAAAAAACATCGATACATTTTGGTAAGTTGAAAAGAGATAATAGTTTAAATTTTATGTGTGATATTTGTCCTATGTATATAAAAAAAATATTTTAATTATCTTTTCACACAAAATTTCTGCTGATATTTGCCAATTAAAAATGGTCTTTTTCTAATACACAACCTATTAAAAAACAGAATTGAGAATCAGAGATAGCGTGTAGCAAAGTCAGAGTGTCCTCCCCTGTTGGCTAAGGAGTGAAATAACACAACCTTGTGGATATGGTAACCGTAATTGATACACAAACTACAAAATTAAGAGTTTTATAGAGATGCAATGGATGTCAATTTGGCCGGATACTGGACACCGAATATTCGGCATAACTTGCAGCCGGATATCCGGCTGCAGTATGTTTCGATCTGTCCTTTTTAGATTTTTATTTATTTTTAAAGAAATTAAATGTGGGTTTAGATTAGCTAGCTAACACTGTTATTTTCTTTTTTATCTAATTTTAAAGTTTTCTATTAACAATTATTTTTATAATTTCAGTTTTAGTACTAATATTATAATTACATTATTTTTAATTTCTAGTTATAATAGTATCAGCTAAATAGTTTAGCAATAATAAATTAATTTTATGAGAAAAACTTACTACTGAATACTTTGGAAAGACAATATTAAAAACTTTTATCTTCCCCTCTTTCTTTAATAATGTGATGTTCAAGCTGTAAACTCCCTTCGTTATATTTTATTGCTTTAATATTTTAAAAAGTTTTGTGTTGTGATAACAACAACTTGTTCTTGCTTGTTGCTACTAACATAACAACTGAATTGCATAAAAACAAAAATTAGTAATTTAATAGTAAGCTATTAGTTTAGAAATAGTAGATCATTTTCGCGAAAAAAACCTTAAAATAAATATTTTTTTTAGCAAAATGTTTAATTTAATATCTTCTCTTTTTTTTTTCCTTCAACTTCATTCTAATCTATGCACCACTTTACCTTATGAAAACAAGTTTTGTGTCATGGGAACAGAAAACTTCTTGTTCGCTACTAACACAGCAAAAAAAGGCTCTTATTTGATGAGTCATTCCGTCACTTTTTTAATTTCAACTGAGTGTTGCTTATATATGCAGGCACATGTGTATGAATAGTTATAGTTGTCTGGAGTAGGGATCGGAAAAACTACTTTATTGTAGCAAACTACAACTACTTTATCGAAAATGTAGTTAACTACAACTACATGTTTTAAAAAGTAGCGACTACAAACTACTTTTCAAAAGTAGTCACTACTTCGCTATTTATAAATTTTGTCAAAGGGTTCCATTTACACTATTAAATTGAAGACACGGATTAAATAATTTATATTGCATCTGCAAAGATATAATTAAATAAATGCGACATAACCGAGGGCATTACAAAATTTAAAAAGATAACATACATGAAAATGTTTATGTCTCCAAAATGTTAGTTTATACAAACATTAAAATTTTGCAGCAAAATTAAGAGATATTATAATCTAGAAAATTACAAACAAACAACTTTAGAAGAAAATAATAAATAAATCTGTAAATCTGATTTTAGAAGCAAGTGTCAATCATAGACTTGAGATAAGATAGACTGATCTTCCCCATTCAGCGGGGACGAGAAAAGTGAGGAAGACATGTGTCACGTGTGTTAGGGGAATTTGTTAGGGAATAGGTTTCCAAAATGGCGATTTTTCGTTTTCTTGGCGTTACTCATAATTCATACTAAAAGTAATTCTCATGAAAAAAGTGTTCTCATATTTTGTAATCTTTAGTTTTATTTGAATCTATGTTTCCATCCTCAGTTTAATCAGGAGCTTTTATAAAAATATAATTTAGTATTTTAGGAAAGTTGGACTGGATTTTATTGAAGTCCAGTTGGCTGTATGCAGGGGTCTGTCCAGACTTTTTTCACAGGGTCCTGTTTTTGTGAAATTGTGAACAGCTTTTTATATTTGTGAAAAATCTAATCATAATTTTGTGAATTTGAAACTGTCGTTATATTCAGGTTCTTGTTTATGCATTTTTAAGAAGATATATGGATATAAAATACACATATTTTCTTTATATATGTAAAAGTGGCAGGTCAGATTTTACTTTTAAATGATTAATTTGTGAAATGTTTGGTTTAAAGATGGAAAAATTTTGGGAAAAACCTATTTTTTAAGACAAAGAATTTTGTAAAGGGTCCTGTTTTAGGGAAAATAATTTTGTGAATGGTCCTGTTTTAGGGAAAATAATTTTGTGAAGAGTCCTTTTAAAGGACCCAATTTTTTCCTAAACAGATTCCTGGTATGACAAACAAACTCGTATTTTGTTATACTCAAACTGAGAAGAAAATTTCTACTAACGACAAAAATCAAACTTAGAAAACTTAATTAAAATTGAATAAAATAGAATATTTTATGGCTTCTTAAAATCTTAAGATCCTTCTCAAATCCGAACTATATACTTTCTGACACATTTTTTAAATCATTGCTTTTCGCAAACGTATCACACTGGCAAGTGTTCTTATTAAGAAACTATGTAATCAAACCGTTTCTTCCGTTTTTTTTTTTTTTTTTTTTTTTGTAAAGGTAGAATATTTTTCAGAAAATGCTGTCAAAGTTGGCGTTTTGAACCGAATTTCCAGACGCAACAGCGCAGGACAGGGAAAAAACCTGCCGTTCTGAGAAAGCAATCGTTTATAACTCAAGTTATAATTCATTAAATAATTATTGATAATTTATTATAATGATAAAACTGTTCGCGATTACAAATCAGTTCAATAATCATGTATGCAAGTATCATGCTTTCATGTTTAAAAATGAGTCAGACAATGTGTCAGAAAGTCCCTTTTTTCTTATTTTATTACTCCCTTTTTATTTTTTGCCTGCCTTTTCCACGCCTCATTGAATACAAAATATTTAAAGCCACACGAAAAAAATAAAATAAAAATAAAATGAACATGTTTTGTTATTTGAAACATTTCGTTTTGAAAAATATGTATAAATATACTGGAATCATACATACTTTGAAAACCATGTTAAAAAAATAAACGTGTTCCTATTTTTATTATCATTGTTATTTTAAGCACTATTTAATGTTGGAATAGGTGGAAATAGTTCTGTCAAAAAAGTTTTATAAGATCAAAAATCTATGAATAGCAAATTAACCTTCTTTTGTAGATGCATATTAGACTAGATTGCGGTGTGCAGTGTCCAATAATTTTTTTAATTTGTCTAATATTTTAAGATTTTTTTTGCAATTTTTTATTCAAAATTTCATTATCTGGATAGAAATTCATTTCATATTTTGAAAAAGTTTTTAATTTATTGTTGTCAGATTTTAAAAAATCGCAAATAATAATTCCAAATATTTTTCAATTCAAAAATATATTTACATGAATGTAAAAAGAGTAAGAAAACTTCAAAATAATTCCATTATTACGCGTGAAGAGTATTTGATGATAAACATTGTGTTATATCTAAAACAATATATTTAAAACAATTTTCTTATAGCATCTAAAATAAAACTGTTCATCTACTAGATATTATAAAAGTCGAAGAGGCAGCGATATTTTTTGCTAAACCATTTTTTGTTCAACCTGATTTTCAAATAAGAGATAGACAACAGCCGTCAATTGTCGCGACAGCAATGGATGTGGCCTTGTGAACGGAAAAATAAAGGTTTGCCTAATTTTTAAAAAGAAAGTCTAAAAGAAATGAATGGCAACCAGATTACAGAAAACGTACCTAGTCGAGATAATATAATTCAATCTTCGGTAATCAGGTAATTTAAAAAAAAAAAAAAACAGAGCAAATTAACGTGTTTTTAGATTCTGCAAGGTGTTGACGAGTGTTTGCGAACATACTCATAGGGGACAGAGCACAGAGTCATATAAATAAAACAAGAAAACGTTCTATAAATAAATATACGAAATGCTATTTTTTCTTCTTTTATTTAAAAGCCTTATTTTTCAAAATAGGATGGAGTAGGTAGTGTCATCTAATTCATATGATCATAATACTGCGAATGAAAATTTTTAATTTACGTTAATATTTAAAAAAAAAATTTCATCATCAGCCTAAGTATTAATTGTCTTGGTATTCTTTGTGTATAACTTTTTTTTTATCTTTGGAATACGAAAATTGTCGTTTGGTGCAAAAAATTATGATAATTTATAACAATTATACCGGGTGATCCAAAAGTCAGGACGAACTTTAAAAATGAATAATTCGAAAACGAATCAAGATACGGTTTGCACCAAACGGATGGAAAAGAAACCGGGTTTTGTGTGGTAACGAAATAAAAAATTGTTCTGTTGGCGACCAAGAGATGGCGCTGTCGGATTTCTGATGTAGGATTATGCAAAGCAACAGACGATATAAAAAGGAGCAACTGCAGCAGGTAATGGTAGTCCACAGATAATATATTCAGGAATATATTATCTGTGTGGTAGTCGAAGCTTGTATGCATCGAAATGCTGTCCATAGTTGAGCACTGAAAGATGCCATCCGCCAAAATGTGTCTGCCATAACGCAAGAAATGCTACTAAATGCTGTGGTGCCTCGTCTCACAGCTGTACTTCTGAATGATGTACAGCACATTGAACATTTACTGTAGTACTAATTAACTGTAATTAAGCTGACTTGTAAGTTGTCAACATTTTTTCATTTGTAAATCATCTTTTGGTGCAATAAAACACTATAGCGCCATCTGTTGGTCGCCAACAGAACTATTTTTTTTCGTTGCCACATGCCACACAAAACCCGGTTTCTTTTCCATCCGTTTGGTGCAAACCGTATCTTTGTATCTTGATTCGTTTTCAAATTATTCATTTTTAAAGTTCGTCCTGACTTTTGGATCACCTGGTATATTGAAACTATTTCTTCAATTTCTTAAATTCTTAGAAAATGTTTCTTTTTTATAATGATAATTTCTCGAAAAACTTATCAGATATATGTCAACTTCTGAAAGCTTTTTTTTTTTTTAATAAAAGTTATTTTCAATAATTGCTCTCAGAGTTTTCAATAATATAAGATGATCTCATTCTTCAGGTACAAATTGCTTTACTTCTATTTTTATCAGAAAGAAATCCTAACACTTGCAAAAAATCCATAAGCTTTGGCATCTCTGTATCAGTATGACCCAAAACCATATGGATGAAAGTCAAAGTTTCACAGGACTGAAATACAAATGTTTTCTGTAAAACTTTAGAAAACTTTATATAATTCATATAATATCATAACATTTTAAAAACATATAAATTTCGAAGAGTTTCATTAATATATATGAAAAACCTAAAGCATTAGTCTTAAAAAAATATGTCCAGCCAGAGATTTACATTTTTCTGTCACATTCAGTCTTTTACTGTATAGCAAAAATTGAATTCTGTCACAGGATAGAAAACTTTCACACATGCCCAAAACAGAGGGCTGGCTGTATTAGAAAGAAATATTTATCAAAGATAACATTAAAAAATAATAATAAAAACAATAACAATTAGACATACAATAAGTGTATTTTTCAAATTTTTATTATTGATGTTTCAAATTCAATAACAATGATTATTGTGAAACTTCAGTAAGGTACAAGTTTCAAATATAAAAATTAAGTAAATCTGACTTTGCAAAATTACTATAGGGAAAAAAAGAAATACTGGAATATTTCAACAGATCTAAAAAGATGCTGAATTTCTTAGCACAAATAACATTATTCATAATTACTATTGAACAAAATTTCAGAAATATTATCATGACCTTAGCACAATAACGTGAAAAAGGAAAAATACTATATATTAAATTACACTAAAAACAAACTTAATTGATTTCTCATGCCATGGCCAATTTTTAAAAATAAATATAATAAAATAAATATTTTTAATAAATTCATAAAAATTGTGAAGAATAAAGTAAATACTTTTACCATTAAAAATTCATTATGATGAAAATGAAATAGAAAAACAGTTAACTATCTGATTCTACATAAAAATGTATATGCATGGCCAAAATTTTAATATTATAAATTTTATCAGCTTCAAACAGTAACAGATAAGGCAAGGAAAAGGAAAAATAAATATGCTACATATAAATTTCACATTTGTGCGACACTAAGAATTGCATCAAAATCTAAGTGACTTCGTTACCACATGTGAGTTTCCCTAATTTCACCGATGATTTGGTTAGCTTTTTGCAAAGCTTTTAGCATCTCAGCAGTTTCTCTGCGTCTTACAGCAATATGATCAGATTCTTGCAACAAGGACGAAAACTGGTCATGCTTATACAAATGTGTTACAAGCTCACTTTGCAAATTATCCCTAACATGATTAACAAGAAAGTGCATAATTGCTTTTGGTACTGTATCTTGTATATTTTTGCGTACAATCATAAAGTATGAATGAATCAAACGTTCAATCACCTGACAATCTTTCTTCTCTTTGGCAGATAGCGTTCTTGTATGGCTGTTAGGTACTTCAGGTAGTAAATTTACAGCTTTTACAGGGCTAGCTGTCATGCTAAGATTCTGAGGACTATGAACATTTGAATTTGACTTCCCATTCAAAGATTCAGCACTTTCTTTAGAGGCTTCAAACTTTGCAAATGAAAAGTTTCCAGGATGATTTATTAGTTTACTAACTGGACCTTGGGTTAAATTAGAATCACTTCCACTAAGTTTACTTAAATGGAGAGTTGATTCTGTCAACTTTGATGCTTTAACACCAAATTTATTATCAATTTTATCAGACATATCTGAATTCATATCAAATTTTTGCATGGGAAAGTTCATATTTGGATTGTCACTTTTTTTCATCATATTTACATCTTTTCCTTCATACTGCTTTGCCAAGGTATCAACCAAGGCAGCATCATCATGAAAATCAGGGTGCTTTGTATTTATATAAGCCAATTCAATAGCAACTAAATTTTCAACCATTGCATTGGTAAAAGGCAAACGACGTCTAAGCAATTGTGTCACTACATCAACAATTTTTTCATGCAATTTAGGAAAGCGGAATATTTCTTGCTGTACTTCGACCCCGCAGTGGCCCACTATGCGTTGCATTTCTTCATGTACCAATTCTACGCACCTTAAACTAGGATCTTCAAGCCTTCTGATTTGACGTTTGACTAGCAACTCAAAAGACACTTCGGGAACAAAAAGAGCAGGCCTAGTACCAGTGGCATTTCTTATGGCTGTTAGTATATCCCACTGTGTCAGACCGCTTAGTGGATCTAAGCTACTTAAGGCACCTCCAAAAGTTTCATGAAATATGAAGCAAATTCTAGCACCACCACACAATTCAGATGTCTCGATGTTTCTGGCAGTTCCTTCAATTGTAGAACAATAAGATGATGCAAATTTTGTAATAATCTGTAACAAAGTTTGTCCATGGTCGTCAACAGCTTCGCCATATGAATGTAACAAAGATTGAAATTGTGATATCATAACATTTACTCGAGTTTTTAAATCAGGTAAGCAATCACGTATATGATGCATTAAAAGTCGATTTAACGTTTTAGCAAGAAAGGCTGTTCCATTTCTTGTAGCTAAAGCTGGATATTTTTTTTGAAGAAACAAAGCTTCATCTTTAATAGCTTCATCAATACTTTTATTATTAATGATATCTTGTTGAGATCGATTAACCACACCAATAATTCCAAGTTTAACGGGTATCACTCTTCCACATAAAACATCAACCGCATCTGTTCCAGCATCCATCAAATCCAATTTGGTTACAACAGCCAAAGTGCGTCTCCCATCAGGATCAACTTCACGAGCTAACTTAAGAGATTCTGAAGTAGCAAAATCAGTGTTAGCTGGAGATACAGCTAAAATAATAGCATTTGGATTACTGATGTGTTGTAAAATTAACTGTCTTATTTGAGTCTCGATGTCTTCAGGTTGGTCACCAACAGGAACTTTTGTGATACCAGGTAAATCAACAAGAGTTAAATTTACAACATGTGGAGAATAAATTTTTAAATTTATTGGCTCTGGACAAATACCTTTATTTGATCCTCCCATTCTCTCAGTTTCCGCTTCAATTTCTCTGCGAATTTCCTTAAAGTCAGAAAAAACTATGTTTTTCTTGTGCAGAAATTTACCCCATTCTTCTAACTGCAGAGTTCCTTCTTCTGCCGACCGAGCTGATGCATCGTCTTTTGGAGTATACACTAACTGTAAAACTAATGGTCTTCTAGTAACGATCCCTGCTCCCCTAGGTAAAAAGTCTCTGCCAACTAGACTTTCTAACACAGAACTTTTCCCAGAGCTTTGGGTACCGACAACAACAATTTGAGGAAGCTGTATGGAATCTGTACCGATTGTATTGAATACATCGTGCAACTTATTCATTACAGGAATTAACGCTTCCATTGTTCTTTTGTCAATTTCCTCACTTTAACTTCAATAAACAAAAATCAAAAATGTATCCTTACTTGAAATTCACAATTTCAACTCGACGAACAAATTTCATGTTACAGAGGTCAAAGATCTTTTCACTGATTTCTTATTCAATCAGAAATGTAAGTGTTACGATCACTCACAGATAAAATAAATAAAAAATAAATAGTAAATTCCATATGTTAGACACGAGAATAAATATTCGTGTTCAAATTTATAGCGGTTACACAAAAGAACTTGAAGCAGTTTGACTTATAAATAACCGCTCCGCAGATTATTGATTTCATTTCAACACAAATCGGTTGAAAGTGAAACTCCTTTCCAGTTAAACATCGAGAATGAGACAAACCGGAAGGAATCAAATTGAAGTTCGCTTTATTTAAAGAGCTCAAAGGTTTCGTTTAGCAGACAGCTTTTTGGATTCATATGGTGTATTGGGACTTAAAAAGACCTAAAGAGGGCGCTAATCGTAACTGTTGGTGCAGGAAGACCTCTGCTGCGTTACCCCAGGGCTACACTAGATACCGGCTGGCACATTTATTATCATGACGTCATAAATGGTGGCTCGAGGCTAACGAAAAAGACAGGCTACCGCGGTACATTCCTCTTATCTTTTTTTACAGACCGCTCGAGGCTAACGGAAAAGAAAGGCTACCGCGGTGCTTTACGCGTATCTTTTTTTACAGACCGCCGGAGTCACGTGATGCTCGAATGCACCAATGAAGGTGTACAAAAAGAGCATCACGTCACTCTGGCGGTGTGTAAAAAAAGGTAAGTGGGATGCACCGCGGTAGCCTGTCTTTTTCGTTAGCCTCGCAGACCACTAGAGTGACGTGATGCTCTTTTCGTACGCCTTTATTGGTGCATTCGAGCAACACGTGACTCTGGCGGTCTGTAAAAAAAGATATGCGTAAAGCACCGCGGTAGCCTTTCTTTTTCGTTAGCCTCGTGGTGGCTAGAGCTCCTATAATTCCTATTATAGGAGTCCTAGTGGTGGCTCGAGGCTAACGAAAAAGACAGGCTACCGCGGTGCTTTACGCGTTTCTTATTTTACAGACCGCGGGAGTCACGTGATGCTCGAATGCACCAATGGAGGTGTACGAAAAGCGAGGCTAACGAAAAAGACAGGCTACCGCGGTGCTTTACGCGTACCTTTTTTTACAGACCGCGGGAGTCACGTGATGCTCGAATCCACCAATGCAGCTGTACAAAAAGAGCATCACGTCACTCTGGCGGTCTGTAAAAAAAGATAAGTGGAATGCACCGCGGTAGCCTGTCTTTTTCGTTAGCCTCGTACGAAAAGAGCATCACGTCACGCTAGTGGTCAGTAAAAAAAGATAAGCGGAATGCACCGCGGTAGCCTGTCGTTTTCGTTAGCCTCGTGGTGGCTGGCCGCGACTAGAACCATGGCAACACTAGATACCAGGCTTGCTCATTCACTCTCATAACGTCACAAATAGTGGCTGACCGCGACCAGCGATTGGTACAAAGTGACGCGCCCACTAAAGACTTCTATAATAGGAGCTGAGGCATATCCATTTTGTTTCGCATTATTGGTACACAGCTCAGCATCAATCTGCCTCAGCTGGAGCGCGAGCTACGTTATACACGGCCGATGCATGACGTTTAAAACATCACATGGAGTGGGTCATTTTTACATGGCGATTGGTGCAAAACAGTCGCTTTGCACCAATCAACATGTAAAAATGATCCACTCCATGTGACGTTTTAAACGTCATGCACTGGCTGTATATAACGTAGGTCGCGGCTGGAGTTGGGGTTGCCTAAGACTCGGTTCTGATTGGCTGAACCGGTTCTGATTAGCTTGGTTTTTCGGCTGGGCTGTAATTCGGGTACCAAATCTGCGAGGATGCGTCAGTCTCTATTATAGGAGTTCTAGAGCCCACCCATTTGCGCCTATACGCCGCTAAAGTCGTGACGTCCTCAACATGGCGAAGGGCATAAACAGACTAAAGTGCCCATTGATTTAACGTAGGAGCCAAAACAGAGATTTTTTTAGAAATATTAATGATTATTTTAAAGCTATTAAAAGCATTTTTCTGCATAGTTAAAGGTATGATTTTTATTAAGAAGGCACCAAACTTTTCATTTTGTACTTCATTTTTTTAGAATTGATTAAAAACTATTTAGCTGAGCTCCATAAGAGCAACGATGGCGGCCATGAATGGGCGATAGTTTGAATATTCGGATGTTTCTTTAACATGTTTTAATGTTTTAATTATTTTTAATTGACGTCTATAGTATTAAGGTGTATTCTGCATTAATTTTATGTGAATCGCATTGTATTTCAGCGGGTTTTTTTTCTTTTGTAGTTGGATTCCTTTACTTTATTGTTTATATCTGAATCGTAGGACAAGAGCTATGTTTACATTAAGTTAAGATGTCTCTCTTTTTTTTATTTATAAGAAATTTGATATTTTAATTTCGCCTACTTATTGTTTTTGCTGTTTAAATGGGATTTCTGTAAAAAGCTGCGTCTTTTAGAAAGGGCAAGGTGGGGCAATTGCCTCCTCTTTATTTTAGCCTTTTAAAATCATTTCTGTATCTTTTTTTTATTATTATTATTATTTGAATGTCTTATGTTTTAACCAATATATTATTAATTGCATTTAAATAAATTATAACATTATAAATATTTCTTTGGGATTTCTGTAAAAAAGGGGTCATCATTTAGAAAGGACAGGGTAAGGGCAATTGCTTTCTCTTAATTTTAGCCTTTTAAATTATTTTCTGTATCTTAATTTATTTTGTGATTATTTGAATGACTTCTTATGTTTTAACCTATATATTAATGATTGCATTTAAATAAATTAATATTTCTTTGAAATAAAGCATAAATAATGAATGCAAGGCTCCAAAACTATTCTAGAATCTGTTAGAAAAAATAAACAAAATATAATTAAACAGAAAAATCTGAACATTTTATTTTGCATATAATAAAAATTAATCATTAAAAGGAAAACAATATTAAAATCCAGTAGATTTCTAACTATCCGGCTCAATTTAAAAGAATCCCTGACGGCTCGGCCTACAAACACAGGTAGATTTCAAAGACACAGACCGTGGGGAACCTGTTTGTTGGGAATTGCGGAAGAAATGACCTTTTTACCATGATGCGGCATTTGGAACCGCCCACTTCGAAACCTAATTTGTTTGCAGGCGGAGCCGGCAGGGATTTGTTTGTTTTTAATTTTTTTTATATATAACGGTTGGTCCTATAAAAAACTTGTCAATATAAAAGTTGTAGATAATATTAAGAGGATTTATATTAAATTTAAGCTGATTTGATATCTTGTGAGTGGACGAAGTTATGAATTTTCTTCTTGTAAACCCCCCTTCCCCCCTTGGGGCCATTTTTAATTATATCAAAAATCTGTCATACATAAATTTTCGGCCCTTTACCTAGAAGTAATAATAACTTTAAATGGATTCGATACATATCATAATTAAGAAATTATAAGGGGGTTTTCTGTTTTCACAAAAGCCCCCCATTCTCCCCCCCCCCTGGTTCGATTTTACCCATTAACGAACTTGACCGAGATTTTATGCCCCTTGATTTTATGTATCAGTTTGGAAGATATGTGTGTGGAATTATTGAAGTTATCGTGTCCATAAAAAAGTGACATGTAAAGTTTTGAACTGGGGGTGGTTTTGGGTTCTGGGAGTCATGATCGGTGTAGATCTGCAAAAATTCCAACTTAGGAGAAAATGTAATTGGTAGTATTTCTTACGAAACCTACCTAAAAATGACGACGTCAAGAGATCCATTCTCGACCGAAAACAAGAACCATTTTCCTAATGGTTAATAACTTTTAGAAATATTACTATTTCATCATGCATGTTTTCCATAATAAAAAAGATCAATAGATCAGCTATCACATTTCTCCACCTATTTTTTTTTTAGCAAATATTGAAATGTACCAGCGACATATATTATCCAAATAATAAATCTTGATTTAAAAAAAGATAATTAGTGACAATCTTTAAATGTGAACCACTGAGAATCCTATATACAGGATGACAATAAATAACTTGGACGAAGTTTCAAACCAAAAATCTGTAACTACCGCTAAAGTTATAAAGTTATTGTCATAGTGAATTGATTCTAGAAAGCTACTAAACAGGTGTAAGTAAGTTAGTTGTGATAACCATTATGGTTAACAAACGATCTGCCATACTTGAATTACATAAGCAAGGAATGAAACAATGTGAAATTGTTCAACGATTGAAAGTGCCTAAGCAGACAGTTTCATACACAATCAAAAGGTTAAAAAACTCGGACATGATGGTGACAGGCCAGGACGAGGAAGAAAGCGAACAGTTAACACATCAAGAAACCGGGTAGTTATCAAAAAGCGAGTTCGTCGAAATCCTAGGATTTCAATTAAAAAGGTTGCTAGAGAGATGAAGATCAACAAAAAAACCGCACGTTTGATGGCAAGAGTAGAGCTTGGTTTTCACCCTTACAAAATGAAAGAGGCTCAAAAGCTAACAGCAGAGAACAAACGCACAAGATTTCAAAAGTGTAAAGAACTGTTAAAGCGGGCCGTAGGTGATCGATGACAAACATATTTGTCTTCACAGATGAGAAACTGTTTTCGATTGAACAAGCTCACAATAGCCATAATGATGGAGTTCGGTCAGCAGAAGCACCTGGACCTTCTTGCATTGTTGAACGGTGCCAACGACCCCAATCTGTAAGGGTCTGGGGTGGGATATCTGCTAGTGGGAAAACACAACTTGTTTTTGTTGATCAAGGGATAAAGATTAATCAACAAACTTATCGCAAACTCATTTTGGAAGATGTTGTCTTACCTTGATCACAAAAGTTCTTTGGAAACAAAAGATGGACCTTCCAACAGGATTCCGCACCTGCACACAGAGCTAAAGGCACTCAAGATTGGTGCAAGACACATTTTCCTGACTTCATTGGAGCTCAAGAATTGCCCACCGTATTCCCCAGATTTGAACCCCATGGATTATTCTGTTTGGTCCATCTTGGAGACAAGGATGTGTGCTAAACTTCATACAACTTTGCAATTCCTAAAGAAATCCTTATGAAAGGAATGGGATAAAATATCAGTAAGTGAGTTGCGGTCCATAGCCGAAAATTTTGTGACACTAAACGTGTCTCAACTCTGTATTAAGGCTAAAGGTAGCCACTTTGAAAATTTGTAAATATATTAGACGAAATAATGTATTCATATTCATTTTGAAGTTTGGTCGTAATATTTTCATTAGCATTAAACTTATAATGTATCATGTGTGTCCAAGTTATTTCTTGTCACCCTGTATAAAGCATAGGGTAAAATATCTCATTTCTTTTCACACTGCAATTATTATGATAACCCCAATTAAGATAAAGAAAGGCCCAGGGCCTCGTCATTCATTCGAAGTTCCTATAACCTAAAAATAATATAAATATGTATACATATAAATTTAATGCAGTTATATACAGGGTTATTATAAAAAAAACTATCCCGATATATGAGCCCCTAACTGTCATACCGTTCACAGAAACTGAATGAAATTCTGGCCTAAAGTATTTTGAGGTATGCGCTCAAGAATTATGTGAAAAACAACAGTTAATTTCTAACATTTACGGTTACAGTGACAAAATTTCGAAAATTTCAAATGGCGACACCTACTTCTTTTTATTGGAATGTGATCTTCATAGTGAAAAACCATAAAAAGCGTTGGAACGGTACCTGTAGCACGAAAATCACCGGCGCTAGACATGCTAAGAAGAATAGTTTTATTATGTGGCAAAGCCTTACAAGATAATTATTAAAGTTGAGAGAAAACAATAACTACAAAACAATACTAACAGCTCACTGACAAAAGAAATAATAATAAAATAAACACAAATCAAATGCCACCATGAGATTAGAAAAGTAGTACTGAAACACAAATTCCAAAAATTCAAATTTTTAGGATATAATAACTGAGATTTTTAAGAGGAGTAAATTTTGATAATTTACCAATTTTACCAAGCAATACTAAATAATACTTTGTGATACTAAGCAATAATTATACTATGTAATACTGAAATACGAATTCTGAAATTACAAAATTCCGAAATACAATTTACCAATTATACTGAGCAGTACTAAATAATACTATAATACTATGTGATACAGCAATAATACTACCATGTAATAACACTGTATGATGCTGAAGTAGATAATAATATTGAATAGAAGTAAGTACTAAATGAACAATAACGAATGAATAATAATACTAGAGTAAACAAACATAAAATATAAGCAAATTAAAATGTACAAGAAAATTCAATTCAGCTGGGACCAGACGTAATGCTTAAAAGACGTTTAACATTAGTACGTGAACAAAGTTAAAACAAATTGGAGCAGATAATAACTTAATATAAGAATTAAAGAAAATTACCTATGCTGTTGCAGGGCCCAGCTGGAAAGTTATGTAATTACAGAATAACAAAAGGAAATATTTAAATGTAAACAAAATAGTTTCAATACAAAATAAATTTACAGAAAATTAAACTTATATTACTTATAATAAAATCCGAAGGCAAGAAAGTGTCTGTAACCATTCCGGGAGCGACCACTCTGATCTGCGAATCGACCGTAGTTAATCGCTATGTTAGGCTTAATGAAAAACATATATTAACATATGACGACTAAACGATAATTTCTTTTACTTTAAATCATGTCTGTTCTGCATATTTTCACATAAAACATGTATATCTTATCCAATTATAATGGATTAAGTTCCACATTAAAAATAAGCTATTATAAACAGCAGATTACTAAATATAAACAAACAAACACTGTTGCCATTCAGAATTTCCGAATCTTGAAACAAATGAATGACTCTTTGAACGCTTCATTAAAAAAATACAAGTTAATTATCTGATTCTGTTCTTAAAATATTTGTAAAAGCATATTAATAATAATAATAATAAGTCTTTAAATATTTTAATTTTGTTTAAAACCTTTAAAAACTATTTTTGCAGCCATCTTTCGTCAATTAACATAATCAATTGAACTTTGTTAAAAACAGAAGTTAATATTTACATATAATTAGCATATCAAAATTTAATGTGAAATTTTCGGAAATTACATTAAACTTTGCTAATCATTATTATTATTGTTGCAAAAAGAAAAAAAAATGTACACTGTTAAAAAATTTCGTTTATTGACAGGTTGTCTTCCGTGAATTTTGATCAGAAAGTTTCCGTTTTGTTAGAAAAATGGAATCTATCCCGTATATCTGCAGAAAATTTCCTCATTTTTCCTGAAAACAACGGAACGGACGGAGAAAAAAGCAGCCAACGGAGATATTCCGTTATTTGCTGCATGTTTATTTTCAATGTTTCAAAAACTGACATGTTGCTGCACAGAAAAACTAAAAATTCAATAAATTAAAATTTCAAGTTTATTTAAAACAACAACAAGAAAATAGTGCTTTCGAATTTAAAAAAGCAAAAATTAAATTTTTCTATTCTTTTAATATTATTTGCAATTCATTTTTTAAAGTTATAAAAAAGTATTCGCACTTAAAATATATTCTAAACAAACATATTAATATATATATATAAAAAATAGCTAAGTTAAGTGAAAAAAAAAATCGATTCTATTTAAAAAAGCAACAAACAAAAGTAATGCTTTCGAATTAAACTCATTCCTATAAAATTATTCGCAATTTATTTTTTAAAGTTATAAAAAACACTCACACTGAAAATATATTCTAAACGAACACATTTAAAAAATACATAATATTTGACTAAAAATCGATTTTCGCAAAAAAGCAAAAAAAAATTATCGAATTTAATTCAAAATATAATATTTATATTTTACATCTAACAATCAAATTAAGAATATATATAATTCATGTTTTTATCCTCTATTAATACTATAGTTTTCAACCATCATCTCATTACGAAATATCCCCGCAATTAGCTTCAAAATTACCAGTTTTCTAAACCCCAAATTGTTTAAGTCCCAAGCTGCGATTTGAAGACATTCCGTATAATCGTTTCCTACTCACACTCTAGCAAGGAACCGCTGGTCTTGCGGTAAAGCACTCAGCTCAAACCGCTAACGTCCCCAGTTCAATACTCAGGTCTGGCAGAAAATGTTCTTCCATTATATTAAATTAAATTAAATACTCCCGTAATAATCAATAGATGGCAGCACAAGTAGAGATGACATTTTTTAAAACCGAGTTTATTTACAAAAATAAATAAAAAATAAATAAAAATTAAAAATTAAAAATTAATAAAATAAATTTACCCTTCTTTTATCTTTCAAAACGGAAAATGTACTAACGGAACGGAAAAAGTTTGGCAACTTTGCTGCCAGTAGTTTTACCGTGAATTGACGGATTTATTTTTAACAGTGTAAAAGTTATTCAGTTTTCAGAATTATTCATCAAAACTATTTGTACTGTACTGATTGCCAATTGGCAACGTGTGTTTTACTGTTTTAACATCTTTATTGATCTTTCTAAATGCTGTTTTGAACACGCGGTGGATTTTAATCTGTTCAATCAAATGAGTTTTTATTGTTGTTTTATATAGTTTAAGGATCGTTTTAGCTATGCATGACGAAAATGATCAAACGCCGATTGAACGTAGACGGCGATTAATTAGAGAAAGACAGTCGAGGTGGCTCGCTTGGCAAGCACAAGCAACATTGGACCGTATCAGGGAAGATGGCGCCATCTACCCATAGATAATACAAGCAAATTTTAAAATTTGTTTCCATCGTAAATAAATTGATTTTTTTTTTCTTATGAAACGTAATTAAAATATAAGGAATAAATAGTACCGGGTAATTTCCATTTAATTTTGCTTATATAATAAAAAAAATGAGCTATGTGATGAGTCAAGCTCTTTAGAAACTCATTGATAACACTTTTTTACAGAAAATTTCACACATGGATTATTTTTTTAATATTTAATTTGAATGTTTTGTCCATTTATTGAACTATTTCAAAAATTGAATATTGAATCAATATCCTGTCATTTTTGACGGGGGGTGGACATAATTATAAGACACCTATCTAATTTGACATACAGTGAAAGAAAAAATTCAGAGCTTAAAAATGCTTTATCAAATACGACAAAAACATCAATTTATTCTGTTATCACACATAATTGTTTTACAAAAATTATATTTTTATAGAGTTTAATAAAACCAATTAAAAATACCATGGACAAAATTATAAGACACCCTAACATTTTAATTAAAACCCCTGCTTGTTTTCGAAATATGCAAATTTTCTGCACGCTGTTGTGACGTCAGAAGTTAACTAAAGTAGACAATAACCGACTTCACGCATTTACAAACATGCCAAGAGGTACAGAATTGAAAGAATGTGAAATTTGCGAAATTTGGAGATTAAATGGAACTGGTGGTTCAGTTAATAATATTTCATAAGTTATTAAACGCTCTACATGTGCAATTTCAAATGTTTTGAAAAGAGGAAGTAATGGATCGGTGATTAAAAGATCTGGACGTACTCCTTGCTTGTCCTCGAGAGACAGACGCCATGTGATTTCGCTCGCTACACAGAATAAGATGACCGCTACAGGCATTGCAAATGCTTTGAGACTGAATTGTTCAAGGAGAACTATTTGCAGGGTGTTGCATAATGCTTCCTATGTGAAATTAAAAAAATTGAAGAAAAAACCACCACTTCTAAGGCGGCACAAAATGGACCGTTTAAACGTCGCTAAACAAACTATGGCCTGAACCTCCAAATGATACTCTGTGTTATTTTATAATGAAAAAAAGTTTAACCTGGATGGTCCTGACGGGTTTCACTATTATTGGCATGATTTACGGAAGTCTCCTGATGTACAAATGAGCCGCCAAATGGGTAGAGGTTCAGTAATGGTTTGGGCTGGTTTTTAGGCTCAAAGGAAAACCGATATCGTTTTGTGCATTCAAGAATGAATTGCGAAAAGTATAAAAATCTTCTTAAAGATCAACTAGCCATATACATTGAATTTCTTTGTGGCGAAAACTACACTTTCCAGCACGATAACGTGTCGATTCATGCATCACAAGTAACAAAAAAGTGGCTTTTAGAGCAAAGTATCAATGTTCATCCGTGGCCTTCTCGCTCCTAAGATTTATATCCCATCAAAAACTTGTAGGGGATCTCAGCTCGTTAGGTTTACCGAAATGGGAGGCAGTTTACATGTGTTGAAGACCTGAAAAATGCTGTAAAATGTGCTGGAGCATTCTGTACCTCGTGGCATGTTTGTAAATGCGTGAAGTCGGTCATCGTCTGCTTTAGTTAATTGCTGACGTCATAACAGCATGCAGAAAATTTGCATATTTCGAAAAAAAGCAGGTGTTTTAATTAAAATGCTAGGGTGTCTTATAATTTTGTCAATGGTATTTTTAAATTTTTTTATTAAACTCTCTAAAAATATCATTTCTGTAAAACAATTACGTGTGATAACAGAATAAATTTATGTTTTTGTCGTATTTGATAAAGCATTGTTAAGCTCTGAATACTTTCTTTCACTGTATGTCAAATTAGGTAGGTGTCTTATAATTATGTCCACCACTGTATTATAATAGTAATAAATTATCAAATTCTATAAATACTTTTACACCTGTTACTGATTTTAAATTTCAATTTAGTCCTACTAAATCTTTCTGAATTTCTTCTTAATTCTTTCTGAATTTGTTCTTACAAATTTTATAGTCGGTTTAAGTTACAAGCGACTTTAATAAATTTTAGTAACTTTTTTTTAAGAATAACTCCTTACCCTGAAGATTTCATAACTTCATTGGACGGAGAGAGGCTGCACGTGGAACATGGACTGGATTTATTGGACGGGAAGAGGTTTTCACAGCAAGCCGCCAGTTGTTTGGGCCGAATGTAGGGTTGCATTTTTGCGTCATGCCAAACATAAATATTTCACCTCCAGTTCCTCTTTACTCCATGAAAATAACAAAACAAAAACAAATACACCTAAGGACATCTACGTTCTATCGGGTTCAGGCCTTTAGTTTAAAAAAAATAACGTTAACACTTTTGAAAACTTTTTTACTGCGTTTATAAACAAGATACAAAAAACTAAAAATACCGCGCCTAATCTACGTTCCTTTGCTTTTTAAAATCTGGTTTCCGTTTCAAAAAATTTCAATTTTAACCCTCCGTAAAAATCGTTTCCAAAATTCACTCACGTGATTTTCATTTACGGCCCAGGTTTAAAAATCGGCATCGACTCGGGAAACGCGAAAACGGACAAACAGAAGACACCAGATCATAGCCACGTTCATTTTCTTCATTACGCACCCTTAGGTTTAAAAAATATCTACATTAACCCTGGACGTTTAGATAACGCACTTTCGCGATTTCCACTATGTCGGCTATTTTTACCCTTCCGTCGCAGGAATTTTTTATAGAAATACTCAAACTCCGACAGAAGAAGCTTAAAGTGGGTAAATCCAGGTATATAAAGACGCATTCGGCTTTAAAAAATTCGAATATTATCCATTTGAAAAAAATTCTTTTCCGAAATTCTTTTCTTTAGATTTCCGTTTTTTTTCCGCGCAAGCACACATAATTCGAAGTTTAAAAAGTGTGTTTGCTGTCAGCGTAATTTTCTTATTTATTAACAATGTCAAACCAGAAATCGTTGTTCATTTTTCATACAGAATTGAACGGGATTTCCGGACATATGATTGCTTTTGAGAAATAATATCTTCGTGCTTAAATTTCAATTCTACTAGGAAAATTGGTTGGGTCGAGTGTTCTGAAAATGCCTCTTCCAGAACAGATTGCTTCCCCTGGCGGTAGAAGGTAGAACTACAGATGTATCTCGGGTTCTATGGGCCCGATTACGACGGGGTTTGGCTCATTGGACATCGATAGCCTTAAATATTTTAGTTCCACTTTCTACCGCCAGGGTGCGCTTTCCGAGCTCGGGTTCTATAGACCCGATTATGACAGGGTTTGCCTCATTCGACTTGATTGCGATAGCCTTACAGATTTCAGCCATTTTCGTATAATAACAGATTTCGTTATTATACGATAATATACAATTTCGTGAAAATAACAGATTGTTATTATCATGGGCCGGGGCAACGCCGGGTGGGTCGTCTAGTGTTTAATACATTAGATGAATAGTCTATTTTTTCAGATGTTTAAAAACATTGTTCACTATGTTTACAACGTTCATAAACGGTTTACCTTATTTAAAAATATTGTAAAGTAACTTTTAATCAACGTATAGGGTTTAACATGTCTAAAAAAGGGTAAAATGATATGTATGTGTAATATGATTTAGAAAAATAAAAGTTAATATTATAAAAGCAAAAAAAAAATAACAATACTTTAAAATTTACAATTAATTTTTTTAATTCAAATATAAAGAAAATTATCTTTATAATCATAAAATCTTATAAGTTTACTTGCCTTTTATTCACTAGCATTAAACCCTGCCGACTGATGAATTTTTTTTCGTAGTTATTAAACATGAAACATGTGGGAATACATTGACTTATGTGTTTAAAAATACAATCGGTTTAGTATAGTTAATAAAGAGATAAGTTTATTATCTGACAGAAGCTCGTTTTTAAGGACGGTATCACCAAGTGTATGCATGTAACGTAGTTAAAGTGTAATTAGTTAATAACTTAAAATAATAATTAACACGTTTAATATATTCATTAAGTAGTATACAACACTAGTAACCCCAACATCAAGAGATATAGCCTAAATTTCGGCCTATTATAAGAATTGTCGGTAAATGAATGGTAATCGTAGATAGAAATTCACATGATGTCGTCTCGACAATAACTGTTGAATTGTCTAGTTCTAAATTGAAGGTAAACGTTGGCAGTAAATCAGAATAATGTTGGAAATAAATTAGTCGGCACATACTGTTAAGGGGAAAGTTTACCTCAAAATTGATCAAAAATCGATTTTCTTTTTTAATATTAAATGAAAGCTTGTTTATTTGTGAATATTTTGACACCTCATTTTTACCTATACGGCAATTATATCGCGAGATGGCGAGATATTGTAAATATTGTTACTACACCCAGTGCAATTACCCAGAAACAGC
The DNA here is from genome assembly GCA_963931845.1 of Maratus michaelseni. NCBI lineage: Eukaryota > Metazoa > Arthropoda > Arachnida > Araneae > Salticidae > Maratus > Maratus michaelseni. Next base: position 254,462,631 of record OZ007599.1, read on the forward strand.
CCTTTAAACCCTTGTTTACATTCCCAGCTGGCACACGCTCCATCTGTTTATCAGTCACTGTGTTTCTGATTGGTATGCTATCTGTTAGACACCTTGATTTTTGTCAGACTAGTTGTATTTTTCTTCATTGGTTTTTAATTTTTACGTCTTTTGAATGAAGGAAGATACAACTAATCAGTTTGTTTACAACAGCAATGATTATTTCTGTTTTTCATATTTTAAAATTGTTTTGAAGATATAAAAAGTACCATTTTTTTTTGTATTTAAATAATATATATAATATTTATGAAACATTTTATGCTTTTTGATTGATGTGATAGTGTTTCACTTTTAATTTATTTAAATTTGCTTTCAAAAGAACATTTTAATCTAAAATACGCCTTTCTCGATCATTTTTTTCATTTACAGATATTGTTTTTTACCATCATGAATTTTTTTTTATGAATGATATTGACATGAAACGTTTTATGTATACTTACATTTATACAGTTTACAATACTGTATGTGTAATATGTACAGGATTGATGTTTAAGAAGTACTTTTTCACAAATAAAACTTTAAATGGCTTTTTCTCCATGTTCATATTTTCTTCACTTTCATGTTTTAAAAATGCTAAGGCTTTTTTTGTATTTGAGTTAGAGATTTAAACTTTTTAGTACAGTTTCATATTATATATGTGATAAATTTACATGGAATTAGCCTTCAGATTTTTTTAATTATTTTTTTAAAAATAAAAGTATATGAAGAAGTGTTAGATTTCATCATTTTACACTATGTATACCACTAAAAAAATATATTAAATGTAATAATAGATGAATCTAAAAATCCATGCGCAGTCTTGTGTAACACATATTTGAAAATCTTTAAAAAAAAATGGGCAAAAATAATAATATTAAAAAAATAGTAAGGTTTTTAAAAAATTGAAAACGTTTTTAACTTTTAAAAATTTTTAATTAAATATGCTGTTATTTTTTTTCTCAAAATGTAATTTTAGTTCAACATTGAAATGCAGTGAGTTCACCATTTGAACCATATTTTTTAAAATAAAAAAAATTGTTGAAAATGCAGTAAAATTAAAAGATGCGGCATTTTTTAATTTGCCGAAACTGTGGCTCGAGTTACTCCATGGTCACAGATATGAAAATAAACAACCAAGTAAAAATAAAAGATAACGTGCTCAATTTTTAAAAAAGTACTTGAAAATAATAACTTCAAATCCCGTGCAATTATGGAATATTCTCATTTGTTTTTGAAAATGACTCGGAGTGAGTCAAAACATGTAAAACAACCCAATAAAAGTTATTTTAATTTGTATTATGTTGTTAATTTACACCTTTTAGCATTTAAAAGAAATTGCAGTATTAATTAAAAACCATCTTTTTCATATCTCATACTTTTTAGAATTTACATATTTCTTTATTTCAACCTTTTAATATGTTTATGTATTTTCATTTATGCGTTCTCCTATAAGTAATTAGTTTTAAAAATAATAATTTTAACCAATACATATGTTTGAACAAGAATTAGAACTACTTTAAATTCTTTGATAAGTTTCTATATATACAATAAATGTAAAAAACAAAATCGAAGTGTTTAATTTAAACTTACAATATTCAATTACTTTTATAAAATAACGGGCAACATATTAGTCTTATCAGAAAAGATACTCAATCTTAATTGAAAAATGCATAAGTATTTTAATTCGCCCGATCTTATTTTCTCCTTGCTTGTGATGACTTCAAAACTACGTGTCTGAGCCACCTATACATAATGCCTAACAGATCAATTTTGAAGTCACGGCCGATCGGCTAATGATTCAACTGATTACATCCAACCATTCCTGCAACCACAATAAAACAAAATTCTAAATTACTTTTTTTTTTACTTGCATAATAAAATTGAACTACTTCAAAACAGACACAGTTTGCTTTTTACACTCGCAAAAAAACAAGCTGTACGATTTAGTATCAAGAAAATTTTGTTTTATATAACAAAATTTGAAATGCATAATAGTTATTTTTATTGAAAAATAAAAGCTACCTTTTTAAGAGGATTCATTAACACTTTTCTTTTTGTTGATGTGCAAATGAAAGTTAATATTTGGGTTCTAGCGTATTTTCGTGAAAATCAATAATATTTCGATTAAAGAATGTACCATATGGTACCGGTATAGATGTCCTCCATTTTGTTGTTTGTATACCAGTATATTTTAAGAGACATATTCTCTTTATCTGATGACAGAAACTCCATAATAAAAGGAGACTAAAGTAGCTACTTTGAAAAATTGGTATGAAATGCAATTTTTGCATTTTAAAAAGAAAAATAATTCCGGCTTTAATGGGTTAAAGTAAGTACTTATTTACAGTATATATGTGCATTTTTATCAATATTAACAATGTTAATCATTATCTATTAAAAATGTTTAATTTGGCACGGCTGAATACTTGATTGAATATTTGAAAATTAACGAATACATTTTTCTTGCAAAGTTTAGTAACATGCATTTATATAACAAATCTATATTAATAAAAGAAAGTTTCGCTCTGTGTGTATGTGTGTGTGTGTATGTGTGTGTGTGTCTGTCTGTTGGCGATGGCTAGGATAATTTAGCGCACCTAGAAGTCTGAAAATTTTGGTGAGGATAAGGAAAGGGCATGTTTACAAACAAACAGTTCCATCGACCAATCTACCACTGCATTTTTGTCGCAGCTATCATTGCAGGAATCGTCATGACGACGTAGGCCAATCATTTCATAGACCAGTTTAACATAGACCAATCAAATCCCTCCATCTAATGTGTACTGTAGGAGCCGTAAAGAACGAACAGGTTTTTCTCCCAAACCAACAGTAGTTTAACCAACAGTGACGTCAGATGCCCTTTCCTTATAGCACAAAACCTGTGCTGGTGAAACTGAGAATCACAATTTTAATTATTTACTGAAATATGAATTAAAATCCACAAAGGGCGCGTCCAGAGAGACGCGTGTTACTCGTATAATTGGAAAATGAAGTCATCTGATTTTCTCAGGGTAAAGTTGGATTAAAACGGCTGTGAACGCTTTTGGGTAAAGTTATGGGCATGTTTACAATCAAACACTTCCGTCAACCAATCTACCATTACATTTTGATCGTAGGAACATTGCAGGAACCATCTTAGCGACGTTGACCAATTATATCATAGTCATGTTAAAGGTAGACCAATCAAATGATCAGGACTTAAGTGTACAGTAGGAGTTATAAGGAACAACAATTAACATTTGCAGTTAGCTATAAAGTAAACAAACAAATAAGATTTCCCAACCACGTGATCACTTTACCCAACAAAATTCTCCAGGTAATGTGGGTTATACCACAGATTAAATATAGTCATACAGATTTGACAGCGGAGCGAAAACCCGAACCGGCGCGATACAAGCGCCACTACTGAGAACAGTCAAGAACTAACATACACGCGCGCGATCTATAAACTGTCAGATTGTCACGGTCACATGTATCTATTGGCAGTTTTGTTTATTTAATATCGACACGACAGCTTAGTATTTCATTTTACAGTATTTTATTTTCATAAAAGTTCTTTTCAGAGCTATTTTTCTTGAATGTAATTAATTTATATTTCCAAGTGCTCTTTTCAGGGTTGTTTTCTTTGCAATTAATTATTGCAAAATGTCAAAAAATATGGTATTTTGTCAAGCACAATCATGTGCGTTTACGTTGTTTAAAATGTGGTACTAAATGGAATTTTTAAATATGCTACATTTATTACTTTTTAAATAAAAAAATATTTAAAATGTTTCACTAGAAGAAATTTATAAATAAAAATTATTTAAAATGGTATTAAAATAAGATGGTTTAATATTGATTTGTTTAAAATTTAATACTAAATAGTATTTCTAAATATGCTATATTTATTTATTTTTTAAATAACCACATATACATCGTTAAGAAATATAAAAGTGGTTTTACATACTTTTCATAAGTATTACGATAACATAAACAAATTTTACAAGTATGGAGTCACTTAAATATTTGAAAGTTTCTCAGTTTAAATTATTAAAGAAAAAGGTGTAAATTTGTAAGAAACTCGTGTAAATATGTATATTTGTAAGTATTTGTATGATAAAATAAAATATGTTTGATGTTTTAAACAATAACAAACTGCGGCGACGCATTTATATATAAAAAAAGATAGATATGATACAAAACAAATAAGATAAGGAATACCTACCTGTGGCGACACGCTCGGAAAGTTTGCGACTGTTGTCACTAGGGGCTCTGAAGTTGCGATTCGATTACCATTGAGCTTATGGAAGTGTCCTATCTGTATGTAATATTTAATTTGTGGGTTACACAAAGTCTGGGTAATTTCCGTTTCTGAACGCTACGGGTAACCCGCAAAAAGTCACGTGATATCGGTTTCTGAACGCTTCGGGTTACCCTATGTAACTCGGGGTGCTGTCCTTGAACGCGCCCAAAGAACTCTCATCAAAAATACGCTTTTTCCCTTCGGTTGGTTGGTTGTATAGAGTATTCACAGAAGTAATTAAATAAACCAAAGTAGCGATGCGTAGATAAGGACTTCTAGTCCCGCAGTGGCGCGGACGGTAAAGCTCGGTTCTCGTAAGATCACCGAAAGCCAAGCAGCATCGACCAAGGTCAATGTTTGGGAGGGTGCATCCTCTCTCGTCTGCCTCTGCTGTGGGACCGTGTAAGTTAATGGGAGCTGGTGCACGTTAAATCTATTCGTGGCTCCAAAGTCCTCCAATTTCTATATAAGCGTTACCTCTGGGGGTGCCAATCCAGATGCAAATCTCTCATCTGGAATTGGTTCAAAATTAGCAGATTTAGAAGTCAGGATTATGGTTCAAGCGTAGTAGATTATGACAGCTATACAGAAATAGAAAGCTGCAAAACCGGGCCCTTTAGATCAAAACAACAACAACGACAATAAGGACTTCTAACGAAATAGTGTTAATATGGATTGCAGTTACCGGCGTACAGACATGCTAATGTACCGCCACCTGCACACGACAAATTACACAGACAACATTTGTTTGAAACATTTTTCCAGGCACGTTTTTCTTCATGATAATTAGCTGGGTTTAAGGTCTTTTTTTTACATGACATATATTATTATGATAGATTTAATGCCTGAGTGGGACAGATCGGTCTGAGTATCCAGACCGTAGACCTTTAGCGTCCCACCCAGGATGTTCCCCGGCACGCGGGGATTCGTGTGGGTTGGAGTCCAGTCTCCGACGGGCAGGGAAGGCCCACGCCGAGGCGTATTTCCGAACTGCGGAACTTTTCGCCAAATTTTGGCGAATTTGTAAGTTGTAGAAAAATTGCCAAATCACGTGACCACGCAATCTTGCTTTTCAACATTCTCCGAGCCGCCGCCGTGATCCACGTGCTACGTGATGGCTGACGCCAAAATTTGGCGAAAAGTTTCGCAGTTCGGAAATATGCCACGCCGAGACCGCCAATGCTGCGCGCGCACGGTCCAGGCCAACATTTATTCAAAAAAAGAATGGATACATACTAGGCCAAAAAAGGCCGGCACTGCCAGGACTTGCCTAACGCGACAGTGGGCAGGCTAAGGCAGATAAGTAAAACGAAGATATGTTAGTGTTATGTACAATAGTCCAAGCCGCTGGAGCCAGCGCTCCCACGCGACAAGGAGCGGATGGTTGCTGTTGCTTGTGAATGGACAGTCCTTAGCAGTAGAGAGAAAATGGGGCTCCGGCCCCAGGAGGTGGAGTGTGGAGGAGGAGGGAGGAGGGCTCCTCCTCCTGAAGTGCCCTCCTCCTCCTCCTCCTCACAAAGTGCTCTCCTCCTCCCGAAGTGCCTTCCTCCTCCTCCTCCTCCTCACGAAGTGCCCTCCTCCTCCTCCCGAAGTGCCCACCTACACCACCTAAGATAAGGGGATTAATTAAGGATTAGTGTTAATTAATTTTAATTAGGGAACTTAGAAATTTTTTGAAGCAATTTTTTTTTTTTTGCGGAGAATTTCCTACTAGAGTATGAGGTGTGTTTCAAGGGATTTATTTTAGCGAATTAGAAATTTAATTAATTAATTTTAATTTTAATTAATTTTAATTGGGGAACTTAGAAATTTTTCGTAGCAATTTTTTTTTTCAACGAGAGTATGCAGTTTGATTATGAGTATATGCAGTAGAAGTGAATGATTAATTAATTAAAAATATTAATTAAACATAGTAATTAATTAATTTTAATTGCAGAACTTAAGAATTTTCGCGAGATTTTTTTTTTTTCAACGAGAGTAGGGTATTCGATATACACGTTAGTGGAGAATTTTAAAAGTCAATAATGGTTTAATTAAAAAGGGTCATTCATTAATTTTAATTAGGGAACTTAGAAATTTTTTTTTTCAACTAGAGTATGCTATTCAATATATATGTTAGAAATAATGATTCATGCATTAAAAAAGGTATTAATATTTTTTTTTTCTTTTAAACCAAAAATAGAATTTAGAGTTAAAATAGAATTTTTAGTTTAAAAAATTGCCAAAACTAGGATTTTCAACTGAAAGTAATCTAAGATATAAACTCTCAACTGAAATGAATTTTGCCTTAAGGTGTGAGCTTTTAGCTAGAAGTGACCTAGAGTCAAAACTTCCTGGTCCCAGGAATCACCACGGGAGGGTTATAGTAAAAAATACAGGGTCCCGTATGAATTATACTGCACTCAATTCTAATAGCTCGCCCCCTCCTTTTTTTTTTTTTTACTCAGAGGGGTCCTTCGATGGACTAACAATACGCACTTCAAAAATACAGAGTGATATCAAAAGAAGAATTTTAACGTATACATAAATTAATAAATAAACAAGAATGAAAAATCATGCATAGCGTCATAATTTATGAATCACTTTCCACAAAAATACAGATTGGTACCAAAAGAATTTTAACGTATATATAAAATAAACAAGAATGAAAAATCATGTGTAGCGGTTTAGTTTATGAATCACTTTCCAACATTATTGAAATGTTGTGTGAACAAAATATAATTTTACCATATAGTGCATAGTTAATTAAAATAGTGAACAGATCCCCTTTTTAATAAAAAGGCACCCTTCACAATAATCCATTTATGCATAAGGACCCTTCATAAAATCAGATAATTTACACTTTACCCTGTTTTTTTTTCAATTCAAGTTAGGGTAAAAGTACAGTTTACGCATCGATAGATTCAAAATACAGGGACCCTTCGAAGTGTGAACTCGCATTAGACTGTAGGGCCCCTTCATAAAATAAATGAGATACATGCCCTATTCGACCTTTTTTTTTTTTTTTTCAATTCAAGTTATGCTAAAAGTACAGCTTACGCATCGATAGGTTCAAAATACAGGGACCCTTCGAAGTGTGAACTCGCATTAGACTATAGGGCCCCTTCATAAAATAAATTAGATACATGCCCTATTCAAATAAAAACCACCCTTCACAAAAACTGTAGGGGTTCCCTTTTGGAATAAAAAAGCATCCTTCACAAAAATTCCAATTATGCATAAGATCCCTTCATAAAATCAGATAATTTACACTTTCGCCTTTTTTTTTTTTTCAATTCAAGTTAGGCTAAAAGTACAGCTTGCGTGTCGATATGTTCAAAACACATAGTTATAGATATTAAGCTACCTTCACAAAATAAATTCAATAGATTCATGTTATATTATGGCGACAGAAATACAAGGGATACTCACCTTCCATGAAAATGCAAGGTCCGCTGTTTGAATGAAAAGGCCTCCCTTCACAATATACCCTGTAAAAATATTATGATTCCACAGATATTTTAAGAAATAGAGTACTAATCTCAAATGAATACGAATTCATGCAATGTAAAAAATAGGTTTTACACGAACACATTTTTAGTATAACGTTCAAAATATAGTTTTTAGAAAAAAGATTCATGTTTCACCAAATTTATCATACAAGTCTGTAAAATAGGGTAGATCATTTCATGAAAAATAATTGAATTTTCGAATGATTATGCTTTAAAATACATATTTATAACTGCAACTAAGATTTGAATGTTCCCCCTCAACATGCATATCGCTGAATCATAATGAGTCATATTATCAGATAAGCGAAGATCTTGCTTTGATTTCACCCCGTATGCGATAATGAGTCACTCCGCGATAAGAAATACCTGAGACTCGTAATTTCTGACACATTTTTTGTAGGTAAATGAACTATTTAAAACCGTCAATGTATACGAATTATTTCGTGTAGTTCTATATAGGTGCTACTCTTCATATATACATATGGTGATATATACTAAAATCTGTTAAGTTTTAAAAGGCTTCACTGTGTATTCATTGTAAAATAAGAAATATCCCTTAAGAATTTTGAGTATAAGAGACGGGTTTAAAGGAATTTGAATCTGTTTAAATGTACCTGTGTTTAAATGAACTTGATACAGCTTAGGGTAAAAAATATACAGGAGTCCCTATAAAATATAGGAATTAAATTTTAAATAATATAAAACTAAATTACATTAGTCTATGCTTTTTTTGTATAGAAAAATTATACTAAATTGAGTTTTTAGTATTTTAACTTAAAAACTTCTTTTGAGGAATGAATAACTAACCTTTTGACTTTGTTTTTATAAAATATATATTGTACTATTTAGTTAGGGCATTATTTAAAAAATTTTTGTTTTTAATATTGAAAAAAAATGTATCTTACATAAATATTTAAACCATAATGTACTGGAATTCATCCAAATTTGATCGACTGCATGCATGTCTTAAAAGAACTAAACGTGTTCGTTTATCTCTTAAAACCACGGGATATTATAACGTTATGGATAAAGCATAGGGTAGAATACAGAATGAATAGGTATTATAAAGCAGAATCATAAATTTTGCATACTTTACACTTGTAGTATGTGAAATGATTGCTACTATTGCCTATATGAGAAAATGAATCATCAACGAATCTTATTAGTGTATGTTATATTTAACCAACAGGCTTGAAATGCGTGAATTTTGACTAGAATTAATCATTGAATGTAAAAATGATTTATTTTTAGATCTAATATTTATATCGTTTAACATTTTAAAATATATACATAAATTAATCTTACCTTATTCACAAACTTGCAATCCCGTCTTCAATATATGACTACAGCATGAAAAAACATGCGTGCTACTTGTATAGCAACAGACCAGAAATGATTTCAGTACAAGTCCATTATCTTATCGTTAATCTATAGATTAGTAACATCACGTGACTGATTGCGATAACATTCTATATAAGATTTACTGATATGAATACATTTCAATTCATTTCTCCCAAAAGCAAGTGTATGAGTTGGTTGTGAGATCTAGGTAAGTATCCTTACTTTATATATTTAAAGTTATAATATATGAATAGATATAATATTAATGTATTTTTTCAATATGTATGGTAGGCAAAAAGGAATAGGTAGGCAAAAAGAATAGGTATTATTGCATGTTTCCTCTAATTTATTTTTAAAATAATTATTTTAAAAATACATACTAACAATTTATGCGATGAGTCACACAGCATGATGGGACGATACATGAAATTTATTTTTATATTATACAAGCTCCTATATACAATTCATATGGGTGAGCAAGATTATTTTTAGAATTTTTCACTCTTACCCTCTATAGGCTATACTTTTAAAATAGTAGTATTCGAATACTTGTAAAATGTAATTATAGCTTAGTAATTTTCTAGTCTTTTAACTATGCCGTTGAAGGAGTATTGTCATATTTAACTAACAGGCTCGAACATGCGTGAATTTTGACTAGAATTATTCACTGAATGTAAAAAAAAAAAAAAAAAAATGATTTATATTTAGATCTAATATCGTTTAACATTTTAAAATCCTATTAAAAGTATATACATTAGTATGCTTGTGAAAGGCCTATTGTTAATACGAAACGTTGTGTGAAGTGTCCTGTTTTAGGGTTAAAAGTTTCGTGAAGGGGTCTGTTTGAAGGAGCCTGTTTCGAAATGACTTAAGAACGCACAATTTATTCCTAAACATTCAACTCGATTCGTTATATATGCTTTATTAAGTATTCAATAAAAAATAATAACTAAGAAATAAAATTAAAAATAGTAATTAAGAGATATCCTTAAGAATTCTTGCGATAGGAGATTGGTTTTAATTAAATAGGTTAATGAATCTAATTCGATACAAGTCTTGTTAAAACAGAGATTATAGTTAAAATACACATTAATTATACAGCATTACACTGTATTACACAATGCGCTACCTCACCTATATTATCCCAGAAATACCTTCGATAAAATTTAGACTAACAATACGCACCTAAAAAAATATATACAGAGTACCCAGAAAATGATAGGAATGAATGAAAAATTTTAACGTAAATTATAAAATAGGATCTACAATAAGTGACAATAAATAAATATGAAGGAAAAATCATGAGTCATGGTATACTTTATGAAACACTTTTCAATGCTATGTGACTATCGTTAAGAATTTGAAATAAGTGAATTAGATTTAATAATTCATACTGGAAATGTATTTTTAAAAAAATTAATAGCTTCGTCTACTTTTAAATCATTCAAGACATATGATGAAGATTTAACCGCTGCAGAACGACTAAAAACTAGTATCTTAATGAATAGACCTATTTACGTCGGGTTCACAATTTTAGAATTATCTAAATTAGTTATATATGATTTTCATTACAATTTTATAAAGAAAACATACAAAGATCATGCAGTTTTACTCTTTACGGATATAGATTCCTTAACTTATCATATTCAAACACATAATATTTATAAGGATATGGAGCACCATCATGATTTTTTCGACTTTTCTGAATACTCGAAATCCCATCGTCTAAACCGCACAAGTATCGAACCCACAAACATATAATCAGACTTGACATTTTATAACCAGGACGCTAACCACAGGGCTAAGTGAGCCCCCGCTTATTTTATAATCACCACGCTGACTATTGGACTTAGTAAGCCCCAGGCTAATTTATATACACCACGCTAACTATTGGGCTTAGTGAGTCCCTGCTTATTTTATAGTCAACATGCTAACTATTGGGCTTAGTGAGCCCCAGGCTAACTTATACCAACCACGCTAACTGTGGGGCCTAGTAAACCCCCCGCTTATTTTATAGCCACCATACTAACCACAGGGCTAAGTGAGCCCCCGCTTATTTCATAGTCACCATGCTAAGTATTAGGCTGAGTGAGCCCCAGGCTATTTTATACCCACTATGCTAACTAATGGGCTGAGTGAGACCCAGGCTATTTTCTACCCACCACGTTTACTGGGCTTAGTGTGCCCCCGCTTATTTTATAGCTACCACGATAACCACAGGGCTGAGTGAGCCCCCGCTTATTATATAGTCCACACGCTAACTACTGGGCTGATTAAGCCCCAGGTATTTTATACCCATCACGCTAACTACTGGGCTGAGTGAACCCCAGGTTATTTAGTCGCATGAATATGATTTCCAAGGTATATGTCCTAACTTGATTTAGACCATTGCCTATAGTAAGATAAAGCTGGGAAGTAAATTGGTAAACTATGTACCTCGAAAACTCACTTGTATTTTCTTAAATATCTGCAGAAATCAGCATAGTTTATTAAAATTATATACATTCTCATTAGTTTATGAATCTACTAACTTATAATATCTATATGGTAACTTGGATTATTAGTATTCCCACTTAAAAATTTCTTTTGTAGATTTAATATGATAAACACTAACATGAGACTGACTAAACTTTTACCATTTTCATTTCAACTTAGTTTTAGGAAATTTATCTACATAGCTTTAAATTTTACTGTTTAGTAAGTCTATTATTTCAAAGTATTATTTTTTAGTTCTAATATACAAAACGTATTCATATCGTTTTACATAGTAGGTATCAAATTAATTTAAAGTCATATTAAAAATATATATATACAAATACTATTCTTACCTAACACACCAGCTAGCTAAGCACCCAACCGTCTCACACCAAGACTCTGAGAAAAGTGAATGCTTGTTCAGGGCCTTATCAGCTAATATAATCACTGATAAGACTTGATCACGTGACATGTGACGTCACTGTTTAAGTGATATCACGTGACCATGTGGTATCATTCAATACGTCACCAATGACGTCAGAGATCACGTGACTAGGTCATAAAAGAACCAATTGCTAATTGCAATTAACAATTTACCTTTAATTGATTTGTATAATATATATATATAGATAAATTATTACCTGATTTTTCTATTATTTCGTAATACATAGCACATGTACCTTGTTTTACGAAATAATAGAAAAATCAGGTATTAATTTATCTATATATATATATTATACAAATCAATTAAAGGTAAATTGTTAATTGCAATTAGCAATTGGTTCTTTTATGACCTAGTCACGTGATCTCTGACGTCATTGGTGACGTATTGAATGATACCACATGGTCACGTGATATCACTTAAACAGTGACGTCACATGTCACGTGATCAAGTCTTATCAGTGATTATATTAGCTGATAAGGCCCTGAACAAGCATTCACTTTTCTCAGAGTCTTGGTGTGAGACGGTTGGGTGCTTAGCTAGCTGGTGTGTTAGGTAAGAATAGTATTTGTATATATATATATATTTTTAATATGACTTTAAATTAATTTGATACCTACTATGTAAAACGATATGAATACGTTTTGTATATTAGAACTAAAAAATAATACTTTGAAATAATAGACTTACTAAACAGTAAAATTTAAAGCTATGTAGATAAATTTCCTAAAACTAAGTTGAAATGAAAATGGTAAAAGTTTAGTCAGTCTCATGTTAGTGTTTATCATATTAAATCTACAAAAGAAATTTTTAAGTGGGAATACTAATAATCCAAGTTACCATATAGATATTATAAGTTAGTAGATTCATAAACTAATGAGAATGTATATAATTTTAATAAACTATGCTGATTTCTGCAGATATTTAAGAAAATACAAGTGAGTTTTCGAGGTACATAGTTTACCAATTTACTTCCCAGCTTTATCTTACTATAGGCAATGGTCTAAATCAAGTTAGGACATATACCTTGGAAATCATATTCATGCGACTAAATAACCTGGGGTTCACTCAGCCCAGTAGTTAGCGTGATGGGTATAAAATACCTGGGGCTTAATCAGCCCAGTAGTTAGCGTGTGGACTATATAATAAGCGGGGGCTCACTCAGCCCTGTGGTTATCGTGGTAGCTATAAAATAAGCGGGGGCACACTAAGCCCAGTAAACGTGGTGGGTAGAAAATAGCCTGGGTCTCACTCAGCCCATTAGTTAGCATAGTGGGTATAAAATAGCCTGGGGCTCACTCAGCCTAATACTTAGCATGGTGACTATGAAATAAGCGGGGGCTCACTTAGCCCTGTGGTTAGTATGGTGGCTATAAAATAAGCGGGGGGTTCACTAGGCCCCACAGTTAGCGTGGTTGGTATAAGTTAGCCTGGGGCTCACTAAGCCCAATAGTTAGCATGTTGACTATAAAATAAGCAGGGACTCACTAAGCCCAATAGTTAGCGTGGTGTATATAAATTAGCCTGGGGCTTACTAAGTCCAATAGTCAGCGTGGTGATTATAAAATAAGCGGGGGCTCACTTAGCCCTGTGGTTAGCGTCCTGGTTATAAAATGTCAAGTCTGATTATATGTTTGTGGGTTCGATACTTGTGCGGTTTAGACGATGGGATTTCGAGTATTCAGAAAAGTCGAAAAAATCATGATGGTGCTCCATATCCTTATAAATATTATGTGTTTGAATATGATAAGTTAAGGAATCTATATCCGTAAAGAGTAAAACTGCATGATCTTTGTATGTTTTCTTTATAAAATTGTAATGAAAATCATATATAACTAATTTAGATAATTCTAAAATTGTGAACCCGACGTAAATAGGTCTATTCATTAAGATACTAGTTTTTAGTCGTTCTGCAGCGGTTAAATCTTCATCATATGTCTTGAATGATTTAAAAGTAGACGAAGCTATTAATTTTTTTAAAAATACATTTCCAGTATGAATTATTAAATCTAATTCACTTATTTCAAATTCTTAACGATAGTCACATAGCATTGAAAAGTGTTTCATAAAGTATACCATGACTCATGATTTTTCCTTCATATTTATTTATTGTCACTTATTGTAGATCCTATTTTATAATTTACGTTAAAATTTTTCATTCATTCCTATCATTTTCTGGGTACTCTGTATATATTTTTTAGGTGCGTATTGTTAGTCTAAATTTTATCGAAGGTATTTCTGGGATAATATAGGTGAGGTAGCGCATTGTGTAATACAGTGTAATGCTGTATAATTAATGTGTATTTTAACTATAATCTCTGTTTTAACAAGACTTGTATCGAATTAGATTCATTAACCTATTTAATTAAAACCAATCTCCTATCGCAAGAATTCTTAAGGATATCTCTTAATTACTATTTTTAATTTTATTTCTTAGTTATTATTTTTTATTGAATACTTAATAAAGCATATATAACGAATCGAGTTGAATGTTTAGGAATAAATTGTGCGTTCTTAAGTCATTTCGAAACAGGCTCCTTCAAACAGACCCCTTCACGAAACTTTTAACCCTAAAACAGGACACTTCACACAACGTTTCGTATTAACAATAGGCCTTTCACAAGCATACTAATGTATATACTTTTAATAGGATTTTAAAATGTTAAACGATATTAGATCTAAATATAAATCATTTTTTTTTTTTTTTTTTTACATTCAGTGAATAATTCTAGTCAAAATTCACGCATGTTCGAGCCTGTTAGTTAAATATGACAATACTCCTTCAACGGCATAGTTAAAAGACTAGAAAATTACTAAGCTATAATTACATTTTACAAGTATTCGAATACTACTATTTTAAAAGTATAGCCTATAGAGGGTAAGAGTGAAAAATTCTAAAAATAATCTTGCTCACCCATATGAATTGTATATAGGAGCTTGTATAATATAAAAATAAATTTCATGTATCGTCCCATCATGCTGTGTGACTCATCGCATAAATTGTTAGTATGTATTTTTAAAATAATTATTTTAAAAATAAATTAGAGGAAACATGCAATAATACCTATTCTTTTTGCCTACCTATTCCTTTTTGCCTACCATACATATTGAAAAAATACATTAATATTATATCTATTCATATATTATAACTTTAAATATATAAAGTAAGGATACTTACCTAGATCTCACAACCAACTCATACACTTGCTTTTGGGAGAAATGAATTGAAATGTATTCATATCAGTAAATCTTATATAGAATGTTATCGCAATCAGTCACGTGATGTTACTAATCTATAGATTAACGATAAGATAATGGACTTGTACTGAAATCATTTCTGGTCTGTTGCTATACAAGTAGCACGCATGTTTTTTCATGCTGTAGTCATATATTGAAGACGGGATTGCAAGTTTGTGAATAAGGTAAGATTAATTTATGTATATATTTTAAAATGTTAAACGATATAAATATTAGATCTAAAAATAAATCATTTTTACATTCAATGATTAATTCTAGTCAAAATTCACGCATTTCAAGCCTGTTGGTTAAATATAACATACACTAATAAGATTCGTTGATGATTCATTTTCTCATATAGGCAATAGTAGCAATCATTTCACATACTACAAGTGTAAAGTATGCAAAATTTATGATTCTGCTTTATAATACCTATTCATTCTGTATTCTACCCTATGCTTTATCCATAACGTTATAATATCCCGTGGTTTTAAGAGATAAACGAACACGTTTAGTTCTTTTAAGACATGCATGCAGTCGATCAAATTTGGATGAATTCCAGTACATTATGGTTTAAATATTTATGTAAGATACATTTTTTTTCAATATTAAAAACAAAAATTTTTTAAATAATGCCCTAACTAAATAGTACAATATATATTTTATAAAAACAAAGTCAAAAGGTTAGTTATTCATTCCTCAAAAGAAGTTTTTAAGTTAAAATACTAAAAACTCAATTTAGTATAATTTTTCTATACAAAAAAAGCATAGACTAATGTAATTTAGTTTTATATTATTTAAAATTTAATTCCTATATTTTATAGGGACTCCTGTATATTTTTTACCCTAAGCTGTATCAAGTTCATTTAAACACAGGTACATTTAAACAGATTCAAATTCCTTTAAACCCGTCTCTTATACTCAAAATTCTTAAGGGATATTTCTTATTTTACAATGAATACACAGTGAAGCCTTTTAAAACTTAACAGATTTTAGTATATATCACCATATGTATATATGAAGAGTAGCACCTATATAGAACTACACGAAATAATTCGTATACATTGACGGTTTTAAATAGTTCATTTACCTACAAAAAATGTGTCAGAAATTACGAGTCTCAGGTATTTCTTATCGCGGAGTGACTCATTATCGCATACGGGGTGAAATCAAAGCAAGATCTTCGCTTATCTGATAATATGACTCATTATGATTCAGCGATATGCATGTTGAGGGGGAACATTCAAATCTTAGTTGCAGTTATAAATATGTATTTTAAAGCATAATCATTCGAAAATTCAATTATTTTTCATGAAATGATCTACCCTATTTTACAGACTTGTATGATAAATTTGGTGAAACATGAATCTTTTTTCTAAAAACTATATTTTGAACGTTATACTAAAAATGTGTTCGTGTAAAACCTATTTTTTACATTGCATGAATTCGTATTCATTTGAGATTAGTACTCTATTTCTTAAAATATCTGTGGAATCATAATATTTTTACAGGGTATATTGTGAAGGGAGGCCTTTTCATTCAAACAGCGGACCTTGCATTTTCATGGAAGGTGAGTATCCCTTGTATTTCTGTCGCCATAATATAACATGAATCTATTGAATTTATTTTGTGAAGGTAGCTTAATATCTATAACTATGTGTTTTGAACATATCGACACGCAAGCTGTACTTTTAGCCTAACTTGAATTGAAAAAAAAAAAAAGGCGAAAGTGTAAATTATCTGATTTTATGAAGGGATCTTATGCATAATTGGAATTTTTGTGAAGGATGCTTTTTTATTCCAAAAGGGAACCCCTACAGTTTTTGTGAAGGGTGGTTTTTATTTGAATAGGGCATGTATCTAATTTATTTTATGAAGGGGCCCTATAGTCTAATGCGAGTTCACACTTCGAAGGGTCCCTGTATTTTGAACCTATCGATGCGTAAGCTGTACTTTTAGCATAACTTGAATTGAAAAAAAAAAAAAAAAGGTCGAATAGGGCATGTATCTCATTTATTTTATGAAGGGGCCCTACAGTCTAATGCGAGTTCACACTTCGAAGGGTCCCTGTATTTTGAATCTATCGATGCGTAAACTGTACTTTTACCCTAACTTGAATTGAAAAAAAAACAGGGTAAAGTGTAAATTATCTGATTTTATGAAGGGTCCTTATGCATAAATGGATTATTGTGAAGGGTGCCTTTTTATTAAAAAGGGGATCTGTTCACTATTTTAATTAACTATGCACTATATGGTAAAATTATATTTTGTTCACACAACATTTCAATAATGTTGGAAAGTGATTCATAAACTAAACCGCTACACATGATTTTTCATTCTTGTTTATTTTATATATACGTTAAAATTCTTTTGGTACCAATCTGTATTTTTGTGGAAAGTGATTCATAAATTATGACGCTATGCATGATTTTTCATTCTTGTTTATTTATTAATTTATGTATACGTTAAAATTCTTCTTTTGATATCACTCTGTATTTTTGAAGTGCGTATTGTTAGTCCATCGAAGGACCCCTCTGAGTAAAAAAAAAAAAAAGGAGGGGGCGAGCTATTAGAATTGAGTGCAGTATAATTCATACGGGACCCTGTATTTTTTACTATAACCCTCCCGTGGTGATTCCTGGGACCAGGAAGTTTTGACTCTAGGTCACTTCTAGCTAAAAGCTCACACCTTAAGGCAAAATTCATTTCAGTTGAGAGTTTATATCTTAGATTACTTTCAGTTGAAAATCCTAGTTTTGGCAATTTTTTAAACTAAAAATTCTATTTTAACTCTAAATTCTATTTTTGGTTTAAAAGAAAAAAAAAATATTAATACCTTTTTTAATGCATGAATCATTATTTCTAACATATATATTGAATAGCATACTCTAGTTGAAAAAAAAAATTTCTAAGTTCCCTAATTAAAATTAATGAATGACCCTTTTTAATTAAACCATTATTGACTTTTAAAATTCTCCACTAACGTGTATATCGAATACCCTACTCTCGTTGAAAAAAAAAAAATCTCGCGAAAATTCTTAAGTTCTGCAATTAAAATTAATTAATTACTATGTTTAATTAATATTTTTAATTAATTAATCATTCACTTCTACTGCATATACTCATAATCAAACTGCATACTCTCGTTGAAAAAAAAAATTGCTACGAAAAATTTCTAAGTTCCCCAATTAAAATTAATTAAAATTAAAATTAATTAATTAAATTTCTAATTCGCTAAAATAAATCCCTTGAAACACACCTCATACTCTAGTAGGAAATTCTCCGCAAAAAAAAAAAAATTGCTTCAAAAAATTTCTAAGTTCCCTAATTAAAATTAATTAACACTAATCCTTAATTAATCCCCTTATCTTAGGTGGTGTAGGTGGGCACTTCGGGAGGAGGAGGAGGGCACTTCGTGAGGAGGAGGAGGAGGAGGAAGGCACTTCGGGAGGAGGAGAGCACTTTGTGAGGAGGAGGAGGAGGAGGGCACTTCAGGAGGAGGAGCCCTCCTCCCTCCTCCTCCACACTCCACCTCCTGGGGCCGGAGCCCCATTTTCTCTCTACTCTTAGCACTCCTGCGCCATGGCGCACAGTTCATTACCAGAGCGGCCCTTGGTTAAGGTTTCACTTGAGGTAGAGAGAGATGTTGATGATTGCTGGATCTGCGAGGAATGAAGGTGACCCTTAAATGGGTCCTGACTAGGAGTTGCAGAGAGAAGAAGAGAAAGTTTGCAGCTCAGTGGGGAAATAACTAACAGAGTTAAATTAAAAAATTATGTTAAAAAAAATAAATAAGAAACTTGCTTTGAGCAAGGATAATTTGGATTAATAATATTTAAGTTGTTCTATTAATGTCTATTAAAAATTTACTTTTTATTTGTTTGTAGGCTGTTCAAGGAGATTTAAATTAATAAAATAAAAAAAAGATATTCTATGGTTGGTAAAATTAGTTAGTAAGATTAGTTAATTCCATTAAGAATTTATAGATTTTAAAAAGTTTATTTAGAAGATTGGGGCGAGAGAGAATATTTACGAGCCAAGAAGGAGGGGGATTAGCTAGTTGTCGAAGATGCCGTCTATGGTGAGGGGGCAGTCCAAGTAGTAGTGGGAGGGGGTGCCCTGTTGGCCACAGGTACACACATCTGACAAAGATCTTTTGTATTAGTTCAGGTACGAGGGAAAGGGACCATGTCCCGTGAGGAATGCAGTCGTTGATGGGGAAAGGTTTAGGAGATTCCTCGAGACTTTAATGACAAGTTGGAAGGTATGCCTGCCTTTCGACGAGGCATTCCAGTGTTCCTGCCACTCCGGAAGTATTTTTTGTTTTAATATCCTACGTACGTAAAAGGAGGGGACAGGAAGGGAGTGCTCGACTTCTGGTCGCTCAGTAGCTAGTTTTGCCAACTTGTCCGCGTGCTCGTTACCTGAAATTCCGATGTGCGCCTTAACATGACCCAGGGCTACGCGTCTTGCAAGGACTTTTAGTACATCTTTAATCTGTAGTACAATGGGGTGTTTTGTTCTGTGTGCTAGGATAGCTTGCAGTCCTGACAAGCTATCCGAGTAGAGGCGTGTGAATGGGGTGGGGGACGATGCTATCCATTCCAAAGCCCGCAGTATCGCGAACAACTCCGCCTGAAATACAGAGTTGCCGTCTCCGATTCTACAGGCCCACTCATGAGTCACGACCTCACCCCAGATAACAATTTTTGATTTTTAAAACATTTTTCTAACCTCTACATGTAAATGACTAGATGCTTTTTAAAGGCTTTGTCTGAAAGGTTTGCAAACATTGTAAAAAGGATTATAAAAGGTTGCTAGTTGACACAATCTGAGGTACTTTGTAAGTGTTTTAGGACAAGCATACCAAAATGTAGAAATGTAAGGCTAGTTACAGGATTTCATATTGACCATTGTAACAGGAATTACAATCAAATGTAGATAATAATGCTTTTATTATAAGCATTTATAAAGGAAATGAAAAAGGTTTCGATTAATCTGTTAGTTTTAAATCTTAATTGACAGAGGTATGAGATTTTCATCAAAATAACTTGACTTAGAATTTTTCTTTTGTTTCTGTAGGAAACTAAATTTTAGCATAATATTTATATATTGAAAGAAAAAAAATGGAAAATATTGATTTTTATTTGCACACATTATATTTAAGAAGTCATATTACATTTAGCAAGTTACATATTTTAATTAATATATTGCTTTTTTCCCTTTAAAGTAATTGCTAAAATTTGAATATATTTATTTTTTATATTTTAATTAATATATTGCATTTTATCCTTTAAAGTATGCTACAAATATTAATTGTTGATAACATTAAAAAAAAAAATTAAATCTAATATACATTTTGTTAGAATGAACGGTAAGAATTATTTTACAGAAGTTTCCTAACTTTTGTTTGAATTTGACAAAACTAATTAAAATAGATAACTTTTATCTTTGTATTTTTTACAATTAATCAGTTTTAAAATAAAGTCTAAAATAAAGCGGGGATATTTTCCTTTTACAGTGAATTCAGGCAACAAGAAAATTTGTATACTATATTTTTGCTTAAGCCCTACTATCTTGAAAGTTTCACAATATTTTAAATTTCTGAGTTGGGAATTGCTTATGTCTTGGTTTTTATGTTGTCTTTACCTTTGTGTTTTCATATTTGAAAACTGATAATGGTCAACCCAGTATCAATTATTCTTATTTATTAGTTGATTGACAAACTGAAGAAAGTTAAACATAACTGCATAATTTAGTTTGATAAAGATTTATCTCCATTTAAGAACTATATAAAACCAAATTTTGGTATTTATATAATTACTGAGAAAAATAACATGCAATTTCCATTTATAATATTTTTATATCATATGCATATTACCTATTTGTTTATTTTTAATCTTTACTTTAAGCATGTTTTCATTCTACTTAACACAGAAGGACAATAATTTTTCAGAATGATTTATCTCTGAATTAAATCTATTGATGCTCCGTAATTAAAAATAAATAATAATAATCAGTTAACATTATTTAGACCTTTTTTCCTTTAAAATGTAAATCTACATTTTAAAAATCGCTCATAATTATTAGCATGTATATTGAAACGTCAAAAATTTAAATAGTTTGACTTCATCAAAATTCATATTTTAAAATTCATGAAAATAAAATGTATTAAAGAAAGTAATAAAAATAACAATAAAAATTTTATATCTTAAACGTACGTAATTGAATGATATAATTTTATGCAATATAAATGACTAAATTATAAGAAAATAAAACATATGCCTAAAAATAATTAACTTTGACTAAATTGCAGTTTAAATACAAGTACACAATCTATTATTATTATTACGCAATATTTCAAACTTTTGAAGGTAATTTTTAATCACATGAACTATAAGATGGATATTTTAAAATTGGGGAACATCAATAGATAATGACATAAACGATAATAATATAATTTAAAATATAAACATAAACAAATGCCACTCTGTATCTATTGTATTTTGCAATGAAAGTATGGTTAAAGAACTCGCACTAATTCGTTAAGAATAAAAAACATATTATAAATGGAAATTTCAAGAACTATAACAGAAATATGCGTATGTATGTAGTTCTTGCAATAAGATAAATCTATATCAAATTAAATCAATACAAAATAGTTTAACATACTTCGGATTGACTATGATTTTGATTGCACATGTAAATGAAAAGCCAGTCCAGCACAGGCAAAGCGATGCTACGTGACCTACTCGCACGCCAATATCACCTTCAATGGGTGAATGAATAAGCACAATTTGCAGTTGCAGCTAACAAAGTGATAAAATAAGTTGCGCATGCGCGGAAAATGAAAGTGTAAAGGATGATTTTAGAAGGTAGGTTTCCTGACGGTTATTCCAAAAGCCTAATATTCAAAACATTACTGTGACCGTGATATACGCTAAAGATAATATACCTTTGCAGAAAAGTCGAAAGAAAATGAAAAGAGACCGTTTTCGGAACCTTGCTTGCTATCTGGGACCTTCCATGGTGCAGAAGGCTGCGCCCACGCCGGTTTCTGTTCGCGACCCATCAGTGTAAATGGTTGGACAGCGGGGCGAGTAGCTGTGCTCGAAACCATGCCTGGCTGTGTGGACCTGTAGGTGTGAAGTCCCTTCTGCAGGGTGAATTCTCCAGCTAGGTACTTTCCTATGTAGCGTGGTTTCTGGAAAAAGTGCTATGCTTGTTGGCTCGTGTTCAAGATGTGTTATTCTGTTTTTCTGGTATTCATAGGCTAGTGTAATTGTAATTGGTGGGATGCCTGTGATCACTGTGAGTGCGTCCGTTGAGATTGTTTTGTAACCCCGTGCCATCGGCAGCAAAAAGAGCCGCTGCATCGAGGTTAGCTTGTCCTTCACAATTTGTGTTGGACGACTTGAATAATTCAGCAGATTATCGATAAACGAGATTAAATTAACTTAATTAAGAAATAAATATGAAATAAACATTACGAAGATTACTTTAATATGGAAAATACAGCTAACTAGCTTTCGCCATGCAACAACCTGCGATATCAACAAACCATACTGTTGCCACACAAGTCAACAGAAAAACATTACATAAAAGAATAAACACATTAAATACACGGAGTATGAGTAAGAGTGAAAAAGATAGGAAAACAGTAATATTGTCAATTGAAGTTCATAATATTAGCACTTCCCCTTGAACTTGCAATTATGGCATTCTTACCATACCCAAGAGGGTCCTTAACATTTCAAAACGTCTTTTAGGTAAGGCTTTTGTGAAAATATCTGCAATTTGATATTCACCATCAATATGCTGAACACTGATTTCACCACTTAAACACTTTTCTCGAACAAAATGATATCTAATATCAATGTGTTTTGTTCGCTGGTGGAACTCAGGATTTTTAGCCAAACGAACTGCACTCACATTATCAACTTGCAGAATAGGAGTTGATGTTAATGGGGCAATGTCATCAAAGAGGCGTTTCAGCCAAACAATTTCTTTGGTTGCTTCACTTGCAGCTATATATTCTGCTTCTGTGGTACTTAATGACACACACTGCTGTCGACGACTTGCTCAGTCAATGGCTCCTCCACTGTATTTAAATGCAATCCCAAAAACTGACTTTCTGGTTTTTGTGTCACTGGCATAATCTGCGTCACTGTATGCTTCTAAGACACCAGGATGAAAACCAGACTTAAACACTAATGCAAAATTAGGTGTTCCTTTGATGTACTTTACAATTCGCTTTACCATTGACCAATGTTTTTGTTCAACTTTATCCAAGAACTGAGAACAATATGACACAGCAAAGGCAATATCTGGACGGGTAGCAACTGCCATATACATCAAGCTGCCTACAGCTTGTCTGTAAAGGACTTTGTCAGAATCAATCTCTACGTTATCTTCCTCTGAGAGATTTCCCTTTTCCATGGGAGTAGAAATTGGGTTGGCATCTTTCATGTTGAACCTTTCCAAAACTTTAACAGCATAATTTTGCTGACTAACAGCAATATCCCCACTTGTCAGCCTTTTTATCTCTACACCAAGATAATATTCAGCATCTTTGTATGTTACCTTGAACTCACGCTGCAATTCTTCAAGGAAATGATTCTTGATCTGAGGAGTTGTGGCAACAAGTCCATCATCAACATGTAATGCTAATAACAACTTTTGCTGTTTCTCGTTACTGCAAAACAAACATGGATCAGCATTGCTCTCTGTTAGACCATACTTTTCCAGGAACTCTTTAAATCGCTTGTTCCAACACCTTGGTGACTGCTTCAATCCATAGAGGCTTTTAACTAGTCGACACACACGGCCTGAGTTGTCATCGTATCTTTCGGGCTGTTTCATGTAGATTTCTTCTTCTAACGTCCCATACAAGAAGGCAGTTTTAACATCAAACTGTACCAAGTCTAAATTTTCATTTGCTGCAACACTTATCAAGGCTCGAATAGTTTCAAAACAAGCAACTGGGCTGAAGGTCTCTGAATAATCTACACCTTTTCTTTGAGAAAATCCTTTAACAACAAGCCTAGCTTTAAACCGATCAATGTCACCATTAGCATGACACTTCAATTTATATACCCATCTATTTGTAATAGCTCGTCTTCCTTCTGGTAGGTCTGTCAAATACCAAGTATTGTTTTCTAATAACGATTTAATTTCTTCATCCATTGCAGCTTGTCATTCATTTGCCTTTTCTGACTTTACCGCTTGGTAGTAGTGTTCTGGTTCAATCTGTTCTGCAATACAGCATTCAATAAGACGTTCAGGTGCCTTTAACTGCGTCCTGTTCCTCAGATTTCGATCATGCTGCACATTTTCAGAAGTTTCTTCTGCATCAAACTCAGTTCCATTACAGTCAGGAGAAGGACTTTCATCTATGCTAAGCTGTTCCGGCTCAATTGCAACAATGGTTGATGTTGATATAGATTCAGGAGAAAACACCACTTCTCTTGTTCGTTCGATTTTTCTTGTACCTTTGAACCATACACGATAACCATCAACATCATCTAAGTAGCCAACTAAAATACCTTTTCGACCTTTCGGATCCCACTTCTTGCGCTTCTGCTTGGGGGTATGAACAAAACACTCTGTGCCAATAATTCGAAGATGATTGAGTCTTGGAGTTTTACCACAAAAAACTTCATAAGGGGACTTTTGTTCAACTGCTGATGTTCCAGCACGATTCAATATATGTACTACAGCATTGACTATTTCAGCCCACAGGGATTTTGGTAAATCTTTTGCGATCATGATTGATCTAGCTAACTCGACAAGAGTTCGATTATTTCGTTCAGCAGATCTATTTTGTTGAGGTGTATAGGGTGTGCTGTATCGAAATTCTGCTCCCATTTTCTGAAGCAAACCTCTCAAAATTTTGTTGGCATATTCCAAACCACCATCACTAAGAACTGCCTTTATTGGTTTTTGTGTTTGATTTCTGAAGAAAACACAAAATTCTTCAAATTTGGACACAACCTCAGATTTATACTTGAGAAAATACACTTTTCTGAATTTAGAATAATCATCAGTAAAACATACATAGTAATTGGCACCACCTAAGGATTCTTCTTTCATAGGCCCACAGAGATCAGTATGTACCTCACCAACATCCTTATCACCTCACCAACATCCTTAGCTCGTTGTTGACGATTTCGGAATGGTAATCTATGTTGTTTGCCTAGCACACATGCTTCACAAAACTCACCATCATTTTGCACTTCTATACCTTGAGTGTGAAGAAACTTTTTCACATGTTGCTTATTCAAATGTCCAAGCCTCTCATGCCAGAGTTGAAGCGAATTTAATTCAGTAAGTTGAGCTTCAGTAGAGGGCACTGTAACAATGTTAGTTGCACTGTTTACCTCAGGTACTATTACTTTGCATAACAATCTGAATAGGTTTCCTTGGCGTATACCCACAGCAACAACCCCTTTGGGTTTTACAAATTCACATTTATCATGAGACATGTTAAATTTTGACCCATGGTCTAAAGCTTGGCTTACAGAAAATAAATTTCTCGAAGCATCTGGTGCATACAGAACATTTTCCATTACACTGTCTTTCCAGCTGCCATTAACTAACATTTTCACAGATATTTTTCCATGACCATACGCTTTCATTGTGGAACTGTTACCAACCCTTACTTCAATTGGGCACTTATACTGTGTATAACTTTGAAAAACGTCATGTCTGTTGGTTATATGTTGTGTGGCTCCTGTATCAATGACCCATGTGTCATCACTGTTGGCTACATGGCATTTACTAATAAAAACTTCATCGTTTGGTTTTCTCTCATGCACATTATTAATTTTCTTAACCATACAATCTCGTTTCATGTGGCCCTTTTTTCCACATCTAAAGCATTTATACTGCTTCCCCTGCTTGTTTGCAGGCTTTTCATACTTTTCTGCAGCACTATGAACCTTTCCCAAACTAGCCTTGGTAAGTAAGGCACTTAGTTCAGTTTCTCTAGAAGATTCTGACATTCTTCTTTGCTCTTCTGCAATAAGTAATTTCTTCAGCTGCACTAGTGTTTGTTGTTCTTCAGGTCTTGCACACCAAGCCATTTTCAGTGGCTCAAAGTCACTAGAAAATGTTTCAAGAAGTTTACTCATTATCACAAAGTCATTTGGTTTGATATCCAAATCAGACATCCGTGACACTAATCGATCTAATTTTGCTATGTGCATAGCCATTGAATTCGTTGGATCTCTCACAAAAGATGAGAACTGCATCTGGCAGGAAGCGTCAGCAGAAGCGTCTTTGGCAACCGGTTCTGGCTGTACGATCTCGCCAGAGCACACCTCGAACGCATTTTCTTTTTCCATTAGCAAGCCTTCCACCATCCATTTCCATCTGACCCAATTCTCTGAGGCAAGAAGTTTATCAGTCGTAAAAAGTTCCATATTTCTATCTTAATTAACTAACCAAACACAATTCAAATTTGAAACACGTTTTTACCGTTGGTTAGGCCTAATTCTCGTTACCGTAACTATCGGGCAGTAGAATGCAAGTCTGGTCACATAACCACTTGAATAATTCAGCAGATTATCGATAAACGAGATTAAATTAACTTAATTAAGAAATAAATATGAAATAAACATTACGAAGATTACTTTAATATGGAAAATACAGCTAACTAGCTTTCGCCATGCAACAACCTGCGATATCAACAAACCATACTGTTGCCACACAAGTCAACAGAAAAACATTACATAAAAGAATAAACACATTAAATACATGGAGTATGAGTAAGAGTGAAAAAGATAGGAAAACAGTAATATTGTCAATTGAAGTTCATAATATTAGCAGGACGCTCTCCCCAGACGCCCACACAGTAAAAGATGATACGTTCTACTATTGTGTGGTACCAGATTTTTAACATTATTAGCTTTATACCCCAGGATTTGGACGTAAGTTTACGTGCGTTATTATGTAATTTTTCTAATTTAATCCTGAGGGTGTTGGTGTGTTCCAACCAGCTTTGATTTTTATCTAATGTAAGGCCTAGAAGTTTTAGATGTGACACATGATTGACGCTGACCCCATTGACCTTAATGGTCGGGGGTCTGTCCTTTAGATATTTGGGTTTAGCAAATGTTAGTGATTGTGATTTTTGTGTAGAAAGCTGGAGGTTGAGGCCAGAAAGTAGCTGGCAGAATTCGGGGAGTGCTCGCGCTGCCATAACCTCTACGTCCTTGCGCCGGCTGCCCCAGAAAACAAAGCTGAAGTCATCTGCGAAGGCGTAGAGAACGAAGCCTAGTTCCTCCATGAGGACGAGAAATTTATTGGCTATTAGTAGCCAGAGGATTGGGCCCAGGCATGATCCTTGAGGACAACCTTTTTCAAGTTGATGGATCGATGTGCCCGAGCCCCAGTTTACTAATATGTCCCTCCACTCTACATCGTCGAAGGCACCCTTGATGTCAAGAGAGACTAGTGAGGTGTAGTTTCCTTTATTGATCCTGTCATTACAGGTGGAGAGGATGTCAAACAGGGCCTTGTCGCAAGATTTTCCCTCCCTGAAACCATATTGTCTATGGTGCAATATGCTGTTTGTCTCCATGAAGTTTATTAATACAGAAAACTTTATTTAACAGATTATTTGTTATATTTGCGAGGAATGATAGGGGTAAAACTGAGCTGCGCCAGAGTGGCGCCCGTCAACCGTCGCACCCAGAACCTGAGGAACCTATAACGCGCTCGACCAGGAGAGGCCTCCCGTAAGCGCTGCGACCGGTCGGAGCACCGCCACCTGCGCATCACTCCGATTGAACCCATGAGGTGACGACAAAGGCTGTTGCGATACGCGGTGGATCCCAACATCAGAGGAAATCACCTGATGAATCGCTAGAGTCCCCCGACGGCTCCGTAGCCGGAACCTCATGACAAGGAACCGGGTCCTCGGCCATATGTCGAGTTTCCTCAACGACCTTTGATTTTCCGCGGCTTCCGATTGTCGAGTCCTACGGATGGAGGAAACAACTAGTTCATCGGCCTCGATGAGCGGGAGGAGCCTCTCGCCAACCCGAGACTTCGAGTAAAATCAGTCCTTGACGCATAGACACCCCTTGGCTAAGGTTGTCTCCCGAATGGCCTTGCATTCGGCGAGCCCTACAGTCAGAATGCAGGTGGTCTCCGATCGACTACATTGAGAGGATCATGCACATATAAAAGACAACACAACACAAACACAACAAATGTTAATTTATCGTAAACTTGTTAATCGTAAATTATCAAATGTTAATCGCAATCAATGGAGAGTTAATTTAGAACCATTACCGGACTCTGAAGGACATGGAAAACTACTTCAAGAACGTTAAAGAAGCGGTCCCGGTCGAGTTTAGTAGGTAGAAAGTTACGTGAAGACTCCCTCTAATCCAACCATCGGACACGGCAAACTCCGATTTCGCATAGACGCGCTGGATTGGTTTTCGACCCAAGGTTTGATTTCAGGTTTGAACGCCGTCGTTTTACTGACGAGCCTCCGGCCCGGTTCCTCGTAGTCGAACAGTCCAGGGAAAGAGCCTACACCATCCCGAGGAACTGATACGGTCACACGGTAACCTGAGTGGCTCCGAGGATTCTCGCCAGCCTTGGTACGAACGGGCAATCCCCTTTCTGAACGACCTTGAGAGCGCACACAACAACTCCAGCTACAGAGGGAAACGCAAAGGATGACGCGCAAGAATATTTCCTCGAGGGGCGCTAGGACCCCTATCCTTACCGCTGCTGGCGGGTCCTTGGTGGTCCTGACTCGGCCCCTTAAGTGGGTAAGATGACCGGGAGCCAAGCATTGCGCGACTCTCCGTCGGGTTGTTCTGACTCGGACCCTTAAGTGGGGGAGAGAACCGGACTCTCGACATTGCGACGTTTGTCGACACGACGGGGATAGGAGACGGACGGACTGCCACCTCACCGTGGTCCGCCAGTGGAAAAGGGACGTCCGAAAAAGCCGGGAATGCCACATAGACTCGTTGTAATGGACCTGCGTCTGGGTGCCCCCCTCATAAGCGCGGATTCTCCGCGGCGCGAGGACTCGGCCAATGCTCGGAGCCTTTTCCGTAGGTGGTGGAAGGACGTCCCGTAGGCAATCCCAGTTGCTCGGGCAAGGGCCCACTGGGGGGACTAGTCGCTTTTCTTTATGCCGAGGTAGGTGACGCTAGACAAAGGCAAGCAAACGGCAGCTGAACCGTCTCCACAAAATTATCTGTGGAATTGACGCCGGCGATATGAGCTTTGTAAAGCACGATGCGTGGTGACTCTGTAGTGACGCTGGGCGGTGAGAGATACTGCTTGCAGAAACTATCTGCACCGTACCAGCGGAGAGGTGGAATAGTTACCGGCATGTGGGAAGCAACGCATGTCCCGCAACCACCACGTCATCCGCTGCAGCTGAAGCAGTTTAGTGCCGACCTCATTGGTTGAGAAGCGCAGAAGGTGCCCAAAACCAAGTGGGGGTTACAGTCTGAAGGCCTGTTCAGGTCGCTGTGCACAAAACCAATCTTGATGGGGGGATCACCCACTTCTTCTGTTGTCTGACTACGAGGAACCGGGCGGGTGGCTCGCCGACTAATGCGGCGGCAATCAATGCCAAAACTCGACTCTTCGGGTCGAAAACCAATCCAGCGTGTCTTTGCGTAATAGGACCTTTCCGTGCCCGATGGTTGGATCAGCGGGAGTTTTCCCATAACTTTCACTCAACTAATCTCGACCGGGACAGCTTCTTTAGCGTATTTGAAGGTGTTTACCATGCCCTTCAAAGTCCGGTAGTGGGTCTAAACTTAAATTTCCGTTGTTTCTAACATTTTTGTGATATGTTTTGTTTTGTGTTTGTGTGTGTTGTTTTATATGTGGATGATCTTCTTAATGGAGTTGATCAGGGACCTCCCGTATTTCGCTGCGGGGCTCACTGAAAGCAAAGCCATTGAGAGGGGACACCCCTAGCCAAGACGTGTCTACCCGTATAGCATGCATGGTCGCAGTGACGTCATTACAAGTCACGTATGTCACGTCACATCTGTGATCAAAATGCCACCACTCTGTGACGTCACACTGGGATCAAAATGTGAACGTCCTGGAGATCGTATGAAACCTTAAAAGAAACTTTAAAACATCTTATAACATCAATAAAATTACTTTTAGACAGCTTTGAATTTTTTTGTGACGTTGAAGTGACGTCACTGTAAGTCACAGAAGTTACTGTACACTGTAAGTTACAAAGGTCACACCTTTGACCAAAATGCCAGCACTTTGTGACATCCCAATTTGACCAAGAAGTGAATTTGAAAAAAAAAACTTGTTAGAGCAAAAAATAAAGGAAATGAAGGAATATACTTTTTAAAATCTCATAAACTGTAGACTTGAATCATGTTATATATCTGAATCTCTCACATTGTCTCTGACTATTTAAACAAAAATATTTACAAAATAAGATAATGAATAATAACTATCTATCTACCTATATATATATATATATATATATATATATATATAGAGAGAGAGAGAGAGAGAGAGATAGATAGATAGATAGATAGATAGATATTATGACGGAGATAAATTATTCACATTTTCATGCAATTTTAAAGAAATAGTAGTAATAAAAAAATATCACATAATAAACATGCAAAAATCCTTTTTATAATAATGTAGACAAGTTGTTGGGGAAAGTTATTCATAAATAGAGCTCCCATTGTGGTAAAATTGTTAGCAATTTAAAGGTTTATTAGCATTTTAAACACAAGCATTTTATTATTTTTCACAGCCGCATGAAAAGCATTTGATAATCTGTTCGGTTCTTAATTAAATTCATTGCAATTTAAATAAAATATATTCGTATTTAGTAAATTCAGGGCCCGACTAGCAAGTTTTTGTTCAATTTTTCGTGCCCCATAGATTGGTTGGTTCACTGATACTAGTTTTTTTAATCTACTTACTCGAAAAGTGTTAACTAAAAAAATTAAGTTTTCTGGAAAATTGAAAAACAGTTCGAGGAATAAAAATAAAATATTTTTTTTCTATTATTTATGGAAATGTGCTTTTAACCATAGATTGAGATATATTTTTGTCATTTCATCGTATTAATATCTCAAACATCACATATTTTCAGTTGTGTCATTTTTCGAATAAATGTGTAATATGATACAATTGAATGACTCGATAAATACAGTACATCATTTACTAGAAAATAATGATAGGAAGTCTCTTTATTAATGATGTTATTGACATTAAATTATAAAACCAAACTGAGTGCAAACTGAAGTCCTAAAAGTATTAAAACAACTTCTATTTTAAATTCTAATTTCGTGCCCCTCAAAAATTTCGTGCCCAGGGCACGAAAAATGGGCCCCGGGTGCCCGTGCGATAGTCAGGGCCTGAGTAAATTCATTTATAAACCAGTATTGATATTGTTATGAATTTTGTAAATATTTCATTCTTTTTAATTTATTTTATTTTATTATTGTGAAAATTGCAGTATTATTAATGTATTTCCTATTGAGCATCATGTAACTCAATGCTAAAGGCCTCAGGTGCTTTGCAAGAAAAACAACCTTACAACATCGGTTTTATAATGGAGTTCTATTGGAAAATCGCCAAGGAATGGGTTTTTCGCCAAGTTGGCGATGGTTTTGGCGACTTATTTTTGTCGCCAAATTTGGCGATATATCGCCAAATGTCGCCAAGTTGGCGACGGATTTGGCGACTTTTTGTGCAACCACACCCCCCTTATACCTATACATTGGGATCCTTTCTTGCTTGGGTTCTCTATCGAAAGTTAAAGCACTTTCTGGTAATTTCTAGCATCTGAAGGCTCTGGAATAATCTGGAAAGATCTCTGAAACCTATATAAGGACCTCCATCAGTTCAGTTAGTTAGTTGTCTGTCAACTGCGATTGAATTCATACGAGAGGCTTTGCATTGAGAACTGTGTTTCTCGGATCGATTTTGTCGTTGATACGTCGTATTGAACGCATTGTTTCTGTGTGAAATTTTGCTGTGCTTTTATTGGATTTGAAGATTACTGAATATCTTGTAATTTTCAGAAGATATTTGTGATCGTATTGCACTGTTTATAGTGAATAAAGCCTTTTTATTGTTCTTATATATTGGCATCAGTCCTTTCGAACCCCGAGCTCACAACATTTGGTGTCAGAAGTGGGAATGAATGCCGATTACCAGAGCAATGGAGGCGCAATTGACTAAATTATTGAAGAAATTAGGAGAGATGGATGAGAAAATGACTGCGAATCAGGCTGAAATGAAGAAGGATATGTCAGCGATAGATGAGAAAATGACTGCCAACCTTGGCGAGTTGAAAGAAGAAATGAAGAAGGAAATGACTGAGAATCAGGCTGAAATGAAGGAAATGTCGGAAGAAATGAATAAGGAAATGTCAGCGATAGACGAGAAAATGACTGCAAACCAGGCTGAAATGAAGGAGATGTCAACCAACCTTGGCGAGTTGAAAGAATTAATAGATAATAAAATTACATCTTTAAATGAAAGAATTGACAGCGTGGAAAACAAATTTGAAGGAAGATTTCAGGAAATAGAAGAAAAAGTTCAAAAGACAGCCAGTACCGTAGAAGAAAGAGTAGAAGAAAAAGTTCAAAAGATCTCCAAAACCGTAGAAGAAAGGATTGAGAGTGTAGAAAAGGAGTTGGAAAATGTGAAGAAACAAAAGATAACTGCCGAAAACTATCCCGAAGATGTCAAGTATCAAGCTATGCTTCCTCGGGCCTCTATTAAACTCTCGACCTATGACGGAAAATCCTCATGGCCAGTTTTTAAGACACAATTTGGGATCGTAGCGGACGCCAATGGATGGGATTCCCAGACAAAGGCTTGCCAGTTAGCTGCTTCTCTACGAGCTGATGCTGCCGACGTCCTACAGACTTTGCCTGCAAATTAACCGCTGGATTTTGAAATGCTCGTCAGTGCCTTAGAATTACGCTTTGGCGAGAAATGCATGAAGGAATATAGCAGACTCCAGCTCAAATCTCGACAGCAGAAATCCACTGAATCCCTGCAAGAGCTTGCTACGGATGTCGAGAGACTTTCACATCTTGCTTATCCTGACTGTCCGACTGAAATTAGTGAAAGCTTGGCTCTGCAGCATTTTATTGATGGTGTGCGTGACTCTGAGATCCAGAAACAACTCCGGATTGCAGATCTCAGTGACTTAAAAGGGGCTTTAGTTTATGCCCTGAAGTTCGAGGCAGCCCAGCAAGCTACTAGGAAAGATCGACACTTTGTGCGAGCAGCCAACCTGCCTGAGACGTCGGATAGAGCTGTGGAGCGCTTACAGCAGCAGATGAATGACATAATGAGAAAGATGAACTCCTTAAGGGCCAGCAAACCTTACAGGAAGATCAAGTGCTGGAAATGCGGTGGAGAAGGCCATATCCAAATCGACTGCCCAAGACGACCCAGCACCGAAGGTAATAGCTCACCCGCTAACGGAGGAGCAAGAAAACTGATTATTGACCATCTTGCGGGGCGGAGGTTTCCAGATCTTAAGAAGCCTCATTTTCAAGTATGTGAAATTTCTGCAAGAAGTTGCGGCGAGAACGGAGTTTTTCTAGTCGGAAGTGTGAATGATTTGCCCTGTAATATGATCATCGATACAGGAGCCAATGTGACCATCATTCGGAAAGATCTAGCTCAGCGGCTGAAAGAAAAACTCTCCTGGACCCCGCCACGTGTTATACTTCAAACTGTGACCGGAGATAAGATCGACGTATTTGGAAGAATGACACTGAAAATAAAGTTTGGGAACGCCGCTTACCACCATACAGTCTATGTGGCCGATATTTCAGACCCTTTCATACTCGGACTGGACTTTTTAAAAGAGCATGGATTTACACTGGACTTTAAGAATAATGAGTTACGCTCTGCTCAAGAAGATGTCACTATTTTCAAACTTGGAAATGAGTCCGGGTCTATTCAACGGATCACAGCCAAGGCAGATATTATCATCCCTCCTCGGACCGAAATGATGATACCTGGATTAACTGGAAACGAAAGAATTTTCCAGTATGGCTTGACTGGATATCCTGAGAAGAGCCCAAAGGGAGTGCTAATAGCATCAGCGCTGGTAGATCTGTCGAGAGATGTGATACCCGTGAGGATGGCGAATGTAAGTGAAAAGTCTAGAATTATCCAGAAGGGTGAAGTGCTTGCTACCTGTGCTCCAGTCACCTGTGTTTGCAAAGACCCGAGCTTGACGTTGTCGGAGCCGCCTACAAGTTTAACACCTGAAATTGGACGAAATGAGAATTTATTTCCTGAGCAGAGACATGCCGCAGAAAGACTGTTCCAGGAATTTACGGATGTGTTTTCACAAAACGAGAATGATATAGATCGCACTTCTCTAACACGTCATAGAATTGATACTGCCGACCATCCACCGATTAAACAGCATCCAAGACGCTTGCCGTTTGCAAAACAAGAAGAGGTTTCTAAGCTCTTACGAGAGATGCAGGATAGTGACATCATCGAACCGTCATCAAGTCCGTGGGCCTCTCCCATCGTGTTGGTCCGAAAGAAAGATGGCTCCACAAGATTTTGTGTGGATTATCGTAAACTTAACGACATCACGAAGAAGGACAGCTATCCTCTACCAAGAATAGACGACACGCTAGATACTCTTTCAGGACATAAATGGTTTTCCACGCTGGATTTGAAGAGTGGATATTGGCAAGTAGAGATCCATCCTGATGACAAAGAGAAGACCGCATTTACTACTGGACAAGGACTTTGGCAATTCAAAGTTATGCCGTTCGGGCTCTGCAATGCTCCAGCAACGTTCGAGCGCCTCATGGAGACAGTGTTAAAAGGCCTGACTTTTGAAGCTTGTCTCATCTACCTAGATGACGTCATCATTGGTGGCCGCACGTTTGAAGAACATCTTGGAAATATTCGAAAAGTGTTAACGAAGCTAAGAGCGGCGAATTTAAAGCTGAACCCTCTGAAATGCAAGTTCTTCCAACGCGAAGTAAATTATTTAGGACACATCATCTCAGCTGAAGGTGTTCGAACAGATCCTGAAAAAGTGTCTGCAGTAAAGAACTGGAAGCGTCCGGAAAACGTCCATCAGTTGCGAAGCTTTCTGGGACTATGCACTTATTACAGAAAGTTTGTACAGGGGTTCTCCAACATCGCAAGACCCTTGCATAGGCTCACTGAAAGCAAGCAGAAGTTTCTATGGACACAAGAATGCGAGAATTCCTTCCAGCAGCTGAAAGAAGCTCTCACATCCTCTCCAGTCCTAACCTATCCACACCCCGACAAACAATTCATTGTGGACACGGATGCTAGTCATGAAAGTGTCGGTGCTGTACTTTCCCAAGAAATAGATGGCCAAGAACGAGTCGTAGCATACTGGAGCAAATGTTTGTCGAAACCAGAGCGGAATTATTGCGTCACTCGTAAGGAGTTATTAGCTATAGTAAAAGCCATAGAACACTTCCATCACTATCTCTATGGCAGGAAATTTCTCCTTCGTACTGATCACGCATCCCTAACATGGCTGATGAATTTTAAGAACCCAGAGGGCCAAGTAGCCAGATGCATACAACGACTCCAGGAATACGACTTTGACATCAGGCATCGTAAAGGCTCATCGCATGGAAATGCTGATGCCTTATCAAGAAGACCGTGTCCCGAAAGTTGTCGCTATTGTTCCAGAGCGGAGAGCAAGTATAATCCCGAATATGTCATACGCCAGACGAAGACTTCACTATTGACGCCACCAGATCCCTGGAGTGATGAGAAGATTCGAGAAGATCAAATGGCAGACTCTGAGATCAAACCAATCTTGGAGTTATTAGAATCTTCTAGCACGAAGCCCAGTTGGAAAGACATCTCGACTTACAGTCCTACGACGAAGCAATATTGGGCTCTTTGGAACTCTCTCCACGTCAGGAATGGTGTCCTGTTCCGAAAATTTGAATCGGAAGATGGGAAGACATCTCGGTGGCAGTTGGTACTTCCTCGATCCCGAATACCAGAGGTCCTCAAGGAATTACATGGCAGTCCCACTGGTGGCCATTTTGGAGTCATGAAAACATTACATAGAGTCCGAGAGCGCTTCTTCTGGGGAAAAGCGAGAGCTGACGTCGAACGATGGTGCAAATCTTGCGATGCATGTGCAGCTCGAAAAGGACCAAAGAAACGTAGCCGAGGAAGACTACATCTCTACAATGTAGGAGCACCTTTCGAACACATCGCCCTTGACATCATAGGCCCTCTGCCAAGAAGTGCTGATGGCAACAAATACCTCCTTGTTGTCATGGACTACTTCACGAAATGGCCTGAAGTTTATGCCATCCCTGATCAAGAAGCTTCTACGGTTGCGGATGCCTTGGTACACCAGTGGATATCAAGGTATGGAGTCCCTCTCCAAATGCATTCGGACCAGGGGAGAAATTTTATCTCTGCTGTGATTGAGGGTCTCTGTCAACTTCTCGGAATGGACAAAACTAGGACGACGCCTTTACATCCACAGTCGGATGGCATGGTTGAGAGATTTAATCGTACCATCCTCAACAATCTCTCACTGCTAGTCTCAAGAAACCAACAAGACTGGGACCAAAAACTTCCCTTGTTTCTCCTCGCCTATCGCAGCGCCGTCCATGAAACAACCGGCTATTCCCCGTCTCAGATGCTTTTCGGTCGTGATCTTCGTCTACCTTGTGATCTGATTTTTGGTCGCCCTCCAGATGTGCCTTCATCGCCAGAGGGATACTTGCAGAATCTCCAGGCACGATTTGAAGACGTCCACAACTTGGCTCGAGAGCGGATCAATATACAGACGGAGAAGATGAAGACCAGGTACGACACGAAAGCCACGGGACATCAATTCAAAGAAGGTGACAAGGTTTGGTTTTATAATCCGACTCGACGTAAAGGACTTTCTCCCAAACTGCAATCGCACTGGGACGGTCCTTATACAGTCCTAAACAGACTGAACGATGTCGTAATTCGGATCCGAAAGTCACCAAGTTCGAAGCCTAGAGTCGTTCATTACGACAGGGTGGCTCCATACTATGGCCATAGTACTTAGTTCATTGATTGTAAATAGTGTAATGTAAATAATGTAAATTAGTATGACCATGGTCTTGTATATAAATTAATGTAATTATTTATTTTGCTTAGCATTATCATTATTATTGTTATTATTATTTAAATACTTGTATGTAATGGTGTCTATGCTTTATAATTCAGCATTATGAATGTGTTTAATTGTTTGCTTTAAGTGCTTTGAATAGTATAGCATTTGTTGGTAACGGGTTTGCTTTCCGATCAAAGGTTGAACTGCCCGGGACGTGCAGTCCTTGAGAGGGGGGCAATGTTATGAATTTTGTAAATATTTCATTCTTTTTAATTTATTTTATTTTATTATTGTGAAAATTGCAGTATTATTAATGTATTTCCTATTGAGCATCATGTAACTCAATGCTAAAGGCCTCAGGTGCTTTGCAAGAAAAACAACCTTACAACATCGGTTTTATAATGGAGTTCTATTGGAAAATCGCCAAGGAATGGGTTTTTCGCCAAGTTGGCGATGGTTTTGGCGACTTATTTTTGTCGCCAAATTTGGCGATATATCGCCAAATGTCGCCAAGTTGGCGACGGATTTGGCGACTTTTTGTGCAACCACACCCCCCTTATACCTATACATTGGGATCCTTTCTTGCTTGGGTTCTCTATCGAAAGTTAAAGCACTTTCTGGTAATTTCTAGCATCTGAAGGCTCTGGAATAATCTGGAAAGATCCCTGAAACCTATATAAGGACCTCCATCAGTTCAGTTAGTTAGTTGTCTGTCAACTGCGATTGAATTCATACGAGAGGCTTTGCATTGAGAACTGTGTTTCTCGGATCGATTTTGTCGTTGATACGTCGTATTGAACGCATTGTTTCTGTGTGAAATTTTGCTGTGCTTTTATTGGATTTGAAGATTACTGAATATCTTGTAATTTTCAGAAGATATTTGTGATCGTATTGCACTGTTTATAGTGAATAAAGCCTTTTTATTGTTGTTATATATTGGCATCAGTCCTTTCGAACCCCGAGCTCACAACATTTATATTATATAGAAATTATTGTATAAAGGCTACGTATTAAATCAATTTTTATTTATAATTTTTGTTTACTTTGGACTGACAGTGAGCGAATGCAATGTATTAAAAATATTTAAGCATACAAATTATCATAGGTTTTTTTCTAAGAAATTTAATAGAAGGCCCTATTAAATGCAAAATTCTCTCATATAAAAATAGAATATTAAAACATCATTATAACTTAATTTGTTGCTTATCTAAATTAGAAAACATTTAAAATATCATGATTTAAGTTCGTTTCTTTATATTTTATTTGACTAAAGCAGGTGTTATTCTGTGACAGGAAGTTGCCTTTGGAGCGCAGAAGTTCACTGCGCATATTTAAATCAGACGATATTTTTATTCTTTGCAAGCTGAATGTTTTGTTATTTTAATGTTTTTCGGAATTAATATCATGTAGGGGCATTTTAAATATTTTATTAGAACAAAAATATTTACGTGTCTAGCAGGGTGTGTTCTTAGGTCTGTGTGATATATGATCTTCAGTTCTATGAACACATCTCTGCTGGTACACTTTTATTGTGATCGGAATTCGGAATCCACAGTCGTCTTTTGCATAGGTATGAGTTCTAAACAGACCTGCTACAATGAAATAAAAATGGATAATCATTCACTCGGAATTTCAGCACATGGTGTCCTTACCATGATATCGGTATGTTGTTTTTGCATATACTATATAGTTTAATTTTTTTTTGGTAGTAGTGCGTTTAATAGTGTATTTTTTACAATACTTACTACAATACTTATTTAAAAATATATACTTATATTTTCATTAATTAAATAATTTAACCACAAATAGCAAATGTGGCAAATCGTGCATTAACAGGAAAATAGTGTTAATTATTGTTAACATTTTTTCGTTTAAATATTGAAAATGGAAGTACAAGACAATTTAAAAGGTTGTTGTTTACTTGCATAATCGAATTTCATTTTATTGAAATACTTATTTTTATTAACATTTTCAATTCATCCATATCTGCATTTTTATATTCAATATTTGTTTTTACATTTGTAATTTCACTTGTTTAACTCTACATTAACTGATTTCCCAAACCGATGAAAAATTCTAATTGAGAGCCGAGTTGCACATAAAGAAAAATTATAGCCGATAGGATACGGGTCATATTTAGATTTGATGAAATCTTGTTATCCGACCTATACGAAATTCTAATCCAGTGTTGAATTCAGGAGGTGACCCGGGAAGGACATCCCCCCCCGGAAGATTTGATATTTTATGCTTTTAATGGTTAAAAATTGCAATTTTTTTCCGGAACTCTAAAATGTCCCTCCCGGAGCCACAGAAATCCTTCCCGGAGAAAAATGTCTGAATTCAACACTGTTCTAATTTGTTTCTGACATTAGTAGAAAATTTACAGCCAACCCGGCGGTGTTGGGTTCTGGTAAAATCTGGTTACCCGGAATTTGGAGTGATAAAAGGAAAGAATAATAATGTCGATTCGACTAGAGTCCTATATCGGATTGGATAATTTTATTTACCCGCATCCGACCTGATACAATTTGTA
Organism: Maratus michaelseni; assembly: GCA_963931845.1. NCBI lineage: Eukaryota > Metazoa > Arthropoda > Arachnida > Araneae > Salticidae > Maratus > Maratus michaelseni. The sequence continues at coordinate 254,502,585 of OZ007599.1, forward strand.
TCGCGTCTGATTGGTGATAGTTGTTTTTGTTGTCGCGTGGTTTGAATCTGGTTGACTATAATGTGTTTTGGTTGAAAATGTATTCTTTCAGCTCGGGTTCTTTTTAACATGATTTGTTTTAAAACAATAATATTGTTTCAGATGAAAAACTATATTTTATTAGGAATGAGTCTTTATATGTGTTCATATTTCTATCTGAACGATAAAATTAACATGAAAGATATAATTATACATATTTTTTCTATAATTGTATCAAGTTGTAGATCTATTTTCTTTGATTTCGGGTTTCGGATCCGGATGAGTGCCGATTAAATCATTTATCAGGTTCGGTCGGGTTGTGGGCCTACAGATTTTTTTTTGTTGGGTTAGGGTAAGAATGCGGGTTGAATCGAACGATAATTTCAGACAACCATCATTCATGTTCAAGTAGACATTCAGTCATGTTCAAGAAGTATATAACTGGATTCGTGCATGACTCTAGATCCGAGCCGACGGTTGTGTTACGACACAATTTCTGATAAAATCTTGTTACTCGGTCGTATGCAAGATTCCTTTCCGAATAAGACTTACAGTAAAAAATAATACCCGACCCGGGTCAGATCGGGTTCACGAATATCAGGTCACCCGACCACTAATCCAAATCTATTCTGTAGCCAAACAAATCCAAAAAGATCGATCCGAACTTTCTGGATTGGTTTCGGGTAAAATCTGGTCATCCGTCCCAGTGCAGTGTCGTCACAAATGTCACATACTTGTAGCATAAAAAATGTCGATCCGAAGAACTCGGATCAGATTCGGGTAAAATCTGGTCACCCTATCCGATGCAGATTCGTCACATTTTTCACATTGAAGTCGCACGGTGACTTCACAAAGTAGTCACATTGTGAGGTCACAGAAAGACTTGAAAACGGCCATAACGACTTCACATTTAGGTCACAGTGACTTCACATCGACGGTCACAAAGTCAGTGTGACGTCATTGTGAAGTCACCGTGACGTCAAAATGCCTTACGGGTATGCATCAAGGACCGAGATTTTTCGTGTTCCCGGGTTGGTGAGAAGCTCCTCCTATCATAATAGCGATAAACGCGGCAGAAGAACTAGTCGTTTCCTCCTACCCTAGGACTCGATGATCAAATGCCGCGAGAAAGCAAGAGTCTTCGGGGAAACTCGGTATTATGGCCTAGGACCCGGTTTCCCTCATGGGGTTCCGGCGACGAAGCCGTTATGTGTCTTCTGGCGATTCATCAGGTGTCTTCGTGGAGGTCTCCTCTGATTAAGAGGGGTAAGGGTAAACAACTTTTTATTAAATATCGCATTTATTTTAATTGACCGTGCGCCACCTGTTGGCGGCTTTTTTCATAATTGACCCCCCTTATTAATAAATCCAAATCTACAGCTCAGATTTCAACACAACTAATTACATTTAACAATTTTAACATATTTAGCTTCATCCGTAGCGTTTAATTGCTGTTTTATATAGAGAATACCGCTATTTTAAATCTCAGCTAATAATGTTCTGAACTTCTCCAAACCAGTTCCATTTTTACTAAATTATCGTATAAATGAGTATTCATATAGCTTCAAGTAGTTACCAGTATTTCCGAATAATAGGCTAAGCCAAATTTCAAATTAAGTTCCTAGCTTAACCAAATGAATCAATCTTTAAAGATGTATAGTGGTCCTCCTAATTAGTCGTTTGCTAAAGGACACTTGAACATCCCCTAACCCCCGGCACCTCCCTCAAGGTTATTTTCTCTAACTGTGTATTATTTGGATAACTCGGCTAATAATGTTCCCATCTTCTCCAAACCAGCTCAATTATGTAGCACGCCTACTATACAGTGCCGTAAGCAGCGGGGACCTGTATCAGATGTTTGTTTAGAACAGAATGCTCCCCTGGAGGTGGAAGGGGGAAATAAAAGATTTTCCGGAGCGTACGAGCTTGCCCGGTATGCGGTGCCGAAGCCATCGGACACCGTGGCCAGAGTTTCGTTTTTTAAGAGATTTAAGTTTATTACACGGGCTCGGGCAACGCCAGGCTGCTTAGCTAGTCATTAATAAAAAAAACCAATTTTAGGTAATTGTAGTATATTTTAGGCAAAGGCAGATTTGAATACTAGCCGTAATAATTTCAGTTGAACATTACAAAAAAATATATATTTAACATTTTCTAATACCTCTGGTGATTTTATTGGTGATTCTAAAAAAAAAACCTGCATGTATGACAAAATAAATCAAATATGTAACTATCAAATGACAGACAATACATTATATTAAGTTATTATCTTACACTTTTCACTAACTGATATAATTTTGCATACGAATTAGTGTCAGAAGAAACATTTAATTAAGTTAATATTTTCATGTTAATAAAATTCATAATTTAATCTCTGTATGAAAAAATATATCACTATTTTAGCGATAAAATACATTAAACATGGGGGAAAAAAGGAGGGGGTGAGCATCAGAATGAAACAATCGTGAATTTCCCAAAACTTATTTTTATAAATAAAGTTTACTTATTTATTTATTTATTGTATGAGAAACAAATGTTTCTTGAAAAAAAAATTGAGATTTAAATTCATAGCAGTATTAAAAATATGTGCATAAATCGTGCTAAATCTTTAAGAAGAATTGCATTGAAAAATATGAGAGCTATAATAAGCGAACAAATAACTTTCTATTGATATGCATGAAAAGAAAGGAAGTTTTTAACTAAAGTATTACATTGAAAAGTAATCAAATTCATATTGAATACAACCTGAAAATTGAATTTGAATACAATCAGTCCTGAGGCATTATCTGTAGGTAGTATTGGTCTGAGCTTTCTCCTTTATCTAGGGGGCGTTGAATGAACTGCTTTCCGACTTACACAGGTGGACTCAGCGACGGCATAACGCAATTTTACCCAAACTGTTACACACCTACGTGAGGGGTTTTCCCTTAAACAAACCGGAGTTACACAGTGTGATTCCGTTTCGGAACTGAATGGGGTACCAGGCAGCAAAACAATAAACAAACGTGGCTGACTCTTTCGCTGATTTTCTGGAATTAAACATAACGTATTATTTATACACCAAATTTAATTTTTTGTGGCAAAATTTATGACTGATTCTCACGATGGAGATAGTGTTCTTATTTTTAAAAGTAAATAATTAAAGAACAGTGGATTACCAAATTCATCTGGATAAAATTGCAAGTTACATGAAATTATCATTGATGTTGTTTCCTTGATGAGTTTTGTGATTAATTATTTTTATGTTACATGTTTAAGCATAGCGTTATTATAGAATTTTTAAAATGAAAACTTTGTTGATATCGCACTTATTTTCATCTAGTACAATGAAGATTTTTCTCATACCTCACATAAAGATAAACTTCGTCTCCTGCAGTATAATTTTGTTGATAGTTTCGTTTTAATTTGAAATTAAGCGTACGTGTGGAGTGCTGTCTTAGACCTCATACAACATGACATTTGAAATAAAAATTTCTTTTCTCAACTGGAATTCAACATCTTTTCTTTGTAAATGTATAATGTATTATTGCTGCAATAAATAATTTTTGTTTAAATTTTTTTTTTAATTTTCTTTTATTCATTATGTATATTAAAGGATTGATCTATAATGTTATATTTAAATAAAGAAATATACATGTTTATTATAAATAGTAACATTTATAATATATTGAAACTTCATACTTGGCAGCTCAAAAAAAAAAAAAAAAAAAAAAAATGCAGGCTTGTTTCAATTTTAATATATCTTGAATGATATTAGGTTCAGGATAATAAATAACATTGATTAATTTAAAGTAAATCATGTTAGATTTAATTGAGAAGCAAATTATCTTGAATATAATATATAATATCTTGATTCCTATTTTTATGATGTCTATATATATATATGCATATCAATTATGTATATTTATATATTCAAAGTACAGTTGTATATATAAAATCTTTCATAATTTTAAGATAAATTAAACATATTAACACTTTATTTAAAATATAAATACTATATTCTTTGTTAAAAGTAAATTTTGATACAAGCTTCGAAGAAAAAAAATTGAATAGAGTTGTTTGATAAATTAAAGAGTGTTTTTATAAGAAATAGAATATCTAGTAAAGGTATCTCTCTTTTTGTTATTAATGTCACAGTTAAAAGCATTCTTGATAAATATTTACACAATAATAATGGTTCTTGCAATATTATCTTGTAGTACAAATATTTTAAAATCTGTTTAATTTTTTGAAATTTACTAAAATTTTGTGCTTTTATTTAAATAATGAATAGCAGGAAGAATTTCCTTTTTCCAATTTTTTTTTAATCGGACATTTATGATTAAGATATTTATTTATTTAATGGTATTTAAATTTATTTTGTCTTTTAAAGAAATTCTGTTGCAGAAACAGTCTACTCAAATTGAATTAATAACAGTATGTTCAGAAGGTTTAACCCATTTATGCCTAGCGTCCTAATTTTGGGATACTTCAGTAAAAAAAACTCATGTTTTCCAAAAAATAAACTTATTGACATCAAACTTGCTTAGAATTAATCTCAAGATTCTACTTTTCAAAAATGAACATAGGTGGCAACATATTTTAAAGAAATTTTTAGTGTTTTGATGTGTTAAGGCACAGATATCTCATACGCACCCAGGGCCCAACTAGCAAGTTTTCTTGCCCAGGGCACTTTCAATTTTTTGTGCCCCCCCCCCAGATTGATTCATTTACTAATGCTATTTTTTTTTACATATTGCACGTTTATTCAAAAAGTGTCAACTCAAAAAATTACATTTAACAGAAAATTGAAAACGGTTCCAGGAATAAAAATAAAATATTTTTTTTATTTATTGAAATGTGTTTTTTTAACCATAGATTGAGATATATTTTTAACATTTTATCGTATTATATTATTATTATATACTTATCGTATTTGAATCTCAAGTATCAAATTTTTTTCAGTTGTGTCACTTTACGAATAAATGGGCAATATGATAAAATTGAATGACTAGAAAAAAAAAATAGAACATCAATTAGGGGAGACCGGTACACAGTGGACCACTTTTTCAGTTAAAATTTTTTTTTTCTTTAACAGACTGACCGATCTGTATGAAAATATTTTTGAATATTCCTTAAACCTTCTTACATCCATCATAATTTTCTCACAACATAGTTTTCAATACATTTTTCAAAAAAAAAAAAAAAAAAAAAAAAAAAAAAACACTTGTAAAGTGGACCACTATTAGGTATTATCTAAAATACAATATAAATCTATTTTCCATTAATCTAATTCTTTTTTGTTGCCCCTTCACCTGCAAAATAACATAGTAATATAAATTTTGAAACAAAAACAAAAAATTTATTATATTTTGAAAATAATAACAGATTAATACAGGAACAATTGCAATTTAGTTGAAGTTATTACTTAAGTACAAAAAAATCAGCTCACATTAAAATTTGCAAATGAAATTCCAAAGTACTTATGAGTAAGATTGAGCCTGGAATTTTCAAGAAATAATTTTGGGTCTGAGAGCAACATTATGAAATCATTGACATCAACAGCAGATCCATCTACAGTTTCGGGAGAAACAAACTGATTTCCATTCAATTTGCGTCTCATGAATATTACTTGAATAGAATCATCAACAATTAGACTACAGTTATATTTATCAAAGGCAGTAAATACAAAACAAAATATTTCTTACTATGTTAAATAAATTGTTATTTTTATTTGTTTACTTTATTTTACAGTTAAATCTACTTTAAAACAATCTTTCTTTATAGAAAATAAGCAATTATTAAATATTTTGAACATTCTGCATTAGAGGGGCAGAGTGGATTGTGGACCACTGTGCCCCAGGAGTGGGTGGTCCACTGTACCCCATGGTGAAGTTCAATAAATAATCATATTACAGTAAAGGAATCTACGTGTTTAAAAGTACATTGCGTGAAAAATAATCCAGGTTCAATATGCATCCACTGAAAGTAACATAAATAAAAAAGGCAGTAGGCTGTAGAATTAAATGCTCTGAAAAGATTCTTTACGATATTAGTTTATTAAACTTTAAATTATAAGCATACGATTACAAAGTACGTACATAAAGGGATGGGATGGTGCCCGAGAGCATTTTTTTAGCAGCGTAAGCTTACATTATTAACTTCTTATCCGAGGCCGTGCTAGAGAGAGAATCAGCCCTCCGACACATGTCGATTTTCATGCCATACACATATTGGCAACATGAAATTGGCGAAAGAGCATATGAAAATGAATGATGTCATATAAGCTAAAAATTATCAGTTATGCATTAGGCAATTAGGAGAATTTTTGAATTACAGGACAGGGGTACCAGAATAGCAGTCCTAAAAAGTGAGCCAACAAGAATGTGAATGCCAAATGTACGTTGAGAGCAAAGTTTTGGGAATCTAGCTGAAGTAGACAAAACAATTCTCGTGTACTGGAAAATGTTTAGGATTTTACCGAAAAGGCTAAACTCAAAAATTAAGCAGACACAGACATTTCTAACGAACGTTGGACGGAATGAGAAATAAAATGCAAACCGAATACAAAGTCAATCTTTATCTCTTTTCTTTTTTTTTTGGATATCTAGTGATGGTGATTAATCGTTTAAATGAATTCTATCTATGTGAGAAAGTTTTATTGATAAAGGGCATATGTTAAATATATTTTCTTTTAATGGAGGAAAATTACGGCGGGAGCTGAAATAAAAGTTAGGATAAAATGACTAAGTATTTAAAAGTTAGTTTAAACTGAAAATTAAAGAAAAGGATTAATTTAAGAAAAATATATGTGATACCACATCACATATATTAATATTGTTTATAGCTTTCTTTTAAACATATTAACTTTAAAGTAAAATAAAAACAAGTATCTTAGCTTTGCAAAAAAGTTGTTTTATTTTATTTATCTACAACCTTTAATTACTAAAAAAATAAAAATATGATGATGAAAAATTTTACTTTTAGAAGCTCAAAACAACAAAGCAGGATAAAATAGTTCAATCTGAGCTAAACATATTTTCTGAAGGCTATAAATAATCATTGCAGTGCTGTTGTCTATTAGGATAGAAGAGCAGCTTAAAATTGTTTTTAATAAATAAAATATTAGGGGGTGGTCCACTGTGTACCGGTCTCCCCTACTAGAAAATAATGATAAGAAGTCTACTTAATAATGATGTTATTGATATTAAATGATAAAATTAAGCTGAATACTGAGTGCAGACAAAAGTCCTAAAAGTAATGTTGACAAAATGATTTTTTTAATGGAAATTTAGATGACATGAAAAATTTCATGCCCCTCAGAAATTTCGTGCCCCGGGTGCCCGTGCGATAGTCAGGGCCTGTACGCATCACATTGGTGTGATTGCAACAAAATAACAATTTATGCCTTACATGGTAACCCGGTTATTTTTTATTTTAATTCTATAAATTATTTTTATGATGTATATCAATATTTATTTATATCAAACTATCATTTATTTATTTTATTTCCTTTTTAAAAATATTTAATTTGTTACTTCATTTTATTTTTAGATTGAAATAAAAAATCACGTGCTGTTATTGCATGCTATTTGTAACTAATATTCAAAAAGGAAGTTTTCGGCAAATTGGCAAGGGAAACAAATTGCGCCAACATGGTGCATATATGACATCTGTGCCTGTGTTAATTCCATAATTGATAGTACTGATTTTAATAATTGAAATAGCAAGGCAAGAAAGGTGAGCTATTTTTAAAATTAAAAACTCCACATGTATATATTTCATGCATATGTTTGGAAATACATTAATATGAAACATGGGCATTTTTTTTTCTCTCTCTTTTTTTTAATTCATTGTTTTAAGGTGAAAAGCCTCTCTCACATGATGCAGTAGAGAAAGGAAATGGTAATTCATTGGAAATAAATTTTTGGTACTTTTATATTAGCCGGGTGCAGATGATAAATTGTCAAATATTGTTCCCATCACCATTATTCGTATTGCATTCATTTCATTTAAAATATAAACTTATTCATATTGCATTCATTTCATTTAAAATATAAACTTATTCATATTGCATTCATTTCATTTAAAATATAAACTTTTTACTCTTTTCATTTAAAACATATAACTTTCATTTAAAAATAAACATTTAAAATACATGCATTTCACTAACTTTATTTAAAAAAAAAAAGTACCACAAACAAAAATATAACATCAAAGCATTGCTTCCAATTTATACACATGAAAAATAAAAGCTGCTAATTTGCAAGAAGAAAAAAGTGCTACTGGTGAGATTCGTACACAAAAGTACCAATTTTTTCATGCAGAGCTATAGAAAGGGGTAATGTAAGCACCCTCAGTTGGTGATATCAAACATCATTACAAATGCTTTGAAGATGATCAAAAAGAAAAAATATTCCAGAAGGTGACAAATAGTGTTGTTTTTATATACTAGAAATGTAAATGATGTACTATTCTCAATGTGACTAATTTCCCATATAAATTTGCAAGTAGGTATTATTCGCAAAAAGATACTTTTCTGTTATATTGGCTTTGGCATTTCTTTTTTAAATGTTTGCCACAATTCAGGCTTCTGAAAGTGAATTGCCAAATGTTATAATCAGTTATATAAGCAAATCTGATGAATGTTTACGCTTTTTTATATATGTATTTACAAATGCATAAACATTAGATATATATTATATACTGACTACTTCTGTTTGTATATAAAAATATGTAAATGGCTTCCTTAAATTAAATAAATTGTATAAATATTGAAAAAATTGCTTGTGTATATCAAACAGTCAATAGGTTACCAGAAAATATGCATGACTAATTAAAACATTTGTACAGACTAAAATATTAAATTTAATAAGCAGTTCCTTAATTTTTTTATTTATGAAAATATTTTATGGAATAGTCTGGTTCTGGCAGAATATGAGGGGAAATTTTTCAAAAATATTGATGAGTAATTTCACTCCTTGATATTTTCTCAGTGTGAAAATGATTCTAAATGGGTAAAATATTTGTCTACATGAGTATGAGTATACATGCAAACAGTACTTCAAAATAAATTGTTAAAAATTGAGAAATTCATTTTTATTCTATCTGATATTCAAGGGAGAAAAAAAAAAATGTTAGAATTCTGTTATTTGAAATGTAATTAAAAAACATATTCCATAATAAGTTTAAATGATAACAAAGAAACAATTATTATTAAAAAATCAAAAGTTTATTTAAATATTTACAGACATATGTCAACAACTGTTACAAGTGATGAATGCGGACCTTTCTTTTCTTTCTGGGTATTTGTTGAGGTAGTAAGCTGTATCCTGAAAAAACCCTTTACCCCCTCCCCCCTTTATACATAAATTGCACCCAGAGTATTTTCACCCCATGCATAAATTGTGTCTTTGGAATGTTGGCCATAAAATTTTTCATCAAATACAACTTTGTACTCTGTTGTAAAAAAGGCTTGTGATTTTAATCAGTATAGGAGCTGTGAATACAATTTTAACAGTACTATTCAATCTTGTCTGAATTCTAAATTTGACATTCGACTAAATATTAAATTCTACCAAATATTCACTGCATCTTGAACTACTTTTAATTTAATACTTTTTACAATTATTTTTGGCAGTATTAATCTTATTTAAAAAAATAACAGAATGCATAATGTATTTTGAATATCAAGATGTCTCAATAAAGATAATACATAAACGTAGATATCTCTTTACTTTTATGAGATAATATAATCAATGTACATATCTTGAAAACTCAAAAAATAAATAAATAAATAAATAAATAAAAATTTCAATCAACTTGTTCAAGAGAGAAAAAAAACTTATTATTTTTTAAAAAGCAAGATTATATGAAATTTATATTTTATTCTGGTGCCCCGAAAGTGAATTTTGCATGAGATTTGAAACAATACTTAATTAGGAAAACGGATAAACAATCATAATATATATACGAGACATGTGTAAACAAACGAATAACCCCCCACGTGATCAAATCACTTTTGAAGAATCTGTTGGTGATACGAGTGACCCAGGCGTGGATACAGCGGAAACGGTCATAGCTGTCACGGTCGTAGGTCTCAAATCTGAAATTTACGACCGGCACAAAAAGAGTGATACAGCAGAAACACTTGTGACAGTTGCAAGTGGGTCGTAAAGATGTGACTTCCGGTTTCTTGAATATCGATTATTTTCAAGATATGCTGTAATGATTGGCTAGTCAAGTAAACTGGGGAAGAAATAAATAAATAAAAGCACATGCTTGCGTTAGTTGATTGTTGATTGTTTTTTCTCACTTAGTTGTGTGCGATTATCATCTTTACAATTTTTTATTATTTCAGAAATGTCACAGCAGCAACGCAGCGGCAATTTTTCTCCTGATGAAATTGAAGCAATGATATTGTATTTAGAAAAGTGTCCAGAATTAATTTTGGGAGATTTTAGTAAAAATCCCAGTTCGGTTACCAAAGAATGGGATAATATAGCCGATTTTGTTAATGTAGTTGGCCTGGGGAACAATCGCTCTGGCGAACTACTAAGAATCAAACAGGTTGGAGGGTGGGGGTGGGGTGGTGTTTGTTTACATTCACAATGAAATGAACATGCAAATATTTTGAGGGTTAATGCACACGCTAATTTCCTTTTTTACTTAAAAAACAAAATGCAGATAATATAAAAAAGATTTTTTTTACGCTCTTCTTTCCCTATTATTATTAAATGTTTGAGGCATGCATAGGGGGTTTCACAAGAGATATAGTTGTATCGGGCTGAGTATGGCTCAGTGACCAGCCGATTTCGTATTAAATATAGGCATATGCAGTGCATGCAGAAGCCCTATTCCATATCTGTACCGGGTCTCACAATTTCTGTGCACCTTTTATTTTTCATGGTAAAAATAAAAATATATGGAGATCATACAATTCATTTTGTTGCAAAATTATACTGACAGAAGTAATCATACAAATAAGGTTTAATTTATTATATAAAATTAGAAAATTCTCATCAAGATTTAAATAAAAAAATATGAACAAAAAGAAGAAAATCGTTCTAATAAGACTTAGCAGTAACTTAGCATAGACATATTAATTACATGTAAATTTATAGAAATAAAGCATTTTACATGCATGTGCGCCCACAATGAGAGCAAGGCAATTGCTGTTCCCTGATTTTTTAAATTTTATTAACTAAAATTTCTTTTTCTCTTATTATTTTCAAATAATTAAACACTTAAGACAAAAAGAAAGAAAGTTTTTTTTTGTCTGTGGGGCGATCAACCTTTTCCCTAAAACAAAATTTAATTTTGTTTTCTTTCTAAATTTAAGTGTTCAAAAATTATCTTAAATGGTGGGTTTACCTACACCCCTGACAAAAAGATAATTGAAGATAAAGACAGTTCTATACAGTTTGTTTAAGTTAATATGCAGTTCTTCGTTTATAAAATGTGAATAACAGCTTATTTTTGGTTTCTGAATTATTATTTTGTTTGAATTGCTTTTTATGTTGGCATTATATTGCTACAATAGGAAATGAATGCCAACCCGATTACTGATGTTACCCCTACTCGAAGGCATGATCAGTAATCAGGTTGCCATTCATTTCACAGTACAGCAGAGTGACAGGACAAAAGGATGTTATTGTGATGCATACATAGTAAAATTCCCAGTTTTATAAATGAGAATGCAGATTTTCTTTGATGCTAACAGAAAAATATACCATTTTGCCTAACAATACTGAAAAAAAAAAGAAAATAAAACTTAATGGCATGGCATTTAGTGGAATTCTATTTCTCATGGCTAGAAAATAAAGCTTCTACTTTATAGATAATGCATGTTAATTTCAGAAGGGGAAGTGGCCTCTTCTGATGATAAAACGCTATTTTTAAATGAAAACTTGCATTTTTATTCATGAAAATTAAATCCACAATTATTACATGAAAAGGCCATATTCTAGATGCTTTTAGTCATGTAGTTTTGTTTGAAAAGAGAAAGAACCAACTCTTTATTTATTAATACAAATCAAACAAAATGTCACCCATTGCAATATTAAAACACCTAGCTATAAGATATAGATTTAGTATGCAAATGAAATGTAGTAACTGGTTATTTAGAGTTAATTTGACATCACACTGAAAGTCTTATTGAAAGATGTCATGTGTAGTAATTTTTTTTCCCTTGAAATTAATATGTTTATTGTTGTAGATGTTTTAACTCTAAATAGATTTAAATAAAAGTACTACATAATTTTAACACACTTATAATAAAGTTTTTAAATTTTATATATGAAAAATGTGCATTATCTGCTCTAAATGATGCCAATTTCATATTAAGTTGACAATTTTGCTTTAATTCTAAAATATGTATATCAAGAGGGGGGGGGGGGGGATTTCAGTATTAAATTCAACTAGTTCATCAGTATTTAAAAAACTGATAAGATGCATAGAAAATCCCTTGTGTTAAGAAAAATAATGTGATGTGTAAAAAACAATGTAAAGGAAAGCAGCATAAAATGTTTACCATTCAACTGTTTCAGGACTTTATAATAGGATTCTACACAAAATTAATTAAAGAAAAAGTTAGGATCAATAGCAGCAAAATAGTACATATATGTTATTGCTATTGCTCTTTTTTCCTCCCTGTGAAAATGCTCTTTTTTTAAACATATACATGCTAAATATATTATGGTTGTTTGTGATTTTCATTATGACAGTTTTTACATGTCATGTATTCTTATCAACGAAATTGTTTATTTTATCTGTAACAATGGTTCCAAACCCCTCCCAGATGAGAATCCTGGCTGCATCATTGGTATAAGGATCATACACAGGAGTGGGGAAATTTCAGAAAATCTTACCAGCCAAGGATTTATTTCACCAGCCAGCAAGATGCAACGGACAGTTGAAAATTGTTATGGCAAAATGTACGCGACTGAAAAAATAGTTAATTACTATTACTAAAATGCATTTTCATTTCCTTTCTTCTATAAAATTAAGAAATATATTCAACAGAGAAACGTTGAGTATAGGACAGAACTTAGTAATTTGCAAAGTATAGCTAACTAGTAAAATAAAATAAAGTTTTTGGCCGGCAGTTTTTCAAAGACTGCCTAAAAATTTACCCGCCCTGTCAGATAATCCACTCGCCAGTGGTGAGTAAAATGATGTATTTCCCCACCCCTGATCATACAAACAAACACTTTCCAACACTAACAGACTATGATTAATAAATTTCATTTTTATGAAATGCGATATCTAAATGAGCAATTTAAAAGCACATAACTCAGTAAAAATCTATTTTCAGCAATTGTCTGTTCATATCCTATAATGTGTGCAAACTCTTTCTTGCAGCACTGTATATAGAATTTATACACACCCAGAAATTAACACAACTGATGAATAACAATGCGAATCATGTACAGAGATTGCTATGATCAGTCAATTATATGGCAGTGACAGAGAAAACTGAGACATTAATTAAAAATGAATTATATGGCTAATTTATTGGTACAGTTTTAGGATAAAGTTAAAAATTTCCAGTGTGTTTTTTCTTTACCAATATTAAAACATTGAACTATGGGTTAATCAATAAAAAGTTGGTGTGTTCTGAAAACTTTAAAAAGAAAATAAATCCTATTTTAAAACATTACATTATTTAGCACAGAAAGTATACTGTAAAATAAATATTAGTTTAAAATTGTATTTACATAATAAAATATTTACAATAAACTGAGTAATATGCACTATTATTCAGGTAAAGAAAAAAAAAGCCATTTTCTATATTATAATCTAAGATAGTCATATTTTCACTTAATATTAAGTTAATCTAGCGGGTAGAGGGAAAAAGTATGTACTAAAAAGTAAATTAATTAAATAAAGATGCACAATTTTAATGTAAATTTTAGCATTTTAATTTTCTGTAATGCAAAGTAACTTATTTGTAGTTATTAATATCATAAACGTAAAATAGTACATTCAAAGCTAATTTTTTTGGTATAGTTACTTTTTTAAAGTAAAGAATCGGTATTGACTGCGAAAATTGTTCATACAATACGTATATATACTTTTCATACAGTTTTTTCAATCGACATAAATTGGCGATAAAAAATTGAACACTACCGAACCTACTAATTATCTGATATCTATCAGCCCAGATATGTTATTCATTCTATCATTGTGCACTATATTATAAAAAAGTTTGTAAACAATATTCCTATAAACATGATACAGATAAAAGTTCGTTCCCCATAAATAAGAGCATTCAATAATGTATATATAAACGCCACGCACTTAACACTATTAATTTCCTTCTGTTTAATCTACATTGATTAAATCTAAAATATATATTATTTATAAATATATTTTCTTGATCTTGCATATATCTCAAAAGGATAGCTTGTATTTCCCTCTAGGGCAACAAAAGGTTTTATCTCATTTATGAGATATCTTGCAGCTATTTTTGTAAGTTTGTACGTCATAACGAAATCTCTTTCCGTTTAAGAAAAGGGATCTTCACGATCCTTTATTAAATGACGAAAAATTCTATTTCTTCTTCTACGTTCTAATGACTATAGGTCCGTCATCTTGAATGGTTTCGACTTGTGACCAGCTTGCAACAGCTCACGACGACTTCTTCCAAGCAGTCGCAAGTTTTTAAAACGATGGTCGCACCCATGGAGATAGAAATAAGGTCTCTATCTCCCTGGTCGCACCTTTGTGACGCCTCCGGCCGGAAAGCGTTTCCATTGTATCCCGTACGATAGGATTTGTGACTGTGACCCAAATTGTGACGGGAAGCGTTTCAGCTGTATGTGTGTGTGTACCCAGGGTGACCCCGAATTTCGGTTCTGAACGCTAAATGGAGTAACACTTATCAACGGAGTTACAGAAGTTAATCGGGCTGTCGTCTCTGGATGCAAAGAGAGGGTGTTGAGTAACACGGTGTGACACCTAATTTCGAACCTGAACGCTAAATCGGAGTAGAACTTATCACGTGATTTCGTCTGTGAACCCGATTTCTCCCCACGGGTTACAAGAGTTACTCGCGGCGGCGTTCCTGAACGCCAAACAGTACACTTGAATTAAAATAGCAACTATGTCAATGCACGCATGCGCATTTTAATGGAGGTAATGATACATTTAGGAGTTCGTGTTCCATCCACGTTGAATGGATGCCGCGTTGCAACCGCGTGGTAATTGCAATGCTGTGAGATCTGTTGTTTTGTGTTGCGGTGTGCGGAAGTCAGTGTGTTAGTTATATTGAAAATTTGTTTGTCAAGTACTTATACGGTCCTAAATGTTATCATGATCGAATCTAGCTTTTCGTGTTCAAGGTAACGCTTCGATTTGATGTGTTATTTGTTATAATTTCAATAATTTATACATATGTCAGTCTTCAAATAGCCGATATTGTCGATTTACCGTGTATGTGTTTGAACTTTGTTCAAAAATATTTGAAGCATGTTTTCTTAGTTTTAAATATACCTGATAAGGATTTTATAAAGTTTAAATTGCCTTGATCTATAGTTAATTTTGTTGAATTTATCTGGTATGTGTATTATTGTAATGAAAGTGTCATTTTAACACTTTAATCATGATGCGATGGTTATGCTAAAAAAATATTAGACAACTACTTGTCTATTACACATTTTATCATTTTGTATAGTATCTGGAACGTTATTTCATATGATTAATTAAAAGGCGCGGGAAAATTGGATTCAGGCTCAGTTATCCTAGACAGCAATTGTCACGTGCGTGAACACGTCTCTGAATGTATGTGAATGTAGATCAGCTATATTATCTGCAGTGTATCCCTTAAATCTCATTAAATATGATTATTTATAGTCATAAAACTGAAGCTGGTTGCGTAGACTTTAAGTCAAACAGTAATTCGTCATGCACAGACGTGCAGAGTCTAAAAAAGTTAATTATCATACGTGTGGAATAAAAATCAACATAAAATGAATGTTGTTTATTGGATGGAATAAGAGTATTTGGGTGCACAGCTGTGTTTTTATGAACAAAATTTATATATTGTTATTGTGTAATTTTATAGGTTAGATATGATTAGAATGTCAGGAATTTCATTAAAAAAGCTTTTTGCATATAAGAAGTGACTTCATTATACAAGTCAAGTTTCACTGACAAAAAGAATTTTCACATTTTTCTTTGGATCACAAGTGTAATGGACCTGTGGGAATTATAATAAGAAATCTAATTGATTTCTTTGTCAAATCTAGATTAGTACTACTTGCATATTGTTATTAAATGTGCATGTTTAAGTTTCAAAATAAGTCCTATATATACTCTTGAAAATATTACAGTGGTTGTTGCAGTTTTTTTTTTGTCAAGTCCATATTTTTAAAAATAAATATATATATATATTTAACTTTTTTGTTGACCTTTTTCTGTTGCCAGTCAGTGTTACTTAATATAATGCTAATAATAATTAAGGTATGAGAAATATTCATAATTTTTCCTTGGTTTCATGTAATGCCTAAGTCTATTTGTAAAGCAAGGGCAATGCTAGAGGAAGGGGGTGTCCTGGGGACACAAGACATGACATGCCCCTCTGGTTTGACATACCTGGCCTTCCTGTCGGGGTCAAAATTCAATTGTTGGGAATTTTTTTTTTATTTTGAGGTTGGTGTTCATTTATTTCTTTGTAAGTCGAGTTGACTAAACTAATTAATTGTTTCAGGTTACAGTCCATTTCTGATTGATTTTATTAGTGTGCATTGGGTTTGTGTTAACCAGATTTTGCAAAAAAATGCCCAAATCAGTTTTTCAGGGTTCTATATATTTGATTATTGACGATTCTTTACATGTTTATTTTTCAACATGAAAGATAAATTGACATCCCAGTGGCAGAACTATCTTCAAGTGTCTGCAACACTAATAATGTTTTCAAAAATAGTCTGCAATATATCATATAAATCTATTTTTGCTGCTGTTGTAGTGCTAATTAAGGCATCAACATCTATCAGCCTTTCTGAGTAAAAAAAAATTCTGAAATTCACAGCAAACATTCTGAAAGGTTACAGCAGAGGGGGGAGGGAGAAAATCCCCTCTCGGCAATAATTATTTTTGTTGCAGGTCGGATTCACTCTGCTTTTGATTCGAGTCGATTTCAGTCTGAGTTGTAGATTCTTGCAAATTGGGTTCAAGTTAACCCGATTTTTCAAAAGTTAGTCCAGTATATTGTTTCAGATTAAAAACTATGCCTATATTAATAAGCATAGAACTTTGGGAACTGATGCTTTACACTCACGCAAACATATAAACATAAGTTTGGTGACTCTTTGGTTGGCGCGATTTTCAAGACCGCACCAAACGAATAACTGAATACAATGGCTAGGTTGCCATTAAAGGAAAAAATCCCCTAAATTTGGCGACTTTTTTCCTTTTTTTAACAGATTTTTTATTTTCTGCGTGAGTGTAAAGCATCTTAGCCGAACTTTGCGTGTCTGCTGTTTTCTAAGGAATGATGCATCTTTTCCGGGACTATTTAACAAAAATCATGTTTTTTTTCGTGAACCTTTGACGGAATTAGTGTTTTTTTTCCCACCGCAATCCTTTGACGAATCTCTTTTTTTCGTAGCCCTTTGACTAAATTCACACTTTTTATGTGATCTTTTGATGAAATTAGCAGTTTTTTCCATGATTCTTTGACAAAATTGGCATTTTTTCTGTGGCCATTTGACGAAATTTGCGTTTTTTCTGTGGCTCTTTGATGAAATTCGCATTTTTCCCACAATCCTTCAACGAAACTCATGTTTTTTTGGTCTTTTGACAAAAATAAAGTTTTTCTGTGGCCCTTTGACGAAATTTGTGTTTTTATTGCAAACTGTCAATGAAATTAGCCATTTTCCCAGATCCGTTGATGAATTTCACGTTTTTTTCTTTGGCCTTTGGACAAAATGTGCATTTTTTCAATGATCTTTCTACGAAATTTGCCGTTTTTTCGCGATCTGTCAGCAGAATTCTCTTTTTCGCGATCCGCTGATGAAATTTGCCGTTCTTTTACGAAATTGACCATTTTTTCGTGATCCTTCGATGAAATTAAGTTTTTTCCACGATCCTTTGACAAAGTTGGCATTTTCTCCGTAGCCCTTTGGCAAAATTTGCATTTTTCCGCGATCATTCGACAAAACTCATGCTTTTTGACGGCTTTGTTTTTGTTCAACATCTAATTGGAATATTGATGTAATGATGCTGAACATTTTAAGAACTTAATACAGCAGATATACGCACTGGAAACATGAGCTGGATGTGTAAGACTTTAGTGATTAAGTAATTTGAGGAAGCAGGTTTTCACTTTAAATAGTTTATTCAAATAAAAGTCAGATATAAGAAGAGTCACTGTAACACATATTGGATCAATAATAAAAATGGAAAACAAACTTTAAGATGAAGTAACTGAACCAAAAATAAACACAAGTATAACTCACTAAACGATGTTTCACAGCATGATAGCAATCTATTAAAATAAATACCAATTACAAAAACAAAACTATTTCCTTATAATGAGGAAGCCTAAGCTTCACTCACGTTCGAGAATCATTCTCCTACAACTAGAAACTGATTAAACATTAACAATACAGCCTTTTTATAGTAGCGAGATCTCATTAAACATTCAAAACAAACTTTCCAGAACATACTGCGAAACGTCATCGCGATATCGATTAAAGAGTAATCGAACGCTGAATCGAATCGTAAGCAAGTAGATGCGATCTGCAAAAGCTCTGCTTGTGAAAGAAAAATAGACGAATCGATTAACGATCGCAGATGAGCAAAGTGCCGATGTTAGATATGATATTGTTTATGATAGTGAGTGCCGATATGCCGGGGAAAACGAAAGTTTAGCTTTAAGTTACAGTAAATGAAAGATAAAAGGAATTTTTAAATTAAACATAGGCCAAAAGCAAAAGAAAAACGTAAGTAAACGATATTTAAATAATATTTAAATGTTAAAAACATATGTAAAAAATGAAAATAAGAAAACGTAATTTAAACTTAGTACTGATTCTGTATGGATAACTTAATGTCTTTGAGACAAGGAGAAGCTTAACATATTTAATTCCTAACAGGCTTTTTGACAAAATTAAAGTTTTTTCACGGCCTTTTGACTAAAATTGCGTCAACAAAATTAGTCATGTTTTGCGATCTTGAATTTCGTGTTTTTTCGGCGATTCTTCGACAAAATTCGCAGTTTTTTTAACGATCCTTCGACGAAGTTTGCCGTTTGTCCGTGTAATTTACGCGCGTCCGCGGCATCGCTGTATGTTTTTGGTCTGCAGGTGCTCTAAAAAGTCTGACGCCCGTCACATACATTCTGCCACAGGGATTGACATTAGAGGTATGATTATGTATGTTTTTTTTGTATAATTATGTTAAATTGATGATCAATTTTCTCAGATTGCGAGTTTTGGGTTGAAGTATTTCCAGTTGAGGTTTAATTGTTTTGGATCCTTGTCGGAATGCAGAGGACGAAAATATTTCCTGTAGTCCAGCAGCAAGATGGGCAAATTGATTGGATCAGGTTGGCACTAATCGTTTTTGTTGTGGGCCGTGTTGGCTTAGATTTTTTTTTTCTTTTTTACTGCAGGTTGGGTTATGTCATGGGTGCAAGTCTTCAGTTCTGGAGAGATTTTTGATTAATAGTAAATTCTACTTTTATATACTTAATAATAGCAATTTTACTATCAAAAACTTTTAATCACTATCTTTTACTGCAAGATATCAATTTTTAGCCATAATGAGAGGGTAATTCCATATATGACGGAATGACATTTAGAGTTATAGAATTAAGTTGAAGCATTTACCTTGAAACTATTTTCAAATGAAAATTGACTTTTCATTTTGCACATGACTGTTATTGATTAAAAGATTAAAAAATATATATGTAAAAATTTTTTTAGCTATTTTATTTCATTTTTTAGCAATTTCTTGTAGTGTAACGGAATGACATTTTTGCTACCATGACTCTAACCTTGTATTTAAAACTGAAAACTTTTGTGAATTAAAAAGCCATTCAGTTTTTAAACTAATATATATCTTAAATACGATGTATAAGCAATATAAAATTACTAGAGGGCTCAGCCCCCTACTCGCTAATGCTCTCCAACCCCTGTGAATTACGAAGCAATTCACATTGGACCGCTACGCGGTCCCAGTTCGTTTCGATCGCTTGCCCCTTTTCATTTTTGCAGAAATTCTAGCCGAATAAGTACTATCATAAATACACCATAAGATTGACAATTTTTTAAGGTAAAAAAATAATTGAAAACACTGTTCAAAATGCATTTAGTTGGTGCTACCAATGTGCATAAATCATTTAAATACTATGAAAAAAAATCTTGAAAACACAATTAGTTTAAAACTCGTTGCACCTATAATATTGTACAGCATGGCTTAAATTCATTAAAAAAAAAAAAAAACTGTGTTAGGAACAATCATTGTTTAAATTTCGTAAAACTGTTCTAATTGATTATAGATATTTGCAAAAGAAAATATTTTTTACTTCAACAAGACAGCAATAGATGGCAGCAAGTGCAATCTAGACAGTTGATATTTTTATTCTCTCAGATTTCGTGTGAGGGAAATTCATAAATAAATTCTAAATAAGAGTTGAATTCATTTGAAATTAACAATATTACTGATAATTAAAATGAGTTATCATCTCAAACGCTTTGGATTACGCACATGTTATTTTATTTTTAATAATTTTCTAGTTTGAGTTCCACTTGTTTCACTGTTCTTTCGCTGGTTGCCATATTAGAGATTCTGGAAACTATGGTTGTTACCAAACGATAATCTGGAAATTCAGCCTTTTCTGTGCCACATAATAAGAGAAATATATAGATAATTTAGAGCAACCTACCTGTCCTAGGATTGTAGTTATTATAGTTTGACGTGACGAAAAGTTTCTTAAACATTTATTAAACGAAAATTGACTAAACTAATAAATTTTATATATTTTTTAATATCTAGAATGATTATAAGAAATTACACTATCAATGACTGAATGCAAAATTTTAATAATAAACAGCAATGGCGTCTTAAAAAATGCTCCTCCGAAGGTAAAATTCATAATGACGTTATGCAATTAGCAAAGTTCTAGAAGAAAATCAATGTCAAAATTGAGCTAGAGAAAAAATCGTTCAAAGGTTCTCTTTTCATTCAATCAAACAGGTAGGAACAAAAGATCAAACAGAGAAAGACGTTGTCCTGAACTTCAAATCTTGTCCCGACGAAATACACGGGTTGCAAGATTTGGTGTGCTGTCGCACGCTGAAAATATGGTCACCAAGAAGTGGTCAACAGCGTGATTTTGCCTTACTTTTCAGTGATGTCACTGGATCCTAAAAATCCTGGGTCCCAGGGACCCAGGATTTTCAAATATCTGGGTCCCTTTTTTTATAAAAGCGGGTCCCCATTCATAATAATTCAAATTCATATTTTAAAGGAACAAGTTTGCAAGGAAAAGAGAAATGCAATAGTTATTGTTTTGATAATAATTAAAAAATGAATAATTAAAACCTGTATTTCCCAATCAAATATTTCTTTTTTATACTATTAAGAGAAATTTTCTTTGCCCTTTTTTTAATGTAAATGCTTAATTATAAAATAATGATTATTTGAGTGTAGAAGATAACAAGTATCACTAATATTTGCATTTCTTTTAAAGGGGGGAGGACGGATTTATTGAAAAGGACATTTTTATTGGATACTTTTGTTGAGTAAAGGGGCACTTTTAGTTGAATGAATGGATGCTTTGATTAAACTTCCCATTGGATTGCTTGTCTGCATAGATCAGTGTTAGAATCAAACATTTTCTTTGGAAAGGAGTTTCAGGAGTGATTCTGAATAAAAAAAATATTTTCTGAAATTCACAGCAAATTTTCTGAAAAGTTACGTTACAGCAGAAAAGGGGAGGGGGATCCTCTCTCAGCACTATTTTTGTTGTTGTAGGTCAGATTAACTAACTTTTTATTCGAGTCAATTTCAGGCTGAGTGAATTTTGCATTTTTTCCTTGGCCTTTGGACGATATTTGCGTTTTTTCAGAAATCCTTTGACGAAATTTGACGTTTTTTTAAAATAATCCGACGAAATTTATCTCTTTTTTCGAGATTCTTCGACGAAATTTGCCATTTTTTTTAGATTCTTCGACGAAATTTGCTGTTTTTTCGAGATTCTTCGACGTCATTTGCCGTTTTTTCGAGATTCTTCGACGTCATTTGCCGTTTTTTCGAGATTCTTCGACGTCATTTGCCCTTTTTTTGGAGATTCTTCGACGTCATTTGCCGTTTTTTCGAGATTCTTCGACGTCATTTGCCGTTTTTTCCGAGATTCTTCGACGAAATTTGCCGTTTTTCCCGAGATTCTTCGACGAAATTTGCCGTTTTTCCCGAGATTCTTCGACGAAATTTGCCGTTTTTCCCGAGATTCTTCGACGAAATTTGCCGTTTTTTCCGAGATTCTTCGACGAAATTTGCCTTTTTTTCCGAGATTCTTCGACGAAATTTGCCGTTTTTTCCGAGATTCTTCGACGAAATTTGCCGTTTTTTCCGAGATTCTTCGACGTCATTTGCCGTTTTTTCCGAGATTCTTCGACGAAATTTGCCGTTTTTTCCGAGATTCTTCGACGAAATTTGCCGTTTTTTCCGAGATTCTTCGACGAAATTTGCCGTTTTTTCCGAGATTCTTCGACGAAATTTGCCGTTTTTTCCGAGATTCTTCGACGAAATTTGCCGTTTTTTCCGAGATTCTTCGACGTCATTTGCCGTTTTTTCCGAGATTCTTCGACGTCATTTGCCGTTTTTTCCGAGATTCTTCGACGTCATTTGCCGTTTTTTCCGAGATTCTTCGACGTCATTTGCCGTTTTTTCCGAGATTCTTCGACGTCATTTGCCGTTTTTTCCGAGATTCTTCGACGTCATTTGCCGTTTTTTCCGAGATTCTTCGACGTCATTTGCCGTTTTTTCCGAGATTCTTCGACGTCATTTGCCGTTTTTTCCGAGATTCTTCGACGTCATTTGCCGTTTTTTCCGAGATTCTTCGACGAAATTTGCCGTTTTTTCCGAGATTCTTCGACGAAATTTGCCGTTTTTTCCGAAATTCTTCGACGAAATTTGCCGTTTTTTCCGAGATTCTTCGACGAAATTTGCCATTTTTTTGAGATTCTTCGACGAAATTTGCCGTCGGATTGACAGATTTCGCGATTCTTCGAAGAATTTACGCGTCCCATGGGATGCGTAAGAACTATTTTTTTGCGTCCCAACTCCAATTTTTCACTTAATTTACGCGCTATAGCGCGTCCGCGGCATCCGTACTTTTCTGTAAAATATAGTAATAATGCTCAAAATTTAATTTCTATTAACTAATGAATGTTTATTTTCCAGTTCCTGGGATTTGGAGCCTTTTCAAGAGATCGCTGAAATTCCATTTTTAGTAGATTACAACATAGAAAGCTTAGTAGAAAGGTAAACTTTCAGTTTTATTTTGTATTTTAATCAGATATTATATGTCGGATCAGACTTTCATGCTTGGAAGATAGGAAAATAATTGAAAACTAAATCCCTGTTTTATAACTGGAACTGTTCCAACTAGGGTTGGGCAGTGTCTTAATTTGAATATATCAAGCATATTATATCTGATATATCAATTAAAGATGCATCAAATATTTTTTTTTTGGCCTGTTCGGCCACACTTCCAAATATTTAGTTTGGTTAAATATTTGGTTTGGCGTGTGTGTGAAGGTATTTATTTTTGTTGTTAATGTAAGGTTTTTACATTGGTGCATTTTTATTGAACTATTAATTCAGGTTTGTATTTAAAAAATTGATCTTTTTTGTCTTAAACTACCAAATTAATGAACAGATGGTGACAAATCTGAGAACAGTTGGGAATTTTGTAAAAATATCGCAAAGTGAAGGAAACTGACAAGATTCATTTTTCACCTTGCCACCAACATTAATTCATTGCAAAAAGGTGCTATCATAACTGATATTAACCATTAATGAACTAACAAAAGTAGTTTCCTGTTTTGACTGATTAACCAATGACTTTTAACCAATTAAAAAAAACTAGTTAGGTTATTATTCATTTTAATTTATGTAAAAAGATTTGGCTTGGTACTATTTTAGCTGACAGAGCAGAAAATTGACTTAAAGCATGTTTTGAGTCCCATTTTGCATAATTGTGTAAGTTAAAAATGTATTAGAGCAGGGATCTGTTTAGAAAAATTTTGGGTCCTGTAAAGGAACCTTCACAAATATTTTCACCTTAAAACAAGACCCTTCATGAAATTCTTTGTCTTAAAATGAAACCTTTCGGAACACTTTTCCATCTCTAAACTTTTTCCATGAATTTAATCTTTTTAAAACAAAATCTGTTCTATCATTAGACAGATGATGTCTTTAAACAATCTATTATCGAGCCATTTTATACATAAAAAGCTTGTTAACCCTATCATTATATCCTATCAAAACATGCCATGTTGTTGCCTAGGACAAATATGCTATCTATTTTTCAAATAAAAAAAAACAAGTACCACATATATTTGTATAGTTTAATTTTTACCGTGTGTTACAAACATTATGATATGAGATGTTACTGGCTGAAACTACTCAGTGAGTGATAAAATTTTTTGACAACTTGTTGAAAGTGCTTGGGGTCCGCATGGATCCCAGGTCATAGTGATAGGGTTAAAAATAGTTAAAAAGGAACCTGGATATAACAATAAGTCAAATTCATAAAATTATCTAGATTTTTCACAACTTAACTAAAACAGGACCCTGCGAGAAAAGTCTGGACAGACCCCTGTAGAGAATAGAGAGAATGGATAAATTTTGGTTCAGTATATTGTCATCCGAGTTAAGACCTTATCTTGTGATGATGCAGTACACTTGTTATTAATATGACCATTGTTATGCCATGACAATTTTTCCCTATTAATGTTATGAGCATTGTTTATGGGGATAACATAAAATAAGAAACTGGTTGCAACAAGAATTTATTTCTGTGTTTGCTCAAAACCAAACCCTGTCAAGTCTTTCAAAATAGAATATTATTAATTTCAAACAGAAGATTGTATTGTTTAAAATATTGTTATTTGATCTATTTCATTTCTGATACTATATTTTTTTTCCCTTACAGTGATTCTTTGCAGTTTGATAGCTTTTCCAATCAAAATGAATCAAGTAATCATTCATCAGATTATGATAGCAATAGCAATTTTTTTGATGATATTGATGAACTTATACCCATAGCAGATTCTTTTATCTCAGAAATTCTTGAAGACGATTACACAGGTAAAACAGGTACCTTTTGTAGAATGTATATTGTTTTCAGTTTGATAGCTTTTCCAATCAAAATGAATTAAGTAGTCACTTATCAGATTATGATAGCAATTTTTTCGAAGATATTGATAAATTTCTACCCCATAGCCGATTCTTTTATCTCAGAAATTCTTGAAGATAATTACACAGGTAAACATTTTAATTCTTTTTGTAGAATGCATAAATAATAGCCTGAATAAATAGAATGCCTAATTAGTAGGGGAGGGGGGAACTAGAATTTCTTAAGAAAGATCGCAGAATAAACGCGAATTTCAATTAAAAAAATCATGAAAAAACCCCTAAAATTTCATCCAAAAATCAAGGAAAAAAGATAATTTCGTCTAAGAATCGCGGGGGAAAAAAGCGAATTCTGTCAAAAGATTGCGAAAAAACGTGGGATTTTGTCAATAAATCGTGCAAATAAGGCGAATTTCATGAAAGAATCTTAAAAAAATGCATGTTTTGTCAAAATATCATGGAAAAAACGCAAATTTCGACAAAGAAGTTTGAAAAAAAAAAACCTTTCAGAAGTTTTTCTGTGAGCTTGAGAATTTTTTTTAAATTCATAATCACCCCTGCTTCCTGCCTCTTGTTCTCTAGGTTCACCGAGAACATCCAAAAGAGAGAGAAGAGCATTCATTCTGGTTAGGCTCAATGATCCAGGAACTCAAAATTCTAATTAATACAATTGCAGTAAGCATAAGCTGTCAAAACGGTTTGTAATATGAAGTCGGTTATTGCCCAAATTTAAATGCGCTCTGCAACAAACAACACAAGCACATGGAACAAGGGCTGAATTCATTGGAATGATGGGAATATTCTTTGGCAGTGTACCACATGTGCCTGACTAGCACAAAAATACTGTTATTACATACTGGTAATGTTAAAAATATTGCAAATGCCCCTAAAATTTTCCTAAAATTTGGGAAAAAATTCCTAAAATTCCTCCCTAAAATTTTGAAAAATCCTAGTGCTAGCCCTGGGTGAATCACAAGCGACATGTCTGGAAAGTTTATGGGTGAGGAGGGAAGAACATTGAGAAGATATTCTTGACATTCGTTGTAATCCCCTCCTGCAAAAGGGCAAGTTGAACAGTTAGACGATGAGAACACAATGTTTGTTTAAAATCAGGCCCTAAACATGCTGTTGCTTCAACACTGGCAAGAAAAAAAAATCTATGGATGAGCCCGACTTATGCTCCAACTGTGCGGGCAGGAACTCATGTTACTGAGCATTGAATAAGCTAGGCTCTACTGTATTTCAGAAACTAAGGCTCATGTAAAAATAGTAGGCAGATTTAAGGACGATGACCTAATGTAATAGTACTAATTTGGGATACTCAACAAGTAGAGTGGAGTGAAGGGTAAAGTAAAAAATATATCTAAGGGTAGAGAAGGGCCAAGGGGAATAAAGTATGGGCAAGCTGTGATAATGGAAAAAGAGGAAGGTGATAAAAGAAGAGTGAGAGGTGAAAAAGAGAAAATCTTTTAAGTGGAGGAAGAGCAACTGAAAACAGCTGGAAGATGTTGGGAAAATGCCGAAAAAGGAAAGGGGTCCCTGTAGAAAATGTTTATGCATGCAACTGAAAGATAAATCAACTGTGGGCAACAATCTAGTGTGACAACACCAGACGAAGCTAGAGAGAAAAGAAAGAAAAATAACAATCCAAATCCGGAACTGTATCCTAAAAGCCCCTATAGAACTGAATAACTTAAACCACTAATGTCTCCTAGAAAAAAAAGATTGGAAAAGCCAATACACTTCATTGAGAAATTATAACTTAAATCAGAAACTCTGTAAGTATGAAATCTCCACTGTCAAAACTGAATGCCAAATCTATGCTCGATGTAATTTTATGAGCTGCATCCCAGGAGGGAAAGGGGGTGTGAATAAGTTAACAAAGTCTGAGGAAATGACACAAACCGATTGTGACTACTGACTCTAATGGCTTCATAAATTACCATCCAGATATTTTGATAAGCTTGTATCATCAGTGATGAAACTAAGTGAAGGTTGTGTGAGGCTGTGAAGGTCCACCTTATTATTATTATTATTTTTTTTGGTGAGCTTTGTACCATGTCTGCATTTAAAAAATAGAAAGTCAATCTCAGATATCTCTTTAAAAGAATTTATTTTAAAGAATTTTAGTATTCTTTTAGATGTAAACCAAATAAATATAGTAAGTTAAACATAAAAGTTAATGTAAAAAAAGTTTATAACAATTTTAGCATGCTTCTGATCACATCTTGTATGAATATTTTGCCTTTTTTTTAAGCCTTGATGAAGAATTTTGTTTGTGTATGAATTAAAATTGGCTTATAGTCTTTCATTAATGTTCTTTTCAATCATAAGTTTAGTGTACCATGGAAGTATAACCATGAGTTTAATTTAGAGTCCTGTATCAGATCGGGTTACCCGCTTTTTTTTAGTCATACCCGACCCGATCCATGGGTCAGGTTGTCGCTATATTTTTTTTGTTATAGTTCCAGGGTTCATACTCATCAGGGGAAACCTGGGAATCAGGAGATAAATTTTGTGTCTTAAAAATCGGGATTTTCCAAAAAATGCCAAAAACCTGGGAAAATTTGGCAAAACATAGGCTACTCTGGGAAATGAGGGCACTTGCTGCTATTCGCATGCTTTGTGATGTCATAATGCAATGGAAGTAAGATACACCTTCAAACCTCGGGAGATATCGAATCATAAACTAGCCACGCCTTCTAACATCAGACGACATCCATTGAGATACCAGTTTTTTTTGGGGGGGGGGGGGGGGGGCAATACGTACTAAGTTTTAAAAAAATGTCGTTAATTGTCAACATAGGGAAAATTATTCATCCTGGAAAATACATCAGGTGATTTTTTGGGGAAATGAGTATGAACACTGAGTTCGGTTCGGGTTAACTTCTACTTTTTTGCTGTACCATGTCTGCATTTAAAAAATAGAAAGTCAATCTCAGTTCGGGTCGGGTTGACCCGCTTTTACAAAAAATGTCCACAATAATTTTTCAGGTTAAAAGTATATATACAACCAGACCTCCATAATGGACATTCCGAAAAGCAGATACCTATTTAGCGAACATTTTTTCAATTCCTAACACTTAATATTCGTACGCTTGGAGTGGGCACCTCCAAATCTACGCACACATAGCATGTGTATGTGTGCATAAACTATCACAAATATTTGTTTTTGTGTGTATTATAAACGAAATGTTGGTAATGTTTTTCATATTCTGAGAAAAGAAAAAATGGATCTTAAATGTGCCGTAAATAAAGAATAATCTATTACATTTCTTATACATTTTATTTTTGAATATATACAATTAAATTGAATATATACTCATTCATATTCAAATACGTATTCATTTTCATCTGAAACATAGTTCTAGTCACACTTTTTGGGAAAATCCCAACAAACCGACTTGTAGAAAACCTAAATATAACCTGGAAGAATTATTCTAGGGTGATCCTGACACATAGAAAGAAATTAGTCACTCGGACCTGAAAATAAAATATCGAAATAACCCGACCCGATGCAGAACTGTATTCAATGATCTCAAAGTGTCTGCTATTCAGTAGCTGATTTTGTAGGGTTTAATCCGTTTAATGTTTTTATATGCTGTACATATGATAAAAAGAAAAGAAACTAAAGTCAATACAATTTGTTTAATCAAAAGAATACAAGGTACAGCTAGAAAAGGTGAAACATTTTGCATTATTCAATGAATTGTTACATTACAGCAAGCAATTGCAATTTTTAACAGAATTCTGTTATCAGAATGAGTTATAATTGGGTGAAAAATCTGTTTTAATTTCATATTGGTTAATTGTACTTTTTATTATATATTCTTTTTCTTTTTCTCATTTTTAAATAGCACTTCCTACAGTGTCCTAAATAACAATTCCTACAGTTTAAAAATTTTTGAATTTACAAAAATTGTCTTTAAAATGTGCACAATAAATTAAATTTTGAATAAGTTAATTTTAAAAATTATGATTATATGCTCAAGATGCATGTTCATATATATATATATATATATGTATATGTATGAGTGTATATGTGTGTCTTCGGCTAATTGTGAAATCTGGCTGTTTGTAAAGAGCCAGGCTAATTGGAGACTAATCTCCCTTTTTCCAATCAGCCTGATGTTTTTCAGGCTTGCAAAGAGCCTAGAGAGCTTTAGGCTAATTGAAAAATGACCACTTGTTTCTCAATCAGCCTGATTTTGAGAAATTGTTTGGCCAAACATTGTGTTGCACTCGACCCGAACGTGACAAAAGAAAAATCCATCAATCATCCCGATCTGAACACGACAAAATAATTTCCGTCGACACGCAACGGCAACCAGACCTGAACCATGAAATTCCATTTGAAGTTAACCCGTATCCAAAAAGATTTCTATTGGGCCACAAACAAATACGAACACAAAATAATTTCTGTTGACACCGAACTCGATCTGAACCTGAAAATTCCATTTGAAGTCAACTTAAAACCAAAAATTTCTATCTAAATGCAAACCGATCCGAAAAGAACAAAATAATTTCTGTCGGCATGTTCGTATTGTTTTACAGTTTGATGGAACCTTTTTGGGTTCAGGTTGATTTCAATTGGAATTTTGTCAATGGAAATTATTTTGTCCAATCGGTTTGCAGTTTAATGGAACTTTTACTTGGATTTGGGTTGACTTCAAATTTAATAAGTTCGGGTAGTGTTGTGTGTCGACAGAAATTTTGTCCAGGTTGGATTAGTTTGCGGTTCAATAAAACTTTTGGATTCAGGTTGACTTATATTGAATTTTTAGGTTCAGATCGGGTTCTGTGCCGACAGAAATTGTTTTTTCATGTTTGTATCAGTTTGCTTTTTGATAGAACATTTTTTGAGTTCAGATTGAATTTAAAATGGAATTTTCAGGGTTGGGTTGTGTGTCACGGAAATTATTTTGTCATGTTCAGATCGGGGTATGGTTCAGTGTAATTTTTTTGAATCAGTTTTGGGTCAGGTTTCAGGTTGATTGCAATTAGAATTTTCAAGCTCGGGCTGTGTACAACACAATATTTCGACGAACATCTGGCCAAAATCAGGCTGATTGAGAAAAAAGTCATTTTTCAATTAGCCTAACGCTATCTATGCTTTTTGCAATAAGCCTGAAAAACATCAGGCTGATTGGAGACAAGAAGATGGTTCTCCAATTAGTCCAGCTCTTTGTAAGCAGCCTAGGCAATTATTTTCCCGGCTTTACGGGATTTTACAGTATCATCTATTGGAGACTATATTTAAATTTATTGTGTTTTAACTTTTAAGCGTTATGTTTTAGTGTATTATTCCTATTTTATTATTAGTTATATTGTCATAATTTTTTTTTTTTTTTTTTTTTTTTACATATCTCGAAAATCCGGAATTGCCGAGATTTTGCCGATTCTGGATTTTCAAGGTTCAACCAGGGGTGATTCTGGTCCTAATTTTCCGAAAAATTAAGGCAGTGATTTCTGAAAATTAAAAAAAATATCTGTCATAAATCCGAAAATTCGGACATAAAATGTATCTGTATTTCGGCAAATGATGGCCGAAAAAAATCAATCTCGTCGTTCGTTCGAAGAAAAGTCGCCAATTTTGTCAAAGGATCACGGGAAAAACGGGACTTTCGTCAGAGAATCTCGAAAAAACGGCAAATTTCGTCAAAAACATTGTGAAAAATGACAAATTTCGTTAAATGATCGTGAAAAAACGGCAAATTTTGTCAACAGATCGCTGGTAAAACGGGACTTTTGTCAGAAAATCGCGAAAAACTGGCAAATTTCGTCAAAAACATTGCAAAAAAGGCAAATTTTGTCAAAAATGTTGTGAAAAACGGCAAATTTCGTCAAAAGATCGTGAAAAACGGCAAATTTCGTCAAAAGATCGTGAAAAAGCGGCATATTTCATCAAAAACATTGCGAAAAACAGCAAATTTCGTCAAAAGATTGCGAAAAAACGGAAATTTTTGTCAGAAAACCGCAAACTTTATCAACAAATCTCGGAAAACCGCAAATTTCGTCAAAAAAAACACAAATTTTATCAACAGATCTTGAAAAAAACTGCAAATTTCGTCAAAAGATCGTGAAAAAACACAAATTTTGTCAAAGGTATGCAAAAAAAAAAAGCGGCGGGATTACATCCCCCCCCCCCCCCCTCTGTTAACTTTACAGAAAATTTGCTGTTAATTTCAGAATTTTTTTTTTACT
This sequence comes from Maratus michaelseni, assembly GCA_963931845.1. Classification (NCBI taxonomy): domain Eukaryota; kingdom Metazoa; phylum Arthropoda; class Arachnida; order Araneae; family Salticidae; genus Maratus; species Maratus michaelseni. The sequence continues at coordinate 254,534,157 of OZ007599.1, forward strand.
CAGAATCACCCCTGGGTTCAACTGTACCACTGTACTATTGCTTTTTAGGAGTTTATTAACATTAAAAATTTTAATCTGCTCCAAAAACAGCTTTTATTGCTACAAAATTAGATTTTTGCTGCTACAAAACCAGATTTTTACTGCTCCAAAAATGGATTTTACTGCTACAAAATAAGATTTTTGCTGCTCCAAATCTGCTACAAATAGCTTTAATGCACTTTCATCCCTGTTTGATGAAATATGCCGTATTTTCGAGATCCTTTGACGAAATATGCCGTATTTTCGAGATCCTTTGACGAAATATGCCGTATTTTCGAGATCCTTTGACGAAATATGCCGTATTTTCGAGATCCTTTGACGAAATATGCCGTATTTTCGATATCCTTTGACGAAATATGCCGTATTTTCGATATCCTTTGACGAAATATGCCGTATTTTTGATATCCTTTGACGAAATATGCCGTATTTTCGAGATCCTTTGACGAAATATGCCGTATTTTTGATATCCCTTTGACGAAATATGCCGTTTTTCGAAATCCTTCGACGAAATATGTCATTTTTTTCCCCGAGATCCTTCGACAGAATCTGTTTTTTTGCGATCCTACGACGAAATTGGCCGTTTTTCCCTGCTCCTTCAAAGACATTAGCACTTTTTTTTCACGAACCTTGGACGAAATTGGTATTGTTTTCTGCAGCCATTTGACGAATTTTTTTTTTTCCGCGGCCCTTCGGCAAACTTTGCATTTTTCCACGATTCTTCAACGAAACTCGTTTTTTTTTTTTTTACGGTCTTTTGACGAAATTAACATTTTTCTGCGGCCCTTTGACGAATTTTTTTTCGTGACCTGTCAACGAAATTAGCCATTTCCGTGATCCTTGATGAATTTCGCGTTTTTTCCTTGGCCTTCGGACGAAATTCGCGTTTTTTCTGCAATCCTTCGACTAATTTGCCTTTTTCAGAGGTCCTTCGACAAAATGCCATTTTTTTCCGCGATCCTTCGACAGAATTCGCCGACTTTTTCGAGATACTTTTACAGAATTCGCCGTATTTTCGTGATCCTTCGACAGAATTCGCCGTATTTTCGTGATCCTTCGACAGAATTCGCCGTATTTTCATGATCCTTCGACAGAATTCGCCGTATTTTTGTGATCCTTCGACAGAGTTCGCTGTATTTTTGCGATCCTTCGACAGAATTTGCCGTATTTTCGCGATCCTTTGACAGAATTTGCCGTATTTTCGCAATCCTTCGACAGAATTCGCCGTATTTTCGCGATCCTTCGACAGAATTCGCCGTATTTTCGCGATCCTTCGACAGAATTCGCTGTATTTTCGCGATCCTTCGACAAATGTTGCCATTTTCTCGATCCTTCGACAAATTTTGCCGTTTTTTCAGGATCCTCCGACGTTTTGTCTACGTGGACATGGTGTGTCATTCGGAGAGGAAGTCTGGGTGGAGAATTCAAAATATTTTCAGTTTTTGCCACATCTCAAAGTCAAAACATGCGTTGTGTGTGCTTGGAGGAGGGGGGGGGGGACAAGTCAAAATATTTTCAGTCCTGGCCACATTTCAAACTTGCACCCATAACATATATATATACACACACACACACACACACACACACAGAGGGATGTTACCCCTAAGCTTATTTCATGTGTGCATCAGTAGTTCTTTCTTACACACAACTACTGTTTCAGTACTCGGCTGACTAGTATATGGGTGAGAACTCTGCCAAAGTACTACTCATTATACCACTAAAAATTATGTTTGTAATCTATTAAATGCACCACATTGCTCCAATGACCCAGTAGCAGAAAAAGTGCAGCATGGCAACAGATGCTCCAGATTATTTTAGACATTACACATTAATCTAACAGCTTAAAGAAAAATGTTAGGCCTAAAAAAATTGCAATTTTTTTTCTCTGTTTAAAATATTATTTTTAGATTTTCTTTGTAAGTGCAAATTTTGGTTATTTTATGAATGACTCCTATTTTCTATGATAGTAAGCTTGGTCTGGCATTATTGGATCACAGACAAAGCTTGGTTTGCTGCAGATTGACACAGGAAGTTCTGCTATTGGATCCATTGATATAAAATTAATATTTTAAAAAGAATATCAATTTACTCAGGTGCTGCCAACACAAGGAAATGACATATTAGAAAAATCTGTCCCCTAATCCAATAAAATAAATTCTATGCTGCATTCTTTACCTTATATTTAGAAAGGATGTGTATCCCAACTGATGCAATCCAGTATGCAAACAGGATTACTAGTAATATTTCAGATGAAAAAGAAGTGGTTTTTCGATGAATTTTGTGAAGATGAATGTAGTAAAGTAGTAATATATCTGATGATGAAAGATTCAAATTAATGTTCATCTCTGTGATCGATAAAATCCTTTCTGAATTAAGAAGCAGATTTAAGCAAGTCAATATCTTAGTTGTATATTTGGTTTTCTCAAAGAGAAGTATTTCCAAAATATTCAAAAGAAAACATGCACAGCTGAAGATTAAGCAAATATTTATTGAAAAGATATAGCTAAAGATTAACTACTTCTGGGAGTCAAGAACATCATTGAAGCTGCATCTAAAATAAAATAAAGCTCTGCTATTGATCTACTAATAGTATATATGTGTGGTGACTAGGCCTGGGCTTTAAATAGATTGAAAATAAAATATTGATTTAAAGCTAACATCGGCTATCAGATTTATCTGTTTATTCTTCTGTAAAATTCTGGAATTCCACTTTACTCTGATGTATCTATTCCAATTCTTGCATTTGATTTAAATCCCTTATGCTTTTTATATTTTCATCAATTTGATAGTAAATGGAATGTTATATCTTTAAAAATTTGTTCAGCAGTAGTATTTTCCTTACAATTTCTTTAGCAATAAACCAGGGGTGATTTTGGTCCGAAAATTCCAAAAAATTAAGGCAATGATTTCCGAAAATGAAAAAAAATATCGGTCATAAATCCAAAAATTCGGACATAAAATGTATCCGTATTTCGGCAACTGATCGCCGAAAAATATCAATCTCGTCATTCGTTCGAAGAAAAGTCGCCAATTTTGCCAAAGGGTCGCGGGTAAAACGTGACTTTTGTCAGAAAATCGCGAAAAAACAGCAAATTTCATCAAAAACATTGCAAAAAACGGCAAATTTTGTCAAAAAACGGCAAATTTCATCAAAAACATGCGAAAAAGGCAAATTTCGTCAAATGATCGCGAAAAAAACGGCAAATTTTGTCAACAGATCGCGGATAAAACGTGACTTTCGTCAAAAAATTGCGAAAAAACATCAAATTTCGTCAAAAACATTGCGAAAAACATCAAATTTCGTCAAAAACATTGCGAAAAACATCAAATTTCGTCAAAAACATTGCGAAAAACTGCAAATTTCGTCAAAAACATTGCGAAAAACTGCAAATTTCGTCAAATGATCACGAAAAACTGCAAATTTTGTCAACAGATTGCGGATAAAACGTGACTTTCATCAAAAAATCGTCAAATTTCGTCAAAAATATTGCGAAAAACGGCGAATTTCGTCAAATGATCGCGAAAAAACGGCAAATTTTGTCAACAGATTGCAGGAAAAACTTGACTTTCGTCAGAGAATCGCGAAAAACTGGCAAATTTCGTCCAAAACATTGCAAAAAAAAACCGGAAAATTTCGTCAAAAGATCGCGAAAAAAAGGCAAATTTTGTCAATAGATCACGAAAAACGGCAAATTTCGTTAAAAAACTGCAAATTTTATCAACAGATCTCGAAAAAAAACTGCAAATTTCATCAAAAGATCGCGAAAAAACGCAAATTTCGTCAAAGGGACTCAAAAAAAAAAAAGTGGCCGGAGTGAATTTGCTGTGAATTTCAGAATTTTTAACTCAGAATCACCCCTGCAATAAACTTATCATAAATATCTTATCTGATTGCCCTCTGAGTTTTTGTTATTCTAAACTAAAAGCAAATTACTTGCACTACTATAAAAAATTACACTTTTCTTTTAAAGGTTACGAGTGGTCATTCCTACAAGATGTTGAAAATCATTCAATACCTGTTCAAAGTACATCAACTACTGTAAGAGATTCACCTAAGAAAGCAGAAAAGACATTAGACAGCTTAAGTAGAAAAACATGGTAATTTTTAGTTATAACTATCTTTTTATTTTATAGCTTTGTTTTTCTAATCGAGTTTGGTTCTCAATTTCTGTGCCAGTTGATTTGTAAGAAGTAACCATTTTATTTAAAGGGTATAAGATGTCTAAAAAATAACATGCAACAGATTTTGATTGAATGAATTATAAATGAACATAATTACTATTGCACTCTATCGCTGAATGTCTCTTCAATTTCGAATGAAGTGCCTAATTGTAAAAATGTTTCTGAAACATACAAAAATTCAACAGAAAAAAAAAAACTGGGCAAAAGTTTCAGAAACAAATAAATTATTTTATCAAAGTCCATATGATTTGGAAGAAATATCCTTTTTATTTAAAGAGTAGGGTGTAAAAAAAAAAAATCTGATTTTTTTATTTAAATCAGATTGATCCCCCCCCCCCCCCCCCCTTGTGTTTACAGGATAGCTACCAAGAATTGTAGGTTTCCAAAACAATAATCCCCTAATTGCTAACATAATCTGTTTCTGTGCTTTAACCCTTTCGCCCTGGATTATAAATGCAGGCCTGCCACTGGCAACTATTTTTATATTCTGTTCATACCACTATTTTCAAAAGGTAAAGTTTGTGGTAGATTTCTTTTCCATATGTAGACAAAAAATGTTTAAAAATTTTATTTAGAGAAATGGGTATAAATCTAATTAAAAAGTCGCCAGTGCAAATTGTTGCTGGGACATATTTGCCCATTCAGGACGAAAGGGTTAATACATAAAATAATTATTAGATAGTAATTACACAAATTGTAAAAATTTCAAATTAGTAATTTCATTAGTTGGTGGATACAATAACGTAAAGTTTCACATTGTAATAATTAGTAAAACTATATTTGTACTTCTGATATTTACATTTATTAAAATTATTAATTGTATTAATATTAAATTGTTAACACTGCTTAAAATTAATAATTATTAACCAATTAACTCTAAGAAAATATACATTTTTATGCTTTAATTACTAAAATGATAATTAATTTAGTTATCATTCTAGAAAGTAAAATCGATAGGGTGCTAATTCCAGAAAGGCATTATTTTCTGCAGAAATATAGTAATGTGTTTAGTATAGGTGAAAACTGGGAATTTGGGCTAGTAGCCAGTGGCCAGTAGACTGTTTCATTAGTGGCCACTTTTTAAAGTGGCTGACTATGTTGTTTCAAACTTTCTTGATATCTAGATAAACTATAATCGTCGTATATAAACATATTTTTCTCTAATCAGAGTTTTATACCAGCCAGCTATTCATGATAAGAATTGGGAAGGAGTCCAAATTCAGGAAAATTTCCTTAAAATCAGTATCACATTAATTTTTTTAAGAATATATTTAGGGATCATTTGTATATGTTCATAAACACAATTATTAATCAAATTACTATTGCTTTCTTTATATAAAAACATAACAGAAGAATTGGTGGGGAATTTTTTTTTTTTACAAATGTACAATTTTTTAAGAATAAAATATACCTAGGAATTTTTTTTTTAATCACACGAGTAAAAAAGTTTAAATATGTTATACATGGGCTTGTTTTAAATACATAAATAAAATTCTAAATATATTTTATATTTAAAAAACTTTATATTTTCAAATTTTCCCACTTAAAAAATTAATCTTATTTCTTAAGTATTCTTTTTAAATACAGTATAGGATCTATTATCTGGTGTCTCAATATCTAGAACGTTCTAAAAACCAGAATGCTGAACGATCCAAAACCAAAAATTAGTAAAAGCTTTCATTTAAAAAAATTTGCAGAGATTTGGGTTTTTTTTTCTTCTGCATCTTATTGAAGAGTTAACATTGCTTTATGATTCGATATTTTAGATATTTTTTACTTTTCTCTTACATCTCAAGGTACTGTAAAATCCTGTTAAGGTGGTCAAATCATTCCATGGAAAAAGATAAGGGGCCCTTACAATGGAATAACTCCACTAATCTGATAAGTGACAAACAATTCCCTATATTGCGATTAGCTGTCATTGCCAACCCACGGGTACAGGGACAACATTTGTGAACATTCACACATGTTTCTGCTGCTACCTATTGCACCTAAATCCCTCCTTTTTTTTTTTTCAAAAAATTGAATCTGTCACAATTCACACAATGCATTATTTACTCTCTGGGTGCTGATTAAGCTGAAATGCTGAGGCAAAGTGTTAACGTGCAGGGGGAGAGCAGAAGCGTATAGTTAAAAATATTACACACAGGAGGCTAAGGATGTAAAAGAGTTTTGTCAATGTTAAAAAAACAAAAAAAAACATGGTGATTGCTTTTTCCAGTAATTTGGAAAAAAAGTTATTTTTGGAAATAGATGAAGATTGAGACTGCTATAAACAACGGTTCGTTATATCCATAATACAGAAGTTTGTTATATCCATTAAAAATAGGTAATTTGTAATAGTTCATGGACACACACACGTGTTAAATGTGTGTATTTTGAGGTATTCACTATTCAGGGGTAAAAGGGTACAAATATGTGTTCAGAATTGAAAAACTGTTCGTTATGAAGGGGTCTGCTTTTTTTTTTTTTTTTTTTTTTTTTTTTTTTTTTTTTTTTTTTGAGCGTCATTATGGAGGTTTTATTGTATATAGACTTACAATATGAAAAAATATTTTGGACACTCTTGGAAAATCAGTTCAACCCGACCCAAACTGTGGGTCAGGTCTGGTTTTTGTAAAAGGTGACCCAATGCAGGGACTTCCATTCCTTCTTATAAATAAATATTTTTCATATGTTTTTCTCTTTCTGAACTTGCATACTTTAAAACAGTTTTATGATCTTATAGGCTTTTACATGCAGATTTTTAATTTTTACAGAGCTATCAAAATGTTTTGTAATGGCAAATTTCATTGTTAAATTTTATATGTGTATAGATAAATGCTTTATTTGACAAAGACATTCAATTGAAAAAAAAAAAAAATTATATTTTTTTCCCCCTCTCTTCAATTGTAACTGGTGCATTTAAAATACTTTTTAAACTGTGATTAATAAAATTTATTTTGTTAAACTGCTATGCAGGTAGTTAAATGGTCACTATGCTTGTTTTCTTTATTGCTCTGACACATATTTTTTGTATAAAATTAAGGTCATTGAAGTATTTTCTTTGTTTTTAAATGTAGGTCTAAGATGTCAGCAGAAGAACAGCTTGAAACTTTACACTCACTTTCAAAAATTGTCACTTGTATGGGTATAAAAGAACAGATTAAAATTATAAAAATCATAGATCCTACAGTATCGATATCACCAAATGACACAGAGTTTCAATTAGGTAAAATCTTTCTTCCTTGTGTGCTGCTTGTTTCAATTTGTTTTAAATATTGTATGTAATTAGAGTGATATATTTTCTTTTACTAAATTTAATTTCTTTTAAATTAGAAAAGTGTGTAATAATTTAGGTTTGAAATTAGTTTATTACATTTAAAATTATTCAAAGGTGTTTATCAGCCTTTTTACTAGATTAGCAATATAGCTATGCAATATAACAAATAGTTCCTTAACATTCACAAAGAAATATCTCATGAACGAAAACCACACAAATGTTAATTCTTCCTTTTTGGGGAAAAAAGGGTAATGTTCCATGAAATTCTAGTTACAACGATAGAGCATTTAATGAACAAAGAAATGTTTATTAACAATAAGCGCATAAGTAACTTGAATTGACGTATTGAATACATAAACAAATACACAAATTTATTTGTTGGATAATTCAAAATATTTTGTAATTTTTTGTTTGACAAAAAACATGTCTTTTCTAAATTTCATGATTCTAACAGGCACTTTCTGCTATTTGTAGCCTATCAAAATTTTTTTATATTTTTGGAGAAGTAGAAAACTTTTTACTCGTTTTGCTGAGAGAGGTGTAAGCCTAAGTAGAAGTTTGCTAATTTCAGAAAATAATGCTCATAAATATGCAGAAATTCACATTCAACCTGTCTCTTTCTGAAATCATAATGTGCATGTGGGTGAGTGTGCTAAACAGGATTTTTTGTAATGCAAATTAATCTGCGAGGTGATTTAAAAAATATAATAGCATGTAAATGATAACAGCACCTTTTTTACATCTCGCAACAGTATTGTTCATTTTAAATGAATAGGATAAAGGTATAGTCCGTAGATGAGGAAATGTCAGTTCGACCTCCCTCTCCGGAGACTAGTCTATTTCGAAGAAGGCAGAATGGGTTGTGAGGAAAGGATAAAAAAAATTGCCAAGTACCTCTCCCAGTATTGCTTTGCGCTCGCCTCGACCACTGAGCCCTACTATAAATTTAATTCTGTTGTGGAGCTCAGTGGCCTCGACAGATACCTGTTTTTTCTTTCATCGATAAGCCGTAATACAGTCAAAACTCATCTCAAAGTAGAGAACGATGCGGCTTGAATAGTACCTGACCCGAACCCGAAAATTCAAATTGAAGTCATAAAAAAAATAATGGTCAATATATGGGTCAATGAAAAATTAATTTTTATTGACCCAAAACCTAAAATGAAAGAAAAATAATGCCAATTTTAACTCAGTTCTGAAAATTAATTATTAGTCTAAAATATACAAAACTGCAATCTATAAATTACCTTTACATCTGGAAAAATATTCTGACGTTTATTTTTTAAAGAAATGGATAAACCAAATCCCAACCCGAAAAATTTTCACTGTTCTGCACAGGTTGGATTATCCGAAAATTCTATTTGAAGTCGAAACACAAAAAAAATTTCGTTGACCCAACCCGAAATCAAAGTTAAAAGAAAGTTATTCCCTCTCCCTTTTTTTTTAACGTAACTATGGAATAAAGTCAACAATTGTATTTCTAATATCAGTTTTATCATTTATTAAAAAATAATAAATACTCATTCATATTCAAATACTATGTAGTTTTGAATTTGAAAAAAAATTTTCTGAATTGCCTTTTGAAAAGTCAAGTTAACCCGAAACAATTATATTCAACCCGGACCATAGAAACTTAATGAAGCTCATAATTTGAAACTATAAATCTAGATAATACTTCTAATTTCTCTTACAATGTATGTCATATTTTGCATATATTGTTATTCTAAAAAAAAAAGAAAGAAAGAAAAAGATTGAGTCTTCATATCTCAAATCTTTTTATATATTTACCCTACTCTTCCATTGAAAATCGGGATGTAAAAATTTATTATGCTACAGGATTTGTTAGGCAAAGAACGTCCATATTTTTTTCATTAATATTCTGAATCTTTTATTATTATTTTCTTAACTGTGAAGTTAATTTACTAAAAAATGTTATTACAACAAAACTGAAACAAAATCTTACAAACTAAGAGCATTCATAAAAATTAGAACCACATAATTAGCAAAAACAGCTCTGCTAGCAAAAGGGGGTAAAAAGCGACAAAGCTTTAAATATGGCAAACTAAACTTTCCCACGGAGACAGTTTGACTGTTCGAGAGCTAATAGACTCGTCCCCTACTACATCATGAATGATTGACAGGCGCCATTTCCTGAACGACGAACATTATCTTGCCACCCACTTCAAACACTACAGCTACAGAATATATCAGATTATCACTTCTGTCCTGTAACATTCATCTCTGTCTGAGTTGATACTTAAAATTTGATGGATAGATATTTCACACAGCAAAGAAAATATCTTTGACACTGTTACATTCCGAAAAACAAACTGAATGAAAAAAAAATTGAAAGAAACACTTGTGAATGTTAAGTTTTCTGCATTTCTGTGTTCATTAAGTGTCTTTTCTATGCACTGGAAAACACCCGCTCGCTAATGTTAATCCTATGGGGCCTTATTTTTCTAATATCTCGTTTGCAATTCAATATTTTAAAACTATTTGTTTTGCATCAGATAGCAGAAATCAATCAAAGATACTTTCACTTTCGGAACTGGTTTCAACAGCTGACTCTTGCCCGGGCCTGTAATACTATTTTTAAAAAATCCAATTTTTATTATTTTATAAACCCGATTTTGTACGAAATTATATTTTAAAATGAAAAATTCATGAAAAAATATTGATATTTAGTGATAAAAGCGCTCATTTTCTTGTTTTTACCTAGGGTTGTTTCATAGTTTAAAAATAAAAAGTTCTTTTTGTCCGAACTCTTTGAAATATTTATTGGTGATAAATAAAACAGTCTTGCAGCTCATGTAAAAATTTCCTGAAAAAAATATCTAGTTGTAAAAGAAATGTTTTCTTCTCGCTCTTTTGTTTGTTTTCGTGTCGGCTCCTTTAACATAGCAATAAGAAAATAGTTATCATCCGAACTCTGACATTTCAGTCGGTTATAAATATAACTATCCAAGCTCTCTTTAAAATGTTGCAAAAAAATATGCATATTTAGTAGTGAAAACATGAGTTCTTTAAAAAAGCTTCAGCTTTCAACCTCGGGGCAAAAATATATTAGAAAGTCTATGCTTTCAATCCCATCTAGGCTAAACAGGTGAGTGTTAATCATTCAGGTTTCCCGTTTCTGAGGGTAGAAGCCTTCAAAAAAACTTTGAAGCAGCGCAAAGAGACAATTTTCATGTGGATTTGACGAAATGCGCTTTTCGTTTTAAATATATAGATAGTTCACAAAATTCATGCATAAATGTTGTGCAAAATGTCGTAAATTTTACTTTCACATGTAATTTCCTCCTTTTTGATATTTTCATCCCGGAGGAGCAAAAAACATTCTAAAATTAAGATTTTTGTGGTACTGAAGGAGCTAGAAACTTGAAATTTGGCATGGTAGTTACTTATACAATGTGAATGCTCTTTAAGAACGGTTTCTAAAACTAAAAAATCAAAGAAGGGTGCAATGTGTGAAAAGCGTTCTAAAAACATTCTAAATTACAATTTCTATGAAATTTTTAAGGATAAAGACATGAAATTTGACCTGGCTGCTATTTTTAACTGTACTCCACTCACACGAAAACAACTACTCTCTAATGTTAATCCTATGGGCGAAAATTTTTAAAATCTCATTTGCATTTCAGTATTTTTTAATTATTTTTTTTTGCATTGGATAGCTGATGTCTCTCTATACTGGCCATTTTTTACTTTTTCAATTTTGCAGGTTTTGTAATGAGGACAAATTCACTTTCAAAACCGGTTCAGAAAATAAAAATATCTTAATAAAAAAAATATAAAAAAAAACTTGTAAACAAAATCGAAAAAGTAAAAAAAACCCTCGATTGTAAAGATTGAACCCAGCTGTCCGATGCAAAAATTTTTAAATATTGAAATGTAATCAAGATATTTTAAAAATTCTCTCATAGAATTAACATTAGTAAGCAAGTGTTTTCATGTGAGTGAAGTAGTCCCTTAAGACGCAAATGCATGCACAGAAGAGTTTTTAAATTTGAAACTTTAAAGGCTGCAGGTGAAAAAACTTTCTAGATTATGATTTTTGTGATACTGAAGGGACTAGAAGCTATCAATTTGGCATGACAATTACTTTTAAGACACAAATGTTTGCTACAAATAATTTTTTTTTTAAATGTGAAATTTAAAAGAATGAAATGGGCAGAAATAATTCTAAAAAGTTCTAAATTACGATTTCTATAGAAGTGTTAGGGATAGAAACTCTAAATTTGACATGGCTGTTACTGTTAAGTCATAAAGGCTCTCACAGAACAGTTTTAAAGAAAATTCAAAATTTAAAAGGGTGAAATGTGCAAAAACTGTTGTAAATTATGATTTATGGAATTGTTAAGAGTAGAAACTTGAAATTTGACATGACTGCCACTTTTAAGGTGTAAATGCACACACAGGAGTTTTTAATTTCGAACTTTGAGAGGGATCAGGAGTGAAAAACATTATGATTTCTGTGATACTAAAAAGACTAAAAATTTTGCATGGTAGTTCTATAATATGTAAATGCTCGCTACAACTGATTTCTTTAAAAAAATTGAAATTTAAAAGTGCGAAATAGGCAGAAATCGTTCTAAAAGCATTCTAAACTAAGATTTCTATGGAATTGTTAAGGATAGAAACTTGAAATTTGACATGGCCATTACTTTTAAGATTCAAATATACACACAGAAGAATTTTAAAAATTACAAAATTAAGTGTGAAATGAGCAGAAATAGTTCTAGAAACATTCTAAATTAAGATTTTAATGGAATTGCTAGGGATAGAAACTCTAAATTTGACATGGCTGCAGGGTTGTTTGATTTAAATCAGCTTGATTTAAATCGTGATTTAAATCATGATTAAAATCAAATGATTTTTTTAAAAAAATCTTTGATTTAAATCAGTTTTTTTAACATTCATATTTACTGGCTGAATAAGGATCAAATTCCTCATTCATGTTAAAATAAAAGTTAAAATCATTCATTTCAGATTAAAAATTACCTTTTAATAACATTAAATAAAACTTTTTTAGATTAAAAACACGATTATATTATGAAAGTAAATGCAACACTGCATTAAAAATATTATCTATCCATAGTACATTCTCCAAAACTACTGATAAATACTTACTACTTTTTAAAGTTTTTTGTCTTAGTCACTTCCATTTTTTGAAAGCAAGATGCTGAAGCTAAAGCTATTTAATATAATAGTATTTTCGGTGGAGAGTCACTGTCTCTAAAGCAAATTATACATAATTCACAAGTTTTTTTTTTTACATTTATCTGCAAATTACAATATCCCATATGTTGATGTTTATGTATTGATCATATAATGTGATCAATACATGAACTAATTATAACATAAATATTTGGACTGTTTGTCTAACATAAAATTAATTCCAGTTTCATGTTTCTTCTATAATTGAAAATACTTTAATCCCTGTAACTGATCCCTTTCCTCTTTCTTTTCCTAGAATTCATTGCTTATTGCAATGGAAAAAAAATAAGAAATGTTATTGTACTAAGCTAAGCACTAAGCAGTCATTCGTATTGTCAAGTAAGCAAGATTGTTTTCTAAAATTGACCATGGCTGAGTAAGGGGAGGGGGCAATAACACTGATAATTGATAGCTTCACACTTCTAGTTATAGGATTACCTTGCATTTGGTGCCTTAGAATAGTATAGTGTGAATTTGACTAATGATGAAAAAAAGAAAGCCTTATTTTTTGCTAAAGACAAATGCAGTTCACATTTTATATATGTGATAATGAAATTTCAAGGAAAATCTGATCCTTTTTCTAAATTTTTATTTGATAAAGACATCGTAACAAAGATTTCTCCCTTAGACTGGTGGAAAACACACTTTGATTCAGAAATTTGTGTATCAGATGGTGAGGGGAGTGTAAAGAAAGCCATAGAGCAACTGTTTACAGCAACAGCTACTTCTTCCTCCGTGGAACGGATTTTTTCAACATATGGTTTAGTTCAATCTAAACTTAGAAATAAATTAGGAAATGATAAAGCAGCCAAATTGGTGTTCTTATACAAAACCTTAAATGCATAAATAGTTAAAAATGTTAATATAATTGCATATATGTAAATAATTACAAAATAAAAACCAGATTTTGTAAAAGATTGAATTGTAATCTAATATTAAATTATTATTTTATATTAATGATTTAAACAATTATCTGTTTATAGATATTCACCAATGTTAAACTGTTTCTATTTAATATTTTGTCACAACTTAAAAATTATAGAATTGTTCTTGCATGATGCATAATAAATATATACCCATATGCATTTAGCATTCTTTGTTGTATTTATTATATGTTGTTATATAAAATCTGTGTTATTTGGAGTAATACACAAAAGAAAATTTTAATAACTGTAAAATTAAATAGAAATTTATGTAACACACATATTTATATGTATAACAATTTCATATTAGAATGTTTTAAATTTTAAATGAATCATCTAAATTTGTTTGCAACAATTTTAAATTTAAGTTATTTTTAATTCTTATCTAGAAAATGTAATGAAATTAATAGAAATATGTAAATCTATACAGGAAATATAAATAAATATGTGCAGAGTACACAAATAATATTATACTAAATAAATATTTAAAAAAATCAAAAAAATCCGATTTAAATCAAAAAAATCTGATTTAAATCAAAAAAATCCGATTTTTTTGATTTTTTAAAAAAAATCACGATTTTTAACAACCCTGCATGGCTGCTACTTTTAAGTACAAATACACACACAGAAGTCCTTTTTTAAAAATCCAAGTTTAAGGTTGCTCATCAGTAAACTTCTGATTCCCCGTGCTAATGTTATTCCTATGGGCGTAGAATGCATTTGTATTTTTAAAATATCTCTTCGGAAAATTGATATTTTTAACTTCTGTTTTCTTTGTACTGTTCTTAAAGAGTGTCTCCTTTTTCTTAGTTGTCAATTTTTTTCTAAAATATATACTGAATTTTATATGAAATGTTAAAATGTTATTCAGTTTCGCTAAGATTTTAACACAAAAATATAAATTAAGCACATAGTTTAGAAATATTTTGATAACTAAGGAAAAAAACATTCTTTAAGAACAGTACACAGAAAACAGAAGTTAAAAATATTAATTTCCTGGGGAGATATTTTAAAAATACGAATGCATCCTACGCCCATAGGATGCATTAGAGAGGGGAATCGGGAAGTTTACTGACGAGCAGCCTTAAGTCTATTTAATATTGTTGTAATTTAACATTTTCCAACTCATAATTAACTCATACTATGCTGCAAAAGCGAAGGTAAATAATAGTGAATTAAAGTTTAAATTTAAGTAAAGGTTTTTCCTTCTTTAAATAGATATATTTTAGTGTCATATACAATATTTAGTGTTTTGTAAGCATATATTTTTCAAATGTGTAATACATACCAGAAATATGCTTTATAATTTGACTGCCCCTAAAACTTTGTGAAAACATTCCTAAAATTCCTCCTTAAAATTTTACAAAGTCTTACTTTCCCTGCATAATATAACATTCTCTTTCACTTCCTTTAACTTTAAATTATTACGAAAGAAAATTGCAGTGCACTTTGGTATCTTTTAGAGATTACATATTAGATATGGTCACAATTGGGCTTTCGTTTTATTTTTATATTTTATGTTACTGGCAAACTTCATGTTTAGTAAAAATATTTTGTTTTTTTTGTTTCAGACATTTCACGTTTAAATGATGCAAAGCTTAAGAGGATACAAGATTTAGTACGGAAACATAAATATTCCTTGTCCAATTCTAAGAAATTGAAAAACTCCTCGAAGCTTTCACAACAGAAGGCATCTCATCCAAGCAAAATATTTTCCAGAAGAACAAATCCAAAAACAAAAAGAAAGCAAAGAGTGAGTCACTGCACCTAGAAAATGAGCATTTATATTAATAATACATAATTAAATGCTCATTTATAATTCATTTTATTAATAATAAATATTAATATTTTTCTGTTTATGCAATATTTAGTTATACAGATGTGTTATAGTCTATTTCGATATAGATGGATTTCGTTTTATATTGTTTTTTTAATTTCCCCTCCTTCCTTAATGATATAATATTATTCTAAATTATTTACCTCTATAAAATAACAGTAAAAATGTTTATTTAGTAACCAAATAATCTTACCTGTTGTCTCTGAGTTCCAGTATTTGCTTTTCTGTCTGTCCTTTTCATATTCTGAAATAGTATAAATGTCATCTCCATAACTGACAAGTACTCAAAAATTTTTCGTAGTTTCTCTGAAATTTTAAATTTATTCTGGAAAGCTAAAAAATCCGATTTTTAATTTTTTTTTTTCCTTTTATCCAAATTTTCAAGGTACTCTTCAATTTTTCACAGGAGTCTTCAGTGTTTTCTTTTTGTAATCCTGATCTCCTGATTTTATGTTTTAATATTCTCTTGTCTTTTACTTGATATATATAAATTTCCTTCAGAAAAAAAAAAAAAAGTTTACATTTTAATTCCAATAGTGCAATGCTGATTCTCCTTAATTTTCAGCCTGATTTTTACTTATATGCTTTTTAGTTTATTTCTTACAAATTTTCAGTATTAAAGAAATTTAGCCTTTGACAACAATCTATTTTCTAATTCTTTCCCATGACTTCCTGTATCTTTCTTCATCCAACATTAAGGATGGCATGTATGCTATGCTATAATTAATTACTTCATTAAAATCTTAAGATTAAAAATAAAACCTCAGGCTATTTCAAATGCATTTATTTCACAATTCTTATGTAGGAGGTTTTCTCACCTTCAATTGCAATGTAGAAGTTGGTGGTAAAATTGGTTATTATTAAATTCCCTAAATTTAATTTTTTTTTTTTGCATTAAGTAAAAAATTAATGTTTCCTAGCACTAATTTAATAATAGCATTAAAAATGTTGAAAATAAGTTTTTAGAAATATTTTGAAAAATATTTTTTGAAGGAGTTTAAACCTACTGTTATCATTACTTTTAAACAAAATTCAGTTACCAAGTTTTTTAACACATAAAACTTATTGTGAAGGAAGGTTTATTTTATGTTTTATTAATAAAATAAAATGTTAAAACCATTCACTAAACATGATGTAAAGAATTGTAGGGTAAAAAAAGACTAAATCTTCATATAACTTTTGTTTTGTTATTTTGATATAATTTATGAAATTTATTTTTTAAATTGCAGAATATGAAACAATGGTTCTTCGTATTTTAATATTCTGTATTCTATACTTTGCTCTTTGTGGCATGTCCTTCTAATTTTTTAAACTTATGGTTGATATCATTTGAAATCTTTCCTTGAATGGGTACTTTGGTTCTGGTGACTAGTAAACAATATTTCATAGTTTTGTGTATCTTTTGAATAAGTAATCAATTGGATGGTCTAAAAAATAGTAGACAAAAATTTAAAATTAAAGGTTTCTGTAATTTTAAAGCAGTGATATATAATGCATACTTTAATAACCATTTCAAATAGTTAAAAACATTTTTTATAACAACCAGTCTGTTTTATAAATAGTGTCAATTTCAGTATTAAACAATGCTGTATTAATTTTTATTATTGCTTGTTTTCATTCTCATAGTTTTAGAAAATTTTATACTACCTCTTCTTTTACTAACTGATAATTTGTTCTCAGTTTTACATATGTTCTTCTGAATACAAATATTTAGGAAAGTCTGAATGATAAAACATGAAAAAATTATTTCTGTTGGGTTTCCCATTTATTGTATGTCTTCTTTTTTTAGAAACAAAAAACATGCCCAGGTGAAGATACTCGCCAGAAACGTAAATTAGAGTTGCATGGTCAAAAAGAAATTCAAAGTGGACTTTTTGTATATGAAAAAGTTATCAAATTAAGTAATCCACTAGAAGAAGATGAAGATGTTAACATATTAGAGTGATTCTATTGCTGCTGTATTTTATTACAAAAAATCTAAAGTTTGCCAATTCTTTTTTTACCATACATATGAATTTTATTTTGTAATAAAATATTTCATTTGTATAATAGAATGTCCACTGGATTCTTTTAGTTGAAGCATTACTTCAATACTTAATACTTACATAAAATGTTCTTTTTCTGACTATTTTGAATAGTCTAGAAACAACAATCTGTGTTAGTTTTAATTGTATATTTCTCATAAATTTGTTTTATTTCTAATTCTTAAGTGCCTTCCACTACTCTGAATTTATTCTTGGACATTCACCAATACCTGCTACTGCTAGAATTACTTTTTTCATTAAATTTGTTTCTTAGATTTATAAAATTATACATAGTGATAAGGGTATGTATTCTTAAGTGAATGTTTTAAGTTTATTTTGAATGAATTGTCTGCTATATTTAATGTCTATAAAACTAGATTTTTTTTTTTCCCTCTCTAGGTTTGAAAAATTTAAGATCATTAAATAATTTAATGCTTATGTTGCTTATTTATTGCATCCTTTATATAAATTATAGCCAATTTATATTTTATTGCATTTTGGTTACAATATATTTATGAAACACTGAACAAGAATCCATTATACAGACATGTTATTGTTCTGCAGAAATGTGGATTTCTGTTTTTACCACAATTTTGACTGCTTCTGAGACAAGCGCAAATTTGTATTAAAATTCTTGCATGGTGGTTAGAAAGGGAGAAAGTTGTGATTTTCCTCAATCTGTCATTAAAGTTAGCAATTTGTTTGATTTTTATCAATTGGTTATAAAGTAAAACTATTTTTATCGATCAGTCATAAAAGATATAGTTATTTTCCTCGATCAGCTACAATAGACTGCAATTTTAATGATTGATAAAAAGTATTTTAAAATGAACAATCGCTCATAAAAAATCTCAATTTCTGTCAATCATTGAAGGAAGAATCATAATTTTCATAGTTCATTGAAGAAAACTAATTTTCATCATTCATTATTGTCATTGATCAGCACAGAAAAAAAAAAATCAGTATCATTAAAGAAAAATCATTTTTGTCGATCAGTGAAGAAAATAATTGAGAATTTTATTGATCAATAAAATAAAAATAGTTTTGTCAACTTAGTCAAAAATTACAATTTTTCATGTTTCAATCCTTCTCCATCCAAAATATGAAGTCGTCATTTATGTTAAACATATTTTATTAAAATGTAAAATGGGAAAACCACACCATATTTCTTGCAAAATGAATGATTTGAATTTGTGCTGCTAAAGTTACTCCTCTATGCTCGGACCGAGACCCTGGTTGTCTTGAGGCAGAGGAGGTCAAAAAGACCTCTCCTCTTCAAACCTGGCACCTGCTAGGGTATCCCTGTGTATCAGACAGTGCGGGAACACCTCACAGACTCCTGTTTTAACATTCTAATGGGTTGAACGACACACTGAGGAGTGCCGTCTGGGTATCGAAAGGTTTGTCTCCTTAAGGAGGAGACACAACAGTAAATGATCCTACCACAGGTTCACCTACCTTGTTACAACTTTTACTTCCTCTAAATAAAGTTCGGTCATCTTTCCAGCACACCGCTGCGAGCACCAGTTCAAAGACCTCACTAAATCATTCAGTTAGCTACGCAATCTCTTTCTCAATCTTTTATTTATGTATAAAATAAAGATCTGCATGAATTAGAGTAGTGATAAAACTCAGTTTTAGCATTTGTTTGAAATTGTGCAGCATATGGAATTTATTGCATTAAATTAAATTGGCTTGGCTATATTAAAATGTACATAAGAGTATATGTATGTATCATTAAACAAAAAAGAAATCATAACTACTGTAATAAAATTACATATACTGTTCATATATTTATGAAAATATCCAAACCAACTTAGCTTATTATATATGCATACTTGACATTTTTGTACACTTTTATAACCATAGTGTTTTGACTTCAGCTTCTTTCCCTCCCGGAGCATTAACATACCTGATTATAGTTCATATGAGTCTCATATCTGTTATAAAATTAATAGTTTATCTCCTTTTTTCAATTTTGTTCAATGATGAACAATGCAATAAGATAAATTCTTATGTTAAAACCATTCACTAGAAGTTAATGATAATTCATAAATCTTGCTTAGAGAGGGTAGATTTTGTTAAGCTTTGGCCAATTTTGGCTATATTGGGCTTCAGGGAGGACTTTTGAAGGGAAAGTTACTCGAATTATCGTTCTCTTATAAAACCTTACACAGTCGCCCTGTCCAGACTGCACTGGCATGCCAATTATTGTAGCTAAAACTTACTTTAAACTGAGGCTTATCTTTGTAAAAGACAAATTTTTAATATATTTTGCAGGTGAAAGTAAAGTTCATGAAATTCAGTGGTTTCACATTTAATTTTAGTTTTAAATGCTTAGTTATTAATTATTCAAAGTAATTTGAATTCATTAACAAAAATTATTTAGCTGTATCCACATCATATTCACATGTTCTGTGTTATTTATTTGTGTGTTGTTAATAAATTTAGATGAATCCAGTGGGTTTTCTGTTTTAAAAACATAGCAGTGAAAATATATTGGCTTGTGATTAATCTGGGTTGCTTAAAAGAAAATCATCTCAAATCTTATTTTCATGAATTGTTATACTCGATTTCCAATGTAGATTGAAACTTTTAGTTTCCAATTATGTAAATAAATTTATATTTAAGTTTTCTTTTGCATTAGTGATTCTTACATGTGTTTGAAATTTCTGAACTCTCAATGTATTCAATGTCTTGGCTGATAGTTAACCTCTTGTGAATCAATCATGAATGTGACTCGAGATTGATGCAGAAAAAAAACTGGTTAAATAATCGTTTAAAGTACTATAATTTTTTTCGCTTAAATTAAACCACAAGGTGTTAAGGGAAGAAAAGATTAAAGTATTCCATTTTACATCTGTATCTGGGTTAAAAACTAGAAGGAAATAATCAGCTATCAATGCTACCTAATAATTTTTATGTAGTTGTCAAAATGTTCTACTTAGGCGGCATTTTGTAATTATTTATTTTGCGTATTGTATGCTTAGAAACAGTTACTGTAAAATTCTGTTAATCCTCACCCCCTATCAATTGTCCTCCCCCACCCCCACGTATTGCAAACAAATTAGAAAATTTCGAAAAAACTGAAGAAAGTCCTCTACCCAAAAAAATTCTACCACATACGTCTACCACAAGGTCAAGGTTTTTTTTTCGTGCATTAGAAAGTCGTTCGATTCTAAGCATAATATCACCAACCAGAAGGGTTACAGATTAACGTTTAGCTTACAGGAAAATAAATCCATATATAGCCTTTCACTACGGGAGAAATCTGTACATTTCACTCCCCTCCCTTAATGATTATTCTCGGCAGGTGATGCGCGTATAGTTTCAATCGTTAGACACATGTGTTAATCATTAGAGGTCGTGGGAGAGCTGGGGAATTTTTTCCTTTCCCTACCTGTTAACAAGACAGAAGTATTTCTTCGTTTGTAAATAAGTTTTAAGGGGTATACTGTGATTAAAATTATCTTTTTCTGTGCAGTAAATGTCGTTAAATTCAACTGATTACGCTTCGCAGTAATTGAGTATAAATCGATATTTTTTAGTTACTGAAATTGTATGCTAATACAAATCTTATTTTAAAATATGGTGATGTAAATTATATATTCTTTAGATAAGCATTATTTTTTTGTTATCGCGATTCAGATTATAACGAAAACAAAAAACAAATTTCAAGCGAGAAAATGTAGAAATAAATATTAGGAATCGGTAAACAATATACTAGCGAATGATAAGGTGTTACCTAATGGAATCAGTGTTATCAGTTGGACCTTCTTTTTTTTAATATACTTACACACAGTATTTATGAATAGGATTATAATTTAATCTGTAAATAAATCAAATGAATATTACTATTAGGAAATAGTGGCAGATATATGAATATAAAAACGCATCCAATTGGCATGACTGAATGAAATATGTATAATAAAATTCAGCAAATTTTGTTGAAGAAATATTCATTATGTATAGTTAAGTTTATAACTTATTGTTCTCTTTTAACTTTCTCCTGAAAATTAATATTTTTTAAATGTTATCTTTTAATCATAGGTCCCTTATTTTCTTTACTTTACAAGTTTTAAATCGTAAAATTAGATTTAAAAATGTTATACTACAAAATCTCTTATGCTGTCAAATAATCTAAAATGCTGTATATTTTGAAAAGAGAAATATTACTTGCTTGGTCTGAAAAAGGCGGACTGTTTCTGTCGAAACACGTGCTCTATTAACAATTAAAATTTTCCGTTTAGGGTTAGATCGGTAGTATAGATAGTTTTTTTTTTTTTTTTTTTTTTTCCCTCCCAGGTTTCACTAATACATAACATTTACATAAAAGTGAAACATATCGGCTAAGACAGAGGACTCTCTTAAGCACAATATATTTAGTTTCTTTGCCATTAAGCCTTTATTTGTTTTAAATTCATATGTTATATATGCATATATATATATATATATATATATATATAATATGAGAGAGAGTGAGACCTGCTAATACAGAATCCGTAGCTTACAGGGTTTATAGTTTTAAACGGCAAAACACAATTTGTTCAACACAGTGCCAAGAACAGCTTTTTTTTAAACTCGAGCAAACATGGATTTTGACGCCCTCCTCCCTTTTTCTCTGCAAAGAGAAATATGCTAAGTTTCTAATAACCAACTTATTTAAAATATGTAATCACAAATTATATAATATTGAAACACGTAATCAGCTTTGTCAGATAGTCATTCATTTAAAACCTGTGAAAACTGACTCAAAATGAAAATTGAATATTCCGCTTTATATAGGTTTCCGTCTTACCCGGTATAATTGTCTTTCTGTTGGGACCAAGTAATTTTTTCATTTAAGACAAGATTATATTAAAATATTTCATTTTCCCAGATTTTACTCTAGTTGTAGTATTACAAATTATTACAATTGAGGCGTTTAAAGTCATAGTGGTATGACTCACATGGTCTTAAGAACTCAAAAACCAGGTTTTATTGCAGACATACAACGAATTTCAATTCCTTAAAATATGTCCTTGTGCTATAATCTACAACAATTTCTTGGAACTATGACTCATATTGTTCTTACTATTTATAGATTGAGATGTCTAGATACTTTCCTGAACCTAACTCTAATATTCAAAATGATGTGTGAATCACAACAACAAAAAGACTATGAAGGCTGGTTCTCAAATCCAAATGAGCTACTTTCTGATACATTTCTGAATTCATTTACGTTCGGAAACTCATCAAATTGTCAATTGTTCTTATTCAGAAACTATGTAATCGAATGGCATTTTTCACTTTTTGGTAAAGACAGAAATTTCTTTCATAAAATACAGTCAAAGTTGGTAATGTGAACCGAATTTCCGGACGAGACATTGCGGGAAAGGAGAAAATGTGGTCGTCATGAGACAACAATCGTTTATAATTCGATAACTAATTTATTTAAAAAAATGGTAAATGCTATTAGATTTCAACTCAGGCCTGCTGATATTTTGCATTTACGTTTAAAAATGAATCAGAAAGTTTCACGTTGTTCAGCAGGGAATGTGAAAACTGCCTTAAATTTTTACGTTTTAGTTAGTGAATTTCCCACCCCTTAGTATTTCGTGTCCCGGGCAACTGCCCAACCGTGCAGTTTCCGCGGTCGAATCGATGTAAAAAAAGAAATTGTAATAAATAATAATATTTTTAAAAAAATTCGTGGCTTTTTTTAGTTACCGCCTAGGGCGAAAAAACACTTACAAATGTCAAAAGGATGATAATATTTTTGTGCTGCGCAAAAACATTAGTTTTATATGATTAATTTTAAACTAAGAAATGTTTCAAAATTAATTGTCTATTTATTTAAACATTAATATATAATCATTTGATTTTTTTCAGTTCAATAAATAAAGTTTCCTAAATAATTTTAAGATATCTAGTATGTTATTGTCAATAAAAAAAGAAAACACAACACTTAATATTCTAAGAACAAAAACTTAATCGAAATCATCGACACTAAAATATTTTATTGAAAATAAATAATTTATTATCATGTTGCAAACATGAACTATCTTCAACAAATGTGGAAAAAGTGGGGTAAAAATAGCTTCAAGACGTCAATCAGTACAGAATGTTTACTTTCTGTATTGCAGAAATTTTCCTGCGTTCCCTTAAGATAGCTAATATCATCCCTACGTAATTCCCCTTCTCCAATACGCAGTCAGACCCTTGTAGAGCTTAACGCTGTTGATTACTTCCTGCACGCCATGCTTGAGGGGTGGAAATTTTCGGGATAACGGTAATCCCAACCCCGTAGTTTTCAGCATCCCTTTTCTTGGGATTACGGTAATCTCCCCGTAAGCAAAAGGTTAACCTAGATTTATAACCAGTTTTTCGACTCCCAAGCAGTGTAGTCAGATATTTTTTCATATTTTTCACGTGCAAACACAAAAGTAACATAAACAAAATGCAGCTGTTGCCAATCTGAAAAAACAACATAAACAAACATTCGTTTAGCTGTTTATTTAAATTCATGCAGATATGAAGATAATAAAAATATTGATAACAGAAGTTTCTCATTAAATAACAGGTCAATTGAAAAGTCCCCGGCCTGTCACAGATGGCGCTACTAGACTTAAATCCACATGTTTTTTAGTTAGCCCTAACCCTCAAAAGATGCATGTATAAATTTGACAGCTGTCTGATCTTTAGTTTGTGAATTACAGCATTTTGAGTGAAGGAACTTTTGTTATTGTGAAAAAAATGGATAAAAAGGAATTTCGTGTGTTGATAAAATATTGCTTTTTGAAGGGAAAAAATACAGTTGAAGCAAAAACTTGGCTTGATGCCGAGTTTCCGGACACTGCCCCAGGAAAATCAACCATCAAAGATTGGTATGCTAAGTTTAGACATGGTGAAATGAGCACCGAAGACGGTGAACGCAGTGGATGCCCAAAAGAGGTTGTTACCGACGAAAACATTAAAAAAATCCACAAAATGATTTTGAATGACCGTAAATTGAAATTGAATGAAATAGCAGACAACTCTAAAGATATCAACTGAACGTGTACATCATATCATTCACGAATATTTGGGTATGAGAAAGCTCTGTGCAAAGTGGGTGCTGCGCAAACTCACTTTTGACCAAAAACGACGAGTTGATGATTTGGAGCAGTTTTTGAAGATGATCAAGTGTAATAAACCCGAGTTTTTGCCTCGATATGTGACAATGGATGAAACATGGCTCCATCATTTCACTCCGAAGTCCAATCGGCGGTCATCCGAGTGGACTGCACACAATGAACCCGCTCCAAAGCGTGGGAAAACGTAACAGTCTGCTGGCAAGGTTATGGCGTCTGTATTTTGGGATGCGCATGGAATAATTTTCATTGACTACCTTGAAAAAGGAAGGACCATCAACAGTGACTATTATATAGTGTTATTGGACTGTTTGAAGGACGAAATCGCCGAAAACGGCCGCATTTGAAGAAAAAGAAAGTGCTGCTTCACCAAGACAATGCACCATGTCACAGGTCAGTGAAAACGATGGCAAAAATCCATGAATTGGGCTTCGAATTGCTTCCTCACCCACCGTATTCTCCAGATCTGGCCCCCAGCTATTATTTCCTGTTCTCAGATCTCAAAAGAATGCTCGCTGGGAAGAAATTTTCGTTGAATGAAGAGGTGATCGCCGAAAAAGGCTTATTTTGAAGCCAAGAACAAATCATATTACAAAAATGGTATCGAAAAGTTGGAGGGTCGCTATAATCAGTGTATCACCCTTGAAGGGAATTATGTTGAATAAAAAAAACTAATTTTGCCAAAAAAATGTGTTTTACTATGGTAGGCCGGGGACTTTTCGATTGACATGTTAAGTTAAATGTGCTGATTGAAAAAAAAATTTTTTTTCAAAGAATTTATAGTTTTATTTAATGTTATGAAAACTAAGCACAAAAAAAATCAGATTTCATTGATCTGCAGATGGGGCCAAATTCGAAATTGTGCTATTTTTTTTCGATGGTAGCTGTAGTATTTTTCCTTTAAAAATCTAGCAACACTGACTCCGAGAGTCTCAGCTGAATTCATTTACTATATTTTTCATGTTATAACTGTTTTTTGTGATTTGTATTATTTATTTCATATTTATATATCAGAAATCACAATTTAAAAAATATATCGTACGGTTATTAATTTTCTTAATTTACATCAGATGGTGGCACTGTGTTAAATGTTATGTTTAGAATATATTTTAGGACATTTTCAATTGAATTTTCTCATTGTTTTTTAATTATTTTAAATTGTCAAGTTCCTTTCCTTTTTCTATTACCATATTAATGACAGATATTAGTATTATTTTTTATCTAAATGAGTTTTTGTTAAAACTTCTGGAATTTTCTATAATCCGAAATCGCCGTTGCTTGTGAAGTTATACAGTCTTTCTATTTTGTATAGTCATTACAGTACATAATGTTTTCTTCTTTCCTCAATTTATTCAAAAATGCATATTTTGCGATGATTGGCAATTGGCATACCCCCTAACCCCTCCCATACATGTTACATATCCTTTTAATCCCGTGTAAATGCATCCCTCTGATTATTTTAAGATTTTTCATTGCGTCTGAGAGGGTAGATTAACGGAATTTTACAGTAGTGTAATGCGTTTTAAACCAAAACATCTTAAAATTCATTTAAAAAAAGATTTTTTTTCTTGTGTGCCTTGTTCAATTTTATTTTACACTAGCTAACCTGCCCGGTGTTGCCCGGGCCTGAAATAATAACAATCTGTTCTTTTTGACTGAAATCTGTAAGTCGAATGAGCCAAACCCCGTCATAATCGGGGCCTATAGAACCAGATATACTCCTGTAGTTCCACCTTCCTCCACCAGGGAGTGCAATCTTATTTGGAAGAGGCGTTTTCAGAACACTCCCAACCAAATTTCCTAGTAGAATTGAAATTTAACCACGGGTAAACATTGACAAAATAGCAGAAATTGCGAAAGTGGGTTACGTAAATGATAGTTTTCGAAAGGGTTAATGTAGATATTTTTTAAAACCCAACAGTGTGTTTAGAAGAAAATGAATGTGTCTATGATCTGAAGTCTACTGTTTGTCCGTATTTGCATTTCCCGAGTCTGCCTATTTTTAAACCTGGGCCGAAAAGCGTGTGAATCAGTTTTGTAAATGAATTTTTTTTCGGATGGTTAAAACTAAAATTTTTCAAAACATGCCAGATTTTAAAAAGCAAAGGGATATAGATTAGGCGTGGTATTATTAGTTTTTGGTATGTTGTTTATAAATGCAGATTCAAATTTTTAAAGATAGGAGAAATCATTAAAAATGCGAAATTGACTAACAGTAAAAAACCTTTTCAAAAGGGTTAATGTCACATTTTTTTTTTAAACTAAAGGTTTCTGCCTAAACCCGATAGAACGTAGATGTCTTTAGGTGTGTTTGGTTATTTTAGAAAGTCGATGCCAGATTTTATATATCACAGAAAATCGGAATTTGCAAAAGTGAGTCCTGCGTGTAAATTTTTTTCGAAGGGTTAATATTCTAATTTTTCAAAAACAAAAACAGATGTTAAAACAGGAATAAGTGTAGATATTGTCTGGTATTTTTAGTTATTCGTACCTTTCAATGAAATGCCGATGCAAATTTTTCAAAATCTCAAAACTGCATACAGAAAATACATTTTTTCGAAGGGTTAATTTTTGTATATTTTTTAAAACCAAAGGTGGTTTTGAAAAGGACAAAGTCAGCTCTTTAATTTGGTGACCTTTGTTTTTCCGTATCTCTTGTAGTCCGGTGGATGAAGCGCTCAGAAAATGGAAGAAAATAAAAAACTAATTCGATGCTTATTGATTTTTTTTTTTTTTGAAAGGGTTAAATATGAAATTTTTTCGAAACAACCGGATTGTTTGAGACATAAAGTACGTTCTTTGAGAATATGTAGACTGTGTTTCTGTATTTTCAGTTGTTCACCCATGGCAAATTTAGAAAAACTTAAAAAGAAACTGGGTTACTCGTGCTTTGTTTCTTCTATTTACGAATAAGGGCTTCTGAGCATGCGCACACGGATGTCGGAAGAGGGATTTTTTTTATTTGTGATCTTTGATCAGTTTTTAATAATTCTCAAAATATTAAAATTCTCTAATTTTCAAAATATTAAACATCTGAGGCTCAGGTGCACCAGGAGAGGGTTTGGACTACTTAAATATAAATTTTCAGGCTTCTAGGTGGGCTAGATTTTGCTAGCCATCGCAGACACACACATAGAGCGAAACTTTCTTTTATTAGTGTAGATTTTCAAACTTTAAATCAAATGCAGGCCTTTTATTTTAATCAGTCAAACCTGATCCTTAACTTTAACAAAGAATTAACCAAACCTTAACAAATAATAAATTAATGACTGAAGGGAAGCAGCCAAGTAAGGTTACATTCATCTGTGCTTAAAGACAAATAATTATGAAATGAAATATTTTGTTTATTAAATAAAGGCTGAATAAAGTTGAATCAGTGTATACATGTTGCATTAAGAAATACACTGATTTTTTTATAAAAAGAAAATCAAGTTTTCATGTTACAAGAAAAAGTTAAGTTGGGAATAAAAAAAGGACAACTGGGTGTAAAATCAGTCTTAAATTGAAATTTGCAGATGCAAAATGTAACTAATCCCTGCTACTTTCAAACCCTGATACACATATATAATATATACACACAGGGTATCCAAAAACATTGAACTCTGCTTTTATTCCTTAAATATTGATCATAGACATATATTATAAATTACAAAGTTGCATAAAGAAAAGGTACAGAATTTTATAAAATTGATTTAAATTTTCAGGGAATTAAATTTGAAGAAAAAAAAATTATGGCCCCCGTACAAAACATTTCCAAATGAGTAAAATGTGCCTCATACACTAATATGGTCGTATACAAAATTTCAGCATTTTATCATACAAAGTCAGAGATATGAAAATACTTAAATGCTGGCTTGAACCACTTTTCAGTGCCTGTAAAAGTTTGCAAAAGGGAAAATTCCTGTTGGATGATCAGGGGTCATACACATTTTACGAAAGAAAACAATTATTGCATAAATAAATGTTATTTGTTGGTACAAAGAGGTTGTAAACTGTAGAAATAACTATGCAAATATTACAAAGCTTGTTCAAAATGTTTTCCATCCATACTGCATATGTCTGATAACACTTCTGTGCACTCAATCAAGTTCTTGTTCAGTGCTGTCACAACAATCATCTTGAATGTGTTGTTGCAATTCTGCTTTATTTAAGGGAAGTGATAAATAGACAACTATGTGTAAACCAAAGAATATTAACTCCGTAAAGAAGATTCACTCCCATAGGCGTAATGTAAAACGCATCTAGTCAAATCCACAGAACAAACAGTAATGCGCGATAGACAACTTTACAGGGGAGTAAGCGCAAACCAACTGGTGGTTTTTACTTTTTTTTTTTTTTTTCGATCATTTTGCTTTTCGTCATTCTTTATTCTGTTATTCTAAATTACGGAGATAATTACTTCATTTAAGTAGAAACTCCTTTCAAAACATCAGATAATATTTACAATTTAAATTTGAATGATTAAATAGCTAAAATATTTCTAAAAAAAAACAGGTATTTTTTTTTTGTAAATCATCTAATAATATATATCACAAAACAATAATGTGTGAAAGCTTATTGTTTCTTCGAAATGAGGGAAATGATATATATTTTTTCGAAACAAGGCTTTTGTAAATCTACATTTGATTATTAGTAGACAGGGTTGATAAAAATCATGATTTTTTTTTTTAATAAAAAAAATCTGATTTATTTGATTTCAATCGGATTTTTTTAATTAAAATTATTTGTGTACTGTGCATGTATTTATTTTATTTTCTCTGTTATATTTTGTTTTTTAAAACAAAGCTTTTGTAAATCTATATTTGATTATTAGTAGATATTGTGAATATACTAATTTCACACATATTTAAAAGGAAATACAACAAAAAAAATAATTCGTATAAGTGATGTTTTGAAATGAATTCTAACATTATTAAAACATTTCTCAGACTTTTTAAAAAGATATATTTGTAAAATTCCACTATTATTAAAATTTTAGTCTTTTGTGTCAATTGGAATAATATTTTGCATTTTTTTCCACCATTCTTAAGTTGTATTAAAGTAAATGATTATTTACAACTTAATTGAAAAAATAATTACACCACAGCGATTTTTTTCTTCCTTTTCTATTGCTAGTGGAATAATCGTTAACAAAGTTTGTATTTTTAGAAGATCCATTTCATATATTTTAACAATACTTTTTCCTGTATGTATAAGAATGATTTATGAAAAGTAAAGCATATTTCACTTTTGTATTTCTGAAACGAATAACTTCACCTTTTGTTATTAACCCCATCATTCCATTTTTGCACCATATCCTTTAAATTTGTTTTTCTAATTTTAATTAAATGACAAAGACAGGTTTTTTTTTTTAAAATCAGCCAATAACATGTATCACAAAACAATATTAATTTGTGAAAGCTTATTGTTTTTTCGAAATGAGGGAAGTTATATTTTGTTTTATAAAACAAAGCTTTTGTAAATCTATATTTGATTATTAGTAGATATTGTGAATATACTAATTTCACACATATTTAAAAGGAAATACAACAAAAAAAAAATAATTTGTATAAGTGATGTTTTGAAATGAATTCTAACATTATTAAAACCTTTCTCAGACTTTTTAAAAAGATATATTTGTAAAATTCCACTATTATCAAAATTTTAGTCTTTTGTGTCAATTGGAATAATATTTTGCATCCCCCCCCCCCCCATTCTTAAGTTGTATTAAAGTAAATGATTATTTACAACTTAATTGAAAAAATAATTACACCACAGCGATTTTTTTCTTTCTTTTTTATTGCAAGTGGAATAATCGTTAACAAAGTTTGTATTTTTAGAAGATCCATTTCATATATTTTAACAATACTTTTTCCTGTATGTATAAGAATGATTTATGAAAAGTAAAGCATATTTCACTTTTTAAAAAAGAGCGGGAAGGGAACAGTGGAATGTTGTTTGACTGGAAGGAAGGGTGAGAGATATGTGACAGATTGGCGCATGCGCGTTATTGGCGGCGCACCCTGTAAAGTTTGTTTTTCCTTCCTGAAAATGTTCTATGGACTTTACCCAAAGGTCGAAGTGAGACTTCTTATCTATTCTATATTCTTTGGTGTAAACGACCCCACAAATAAAAATCCATAAGCATTAAATAAGGTGATCTAGGGGGGAATTCGACTGGCCCATGTAAGCCAATCCACTTGTCTGGAAACCAGGGTTGGGTTTTTGACGTCAAAAACTGGTTTTTGACATGACAGTGGTAAAAACCGTGTTTTTACCGGTTTATTCCGTCAAAAACCTATGTTTTTCGATTTTCCTCCGATTTATTATGTAAGTGTAGCATACAATACATTTCTATATTGATTTTACCTTGTTGTTCTTGTTATTATTATTATTATTTACAATTACATTTGTTAAATTTATTTAAAAGAAGAACATTTCCTAAATGGGAAAGATTTAAAAATACAAGAGTAAAAGGAAAGAACAATATTTGTCATAATCTGCTTCTGCACTAATATGGATTCTACTAACTGCAATGAAAAATAATATTAAATGATATATAATAAAAGGTTATTATAATTATTAAATAACATTCAATATACATTTTTTTTTAATAAAGTACATTGAAATTACTTTAGAGATGCAAAAATGGTGTTATATGGTATGACCAGGGGTCGGAAAAACTAAATTTTTATTGTAGCTAACTACAACTACAATTACTTTATCAGAAACGTAGTTAATTACAACTACTTGTTCTAAAAATAGCGACTACAAACTACTTTTCAAATGTAGTCACTACTTTCAGATTTTGTCAAAGGATTCAAGGTTCAATCCAAACTGACGACATGGATTAAATAATACTCCGACGACCCTTGTCTGCCTGTATACAATTAAATAAGCACGATATAATCGAGGGCATTAAAAAATTAAAAAATACAATATACAAAAAAAATGTTTTGTGTTCTAGAAAATTGTAGAAATACAACTCGAAATGCAAACAATAAACAAATCTGCAAATAAAGCAATTCTAAATAACAAGTAACCAAAATAAAAACATGAAGACCTAATAAATAGTAAATATTCAAATAAGAAAATTTATTTCTTTAGTGGATTAGTATACTTGATTTTAGCAGCAAGTGTCAGTAGAGGAAATGTACGACTTCATGCGATTTGTTACTATACACTGCAACTGAGATTTGTTGCTGAAATTTTCAAATTATTGTGCAGAACAAATTTTGCATGAAAAAGCAAGTTTTTGCCACGTGATTTGTAGAATGTCACATTTTTTTTTCTCCTTAAAGTAGCGTCTATTTTCACTGCAAATTACTGATTTTTTGTATCTCACTACTCGCTACACTACATTGTTCAAAATGTAGCACGCTACACTACAAACTACTAAAAAAAGCAGCGACTACTGTAGTTTCGCAACTTGTAGCGCGCTACTTCCTACCCTTGGGTATGACAATAGATGTTAAGCATGGATTGGCAATGAATAAATTTGAATATTCTTAGATATAATATTTTAAAATGCATATCTTATGTATTTCATAAATGCAATTATGGTGATTTTCATTTGCACTTCTATAAGCAGAATCTTAAAGTTTTGTTTTAAACAGTGTAATAAATTCTACCAAAAATATACACTTTTTTATTATACTACTTATGGGTTACAGAATTTCTTCAAAGAATCTAATTTTTTTAGACTATGCCAAATAACTTAAGATTATTTTAGAGATCTTCTAGCAGAGATGTACACGTATTATTCTAATGCAATTCTTTTTCATTTTTCTTGGGTGGATAAATATACTTTAGAGTCTTTTTGATAATGAATATTTCATGTAAAACAACGTAATATTAAAGATAGAATGAAAAATTTTTTTTAAAACAAACTACTAAAAAATGGGTTTTTGACAGTTTTTGACATTTTTGACAAAGAGGTTTTTGACATGATGGTAAAAACCGTCATGCGTCAAAAACTTGCCAACCCTGCTGGAAA
Organism: Maratus michaelseni; assembly: GCA_963931845.1. Classification (NCBI taxonomy): domain Eukaryota; kingdom Metazoa; phylum Arthropoda; class Arachnida; order Araneae; family Salticidae; genus Maratus; species Maratus michaelseni. The sequence continues at coordinate 254,566,728 of OZ007599.1, forward strand.
CTTGTTTGAAAAATCAAATCTTGCAGAATCAGTGTTTCACAACTGTTGTTTTATGCACCGATCAGAAGTAGATATTTGCATATGCAAACATTTCTAAGTTGTTCTAATGTTCATTGACTGTACCATTTCCAAGTTTTAATCTGTAATTCATGTAAATTTTCAGGTATTTTTCAGGACGCATAGTTTTGTAAATAAAGCTAAAAATAAGAGCCATATTTTATTTGCTTACTAGCTGAACTTTCCCGAGGCCGTGATAATAACCTTAAACAAAACTCAAGTTTTTATGATTTTATACCTTTAGAAATCTTTCAAATGAATCTAGTTTCAGGGGGCCTACTTCCTTCGGCAGCGTCTAATATGCTGCAAATAAACCTCTTTCTGAACAAACCTGCAGCCTGTGTCCCTGCTGATTATGACAACATATACAGGGAGTGTACTGTACGTGCTGGAGACTACAAAAAACCAAGTTGAATGAGTCAAACCCCATTGTAATAGGGCCCATAGAATCCAAGTTAAGAATGTGAGTCTGGAGGCAGAAGGTGGAATTAAAATCTGTAAGATAATTGAAAACAAAGTTGAATGAACCAATTCCTGTTGAAATCGGACCTACAGAACCTACGAAAAGAATGTGCTGTTAATGTTTGAAAATGGTGGTAGTTTTATCATTAATGCAATTTTTACTTTACAGCTGAAATTCATTCTCTTTCTCTAGATTAAAGTGGTCATTAAAAAAAAAAAATTATTTTTCTGATAATTTGAACATAGGGGAAACAAGCTGGAAATTGTACGTCAAACGTGACAAATGAGGTGCGTTCGTACTATAGCTAGCTATATAAATATTTAGATCTTGATGATTTTTAATTCTGTGAAATGAATATCGTCTGCAGATTAATTTCTGTAATAGAATAAGTATCTCGGTCGCTTGACGATTAAACTTCAGAAGCTCCTATAACAAGAAAGCACCGATTTAAAAAAAAAACAATTCAAATTTCTTAATGAATATTTTTATTAATATCTCCTAAAGTTTTGATTCGATTTTAATAAAATTTAAAATGTCTCAACAAAATTCTGCAAAGATAATATATCTTAAATTTCAAACCATTCGGTTGGGTTTTTTTTGCATTGTTATATGCGGACGGACCAAGCGACGACAATAGGTGCTACATATTTATATAATTACGAACGCACCTAAAAACACTATGCTAAAATAGCCTCCATATGGCTCCCCTTCCCATCCTCAAATAGACGCTTTCAGTCGTGACATCAATCATGTTTTTTGCTTGGTTACCGACTCCAAACAATTGGTTGCTATGTGGTATTTTCTATTTTGTTTGTATATTATAGATATATCTTATAGCTATATCTCACAGTTAAGTGCTTCAATACTTTATACGCAGTGGTAACATTTTCTACGATTTATATTTAATAAGAAATCAAACATAGCAACCGTTTGTTTTGGAGTCTGTAACCAAGCAAAACGTCATGACTGACGTCACGCTGAAAGTGTCTATTTAAATCTATATTTTAATTAGTTATCTTAATTTATGTTCGTTAGTAAAAATTGGCAATCATTTCTGTTCATTTTCAGAAAGTAAATAGAAGGATAGATTGGGAAACACATATCTTTGTTGTTCAGTTTTTAATGCAAGCCGATCCCTGTGTAGAACTTCCTTGGATTTTTTCAACTGGTGCCATCAGATTTTCGAAATATGTTTAAAATAGGTGGCTATTTGGTGGCCTGAGTAGAATAGTTCAGTTCGTCTGCCTAGTGACATTTTCGGTTTGTTGTGTGCAGGTGGCGCTACCTTAGCACAGTTGTACACTGGTAAGTCAGAACCGTACGACTTGATATTAACACTATTTAGTTAGAAATCCTTATCTTTGCATTGCTACTCTGGTTTATTTAATTACTTCTGCAAAGACTATACAACCACCCAAAGAAAAAAAGTGTATTTTTGGATGAGAGTTAGTTGATTTTAATTGATATCGGCTAATTTTTGAAATATTAAAATTATGAGTCTCAGGTGCATCAGATAAGGCCTTGGACTTCCTAAATCTAAATTTTCAGACTTCTAGGTGTGCTAGACTTTGCTAGCCATTGTGGAGAGACAGTCACACACAGCGATTTTGTCTTTTATTAGTATAGATGATTCCTTCCGGTGCACATTATCTGCACTCTAGCTGTAAACATTTATTTACATTTTAATTTATTATTAACCCCGCACCAACTTTGTTTAAACATGTATCTGCTAATTTTTATGATAAAATGCTGAAATTTTGTACATGACCTTATTAGTGTATGGGGCATATTTTACTCCGTGGGGAAATTTTTTGTATGGGGGGCTGTATAAAAATTTTAATTTTGTATTTCTTCAAATTTAATCCCTTGAAAATTTTAATGGATTTTATAAAATTCTGTACTTTTTTTACGTAACTTTGTTATTTATAATATATCTATGATCAATATTTAAGGAATAAAAGCCGAGGTCATTGTTTTTTGGGACACCCTGTATACATACAATCGCTGATAGGAGTATATGTGGCACTATTTTTTGTAGAATAGTTTGCCTTCTGTCTTATTTAATCTTCCTAAGAAATTTGGCTTCATTCTCGCAATTAGATTGTGCTACAGAACACGCCGAGTACTGTCAGTTTAATTTATAGCCACTGTGTGTGTATGTATATAGATGCCAACATCTCCAAAAAATTCCAGCATTTCACTCGAAATGTAGGATAAAATACAGCATAGATTAACATACAAGAGATGACAATATGATAGAGCGTAATGGTAACGTGATGACGATTGCAGTGCCTGTAGTGACAATGGGGAAGAAACTTCCGAAACATAGAATGCTTCTGCTTTTGAACATTTATCTTATGATCTTTCTTTTTTTAAATGTCACATGTTTACGTTTTCAAGTTGGTAAAAAAGTGAAAAACGAAAGCTTTGAACTCCGATTTGTATGCAGGCAAAATTCTGTTTGCTATACTTTAACATCTTTACACATGTTAAAAAAGTTTTGAAAAGAGCTGTTGTTTCAAGAATAATAAAAATGAAGTTGTTTAAAAAGAAACGTAAACAATACACCAATGATCAATTTGAAAAGAATAGTCTTCCTCAAAGGAAAAAGAATAGATATTAAGAACATAGAGCATAAACAGATTTCGTATACATAGGTAAATTTCGGAAGCTTGTTGGTTTTCCCCTTTGTCACTAGAGTTGTTGCCATTACAAATTTTGCTGTAACTGTCCTTGTATGTTAGTCTATAGAGTGAAATAGCCTATTAAAATATCTGAGGACGGAAGCAGAACAGAATAAAAACTTTTGTTTTTTTATTCGGTTAAATCAAAATAGAATCATAAAATCAGATTCGTCAATCCTGCCGCTTTTTTGATATTTCTCTTTTCTACTATATCTGAAAATTTTGTCATTTTCCAGAGATGCCTCTTTTCCTATATTTTTTTTTTTAATCAATCGGCGATTTCTACTGATATAAAATATATTATTACAAGGTGTTATAATTTATTACATTTTTACTATACTACCAATTTTCAGCTTTTATCAAGTACCTGCTCCAAATTACCTACTAGCTCTCGGGCTATTAGACCCACATGGGATCCTAATGCTGTCTCACACTGAGGCTGTAACATGAACAAATGAATGCATAAAACAGCAATTGAAGTAAGCAGTGCTTCTAAAGCTTGCATTTCCAGTTCCTCTAATATTCTTCTCTGTATCCTAAATTTGTATTCTTACAAATTGAAATCGATACATGACATTTTACCAGCACCTTTAGATGCTGCACAAAGAATTTTTCTTTCAAAAGAGATGAAAACTGCAAATTAACCACAGCAGTTGTCCAATATGATAGGGAGGGAATGAAAATAGTTGTAATATATCGACACTCATCACTGTCTTATAACTGGCAAATACTTGAGAAGTATCGTAAAAACTACTGTATTCTAAAAAAAGAATAGTGTGGATTTACTCGTTCTTATATTTTAAGAAAATAATTTATTTTAAACTAAGGTAACTGTATACGGTAGTGATAGGAAATACTTTCAGAATATTTTCTCCTGTTTTTAGTGTACTGTTCTTAGTTTTTGTGACTGCAACAACAGTGATTATTCAATATCTTAATTAACTATTTTTACATAAGACAGCTAGAAAAATTGCTATCTTAAATATTTTTCCGCATAAAATTATTATCATTACTATTTTGGAGAGCTTAAAATGCACCAGTAGTTGACATGCAAAATGTAGTAGTAGACACATTTCTGCTCCAGTAATGGACATATTGGAATTGTTCCAGAAAAAGTGTAATAAAAAGCAAAATGGCTTACTTTAGGGCTTCATTATATTGATTTCATTTTAACATTTAGGTAGTAGAGTCATCAACATTATGGGCCTCCTTTGGGACTCTCATTATACTGATCGCCGTATTAATGACTTATCAAATCGATTATCAACTAAGCCTGTATCTAGGCTTTTGAAGGCAGTATGAACTCTCACAACCCCATGTTCAATAGACAGCATGTTGTAGTGAACCTTAGTAATGCATATCAATTTTATTGTGTTTGAAGTTGTGTAAAATCATTAAAATACACTACAAACAATTTTCCCTCATAGACTATAATGTAACAGAATTATTTTGTGTGTCCCTGTAAAACGAACAAACTATAAATTCCGCACACTCCCAGGCCCTATAGCATCAATAACACACGCAAATTACATGGTAATCGAAGCATATTCACGAAAGTTAGAGCACGGACAGATAGACAAACCGAAGTCATAAGCACTTTTCAACTTTGTTGGAAAGTTTTTAAACAGACAAAAGCATATGAACAAATATTTTGCAGGGGATATCCACTACTAGCTATGGTGATACGTCGCGGTACCAGTAGTAGATATCCTTAAGAAATTTATTTGTTGACGCAAAATTAAAAAATAAACACAATAAATGTATTCTGCATATTAAATTTAGTCATATAAAAGAAAAAAGTAAAAAAAAAATAGGCTAAACCTAGTCAAAACAAAAACTAGTTTTCCTTATTTGAAACTACAAGAAATAGCAATAAAGTGTCTACATGGTCGCGTTGTTTGAGTTGACCAGAATAGTGTGTAATATTGATGCAGTTACCGTAGCTGTCCACTAAATGAACATAGAATGTATAAAAAATGCAGAGTATCATTTGACATGATTAAATGCTGTTTGCCTTTGAGAAAAAGAAATATGTTATCAATGATTGCCCAACCTTCTGGTATTTTCCAAGTGAAATAATTATATTTTGAATCAGAAATTGTACTTAATGGGCAATGGACAGTGACGATGTGCTACACACTGATTGTAGCGAAATTTTTGCAGGTAGGTAAAAGGTACCAAAATACATATCTCCACCAAATTTTATCTGTGATTGTTACTGTGGGGCAGAGATATTGGGGTTTAAAAAAAATGTCATACAGAAGCACATTTGAAGAAAGAAATTCTCCTTTCTAGCATTCCTATTCTTCCTGCAGCAAAATTTAAGTGATTAAAATGTACATTTCTTATTATATTATATACATTATATTATATGCATTTATATTACATACATTATATTATATGCATTTTTATTATATCAATTATATTATATACATTATTCTATATGCGTTATATTATATACATTAATTATTATTATGATTGGGTAAACTATTTTATGCAACTGTGACGGCCACAAAAACTAGGAATGTCTAGTCCTCATACGTTTAGTAAATGCGATAATCTTGATTGGAATGCACAAAATAATAAGATAATTTACACCAAGAGCAACAAAAGAAAGAAGTGTCATCCATTTTTTCCACAACCAATTGACAAAATTAGTGATTTTTTTTTTTTTTTTTGGCAACCAACGGGAGAAATTGATGCGGAATTTTTTATTCCAAGCATGTTCGGCGGTCGGAACTGTAGCTCACAATCTAATTCTGATTGGTTACTGATCTTGGCAGCGTTATAGCGTATCTTGGCGATAATCATATTTGGTGAAAAATACTTGTCATGTCTTCATTAATTTTTTTTTTTTTAAACTGCTTCAATATAGTAACCCCGTAACATGTCATTTGCCTCCAATTCTGAAGACTTTAGCTCAAATCTAAGCAACGGAAAACTTGAAAACATGGAAATTTTTAGGTTTTTCATTATTTAACCCAGGAGCAGTCGCGCGGGATATGACATACCCAGGGTGCATACGGTTTTTACAATTGTCACCACTATTTTTTGAAAAGTAATTTTCCACTTACTTTATCACAGAATTTGTAAAAATAGACTCCGAATAAATAAGGTGATGATTATTATTTCGATTTATTGGTGACAAAGTAAAAACCATTCATATACTGGGTAAGCACACCTTCTTCCGGGTTATTTAAATTATAATAAATAATTTCAATGAAAAAAATAGAAAATTTTGTATTTTTCATTATTTAATTAAGTTTTAAAAAATAATTTGAATGAAAAAATGGAAAGTTTTTATTTTTCAATATTAAATTAAGTTAATATTAACAATTTATATAATGTGATTTTTTTAAATATTAGTTATAGTGATGTTTTTTAACGAATTTAAAGATTTCAATACAACTATTTAGCCAAATCCACTTATGTATTTTTTCCCTTAAGAGCAGAATCACACGCACATGCGTTTCAGTGATAGCGGCTTTAACGAATTTCATGGATTTTTGAAATTGCTATAAGACGAGGTTGCTGTATCCAATGATATTTTTTTTTGTTGCTGCTGCTTCATGGGCACGAAGCGTTCATACATATGTTAGTGATTGCGGCTTTTATGAATTTTATGTATTTTTCAGATTTCTACACAGTAAGATTGCTGCATCTGGTGATTTTTTTTATTTGTTTTCATGGGTACAAAGCACTTATACATCTGTGTTGAACTACGTTGAAGCTGCATAATTTTACTTTTGTAATTCCTTTATTTTACTATATTTTATTTTAGCTCTATTAAACTTTTGACGACATACATTTTTGTCTTCAAGGTAACAACTTATTGTACCTCAACGTATTTTAAAACTTAAGGAAATTAATTTAAGTTTATTATACTATTTTATGTGTCTTATTCAGATTATAAAATATTCATTATGGATAGTTACCATAATAGCATTGCTTACAATATTTTATTAAAGGTTTGAAGGTAAAGTGAATGATATACTTGTTTGGGCATATTATTTTTGTTATTTTAATTAAGTTATAGAATAAATACTAAAAATGATATTTTAGTAAGATAGGTAAATATAATTTATAATGCAATTAAAATAATTATATAGTTAAAAGTTTAATAAAATTTAAAAATATAAATAATAAATTAATAATAATAATAAAATTGTACAATATTGAATGCAGTTTGATTGTTAAAAAATATATATAATGCTCAACAAATTATGGATTGTAAAAATGTTTGCAGAATTAAGAGTAATAATCATAGCAAGATTACTATATGCTCTTAGAAATTTTAAGATATAATTTATGTTCAATATTATGAAAAACAAGTAAAGGTATTTGAAGAAAGTGATGTAAATAAATACTAGAAATATTTAGAAATTATCCAAACAGGGTGTCCAATTCAGCTCAGCTACAAATTTCCCTGACTTTTCCAGGATTTCCATTAAAAAAAAAAAAAAAAAAAAAAAAAAAAAAAGATTCCAGGTGTTTGAAATTTTACGTTACATAAAAAAATCTTAAAATTTGTTAATTTGAGAGTGGAACTTTCACAACTAATTCTAAAGCACGAACTACTGCTTTTCTTAACAAATATTTGCAAATTTTACAAATTGTTGAACCCAAGATATGTATTTCATGGTTAATGATTGCTTGACGCCTATTTTTTTTTTTTTTAATGAGAATGTTTGTATTTTTTTACATGCTAAGCATTTTGCAGATACATACTTTTATCACGAGGTTTACTCTATTTTGTTCAGTCAGGACGAAATTCTTCATCACATCAGTCACAGTTGAAATACAAATTGCTTTGACGTATTTTAATACAAAAATAAAACTTTTTTCTTTATAAGTGATATATCTGCTCTGTAATAAACCCAATGTATGGATTATAAATATTCATTAAATTAAGCTAACAGTTCAGTTCCCAAACAAAGATAAGTTAACAGACTGAATCACCTAATCAATCCCACAAAACTGTACAAAGTTTGAGTGAAGCTGGTATTGAAACTCTGTGAGTTACAAGGAAGGGCCGAAAGGGATTGTTGAGAGATTGAAATACTCATTTCTGGAACTACAATTTCAAATCCTTAGTTTTATAATCAGAACCTGAATTTTTAATAAGTTTCAAATTTTCCTGACTTTTCCTCAGGAATGTTAACTTTTCCAAACTCTAATCTTATAATAATAAATAGCCTCGTACACAATAAGAACAGCACTTTGTTAGTTTTATAAATTAATTATGAATGTAGAAAAGTTGAAAATATAAACTATTTTCATAATTAAAAAAAAAAATTGAAATTTTCAATAATAGAAATTTATTATTGAAAATTTCAATTTGTTTATTTATTTTTTATATTGATTATTTTAAATATTACTTTTAAGAAATGGATAAAGAATTATATTAAACATAAATAAACAATCTTAGAAAATTAAATAAATAAATTGAACTTTTCTAACAATTTTGCAAAAGAAACAAAATGCTGAAAATGCAAATTATTTTTGAAACAGACTTTTTGTGAGATACATCTGGTCTAGATCTAGAATTATTATTAAGAAATTTACAAATTGACTTAATTACTCTTTTTAATTAATCTTTAATGCATTAATGTTTTATTTTTTTCTCTTTAAACATTAGTTAATGTGATTTAATACGTGTAAATGAAAATCTCTAGCAAAATATTTACACTTTTATTTACTAATGTGTATTTGGTAAAATTTGGATTTATCAGATGTGAAAAATCTTTAAGCAAACTGTCATATATTAAGAAAATAATAATAATATTTTTTTTTGTTTACAAAGGAAGAAAATGAAAAATAAATGTTTAACTTAATTGTCATTAAAATAAGACCATGTAGTGGGGAAATTCATAAGATAACAATTATTTTTTAATGCATAATAAAAGCGCTGAGTTCCATCGGGGGAAAAGTCGTCTAACAGTGACGTCACAAATTCGTCTGAAGTCTTTATGTCAAGTTCGATTCCAGGTGACTTTATTGCATACTCATAGTATGGAGTTCCCAACTGTATTCGTGTTGTCCTGTGGAACCTCTGTAACAAGGTTGTAATCTTGTGTGTACGGATTTCGGAAAGAAGATTAAGAAGATATATGTAAAGAAGAAGAATTTTTTAACAAGACTTGTATGCGTTCAAAGAGGATATAGTAAAGATGATTTGAGACAACAGCCATAGTGGTTAAAAGTCTCTAAGCAACCCCGTCTAAAATGACTACACTATGCTCAGACCGATGTGCAGTCATGGAAAAATAAAAAGTTACGCACCAGCCCATGCTATTTTATCACCAAAGTGTCGCAGAGATACGAGAGGTACCTTTGGACTGAGAATTTTGTCTACTTTCCAAACATGAAAAAAAAAAAAAAAGAAATATAGGTTGTAAACATACTAAAAATAACACCCACTTTTGACACTTTATTTGAGTTCCTTAGATTTAAACAACTCTGAAAAAGTTACAGTTCATATACTCTTTTTTAAATCTTTATAGAGTTAGAAGAGGCCAAAAATTGAGAATGCTTATATTAAATGTACGTGATAAACTTTAATTTATATAGTAATAATAAAAAAAAAAAATTCCTCCGATTGATTTTTTCCCCTTTTAATATGATGAGATACAATGAATAGACCCCAAACCCCACCCAAACATATTCCAGACATTTTTCGATTCAAAATCACATTTTTAATTATGAAAATTATTAATAAAATAATATTAAAAAAATTATGAATTATGACCCACATTAATTTTTATATAAAAAGAATGAGTGCCGTCCAGAAACATGGCTATGTGCTTTTACAGCTCATCCTTATCATTATTTTTTGAGATATTGCGAAAGTTTATTTTTCGACGATCTAAGTTCTAAGGGGACCATGTCCCGTTATATCATTGGCATTCACAGAAAAGAAAATCTTTCTTTCTAACCGCTGACTAGGCCCTTACCTACTGGGCTATGTCCCAGTTTTACGTACTTATGTGTCTGGAAACGGGGCGAAATCGCCTGATTAGCCACATGGCGGCGGTCTGATGGACAAGCACTTATGTCGTCTTAATATCAGCTCTGTTTTATTTTGCTTAGTTTTATGTTGGCCGGTTACTTAAAGCGGGTTTGCTTGTTTAATTTCACGGCCATCGCTACGCTAGTTGGTCTCGTAATTTAGAACCTTGTTCAGGTGACGAGACCCTCACCTGACTACGCACCTCGAGAGGTATAATTCATAGGGAAGTTGGAGGACTTTGCACCCACGACGGATTTTACATGCACCGGGCGCCATTAGCGCAAATGGCGGATTTTCAGCTGGCGGCAAGTTTCGAGATGCTCTGCAAACTGGGCCACCGCTCCATTGGATATAGAACTGTGTCCCCCCCCTCTTTTTATATAATATCTAAGCAGTACACTCGATTACACGGTTAAGTTTCCGGGACACTCTAAACTCATGATGATTAAACACCCAATGGTGATTTCTTTGCATAGGTGTTGTCTCTTCTTTTTTGGAGGGTTTTGTCTCTATCGATATTGATGTCATATATTAGTTATGTAGACTCTGTCGTGGGAGTTGTTCTTCTTTTCCTTTGAGTTTAATTATTTTGACTTTATCGTGGAATGATTTTTGTTGTAACTGTACTCTATTATGATCTTGACACTGGTTTTAGGATTTTTGCCACAGTTGGTGGTTGTTATATTGCTATATTTCGCTGGGTTTTTGTCTTGAAGTGATCTTTACTTTTATCAGTCCTTATTTTGAGGCTGTGATCACTTTATTAGCTTGGTTTCCTTATTTCAGGAAACTTTTTATGTGAATCCGTCCTTGGCGATTGGTGATCAGTCTATTGATTCCTAATGGCTGTTATCACAATTGGTCGATGCAACTTTGTTGCTAGCTATTTGAGAGGCTTGGTGCATTACCGGGGTGGGGCATGTTCCTTGGCCATTAGTTCGCCATATTGTTTATGATGTTTGTTATCACATGATATTGTCGCTGTTGTACCACTTGTTGCTTATTTATCGATGAGATTATTTTTGTAGTTATTCAGAAAAGAAAATCTTAGAAAGTAACCGGGAAATTTTTATAGTAATTATTTTTTATTAAAGTAAGTTTATTTTATATATAGAATTTCTATATTTTTTCTGGTATTTATTTGATTATTTCCGATATTGTACTTTGTCAGATCTTATTTTTATTTTTAGAAATGTATGGGCAAATACCTAACACAACACATTTTCCTTTATAACTGAAGATTTAAAAAACAAAGAAAACAAAACAAAACATAAACTATATATTTTTTAGGCCTGCTTTGTTCCAAAGGAACTTCAATAAAGTATCAAAAGAGGGTGGTACAAATTAAACAAGTTGGAAATTGTACGTCAAACGTTGAAATTTGCAGATGCAAAATGTAACTAATCCCTGCTACTTTCAAACCCTGATACATATATATAATATATACACACAGGATATCCAAAAACATTGAACTCTGCTTTTATTCCTTAAATATTGATCATAGACATATATTATAAATTACAAAGTTGCATAAAAAAAAGGTACAGAATTTTATAAAATTGATTTAAATTTTCAGGGGATTAAATTTGAAGAAATAAAAAAAAAATTATGGCCCCCGTACAAAACATTTCCAAATGAGTAAAATGTGCCTCATACACTAATATGGTCATGTACAAAATTTCAGCATTTTATCATACAAAGTCAGAGATATGAAAATACTTAAATGCTGGCTTGAACCACTTTTCAATGCCTGTATATAAGTTTGCAAAAGGGAAAATTCATGTCGGATGATAGTGGTTTCAGGGGTCGTACACATTTTACGAAAGAAAACAATTATTGCATAAATAAATGTGTTATTTGTTGGTACAAAGAGGTTGTAAACTGTAGAAATAATTATGCAAATATTACAAAGCTTGTTCAAAATGTTTTCCATCCATACTGCATATGTCTGATAACACTTCTGTGCACTCAATCAAGTTCTTGTTCAGTGCTGTCACAACAATCATCTTGAATGTGTTGTTGCAATTCTGCTTTATTTAAGGGAAGTGATAGACAACTATGTGTAAACGACCCCACAAATAAAAATCCATAAGCATTAAATAAGGTGATCTAGGGGGGAATTCGACTGGCCCATGTAAGCCAATCCACTTGTCTGGAAACTTGTTTGAAAAATCAAATCTTGCAAAATCAGTGTTTCACAACTGTTGTTTTATGCACCGATCAGAAGTAGATATTTGCATATGCAAACATTTCTAAGTTGTTCTAATGTTCATTGACTGTACCATTTCCAAGTTTTAATCTGTAATTCATGTAAATTTTAAGGTATTTTTCAGGACGCATAGTTTTGTAAATAAAACTAAAAATAAGAGCCATATTTTATTTGCTTACTAGCTGAACTTGCCCGAGGCCGTGATAATAACCTTAAACAAAACTCAAGTTTTTATGATTTTATACCTTTAGAAATCTTTCAAATGAATCTAGTTTCAGGGGGCCTACTTCCTTCGGCAGCGTCTAATATGCTGCAAATAAACCTCTTTCTGAACAAACCTGCAGCCTGTGTCCCTGCTGATTATGACAACATATACAGGGAGTGTACCGTACGTGCTGGAGACTACAAAAAACCAAGTTGAATGAGTCAAACCCCATTGTAATAGGGCCCATAGAATCCAAGTTAAGAATGTGAGTCTGGAGGCAGAAAGTGGAATTAAAATCTGTAAGATAATTGAAAACAAAGTTGAATGAACCAATTCCTGTTGAAGTCGGACCTACAGAACCTACGAAAAGAATGTGCTGTTAATGTTTGAAAATGGTGGTAGTTTTATCATTAATGCAATTTTTACTTTACAACTGAAATTCATTCTCTTTCTCTAGATTAAAGTGGTCATTAAAAAAAAAAAAAATTATTTTTCTGATAATTTGAACATAGGGGAAACAAGCTGGAAATTGTACGTCAAACGTGACAAATGAGGTGCGTTCGTACTATAGCTAGCTATATAAATATTTAGATCTTGATGATTTTTAATTCTGTGAAATGAATATCGTCTGCAGATTAATTTCTGTAATAGAATAAGTATCTCGGTCGCTTGACGATTAAACTTCAGAAGCTCCTATATCAAGAAAGCACCGATTTAAAAAAAAAAAATTCAAATTTCTTAATGAATATTTTTATTAATATCTCCTAAAGTTTTGATTCGATTTTAATAAAATTTAAAATGTCTCGACAAAATTCTGCAAAGATAATATATCTTAAATTTCAAACCATTCGGTTGGGTTTTTTTTTCATTGTTATATGCGGACGGACCAAGCGACGACAATAGGTGCTACGTATTTATATAATTACGAACGCACCTAAAAACACTATGCTAAAATAGCCTCCATATGGCTCCCCTTCCCATCCTCAAATAGACGCTTTCAGTCGTGACATCAATCATGTTTTTTGCTTGGTTACCGACTCCAAACAAACGGTTGCTATGTGGTATTTTCTATTTTGTTTGTATATTATAGATATATCTTATAGCTATATCTCACAGTTAAGTGCTTCAATACTTTATACGCAGTGGTAACATTTTCTACGATTTATATTTAATAAGAAATCAAACATAGCAACCGTTTGTTTTGGAGTCTGTAACCAAGCAAAACGTCATGACTGACGTCACGCTGAAAGCGTCTATTTAAATCTATATTTTAATTAGTTATCTTAATTTATGTTCGTTAGTAAAAATTGGCAATCATTTCTGTTCATTTTCAGAAAGTAAATGGAAGGATAGATTGGGAAACACATATCTTTGTTGTTCAGTTTTTAATGCAAGCCGATCCCTGTGTAGAACTTCCTTGGATTTTTTCAACTGGTGTCATCAGATTTTCGAAATATGTTTAAAATAGGTGGCTATTTGGTGGCCTGAGTAGAATAGTTCAGTTCGTCTGCTTAGTGACACTTTCGGTTTGTTGTGTGCAGGTGGCGCTACCTTAGCACGGTTGTACACTGGTAAGTCAGAACCGTACGACTTGATATTAACACTATTTAGTTAGAAATCGGTATCTTTGCATTGCTGCTCTGGTTTATTTAATTACTTCTGCAAAGACTATACAACCACCCAAAGAAAAAAAGTGTATTTTTGATGAGAGTTAGCTGATTTTAATTGATATCGGCTAATTTTCGAAATATTAAAATTATGAGTCTCAGGTGCATCAGATAAGGCCTTGACTTCCTAAATCTAAATTTTCAGACTTCTAGGTGTGCTAGACTTTGCTAGCCATTGCGGAGAGACAGTCACACACAGCGATTTTGTCTTTTATTAGTATAGATGATTCCTTCCAGTGCACATTATCTGCACTCTAGCTGTAAAAATTTATTTACATTTTAATTTATTATTAACCCCGCACCAACTTTGTTTAAACATATATCTGCTAATTTTTATGATAAAATACTGAAACTTTGTATATGACCTTATTAGTGTATGGGGCGCATTTTACTCCTTGGGGGAATTTTTTGTATGGGGAGCTGTATAAAAAATTTAATTTTGTATTTCTTTAAATTTAATCCTTTGAAAATTTTAATGGATTTTATAAAATTCTGTAACTTTTTTTTTATGTAACTTTGTTATTTATAATATATCTATGATCAATATTTAAGGAATAAAAGCCGAGGTTATTGTTTTTGTGACACCCTGTATACATACAATCGCTGATAGGAGTATATGTGGCACTATTTTTTGTAGAATAGTTTGCCTTCTGTCTTATTTAATCTTCCTAAGAAATTTGGCTTCATTCTCGCAATTAGATTGTGCTACAGAACACGCCGAGTACTGTCAGTTTAATTTATAGCCACTGTGTGTGTATGTATATAGATGCCAACATCTCCAAAAAATTCCAGAATTTCACTCGAAATGTAGGATAAAATACAGCATAGATTAACATACAAGAGATGACAATATGATAGAGCGTAATGGTAACGTGATGACGATTGCAGTGCCTGTAGTGACAATGGGGAAGAAACTTCCCAAACACAGAATGCTTCTGCTTTTGAACATTTATCTTATGATCTTTCTTTTTTTAAATGTCACATGTTTACGTTTTCAAGTTGGTAAAAAAGTGAAAAACGAAAGCTTTGAACTCCGATTTGTATGCAGGCAAAATTCTGTTTGCTATACTTTAACATCTTTACACATGTTAAAAAAGTTTTGAAAAGAGCTGTTGTTTCAAGAATAATAAAAATGAAGTTGTTTAAAAAGAAACGTAAACAATACACCAATGATCAATTTGAAAAGAATAGTCTTCCTCAAAGGAAAAAGAATAGATATTAAGAACATAGAGCATAAACAGATTTCGTATACATAGGTAAATTTCGGAAGCTTGTTGGTTTTCCCCTTTGTCACTAGAGTTGTTGCCATTACAAATTTTGCTGTAACTGTCCTATCTTGTATGTTAGTCTATAGAGTGAAATAGCCTATTAAAATATCTGAGGACGGAAGCAGAACAGAATAAAAACTTTTGTTTTTTTATTCGGTTAAATCAAAATAGAATCATAAAATCAGATTCGTCAATCCTGCTGCTTTTTTGATATTTCTCTTTTCTACTATATCTGAAAATTTTGTCATTTTCCAGAGATGCCTCTTTTCCTATAATTTTTTTTTTTAATCAATCGGCGATTTCTACTGATATAAAATATATTATTACAAGGTGTTATAATTTATTACATTTTTACTATACTACCAATTTTCAGCTTTTATCAAGTACCTGCTCCAAATTACCTACTAGCTCTCGGGCTATTAGACCCACATGGGATCTTAATGCTGTCTCACACTGAGGCTGTAACATGAACAAATGAATGCATAAAACAGCAATTGAAGTAAGCAGTGCTTCTAAAGCTTGCATTTCCAGTTCCTCTAATATTCTTCTCGGTATCCTAAATTTGTATTCTTACAAATTGAAATCGATACATGACATTTTACCAGCACCTTTAGATGCTGCACAAAGAATTTTTCTTTCAAAAGAGATGAAAACTGCAAATTAACCACAGCAGTTGTCCAATATGATAGGGAGGGAATGAAAATAGTTGTAATATATCGACACTCATCACTGTCTTATAACTGGCAAATACTTGAGAAGTATCGTAAAAACTACTGTATTCTAAAAAAAGAATAGTGTGGATTTACTCGTTCTTATATTTTAAGAAAATAATTTATTTTAAACTAAGGTAACTGTATACGGTAGTGATAGGAAATACTTTCAGAACATTTTCTCCTGTTTTTAGTGTACTGTTCTTAGTTTTTGTGACTGCAACAACAGTGATTATTCAATATCTTAATTAACTATTTTTACATAAGGCAGCTAGAAAAATTGCTATCTTAAATATTTTTCCGCATAAAATTATTATCATTACTATTTTGGAGAGCTTAAAATGCACCAGTATTTGACATGCAAAATCTAGTAGTAGACACATTTCTGCTCCAGTAATGGACATATTGGAATTGTTCCAGAAAAAGTGTAATAAAAAGCAAAATGGCTTACTTTAGGGCTTCATTATATTGATTTCATTTTAACATTTAGGTAGTAGAGTCATCAACATTATGGGCCTCCTTTGGGACTCTCATTATACTGATCGCCGTATTAATGACTTATCAAATCGATTATGAACTAAGCCTGTATCTAGGCTTTTGAAGGCAGTATGAACTCGCACAACCCCATGTTCAATAGACAGCATGTTGTAGTGAACCTTAGTAATGCATATCAATTTTATTATGTTTGAAGTTGTGTAAAATCATTAAAATACACTGCAAACAATTTTCCCTCATAGACTATAATGTAACAGAATTATTTTGTGTGTCCCTGTAAAACGAACGAACTATAAATTCCACACACTCCCAGGCCCTATAGCATCAATAACACACGCAAATTACATGGTAATCGAAGCATATTCACGAAAGTTAGAGCACGGACAGATAGACAAACCGAAGTCATAAGCACTTTTCAACTTTGTTGGAAAGTTTTTAAACAGACAAAAGCATATGAACAAATATTGGGCAGGGGATATCCACTACTAGCTATGGTGATACGTCGCGGTACCAGTAGTAGATATCCTTAAGAAATTTATTTGTTGACGCAAAATTAAAAAATAAACACAATAAATGTATTCTGCATATTAAATTTAGTCATATAAAAGAAAATAGTAAAAAAAAAAATAGGCTAAACCTAGTCAAAACAAAAACTAATTTTCCTTATTTGAAACTACAAGAAATAGCAATAAAGTGTCTACATGGTCGCGTTGTTTGAGTTGACCAGAATAGTGTGTAATATTGATGCAGTTACCGTAGCTGTCCACTAAATGAGCATAGAATGTATAAAAAATGCAGAGTATCATTTGACATGATTAAATGCTGTTTGCCTTTGAGAAAAAGAAATATGTTATCAATGATTGCCCAACCTTCTGGTATTTTCCAAGTGAAATAATTATATTTTGAATCAGAAATTGTACTTAATGGGCAATGGACAGTGACGATGTGCTACACACTGATTGTAGCGAAATTTTTGCAGGTAGGTAAAAGGTACCAAAATACATATCTCCACCAAATTTTATCTGTGATTGTTACTGTGGGGCAGAGATATTGGTGTTTAAAAAAAATGTCATACAGAAGCACATTTGAAGAAAGAAATTCTCCTTTCTAGCATTCCTATTCTTCCTGCAGCAAAATTTAAGTTATTAAAATGTACATTTCTTATTATATTATATACATTATATTATATGCATTTATATTACATACATTATATTATATGCATTTTTATTATATCAATTATATTATATACATTATTCTATATGCGTTATATTATATACATTAGTTATTATTATGATTGGGTAAACTATTTTATGCAACTGTGACGGCCACAAAAACTAGGAATGTCTAGTCCTCATACGTTTAGTAAATGCGATAATCTTGATTGGAATGCACAAAATAATAAGATAATTTACACCAAAAGCAACAAAAGAAAGAAGTGTGAAGGAAAATCATCCATTTTTTCCACAACCAATTGACAAAATTGGTGATTTTTTTTTTTTTTTTTTTTTGGCAACCAACGGGAGAAATTGATGCGGAATTTTTTATTCCAAGCATGTTCGGCGGTCGGAACTGTAACTCACAATCTAATTCTGATTGGTTACTGATCTTGGCAGCGTTATAGCGTATCTTGGCGATAATCATATTTGGTGAAAAATACTTCTCATGTCTTCATTATTATTTTTTTTTTAAACTGCTTCAATATAGTAACCCCGTAACATGTCATTTGCCTCCAATTCTGAGGACTTTAGCTCAAATCTAAGCAACGGAAAATTTGAAAACATGGAAATTTTTAGGTTTTTCATTATTTAACCCAGGAGCAGTCGCGCGGGATATGACATACCCAGGGTGCATACGGTTTTTACAATTGTCACCGCTATTTTTTGAAAAGTAATTTTCCACTTACTTTATCACAGAATTTGTAAAAATAGACTCCGAGTAAATAAGGTGATGATTATTATTTCGATTTATTGGTGACAAAGTAAAAACCATTCATATACTGGGTAAGCACACCTTCTTCCGGGTTATTTAAATTATAATAAATAATTTCAATGAAAAAAAATAGAAAATTTTGTATTTTTCATTATTTAATTAAGTTTTAAAAAATAATTTGAATGAAAAAATGGAAAGTTTTTATTTTTCAATATTAAATTAAGTTAATATTAACAATTTATATAATGTGATTTTTTTAAATATTAGTTATAGGGATGTTTTTTAACGAATTTAAAGATTTCAATACAACTATTTAGCCAAATCCACTTATGTATTTTTTCCCTTAAGAGCAGAATCACACGCACATGCGTTTCAGTGATAGCGGCTTTAACGAATTTCATGGATTTTTGAAATTGCTATAAGACGAGGTTGCTGTATCCAATGATATTTTTTTTGTTGCTGCTGCTTCATGGGCACGAAGCGTTCATACATACGTTAGTGATTGCGGCTTTTATGAATTTTATGTATTTTTCAGATTTCTACACAGTAAGATTGCTGCATCTGGTGATTTTTTTTATTTGTTTTCATGGGTGCAAAGCACTTATACATCTGTGTTGAACTACGTTGAAGCTGCATAATTTTACTTTTGTAATTCCTTTATTTTACTATATTTTATTTTAGCTCTATTAAACTTTTGACAACATACATTTTTGTCTTCAAGGTAACAACTTATTGTACCTCAACGTATTTTAAAACTTAAGGAAATTAATTTAAGTTTATTATTCTATTTTATGTGTCTTATTCAGATTATAAAATATTCATTATGGATAGTTACCATAATAGCATTGCTTACAATAGTTTATTAAAGGTTTGAAGGTAAAGTGAATGATATACTTGTTTGGGCTTATTATTTTTGTTATTTTAATTAAGTTATAGAATAAATACTAAAAATGATATTTTAGTAAGATAGGTAAATATAATTTATAATGCAATTAAAATAATTATATAGTTAAAAGTTTAATAAAATTTAAAAATATAAATAATAAATTAATAATAATAATAAAATTGTACAATATTGAATGCAGTTTAATTGTTAAAAAATATATATAATGCCCAACAAATTATGGATTGTAAAAATGTTTGCAGAATTAAGAGTAATAATCATAGCAAGATTACTATATGCTCTTAGAAATTTTAAGATATAATTTATGTTCAATATTATGAAAAACAAGTAAAGGTATTTGAAGAAAGTGATGTAAATAAATACTAGAAGTATTTAGAAATTATCCAAACAGGGTGTCCATTTCAGCTCAGCTACAAATTTCCCTAACTTTTCCAGGATTTCCATAAAAAAAAAAAAAAAAAGATTCCAGGTGTTTGAAATGTTACGTTACATACAAAAAATCTTAAAATTTGTTAATTTGAGAGTGGAACTTTCACAACTAATTCTGAAGCACAAACTACTGCTTTTCTTAACAAATATTTGCAAATTTTACAAATTGTTGAACCCAAGATATGTATTTCATGGTTAATGATTGCTTGACGCCTATTTTTTTTTTAATGAGAATGTTTGTATTTTTTTACATGCTAAGCATTTTGCAGATACATACTTTTATCACGAGGTTTACTCCATTTTGTTCAGTCAGGACGAAATTCTTCATCACATCAGTCACAGTTAAAATACAAATTGCTTTGACGTATTTTAATACAAAAATAAAACGTTTTTCCTTATAAGTGATATATCTGCTCTGTAATAAACCCAATGTGTGGATTATAAATACTCATTAAATTAAGCTAACAGTTCAGTTCCCAAACAAAGATAAGTTAACAGACTGAATCACCTAATCAATCCCACAAAACTGTACAAAGTTTGAGTGAAGCTGGTATTGAAACTCTGTGAGTTACAAGGAAGGGCCGAAAGGGATTGCATGAGAGATTGAAATACTCATTTCTGGAACTACAATTTCAAATCCTTAGTTTTATAATCAGAACCTGAATTTTGAATAAGTTTCAAATTTTCCTGACTTTTCCTCAGGAATGTTAACTTTTCCAAACTCTAATCTTATAATAATAAATATCCTCGTACACAATAAGAACAGCACTTTGTTAGTTTTATAAATTAATTATGAATGTAGAAAAGTTGAAAATGTAAACTATTTTCATAATTAAAAAAAAAATTGAAATTTTCAATAATAGAAATTTATTATTGAAAATTTCAATTTGTTTATTTATTTTTTATATTGATTATTTTAAATATTACTTTTAAGAAATGAATAAAGAATTATATTAAACATAAATAAACAATCTTAGAAAATTAAATAAATAAATTGAACTTTTCTAACAATTTTGAAAAAGAAACAAAATGCTGAAAATGCAAATTATTTTTGAAACAGACTTTTTGTGAGATACATCTGGTCTAGATCTAGAATTATTATTAAGAAATTTACAAATTGACTTAATTACTCTTTTTAATTAATCTTTAATGCATTAATGTTTTATTTTTTTCTCTTTAATCATTAGTTAATGTGATTTAATACGTGTAAATGAAAATCTCTAGCAAAATATTTACACTTTTATTTACTAATGTGTAT
Source organism: Maratus michaelseni (assembly GCA_963931845.1). Lineage (NCBI taxonomy): Eukaryota > Metazoa > Arthropoda > Arachnida > Araneae > Salticidae > Maratus > Maratus michaelseni. The sequence goes on from OZ007599.1 coordinate 254,588,015, forward strand.
TTGGTAAAATTTGGATTTATCAGATGTGAAAAATCTTTAAGCAAACTGTCATATATTAAAAAAATAATAATAATATTTTTTTTTTTTGTTTACAAAGGAAGAAAATGAAAAATAAATGTTTAACTTAATTGTCATTAAAATAAGACCATGTAGTGGGGAAATTCATAAGATAACAATTATTTTTTAATGCATAATAAAAGCGCTGAGTTCCATCGGGGGAAAAGTCGTCTAACAGTGACGTCACAAATTCGTCTGAAGTCTTTATGTCAAGTTCGATTCCAGGTGACTTTATTGCATACTCATAGTATGGAGTTCCCAACTGTATTCGTGTTGTCCTGTGGAATCTCTGTAGCAAGGTTGTAATCTTGTGTGTACGGATTTCGGAAAGAATATTAAGAAGATATATGTAAAGAAGAAGAATTTTTTAACAAGACTTGTATGCGTTCAAAGAGGATATAGTAAAGATGATTTGAGACAACAGCCATACTGGTTAAAAGTCTCTAAGCAACCCCGTCTAAAATGACTACACTACGCTCAGACCGATGTGCAGTCATGGAAAAATAAAAAGTTACGCACCAGCCCATGCTATTTTATCACCAAAGTGTCGCAGAGATACGAGAGGTACCTTTGGACTGAGAATTTTGTCTACTTTCCAAACATGAAAAAAAAAAAAAAAGAAATATAGGTTGTAAACATACTAAAAATAACACCCACTTTTGACACTTTATTTGAGTTTCTTAGATTTAAACAACTCTGAAAAAGTTACAGTTCATATACTCTTTTTTAAATCTTTATAGAGTTAGAAGAGGCCAAAAATTGAGAATGCTTATATTAAATGTACGTGATAAACTTTAATTTATATAGTAATAATAAAAAAAATTCCTCCGATTGATTTTTTCCCCTTTTAATATGATGAGATACAATGAATAGACCCCAAACCCCACCCAAACATATTCCAGACATTTTTCGATTCAAAATCACATTTTTAACTAAGAAAATTATTAATAAAATAATATTAAAAAAATTATGAATTATGACCCACATTAATTTTTATATAAAAAGAATGAGTGCCGTCCAGAAACATGGCTATGTGCTTTTACAGCTCATCCTTATCATTATTTTTTGAGATATAGCGAAAGTTTATTTTTCGACGATCTAAGTTCTAAGGGGACCATGTCCCGTTATATCATTGGCATTCACAGAAAAGAAAATCTTTCTTTCTAACCGCTGACTAGGCCCTTACCTACTGGGCTATGACCCAGTTTTACGTACTTATGTGTCTGGAAACGGGGCGAAATCGCCTGATTAGCCACATGGCGGCGGTCTGATGGACAAGCACTTATGTCGTCTTAATATCAGCTCTGTTTTATTTTGCTTGGTTTTATGTTGGCCGGTTACTTAAAGCGGGTTTGCTTGTTTAATTTCACGGCCATCGCTACGCTAGTTGGTCTCGTAATTTAGAACCTTGTTCAGGTGACGAGACCCTCTCCTGACTACGCACCTCGAGAGGTATAATTCATAGGGAAGTTGGAGGACTTTGCACCCACGACGGATTTTACATGCACCGGGCGCCATTAGCGCACATGGCGGATTTTCAGCTGGCGGCAAGTTTCGAGATGCTCTGCAAACTGGGCCACCGCTCCATTGGATATAGAACTGTGCCCCCCCCCCTTTTTATATAATATCTAAGCAGTACACTCGATTACACGGTTAAGTTTCCGGGACACACTAAACTCATGATGATTAAACACCCAATGGTGATTTCTTTGCATAGGTGTTGTCTCTTCTTTTTTGGAGGGTTTTGTCTCTATCGATATTGATGTCATATATTAGTTATGTAGACTCTGTCGTGGGAGTTGTTCTTCTTTTCCTTTGAGTTTAATTATTTTGACTTTATCGTGGAATGATTTTTGTTGTAACTGTACTCTATTATGATCTTGACACTGGTTTTTGGATTTTTGCCACAGTTGGTGGTTGTTATATTGCTATATTTCGCTGGGTTTTTGTCTTGAAGTGATCTTTACTTTTATCAGTCCTTATTTTGAGGCTGTGATCACTTTATTAGCTTGGTTTCCTTATTTCAGGAAACTTTTTATGTGAATCCGTCCTTGGCGATTGGCGATCAGTCTATTGATTCCTAATGGCTGTTATCACAATTGGTCGATGCAACTTTGTTGCTAGCTATTTGAGAGGCTTGGTGCATTACCGGGGTGGGGCATGTTCCTTGGCCGTTAGTTCGCCATATTGTTTATGATGTTTGTTATCACATGATATTGTCGCTGTTGTACCACTTGTTGCTTATTTATCGATGAGATTATTTTTGTAGTTATTCAGAAAAGAAAATCTTAGAAAGTAACCGGGAAATTTTTATAGTAATTATTTTTTATTAAAGTAAGTTTATTTTATATATAGAATTTCTATATTTTTTCTGGTATTTATTTGATTATTTCCGATATTGTACTTTGTCAGATCTTATTTTTATTTTTAGAAATGTATGGGCAAATACCTAACACAACACATTTTCCTTTATAACTGTATGAAGATTTAAAAAACAAAGAAAACAAAACAAAACATAAACTATATATTTTTTAGGCCTGCTTTGTTCCAAAGGAACTTCAATAAAGTATCAAAAGAGGGTGGTACAAATTAAACAAGTTGGAAATTGTACGTCAAACGTTACAAACGAGGTGCGTTCGTACTGTAGCTAGTTATATTCAGATCTTGATGATTTTTAATTCTGTGAAGTGAATTATATCGTCTGCAGATTAATTTCAGTCATAAAATAAGTATCTCGGTCGCTTGACGATTAAACCTCGAAAGCTCCTCTAACAAGAAAGCGCCGATTTTTTTTTCTTTTAATTCAAATTTCTTAATAAATATTTTTATTAATATCTCCTAAAGTTTTGATTCGATTTTTAAAAAAATTGAAATGTCTCGACAAAATTCTGCAAAGATAATATATCTTAAATTCCAAACCATTCGGTTGTGTAGTTTTTGCGTTGTTATATGTGGACGGACGGACGGACGGACCAAGCGACGACAATAGGTGCTACGTATTTATATAATTACGAACGCACCTAAAAATGAATTTCGGTACAACTTTTAATATGTTAACGACCTGTTTTTCAAAAGTAGACGCAATTCTTGATCAAACGGTACTTCTCGCATCTTTCTGCGACAATTTTGTGATAGAGTTGCATGGTATGAGTTTTCTTTCCCCACGACAGTACTTAAGATTCTTAGCTTAAGTTTTGAACCGGATAACTCGGAATCAGGCCTGAACTGTTTATGTATTATTGAGCATGTGAGAACATTCTTAAGTAGAATATCTTAAGTTGGATCTTTCACACTACGCAGTTTTTCTTTAATCCAAAATTAAGCATCTTATGTACTCTAGTCTGAATGTGATATGTATTGAAAAGTTTTTTCTGCGTCCTGCTTAGTTGGTTAATTCCAATCGCTCTTCAACTTGCTACTCGATTGCATACCTGCACCATACGAAAAATTTTTTGTATGCTTCAGATTTTTTGTGAATTGGATATCTAATGCTGTTTTATAAACTAGTTTCGCCGGCAAAATTTTTTCTGGCGATGTGTTTGTATGTAGTCATGTCAGATGCTACAACTTCAATGCAAAACTGCATTGTACTACATTCGGACTTGAGAATTTAAGATTTTTAACTTAACTTTTGAACCAAGCAACTTGGAATCTGGCCCGAATTGTCCATGTGTTATTTAACATCTGAGAATATTTTTATATAAAATATTTTAAGTCGGATCGTTCACACTGCACGGTTTCAATTGAATTCAAAATAAAGTTTCTTAAGCATTCCAATCTGACTAAGATATTATTGAAAAGGTTTTCTGCATCCTGCTCGTTTGTCTAATCCCTATGACTTTTAAAAGTACTTTATGATTACAAAGCCGTCAAAGAAAAAAACAAAAGAAAAACAAAACAGAGAGAAAACTCCCTAGTAACTCTGCTGCAAATCTATACCAATAAAAAGAAGCTTTTGTCTCTGTATGTGTCTGTCTGTGTGTTTGGTGGCAACGGTTAGCGAAATCTACAGCTCGTAGAGGTCTGAAAATTTGGATTTAGGTAGTCCAAGGCATGTCATAATGCACCTGAGGCTCAGAATTTTAATATTTTGATAAAATGCAGAAATATTAATTAAAAACTCATTAAACATCGCTTTTAAAATGCCATATTTTTCTGAAAATGGTGCAAAAGAAATATCAAAATGGGGTCTTTATTAAAAATAAAACAAAATTTACTATATTGGGATGGAAGATTGAAACCGGATTCCTTTTAATAATATGGGAAAATCGCAAGAAAACGCAAAAATTTACGAAAATTTATTTCAAAAATCGCAGAAGTCAAAGTTTACTATAGTTTACTATAGCCCAATATAGTTTTACTATATTGGACTAAAAGATTAAGACAGGATTTCTTTTATGAATGTCGAAAAATCGCCGCTAAACACGAAAAAATTCTAAAAATCGCATAAAAAGTTCGCGAAAAATTCAAAAATCGCTATATGAATCTCGAATAAACTTGAGTGGAAAGAGGACACAATTTACAATATTGTGCTAAAAGGTTAAAACCAGATTATTTTTACTAATGTGGAACAATTGCCGTGATAAATAATAGAAAAAATAAATATAAATAAAAATAAAATCGCATAAAAATTGCTAAAACGTCAAAAATCGCAGAGGACAAAATTTACTATATTGCGGACATTGTCACCGAAATTCTTTCACAAATGTCAAAATTCGAAGCGAAACGTGAAAAAACGGTAAAAATCGCGGAAGACAAAAAGTACTATATTAGACTAAATGTTTGAAACAGGATTCCTTTTATGAATGTCAAAAATTCGCCGCGAGCGCGAAAAAATGCTAAAAATCACTTTGAAAATCGCATCAAAAAACGCAAAAACTTCAAAAATCGTGCAAAGCAAAATTTACTATATTAGGCTAAAAGTTTGAAACCGAATTCCTTTCACGAACGTCAAAACATCGCCGTAGAACACGAAATAAGCAAAAAAGTGCATTGAGAATCGCTAAAAATTCCAAAATCGCAGAGAACAAAATTTACTAGGGTGGACTACGACAGTAGATAATAATTGGGGGTTCTGCATCAGCGCAGTTCGCGCAGTCGACCTCTGTGCTCTGTGAAGGTCACCGGAAGTGGCAGGTGTGGACACCGGAAGTCGCAGGTGGGGATAACAGGCATGTTGAGGCAGGAAGTGATTAAGGAAGTATGATCGGAAACGCGAAAGGAAATTTAACAGGAAACGCGACAGGAAGTGAATGCGATAAGGAGAGAGGGGGAGGGCTTATTTTTGTGGGGGGCTTATGCTAACCTGAAATAAAAACGGAATTATTTCTTACTTTGTAAAAATTTAACATAAAATGTATCTTTTTTTTTTTTTTTTTTTTTAAACTTGAAATAATTTTTTTTTTTGCTAACTAACACATGAAAGAAAATGGAAATCTTTCTGACTTTGTTTTACTTTATAAAAGTTAGCATGAAATTTATTTTAAGACTGGAAACGTGACAGGAAGTAAGACCGGAAACGGGATTAGACATGTTTATTTTTATTTATTTATTTTTTTAAATGGTTATCAAGAAGCAGGATGTTTGGGAGCGTGTTGGAACAGGACAGGTGGTTTGTGAGACCGGAAGTAATTAAGATGAGAGAGATAAAGAAGGTGCATGATTAGACACATAGATTTTGTTCTTTGTAGAGGGTTAAATTATTTTTAGATGTTATTTATTTTTTTAGTGTTTTGAATTTTATTTATTCTTAAACCGTTATAAATTATTTTTTTCTATCATTTTAATTTTTAGTGACACCAATTTTAGAAGTAATTGCTCATTAAAAGAATTATTTTTCAACGCTGGCACAGGCAGGAATTGAACCCACTATCTTCTATGTGGAAGACCAATGTGTTTATCCACTGTGCTAATGGGAACTTGTAATGTTATCTCTTTAAATGCAAGAGATGGGGACTTCAGACATGTATTGAGATATCTTTATCATAGTTTTAATGAACTGCAGGAAATTGTCTTTAGCTATTGAGTAATTCGCGAGTTTTGGTTTAATATGAATGCTATTACATCTGTTTGTTTAATTTATAAGCACATTTCTCTTACAACACTCTGTCAACACAGCATTTCCATATTCGAAATAATAATTTAGAGGAAAAATTTTTATCTGAAAATACTATGAAATTTTATTTATAGAGATTGACAAAAATAGTATGCCTAATTCTTTCTTGTATTAACATTATATTCGAAATAGAGTTTCGTTACGAAAAATAACGTGTTTACATATTTTAAAAACGAAAGCAAAGTGATTTTAAAAAATGTAACTATAAGCTATACACCCACACATTTTTGTTATTGAATTAAATGACAAGGCTTAATATTGTATTCAGCGTACTATTTTCTTATAAAAGCCGTTTCACAAACTTGTATACTAAAAGTAATGTGTCATTTTTAGGGGAAAAAATTAATTCAAGTCATTGAGACTAATCCTTTATGGTGGAAAAATTTGTCATACTTCTTTGTGTTACATTATATCTTCCGTTTTTAAGTTTACAAATTTGTGGACTAACTTAAATAATCGTTTTTAGGATACTTAAACAATATATTTTTTAATTATATGTTGTTGTTTTTTAAATTGACTTGTAATATAGCTTTTTTTTTTTTTTTTTCTTAAAAGGGTACTGTAGAATAATTTATGTCACAAATACTGCATCCTTCTTTAGTTAAATATGTTTCACTTAAGACATGACAAAGTGTCTTGGAAACATTTCATTTTGGAGTTAAGTGATTAAACAAGAAAAATATTATTTATAAAAACACAACACATAAGACTAGCGACTGATAGGTTCTGGTTTTAAAGCTACTAGACGTTTGGGTTTAAACTTCTCTCGCGCTCGTCGACCTAACCGTTCGGAGTTTTCTTCGAACCTTGTCAATACGAGTTAGGAGCCCTTAGAATGACCCCTAGAGTGACCTATATCCCAAGCGTAGATAATCGGTTTTAACAAATAACCAACCATCCACAACACATAAGACATTTTAGATCATTTTAGATCATTCCATTTAGTTAATAAGTGATTTAACGTGCAAAATATTATTCATAAAACATACTGTAGTAACTCCTCTATACCGACCCGATAAAAGATGGTGAGTGGTAGCGAGATCGGATCGCTGGCACAGAGAATTTCTCGTATAAATTAGAAAATAGAATTTATTGCATACCAATATTAATTCTAATGAAAATATGTACAAGAAAGTTAATTACAGCATTTAATTATTTTTCGCGAGTCAATCGCTTATAAATTAATGACCTCTTGACTCCAAGTGTAACTGAAACAAACAAAAGTCTCTAAACATTACAGTCAGTCGTGACTACAAAATAAAGTTCATTCGGACCAAGGCTCGTCCGTTCCTTCTCTTCGGAAGATCTACTAATACTCGTTAATTCTGAGTCTAAGAACTCTCACTCTCGCACTTGGTGTGCTTTTTCACTTCGCTGGGATTTTCACCGGATACCTGCTGTATCAATTCTAGAGGTCGGACCTCGCTAGCGCTTACACCACGCTGAGTTAGAAACTGACGTTTCCTTTTCCCTTCTCCAGAGAGTCAACACTCTCCTTTTCGATCTCTCCAAAAACTGTCCTCTCTCACTTTTTCATTCTCGCAGGAGAACTTCTTCTGGGGGCGGGGGCTTTGTCGAGGCGGGCCCCTCGAAACTCTCCAGCCTCTTAGCAGCCTTGAGATCCCTCTGTTTCGTTTTCACTAAGTCCGTCATTGGACGTTCTAAGACAAAGGGCAAAGTTTCGGGCGCAAACCTAAAAATCGTGTGCAGAGATCGCTTCTCTCGCAGATGAACTCTTTCCCACGAACTCGGCAAGGATCAAAGCATAAGACCCCTTTTTGGGTAACGCCCTACCACTTCATCACTGTCCGAACTTTCCGCTCACAGTACAATAGAATTCGGCGTCTGCTAGTCTTCAAGGCAAAAATAGCGAGGGAAGGTATGCAGTTAAGTGTACTCACAGGAAATGCTAGAATGACACATAGTGCAGCTGGATGTCGAAGCTCAAATTCTTTACAGCACCTCCTCCTCAAACGATTCTTAAGGGTGAAACACTAAGAATCTCTAAGAGTCGGATAAAGAATTGCAAGCTCAAATTACATCAGAGTGGCAAGAAATAAAACATACATGAATAAGATAATACTACCTTCCTTTTTTTTTCCGCGCTCTGATAAGAAATCATGAACATATAATGAAATAAAACACAGTGAAATAAAAAATAAAAAATCTTAAAATAATTATATACAAAAGTTTATCAAGAAATCTCCTTAAACTCGACTCAGACAATCAACATGCGGAATGTCTTTGCCTGCGCGATGAGAAATGGCATAATTATAAGGTTGCAGAGCTAAGGACCACCTTAATAATCTGGGATTATTTCCAGAATTTCTTTTTAGAAACACCAAAGGATTGTGATCGGTTTCGATAGAAAAGTTTTGTCCATCAATATAATGCCTTAACTTTTTTATCGCAAAAATAATCCCTGCACACTCTCTTTCAGTGGCGCAGAAACTTTTCTCACTATCAGTAAATTTTCGAATTAAATATATTATGGGGTGCTCTTCCGATCCCTCTCTTTGAGCCAAAACCACGCCAATACCTAAGTCACTAGCATCAGTTTGTACAATGAATTCTTTCTGAAAATTAGGAGCGTAAAGCACCGGTTCTTCAGTAAGCTTCATTTTCAAAGTCTCAAAGGCTTTTCCCATTTCGTCGCTCCATGCAATCTTTTCTTTTTTATTTTTCCCTTTAAGCGCCCTCGTTAATGGTTCTACAATCACTGCATAATCTTTTATGTACCGGGAATAATATCCAGCCATTCCCAAACATCTACGAATTTCAGTTTTCGATTTCGGAACCGGTAATTCCTTAATTGCCCTTACTTTCGCCTCAGCTGGCCTCCGTCTACCCTCACCCACAATATGCCCAAGACATTTTACGGTTTTCTGAGCGAACTTGCATTTGGCCAATTTGATTTTTAGTTTCGCGTCATTAACCCTTTTTAATACTATTTCTAGATGACGCATATTGTCCTCCCAACTATCTGAAAAAATCGCCATATCATCTAGATACGGTAAACAGAAATTCTTAAGTGCGTTTATTTCCCGCGTTAAGATATCTGCTAACTCCACCCGTTTTTTGTAAGGCTTTACTAAACTCATGTGAGAAATCTGGGATTTCTGTCGCCTCCCAGGAACATTCACAATATAATTTGTTTCCGTAATTATTGACTCCTTTCTTCCCGGCCCTATCCAACTATCTGACATTTTATTTGGCTTACTGTTAGTTAAAACTAAAACCTCATCTTTCACATTAAGCTTCCGTTTTACCGCCTTTCTGTCAAACCAAAATTTCCTCTTTTCTCGTTTTTCTGACACATTTTCAACGGCTAAAACTCGACCTCTTTTTAACCTGTTCGTGAGATTAAACACACATCCCTTCACGAATTTATTTTCCTCCGTTTCTCTTATCCATTCTCCAAATACTAACGCTTTCAGAAGCTTTCTAACTTTTCGATGCCAACATGCAATACTATCGCTTATTGTGCGACACACTCTCGGATTTTTCAACTTAACACCGAACCTTTTTAGAAATGCGGTAGTTAAATCGCTTATCAATCTTTTCCCAAGGTCCAGGTATTTTGACACATTTCCTTTAACTTTCCCTTTCCCTAAGTGTGATGACACTTTTTCTAGGCACGCGCCAAAAATATCTATCTGATAAGGCAATGGGACAAGCACCTGCTTCCCCCCACTCACGCGATTTTCTCTGGCTTTTGCCACTATCAAAGAATTTCCCGCATTACAATGCGTTTCTTCAATTTCCCCTTTCCCTCTAATCTCTTCGAGAGATGGATACCTGTCATTTTCCATTTTACCAACCCCTCTTTCAATGTTTGCTAAGATCGAAGATTCCTCACATATCGGCAAAGGCGATAATCCCTTATCCACACTGACCAGTTCAATAGGGTTTTCTAGATTTTCACCCTCTAGTTTTGAATTCAACGCTTCCGCTTCACTGCACTCGCGAAAAATTCCCCCTTCTTTTTCTTCCTCGGAATTCAAAGTTTCCGCTTCCACATTCCCGCTAGAAATATCCTCTTCTTTTTCTTCCTCGGAAATCATAATTTGTTTATTTACCGGATTCGGAGCTGGGCCACCCTTTTCCCTCGTTTGAGCGCGTGTCAAAACTGCATTCATCAATTCGGGTTTTTTCTTCGCCTGTTCTAACAATTTCTGAGTGCGATTACCCAACAAATAGTAGTACATATCTGAATTTCTATTGTTAACTCCTGCCTTGGTTTCAATGACCCCCACACCTTCAATTTCTATCGTGACTTCTGCTATAGGTAAACAATACAATTTCCTGTCCACCGGTGTTTTAATCCAAACATGATCTCCATTCAAATTATCTTGACTGACCAAGTCGTATGCGATGATGTCAATTTCACTCCCAGTGTCAGTTAAAGCAGTTGTCTGAATTCCATTCACTAACACTTTACTCAAATAAGGGGAGAAGGTTTTTTCAAGTGTCGGTTTACTTATTAAGTGACCGACCCGCGCAACATCTCTCTTTTTAATTTCCGGACAATCTACTCTGTAGTGACCGCTTTGAAAACACGCGTAACACTTGACTTCTCGCCTTTTTTCGTAAACTCTTTCCCTTTCTTTATGATCATCGCGATCTCTCCAGTTAAAGTTAGTCTCCGGATTTCTGTTTCCGTTTCGCCCATTTTCAAAAGTTCTGGGTCTTTCAAATTTCTTCTCTGTCGGTGGCTTAGGATTCCACGTTTTTTTAGAAGGGCGTTTGATCGCTTCGTACGCATCTAAAAGCCTTACTAATTCTTCGGGATCTTTAATCTCCGCCCAGTTATCTATAAAATGTTCGCGCATTTCTGGAGACGCTCTCCGTTTGATTTGGTCCGTGACAAGCAAATTTTTCAAACCCTCAAAATCCGAAACTTGTAAGCATGACAGCCAACCTTCTAAAAAACTATTAAGTTCGAAAATCAGATCCTTCCAAACTGAATTAGGATTTCGTGGATGTTGACTAAATTTTTGTCGGTATGTCTCTGCATTCAAACGATAGCGTTCTAACAGTTTTTCTTTCACATATTGAAAATCATCAATTTTGTCTTCGGGTTCTCTTAAAATTAACTCGGCCATTCCCACAGGTAATAATGATAGTAAATTCGTCACCAACTCATCCGAATTTAGATTACATTTTTTTGCCTGTCTCTCGAATAAATTCAAAAACAACGAAATATCCGAATTCTTTTCATCAAAGCGATGCATAATTGTTTTTAGGGGTAAATTACTCGTTCTAACTGAGATGCTACTAGATGCGGTACTCCGGTCATCTGTCTCTTGTGTTGCTTTTAACCTAGCTAACTCATGTTCCCGCTCTACTTTATTTTCCCTATCTTTTTCTATAAGTTTAATTTGTGCTAAAGCTAGCTCTTTCTCAAAACCCTCTGACGACTCTATTTTTTTTATAATTTTCGGTACAGTATCATTTTCCTCTAAAATGACCTCAAATTCGTAAGCTAACGTTTGCAAATCAGCTTTCCTAAAATATTTAAGCTCCGACATTTTTAAAGTATAAAATTAGAAATTATCTTTCCCACAAATATAAAACAATACAATAAGATTAAATCAAATCCTACCAAGTGCGTCAAAATATTACCAAAATATACGCTCATAAAAAAAGTACGCTTAGCAATAATATAGGAAATATGCAACATATAAAGATAAGCAACTCTATCCTAACGTTTACATTCACCTTGGTATTTGGTTATAAAATACATATGGGATAAATTCTACACAAAACAAAAATTTCAAATTCAAAAAGTACAGTAAAAATATTTTAAATTGCAAAAGTCTCATTCAATTCCTTTTTTTTTTTTTTAAATCAATGGTGGTCTTAATCTCTGCATCCACTCTTAAAAAATTTAGAATAATTCACAAAAAACATATAAAATCAACTCTGTTATCGTAAAATATGAAATGCGTTCGATACTTTTTTTTTTTCAATGAACTCTCATTTATAGATTCAGCTAAAATTTTGTAACACTGCACAACTCTCAGTTTGCATTAAATTAATTCAACAATAATTTAATTTTAACTACAAAATTTGTCTATTAAATAAGTTACAGTAATCTCGGAAGTATCTCATAATACTTTTTTTTTTTTTACCGGAAAAATTTCTCAAAAATTTACTCTCACAAAAATAAACATACAACTTTTTTTTTGAAGCCTACAACACCTATACAAACACTAATAACAATTAAAGCCACTCTGAGTATAAAAAGAGCTTACCTCCATTACTAAGAGTCTTTCAGGGCGTCAGAAGCACAGACTTCAGAGATTCTCAGGAGCACAGACGGAGTTTCTATCACACTTTTCGGATGGGGACTCTTCCGGATGGGGGAACACTCTCCAGAATTCTTGGTAGATTTCTCTTTCTGATGGGGGAACACTCCAGAATTCTTGGTAGATTTCTCTTTCTGATGGGGGAACACTCTCCAGAATTCTTGGTAGATTTCTCTTTCTGATGCTGTGTTGATCCACAGGGGCGTCTAAGGAGACTCAGGTCACAAGTCACAAGGAGACTCTTTCTTGGAGCACTTTGATGATTTAAATTTCAGAGTCCACTCTTTGTCTTTAGAGAATGTCATTAATTTTTGCTAATTAATCCATCACCGCAAGCCACCAGTTGTAGTAACTCCTCTATACCGACCCGATAAAAGATGGTGAGTGGTAGCGAGATCGGATCGCTGGCACAGAGAATTTCTCGTATAAATTAGAAAATAGAATTTATTGCATACCAATATTAATTCTAATGAAAATATGTACAAGAAAGTTAATTACAGCATTTAATTATTTTTCGTGAGTCAATCGCTTATAAATTAATGACCTCTTGACTCCAAGTGTAACTGAAACAAACAAAAGTCTCTAAACATTACAGTCAGTCGTGACTACAAAATAAAGTTCATTCGGACCAAGGCTCGTCCGTTCCTTCTCTTCGGAAGATCTACTAATACTCGTTAATTCTGAGTCTAAGAACTCTCACTCTCGCACTTGGTGTGCTTTTTCACTTCGCTGGGATTTTCACCGGATACCTGCTGTATCAATTCTAGAGGTCGGACCTCGCTAGCGCTTACACCACGCTGAGTTAGAAACTGACGTTTCCTTTTCCCTTCTCCAGAGAGTCAACACTCTCCTTTTCGATCTCTCCAAAAACTGTCCTCTCTCACTTTTTCATTCTCGCAGGAGAACTTCTTCTGGGGGCGGGGGCTTTGTCGAGGCGGGCCCCTCGAAACTCTCCAGCCTCTTAGCAGCCTTGAGATCCCTCTGTTTCGTTTTCACTAAGTCCGTCATTGGACGTTCTAAGACAAAGGGCAAAGTTTCGGGCGCAAACCTAAAAATCGTGTGCAGAGATCGCTTCTCTCGCAGATGAACTCTTTCCCACGAACTCGGCAAGGATCAAAGCATAAGACCCCTTTTTGGGTAACGCCCTACCACTTCATCACTGTCCGAACTTTCCGCTCACAGTACAATAGAATTCGGCGTCTGCTAGTCTTCAAGGCAAAAATAGCGAGGGAAGGTATGCAGTTAAGTGTACTCACAGGAAATGCTAGAATGACACATAGTGCAGCTGGATGTCGAAGCTCAAATTCTTTACAATACAATAAGAGAATTTTAAAGAATTTTTTCTTTCAAATGAACAACTTTTAGTGACTGTTTAACTTATTAAAGAGAGCGGGTATTTTGTTTTGAGTTATACGATTAAAATAAATTTTCATTATATTTGATTTTACACAACCAACAATTTTAAAAAAGAGAATGGAATCTAGTTTTTATAAAGTAACATATTTCAATTTTACAAATACTTCACACCCCGTCTTTTTTCCCCCTGCATGTTTTAGTAGACTTTACATACATATGACATAAAAAGCGTTTTAGAATGCATCATTTAGAAATTAAGCAATTTGATAAGTAAAATATTATTTATAAAAGCAATAGATACAAAAGTAATAAAGATTTTTACTTACAAATGTACGAACTTCTGATAGGTAAGACTTTCTAAATCATTGTGCAAGAATTAAGTGGTTATTGAACTTATAACATTATAGGATGAAATAATCATGTGACGTATATTTAAACCAATAAAATATCAATATTTTTAAACCAATAAAAAGTTAGTATTTTTTACACGAGCGCCCTCTATTACTATATAAATTTCAATGAAACGAGTTCATAACATTCTACTGTGACCTGGTATCGTTGTAATAGGTTGTATTTTTCGTTAAGTTAGTTTTCATTTAAGTTATTATGGAACGAGTTATGAATTCTTATGTTGGTGACGTAACTACCTTGGAATGTCAACACTCACCAACAAAGTTAAATAATCAAGAGATGGATTCTACACTTTTATCCAAAGAAGGGCTCGTTTCGAATTATGAAGTGAAACCCACCTCATCAGGACTAAAGAAACAGAAGTTACCCCATGTGTGTAAGACGTGTAACAAAGCATTTCCTCGAAAAGTTAACTTAATGTTTCACATGAAATGTCATTTAAAAGAAAAGTCTTTTCGTTGTGAGGTGTGTGCTGAAGTTTTTTCACAAAAGAGTGATTTACGTAATCATCAAAAGATTCACAAATCGCCCAAACAATACAAGTGTAGTGATTGCAACGATATATTTTCAAGAATGGCTGACTTATTGAAACATAAGAAGACTCATAAGATTTGTAAACAACAGTCATGTACAAAGTGTAGCGAAATGTTTGATTGTGAATCAGATTTAATACAACATTGTGATACTTTTCATAAAGTTGTGAAATCACCCTATTCAAAAGATTTGTTATTTGAAAAAGTGAAGCATTTTGAAAGACAAAAGGATGTGCGAAATATTTATACTAAAACTATCATTGTGTCCAATGAGATGAATCAAAAAGACTTTCGTTCATTTTTTAACAGTGTTCGATCAGATGTTTTAAACGAATTAAATTATCAATTGCAAATGAAAAAGTCAATAAAATGGTATGCAGCCGTTAAAGTGGATGTATATCGTGAATCACAGGATGGTGACTTAGAGAGAGCAACCCCCTTTTTCCTTTCCAAAAGTGAACTGGAATTAACAGAACAAAACATACATGTACATGTTGAGAATGCCTTTCTAAAGCTGTACAACGGCTTTGAAGATTTCACAGAACGTGTGTTTAATTGGACATTACAAAAAATTTTGAAATTAGAATTGATTACAGCTCAATATGACAGGCTTATTTGATTTGTATTACTTTAAATGATTAATAAATAGTTTTAATATGAAAAAGTATAGTGTTTTTTTTTTTTTTTAGTTGATGTAAATTACTTTGAACAGTTTGACAATGCAACATAAACTACTGTTTAACATTTTGAATGTCTTAGACAAAATGGGAATAAATTTGTTGAAATTATGTAAAACATGATGAAATAAATGTGATGTATTTATTATATGTTACTTAAACTACAAGAGAAATGATTGGAAATGTGTTATTTTAAATCTATGATACTTTTAATCACTAACAAAGTAAGACGTGACGTTATGAATCATCGATGTGTTTTCCTTTGAATAGGTATTAATCTTACTTATTGATAAGAAAGTTGAATTTTTCTCTTCGTTTAAACAATGACACTGAATGTTTTGATAATTTTCTCTCAACAGTCAACATCAATGTTTTTAACCTAGATAAGAAAATTTTTAACTTAAACCGTCACTGAGTTTATCCTAGATAAGTAAATTTTTATATTTAACCTACATATAAATTAAATGATTAACTATAACCATGACTGTTTTTAAAATCTAGATAAGTAGACGTTTTTATGAAACACATCCAGTGTTCTGCTGACTTTTATCGAGATTACATCAGTTAGTGAAGCAGATTAAATTGTATAAAAATATTTTATGAAATGAATATGCGATCCCACGAAGAAGTGTTTCCACCTTCAAAGCGTCCACGCTTAGAAAAAGCTATGGAAAAATCAAATACTTGTGAGAAGGAGTTAAAAGACCCAAGATTAAAACTTTCTAAAATGGACAATGACTGCGTAACTATATCACGTGATATCTCCTCTACTAAGAACTTACCAGATGTGAAACCTGAGATCGCTATGAAATTTTCAAACTTTACCGGTGGTTACGATGCAACATCTTTCGAGAATCCACATCAAGAGTCAGTTTTTGACCAGGACTATTTAAATACATTTTTCAAAGACATGAATTTTGAAAATTTAGATTGTTCTACCCCCTTAACCTCGCTAAAGGATGAACCCTTTCAAGAACCTACGAATAATATCTTACAGACTACTGTTAAACATGAGATGAACGAGCTACAAGCAAATAACCTTTCGCAAGCAAGTGGTGAAATACAAAGCATCACTACACCTACATTTGCCACTAAAAGTGACAAATTATACAATTCCAATGTGTTTCACAAAGAACTAAGTGACTGTTTCTACTTAACTTTGAAGTTAAAAAATAAACAATATTCTATATATATATACGAGAATTTAAACGCAATGTGATGAAGAAATCCTAATGAAGCTAATCCTAATCCTTCCTGAAGCTCCTAATCCGCTAATGAAGAAATCCCAACCAAAAACGGAGTTAATATGGATATTCATAGCTGGTATGAGTTTCAATATAAAATCCTTGCATTTAATTTAAGATACAAAAGTGCATCCTTTGTTTCTAATAACACGATTTTAGTGTTAAATCAAGATTCTATGATGCGAATTAAAAATTTGAAGAATTTTTCTCATGTTGACTTAAACGAACAACTAATGGAAAAATTAAAAGAAAGTACCTCACACTTAAATACTGTACTTTTACAACATATGTACACAAAACTATTACCCTTTCTCATTAAACAGAAATGTGTGGTGAGTAACAGATCCACAGAAAAAGAACCTGTGTTATGGTCTAAACTTAATACGTGTATCGAGAATAATATGGTAACAATACTTAACCAGTTGTATGAATGTACAGGATGTATTTTTAGACATGCAAGTCAAAGCCTTCACTCATGCTTCGCATTTAATAATAAGGAAAAATTTAATCAACTAGGTGAAGCCTTGTTAATGCTCATCGATTTCGATTATGTAATTTCAACGTTTTTGAATGGAGTTTATAGTGTTAGTGAACACTTTGTACATAAGCTTCATGAACAAACTGCTTATAATGAATTGTTTAAGACAAAATAAATGATTTGTTTTGTTAAAGATCTGTGTGTGTTTATTTCTACAAAGTGTCTCTGTGTGAATTTATTAGTTTTTTATCTAATCGAACTTTTAAGTGAAGAGATGTAATTTAACTTTTTTGTATATTCCAATTCAAAAATTTCAACAATTGCAAAAAAGATTAAACTATTGAAAAAAAAAATATCCACGTTAGAAAAAAATTTTGAAAAAATTATTAGTTAACAAAAATAAAATAAAATAAAATAAAATAAAGTTAACAAAACAGCTTAAAAACGTTAAAGTTAACAAAAAGTTTATAAATGTTAAAAGTTAACAAAAAAAATAAGTTATGTTGAAAAGTTAAAAAAACAATGAAAAGTAAACAAAAATATAGTTTTTAAATTAAAATTGTTTAAAGTCTTCAAGTTAATCAAAATTAACTTTTTACTTTTAACTATTGAGAGACTATGATCTAACTGTTTATCCTCGCAACCAACTGGTGCATATCAACTATATACTCTATATCTGCATATGCGCAGAAAAACATAGACATTTACACTAACGACTTTAAATTCGACTTTAAATTCGTTAAATTTGTTCAACTTTAAATTCTTTGCCAACTTTTAAGTTTAATTACTATACACAACTCGATTACCTTTCCCACAAAACACCTTTCAGAAACAAAACAGAAATTAACACTTACCGAAAAACACGTCCATTTTGGTTGTTAGTCTTCACTCAACTAACGTTTCTCCCTTATCTTTGCTAGGGTGCGCTGCAATCGCCGCTAGAGGCGTTAGTAGTCTTCAGGTGTGTGATAAGAATAAACTTTAAATCCAACTTACACTCGCTCAGTCATTCTTGCTTCTCTCTACCTTGCTAACAACCGTTTGCTGCTGGCTCATTGTTTGGTTGTTTAAACTTGTTGAATGACGTCATCATGTGTTTGTCTAAACTTGTCCAGTCTTGTTTTTATGCAGTACGTCTATTTAGATGAGTCATCACTCGCTTATCTTGGTTGACTTGTCCAAACTTGTTTTTGTGTGGCACGTCTATTTGGGTGAGTCATCGTTCGCTTATCTTGCTTTACTTGTTTGAACTTGTCTAGTATCCACCACCTCATGTCTTTTGTCATAGCTTGAATATACTTTACACCAATCACTTAAATATAAAAGTCTTGTCACAACTTACTTAAACTTTGATAAAAATATTAATTATTTATAAATTTCATCAAATTCTTATTTTTCTGATACATTTACTATGTAATTTTCGTTCAAAAATATGGTAAAGCCCGATTTTAAATCGAAGTCTAAGATAAATTCCCCAAATTTGTAACATTTTAACACTAATAATAAATATTGTAAGCACCCAGTAGATACAAGTTTTGTAAAAATAATATTACTTATAGCTAACTCGTTATGTCCCATGATACAAAACTTCAATATAACTAAAATCAGTGTTAAACGAAAATCTAATCACGTGTCTTTATATATTATTTTGAAATGCAAAGCATTATATCTAAACGAATGATATAAGGAGTAGTTAGAATAGTTCTTATATTTTTGTTAGTAAAAAATTTATACACATTATCTTACAAGGTTGCAATATTCAACACACGGTTCACCATATTTAAAAACGATTCACCATGATTTAAAAACTTAGTTACATATTTTACATTTATAAATTTAAATTAAAAATACTTAAGTATTTATAATTGTTTATTTATAAAAATATGTTTTAATTTAAATTTATAAATGTAAAATATGTAACTAAGTTTTTAAATCATGGTGAATCGTTTTTAAATATGGTGAACCGTGTGTTGAATATTGCAACCTTGTAAGATAATGTGTATAAATTTTTTACTAACAAAAATATAAGAACTATTCTAACTACTCCTTATATCATTCGTTTAGATATAATGCTTTGCATTTCAAAATAATATATAAAGACACGTGATTAGATTTTCGTTTAACACTGATTTTAGTTATATTGAAGTTTTGTATCATGGGACATAACGAGTTAGCTATAAGTAATATTATTTTTACAAAACTTGTATCTACTGGGTGCTTACAATATTTATTATTAGTGTTAAAATGTTACAAATTTGGGGAATTTATCTTAGACTTCGATTTAAAATCGGGCTTTACCATATTTTTGAACGAAAATTACATAGTAAATGTATCAGAAAAATAAGAATTTGATGAAATTTATAAATAATTAATATTTTTATCAAAGTTTAAGTAAGTTGTGACAAGACTTTTATATTTAAGTGATTGGTGTAAAGTATATTCAAGCTATGACAAAAGACATGAGGTGGTGGATACTAGACAAGTTCAAACAAGTAAAGCAAGATAAGCGAACGATGACTCACCCAAATAGACGTGCCACACAAAAACAAGTTTGGACAAGTCAACCAAGATAAGCGAGTGATGACTCATCTAAATAGACGTACTGCATAAAAACAAGACTGGACAAGTTTAGACAAACACATGATGACGTCATTCAACAAGTTTAAACAACCAAACAATGAGCCAGCAGCAAACGGTTGTTAGCAAGGTAGAGAGAAGCAAGAATGACTGAGCGAGTGTAAGTTGGATTTAAAGTTTATTCTTATCACACACCTGAAGACTACTAACGCCTCTAGCGGCGATTGCAGCGCACCCTAGCAAAGATAAGGGAGAAACGTTAGTTGAGTGAAGACTAACAACCAAAATGGACGTGTTTTTCGGTAAGTGTTAATTTCTGTTTTGTTTCTGAAAGGTGTTTTGTGGGAAAGGTAATCGAGTTGTGTATAGTAATTAAACTTAAAAGTTGGCAAAGAATTTAAAGTTGAACAAATTTAACGAATTTAAAGTCGAATTTAAAGTCGTTAGTGTAAATGTCTATGTTTTTCTGCGCATATGCAGATATAGAGTATATAGTTGATATGCACCAGTTGGTTGCGAGGATAAACAGTTAGATCATAGTCTCTCAATAGTTAAAAGTAAAAAGTTAATTTTGATTAACTTGAAGACTTTAAACAATTTTAATTTAAAAACTATATTTTTGTTTACTTTTCATTGTTTTTTTAACTTTTCAACATAACTTATTTTTTTTGTTAACTTTTAACATTTATAAACTTTTTGTTAACTTTAACGTTTTTAAGCTGTTTTGTTAACTTTATTTTATTTTATTTTATTTTATTTTTGTTAACTAATAATTTTTTCAAAATTTTTTTCTAACGTGGATATTTTTTTTTTCAATAGTTTAATCTTTTTTGCAATTGTTGAAATTTTTGAATTGGAATATACAAAAAAGTTAAATTACATCTCTTCACTTAAAAGTTCGATTAGATAAAAAACTAATAAATTCACACAGAGACACTTTGTAGAAATAAACACACACAGATCTTTAACAAAACAAATCATTTATTTTGTCTTAAACAATTCATTATAAGCAGTTTGTTCATGAAGCTTATGTACAAAGTGTTCACTAACACTATAAACTCCATTCAAAAACGTTGAAATTACATAATCGAAATCGATGAGCATTAACAAGGCTTCACCTAGTTGATTAAATTTTTCCTTATTATTAAATGCGAAGCATGAGTGAAGGCTTTGACTTGCATGTCTAAAAATACATCCTGTACATTCATACAACTGGTTAAGTATTGTTACCATATTATTCTCGATACACGTATTAAGTTTAGACCATAACACAGGTTCTTTTTCTGTGGATCTGTTACTCACCACACATTTCTGTTTAATGAGAAAGGGTAATAGTTTTGTGTACATATGTTGTAAAAGTACAGTATTTAAGTGTGAGGTACTTTCTTTTAATTTTTCCATTAGTTGTTCGTTTAAGTCAACATGAGAAAAATTCTTCAAATTTTTAATTCGCATCATAGAATCTTGATTTAACACTAAAATCGTGTTATTAGAAACAAAGGATGCACTTTTGTATCTTAAATTAAATGCAAGGATTTTATATTGAAACTCATACCAGCTATGAATATCCATATTAACTCCGTTTTTGGTTGGGATTTCTTCATTAGCGGATTAGGAGCTTCAGGAAGGATTAGGATTAGCTTCATTAGGATTTCTTCATCACATTGCGTTTAAATTCTCGTATATATATATAGAATATTGTTTATTTTTTAACTTCAAAGTTAAGTAGAAACAGTCACTTAGTTCTTTGTGAAACACATTGGAATTGTATAATTTGTCACTTTTAGTGGCAAATGTAGGTGTAGTGATGCTTTGTATTTCACCACTTGCTTGCGAAAGGTTATTTGCTTGTAGCTCGTTCATCTCATGTTTAACAGTAGTCTGTAAGATATTATTCGTAGGTTCTTGAAAGGGTTCATCCTTTAGCGAGGTTAAGGGGGTAGAACAATCTAAATTTTCAAAATTCATGTCTTTGAAAAATGTATTTAAATAGTCCTGGTCAAAAACTGACTCTTGATGTGGATTCTCGAAAGATGTTGCATCGTAACCACCGGTAAAGTTTGAAAATTTCATAGCGATCTCAGGTTTCACATCTGGTAAGTTCTTAGTAGAGGAGATATCACGTGATATAGTTACGCAGTCATTGTCCATTTTAGAAAGTTTTAATCTTGGGTCTTTTAACTCCTTCTCACAAGTATTTGATTTTTCCATAGCTTTTTCTAAGCGTGGACGCTTTGAAGGTGGAAACACTTCTTCGTGGGATCGCATATTCATTTCATAAAATATTTTTATACAATTTAATCTGCTTCACTAACTGATGTAATCTCGATAAAAGTCAGCAGAACACTGGATGTGTTTCATAAAAACGTCTACTTATCTAGATTTTAAAAACAGTCATGGTTATAGTTAATCATTTAATTTATATGTAGGTTAAATATAAAAATTTACTTATCTAGGATAAACTCAGTGACGGTTTAAGTTAAAAATTTTCTTATCTAGGTTAAAAACATTGATGTTGACTGTTGAGAGAAAATTATCAAAACATTCAGTGTCATTGTTTAAACGAAGAGAAAAATTCAACTTTCTTATCAATAAGTAAGATTAATACCTATTCAAAGGAAAACACATCGATGATTCATAACGTCACGTCTTACTTTGTTAGTGATTAAAAGTATCATAGATTTAAAATAACACATTTCCAATCATTTCTCTTGTAGTTTAAGTAACATATAATAAATACATCACATTTATTTCATCATGTTTTACATAATTTCAACAAATTTATTCCCATTTTGTCTAAGACATTCAAAATGTTAAACAGTAGTTTATGTTGCATTGTCAAACTGTTCAAAGTAATTTACATCAACTAAAAAAAAAAAAAACACTATACTTTTTCATATTAAAACTATTTATTAATCATTTAAAGTAATACAAATCAAATAAGCCTGTCATATTGAGCTGTAATCAATTCTAATTTCAAAATTTTTTGTAATGTCCAATTAAACACACGTTCTGTGAAATCTTCAAAGCCGTTGTACAGCTTTAGAAAGGCATTCTCAACATGTACATGTATGTTTTGTTCTGTTAATTCCAGTTCACTTTTGGAAAGGAAAAAGGGGGTTGCTCTCTCTAAGTCACCATCCTGTGATTCACGATATACATCCACTTTAACGGCTGCATACCATTTTATTGACTTTTTCATTTGCAATTGATAATTTAATTCGTTTAAAACATCTGATCGAACACTGTTAAAAAATGAACGAAAGTCTTTTTGATTCATCTCATTGGACACAATGATAGTTTTAGTATAAATATTTCGCACATCCTTTTGTCTTTCAAAATGCTTCACTTTTTCAAATAACAAATCTTTTGAATAGGGTGATTTCACAACTTTATGAAAAGTATCACAATGTTGTATTAAATCTGATTCACAATCAAACATTTCGCTACACTTTGTACATGACTGTTGTTTACAAATCTTATGAGTCTTCTTATGTTTCAATAAGTCAGCCATTCTTGAAAATATATCGTTGCAATCACTACACTTGTATTGTTTGGGCGATTTGTGAATCTTTTGATGATTACGTAAATCACTCTTTTGTGAAAAAACTTCAGCACACACCTCACAACGAAAAGACTTTTCTTTTAAATGACATTTCATGTGAAACATTAAGTTAACTTTTCGAGGAAATGCTTTGTTACACGTCTTACACACATGGGGTAACTTCTGTTTCTTTAGTCCTGATGAGGTGGGTTTCACTTCATAATTCGAAACGAGCCCTTCTTTGGATAAAAGTGTAGAATCCATCTCTTGATTATTTAACTTTGTTGGTGAGTGTTGACATTCCAAGGTAGTTACGTCACCAACATAAGAATTCATAACTCGTTCCATAATAACTTAAATGAAAACTAACTTAACGAAAAATACAACCTATTACAACGATACCAGGTCACAGTAGAATGTTATGAACTCGTTTCATTGAAATTTATATAGTAATAGAGGGCGCTCGTGTAAAAAATACTAACTTTTTATTGGTTTAAAAATATTGATATTTTATTGGTTTAAATATACGTCACATGATTATTTCATCCTATAATGTTATAAGTTCAATAACCACTTAATTCTTGCACAATGATTTAGAAAGTCTTACCTATCAGAAGTTCGTACATTTGTAAGTAAAAATCTTTATTACTTTTGTATCTATTGCTTTTATAAATAATATTTTACTTATCAAATTGCTTAATTTCTAAATGATGCATTCTAAAACGCTTTTTATGTCATATGTATGTAAAGTCTACTAAAACATGCAGGGGGAAAAAAGACGGGGTGTGAAGTATTTGTAAAATTGAAATATGTTACTTTATAAAAACTAGATTCCATTCTCTTTTTTAAAATTGTTGGTTGTGTAAAATCAAATATAATGAAAATTTATTTTAATCGTATAACTCAAAACAAAATACCCGCTCTCTTTAATAAGTTAAACAGTCACTAAAAGTTGTTCATTTGAAAGAAAAAATTCTTTAAAATTCTCTTATTGTATGTTTTATGAATAATATTTTGCACGTTAAATCACTTATTAACTAAATGGAATGATCTAAAATGATCTAAAATGTCTTATGTGTTGTGGATGGTTGGTTATTTGTTAAAACCGATTATCTACGCTTGGGATATAGGTCACTCTAGGGGTCATTCTAAGGGCTCCTAACTCGTATTGACAAGGTTCGAAGAAAACTCCGAACGGTTAGGTCGACGAGCGCGAGAGAAGTTTAAACCCAAACGTCTAGTAGCTTTAAAACCAGAACCTATCAGTCGCTAGTCTTATGTGTTGTGTTTTTATAAATAATATTTTTCTTGTTTAATCACTTAACTCCAAAATGAAATGTTTCCAAGACACTTTGTCATGTCTTAAGTGAAACATATTTAACTAAAGAAGGATGCAGTATTTGTGACATAAATTATTCTACAGTACCCTTTTAAGAAAAAAAAAAAAAAAAAGCTATATTACAAGTCAATTTAAAAAACAACAACATATAATTAAAAAATATATTGTTTAAGTATCCTAAAAACGATTATTTAAGTTAGTCCACAAATTTGTAAACTTAAAAACGGAAGATATAATGTAACACAAAGAAGTATGACAAATTTTTCCACCATAAAGGATTAGTCTCAATGACTTGAATTAATTTTTTCCCCTAAAAATGACACATTACTTTTAGTATACAAGTTTGTGAAACGGCTTTTATAAGAAAATAGTACGCTGAATACAATATTAAGCCTTGTCATTTAATTCAATAACAAAAATGTGTGGGTGTATAGCTTATAGTTACATTTTTTAAAATCACTTTGCTTTCGTTTTTAAAATATGTAAACACGTTATTTTTCGTAACGAAACTCTATTTCGAATATAATGTTAATACAAGAAAGAATTAGGCATACTATTTTTGTCAATCTCTATAAATAAAATTTCATAGTATTTTCAGATAAAAATTTTTCCTCTAAATTATTATTTCGAATATGGAAATGCTGTGTTGACAGAGTGTTGTAAGAGAAATGTGCTTATAAATTAAACAAACAGATGTAATAGCATTCATATTAAACCAAAACTCGCGAATTACTCAATAGCTAAAGACAATTTCCTGCAGTTCATTAAAACTATGATAAAGATATCTCAATACATGTCTGAAGTCCCCATCTCTTGCATTTAAAGAGATAACATTACAAGTTCCCATTAGCACAGTGGATAAACACATTGGTCTTCCACATAGAAGATAGTGGGTTCAATTCCTGCCTGTGCCAGCGTTGAAAAATAATTCTTTTAATGAGCAATTACTTCTAAAATTGGTGTCACTAAAAATTAAAATGATAGAAAAAAATAATTTATAACGGTTTAAGAATAAATAAAATTCAAAACACTAAAAAAATAAATAACATCTAAAAATAATTTAACCCTCTACAAAGAACAAAATCTATGTGTCTAATCATGCACCTTCTTTATCTCTCTCATCTTAATTACTTCCGGTCTCACAAACCACCTGTCCTGTTCCAACACGCTCCCAAACATCCTGCTTCTTGATAACCATTTAAAAAAATAAATAAATAAAAATAAACATGTCTAATCCCGTTTCCGGTCTTACTTCCTGTCACGTTTCCAGTCTTAAAATAAATTTCATGCTAACTTTTATAAAGTAAAACAAAGTCAGAAAGATTTCCATTTTCTTTCATGTGTTAGTTAGCAAAAAAAAAAAATTATTTCAAGTTTAAAAAAAAAAAAAAAAAAAAAAAAGATACATTTTATGTTAAATTTTTACAAAGTAAGAAATAATTCCGTTTTTATTTCAGGTTAGCATAAGCCCCCCACAAAAATAAGCCCTCCCCCTCTCTCCTTATCGCATTCACTTCCTGTCGCGTTTCCTGTTAAATTTCCTTTCGCGTTTCCGATCATACTTCCTTAATCACTTCCTGCCTCAACATGCCTGTTATCCCCACCTGCGACTTCCGGTGTCCACACCTGCCACTTCCGGTGACCTTCACAGAGCACAGAGGTCGACTGCGCGAACTGCGCTGATGCAGAACCCCCAATTATTATCTACTTACGACATTGTAACCGGAATTCTTTCACAAATGTCAAAAAATCGTCGCGAAACGCGAGAAAACGCTAAAAATCACATTAAAAACTCAAAAATCGCAGAGGACAAATTTTACAGTAGTGAACCATTTAATGTAGTACCATTGTGACCAGAATTCTTTTACGAACGTCAAAAGATCGCCGCAAAACGCGAAAAATCGCTGAAAATTGCTAAAACATCTCAATGAAAATAGCTACAAATTCAAAATCGAGGAGAAAAAAATTTACTTTATTAGGCTAAAAGTTTGAAACCGAATTCCTTTTACTAATGTGGAAAAATCACCTCGAAACGCGAAAAAAATTCTAAAAATTGCATGAAAAATCCGCGAAAAGTTCAAAAATCGCTGTACGAATTCCAAATAAGCATAATTGATAAGAGGACAAAATTTACTATATTGGGTTAAAAGAATGTGTTACGGCTTCCCTTGGTCTTGCAGACGACTTTAGCGCATTCTTTCATAATTTTGTTTTTGCCGCATGGCGTCAGTTAGTCTCTCCCGCATTTGTTGTGATATTAGCACGAATAATTCAATATAGAATAATCTGCATAATGGAGCTATTTTATTAGCTAAAATGACTATGGGGTCATTAAATATCGCAATAAGAAGTCACTTCTTTATCATAGTAAGGATAATATAGTTATGTTATTTATTATTAATGATCGTAAGAATAATATTGTTATATTCTTCAAGTGGTATTGTCCTCTCATTCATTCTGATAGTGTTCGAAACTGATTATGGTGTCAGCACGTTGGATTTAACCTAATGTAATGTAAATATGTATATAAACATTTTAGTAATTTAGAAACTCTTTTCATTATTTGCATCAATGCATTACATATTTTCGTAATACAGTCCACTTAATCAATAACTTTAGCGCAGCGTAAACAGAATGAAACCGCATTCCTTTTACTAATGTGGAAAAATCGCTGCAAAAAAAAAGAAAAAAAAAATCTGCTAAAAATTGCATAAAAAATTAAATAAAAACAATTAATCACAAAATCCAAAATCGAGCTTCGAGGTGCATAACTACATATACCTTCCCACCAAATTTTGTAGCTCTGCGTGCAGCGGTCTCTTTAGAACTCAGCCGCACACACACAGAGAGACAGATGCACTTATTTCCTTATTATTAAAGATTTTATACTTTCATTGTAATGTTACTACTGGACAGCAAATGCGTTTGATTCTTGAAAGTATAAATTCGAGGCTCTTTGATATAATTTCATCTTTGATATAGATTCGAGTAATAGTAAATAAATTGTGTTTATCAGACATTTATTAGCTTATTAAAATACTACGCCCGTTTCGCTGATCGATTTTTCGAAACGGACCTTGAATGAATAAATCATCTTTTAGTTCCACTTTCCACTGCCAGGGGATCATTCTGTCCTAAACAAACATCTTTCCGAACGAACCTCCGACACGTGTCCCCGCTGCCTACGGCACCATATAGCAGCCATGCTGCGCACAGACCGCAAAGTCTTTTAGATCCAGCTTCCACCGCCAGGGGCGCATTCTATTCTAAACGAACCTAGGGCACCGAATCGCAGGCCTCTCACGCCCTGCAAAAATAAATTAGTTCCATCTTCCACCGCCCGCCAGGGGGAGCCAGCTCTATGTACATTTAACATTAATGGGATATTCAAATTACGACCGAATTCCCCTCCCTCAAAATTTAACCAATGACCTTTGACCTTAACAAATATCGGCAACTTTTGAAACAGGTACAAAATGGCGCGTTTTTTTTTTTTTTTAGTTTGACTTCGCGCTTTATTTTCTTTCCTTTTCAGAAAGTAGCTAGAGGGAGCCCCAGAAAAAGAATTTAATGAACGACAAAGCCAATCCCTCGCCTGTGTCATTTTTTGCAAAAAATAAGAAAAATTACCAGCCTATTTTTACAAAAATTGGATTTTCGGATGCAGAAATTTTTTCTACATATGTGTGGTGAGTTTTAAATTGATACCTCAAATACTTTTCGTAATAATCGTGAATTAGATGAAAATTAGCAAATTCTATCGTCTCCGAATTGCAAGCATGTGTTTTAATTTTTTCGCCATTTTGAGGTAAAAACATCGCATTTTCGGGTGATTTTTAATCTGTTTTTAAGTAATATCTCGGGTAATTATGAACCGATTTTTACAAAATTAAAAGTAATGGATAGGGGGGGGGGGGATGTACTATATTGGTATAAAAAATTATTTCAAATATTAGTATTTGGAAAGTATAATTTATTTACAAGATATGAGTATATTTAGAATTATTGTGATATTTTAAAAAGTTTTATTTGAGCTATTTGTGTTTAGTTATTAAAAGTCCATTTAAATGTTTTATGTGCAAGTATTTACTTAGCATAATATAGGTATTAATTTTATTTTTCATTTAGGTTTCGGGCAATTTCTTTATATAATTGTAACTGTTTAGCATAACGTTGATTTTCATTTCGCATTGCGTGATAATAATTTTAATTCTTTTGTAATTTTTGTCGACAGTAATGCAGTCAAACCTGTTAAAATGGAACTTGTGTGTTTGTAAAAGACGGTGTGGTTGTTTAGACGGAAAACTGTATAAAAATTTTCTGGTCCTTTCGATTCCATCTTAGCAGATTTTAGACTGTGTTAATATTAGAAAAAAAAATTAAGGAAAAAAGCACTTGTTTTAAAAATAATATCTTTATTCTTTGAATAACTTACTGACATACACAATATATTGAATGAAATAGTGATTAATTTAAGCACAGTTATTTTAATCACTGTACAATGCAAATTATACATTTATTCCATATTTACATATACCTGTAATCAATAAATAAAAATTATTTAAATGGTGTTCTTTTTTTCTTTTCAGTTTCAAGTGTCGAAGGGAATATACAATAGGTAAGTTATCCTAAGAAATTAGATAAAATGGATGTAGGATATGCGTCATTTACTACTGATTATATTTATTGTAAAGTGAATATATCTTGCATTATATATAGTTACATAAATCGAAAAATTTAAAAATCTAATTTAGATAAGCATATTTTTAGTAAATAGATATACTGTTTTCTTTTACTAATCAAAGTAATGTAATTTACAAAACACTATTACATAGGATTTTAAGAATATTTATTTTACAATGAATCCGTCGACTTCATTTATAAAGTGTGAATATATTAATAAGTTATAATACATTAATATTTTAAAAATATATATGTCCAGACGCAATGTTTTAATAAATATATCTTTCCCCAGCAACAAATTCATTATGTGAAACAATCATAACAGCTAAGCCAAATATAAATGATCTTTTATTCTTTTTTCTAATAGAAACCTTTGGAAAATGGTACACTATTTTTATTCTTATATTTGAAATGTGGAAGCACTAATGTACGCAAGAACAGAAATAAATTAATTCATTCTTAAATAGAGAAAAAAGTTAATCTATTTTAACAATATGAAAAATTCACAAATTATAGCAAGCGTAAAATCAATGAAAGTATTTCAGTTTGAAGAAAACAATAATTGTATTCATACATCTAAAATTTTGCTAACATTCGAGTGTTTTGTTAATTTTAGATCGTACACATAAATTTTTAAAATGTTGTATTTAAATTGAACAATTTCACATTTTATTCGTGCTATTTAAAGCTTTTGTTAAAAATAAAATCAAATTCTTCACTCTGATATTTACTGTCATTTTGAACAAAGTAGGACCAGCGAAGAAAATTGACTTAACATATTATTTCTGTTTTTTATAATAAATATCATCTGTCGAAATTATATAAATATTATTTTATCGTATTTTACAAAAATAGTAAATAATACATGTGCTATGTTTCAATATATTGCAGTATTTAGGGAAATAAAAATATTAAGAGACATGGCAAAAAAAATTACGGGAAATAATAGTGTTATATAAAATAGATAAAATTTGCTTTTTCTTGAGGGAATAGAAAACTGCTTCCAGTTGTCGAAAAATCCAACTATACACATTCAACTTACAGAAGTTTAACTAATATATATTTTCATTAACTAGTTTATTAGAAGATTAAATGAAAAAAAAAATATGTAAATATCTTTCTCTTATGAGTATAGATTGAGAACATTGTTTAAAAGCTAAGAAAAAACTAAAGATCTGATACTTATATTATAAGTTAAAGAGGTCCAAATGTCTAAACTAATTTCATGTTGCACAAATTAAGAAATATTATTAAAAAAATAATATTTAGTAAAAGATAATTGTATTTCGTTATTTTTTTTTAAATTTTGGCATATGGATATACTGATATATAGAAATAGTGAAAGTAACAGGAAGTTAAGAAAAACGTTCCACGTTAACAACACACTAAACATAAACACTCTTAACATCAGAATAACAATTAGCACAATGTCATTATTAAATAATGAATGCAAGCTAAGAATTAGAAAGATTAAGTAAAGTTATAGCTTATTTGCAATATAAAAATGGCTACTTCAACTCAATTAATGAGGGTTTTTTTTTCTTTTTTAGAAAATAACTGAATTACAATTGTTTAAATAGCTGAAACATATAAGTTTGAAAATGAAAAGGTTTTTGATCATCAGAGAAGCAATAAGATTTTAACGAATTGTCCGTGATGATTTAAAATATAGATAAGAATCCTTAAGTGATACAAACAGAACACAAAAAGGTTTATAAAAAACCTTTTAATATAAAGATCGACATGTTTCAACTCTCAAACGGCACCATTATCAAGATCTAAAGCGATAAACAAACTATACTCGGAAATTTTTGAAAATAAACTTAAAAAACATAAATTACGAGATCATAAATGTAATAGAAGCAGGTGCTTAAAATAGTCAACTGTAAACGAGAAAACTAATATTTCCTTATTGCTTTTTTAAATTTGAAAAATACCTCGTGCCAAATTTTAGGTAATTCAAATGAGGCTGATTCATTGCAAATGTTCTCGTTACGCAGTTAGATTTCTATTAATTCACGGATAATAGGTGGGAAATAAAGTCTTGATGGATAAATAATTTTACTCTTTTTAAAATCAATTTTTAAAGTCTCGGTTCTATGTAGTCTTGCCATTGGTGTAATACTTCTGTCATATTTGATATCTGCCATATGCTCTTTTAATCTTGTTTTAAACTTTCTAGTTGTCATTCCTATATAATATTGTAATGTTCCATCTGCTCTGGTGAACGGGATTTCATAAAAACCTGATAGTTGATATGGCTCTATTATTATTATTATTATTGATATTATTTATAAGCCTTTTTGTGTTCTGTTTGTATCACTTAAGTACTTTTATCTATATTTTAATTATAATTAGTGATCTTATTATATGATTAAGTGATGATTTAATTATCAGAATTTAATAGTTGAAACAAATATGTTTAACTCAATTGTTTTTATATGTAAAAACTTTTTTCACATTGATGATGACATCTTTATTTATCATAATTTCTTTTCATTCAATTTTCAATTATTTTAATTTGATTAACCATTTACTAGATTTTTTATTAAACATGATACATGCCAATGAAAGCTAATATATTTCATGTATTATTCTTTCGAATAATGTGAGTCGTATTCACCATCTGGAGCAATCAAATATACTAAAGGAAATCAATATATTTTATTTAATGGCACTATACTGTGATACATATTATATATTTTGTTTTACAAAAACATAGAGGTGTGAAAGAGGCGTTAATGGAAAAATTCCTTTAAAAAAATTAATAAATACTCATATACAGAAAGTCAAATATTTTCAGTCAAACATATAGTATAATGTTTGACAATAGTAAATAGCAAATAAATAGCAAATAGTAAATAGCAAATAAAACCTTTGTGCGATGATATTAAAAGGAAGAATACAACGTTATAGATGCACAAAAAATACATAAAAAAAACAGCAAATAGCTATTTTGAATCTACAAACGAGATTCTTCTTCAGTGCGACAAAGAGCGAAGAAAAAGTCCCAGAAAGATGCCTGGTCTTGCTTTTTCTAACACTCTGTGCTTTTTTTTTTTTTTTTTTTTTTTTTTTTTTTTTTTTTTTGTCGCACTGAAGAAGAATCTCGCTTGTAGATTCGAAATAGCTATTTGTTGCTTTTTTGTGTACTATTTGTGCATTTATAACGTTGGTATTCTTCCTTTTAACATATAGTCTTTTATTAGTTACAGTGGGATTTGTATCGTATCTGTCATACTGCTTAAAATAGGTAAAATGTACTTTGTACATTTGTAAAATGTACTATTAATTTTACGAACTATAAAGTTCGAATTTCTAACTGAAAATCGAAGTAATATTAAAAAAGAAAAAAAAATCCAGTTTTACAGCACTCCTATAGTGTTAAGTCTATAGTCCTGTAGTTTTCTTCCTTTTTTTTTTTATTGCTATTTTTTTAAGAAGATTAAAATAAAAAAAACCCGCAAGGTAAGGAAAATTTGCAGTTAATGATACTATATAAATGTTGGACTTCTGTGATTTAATAATTTAAAGTGCTTATAAATAAACCTGTCCTAACGTATGATGCAAAGGAGTTTACACAGGTAAACTAGACTGAAACCTTTGAATATTGTTCAACTATATGAATTTTAAATGATGTAAATAGAACAAAAAATGATTAGCCAAGCCTTTAAATTTTTGTTACTATTTTAAAGACTTTATCTTTACATCCGTCGGCCAGCCATTTTACCCATTGCCAAGGCCAAACCACTGATATTATCGATTATAAAAAAGAGGAATGGCTTGTCTACTATACTAAGGTGAATAGTTTCTTGACCACTAGAAGGAGCTGTTTGTTGTTGATTCAAGCCATTGCCATTCTTTACGTTCACATTTATCTTATGAATCAAATTAGTGATATGAAGCCAACGGAAATCACTCATGCCGTGCAGTTCCGCAAAGCCTGGCGTGAATAGATCTACTAGGCCGCTTCGAAACAGTGCTTGGGTCAGATTCTTTGGACTATCTTCAATAGTGATGTGAGGCATCTGAAAGAAAAACAAGGTTAATAAAACACTGAGTTTGTTTATAAAGTTTAAACCTATTGATGAAATTGTGTCAAAAATTTAAAATCAATCTGTTAATGCAACGAATGAATTGATTCGAATTAGACTAAGTGTAACCAAACCGAGGGTGCTCATTCATTGCGCATGAACTTAATTTTTATTAGAAGTTTGGTTTAAAATTGACGTATCTCGCATTCACTTGTTATATTTATTAAACTTATAACTAAGAAAATGATATGTAAGAAGATCGATAAGGTAACGAATTTCTTTAAGAGAAACATATATAACAAAGTAACAAGACATGATTTCTTTGCATTGTTTATGTTTATTTATATATTAAAAGAAAAATCATATCACGAAACAAAATCATCTGATGACCGGGTTAGTAGGTTTTTGACAAATGGCGGTTTTACCGGTTTAAGGAAGACCTATAAGAAAAACCTCCAAATTTTTATTGTTGATTTTAAAGTAATGAATTTTGATATACTATTTAAGAATCCTTTTGTTAGGAATAATCAGCAAAAAAAAAAAAAAAAAAAAAAAAAAAAAAAATCCATTTTTTATTAAAAAGTATATTCCTTATGGGAATTTTTATGATTTTTTTTTTTGTGGAAAAATATACTTTTTAAAAATACTACTCCTCATACAATTTTCAATATTTTAGTATAACTAAACTTTCTTAAACAGTATTATGGTATATGGAAAAGACCTAGGGAGAGATATTTTTAATTTTCTTTTTTAATGAACTTGAAAAAAAAAACAATTAAATTATGCATGGTAAATTTTTTTTAAATCGTTATAATTTTCATGTTTACCAATTTATGTAAAATTTTCAGAAACATTTAAAATATATATCTCTATTTACTTTTGTTGTAAATTTTTTTAAGATTCTAAAAATATGAACACGTTGTTTCTAAATTATTTTACCAATGAGCCTTAGTACTTTAAACTTAGGCAAAATATGAAAAAAGTCATTTTCAGGAAAATGCATTTAAAGTATAAAATACAACACAGATTAGTATAAAAAACATCCTTCATGTTGAAACTATTTTTTATATTAATTTCTAATATATCAAGACTATTTTTTAAGAAAACTTTTTATATTGAACACAATAGAAAAAAATTGTAGCCAGTTTTGTCTTCGAAGAAAATTACACTTTTAGGTAGCTTTCATTACAAAAAGCATTGCAGAACTATTGCAGCCGTTCGGAGGAAAGCAATTCCAAAAAAATTTGGTATATTTTCACCAATCATGACCCTTAGACCCCCAAACTACCCTCCGTTCAAATGTTGATTTACACACACACACACACACACACATATATATATTGGATGTGACTGAGTATGTGTATAGTACATGCCAAGGTCTCGACAGAGTTCGCTGGCCAGCTTTATCCGCCATCTTGTTTCAAAATGGCGGCCAGTTAAAAATAAAAAAAAATTAAAAAATTCAGAAAGGTGTACAAAAATTAAGAAATGGAAATAATTGTTTCTGTTAAGTGTTAGAACGTGATACAAGGATTCTGGAACATTTTTTGTTTTTGCTATATCTTAAAAAATGACTGAGATATGGCAGTTTGAAATTCTAGTGTGGCTGAGATTTTGAAGCAATCTGATATTTTTTATCCTGTAACTCTCGTATTTATTAACCGATATGAATGTGACCGATCATCTGTACAGAACATACCAAGGTCTCGATCGAGTTCGTTGGTCAGCTTCATGCGCCATCTTGTTTCAAAATGGCAGCAAGTTAATTTTTGTAATTTTTTTTGATGCAAAAAGATGTATAAAAATTATGAATTGAAAAAGTTGTTTCCGTTAAGTGTTAGATCACGATACAAGGTTTCCGGAACATTTTTTGTTCTGGCTTTATCTTAAAAAATCGCTGAGATATTAGCAGTTTGATATTCTATAGTGGTTGACATTTTGAAACAATCTGATTTTTGTTATGCTGTAATTCTCATGCTGAAATTCGCATTCAAATTCATTATTAACGAAAATCGGGAATGAATTTTCTATAATCGAGTTCCAAGCAATTTAGCTTCGGATGCTTGAGTAAAATGAATTGAATTTTTAAAAACATGGACTATGAAAGTTACCTTTTGGATTTGTCAGTTATTGTTGAAAGAAAATTCTATAGGGCAGTTTAGCTGATCTGGTATGTTATTAAAATTAGTGATGGCATTTTTGTATAGTAGATCATGTAAATTTTTAAAATGAAGTTTTTACTGTCCTAGTCGATAAGTAAAAATGTCTATTCATTTTAGTTTTGAATAATAATAATAACAGTTGTAAGTATAAGAAAATATTGATAAAAAATAAATATATGGATTAAACGTTTTTCTTCTCATGTTTCTATGTATCTTAATTTGAATAACTTAAGTAAAAAATTAAAGTGTAATAAAAATACACTACTGTTTTGTTTGGTTTTGGCAAAATTAATGATAACAATAATAAGTAGAAGGCAGACTTGAGAGATAAACACCTGCTTTAAAATATTTCTTTTAATTTTGTATACCTAACATTGAATAATCTAACTAAAAATCCTACAATTTTCAAAATATTTCCCAAACTTTGTAAACATGTTTTTAAATGCATTATTATACTGACCATAGTTTTGTTGCTGATAATAAAGGACAAAACAGAAATTATTTCATAATAAGAAAAATATTCATTGGAGGTCAATATGATGTCGTTTGTTGAAGTCAATTGATGCCAAATAAACAACAACAGCAAGTGAAAAATCCAGGTTTCAAGCATTGTCTCACTAAAAACTGGGAAATTACAACATTTCGCTAAGTACCACAATATGTAACAGGGAAAAACCAAGTTTTTTTTTGTGTGTGTGAGAGAAAAAGTTTTGTTTTGGTATATTCCAGAATAAAAAAGTAAAATAAAGAAAAAGTTAACATAATAAAACACTGAATAGCCATTTTAGAGAAAAATAAAGGATAAAAGCAGTGAAATAGAAGCCTTTTCTTTTAACTAAAGGATATGTAGTCATTGTACTTATAATACATATTGTTTGTAGATGAAAATGTATCTGCTTCTTTATGTAATCATTTTGCATACACTTGGCGAAAGAAAAGTGTGTGAAAGATTTAAATTTTTTATTACGAGTAAAAATCTTATTTTTAATCCTTGCCATTTTACAACGTGATTTACAATCCATTTTTTGTTTTACATTTAACTCGGTAAGAGTACCGTCGGGTATTTTGTGCTAATATTACACTTGGAATATTATCTAGAATTTAATTGAATAATAAATGATTTTAAAACATTAAAATATGTCATTTTTGTATCATTAGATCTACTGTAAATTTACGATATTCTATCCCAGATATTTCAACAGCAGTTTTAATTAAAGTTTATTTTCAAACATATTTGCCTTCATTTTTGAATTTTTTTAAAAACTACTTAAAGGTGTTCTTATTTCCGCTCAACAACGAGAATTTTTCTGTCACATTAAAAAAAAAAAAAAAAAAAAAAAAAAAAAACCCAAAAAAAAACATTTCTTTCCTATCTGCCTGAAAATTTCAGATATTCACAATTTGAAACAGTCTGCTGTGCTGTTTCAAATAACAGTCCAGATGCCATGATCAAATGTTTGTTATGAGTAAATATCGTGTCGGCTGGGATGTCGTCTAGATATCCCAATTAAAAGAGCATTGGCAATTGAAGCCAATGGTTCTCTGGGTTCGAGTCCTAGCCTGGACACATTTTCGCTCAGATGGGAAAATTACTACTCGTGTGAACTATTTATCAGTCAATAGATTGTGTTAAAAAAATAGTTAAAGGTGATATTTGCTTTTCCTTGTATCGACTTCTTGTGAATACGCAGTATAATAAGGCGTTTTAACATACTCAAGGACCTTTAAATGTCGGGATAGGGGTTAGAATTTCAGACCAGGACAAGATATTAACTCTTTATTGCCCATGGTAGAATGCGTTCTAGAAATTCCGTAATTCAGAGAATCCGTATTGATACCAAAAAATCTAAATAATACATTTCGCTTTATATAATGACGGAATGCCTTGTGAATAAAAAAAGCAAAAATTTGTATTTTAAATTTCTGGTATGAATTCAGAATATCTGAATAAAAAATCAATCCAGTTAATTAGATTCATTGATGGTAGCATAAATCCTACATGGACCATAGAAGGTTAAAGGAGTTTCATTCTTAGAGAGATGATATTTACCTGCCTGTAAGGTTCTTTGAAGATAAACCAATCAGTATATTCTGCGATTGTAGCACGTGCTTAATGACAGTGCCTTATTAATTAGAAATTTTTCTATTTGAAAACGGGCAAATATCATGTTTATATTTTTTAATCAAATTTATATGTATGCTGTTGTCTGCAGCATTCCTCAACTCTTCTTATTCTAGTATCCCAGTTGCTGCTTCTAATAAATCAAGAAATTTCATTCCGGATAAAACCTGTAAGATTCTCTTAGATTACTGTAACACACTATATATCCATCTATAGTAAGTACATTTTGGAGAATTATTTCAGAAGTAAAATACTTTAAATCCAAAGAAATGCTCTAGTTGATTTGTTAGCATAATTCAAAGTCCTAGAGCAAAGCTTTCAGATTTTCACTAATTTCATGAATATATGATTTTATTTTCCCTGTCACCTACCATATATTTTGGCTGTCTTTTGGGATAGATAATAAATATATTGATAATGTAAATTTACAGAACTAGGTCAATTAAAACGTTAAAATTAAGATGTCCAATAATCTTATGATTCTCATTCTATAAAAAAGAAAGCAATACATACGAGAGTCAATCAAATTTGAACAGAAATAAATTAGGTTCCTACAGGTGCTGGATGATAACAGTCCATGGCTTATAATATATATTTGGTGGGGATGTCAGTTAACGCAAGTCTTTTTTAGCATTAAGATAAGTATGTAGGAAGTACATCCTTCCGTTGCACAACAGGTAATTATGAAATTTCTTGCGAGGGAATGTGTAAAACACATTACATCGAAATTTCGCGCAAACTTAAAACATAATTTTTAAACACCTGTCTCAAGAAAATCCATGTGTATGACTGGCAAAAAAACCCCATGGAAATAAAGGAAAGTTGTTAAAAACGGGTCCCACAGTCAAATCTAGGCAGTCTATCAGCAAGATCACTGCAATGACATTCTGGGATTTTAAAGGCGTTTAACTTATTAACTTTTCCACAATCGTCGTACTGTCAGTGAACCATACTACTAGACAAGACAAAACTCGGATATCAGCGAAACGAATGTTATCCTCCCCTCCCCTCCCCTCCCCTCCCCCATAACAATGCGCAACCCTATACGGCAGCTTTAAGTTAATAAAAACTTGCTGTGGGGTTATTACATGATTGGACCACTAAAAAATGAATTTGGAGATCATTATTTTGAAAATCATGCAGCTGTCTAGACGTTTGTGTGGAATTAATTTACAAGAAGCATTACCCCTTCATTTTATCAGAATGGAATAAAAACTTACTTATCCGCTAACAAAATATGTTTTGAAATCAGGAGATAATGTAGAAAAAACACTATTGTATCATCAATTTTGTATCTTAAGCTAATAAATTACAAAAAGGATATTCCGGTTTATTGATTTTGGATTGACTGTTGTAAAAATGCCATAGTACA
This sequence comes from Maratus michaelseni, assembly GCA_963931845.1. NCBI lineage: Eukaryota > Metazoa > Arthropoda > Arachnida > Araneae > Salticidae > Maratus > Maratus michaelseni. The sequence continues at coordinate 254,627,030 of OZ007599.1, forward strand.
ATGGATATACACTGCTGTACAAAAATTAAGAAGCAGTGACTGGACGTTTTTGCTTTTTACATGGTTTGTCGAATATCTACTGCAATTCTTGAAGAATTGTCCTTGAACTTCGAAGTTGTAAAGCACGTGTTTCACTTCAAGAACAATAGAAACAGTATACTGCAATTAAAAGATTAATATATTGAATATTTGATGAGATATGGCATTTGTATGAAATAATTTTTAATTACGCATGGGCGAACTACACCAAAATGTTTTTTTTTTTTTTTTTTCATGATTTTGTAGTCAATTCTATAGAGACTAGTAAATCTAGTCTCATATAAAAAGACTAGGCAAATATCGTGAAAACTCAGAAAGATATCGGCAATATAGTGAGCTAATTGACAAATTGGGGGAAAAATCCAATTGGATGATAAGGGATCCCCCCCCCCCCATTTTTGTCAATTAGCTCACTATATTGCCCATATCTTTCTGCATTTTCACGATATTCAACAGGTCTTTTTATATGAGTTGATCTATAGAATTGATTACTAAAACATGAAAGAAAAATCTTTGGTATAGTTCGAGCATGTACAGTTAAAAATGATTTCATACAAATGCCCATATCTCATCAAATATTCAATGTATTAATCTTTTAATTGTAGTATACTGTTTCTACTGTTCTGGAATAAAACATGCGCTTTACATCCTCGAAGTTCAAGGGCAATTCTTTAAGAATTTCAGTATATATTCGAAAAACCGTGTAAAAAGCGAAAGCATTCGGTCACTGCCCCTTAATTTTTGGACAGCAGCGTATAAAAATGATAGTAAGCGTGTGTGATTTAAACTATATCATTCAAAATTTCATTTTATTAAAAATGAATGAAGTTTATTTACAATGATTTTTAAATTTTGTCGGAAGTTTCCAAATGTTCAATTACACAGTGAGCCATATATCCTTCAAATCAGACAAATAAAGGACTTCGATTAGTTCAAATGGAGAAAAAGCTAGTTTATGAGAAAATTAAATCAAAGGTAAAAGTAAATTTATGTTAATATAAGTTCAAACAAACACCGAATTTAAAGACATTTTTTAATCTTATAATTTTTGAGAGATATAATATGAATATTAATAATAATATATACAAAAAATGTAAGTTTAGTCTTTCTGAAATGCTTTTTGAATCTTTGTCAGATTTTGCCTCTATTTCTTTACGAATTTAATAATTATATTTATAAGCGCTTATCTCAAAATAAGCGCTTATTATTCTTTGAGTTATAGATTATTGAACACACGATAATAATGTCTCGATGAAAAAACATTTCTCTCTTGAATACCTAATGAAACTTTTAAAATTTAAGAGAAATATTCATACTGGTTGGTACACGAACCAGAACATAATTTTATAAAAATATTTTTTCAATAATTAATGAAATAACTATTTAAACTGTAATAGGACAGATTTTAATACGTTATTTGAAAATTTGAAAAATAATATTACTGATTGCTAAAATAGGAGGATTTCAGTATATTTGTTTCACGTTCTATTATAGCGAATAAATCCGTGCAGTGTTTTTTTCAATAGTATCCTTTATAAAATGCAACTTCAATACAATCTTGAAGATCGTCCATTAACTTGATGGATGGTATTTAAAAGCTTTCTTTAAACAATTGCATGCAAAAGCGTTAAGCATTGTTATTGTGTATCAATTTAAAAATGGAAAATCAAATTGAACCTTTTCGAGATTATTTATTTATTTTATAAAAGGGCTATTATTTAAAAAGCTTTCTTTAAATAATTGCATGCAAAAAGGTTAAGTATTGTTATTGCGTATCAATTTAAAAATGGAAAATCAAATTGAGCGTTTTCGAGATAATTTATTTATTTATTTTATAAAAGGGTAAAGTACTAGCGCTAAAAGGTTTGTGGGATCTATGCCGGAGTTGTTTTATAATAAAATATGAGTCAAAAGTGCCAAATTTAATTCTGGTAATTTTCACATTTAAGATACTCCTCACTTAATAAGATTAAAGAGGTTCAAAGTGATTGGAATAAAGTCGTTATTTCATGCAAACCGCCACTACACAGCACGGACTTTAAAGAAAGTCTAAAAATATCAATGCAGATAGGAAAATTCATTTAAAAATGCTTGGATACGTGAACTTTTGTGTTATTTACTTAGAAAACACTACAAGGACTTATTTGTCAACAGCTAGCAGTTAGATAGGACGCAACGCAAAAGTTTGATTTTATTAACTATTGATTCTTAATTCAATGACAACAAAAATTAAGATTGGTAATCTGAAATGCTTATTTATATTTATTTTTGTGCGGAATGTTTCACTTTTTGCTAATACAGCACTATTTCTTTTACTCCATTCCACTTGAACGATTTTATCAAAAATTTAGAACTCGCACAAATGAAACCAAAATACTGTGCATTTTAAACTGTGTTAGTACATATATGCGGCTTTTTTTAAAATAGTTATTGTTCATTTTGCATTCAATTGAAATACAAATTAGGACAAACTTTTTTTCTTTCATGGCAGGAATTGCATACTGTCGTTTCCGGAACATAAACACGAAAAATTATTCTGAGATGACACAAAGCTTGTTCATGTCAATTGTGATCGCATAAATGGCGCGGCCGCTGACCTCTGTGTACTTGGATAACGTAGTGACATCGAGTGATAGATATCAGTTAGATCGGTTTAAATCAAATAATTCAATGCGCTACATATAACAACAAAAGGAACTTTTTGGTTAGCTGTGGGGTCGGATGTTTTGATAGCGTGTGGTCACGGAAGAATAGACCTGGAAAATATTTTATTAGAAATATTCAGTAGTTTTCTGTGGAGTCCGTTAGATTCTAATTAAGTAAAAAAGTGTGTTATATTCGAATAAATACTGTAAATATTAATTATTGGAGGTATTTTTATAGTTTTCTCTTTGAGTGAAGGAATTTTGTGGCTCAAATCTTCATAAGGATGTTTTCAGCAAAGATTTTCAATATTGTGAGAAAGCATATTTTGTGCCTCTAAAATCTATCCTAAAAATGGTTTTAAAATGCCTAGAAATTATTTCTTCATTTTTTGATGACTGATCTTTAAAATAACTCTACTTTATAACACTTTACATATTTAGTTATATATCATAATGCACTGATTTGTTACCGCAAACGGAAACCCCATTTTTACTATCGCAATAATACATATTTTGTTAACGTTGTTTGTACCTTGCACCGCTTTCCTCTCCTCCCAGTCATGGATGTGGCGCTATGCGTCATAGACCCTAACTATCCCAAAAAACAAATATTTTAATGTATCGAGGCCATAATACGAATCAGTAAGTGAAACCTACACTGAAATCTGTTGATGACACAGTATTTAATCTCTTAATGCTATGCTATCAGTAGTGGTATAATACACGCGGTTTTAAATACCTGGTTCTCAATTTATTTTCCATCGGGACATGCAATTCTTTTTCGTTTCAAGGGTTGATTTAAGAGACGATTGTGGAAGTAAGGATCCCCCCTTCCCCACAGATACACCAAGAAAAACACTACAAAACAACATATTTTGGTTTCATGTAAATACACAGTAATAGTAAAAAATACTATACATAATTTTTGTATATATAGAGAAGAACTATATTAAGAGATATGACACTCCCCCCCCCCTCCCCGCTCCAAGTCTGGCGGATGAATCTACTTTTGTTTCGTTTTTGGAGGAGAGTTATTCTTTCATAAACAAATACAAAGCATTTCACAAGCTTTAAATGCGTGTAATTACTCTGTACAGAAAATGTATAAAACATAACGTAAAACTGACTTACCTCAAGAATAAGATGCTTAGGTTGCACGGTTCCAAGAATATCCGTTATGTGCTGTGCATTTAGTCTTGTCTCAAGCATATTGATACTACTGGTATCGCTAGGAACTAGTAGAACTAAAGACAGCATTCCAGATCGGAAGGGTACTTCTATTGCCGTGCATCCTAGATAATCATAAGTACCATGTCGAAGGCCTCCTTGCCTTGTTCTCGTGGGGGCTGTAATGAAATTATGGCTGTTGTAAGGAGTTGCTGCAGCATAAGGCAATGCTTGAGTAAAGGAAGGGGCATACATGGAAGCTGGTCCTGACATAGGAGGTAATCTGCTGTGAGTAGGCTGAAATGCATGATTAAGTCCATGATAATGGCCATTATAGCTTGGAGAAAATTGGTTAAACAGAGAATGTCGATGAATATCTTCGGTTGCTGAATTAGTTGAGGATCCACTCATGTCTAAAATTCCCTCGAAAGACAAGGCATTTAACAATAAAACACTGGTGGTCTTTGGTAGAGGCTGGGACAATATATTCTTGATGTTTCCTTTAGTTTGCTTTTCCACAATTGCATTGATATGTAGTCTACTTTCTTCTCCATACATGCTAAAATCAAGAGGATGAACAGACGTATTATAGAAAGTGTGAAGGTATTTTTGATAGTGGTAAAGCATGCTATATTCTCTTTGTACATAAATACTGTTGAAAAGAAGGATTTCAAAGTCTTGAACACCATATTCTTGCCTATAACCATTACTATTTGATAAGTGATCAGCTATATGGTGTCCAGGAGTTACTTGAAGATTATCTCGAAGATGAATTAGTAAATCATGGAAAGCTAGATGCACATCTTCTTGTCGAACTCCCCACAAATAAAGTGATTGCTGAAGAGCACTGGCTGATCGACCTTGTGCACCAAGAAGCACCATAGCCAAAGATGTGCTGATACAGAAAGGACAAAACGCTACTCCTTCATTCTTGGGTACTTTTAAAGCCCGATATAGGTCGATTCCAAACTGGTTTGTAGAAAATGCCAGTTTTCTCATAGCAAATGTGAGGGGTCGAATTTGTGGTTCATTGGATATAAACTGGGATGATACCAATGAATATGATACAATCCAAATTGAGAAAATACGAAACATGATGGGATAAAGATTCCTGCAAAAAATAAAATTTTAAATTAATGGTAATATTTAGAACTATTATTAATGGCAAATATTCAGATATTTACTGAAGATATACAAAATTAGATTTATATACTAATTAAATAATAAGAAATCTTACAGATTTCAAGATAAAACAAGCAGATACTAATTCCAATAACAACAATAAAAAAAAAGTACCCCCCTTGACACTTTCAAGAGTGGTGTTTGCATAAGCGCGAACACTTAATTTTAATTTCAAACTGTCAAATGATACCCAGAATTTTTTAATAATCTTTTTCTGTCGTAATATGCTTACATAAATGCTTTTAATTATTTTCAATAAATTTGTTTGTAAATTCTGGTGTCATTCAATTATTTTAACATTTTAGTAGCAGATGTACGTTGACCCTTAAAGGGTTAAAAGAGAAGAAATGAAAAATCTGCTAAGTTTAAATATAACTATTGTTAATTTAGATATTATTAAATGACAAGATTAATATTCGATGAAGGTTTGTATCAACCCGGCTGTCGGAAAAAAGTTTGAACGCATTTTTAAAATTATTATAGAGCCGCAAATAACATATAGTATCTCATACTTTATATTCCTTGTCTGTATTTCTTTTGATATGTCTATTAGAAAGTTGAAAATTCTCGAATAATAATCTAATGTATGGATGTAAATGAAATACACACCTAATACACATAGCGTGCCTAAAAGGTTGAAAAGCGCTTTAATGTATTACCTGTTGAAGATTCATAGGCAATGCAAATTGTAAAAGTGTTCCAAATAAAGTAGGAATTAAGATTATGTTGATTAAATATAGTCCTGCCATTAAGTTTCAAAAAGTTACGCTTTTTAAATTTTATATGGTCCTGGGTCACATGCGTTACATTTAGAACAATTTTCTCCATGCAGTGACAAGTACAACAGTAAAAATTTCATTCTTCTACTATCTTCTACTTCTCACCGAATTATGATACTTTAAAGTTTATGAAATTTCAAAGTTTTCCGGCCCTAAAAACAGACAGACGATTTTTTAGTGATGGAAAGCTCTGAATTTTCATAAGATTCGAAAATATGATAAGTATCACAACTCGGTGAATTTTGGTCGTAGAAGAATGGGATTTTTACTTTTGTACTTGTCAGAGTTTGGTGAAAACGTTTCTAGATATAACTTACCAGACCCAGGGATCGTATAAAAATTTAAAAAGTGTAACTTTAAAAAAATTAATGGCAAGACTATTTCATCAACATAATATTAATTCCCACCATTTTTTGGACACTTTTACAATTTGCATTGCCTACGTTTAGCTCCCACAGATAAGAAATTGAAACGCGTTTCAATTTGAGACACCCTTTATAGACATTGATAATAAAAGTGAGGTATGAGGTATTATTTCTTAATTTTAGCACAATTATATAAATGTAGAAGTAGTAAAAATAATTCAGGTCTTCAATAATTTTGAATCCTGCTTAACAGTATCAATTCATACAAAGATTAACAGCAGGAAAAATTTGCTATTCTAAATCGCATTATAATTTTTTGTAAATTATAATTAATATAATATTTAATTATCTATGATATATATTTAAAAGCAAAGGCTTTTTTTGTCAAATTCACATGAAATCGTACCCAATACGCATGCGTAAACTTAAATCTAGAACCTAACCAGTTTTAGAGCACACTCTAATGCGTAAACGGTGGTCGAGTGGTATAAGGCGCGTTTCTTCACAGTTCCGATTATTGTGTCGGTTCGATCCACGCTCTGGACAGAATGATTTATGGCTATAATTCATTTTAATAATGCCACATTTAATTCAGGAGCAAAAGTTATATAATTTGTATTTTTTTTTTATTACAATGCTTTATAATTAAGTAAAATTTAAAACCCAAGAATATTTTGTTTTAATTACTAAATAAAAAATATGTAATTACTAATCGTTAGCTGCAAACAGCAAATTTTAAATTCGGGGTTTTAGAATCAGACTGATAAAAAATAATTTAATGAAAGTTTTTAAAGGTCGTGTAGTTAGAAAAAAAAATACTAATTGGAACTATGAATTTTATTTTATGGTACTATCAAGTTGTTTTCCGTCAAATTTTGACGGGTTCCATCTAGTAATTTATAATTCTTAATCTCATTATTTGTTAATCTAAATCGTTTATAAATCGCACATTGCAGGTAACATCGATTGTATAATTGAATAAACTGGCGGTAAAATTCTGTGACCGGACATAGTAAACGTGATTTTTTTTCACACTTTGCGGGTTTTGAATTGGAGCTTGGTAGCATTACGGAAGAGGTACGGTTAGGTCATTCACATCGCAACTGTACACAAATGAGTGATGAATTATTACATAAATCATAATCGCATATAATATAAACCGTTGTGCCTCCTTCCGGAGGTGTGAACCTATAGAATAATCTTATTCATATTTTCACGCTTTAGAGTGGATATGAATTGAAAGGAAAATTTGCAGGTTCAATTTCACCGTAGATGATTTTCCAGATATTTTCAAAATAAGGGTGCAAAGAGCTTTAAAATGTCGAAGCTGAATTATCTCGAATCAACACCGTAAAAGAATTTTGTGTAACTGCGTATCCATCCTGAAATCATGTATAACCGATATAGGATAGTCTTATTTATATATACTATAAAACTATAGAATAATTTTATTCATATTTTCACGTTTTAGAATGTATTGAAAGGAAAATTTGCAGTTTTAATTTCGCCGTAGACGATTTCCCGGATTTTTCGAAATAAAGCGTGAGAAGAATTTTAAAATGCTAAAGCTGAATGATCTCTAATCAATGATACCAAAGAATTTTATGTAACCGAGATTCCATCATGGCATCATGCATGATATATAGTATAACCTTATCTTATGTATACTATGAATGTGTAGTATAATCGGATGCACATTTTCTCCCTTTAGGGTGTATATCTATTGAAATAAACATTTGCAGTTTCAATTTTACTGCAGACAATTTTCCAGATATTTTCAAAATAAGCATAAGAAGAGTTTTACAATGGCAAAGCTGAATGGATCACAAATCAGCAATATCAATTAATTTTATATAACTGAGATTCCATTCATGGTATGCATGATGGCATGCAACTATTTGGGAAACGGTAGTCTAACAATGAGAGTTAGGTAAGTTGTATACTCCGTTTTTTTTCATACTTCGGTAGTTTGACGGTCCTACCTAGGTATAAAAATTGCCGTATTAAATTTGGGCTGATATGCATAAAGAAAAAAAGTTATAGTTGATTGAATTTTTGAGTATTTTAGGGCTTTGCACCTTTTTTTTTTTTTCACCGAAATCATCTTTTCGCGTTTCTTATAATGTATCATATGACTTTATGTCGGTATTCCTTCATTAAACGTGTTGTTAGTTAATGCTATATCTAAATTATTTTACCCTATACATGATGTATATACAGTAGCTCCCAAAAGTGATGGAACACTTAGAAAATCCAGAATTGTCGAATAATTAAAAAGTATTAAAATAATTTAAAATATTTTTTTTACTTTTGTAATAAATCATTTTTGTCTTCATCTTTATATGTTATGAATATTTTCGGGAACAAAAAGAAATTTCATTCTTAAAATTACTAATTTGTATGAAACTGGTAGAAAATTATGTCACAAAAGTGATGAAATACTTGTGAAACTTTAAACAAAACTATATGTTATGAATACGAAATTGAAATGTATTAAATTATTTAGTAAAATGAAAGTTGCATGGGGACATTAAACTAACACCAGACATTTTGTCACGCTCATATTTCACAATTGAATGTAAGCTGTGTACAGGGGAGAGAAGTGGAGAAATTATGGTTTTAGGTTTAATGTAACCATGCTATTTTATAGATTGCATTAATTCTCCAATTTTTTCTGGATTCAGATTTACTCTATTTAGTTTACTAAACCATGTTAAAAGTCTAATTTGGGGTTTTAAAAAATATTTTTTATAATAAGTTTCGAATCGATACCTCCAATAGTTTTCATATTCGAGGATGAGTGAAAATGAGAATATTTCGTTGTCTGGAATTATAAAATCGGTAATTTTCTTTTGCGGTTTTGATAAAAATAGCCATTTTCGGCGCACGCGCTGGAAAATATTTTAGTTCCACTTTCCACCGCCAGGGAACGCATTCTGTTATAAACGAACGGCCGACACGTGTTCCCGCTTTATCATAAGTGGTCATTTACATATTAAAATAGAGTTTAACGTTTAAAAGTTCATTAGACTTTTCAAAGAACTTTTATTACATATTTGAGTTGGAAATACGGATTTTTATCAATTCTGAATGATTAGATAGTGATTTATAAATTATTGAAAAAAGAATCAATCGATGTTAAAGAGAAAGTCCGTTATTAGGTGCGTTCGTAATTATATAAATACGTAGCACCTATAGCTCTCGTCTGGTCCGTCCGTCTGTTCGCATATAACAGCGCAAAAACTACCTAATCGAATAGTTTCAAATTTAATATATAATCGTTGCAGAATTTTGTCGAGTCATTTCAAATTTTATGAAAATCGAATAAAAACTTTAAAAAAATATTAATAAAAGTTTCCTTTATTATATTAAATCCTATCATACGTAATTAATTCAATGATATCCCCTGACAGGTAATGATTCTAGGCTGCCTTGGTGATTACGTCCTATTTAAGATGGAGTCTTTCTGTGTTACTGAATTAAAAAACCGAATTTATATACTAAAATTGCTTAATTATAGCAATCTACCGACAGATTTTTGGATAGATATTTCCGGAAAAATAAATATTAAATGGAAAAAGAATCTAAATATGTATTTTATGTTCTAAAATTTTCAAATATAGGTTTAAGTTTTCCATTGGAATTTTCAGTAAATGTCAACAAACGATAAAATGCTGCCAACTTAAAATGTACTTATTTTATTACGGAAATTAATCATATCATAATAACAAACGATATAATTCATTTCATTGAAATAATAACAGCACGAACGCATCTCATTTGTCACGTTTGACGTACAATTTCCAACTTGTTTAGATATGTAACTAAAAAAATATATATGTATTTCATTTTTTTTAAATTTTATATGATACTTCTGTAAAAGTCCAAATAAATGCTCATGCATTTTTTGGATTAAACTGTTTTGAAACATTAATTTTTAATTAATGCGATTTTTAGAAATCTGTAAACATACTTTTTTCGTCATCGTTAGAATCTTCATGATTATTTTTTAAAGAACTCGTGATGATTTAAGATATATTTTGCACACTTCAAATCATTAGATGTCAAGTTATCAACAAATATTTAACTTTAAGGGACCCTACTTTAGATTAAAGATGAAAATATCTTTTCTGCCCTATCGGAAGTATGATAATACTTGCGGGTCAACAGTATATTTGTGTATTTCTAGATAAATGTAGTTACTCTCATAACAAATAATAGTAATATCATTATTTTTATAGCTCTAGGAGCAATATTGCTCAATCTTCAGAAATAGTCCTCAATATTGACATAGTCCCTAAACACATTTTAGCTCATATTTATCGAATAAAGGAATAACAAGAATGAAAAATCATGTATCAAGGCATAGATTATGAAACACTTTTCAACCGGGATATTGTTAAGAAATTTCATTTTTTTTCATACAATGAAATGAGATATCCAAATGAAATATTTTAAAAATACGTAATGCAGTAAAAATCCATTTTCAGCAATTGTTGTCCCTAGCCAGTAATCTTTGCGCATTCTTCGTGCAGCCTTGTATATGATCTACATACTTTGTAATACGCTAAAAAATAGTTAAGTTTTAAAAGTCTATTACCACAGCGGAAAACGCACATCTAGCAGTTGTTGCTCATAGTCAGTCCTACAACTAAGTTCATTTCAGTGTCTTTGTAAATAAATGACAAATTCTACGCACTCAATAATCGATAGAAAATATGATTTCCTCAGTAATGCATATCAATTTCGATATTTCCATTTAAATAGTGTAACATCATTAAAATACAACTGTAAACGATTTTCCCCTATATAATGTTATGGAATTTGTTCTGCGTCCTTGTAAACGTCCTATAAATGTTACTTATTCTAAATTCCTGAAAAAAGGGTCATAGTCCTCCTCAGTGATGTATATCAATTTCAGTGTGTTTGAAGTATTGTAACATCATTCAAATGCATCGGAGATGATTTTTCCCCATAGTTTAAAATGCAACAAAATTCTACAGTGTGTCCCTGTTAAAGACCTATAAATACTACACACTTCATTTTCAATAGTGACCATGCTATAATAAACCTCAATAACAATTATCAATTACATGGAAATCCCAGTTTAATTACGAGAGTTAGAGCACGGACGGACAAGCAAACGGCCAGAAACCGAAGTCGTAAATACTTTTCAATTATGTTGGAAAGTGTTAAAAACGTTTAGTTTGTATTTAATGTTTCAAAGTTCGAATTAAAATAAATATGTAGACAGTTTCTCAGGCAACAAACACCTATTATAAATATAGAAAATCTTAAACAAATGACTTTGATGCAAAAAGCTTTACTTCGCGACTTTTAGAAGAGAAGTTATGATTAGACTTCGGATTCTTTTTTGCTCACTGTAAATACCATAATGAGATTTTTTTTAAAAAACAAATTGCCTATGCAAAGGAAGTTGGAGTTAGTTTGTTAATGGGCTCTATAAAATAAATGCTTAGGATATTAACTTAAAAGTAGAGGTAAAACATCAAATATTATTGACAAAAATTAGTCTAATTCAAGGTTAAGAAGAACAAGCTGATCTTTTCAATAGTTGACTTATTTTTGTTAAAGAAGTTGCTTTCAATTGTAGTAATGTAGCGAATGCTCTTGGTAACAGAATATTGAATATTTTACATTAATAAACTTGTTTAGGAAGATTGTGGTCACATGGAATTTAAAACTTTACTTGTTTAGAGTTATTGCTATAAAGCATGAGACTTCTTTAATTTGAAAGAACAACTAGAGAAAATGTCTGTCTGCCAGTGAATTTACTGACATGTTGGAAATGAAAGATAAAGATATAATTAACTGAAGTTCTGAATTTCTCTATGATATACCCAACGTGTTGAATCATGGAGTGTTTCAGATGGATACAAGGAAAATAGTCCAAGAGCTAATATGAGTATACTTTGCAATACACAGCCCAGGTAAAAAGGAAGAAATAGCTCAATATCTCCAAATTTATCATTTACTTTCTTATATATATATATATATATATAGTTTATGTGGAAATCTGATTTTGTGAAGTAAAATAGTAGCCAAAAATATAAGCAACAGCCCGAAGACATTATGTCAGAAGTGACTCTACATCATAAATCCTATCCCAGAGCGTCATCCTAGATTAATAATGTTTATCAGGCAGATTAGTTGATGTACTGCTTGAAGAATTAATTGATTGACCCTTTTAGTGTTTTGCAAGTTTAGAAAACACTATATAAGGTCCACGTATGATGTTTCAAGAATATTGTACGATGTTATTCCAAACGCTCTATTAGTATTAAAAAAAAAAAAAAAAAAAAACATGGATAAATTTAATTTTTAATTACAATTTTTTTGTAAAAGATACATTGATACATATTTTTCGCAAGAAGAAATAAACGTTTTTCTTGCGAGGCCTTCCTTGAAGCTTGGTTTAGTGATACTACTAATGATTAGTTAGTATTAGTTAATGTTAGTGTTAATATTAATATTATTTAGTGTTACTATATGCGCTAATATACGTATTAGGTAATGGTAATATGTGTTAATATTTATTTTAGGGTTAATATTATCACATGACTTTAGAAGTATTTATTCAGAATTTCAAAATATTCAGAATTTCAAAAATCTAATAATTCAGTAGCACTCTAAATTAATAATTATATATCAGAGTATGGAACTGAAAATTATTTAAAATAACTATCATGACTGTCTAAAAAATGGAAATTAGCTTAAAAAACTGTGAGTGCAGCATTATGTTTTATATTTTGTTTTTTTCTGTCTGTTCCTAAAAAATTTCGAGGCGAATTTTGAGTTTTTCTTAAGTCTTTTTAATGTTTATTTAAGAAAACAATCGTATCATCTAAAATAAATCTACTACACGGTGTTGGCTTCATTGAAATAAAAATATCATAAAAATATACTCAGAAATACATGTCATTCAAATATCTAAATCTCCGTGTTTCAATTTGGAAATGTAAGGTCAACACAGCATGGAACTATATTAATGAAGTTTGATTCTCTCTTAGATCGCAATTCATATACAGTTAGATATGACCTTTCGTGATGCGCTTGAAGAAGTTAGGATAAACTGCAATTTTATAATTTCGTTAAAGTAAAAGTAAACATCAGGAGAATACAGAGAAAACATTTATTATTTAAAGTAATGCTGGTTTCATGATTCACAAGTGAAAAATGTATACACGAAAAAGACATTTTGTTGACAAATGGTTTCTGAATATAGCTTTTATCTTTTTTAACACTTACGAATACATAATATAACCTTTTTTGAGTTACCAACGATTCCGAAAATCGTTTCTTTATCTCCAGAAAACTCAGAAACTAATAGATTTCAGAGATTTAAAGAAAAAATTCTGAAACAAAAGTCTCTTTTGCTGCCCGTAATTTTCGGAAACATTTCCGAGTAGTTGTTATAGTATATTAATTAGTTTTCTCAACCCGGAATACTGATTTTTCGGATGCTATCCATTCTCAAGTAAACATTTTCATGTTTAGCAAACTTGATAAACTAACAACATTAATATTAACCTTAAAATTAGTAGCATTAACAGTAACATTATTTTCTTACTCCGGCAGGTATAAATTTTCTTAAGCAGCTGAAAATGCTTACTTGAGAAATGATAGCATCCGAAAAACCGATATGTAGAGTAAATTGATTAAAACACAATAAAAAAAAAAACTAGAAAACGTTTCCGAAAATTACGGGGAACAAAAGGAACTTTTGATTCAGGAATGCTTTTTTAAACATCGGAAATTTATTGGTTTGAGAGGCTTCTAAAGATAAAGAAACGTTTTTCGGAATCGTGAAAAACTCGGAAAAGTTTATATTACATTTTTGTAAACCGTAAGAAAGATAAGAGAGATATTAATAAACATTTTTTTTTCATTGTATGCACCTTTGAAATACAGTAGTGTGCAAATTAATTGGGGCAATGTGACAAGATAAAAAAACTTTTGATTACAATTTTTTTTTTTTTTTTTTAATGATGTCAGGAAAAGTATTAGACGAATTACGTTTCATATTTGGTTACGTAAAGAGGATTCTTAAGTTTCTATCACACGTACTAGTATCTTGCGATATGAAATACATGCTATTGCCTCTCGCTTCATTCGAGCAACTCTTTCGCGATGCCAGTAGGGTTATTGTCAAGACTGAACGGAATCCACAAAAGTAAGCAACACTCTGAACATTTGGCGAGTAATCGCTATTAAGTATTTAAAAAATTAGTGTAATGCCCAAGAACGGAAAACCACTATTTTTTGAGTGTTCTGATTGGTGGAATTTGGTATCTAATGTAGGATATATAAACAGCAATATGTTTGTCATTGACAAAGTTACGAGAGGTAAACTATCACACCGTGTGTTTTCGATAATTTTCCTCTTGAAAAACCTGTTTATCAGGAAATATCTGATATTTCCTATGATAGGATAGTACGGGTGATCGCAGCTTTAAACTCACACTTTCCAGTGAAAATTCTATCTCGAGTGCATTTAGGTTGCCAATTACTATTTTAAAAAGAAGGTATCTTAGAAAGTAGCTGTCATTCAGCTTGCTGTATCATCGATATCTTTCTGAATTTTCATAATATTTAACTCAACTTTTTATATAAGTTGCTTTATACTGTTGGCTTCCAAATATCGAAAGAATAAGAAAATCTTTTGTGCACGTGCAATTAACTGTAGTTTTCTAATAGTCAATGCATATATTGAAAATTTCAGCATAATGTTTCTAATGTCAGTTGCCAAGTTTTCTCAAAGTTTCGTTAAATTTGGTTGAAAACTTGCATTTATAAGCTAAACACATGCCAAAAAGAAATCGAAAAAAAAACCACTTTTATTTCTTCGTGAACATATCTGCTGTTCTTATGAAAAGACATACAAGCATTGACCTTAGCAATGCTGCATAGCATAGCAACACTTTTTAATTTTTTAAAAGTATTTGTAAAATTTACAAATCCATTCCATTATTTATGACACAGGATGATCACAAATATTGTTCTTTTTTTTTTTTTTTTTTTTTTTTTTTTTTTTTATAAAATTTACTGTTTGTCCCCTAAATACGCTCAAGACTGAATTTTCACCAGAAAGTGGCAGTTTAAGTATCTTTTTTACATGGCCAAATATGAAAAACAATCCGTCAAATACTTTTCTAGAAATACGAAGAAATGTCTGAAGTCAATAGTTTATTCATCCCAATTAATTTGCACATTACTGCAGTTTTGGTTGCATTTCATAATGATTTTATTTGTGTGCGCTGCTGGCGCTAAAATCTTGAGTTCAAAGCAATACAAAATATTATTAGATATATAAAAAAAAATACAAAGCCGAGTATAATATAGAAATTTCGTAAAGAATAGTAGTTGGGACTAAGTTATGTTTTAACAGTGAAACATGGAAAAAGTAACTTGTAGAAGTCAATAATTACTATTATATTCACTCCCGTATAATTTTTTGCCTATTTTTGATCATTTTTTGGTGACAAATGTAGACGGTATGAAATATACACGGATTTTTTTTTTAACGAATTTTATCATATTTATTTTTTCTGAAAGGAAAATCTGGAGGAAAATTTTCTAAGACGTATATAATATTTTAATAAATAAATTAATATAAAATAAAGTCCATTAAAGTTTCAACAATTTTTGGATGAAATTGTAAAACAGAGTTTAAAAAAATCATTTGTTTACAATTCAGGAGTGTTCTAAAGAAAAAATTCTAAATTAATGAGAGAGTAATAGTGGAATTTAAAAGGCTTTCATAGAAACATTCACTGTAAGTAAATTTGCTGTTTAAGCGTATTTTTTAAAATTTGAATCACGAAATGATCTTCATTAATTTTCGTTAGTGAAAATTTGTGTTTGTACAAATATTGAAAAAATTATTCATTTACTTTAAATTCTCTTCCAGAGCTCTTAATTTATTTTTCTTGCTCTAAATTAAAAATCTCTGCTTCCGCTATTAAAAATTTAATTTTTAGAGTATAAACAATACAAATTAACATAAATATAACTAAAGTCGATTAATATTCATCAGATAGGTTATACCACAGCCCCTCTGAACACTAGGCGTACGAGCTGACTGAAAAAATAGAAACAGTCGAAGGCGGACTTTTCTTAGCTTTCGCATATATAGTTGATTGTATTCGTGTACCACTATTTACGAATAGTAATATTCATATTATTTAATCTCTGAAAAATAAGGAAAAAAATACTGTTCTGAAATAGTAGTATTCAAATTTAAGGGACCGTACGAATGTTAAGAAAAAATTCTCCCTCGATAAGCCGCCATTTTTTGAGTCAGCGCGTGGAGTCTTGTATTCAGAATTCAGAGCACTGTTGACGCAGGTTTGTTATCTAAGAGCTGTAAATTTTCCAACTGGGTGAAAAAGTGTCCTGACTGAGATTTGAACCCAGAACCTTGGCGAAAGTTGTCAATATTCTAGCATCTGAGCTATCCTGGACAAATCCGGCGGATACAGTTCATTCATTATAATCGGGATATGTATGGTACGGGGTATATGTTACTCATGTATTCCGCCTTGATTTCGAATCCCGGCCCTGACACTTTTTCAGCTCCAAAGATTTATGTGAAAATCTGTATGATTGTGCTAAATTAATAATGAAAAAAAAAGTGTAGCATTATCTGTTATAAAAACCACCTGCACTTGTTCTTGTGACAGATGAAAAGGAAAAAAAAACCCGCGAAAGTAAATTAAAGAAATAATCGTTTTAATTTAATTTGAATTACGGAAACAAACTGAAACTTGATTTTAGTGCAGGTTAAAAAAATGACAATTTCCGTACCACATGCTGTTAGAAATCACATTTCATTAATTCTGTTTATTTCATATTCTTGATGCAACAATTACGCGAATGCTTTCTTTTTTTTTAATTCTGTAAATTTCATTTAAAAGAAGAAAATTGCTGGAGTAAAAATTATGCGGGTAAATAAGGCAAGTCTAAGGAGCATGAAAATTTTAGTGTACTGCATTACTGGATAGTTCGTTTTTTATTCCTCTGTAAAAATTACATTACAAATATAAAATAAACTGATACAAATATGAATTAAAAAATTACACAGAAAATAATTTATACTTACTCAGTACAAATTTCCTAAAGTTAGATTTTTATTTCAGTTTTCTTCAGGAAATTAAAATAAGAAACCGGTACTTACTTTTCATTCATAGTTTCAATCGGAGCCTTCTACGCTAATTTTACTGAATTTAGGGATTATTGAAATATATTACTTACGAAACAGTTGGTAGTACATATTTTTAACCATTACCTGCATCGAAGATGTACAAAACTCTTGTTTCTTATTCTGTAAATTGACATTGCTAAATAATGGTGGGTCGACGATGGGGATTCTAATGGTAACGAAAGAAAATATATGTTTCTACTTATGAATGTTTAATATATAATCGCATTATTAATTAATAATTAATATTACAAATATTTACCCAAAATGTGCATGCGCGTTATGTTTGGGCTGTTAGAAAGTATCATATGAAACAAAAAGTAAAGATCTACATATATTATTCTTCGAGTTATGTTATGCCTAAATAACGGACGTTTATCTTTAACAATGATTGGTTCATTTTTACTTAATTTACATCTCACTAACATAGCATTCAAAATTGATGCCAGTTTGCATTTCCGCATTTTGTGGCATGGGAACTTAATCGATAAAACTATGGTGTTGCTATTGAACTTTTAAAATTTAGGTTAAGTTTTAACATGTAGATGACTCCTTATGACAAAGTTAGTCCCATATAATTATAAAGAACTTTATACGAATTAAAACTTTTGATTAGAACTGTAGTTATAGCCATGTTCGGATCTTCTTTTCACCTAATTAAAGTTTATTGTTCTCAAAATCCATGCATCTAATAGAAAAAATTAATCATTGATTTTTGAAATAAATTTCTGTGCAAACCTATTATATCTGTACAATTATTAATATTAAAAAACTCAAAGAAATTAAAAAGCGATTTTTCTCAACTTTGTCATTACAATTCAAAATTAGCTCATTGAACTTATTAATATTCTTCTCCCGATTATAATCTTTGCTCTTAACCATTTCTTTAATTTTTGACGATTTCACATAGCCCTGTAACTTTTTTTTTATCGCTTGCTTTCTCCATACACGTTAAGATTTGGTACTGATACGCGTGAGTTCTGTGGTGATCAAGTAATTTAAAAAATACATACATATGTACATGCACACATGTATCATTACATACACATGTACGTATGCGCGCACACACACACACACACACACACACACACATATATATGTATATATATATATATATATATATATATATATATATATATATACACTATTGATTCTATTAATGCATCTCCTTTAGTTTTGAATCAATAATCTTGATTATTTGTTTAATTCGGTATCAAGGGCTCACATAGCCTCATAGTCCTCTTTTATTTTTCAGACATGGTAAGCTTCGTTGCCAATATACACGAAATTTTTTCTGCAAAATCCGTGCTGGGTGAACAGGTAAGTTATACAAAACTATCCCATTTAACAATTTAAACTCCTCCTTTGGTTTTAAGTTCTTTATTTGTTTGTTTGTTTGTTTAATTTAGTGACGGACTTACATAGCCCTATATTGATTTAATCAAGTACGCCGATATTAACGAATTTTATTCTGCTTGATGAGTAAATTTTCTCAGATTTATTTCACCTGAAACGAGAGTTCGGATTACTACTTCTAAGAAAGTCTACCTGAGAGATAGCATTCCCGTACTGTTGCTGCAACTACGAATTGTCTATCGCATCATGTTAAACTATATCCAAAATGTGTCCAAAATTGATCTATGACTAATCACAAATCTGTTCCTATATCGTCTTTGATTTGTGAAACACAGTAAATCCATCAATCAGGAAAAATTATTGCTTAAACCAATAGTGATTAACAGATTTTTTTTGTTTCATGAAACTGTTTCAAATAATAATTGAATGGTTTTCAGCAAGAAGGGCAACTGTCCAACACAGTTGAAAAATGTTTATGAATTCAGGTTGTCTGTCTTAGAGATGAGACGGGCTCAGCCCAGGCCTGAGAGCTCCAGCCCGAACCCGGATCCCACACGAGCTCGGGCTCGATTTTTACATCAGTATTCCGGCTCAGGCTTTTTCTTTCTGAAACTGAAATTTTTATTTATTTATATGTAGAAAAAAAATAAAAAGAACTTTCGTTTATTTTTTCTTAAAAATTACTTTTATTCCATTTCAAGTCATTTTAATGTCATTTTGACCAGAATGAAGGGGAAACAGAAATCGTGTTTTACTATTCTAGTATTAGAATGCAATTTCAAATGAAAATATGTGATGTTTGCAGATTTATATCTGACACTGCCACCGACGGCCTGTTCATATTTCGCCAATCGAAAGAGGGCGAACAGTGAATTTGTTTTTAGTTCGATTTTTATTTGTATCTGAGGAAAATATTTCAATTGGACCGTTTATTTTATTTTTTTAGAGATCTAACGCGAAGGGAATATTTTCTACTATTTTTGGTCAACCAACATTAGCTTGAGGTTTGCAAACTTTTTAGTTTTCTATTTTGTACGAGTCATAATCGTTCCTCATATAAAAATAACGTTAGTGATTCTTATATCTATTTTTCATCACGAACTCTGCTCATGCTGAGACTGTACTCTGCACATTTACGAAGTCATTTTCATTCGTAAGTAGAAATAATTGCCATGTATTGTTATTCCGATAGGAAGCAATTGAGAAGTGTTTTCTCTTTTCCTTTAACAGCATCGGACCTTTTAGATAATGGTGTCAAATTTTTAATTTAAGCTGATTTTCAGGGACAAAACAATCACGAAAAATTTTTATGAGGAAGGAATCAATTATAATTAAAAATGTACACTTTTTATAGGAAATTGAAAAACGTTGTTCGATTCTTTGGCATATGAATAGTTATTCCTATAAATTTCATACATTTATTCATAAAAAGAACTTAGTTAATGTGTCCATCAAATTTGTTTGCTGAGGGAGAAAAAAATATGAGAATCCTAAGTATCAAGTATATTTTTAATTGATACCAAACTTCTCTTTTGATAAGATTGAATATAAATTTTCAATTAATAGTTATTTCTAATGTAAGAAGTTGTTTAAGAATGAGATCTTACTTTAAAAACATTTTAAAAATATTATTCATCTTTTTATATTGCATAATCTCGATATCGGTCTCGGGCTTTGATGACATAAAATAATATTTCGGGCTCGGTTGGGCTCGGATTTAAAATCGTCTGGCCCGGGTTACAAAAAGAGAGCCAGAACTCATCTCTATTGTCTCTCTGGTCGTATGTCCGTGCTCTAATTCTCGTAAACATATTCGGATTGCCATGTAATTTTTATATGTTATTAAAGTTCACTATAAAATTTTCGGTATTGAAAATGAAATATTTAGCATTTATACTTCGTTTAAAGGAATACTTTTATTCCATTACATTACGGTATATGGGTAAAAATGAATGATGACAAAAACATGCTTTCTTAGGAGTATAGAATAAGTAGCATCTATAGTTCGTTTATAGGGATGCACAAAAGAATTTCATTCCATTATGATCTATGGCGAAAAATCACTTGTGATGTATTTTAATAATGTTATGATACTTAATGAAACTAAAAAGGATCACTGAGATGCACTTACAACATGTTTTCTGTAGATTGTGGAGCGTGTTTCATTTATCGTTCATTTACAGAGACGCACAAAAGAATTCGGTTACAGGGCGAATTGTGATCGATTTTATTGTATGAAAAAATAAAATTTATTAATAATATTCTGTTAGCGTTGGTAAGTCTTTCATAATCTACACCTGATGCACGATTTTCCGTTCTTGCCACTGTTGGGAAGTCTACTTTCTTGTTAAAAAAATTGTTCATAATAGGTATTTTTGTGTATTATTGGTGGCAAACCATGCATAAGAGCATGAACTATAAGTTGAAAAAATATTTTAGGTGAAGCTTTTAAATTTAAAAAAAGTATTTTTTAATTTTCCAAAAGTGCAAAAATGGACCTAACCCGTTATTGCTGCAAGCCCTTCAATTATCCACCACGTTCTGTTAAAACATTAGTATGAACTTTTATTACTAAATGGATTTGTATTCTAAATGAGGTGGATGCGTAAGTTTCCCTGGTTTTATTTCACCTAAAACGAGAATTCCGGTTGTTATTTCTAAGAAAGTTTTCCTAAGAGGCAGTTTTCCCGAACCAGTATGCCCTAAACTGATCAATGTCTAATTACAAATAACCGATTCCCTATCACCTTTGAAATCATGAAATATACAGGGTGAGTTTGACATAACCTGCCAAACGAAAGGGACAGCTTTCGTACATGTTATAAGAGCCCACGTGGATCATAAAACACCATAGAAACCCTGTCCTATCTCTAACCGTTTTCAAGTTACTGTGGATAGAAGATAATGTGCCAAAAAAGCGTGAAGTATGAAAAAACCCCAAATTTGGGATATTTCTGTAAAATCTACACGCAAAATAAGCACATATTTGGAAAGAGCCGATAAATTCCTATAAGATGATACCATTTTCACTAGAATATCTGGATTTAACGGCGAGCTATAAGCGTTTAAACATTGGCGAAGGGTAAAATTAAATTGTCGCCAAAACCTGTAACCAGCCATATCGCAAGCACCCTTCTAGTTATAATCGGCCAAATTTACCAAATACATGTCCATTCTACCAGCTTTGCATAAGCCTACAAGAAACAAATAGGTTTTCTACTTCAGGAGAAATGTAGCCTTTTATTTGAAATGCATCACGAAATCACTCGGAATAGTATTGACATCATTACGCCTAACAAAATCCATTTACAAGGGCGAAACTCATCTTTCCAGACATGATTCTGCTTAAATGGCATGGAATGGCTGGCGATTGCTTGAGTGATAAGTTGATCTCTCGAAGATGACTTTCGCTCTTGCAACTGGATTTTGTTGGGCATGATGCCAAATGTGTAAATTTAACATACTATCCCGAGTGATTTCAGCGATACATTTCAAATAAATGGCTAAATTTTTCCTGAAGTAGAAACCTATTTGGTTTATTGTAGGCTTATTCGAAAGCTGGTAGAATAGACAAGTTTTTGGTAAATTTGACCGATCGTAACTAGAAGCAGGGCAGCACTAGATACCGGGCTTGCTCATTCATTATCATGACGTCACAAATGGTGGCTGGCCGCGACCAAATACATACAGAGATTGGCCCAAAACGATGGGCGCACCGCTTTGTACCAATCGCTGGTCACGGCAAGCCACTATTTGTGACGTCATGAGAATGAATGAGCAAGCCCGCTATCCAGTGTTGCCCTGCTAGAAGGGTGTTTACGATATTACCGGTTAAAGTTTTTAGCGACTTTTTGATTTTGCCCTTCGCCAATGTTTAAGCACTTGTAGCTCACCGTTAAAACCAGATATTCCAATGAAAATGGTGTCATCTTATTGGAATTTGTTTGCTCTTTCTAAACATGAATTAATTTGCGTGTAGGTTTTACAGAAACATCACAAATGTGGGTTTTTTAGACTTCACGCATTTTTGACTCATTTTTTTCTATCTACCATAACTCGAAAACGATTAGAGATAGGACAAGGTTTCTATGGTCTTTTATCATCCACATGGGCACTTATATCCCCCCCCCCCCCCTCTTTCATTTGGCGGATTATTATGCCAACTCACCCTGTATAAGTGAAACACAGTAAATCCTTCAACAAAGGTTACATAATTGATCAATTCAACAATGTTTAGCAGATTAGTTTTCGATTCAGTTTAGTTTTCGACAAACTTTTGTAAAGAATAATTATGTATTGCGTCATCTCAAAACATTCGCACTAATTGTTATGCCTAAATGAATTCATATGCTTTTATTTTTAATAGCTTTTCCAGTCCATCTGAAAGTATGAACGATGTTCGTGAGTTCCATCTTGCTTGACCCAAGTGGAGTGGATTGTAAGCTTTCACGATTTTTTTCACTTGAAATGAAAGTTCGGATTACTACTTAGAAGTGGAATTCGTCACACGTTCAAACTCGGTTTACTACATAGAAATAGACTTTCTTAGAAGAAATTTCCTAGAAAAGTGTGGCCTAAAACTGACCGCTGCAACGTTTAATTATAAATTTTCTTACCGCCTTTCATTTTGTGCAATATACAGAATACCCATAAATTAATCACTGGATGAAAAAATTCCATTAAAATATAGTTTTTTACAAAGTATGTAAAAAGAATTGATATCAGTATATTCTTATATTCAAAGATTCTTTATTGTCGTGTTTGGCAACAATGGAAATTTGTTTTTATTTTTGTAACAGGGAGAATGTGTTGCCTTGTGAAAAAACAATGGGCATTCTAAGGTTATGGAAAATAAAATTCTTAAGATATTTCGAAGGCGATTCAATCGTGAATTTCATGAAAATCCTCCAAAGAAGAAATCAATTAAATGATCGTTGAAAAAACTATAAGAGACCAGACATGCTTTGCCGCAAAAAGATACAGGTAGGTCTGGTGTGAGTGAAGATGTTTCTGACATAAGCGAAAAGTTTAGTCTCAATTCCAGCAAATCCATTCTTCATGCTAGCCTTCACTTAAGAAGGACTATCAACAGTATATAAATATGCCTATAAACGGTGGAAACCCACTGCGTATAAACTGCAAAATTTACAACAGATTAAATATAGCAACAGTGCAACAAGCAAATAATGCCTCATCTTGAAGTGTATGGAACATTTTTCATGGTGTAAACCATTTCATAAAAAATGCTTGAGTTGCTGAATAAAACAAAATGAGATATTTTTCCAGCATTTATTCCACATTTTTTGTGACAATTCTTTATCTAATGGTTAGTTTATGGATAACATGCAACTGAAACACAATATATCTTTCAATCAGGATTACTTATTAGCACAGACTAATGGTTTTCAGCACATTAGTTACCGTTTCACGTTTCGACAAACTGTGGCAACTAAGAATTATCTATCGCGTTATGTTAAAACATTTGCACTAACTTTTATTTCTAAACGGATTTGTATGTTTTCCTTTTTAACAGCTTTTCCAGTCCATCTGAATGTAGGGACACCACACACTGTGGCCAACACTAGGTGTCTCTCGTTCGCATAGTTTCCCGGAAATTTAACAAAACATATCCTGTTGAATCAGTCGAAGCGATAGAAGAGTAAACAGATAATGACAAAAAATTCTCTAGGTTATTGCTCTATTATGTGATGGCATCTTGTGTGACGGATGAGACGAATATTTTGCTAACAAAAAGCTTTTTTTCTGCATAACACGAAACGCGAGTATTTCAGAGAAGATGAATATCAGTGCTCTATGTAAGTGTTAACAAAGTATTACATAAAACATTCAGCAATCATTTATTTTATTAATAGCATTCGTTGTTGTAAGTTTTATAAAACGTTCGAACTGTATTTTCCAATTTTTTTCAATAACTTTATACCGTTCCTACAACATAAAGCATTAGATTAGTGCTCTTTTATACCATTTGAAAGAAAATTTGATTTATTAATGTATCATACGAATTTATTAGCATTAGGAAACAGCAGGTACAGTCCTGAAAAAAAAGTGATCATCCCCCCTCCCCCTTATTAATTTTGCTTCAAATAATCATATAAAAAGCTACAAGTACCAATCAACTGGAAATAATATCTACTAATTAAATCTTTACTTAAATTAAATTTCGGGGTCATTTACATATTAAAAATTACACCAACTTTAATTTTTTTTAAATGGTAACACCCACTTTTTACACTACATTCGAGTTCTTTGGATAAAATCAGCCCGGAAAAAGGCATAGTTTATGCATGTTTCTTAAATATTCATACAACATGTTCAAAATTTGAGGATTCAAATGTTAAACTACGTCACAATATTTAATTTATATCCTCCCAAAACATCATCCGAATAAATGTTTATTTTTTAATTCGATACGATGGATAGAGCCAAAGATAATACAGCCAATTTTTGGATTCAAAAACACATTTTTAATTACAAAAACTTTTAATATCTTGATATTTAAAAATTTATGACCTTAAATAAAAAGAATCAAAACAGTCAGAAACATGACTATGTGCTTTTACAGTTCATTTCTCTCATCCCTCTTGTTTTTGATATATAGCGACATTTTACTTTTAAGCGATCTAAAGGGAGTGTCTGCTCTCTGCTGTTACCCTTACATCTGCAGAAAAGTAATTATTAGAAAGTAACCGGGAAAATTATATGAAAATTTATTTTATATAATGCTAGTTTATTTTATTTTTAGAAATTTCATAAAATTTTCCTGGGTATTAATTGAATGTTCCAATCCTTTTCATTGTGATATCTTCATTTTAGTTTTTTAAATGTATGGATAAAGACCTTACACATTTTATTTTATAATTCTATAAAGATTTAAGGTGGTTCTCAAATGACCTGCTCAACAACGAGAAACTTTCTGACACATTTTCTGATTCATTTTTAAACGCAAAAGCATAAAATTGGCACTCCTGACTATTGAAGCGATTTGGAATCGGAATGAGTTAAAAAAAAAATTACTTATCGAGTTATAAGCGATTCGTGTCACGTGACGACGCATTTTTAACTTTCCTCGTACTGCGGCGTTGGAAATTCGGTTCAAAACATCGACTTTGACAGTATTTTCTGAAAGATCTTCTGCCTTTACCAGGAAATAGAAAAGTCTTTCAAATTTCGATTACAAAGTTTCTGAATAAAAACACCTGCCAGTTTCATGCGTTTCTGAATAAAATGTATTAAAAATATGTCATAAAGCAGCCTGTTCCGATTTGAGAACAGCCTTAAGAAAAAGTGCATAAAGTATATATTTTTCCGAGCTGCTTTGAACCAAGGAACTCAAGAAAGTGTCAAAAATGGAAGTTATCATTTGAAATATGAATGTTGGTACATTTTTTTAATGTGTAAACGACCCTCGAAGAAAAATTAATGAATGAAACTTAAAAGTATGCATTAATAGTATGCAAAATTTTGGTTTAGCTGTATAAATAAGCATGAAACGACACTGATTTTAAAGACAAAGCAATAAACTGTAAAAATAATCAAGATATCATAAAGCCTACGCTGAAAAAATAATGCAGGAAATTTTCCTTGATCTAAAGAAAAGTTTTCTAAAACTTAATGTAGTTAGTTACCAATGATTCTGGTACTCATTCCTTTGACCCCTTTAAAAAAAAAAAAGAAACATGTAGATGAAGTACAGTCAGAAATCAATAGGTATCCAAGATAAACAGAAACGTCTCTTTCGAAATTTAACGACAGCAAAGGGGCCTTTTTATTTCAGGAAAATTTCTGTAAACCTCAGAAACCTATTTTCTCTGACGTTTGAGACTGTTCTTCTGCAAATGATTTCTGAAGATAAGATAAAGGTTTCCATAATTGTTGGTAACTACGAGCAGGCTTTTTAGAATAAAAAATATTCTACCAGCCAATGTGGCTGATAGGTTTCAATTTCTACCCGCCTAGTTGCTAAAACATACCAGCCTAATTGCTAAAACATACCCGCCAAGTTGTTAAAACACACCAGCCAAGTTTTTAAAACATACCCGCCAAGTTGCTAAAGCATACCAGCCAATTGCAATATTTAACAAGAACGAAAAATCATGCGTCAAGCATAGATTATGTAGCACTTTCCAACGCTTCTAAAATAATTTTACAAATCATTACCGTTTAATAAGCTGAAAGATGACATCTAAGTAAACAATTTGGAAAACGCATAACATATTTAAAAACGTAATTTCAGGAATTTTCAATATATACAATATTCGGAAAAATATCCGAATACTTTTATGTAGCCCTGTATATGATGTATAGATTTGTATATATACATAGGATGCTAAATTTTAGTTTAGTTAGGAAACGCGTAGCACCGTTTAAATTCTCCTTCTGGAGTTTCTGTCAATAAACGGAAATGTGTTCGCGAACTTTTGTGCTGCCCTGTATAGGATCTACAGAATTTATACACACCACGTAATAGACAGAAAGCTAGTTAAGATTAAAATCGCGTTTAGTAACTTAAAACGCACTTCCAGGAATTATTGTTAACAGACAGTAGAGAATTCTTTTGTGTGTCCCTGTAAATGAACGATGACTGCTATACACACACTATTCTGTAGTTAGCCTCTTGTAATGCACCTTAGTAATATATATAAACTTCAATGCGTTTAAAATAGTGGAACATTATTTAAATAAGCCGCAGACGATTTTTCTCCATAGACGTAATGTAACGGAATTATTTTGACTGTCCCTGTAAAGTAACTCTAAGTGCTATACACCTACTATTCCATATTAAGCTTCTTCTAATGTATCTTAGTGATCTATATAAATTTCAATGCGTTTACAATAGTGAAACATTTTAAAAATAAACCGCAAATGATTTTTCCCCATAGACCGCAATGTAACGGAATTCTTTTGAGTGTCCCTGTAAGAAAACTATAAGTGCTACACACTTCAGTTGAAATAGGGAACGTGCCATAGATAACGACAATAACATATAAAAATTGCAGAGCAATCCGAGCATATTTACGGGAGTTAGAGCACGGACAGACGGCCAGACGGCCATACGGCCAGACGGCCATCCGGCCATACGGCCAGACAAACCGAAGTCATAAGCACTTTTCAACTAGGTTGGAAAGTGCTAAAAAGGAATCTGTAGCTATCAAAGCATTCTTAGTGCATTACAAATTTTATTTACAGGATAAATAATCTTTCATGTGTAAAATGCTCAATTATACTATCACTAGTTTTTTTCCAGCCATAATTTGTTGTATTTCCTGTTCGAACTGGTGATTAGAGTCTGCACAACACTTCATCACCATAAGATCATCTAATGCATTTTCCTGCAAAATGTCATTTTTATGTGATTCGTAAACGAAAATCCACGTTTACATGTAGATAAGCTGATTAAAATTACAATATCAAATCTGTGAGTCTGCAAATATTCGAGAAGCATTTCACATGTTTTTCCTGATAATTATTCCAAACAATGCTGATTCTAAACAAATACTTTTGCCCAACCAAACCACAAGATTAATGTATCACTTATACCTTAAGGGGCCACTTCACTAAAACTTCCCGATCGCGAAATCACATGTTAACCTATGGGAAAACTTAGAAGCGCGATTACTCATTACGCAGTATAATTATTAAAATACTGTTTTCACCATCAGAAAGTGGACGTCAGATGCCGACGTTGTGCGTTTTTAAAAATTGTCTCCTTAAATTTTAACTATTTAAAAATTCCCTATAAACTTTGAAATTTCCACTTGATGAAATTTTATCTACTTCTTAGAAATACATAAAATTTAAGGATTTTTAAGGACATTTTTTAAAAACGCAAAAGAAAATTTAAGGACAATTTTAAAAAAAAGCACAACGTCGGCCTCTGACGTCTACTTTCTGATGCTAAAAACAGTATTTTGCTAATTATATTAGATAATAAGTCAACACGCTTCTAAGTTTTCCATAAGTTAACATGGGATTTCGCGATCGAGAAGTTTCAGTGAAGCGGCCCCTTAATCTTTACTATTGCCACCATACATAAGATGAATTTCGTACTTGAAAGGAAAGGAAAATGAATTTCGTACTTGAAAGGAAAGGAAAATGCCGGTTAGTCTCTAAATAAAGTTTTGGTTTCGCGACTCCTGGATATTTTGATACAGTTTGTCACCAAACTGGGCACTCGCCACAATGGTTGCTAAAGTTATGTGTTAAATGTTACCAGCCATATTTAATTTTCTACTCGTCATTTGGCGAGTGTCATTCGCTAAGCCTGACTACACGTTAATTTTTTTAAACGTTTCTGTCGTATGAGGAAAATTTTCTCTAGTTTTTACAGTCTACATACTGTACATAATACTGCAAAGGGTATGTACATACTATAAGGGTGATTTATTTCACATTTCTGAAATAAACTTATAATCGGCGGATTTTTTCCTAGATTTCATAAGCATGTTTTTGCCATATTAAATTACTCTTTGTACGGTAAAACTTCAGATTTTTTATAAATACACTAGCTAACCCGCCCGGCGTTATCCGGGCCCGATATAATAACAATCTCAGAGCAAGACGTTAACCCCCTCTCTCCCCATACCCACAAATATAACGAAAAATTTGTTCAAGAAAACCACCTTCACCTTCATTAACGTGATCATTAAAAAAAGAATTAAATTTTCCTGATAATTAGAACATAACGAAGACACTACGCTAAAATAGCCGGCAGATGCCACCCCTTCCCATCCTCAATTTCAAATCTATATCTTAATTAGTAAAAATTGGCAATTATTTCCTTTCATTTTCGCAAACTAAATGGAGAGATCAGCCAGAGAAACAGATCTCTTTGTTGCTCTGTTTTTAATGAAAGCAGATCCCTGTCTCAAACTTTCTCGGATTTTTTTCGCTGGCGCCGGCAGATTTTTGCATAAATTAAGAAAAATTACCGGCCGAGATTTTCAAAAATCGCATAGTCGGATGCAGATTTTTTTTTTTACATATGCTCAGAAATTTTCAAATTGATATCTTAATTAGTTTTCTTAAAATTCACTAATTAGTAAAATAATTTCGAATTCGTTCATTTCCGCCTGCAAATCTAGAACAACTGTTCTTTTCTTTAGCTATTTTGATTTAAAAGATGGCATTTTCGATACGATGTTTAATGAGATTATAATTAATATGTTGGGTAATTATCAAAATATTAAAATTCTGAGACTCAGGTGCACATGGCCAGACCTTGGACTATCCACACCTAAATTTTACGACTTCCGGTGGGCTAGATTTTGCTAGCCATCGCAGACAAACAGACAAACACATATACACACACAGAGAGAGCGAAACTTTATTTTATTAGTATAGATAACTCTTTTCTCTAAAACATTGATTCAGTCATTGATTCATGTTGCTCATAAATGTAACATGCTCTAATATACCTTAGCAGGAAACTTTCATCGCTGCCATTTGAGATACTGAAAATAATTTAAAATAAAATATTCTATTAAAAAGTTACGTTACTTTTAAAGTTTTTTTTTAAAATTATTTTTAGGAAGGGATACATTTTAAAGTTGAATTTATGATTAAAAAATTGTAAAATTTTCGATTCTTGGAATTTGCAGATTACTCAGGGTGCGTAGGGGTGTGCGTATATATGCTTATTTTTAGATACCACTATTTGCCAATAATAATATACGCCTTATTTAATCGCAGTATTCTGAAATAAAATAAGGCGAAAATTACTATTCGGAAATAGTGGTACTCAAAAATAAGCACCACTATAAGCACCCTGTTATTCCGTGGGACACAGGACTACTTCGATTTATTGGAAAGCTAATCTAACAAGTTATTTCATTGGAGCATTTATTTAGTAAACATGGCAGGAGAATTTTTATTTTTTTTAATTGTTAAGAGAATTTCCATTTTAAATATCTATCTTTTATAACTTTCTTAAGTACACAATAAAAGTTTAAATAGATAAATGGGAAATAAGTGTCATGTTGCATCGGCCAGATTTGGTTATTGATTGAAATGAGATTTAATTCTTTACCTATTAAAGATATACGTAGGCAATGTAAATTGCAAAAGTGTTCAAATAAGGTAGCAATTAAGATGAAAAAATCCTGCCATTAATTTTCAAAAAGTTTCACTTTTTAAATTTTTTACGGTTCCTGGGTCCTATAAGTAATATTTAGAAAAAAATTCTCCATGATCTGACAAGTAAAACAGTAAAAATGGCATTCTTTTACGACCAAAATTCACGGAGTTATGATACTTTGAATTTTATGATCTTTGCCGGGAAGCTATGTAATTTTATAAAATTCAACGTATCATAACTCTGTGAATTTTAGTCGTAGAGGAATGAAATTTTTACTGTTTTACTTGTCAGATCACGGAGAAACAAATTCTAAATATAACTTATAGAACGCATGCACCGTATAAAAAATTAAAAAGTGTAACTTCTTGTAAATTAATGGCAGTTTTTTTTTATCAAGCTGATGTTAATTTCTACCTTATTTTAAACACTTTTGCAATTTATATTGCCTACATATCGCCAAAAGGAAAAAAAAAATAAAGCACGTTTCAATATTTTTGGGACACTCTGTATACAGGAATGCCATTTGGGGTAGACTAGGGTCGGGCTATTTGCCCCCCTCAAGGGATTTGATATTTCAGAATGTAGCAGTTATCACAGGCCAGAAAGAAAAATCAGACTATTTTTTTTCCTTCAAAAATTGCACAAAAGCTAAAATAACTTAATCAGATTTGACTAAAGTAGAAACATTACCATTAAATAAACACACTAAAAACATCAATTAATAATTATCGATAACATTTACTAAAGCATTTACTATTGCAACTTTCTCAAAGTGAGACACATTTGTCATTAATGAGTACTTTTTCTAATTTTAAAAAATATATTAGAAAAAAAAACTGTACCTGTTGCTTCTCAGTTATGCATAACAAGAATTTTTTTTTTACCCCGCTCAAAGGAAACCTTTCCTCCTCCCCCCAAGAAAGTTTTGAAATGATGCCTCTGTCTGTATAGACATCAAAAGAAAAGTTCCTTCATGAATAACCAAATAACCGTCATGAATAACCAGGTGTAGTGATTAGAATTCTTGTAATGTGTAAGAAAAACTTTACACAGCCATTTTACTTGGATCACACACAGTCGATCTCGCACAATTTACCTCCGAAATGTCCAGTGTTCGAGTATCCGTTAATTACGGGGTGGAGTAATTCCTCATTTAATAAAATACCATTTTTATCAGGGCAAAAGTGTTTTACCCTAACTCTTTTGCTATGAAACAATGAAAGTCTTCACGAAGGACTTTCTTCCGATTTCTCGTAACGTGTAAGGAAAACTTTATAAAGTCATTCTGCTTCGACCACGCAGACTTGATCTCGTAATTTTTGAAACTTTCCGTATTCGCGTAATGAATGCCCGGAGTATGATAATCTCTGATTTAATAAACTGTTAGTTTAATTGGGGGTAAAACACACTTAATATACAAAATTTTCACATTTACTTCCACGTTCGTTTTTAATATTTTTCTTATTGTTCCTATGCAATTTGGCATCATGGTAAGGCTCTGGGTATCGGCATCTCTCTACCAGTACCACTAATCTGATGCCATTTTGTGGCATATTACTTTGTATTTTACATCTAAGTCTTAATCATATTTTGTATGTGGGACTTTAATAATCTTAAATAAATATAGATGAGTAAAAATATTTTAAACTAAAAAACATCCTGTACTACGTTAAGACTGAACAATCATAGGCTAATAATCTAAGGAAATAAATTGTAACCTTTATTCCATCCGTAAAATTTCATGGTAATAGAGATTTACACTACAGTTTTATTTGCATAAGTATCTTGTTATGAAAGAGATTTTATCCGAGATTTACTCAATTGAAACAACAAATCTCGTGACAAGTCTCATTAATGAGATTGAAATATATTTTATTATGGTTGTAAATGTGCTGCATTATACCGGGTGTCTATAAAATAACATAAGGTGTTTTAAGCCCTCTAACTGTTAATCTAATTGGCGAAATGCAACTCCTTTGGGTGCATGTGCATAGTGAAGCGTACGGTTTAGATTGCTGAAAAAAGTACCCAAAAGCCTCTGTTTCGGTTCCTGAAACTTCTTTTGAAAGATTTTGTTCTAAAAACATTATTATTATTATTTTCTACCAACTGTATAAATAGCCCAGCAAAATCACATAAAATGTATGTACTACAGTTTTGCTTTGTAATATGACAAATTAGCTTTATTTATTGTGCTTTTTATGTGTAGTACTGGAAAAAAAAACTGCCAATATCCCTTACTTATTCTGCTGTATACAACTATTAAAATATTATAGGTACCAATCAATTGAAAATAGCACCTGTTTTTTACTTATATTAAAAAAATAATATGAGATATCTCCTTATTAAAATGAATAAAATTTGTAAATTTTACTTTAGAAACTCCTGTTTGACACAACAATAAACTTCTACATCATTTAATTAGCCAAAAAATGGAAAAGAAAAAAATCCTTTGATTAGTTTAAGAATTATTAACTGCAGTAGACTCTCGATTATCCGGCGCTCGATTATACGACACATTTGGTTAAATGACACCCACACATCTCTACTAATATTATAAAGTAGTAAAGATTGTTTTTTTGTTTGTTTGTTTGTAGGGGGTAATCTCTGGAACTACTGAAGCGATTTCAAAAGTGATGGTGGCAAATTGATGGTGACAATCCCTACTCCAACATAGGCTATATTTTATGTCGGTGCCACTACTCCCAGAGGGGTGCAGAAGCGAAAAACGTTATAAAATTTAGATTTTTTTATACTGAAGGAGCTAGAAACATGGAATTTGGCATGGTAGTTACTTATAAGATGTAAATGCTCTCTAAGAACAAATTCTAATAAAATTCGAAATTTAAAAGGGTGAGATGAGCGAAAAGCGTTCTAAAAACATTCTAAATTACAATTTCTATGGAATAGCTGGAACTACAGAACCGTTTTTAAAAGTGATGGTGGCAAATTAATTATGACAGTCCCTGCTCCAACATAGGCTATATTTTATGTCGGTGCCACTACCCCCAGGGGGGTGCAGGAGCAAAAAACGTTCTAAAATTTCGATGTTTTTTATACTGAAGGAGCTAGAAACATGAAATTTGGCATGGTAGTTACCTATAAGATGTAAATGCTCTCTAAGAACAAATTCTAAAAAAATTCGAAATTTAAAAGGTGTGAGATGCGCGAAAAGCGTTCTAAAAACATTCTAAATTACAATTTCTATGGAATTTCAGGAACTACAGAACCGTTTTCAAAAGTGACGGTGGCAAATTGATGGTGACAGTCCCTGTTACAACAAAGGCTATATTTTATGTCGATGCCACTATTCCCAGTGGGGTGCAGGAGCGAAAAACGTTCTAAAATTTCGATTATTTTTATACTGAAGGAGCTAGAAACATGGAATTTGGCATGGTAGTTACTTATAAGATGTAAATGCTCTCTAACAACAAATTCTAAAAAATTTCGAAATTTAAAAGGGTGATATGAGCGAAACGTGTTCTAAAAATATTCTAAATTACAATTTCTATGGAATCTCTGGAACTACCGAACCCTTTTCAAAAGTGATGGTGGCAAATTTTTTATGACAATACCTGCTCCAACATAGGCTATATTTTACGTTGGTGCCACTACCCCCAGGGGAGTGCATGAGCGAAAAACGTTCTACAATTTCGATTTTTTTATACTGAAGGTGTTAGAAACATGAAATTCGGCATGGTAGTTACTTATAAGATGTAAATGCTCTCTAAAAACAAATTCTAAAAAAATTCGAAATTTAAGACTGTGAGATGAGCGAAAAGCATTCTAAAAACATTCTAAATTACAATTTCTATGGAATCTCTGGAACTACCGAACCCTTTTCAAAAGTGATGATGGCAAATTTTTTTATGACAATACCTGCTCCAACATAGGCTATATTTTACGTTGGTGCCACTAATCCCAGGGTGGTGCAAGAGCGAAAAACGTTCTAAAATTTCATTTTTTTTATACAGAAGGAGATAGAAATTTGAAATTTGGCATTGTAGTTACTTATAAGATGTAGTGCTCTCTAAGAACAAATTTAAAAAAAATTAAATTTAAAAGGGTGAAATGAGCGAAAAGCGTTCTAAAAACATTCTAAATTACAATTTCTATGGAATCTCTGGAACTACAGAACCGATTTGAAAAGTGATGGAGGCAAATTCATGCTGACACTCCCTGCTCCAAGATAGGCTATATTTTATGTCGGTGCCACTAATCCCAGAAGGGTGCAGGAGCGAAAAACGTTCTAAAATTGCAATTTTTTTTATACTGAAGGAGCTAGAAATTTGAAAATTGGCATTGTAGTTACTTATAAGATGTAATGCTCTCTAAGAGCAAATTAAAAAAATAATTAAATTTAAAAGGGTGAAATGAGCGAAAAGCGTTCTAAAAATATTCTAAATTACAATTTCTATGGAATCTCTGGAACTACAGAACCGATTTCAAAAGTGATGGTGACAATCTCTGCTCCAACATCATCTTTAATATAAAGCTATGCGTTGCTGACGACTGTGTTTTTCGCTAATCTTTGCCACATATTAATCTCGGAAAATCCTCTTTAATATAAAGCTATGCGTTGCTGACGACTGGGTTTTTCGCTAATCTTTGCCATATATAATCTCAGAAAATGAAACATTTGAAGTTACTGAAAAAAATAATAGCTCGAAAAGTATTTGTCAGAAAATTGTTAGACAAACTGCGTTTGAAAGGTAAAAAATTGTGTATTTCTTGATATAAATTTCAAATCTTATGATTATGCCATTTTTCAAATATTGAATTTCAAAAATTACCAAATTTCACAATGGAGTACCATAGCGAAACCTTCACGCGTAAAAAGATAATGATAAGGGCGACGTGTCCTGACGTGTATATTGGCTATAGCACGAGTCACAAATTATAGTAGCCTTATTATTCTGTTAAAATATAAAAGTGAATTATGAAATGTCAATATTTTGTTTGATTAAAGGTTCGTTAAGAGAAATTGACCAGCGTAGCGGGCGTAGCTTGCTAGTATTTCATAAAAGTGTTTGGGCCTGTTTTCCTAAATTCAAGATGATTTTTTAAAAAATCCCTTTTTAATTTATAATCAATTGTAAAAAGCTCTAATCATGGTAAAAAGGCTAACAAATGATTTTCAAAACAAATGATTAACAAAAATTTTGTTCCGTATTGTAAATTTTACTAAATAATGCAGAATTTTGTCAAAAGAATCATTTGAAATCAATCGAAAAAGTTCGAAAACCTAATGGGAATCCAAAGAAATTCTCACCAACAAACACCACTGCCTATTCTAATTCCCCAATGGTTACAAAAATGGTTTGAAAATCAGAAAGAAGCAAATGTAACGCAAGCATATTAAAATGTGAAATGTTCCTGCTAGCAAATCGAAATAAAAAAGAATACATATTCTTCATTAAAAATAGTACATATTCATATAACATTTTCAATTTTAAACTTATTAAAGATTTTTTTCTTTTAAATTCTCTTATTTATTTATGACAAAAAAAAATGTAATTACAAAATTTTCTTCTTTTTTATTTATAATATTTCTTTTATGATAACAGTTGCTTATTTTATTTTATGATATAGTAGCGCTATTTACTTCATTTATAATAATTTCAATTTTAATTTAACTTTTTATCTTTAAAAAATTCATGTGATAATTCCCCCCTCTCTCCCGATTATCCAGCGATTTCGATTTTCAGACATGCTCTCCTCGTCACTGGTATGTCGGATAATCGAGGAGTCATACTCTATTTTTTTAAAAACTGTCAATTTCAAGGTTTCTCTGCAAATTGAATTTCGGCACTTATGTCGAATATTCTTAGTAATAAATTCTTCAACAATAAAATAAATTTTCATTTTTAAAATTATGTTTATAATTTCATACTTTTAAATAATTTCGTAAAAGTTTGTTAAACTTATAAAATAATTAAAATAAAATAAATTTTGATCAGATCGTTAACTAAAGCATATCAAATATGTACTACAAACTATTTCTATTTACTAAATATATTTTAAAAGGCTATAAAAATTTAAATTATTCACAATATTAATTTAAAGTTTTAATTATGCCTTAAATATCTAAAGCCAATGAAAAAGTTTCAAATGAAACATTATTTTCAATATTATTTTAATTTCTAAAACTATACGTATATATATATTATTTACCAGAGTTCTAATTTCATACTGTTCGCTCTTAGCGGGAAGTTTTTAGTATATTATTAATATACAATCTAATACATAGTGGAATCAAGCATTAAAAATTTTGAGTGACTTTAATTTTTCAATTTTGAATTTTCAAAATATGACATAAACTATACCTCTAATAAATTTCCATATCAATATATCATATCAAAACGGACTCTTAATATTACTGCACATATGACAGGCAGTAGAAAATTGATAATTTAAGTAAATTAAACAATATGTGTGACATAATGTAAACTTCATTTTAGGTTTTAAAGTAAAGAAAATGACGTATAATAATGTTAAGAAATAAGCAACACAAGGAAATATTTTTATAACATTGCAACTGATTATTAAAAAAATAAATAAATAACAGCAAAAATTAATATAACATTTTTTTTCATTGTCAAATCATATTGTGAACTCAATAACCTTTTTTTCTACTTGTTTTTTAAACAAGAGTTTATTTTTTCATAAAAATTCAGAACCGCCAAAATATCTATTATATTAAAAGTATCTCGTTAATCTTATAAACTTATTACAAATAAAAATATTGAAATCACGGTTTTATTGTTTTCATAATTTGTATAAACATAAGAAGTTTTTTTTTCTATTTCTTCCTTTGTTCCCAAAATTCACTCTAATTTTTAAAAAGATTTTTCTACAAAAATAAAATAAATAAATAAATAAATAAAGTATTATACTTATAACAATGACACATTTTCACTATCTATTATTTTTAATAACGAGGTATGTAAGAAGAAATGTTAGAATTTTTTCCCCAATAATAATCCTTAACAAGTAATGTGGTTTTTTTTTCGTCCTGTATTCGTTTATTTAGAAAATGAAATTCACAATAACAGGTTTAGTTACACGAAAAAAAAATCTGCTTAAAAGCATTAGAAAATGTTAAATTTAATTAAAGTTATATGTTAAGAAATAAAATAATTCTCGGAATGAAAGTATTTTTATTTGATTAATAATTTTTTTATCACTTACGATTTATTATTTAAAACGTTTTTCTTCACTTTCTGAATACCTTAATAATATATTAAATATAACTTTTTGTTTTAACTAAATATATATCTATTTATAGAAATACTCTACAAAACTAATAGTATAACTAATTTATTTGCAGAAATAAAAAAATATTCTGATGCATTCAATATTTAATAAAAAATAATTACAGTGATGTTAAAAAAATATTTTCCATTACCAATAATTTTAATGAAAAATATCAGAAAATTGCTGTTTTTTGATACATTTATTTTAAAATAATGAAATTAATTAACATTAAAACAAAATAAAGTGAAACTCACCAATATGAAACTATCCCACAAGCTGTAAAAACACCACGAGATATCTCCAAAATATACTCTGAGTGTAAATAACAGAAAAAATCACTGAGTATATAAAAGCGGAATATTGTACAGATCGGATATCAGACTTTTCTGACAGGTTCATCTCATAACCTCATCTTTTTAATGCTCGGAAAAGCGCGCCATGGGCGGTGACATAACAGGTATACAATAGACCTTTTTTTTTGCACACGAGGTAACATCACCGTAAACGGCGCCATCTAGTGCTGGTGCATATATTTTCGAAATTAAATAGGCTGCTGGTGTTTGAAAGAAAAATGTTTGAATCAATATTAGAGAGGTTCATGGTGTCGATTTGCATGAAATTTTAGAGTGTGAAATAAAGTAGCAAAGACGTGTGATGGAATTCAGAAAGATTTCTGTACTGTAGTCATATCTTATTTGTATGAATTATACATTAAGTCATTCGGAGACACTGGGACCTTTTTTAACATTTTCCAAACTAGTTGAAAAATGTTTATGACTTCGGTTTGTCCGGCCGTCTGCCGTCTGTCCGTCCGTCCGTGCTCTAACTCACGCAAATATACTTGGATTGTCCTGAAATTTTTGTATGTCATTGACACTTATTATAGCATGATCCCTATTGAAAATGAAGTGTGTAGCATTTATACTTTATTTACAGGGACAGTCAAAAGTATTCAGTTACATTACGGTCAATGGGAAAAAGTCGTTTCAAGTTTATTTTGATGATGTTACGCCATTCGAAACATGGTGAAATTGACATACAATTAGGTAGCGCACTAAAACACGCTTAAAAAAAAAAGTGGTGTGCAAAGCATTTATTATCCATTTACAGGTTCACACAAAAGAAATCTGTTACGCAATGTTCTGCGGGGGAAAAATCGTTTGCAGCGTAATTTAATGATGTTTCACTATTTAAAAGATAATGAAATTTGTTTTACTTAGGTGCACTATAAATTGCTCACCGAATAGTATGGTGTACATTGTGTTTATCGTTCATTTACAGGGACACACAAAATAATTCGGTTACAGTCTTTGTGCGATAATTAGTGTCTATGTGTTGTGATAAGTGCGTTTTTAATACTTTCCAACATAGTTGAAAAGTGTTTATGCATTCGGTTTGTCTGTCTGTCTGTCTGTCTGCCGTCTGTCTGTTTGTCTGTCTGTCCGTACTCTAACTCGCGTAAATACACTCGGATCGTCATGCAATTGATATATGTTATTAAGACTTACTGTGGCATGTTCGGTATTGAATATGAAGTGTGTAGCACTAATAGTTTTTTTTTTTTACAGGGACACTCAAAAGAATTCCGTTACATTGCGGTCTATGGGGAAAAATCGTTTGCGGTTTATTTTAATGATGTTACACAATTTCAAACATATTGAAATTGATATATATTCCTGAGCTGCACTATAAGAGACTAATTATAGAATGTGGTGTGGTATGCATAGCACAAGGATACTTTACAAGGATACTGAAAATAATTCCTTTACATTACGGTCTATGAAGAAAAATCGTTTGCAGTTTATTTTAATAATGTTTCACTGTTTCAAACATATTGAAATTGATATATATCACTAAGGTGCATTACAAGAGGCTTACTATAAAATATTGTGTGTATAGCTTTCATCGTTCATTTTCAGGGACACACAAAAGAACTTGGTTAAAGTACTGCTTATTAATAATAATTTCTGGGAATGCTTTTTCAGTTGCTGAACGCGTTTTTAAATTTAACTCATTTTTTGTCTATTATTTGGTGTGCATAAATTGTATAGATTGTATACAGTGCAGCACAAAAGTTCTCGAGTACATTTCCGTTTATTGTCGGAAATTACAGAAGGGAAATTTTAAACTGTGCTACGCGTTTCCTAACTGTGAACTAAAAATTAGCATTCTATTTAGTATATATACAAATCTATAGATCATATACAGGGCTGCACAAAAGAGCTGAGATATTTTTCCGAATATTTTGGTAATTCCTGAAATTGGATTTTTAAATATGTTATGCGTTTTGAAAATTGTTTAGTTAGATATCATCTTACACCTTACGGTAAAGATTTGCAAAATTATTTTAGAAGTGTTAAGTGTTACATAATCTATACTTGACGCATGATTTTTCGTTCTTGTTAACTTTGGTTTGTGTTTTTAAGTTTAATTAAATTTTTTGCATAGTACGTGTTGTGTATAAATTCGGTTCATCATATAACAGGGCTACACAAAGGAGTTCGTGAGTATGACTGACTACGGGAGTGAATTACTTAAGGGTATTTTCAATTGTGTTACGCATTTTCCTGCTGAACTATATTTAGTAGACGAAGTTTGTGCAATATAAGTAAATTCATATACAGGGCTACGCATAGAACAAGATACATTGTCGTTTATGTTTGGTAATGGCTGGAAGAGAGTTTTAAATTGCCTTGTGCGTTTTTTACCTGAATTAAATTTTAGTTCAATATGTAGTGTATGCAAAAGTCTTTATATAATATACAGGGTTGTACAAAAGGTTTCGAGTGCAATTCCATCGATTGGCGAAAATTGCTAAAAGTGAATTTACTAACTGAATTAATTTTTATCATGCTATGTAGCATATATCCATGTCTATAGTTCATATACAGGGTTGCATAAAATAATTTGACTACTGTTTGACTATGGAAGGTAAATTCTAAAACTGGATTTTTAAATGTGTTATATGTTTCCTAAACTGTTTAATTACATACCTTCTTTCGCCTTATTTAACGGCGAAGTTTCGTTACAGTGTTTTGGATGTGTTGGAAAGTGTTTCATAATCTATGCTTAGCGCATGATTTTCCGTTCTTCTTTTTTTTTGGGGGGGGGGGGGAAGGGAGGGTTACACTTTTCCTTATATGAGTGTAATTAATAATCTTTTGTTAATTTTTTCCGAAATATTTGAATTCAAATACTGGTTCAAATTTCACACTTCTAAATCACTTTTCTTTGTGTTGAATATTTTTTATTATTTAGTTTGAAGATGCATATATAATATAACGATTTAGCGATCAGACACTGAATTTAGGTACTTAACATTGCATTTTGGATCAAATTTCAGATTATTAAATCGTATTAGAATACAAAATCCCTGCCGGCTCGCGCTCGTCCTACAGGCACAGGTAAATTTCGAAGTTAAGTACTAATTTCACCAACACAAAGAAAATCATGATTAGAGATAAACCCAGTTTAACAATTTTATCTTACCGCTTTTGGCGAGTTTTTTTTCCTTTATACTCCAATTATTTTGTAAATAATTATAAAAATTATCCCGTGTTTATTCAATTATTTAGTCTGGTTAATTGGTAAAGGTACGAAAAAATAGAATCATAAGCTAAATTCGCCGGAGACCGTAGGGCGCCTGCTTATTGGGAAGAAGAAGGAACTTTTTGCCATGATGCGGCAGTTGGGACCGCCCACTTCGAAACCTACCTGTGCCTGTAGGTGGAGCCAGCAGGGATTTTTTTGTTTTTATATTTTATTTTTTGCTGTAAGAGTTGGTCCTATCAAAAACTTGTCAATAAAAAGTTGTAGATAATATTAAAAATATTTATAATAAATTTAAGCGGATTTGATATCTTGTGAATTGACGAAGTTATGAATTTTTGCTTCTTAAACCCCTATTTTTTTCGCCGCTTGAGGCCATTTTTAATTATATCGAAAATCTGCCATACATAAATTTTTGGTCCTTTTCCTAGATGTAATAATAACTTTAAACTGATTCGATATGTATCCTAATTAACATTCCCTGCAGAATTGCATTTAAACTCAAAGGCTCTCGCTGGGTTTCCTGGGGTGGTCATTTCTGTATCATAATTAAGAAGTTGTGGTTTTTTCTGTTTTCACAAAACCCTCCCCATTTTCACCCCTTGGTCCGATTTTGCCCATTAACGAACTTGACCGAGATTTTCCACCCCTTGATTTTATGTATCAGTTTGGAAGAGATTTGTGCAGAATTATGGGAGTTATCGTGTC
This sequence comes from Maratus michaelseni, assembly GCA_963931845.1. Classification (NCBI taxonomy): domain Eukaryota; kingdom Metazoa; phylum Arthropoda; class Arachnida; order Araneae; family Salticidae; genus Maratus; species Maratus michaelseni. The sequence goes on from OZ007599.1 coordinate 254,669,392, forward strand.
CATAAAAAAGTGATATATCTATCTAATAGAAAAGAATATAATAGGTAGTAGTATTTCTTACGAAATCTACCTAAAAATTGCTAAGCCAATTATTTTCAGTTTGCTCTGACTGTCCTGCTGGAAGAACGATGTATAATTAGTTTATTTAAAAATTGAAAATTATTAAAATACATGGTATTTCAAAAAGAATGACCCGATTGCAAATTATCCTAAAAAATTATGGAAAGAAACGTTCTAAACACAATAAAAAATGAAGCTCAAAGATTTGTTTGCGTACTTTATAACTGTTTTAAGTGTCTCCTATAAGTTACGCAGAAAACATCCTAGTGACAATCATTTATCTTCAGATTTTGTTAATGCATTGTGAATTACTCCTTGACACAGCTAATCATGAGGTTATTCCTTCGCTGCCGATAAAAGTGAACGAACTGAAGGTACCCAGTACCCATACATAGTACACTGGCATCACTGTCTATGACCATACTCAACCTATTGCACGCCGACATTTTTGTGTAGGCCGAGATACGCTATCATTAATCAATATTTATAATTTTTTCGGATGCGCATAAAAGGTATTTACACCATATTCCCTATTGCTTATACAATTTTATTGAAAGAAAAAAATCTGTCTGCTATTTATAATTAATTTAAAATTATGTTAAAACATTCTAAATTCCATTTGCTCTGTCAAAAGTTTATGTTACGTTTAGTACTATTTACATTATACAGTAATTTATATAATCTTCAACACTAATCAAATATAATTTCAAATTAATTATATTTGTGCTATGTATTTTTACATTTAAAAAAGTTAAAGAAAAATTGCATTGAGCAAAAGTCCTTAAAGAAAATCGCCAGATTTTTATCTTTAGAATTTGCAAATTTTGCATTGTTATACTATAACATTTTACATTTATTATATAGCTAATACTGATTATATCAAAATGTTGTTACACTACTTTTGATATATTACTATTTTAATTATCTCGTTTTTATATTTTCATATAAATTAAAAGGTTTTGCGGACCGCGATAATAAAAAATTGAGAATGGCTGGTCTATATGAAAATACTTCACAATATCTAGCGAGAAATGGGCTGATTGATTCATTGGTTGATTTCATGGATGTTCCTAGTAAGTCTGTAAAGAAGCCACCTACAGTTATGAAGGTGGTTATAATTTTATCTCTATATATCTATTGTGTTTAAAGCGTAATTTCCAATAGTTGTTTACGACGAAATTATTTCTATTTGTAATCGGTCTATTATTTTTGAAACACCTTGTATTTTGTGAATCAGAATCTGTCTGCCAGATTTTCTGACAACATGCTGACCCTAGACTTTGCCTTACTGGCCTAATCGTTACCAGTGTGGGTAGCAATGAAAAAAAAAGAATTTGTTGAAGACTTTATAATTATACATTTTATAATTAAATGTTTATTTATGATATTTATAATAATTTCTAATTGAATTAGTAAAAATGGTTCTTAGTGAGCTTTGTAAAAATAGTATGTCTATAAATGCTTGAGTTTTAGTATTATGAAATCTATAATATTTTTAGATATAAAATATAAATAGAACTAAAACTAAAGATGATTATGAAATAAATTATTGGTACTTGTGGACTGGAATAATGAACTTGAGATTCATTCTATTCATTAAGAAAAGGCTGGTACATATGAAAATATTATTTAATATATACTTGGAACGATGTTTCAGTTATTTTGTTGATAGAAACTACTAAAACAAATGTTTATAATTCTAGATTACTGAATGAATATAATGAATAGTTTTGTATCGTAGAGTATTTTTATTTATTTTTGGAAGTGGATGTAATATTGGCAAATGAAAATGCAATTAAATTACCATCATATTTCAAGTTTTAACAAGTACGAAAAATAATACGTCAAGCATAGATTATGAAAAACTTTCCAACACATCCAGAAAACTGTAACGAAACTTCACCATTAAATAAGGCGAAAGTAGTTTAGAAAACATAACATTAATCAGTTTAGAAAACATATTACCACATTTAATAATCCAGTTTTAGCAAATACATAGTCAAAAAAGTAGTTAAATAATTTTGTGCAGCCCTGTATATGTTTTATTATAGATTTGCATATATACTACAAGCACACTAAAATTTGGATCAGTTAGAAAATTCATTTTTAGCAATTTTCGCCAATAGATGGAAATGCATTCAAATTCTTTTGTACAGCCCTGTATATTATCTAACGGCTTTTGTACACACCACATATTAAGGTAAAGTTTAATCCAGGTCAAAAACGCGTAACACACCTTAAAATATATTTCCAACAACCATCACAATTATCAACCATAAGCAGCAATGTATCTTGTTCTTTGCGTAACCCTTTATATGAATTTATTTTTTATATTTTCACATATTAGTGTACTATATATAGTTCAGCAGGAAAATACATAACACAATTAAAAACAATTCGCTCCCACAGTCAGTAATACTTACGAAGTCCTTTGTGTAACCCTGTATATGATCAACAGAATGTATTCACACCACGTACTATGCAAAAATTTAGTTAAATTTAAAAACGAAAACCAAAGTTGAACGCGCACTTCCAGCAATTGTCGCTCATTCACAGTACTGTAACTGAATTATTTTGTGTGTCCCTGTAAATGAACGATAAATACAATGCAGACTATAATTTTCAGTAAGCAACTTATAATGCACCTCAGTAATGCATATAAATTCCATTATGTTTGAAATAGTGTAACATCATTAAAATACACTGTAAACGATTTTTCCACCATAGACCATTATGTAACAGAATTATTTTGTGTGACCTTGTAAATGAATAATAAATTCTTTGCATTCCATATTCTGAAAATATTAGAAAACATGTTTTAGTGCACTTCCTAAATGCATATCAATTTCATTATGTTTTAAATAGCGCAACATCATCACAATGCGCTTGAAACGATTTTTTCCCATTGACTATGTAAAATAATACTTTTGACTGACCCTGTAAATGAACTATAAATGCTACACACTTCATTTTCAATAGCTGTCGTGCAATAGTAAACGTCAATAACATATACACATTATAGGGCTATTCGAGGCAGGGCAATTAAAATACTATATAAATAAAATTATTATTACTGTATATTTATTTACTATTTAAATCTTACTTGAATATTATTTTAAATAAGTAAAGTATTATGATTTTTTAAAATTCTCTCATAGTAATATTGCCAAAGATCCGAAAGTAAAAGTGATGCAGCGTCGCCCTGTGTGATTCCATGAGATTGTTTGTATGGGTATGTTATTATGTATAAGATAATTGTTAAATAAAATGAAGTTTGTTAGAGTAGTCAAGTAATCAGCATTATTATTTTTTTTAGCGAAAGATGATTTTGATTATTAATAATTAATTTATTAGTGATTTTACATAAGTCGCCCAAGCTTATATAACTAAAACAAGTTGGAAATTGTACGTCAAACGTGACAAACGAGGTGCGTTCGTACTGTAGATAGTTATATAAATATTCAGATCTTGATGATTTTTAATTCTGTGAAATGAATTATATCGTCTGCAGATTAATTTCTGTCATATCTCGGTCGCTTGACGATTAAACTTCGGAAGCTCCTATAACAAAAAAGCACCGATTTAAAAAAAAAAAAATTCAAATTTCTTAATAAATATTTTTATTAATATCTCCTAAAGTTTTGATTCGATTTTAATAAAATTTGAAATGTCTCGACAAAATTCTGCAAAGATAATATATCTTAAATCTCAAACCATTCGGTTGGGTAGTTTTTGCGTTGTTATATGCGGACGGACGGACGGACAGACAGACGGACGGACGGACAGACAGACGGACGGACGGACAGACGGACGGACAGACGGACGGACGGACGGACCAAGCGACGACAATAAGTGCTACGTATTTATATAATTACGAACGCACCTAAAAAGATTAAAATAATAAGTTTTGATGTTTGTGATAGAGGTCTGCACGGGCCTGACCGGGCCAGACTTCTTTTTTTTTTGGACAAGCTGCGCTTGGACTTTACTCTTCCTAGAGATTTGCATGAGCTGAAATTTTCACGTCTGGTTCCGACCCAGTCCGCATGAAAATCATTGACTTGGGCCGCGCAAATATCAGTAAAATGAGGCCCAACACAACAATTTTTGCAGAAAATGCATAGTTTTTTTAAATAGTCATTATTCTACAATTAAAATTATTTTTAAAGAATCGTACATACATTTCTGGGCAAAAAAAAAAAAAAAAAAAATTAAACTACAGTAAAAACTGTTAAATAGAACCTGTCTATGACGGAAATCTCTTTTAAACGGAAAAATCTCTTGATCCGTGCAAAATGAATAATAATAATCCAATCTAAAGGTATATAATACATATACAAAAGACGATGTACCTGCTACGAATGGAATCTGTCTAAAACGGACTTTTCTTCTCTCCTGATTTTTCTTCCGTTACGGATGCAATTGTCTAAATTTTTTTAACCAGTAGTTCAGGCATTAGGGGCTAAAAAAGGGCAAATAAAGGAAAGTTTTGGTGTAGTTTTGATATTTTTTTTCTTTATTTTTTTGGGGTTGCTGAACACGAATCTGATGTTTTCCAACAAAATTTTTTTCGGGAAATACGTTTTTTTTTTTTTTTTTTTACAAAAAACGTGTAAAAAAACGGACTTTTCTCCGTTTTTTTTTTTCAAAATAACTCCAAAACTATGCATTTTGCGTGAAAGTCGACAGTGTATGAATTAAAGGAAATAAAATTTCCTACATATTTTGTATTGAAAGTTTTTTCTCTGATCAATGGTTTAGCCGTGAGAGCGCTGCAAAAATGGGTGTTAAAAACAAAAAACTGTAAAAGAACGGGAATTATGGCACTGTACTTCTATGTAACATGGAAAGTAACCCTTTTACGCAAATGTTAACCATTAATGATACTAAAGATTATATGATTGACTATATTTTATTAATTTGATGTAGAGGAAAAGTGCGGATCCGGCTCAAGGGGACGGGGGAAGCAGTGGAGCGGCTCCACCTCCTCTCATGAATCGAGGGTGCTCCTCCGCCGGAGAACTCGTACTCTAAGAGGAGGTAAAATTGGGAGGGGGTAAAAGGCAAAAAACTTTTAAAAAACGATAATTACGGCCCTGTACGTTGATGTAACAGGAAACTTAACCATTTTAAGCAAACGTTGACTATTAATGATACTAAAAACTATGTGATTGACTACATTTTACAATGTGGTTGCCTGATAATAAATACGACGACTCATTATGAATCATTATTTAATTATAAATAATTATGTACATTAGTAACAAACATTAGTAAGTATATTTACATAAAGTAAAAAAGCAAAAATCTTATTTCCGCATTCTTTTATTTGAAGGCCTCTGCTTTTCTACGACATCTACAACATAGAAAATAGACGAATGGAATTAGTGTTTTTTTTTTTTTTTTTTTTACTACCAATATTATAAAATAAATGTTTTCTTAATGGTAAATATTTCATACCTTGCGGCATGGCTTGTTCCTCTTCCATTGGGTCCACGGATTCGGTTTCAAGGTATAATTCATCTTCCTTGTCTTGATTCACCACTGAGATGTTGATGGAGTTCCCTTCGCAGTTGAGGCACATGTTGGAGCAACAAAGATCCACTTTCTTGCACCCACAATTTTGTGGGCAGCTCTTTTTGCACTTACAGGATACAAGCTCCAACAAAGAAGGGGGAGCAGGGGTTAGTACAGTAAATACAGGCTCAAGGCCAATATTTGTTTTTTTCCATCCCCACTCTTCAGCATTTTTTTTTTCAACTCTCAGCCACTGCTGCACCTGGTAATATACTCTTAAAGAGTGCTGTCGTGCTGCAACTGCAGATGATGGTAAAACAGCAATATTAGTACTGTATTTAAAGGCATACCTTAGGTGGAAATATACCTTAGGTGGTTCAGCGAAGGCACATTCATCCTAATATAGCCGTACAGCAAGACAAGGAAATGTTTCCCAGCAGCAGCAATCATCTCCTGAGTAGCGTTCGAGTCTTTGAATACTTTAACAACGTCAGCAACATCAGGATTCTTCACAAGAGTTTTGAGGAACTTCATTTTTCCTTGCATAAACGGTGCTGACGTTGTATCGCATTCGCTCATAACATGTAGGAAGAGGATGTTTTCCGCAACCATTGAACTCACAGCATTAGTAGCAGAAAATGTTGCTGGAGAAACGGTTTCCTTCCCAGACTTTAAAAAGAAAGCCTTGCAGAGACCTACAAAATGACCAAGAAGTCTACATCCTCCCCAACTATAATCAACGTCTCATTTGAGGGAGCCAAGGACAAAGCAATGTTTACAATCAAGGTGTCTGCGTTTGGAAATGGTAGGTATCACTGTACTGTCAAACAATATGTCAGTTGAAGCATGTTTCCTTGCTTGTCTCATACGCTCAGCAGTTCTTGTACCACCTTGAAAGACATCAGGGTCGCTATCAAAGACAACTATTGCCTGCGGTTGGTATTTTGACTGTAAGTACTCAACGTATTTCTCGCAGATTGTTGAAAAAGACTGATTCTTAGGCCAAACAATCCTATGAAATAACCACCATCAATGACGAATTGAATCCTACTGCTGAACCGCTTGTTTGTTAGGGGTTTGAATGCCTTGTAGAGAGTAGATTTGGTTCCGTTTTTTAATCCATTGTCGAATAGGGACAAGGAATAAAGACCTAGATCGTATGTCAAAAACTCATCAAGGTCTTCATCCGAATTCTTTGCAACTGAAACTCGCTGGAACAAAGTTGTGGGATTAATAAGAACAAACTCGTCGTCTACTAAATAATGATTCATAATGAGTCGTCGTATTTATTATCAGGCAACTGCATTGTAAAATGTAGTTAATCACATAGTTTTTAGTATCATTAATAGTCAACGTTTGCTAAAAATAGATAATTTCCATGTTACATTGACGTACAGGGCCGTATTTCCCATTTTTTTACAGCGTTTTGTATTTTATCCCCCCCCCCCCCAATTTTACCTCCTCTTAAAGTATGAGCTCTCCGGAGAAGGAGCATAGTCAATCATATAATCTTTAATCTTTAATCATAAAATATAGTCAATCATATAATCTTTAGTATCATTAATGGTTAACATTTGCGTAAAATGTTAGTTTCTATTGTAGATCGACGTACAGTACCGTAATTCCCGTTTTTTTTTTTACAGTTTTTTGTTTTTAATACCCATTTTTGAGGCACTCTCACGGCTAAACCATTGATCAGAAAAAAAACTTTCGTACATAAAATGTAGGAAATTTTATTCTCTTTAATGTCTTTATTGTCCTTAATTTTTTACTGTCCACTTTCACGCAAAATGCATAGTTTTGGAGTTAGTTTGAAAAAACGAAGAAAAGTCCGTTTTTTACACGTTTTATGTAAAAAAAAACGTATTTCCCGGAAAAATTTTTGTTGGAAAACCTCAGATTCATGTTCAGCGACCCAAAAAACATAAAAGAACCAAATACCAAAACTACACCAATACTTTCCTTTATTTTCTACCAAGTGACTGGACTACAGTGTTTGTGTACGCAATTGTCTAAACGGTCATTAATATTGTTGATATTTTGTATTCCCTCTATCCACAAGAAATTTAAATTATAAGTTATAGAAAAAGGATGCCATATAAAAAATAACTTTCATATGTTAATACATTAGTATACAGTTCATTGTAAAATAAATGCAATATTTAAAAGCAACGTTTGATTTCAATACATTTTCTAACTGGAAGTATGTTTATATTTTCAGCGGTTTAAGGCTGTTCTCAAATTCAAAATGCCTATACTTTTTGACACGTTGTTGAATTCATTTTTATTCGTTGAAATTAGCGGATGCTATTATTAGAAACGATGTAATCGAACTGTTTTTTCTATTTTTCGGCAAGGGAAGAAGATTTTTTTCCTTAAGAAAGTATTGTATTCGAAATTTTTTACGACTTCCGGTTTTCGACGGATTTACACGTTTCAGGAGTCAGAGATCACAAAAAAAACATGTTTTTTACAAAATATCTGTCTGTCCGTGTGTGTGTGTCCTCATTGTTTCATCGAAAAATGTATGAAGTTATGCATAGAAATAAACCAAATTTCATATATGGGTTTTTGGCTATGGTCAGCAGGTCCCAGTTGAATTTTGGGATATTCCGCCAGAAGGGAGCGCTGTGATAGCAATTTTTGTGCCATTTTCATTACTTTATCATCGGAAAATGTACAAAATTCTACATAGAATTATACCAAACTTCATATATATGTTTTTGACTACGGTTTTGGTCTCAGTTGAAAATGGGGATATTCTCCCAGATAACGATTTTTGTTCGATGTTCTCGATTTTTTGCAATTTAAGTGAAGAATCTATGAATATTTTTCGACGAAATTTTATATTTAGATGTAATGTAATAGGTCGAGATTTGCATAAAATTTTAGAAAAAATTCAATTGGCATGAATGTGGCGTTGTGATAGCGAATTTTGTTAGATTTTCGGGACGGGGGTGGTAGCTGTCGATAAAAAATCGTATTAAGTCATCTAAATGCCCAATCTAAGGTTTAATTTGCATATTTGTAATAAGCAAAAATTTCACGTTTTTTGATCTATTACTCCTTGATTAAACTTTTCTCCCCCCTCCCCCCCCCCATGGTTTTGAAACATTTATTGACAAAAAACTTGAAGTGTAATAAAAAACATGTATGCGATAGAAGAAAGTTTTGGGATTGGCCCATCCGAATCTAGTTCAGAAAATTCTGTCAAGGTTTTCGTTTTGAACCATATTTCCGGACGCTTCAGCGCAGGAACGGAAAAAAAAATGCTGTCATGAGACAACATTTATTTACAACTTAAGACGTAATTTATTTAATGAAAAATGAAAAACTGTCCAATTACAAATCACTATAGCAATCATGCCTCTATATGTCATGCTTTTACGCTTAAAAATGAGTCTGTAAATGTGTCAGAAAGTTTCGCTTTGTTGGGCGGGAAAAAATATTTTTTTGAGAATCGCCTGAACAGATAATCGCCAGAACCTTTATTTTGAATCCCCCGGTATAATGTATGGTTGCGTGCAGGATAAATGGGCGATTATGTATCCATATCGAATATTGCTGACTAAATAGTCAGCAATATTCGATTAAGAAGAAAATCAGAATGGTTTTTATTAGCTATTAATTGAATAAGTATATAGATGTGTGCTCAGCATTGTGTTTTTAAATGGTTAAAATTCGCTACATCGTATTATTGAAGTCGTGGGAAGAAGTAATACATTTCAGCATTATAATTATTGTATAAGCAGGAGGATTTTTACTTATTAATTTTAGATCCAGTATAAGTTAATACGAAAATGAAAATGGAGGGGGGGAGGATATTGGACCATCTATCTAATGTACTTCCTACTACACAGATAACAGTTAATTTATGTTATTTTGCTCGAATGTTTTTTTTTTCTTTTACTATCGAGGATTTACAACGTAAAATCCTTGACATTACGAACGGAACTGTATTCGAAACTTGTAAAATATTACTCCAGTCGGAGGAAAAAGGGCTTTCGATCGACTGTCCCCTGTATTAATTTCCCGCTTTCCAACCGAGTGACACAATTAGTCTTCATAAACTAAATTCGTCGCTTCAAAAGCATGAACGCAATTGCATTTATCGCATGATTTAACTGCTTTCGTGTAGAATGTTTTGTATTGTCCCCATATGCGGATGACTTTGTTCCGATTCAGACGCTCTAAATTTTGGATTCTCTTATTTATTCGACGCAATCGTACTGAAGCAAAAATTGATTCACGAGACAGTGCGTTTCAATAGAATTAGGCTAAATTTTTACATGACAGCGTGCTTGAACTTTATTTCAGTTAGAGTGACCTTATGAATTTTGCTTACTGAGAATATGCAAGCTAAAGTCACAAATTCGAGCTAACAGAGAGAAACTGAATTAGTTGAGCTATTGCCATATGTTGTAAAATCTAAGGTTTAGTAATGTGTCCGGTAGAAGATAATGCGAGGAGAGACGAACATCGCCGATTTTTACAAATTTAAGGCTGTTCTCAAATCCTAACTGGCTATTTTAAAACGCATTTTTAATTTATTTTTGCTCGCAAATGTATCAAATTGGCAGGTGTTCTTACTAAGGGACTTTGCAATCGAAACACGTTTTCCATTTTTTGGTAAAGGCAGAAGTATCATGCCTTTAGACACTGCACTTGGCTATTGGAAATGTGGTTTTACGATTACAGCATGATGTTGTGACAATAAAGACAGGCATATTGAGCATTTATTGTAAATACGTTAACTCTTTCGGAACAAACAGTACTTAAGGCAATTCACACACACACAAAAAAAAAAAAAAAAAAAAAAAAAAAAATTCTCCGTTCAAAAACGCGAAACTTTCTGACACATTTTATGACCTATTTTTTAAACATGAAAGCATGATACTTTGAAAGTTACCATGAAAGTTATGAAAGTTTATGATCTTCAGAAAATACTGTCAAAGTCCACGTTTTGAACCAAATTGCCAAAGCGGCAGGTCAAGAAAGGAGAAAAATGTGCTGTCACGTGACAAGAATTGATTGTACCTCCATAAGTAATTTATTTATCAAAAAATGGAAAACTCATTTCCAGTCCAAATTGCTTCAACAGTCAGGCCTGCCAATTTTATGCCTTTGTGTTAAAAAATGAGTCAGAAAATGTCGCGTTGTTGAGCAAGGTCATTTGAGAACCACCTTAATCTGTAATTTGTTTTGAAAGATATATTTATTTTTCACAATTTTTTGTTACACAGGTTTAGCGAAAAATAAGTTACCCGCTTCTGAGGGCTATGGACTGCTCCGAATCCGATGAAATTTAAACAACCAATAATTCAAATGATAAGATAGACATGTGTTAAATAAAAATATTATATATACTAGCTAATTCGCCCGGCGTTGCCCGGACCCGAGATAATTACAATCTCAGAGAAAGGCGTTAACCCACTCCCTCTCCATACCCGCAAATATAACGAATAATTTGTTCAAGAAAACCACCGTCACCTACATTAACGCTATCATTAAAAAAATAATTAAATTTTTCTGATAATTAGAACATAACGAAGACGCTACGCTAAAATAGCCGGTAGATGACACCCCTTCCCGACCTCAATTTCAAATCTATATCTTAATTAGTTACCTAATTTTTTTCATTATTAAAAATTGGCAATTATTTCCTTTCATTTTCGCAAACTAAATGGAGGGATCGGCCAGAGAAACAGATCTCTTTGTAGTTCAGTTTTTAATGAAAGCAGATCCCTGTCTGAAACTTTCTCGAATTGTTTTCACTGGCGCCGGCAGATTTTTGGCAGTTTTGTGCATAAAATAAGAAAAATTACCGACCGAATTTTTCAAAAATCACATAGTCGGATGCAGAATATTTTTTTACATATGCTCAGAAGTTTTCAAATTGATATCTCAATTAGTTTTCTTAAAATTCGCTAATTAGTAAAATAATTTCGAATTCGTTTATTTCCGCTTGCAAATCCAATGCTCCTGTTCTTTTCTTTAGCCATTTTGATTTAAAAGCTGTCATTTTAGAAGCGATGGTTAGTGAGAATCTAATTAATATCTTAGGTAATTATCAAAATATTAAAATTCTGAGACTCAGGTGCACATGGCCAGACCTTGGACTATCCATACCTAAATTTTCAGACTTCTAGGTGGGCTAGATTTTGCTAGCCATCGCAGACAAACACACACACACACACACATACAGAGCGAAACTTTCTTTTATTAATATAGATAAAGGTACATAAACACAATACGCCTGACCACTTTTTTTTTAAAATTTATTAAAATAAAAAATAGTAGTGTTATGAAATTATAAATAAAAAAATACACACTGCGCAAACACTGCACTTGGCTATTGGAAATGTGGTTTTACGATTACAGCATGATGTTGTGACAATAAAGACAGGCATATTGAGCATTTATTGTAAATACGTTAACTCTTTCGGAACAAACAGTACTTAAGGCAATTCACACAAAAAAAAAAAAAAAAAAAAAAAAAAAAAAATCTCCGTTCAAAAACGCGAAACTTTCTGACACATTTTATGACCTATTTTTTAAACATGAAAGCATGATACTTTCAGGCATGATTATTGAAGTGATTTTTAATCAAACAATTTTTCTTCATTTTCCGATAAATGAATTACAACTTGAGTAATAAGTGATGAGGGCTGAGGGCTGTAGCTTTTTTTCTTTCCCTACGGTGCTGTCGCGAACAGAAATTCAGTTCAAAACGCCAACTTTGACAGCCCTTTCTGAAGAATCTTTGCATTTACCGAAAAATGGAAAAACAGCTTGACTGCATAGTTTCTTAATAAGAGTATTGCCAATGTGATACGTTTGCGGTATCAGAAAGAAGCCAGTTTGGATTTGAGAACCTTAAAATTACTGGTCAAATTAAATTGACTTATTTTGTCGTATCAATTATTTTTGTTACTATCTAATAGTATGTCTATACATTTACTGTTGTCACTTCATTTATGTTCCAGCATTTAATAATTAAATAAAAATAAAACGTTTGCTTAAATCTTTTTGCACCGTGGGAATCTTTTATTTTAAACATATGTTTCATTCTTTAAATTTAAAATCGGTGCTACTTATCCGAACCTTTAAATTATGAAAAACACTGGAAAGTTGATAAGTTTTATGAGTTGTAATTTTCCAACTGCACGAAAAATGTCCGGGCCAGGATTCGAACCTGGGATATCTTGGCTGAAGCTGTCATGCTCTACCAACTGAGACATCCCGGTCGAATCTGGAGGACCTAATTCATCCAGTTAACCTTATTGATCATAGCATCTGGTCTGATATCTTAATCAGCTCAACAGAATAAATCGTAGGTAATTTGGAATTACAGACGAAAATTTTTCGTCCAGTTGGAAAATTACAACTCATAGGATTTCTTTACCAATTTGAATAAGTGTGTTAAAATTAATCTAATGTAATCACGTATCCAGCGTTTACTGGAGTTCCAAATTACCTGCGATTTATTCTGTTGAGCTGCTTAAGATATCAGACCAGATGCTATGGTCAATAAGGTTAACTGGATGAATTAGGTCCTCCAGATTCTACCGGGATGGCTCAGTTGAGCATGGCAGGCTTCAGCCAAGATATCCCAGGTTCGAATCCTGGCCCGGACATTTTTCGTCCAGTTGGAAAATTACAACTCATATGATTCCTTTACCAATTTGAATAATTGTGTTAAAATTAATCTAAAGTTGATAAGTTTATTTGGTCCTATAATAATACAAAATTTCCTAAACAGCTCCAAAGATTTCTTCATTAGCCCATTCTTATATTAATAGTACGCAAAATAATATTCGTTAAATTCAGTAAACCTTAGCATTTGGAGAGCTACTTTTAATTTTTCAAACCTAAAAGTAATTTTCCCACAACATAAAACCATGTCCCGGAATGGTTAAGTATTTATGAGAAGGCATATTGAAAATTAAAATGTGTAAGCCTATAGAACACTTATTCGAATGCACAGAGCATTTTTTGACGGATTTCCATAAGAAACATTTTTATTTAAAACATTCTACGTGATCATTTGTGTTATCGATAGTTTAAACTTCATCTCATTCGGAGCAGTAGAATGCATCCCAAAACCCTCTAAAGTAAGGTAACTTATTCCTGGCTGCACTTAAAAAGAAAAGACAGCTTTTTCTTAATATAGGAAAACATAATATAACCACAAGCGAAAACTAGTCGCTAGGGGCCACAGTAATACTTACCCATCATGGATATGCATAATATAAAATATGAAAATAAAATAAGTGTAAACTATTTATAAAGTGCATTACAATTCGAATTAAATCGTGGCTTGATGACGTCATAAACTTTAAATGATCTATTACCGAATTGCGTAAAAGAAACATCCTTATAAATAACTCCAAAATTGATAATCATATTAACTAACGGTTTACTGCGTCGGATTAAGCGTTTCATTTCTAATTAAAATATATCTTTGAATTGAAATTTGAATGAAATACAGGGTCATGAAAAATCGAAGAGTGTGGGAAGTAAGATTACAAATATCTCGGCAACTCATTATTCGGTTGACTTCATTCTTTATGCAAAATTTATGTTTTTTTATTGCCTTTTATATACTCACTCCTTAAAATAAACAATTTCAAATAATTTTATATACCTTTTATCAGAACGAATATTTCGAGAGTCCGAAAAAAATAGTTCCGGATATTCGAGGTTACTGAAATTCAATAAGCTTCTTCCCATTATTACATACTGAGTACATACCAAAGTTCAAGTCTCTTTCTCAATTTGTTCGGGAGATAGAGCATTTAGACACACAGACAGACACACAGACAGACGGACGGCAATTTTTTTTTCTAAAATTTTTTTTTTCGGGATCTAAAGTGTCTGAAACGTGTAAATCCATCAAAAAAAAAATTTTCGATTTTCAAAATTATTGCAAGACTTACCTTATACGTATGATGGGTAAGTAATATACAATAACCTCTTCTGAGTTATTCACGATTCCGAAAAGCGTTCTTTATCTTTAGAAACCTCGGAAACCAATATATTTTAGAGAGTTAAAAAAGTATTTGTAAAAACAACGTTTTTTTTTTTTTTTGCTGCCACTTATTTTCGAAAACGCTTCCGAGTAGTTTTTACAGTTCATTAATCAGTTTTTTGAACCAGGAATATAAGGTTTTCGCGGAGGCTATTAATTCTTAAGTAAACATTTTGATGTTCAATAGACATGTTTTATAGTCAAACATGATAAATTAACAGCATTAATATTAACGTTAAAAATAATATAATTTTGTTACTCTAGTATGTATAAATTCAATTATGCCGCTGAGAATGTAATTGAGAATAAATAGCATTTTAAAAATCGATCTTTCGATTTTGAGAAAACTGATTATAAAAACGACTCGGAAACGTTTCCGAAAATCAGCGGCAGCAAAAGAAACTTTGTTTTTATAAATGATTCTTCAACTTTCTAAAATATATTGGTTTCCGAGGTTTCTCATGCTAAAGGATGCTTTTCTGAACTATAGGTATTTCGGAAGAGGTTATTGTATATTTTCGTTCGTATGGTTATATTATAGTTTCGTTGATTAAGGTGGTTCTCAAATGATCTGCTCAACAACGCGAAATTTTCTGACACAATTTCTGACTCATCTTTTAAACGCATAAAATTAGCAGGCCTGAGTATTGAAGCGATTTGGAATTGAAATGAATTTTTCATTTTTTGATAAATAAATTACTTATCGAATTACAACTATAAGCGATTCGTGTCACGTGGCGACGCGTTTTTAACTTTCCTCATTTCGCATTCGGTTCAAAACGCCGACTTTGACAGCATTTTCTGAAAGATCTCCTGCCTTTACCAAAAAATGGAAAACGTCTTTCGATTACACAGTCTCTGAGTAAGAACATCCTGCCAATTTCATGCGTTTCTGAACAAAAATGAATTAAAAAATGTATCAGAAAGTAGCTCCTTTGGATTTGAGAACAGCCTTAAGAAACATTTGTCTTTTTTACAGTGTAACCCGTGTACCGGGGCATCGAAAAAGGTTGGACAGATTTGAAAGAATCATAACTCTAAAAGTAATTGAGTAAACGCAATAATATTCTTTCTAAAGTACTCGACAATTATCCAAGATTTGTTAGATGTGGCTGTTAGATGTAGCTGTAGTCGTGACATTCAGACGATGCGCGGAATCGATGATCTGAAAATATAAATCGCACCACACATTCGCAATTTTCTTCGATGATTCCTGAGTGGAAAGCATATGAGTTTAAAACTATTGGAAATATGGGTAAAATGTCAATTAGAAAGTTTTGCGGAATCGTCGATTTAGTAGGAAAGGATCCACTAAGTTACATGAATAGCCTAAGCAAAAAGTGAAAATTGCGAATGTGTGGTGCGATTTGCATTTTCAGATCATCGATTCTGTGCATCGGCTGAATGTCACGACTTTAAAACAGCTACATCTAACAATTCTTGGATGATTGCCGAGTACTTTGGAAAGAAAATAATTGCGTTTACTCAATTACTTTTAGAGTTATGATTTGTGTCCATAAATATAAAGTTTGTATTTTTTTTCAATAATATTTTTATCCAGTTTACACTTTATCACTATTTTGAATATTTCTACTGCATTTTCGAATATAACCTTTTATTTTTTTTCTCAGAAAGCATTATCTTTGTTTAAGTACTAGCTGATGCACCCGGCGTTGCCGGTCCCGTCAAAACATAATACGAAAATCAATAAAAATAGCCATTTTCGGTGCACGTGCAGGAAAATCTTTTAGTTCCACCGACAGGTGGTGCATTCTGTTCTAAATAAATTTCCGACACGTGACGCCGGTTCCCTACGTTACCGTGTGTAGCAGACGTGCTGCGCACGCGCTGCTAAATCTATTAGTTCCAGTTTCCACCACCAAGTGGGGCATTCTGTTCTAAATAAACCTCTTTCTGAAAAAAACTCCGGCACTGGTTCCCTCTGCTTACGGCACCGTGTAGAAGGTGCGCTGTGCACGCCCGGAAAACCTAGTATAGTTCCACTTTCCACTGCCAGGGGTACCAAATCTATGTCTTAATTAGTTAGCTATATCTTAATTAGTATATGTTAAGTTGAATGAACCAATTCCCGTTGAAATCAGGCCCACAGAACCCGAGAAAATAAATTACCCCCACTGGAGATTAATATTCATAAATGGTGGTAACCAAGGGCTGAAAAAATCATACCGAAGTTTATTTATTACCTAGGAGAATTTGGAAGAATGTTAGAAAAGATTTCGTTTGAATCGTACCAAGATTAAATGCAAAATCTTTTAGTTCCACTTTCCACCGCCAGAGGGTGCACTCTGTTCGAAACAAACCTATTTCCGAACGAAACTCCGGCACGTGTCCCCGCTGCTTATGGCACCGTATAGAGGGACTGAAAATCTTTTAATTACATTCTCCACCGCCAGGGGGCACCAAATCTATGTCTTAATTAGTTATCTATATCAATTTTCGTTGAAATCGGACCCTTTGTTTGAATCGGACAAATTTTAAATGCCAAAGTATTTTAGTTCCAGTCACCACCGCTGGGGGACGCATTCTGTTCTAAATAAAACTCTTTTCGATCGAAACTCTGGCACGTGTAAAAGGAGGTATTTTAATTAAAGAAAAGGGAATGATTTTAAACCATATGCGATTTCACATCACAGCATATTAAAGTAATGATACTTTTGTTAATTCTTATACATCTTGATAGAACTTTATGGAAATTTTTTTCGGCACATCTGAAGTTCTCTCACGGTGCATCAATGTACCGCGGCACACCGGTTTGAGTTAGACTATGATGTTGTTAGTGTTATTTTCTCGGTAGTCAGTAATTTTGCGCGTTCTAAAGCAATATAAATAATCAATTCTACTTTCGGAACAAAAGATAGGTAAGATATTTGCTTACCTCCATTTTTCAGCAATCGTCCTCACTCCTCAATTTGCCGCGTAGTATGGTCCGCCAGAATCACGAATTAATCCATTAAGAAAATGAAGTATCCATTATATGGAATTTTCCATTGTAAGTTGTAAACACTTTAGTTTTAATCCTGTGTGATTCACTATGTGAATTTCAAATATTAAAATATTGTTAATTAATAAAACATAATACATTATACTATTAAATTATTTAATTTACATAGTTTACATTTAATAGTTACATAAAATTTAGTTTTAAACATTATTTCAATTTAAGTTTAAGGGAAAACGACATTACATGTCCGTTTCCATCGCGAGTTAAAAGGAATCTATTAAAGTTCTATAAAGCAGAGATGCAACAGTCTTAGTCCTTATCAAGTGACATCATTTTTAAGTTCTTTCATTGGATGGTAATGACGTAAAGTCAATTTACGTCACTAATACGTATTTTAGTCTTTCACTTCCTTGTTCAGATCACGTGTTGTAAAAACCTCTTCATATTGCATCAGGCAATTTCATTTCCTGTTTGAAATTCTAGATAATTACTTTTTATCGGGATGAGTTTTAAACGATGTAAATAAACTGTCATAGAAATTAATTCCGGATATTAATCTTTTGATATATTACCAACAATCTCCTCCTTAATCTCTGGAATTTGATTTCTTAAGTTTAAGTTATTTCTGTGAACTTCGAAGATAGGTTTGGGAGTGGGCTTATTTAGGATGTCCGCTATCATGTTCTTTGATTCACAGTAATTTAGATTAATTGTACCATTGTCCTTTAGGTGTTTAATGGAATGATACCTAATATCAATGTGTTTCGTGCGACGGGTGTATTTTTCTGATTCGATCATTTTTATGCAGGACTGGTTGTCCTCATGCATAGTTATGGGTAATGTCTGTTCTAAGTCAAATTCTTGTAAGAGTCTAATTAACCATAAAATTTCTTGTGTCGCATTTGCTGCTGAAATGTACTCAGCTTCAGCACTTGACATGGCTATGCATGATTGCTTTTTGGTAATCCACAAAATTGGGTTTTTCCCTAATAAAAATAGGTTTCCGCTGGTGGACTTTCTAGTTTGTATGTCTCCAGCCCAGTCTGAGTCACAGTATACTTCAAGTATTGGTTGCTGTGTTGTATTTATTTCTAATTTAAAGTTTTTAGTGTGATTTAAATAGGAAATCACTCTTTTAGTTGCTTTCCAATCCTTCTGTGAAGGGTTTTCGTTTTTTCTACTTAGGATGTTAATCGCAGCTGAAATATCTGGTCTTGTGACAGTTGAGATATACAAAAGAGCGCCAATTGCCTTTCTATAATCGATGTTGTTTGGCAATGGTATTTCTTCGTTATCAAAATTTAAATAGCCTGTTTCCATGGGCGTTTTGTAAGGTTTCGCATCTTCTAATTTAAATTTTCTAACTAATTCTTCAATTTTACTTTTTTGATTCAGTTTATATCCTTCGTTTGTTTTTTCAATTTTAATTCCTAGGTAGTAGTTTAATTGACCTAAATCCTTTAGTTCATATTCAATCTTAAGTTTTTGTATAATTTCTTTAATTTCATTTTCTTTTGCTGATATTAATAAATCGTCTACATAGACGATAATATATGCTTTACTGTTTTTAGTATTACGTATGAATAAACACGTGTCTGAAATTGATTGTTTGAAATTTAACTTTTCTAACGATTCTGAAATTTTTGTGTGCCAGGCTCTAGCTGCCTGTTTTAAGCCGTATATAGCCTTATTTAATTTGCACACTTTGTTTTCATGATTAGGTTTGACATAGCCTTCCGGCTGAGTGATGTATATATCCTCATCTAAATTTCCATACAAAAATGCTGTTTTAATGTCAACGTGGTTTATGTTTAGTTTATGATAGGCGGCGGCTGCTAAAAAAGTTCTAATTGTAGTATGTGAAACCACTGGAGCAAAAGTTTCATAATAATCAATGCCAAAATTTTGAGAATAGCCTTTTGCCACTAAACGCGCTTTATATTTTTGTATTTTTCCTTTATCATCTAATTTTGTTTTGAAGAGCCATTTCGAACCTATTATTTTTGTATTTGGCGGGGGGTCAACTAATGTCCAAGTTTTATTTTGGTTGTGAGATTCTATCTCCTCCTGTGTCGCTTTGATCCAGTTTTCTTTTTCTACTGGGTTTTCCATGTTTATTATTTCCTGCCAATTTTTCGGTTCGTTAATATTTACATCTTTAACCAAATAAATTAGTCTATCTGGGGGAACCCCTTTATTTACTCTATCTGATCTTCTCGGTTCGGTTTGATTTAGTTCAGATTCATTCTGAGTATCATTTTCATTTGAAATTTCGATTTTTATCAGATTTGGGTTTTCTGACTTTTCGTTTTCGGCATTAGTGTTTTCATCTAAATTTAGTTCTAGCCGTTTTTCTTTATTTGAATTTATCGGATAGTTTTCTAAGAACTTCACCGTTCTGGCTATAGTGATATCTTTGCCGCTCGTATAGATACGATATCCTTTGGAATAATTATCGTATCCCACGAAGATCCCTTGTACTGCTTTATTATCTAATTTCTGTCTTTTTTGCTTGTTAATATATGCATAAGCTTTGCAGCCAAAGACTCTTAAATATTTTAGATTTGGTCTTCTGTTTGACCATAACTCATATGGAGTTTTTTCGTTGGCTTTAGTCGGCAGTCGATTTTGTAGGTGATTTGCGGTGCATATCGCCTCTCCCCAGAAATGTAATGGTAAATTAGAGTCACTTAGCATTGTTCTTGTCATTTCAATTAGATATCTATTCTTTCGTTCAGCAATACCATTCTGGCTCGGAGAATATGGTACTGTTAGCTGTCGCTTAATTCCATTTTCTTTTAGAAAATTATCAATATTAGAATTTTTAAATTCTTTACCATTATCTGTTCTGAGTTCTGTAGGCTTTTTGCCAAACTTATTGTTGACCAGAGCAAGATATTCCTTTAATTTTTCAAATACCTCACTTTTATTTTGTAGTAGATAAATTATAGTAAATCTAGAGTAATCGTCTATGAAGGTTAAAAAGTAATTTTTCCCACCTATGGTTGGAGTTTGAATAGGACCACATACGTCTGCATGCACCAACTGCAAAATTTTATTTGCTCTAAATTCCGTCTTTTTGGGGTATGGTGCTTCAGTTATTTTTGCTTTGATGCAAGGCTCACATTCGGTACTATGGGAACAATTATTTATGTTTATTCCGCATGCTAATTCCTTAGTCATTATTTCCCTCATTGACGCGACGTTTTTATGTCCTAATCTTCTATGCCACAGTTCAACGCAATTTTTATTTTTGCAATTTGTTATCATATTTACGAAATTTTCATCTGTGATTTCGTTAGTTTGCTGAATTTCGTATAAATCGTTTTTTCTTGTACCTTCCAAGCGAATTAATCCTTCATATTCTAGAAAACATTTATTATTCTCGAACATTATTTTGCATCCGTTTTTCGTAGCTTTAGCTACCGAAAATAAATTAGTTTCAATTTCGGGTACTAGTAGAACATCTTTTAATGTTATTTCATGTGTTCTACCATCGGAGGTTATTGTGGTAATGTTTACATTACCCGACCCGTAGGATTTTAGTTTATTGCCGTTGGCAATTACGACGTTGGTATGTTCTTTATTTGTAAATTCAGAAAATAAGTTTTCATCATTTGATATATGGGAGGACGAGCCAGAATCTATGATCCATGCTTTATTTTGCGATTTGTTCGCTATAAATGCGCAATTTTTCTTTTCTTCGGTTCCGAGATAAGTTGTGCTTTTATTGTTCGGTTTATTTGAGTCCGCGCTTTTTAATCTGCTTTCATCTTTTTGAAAGACTAATGAAGAAGAAAAATGTTTTTTGTTGTTTTGTTTAAAGTTAGTTGATTTACTTCTGTTATTCCAGCAATTAACTGTGTTGTGGTTCTTCATTCTACAAATCGTGCAGTATTTTTCTTCTTTTTTAAAACCTGTGGTTTTGAATTTTCTTTCGGCTCTAAAAGCTTTGTTCGAATTATCACTGTTATTAGAATGCTCGTTTCTTTTATTGTATTCATCTGTTAATTTGCTCTTTATAAATTCTGGAGTTAATTCGTCTTCCTGTCTGGCTTCTAATGCGGTTATGAGGGTGTCGTATGAAGGAGGTAAAGAGCAGAGCAATAATGCTGAAATATGATTTGCTTTAATTTCTTCGCCTATGGCTGATAACTTATCGATAATTTCTAATATTTTGGTAATATGATTAATCATATTTCCTCCTTCAGATAATTTCGTTCCATAAAGTCTCCTAAGGAGAAAGAGTTTACTGGAGAGATTCGATCTCTCATGGATTCTTTTTAGCGTATTCCATGTGCCCCGTGCATTTTGTAAATGCTTAATATGGATAATTTGATTATCCTCAATACTTAAATTTATCAAGGCTCTTGCCTTTCTATCTTTCTTCGACCATTCCGGGGTTATTGGATTAGGTGGGTCGTCTGTGACAACTTCAAAGAGCTCTTCTCTTATCAAGAGCATCTCCACCTTGAATTTCCAGTTTGCGTAGTTACTGGAATTTAATTTTTCAATTATACTTCCTTCTTTGAAGGTTGCCATTTTTCTAATTTAGAATATATATCTAAAATTAGTTTATTTTCTTTTAAGTATTCGAGGATTCTAGGACACTATTTTTTATTTTTATTTTTACCTTTTATATACTTTAGAATATTTTCAGTCTCATAATCTTTGTTAGTGTTATTTTCTCGGTAGTCAGTAATTTTGCGCGTTCTAAAGCAATATAAATAATCAATTCTACTTTCGGAACAAAAGATAGGTAAGATATTTGCTTACCTCCATTTTTCAGCAATCGTCCTCACTCCTCAATTTGCCGCGTAGTATGGTCCGCCAGAATCACGAATTAATCCATTAAGAAAATGAAGTATCCATTATATGGAATTTTCCATTGTAAGTTGTAAACACTTTAGTTTTAATCCTGTGTGATTCACTATGTGAATTTCAAATATTAAAATATTGTTAATTAATAAAACATAATACATTATACTATTAAATTATTTAATTTACATAGTTTACATTTAATAGTTACATAAAATTTAGTTTTAAACATTATTTCAATTTAAGTTTAAGGGAGAACGACATTACATGTCCGTTTCCATCGCGAGTTAAAAGGAATCTATTAAAGTTCTATAAAGCAGAGATGCAACAGTCTTAGTCCTTATCAAGTGACATCATTTTTAAGTTCTTTCATTGGATGGTAATGACGTAAAGTCAATTTACGTCACTAATACGTGTTTTAGACTTTCACTTCCTTGTTCAGATCACGTGTAGTAAAAACCTATTCATATTGCATCAGGCAATTTCATTTCCTGTTTGAAATTCTAGATAATTACTTTTTATCGGGATGAGTTTTAAACGATGTAAATAAACTGTCATAGAAATTAATTCCGGATATTAATCTTTTGATATATTACCAACAGATGTAAATGGACCTTTACATTCAATAGGAATTACACGGAACCTTCTATAAAACGTATCTATTCAAACAAAGAAAAATTAATCAAAATCGAT
Organism: Maratus michaelseni; assembly: GCA_963931845.1. Lineage (NCBI taxonomy): Eukaryota > Metazoa > Arthropoda > Arachnida > Araneae > Salticidae > Maratus > Maratus michaelseni. Next base: position 254,692,473 of record OZ007599.1, read on the forward strand.
TATTCTATATCAAAGTTCGGTGTAAAGATAGACACAGACACAGGCGTGTTACAGTATCGGCCATAATTAACTTAGGAATATATTTTTTTCTTAATTACTCTAGAATTAATGCCTTTATATTCATAAAATTCACGTCCAAATATAATTAAATTTTGCAAATTATTTACAAATATGTAAACGAATAAAATAATACGATGTTGTTTTGTTATTGGGTATTTGAAAGTGTTGTGCAATTTTTTTTTCTTTAATTCATAGTTTAGCCAGCATTAAAAAAAAATATTCTTTTGAAGATTTTAATTAAAGAATTTTGTCGACATGTAATAACTAGCTTTTAATCCATTTTTAATCTGTTTATAATGTTAGAGTTTTTTTAAAAAATACACTTAATTTTTTGAATTTAGTGAAAATAGTTCTATCCCAAATATAACAATCGAGAAACAAAGTCTCTGCTTTAATTAATGTAGTAAAAAATAATTTCTGTTCTCAAAAAAAAAAAAAAATGAAAAAGCAACATTCCTTCTACAACATTGCGTTGTTGACGCGAAACTTTCTGACATATTCACGGAGTCATTTGTATCCGAAGCATGAAATATGCAGGGATGACTGTTGACGTGATATGGAATAAAATAGCGTTTTTATTTTTTTTGGTCATTGTGTCACATCTTGTATAATCGATTGCTGTATGAGAACGACCTTTCCTGTGCTGTCGCGTTCAGTAACTCGGCTTAAAACGTCAACCTTGACAGCATTTTCCGAACGATTTTTACCTTTATCGGAAAATGGAAATGCTGTTCAATTTCTTCGTTTCTGAATAAGAACATAATTTTCTGAAAATTTCTGAAGGCATCAAGTGCTTTTAAATATGCACCAAGTGTCCCACTGAGCAGTCCTCCCCTGATCATACCCTTGCGTCACTGAGACTCTCCAAGCAGGATCTTGCTGATGATCCTTTGATGGTGCTGGATTTCCTGGTGTATAATATCATGGGCCTGGTCTAGCCCTACTGGCCTAAGGGGATGTGCAACAACAACAACACATATGCACATTTTGTGCATTAAGAATGAAAATGACTTTGTGAATGTAGCTCTTTTAGATTTCAGAACAGCCTTAAGTAGGAATGGTTATATTTGAGCATGTCATGCACTCATTTATGATATGATTGTACTGAAAAAACGAATAGATTCATTTAGTTATTTTTTAATTTATTTTTTTAGCAGAGTAAGTTGAGACCTTTTACTAGAAAAGCCAATGCACAAACTAAAAAATAGAATATAATTCTTTTAAAGCTGTTCTCAAATCTAAACTTGCTACTTTCTGACACATATCTGAATTCACATAGTTCACAAACGCGAGAATTGGCAGGTGCTCTTAACCCTTTCAGGGGCAAGCAATTGTGTTCCTGTAACGTCGAATTCACACCGGTATTTACGAAAGAATTAAGTTCAAAATAAGGTAAAGCAATTTTTCAACTTTTTCCCGACAAAGTTAAAAAAGTAAAATTTTATTAAAAGTTTCTGGTTTGAATTGGATTAAAATTAGGTGGTATATAATATATACCACTGCCCCTCGAAGGGTTAATAAGAAACTGTGTAATCGAATAGTTTTTTTTTCATTTTTTGATAAAAGTAGATTTTTCCAAAAATTCTGACGAAGTTGACGTTTTGAACTGAATTTCCGGAACTCAAGATGTAATTCATTTATCGTAAAATGAAAAAACTGTTTGATTAAAACTCACTTTAATAATCATACCTGAAAGTGCCATATGCATTTATGTTTAAAAATGACACCGTAAATGTGTCAGAAAGTTTCGCATTGTTGAGCGAGGAAAAAATATTTTTTTGAGAACCGCCTTAAAAATAATCAAGAAAGCATAACAGCATTAACCATTTCTATCAAATTTGGGCAGGAGAATCAATGTCATCATTCACAGTGCACGCTGTTAGTTTTCTGACGTTACAAAAGTCGAAAACCCGGAACATGTCAGTCAGCGGAACGGCAACACAGTAATGTAAATTTTATTTCAATCATATCGCGACATTTTGAAAAAATAAAATGGGTTGTGTCTGAAAATATTTGTATTTTTGAACGACGACAGGCTATACATTTCATGAATGTTTCCATATTTTAATAGTTGCTTCACTATATTCCACCGGTTTTTTGTCAACAAGCCGGATTCGGCGGCGCATTTGCATTTAAAATACGAATGGCACATGAAAACATTGATCGTTAGGTGGTGGGTGTAGAATCGTTTTAAACAGCGGATATTGCTTTTATAATGATAAAATAAGTGAGAAAAATAAACAATATTCTTTAGTAGACTATTGTTATAAAACTCTTTAATGGTGCAATTTCGTGCAAAAATTAGATTATAGAGGAAGTACAGATTACAGAGTGTGTCAAAAATCCTTGAAACATTCAAGGGATTAGAAAAAAAGCACATAAGATAATAATTTGAAATTCAAAAATTTGTCAGCTGATATATTAAAGTTTTTTTCTTTTTTTTTCTTCTTTTTAAATATTATTTCTTTTCATTCTCTTTTTTATTTATTTATTTATTTATTTGCAAAGTCAGTAAATTACATTCAGATTTTTCTGTTTAAATCAGGAATTTTCAGTCAGGATGATCGGAGGACATGGTCCAATCTCTAAACTCTGAAATATTACACATCTTCATTTATTCTTGATGGAGCAAAATGTTAAAAAATTAAAACAAGCATATCTGCTGCAGAAATTTATTGATATCACAAAATAATATTATTAATAATAAAATATCATTTAAATAATCTGTGAGTTTCAAATTCCTATCGTATGTACTTAATTTCTGAAAATTTCTATTTTTTTACACCTTGCTATTTTGTTAAAAACGCTTTAAAATTAGTCTAAAAACATATTTAATATTATCTGTTATATAATGCTCTCGTTTTATGTTGTAAATTTCAACTGATTGTGCCCTGCAAGAAAAAAACTAATAAAGTTACAGTAAAATATACTGTCAATTTGGTTGCCTGCATTTTTTACTATAAAAATGTGCATGAATGCAACAATTTTTGCTATACGATTTCAAAGAAAAAAGGAACTTTAAGGGTCCTCTTCTCTCACGCGAAAACACTCACTCATGTTAATCCTATGGGACAGTTATTTTACAATGTCTCGTTTGCATTTTAATATTTTAAACGATTTTTTTTTTGCATTGGTTAGCAGAAATTGATCTCTTACCTTCTTTATTACTTTTTCGATTTTCTTTGCGGATTATTTTATGAGGATTCACTTTCGAAACCGGTTCCGAAAAAGGAAGATATATCGCCACAAATAGTTGTCAATCGCCAATCGTGTTTACCGTTACCAATCGCCAATCGTGATCAAAACAGTATTAAATATACCATATATGCCCCCCCCCCCCCCCCCCCGCGCTTTAAAAAAAAAAAATACTTTGAACCAGAAATTTTATTTAATGAATGAAATCAAGTAGATTTCAAATGACTGCCACATAGAGGCAAGATACATTTAATTAAATAAATTTTCTGATTCGAAGTATGTTTTTATTTTTAAAAAGTGGGACGTTGGCAAGTTTGATACACATTTATTACATACATAACATCGTTAAAAATGGTAAATAATATAAAAACATACTAAATTAATACAAAATAGTAATTTAGTATGCATTTTTTAAATACGTAACATTATATTGGCGACTTTTAGCGATAAAGGACATTTACGATGGTAGTTCTATTTTCGGCGAGATGTTATACCCGACGGAATGAATTCTATACACTATACATACTATACACATAAATATTTTTTGATTCACGATATTTTTGAAAAAATTATATATATATATATATATATATATATATATACATATATACTATATCGTATTAGGTAGTTATATATAAATACTTCTGCAAGTGTCTTTAATATGGCAATCACGAGCAGGGAAGACCGAGCAATGCTCGGTCAAACTTAGCTTTGAGTTCAAATATCCTGACGCATGACCAAACTGACCCACTAATCAAATTTTCTCAAACATGTGACCTAGCCCAACAGTCTTCTCGTGCCCCAAAACCATAGGAGGCAAAATTTAATCTAAATAGTCTGAGCCGTTTTTAAGATAAAATAGCTTAACTCATAATGACCCATGATCAAAATGACCCACTAATTGAATTTTCTCGAAAATGAGACCAACAGTCTTCTCGTGCTCAAAAACCATAGGAGGTAAAATTTAGTCTAAATAGTCTGAGCCGTTTTTAAGATAAAATAGCTTGACCCATAATGACCCATGACCAAAATGACCCACTAATTGAATTTTATCGAACATGTGACCTAGCCCAACAGTCTTCTCGTGCCCGAAAACCATAGGATGAAAAATTTAGTGTAATTAGTTTGAGCCGTTTTTAAGATAAAATAGCTTGACCCATAATGACCCATGACCAAAATGACCCACTAATCGAATTTTCTCGAACACGAGACCTAGCCCAACAGTCTTCTCGTGCCCGAAAACCATAGGATGCAAAATTTAGTGTAAATAGTCTGAGCCGTTTTTTAGATAAAATTAGCTTGACCCGCAGTGACCCAAAAACGACCCACTAATTGAATTTTCCCGGACATGTGACCTATCCCAATGATTTTGTCGTACCTGAAACTCGTAAGACATAAAATTCAATCAAAATCGTTAGAGCCGTTTTTTAGATAAAATTAACTTGACCCGGGTTGACCCAAAAATGACCCACTAATCGAAAGTTCTCGAACATGTGACCCAGCCCAATAGTCTTCTCGTGCCCGAAAATGGTAAGATACAAAATTTAGTCAAAATCGTTTGAACCGTTTTTTAGATAGAATTAGCTTGACCCTGACCCTTGATGACCTAAAACGACCCACTAATCGAATTTTCTCGAACACGTGACCTAGCCCAATGGTTTTCTGGTGAAATTTATTTTTTAAATCAACGCTCTATTATTGAGCGCTCAGTATTGTGTGGTAGGAACGCAGAACGGGCTCTAACCGTGCCTTATAAATAAGAACCTGTTGAACACGTGTAATTAAATTGCACATTTCCAACTTTGCAGCAGATTTTTTTTTTTAAGGGCCAGCAATAATCTCTTTGAATCGCAATAATTGAACAGAGATTTTGAAAATAACTTATTGTTCCACCCTTTCCAAAGTGCCCAGATTAGATTATACACCTGTAAGGTAAAATAAAAAAAATGAATGAAGTTAAGCTTATTATCTTGTAAAATCACTAGTAAGTTTAAGGGCTAAACTGTAGTAAACGGAACACCATGTCCTGCGACTGGACATCGAATGAATAAACTTGTATTACATATAAATTAGAACTGAAAATTTACACAGTCTTTAAATTTTATGCTTTAATCAATTTTACATAAAAACTATCTTATCCCAGAGTGGTATGAAAAGGGGATAGGTAAGTCCTATCTCAGTTTATTCAGTTTTCCGTTTCAAACCTTCATTTGAAATTTCATAAGTAGAAAAAATTATTTTCATTAATAGACAAAAAATTCATCGACTGCCAGGGGCTGTGAAATTTTTCTTCCTACCATATTGCCTTTTTTTGGCATAAAAATCGTTTTTAATCATGATATAGAGCATCAAGAGTTTAGATGGTTTCACTAACGTAGCAACTTTTCTTTCAAATTTACAATCACTATTATAAAATATAAAACTTTTCCTTTTTTAATTAAGTCTTTTTCAAGCAGCATCTTTTAAGAAATCTGAAGTACAAAATCAAAACTTGAATTCTAACTCTTCTTTAAATAGAATTATAACTAGTATGTTGTGACCATCACACAACTTTCTTCTATGTAAATCAAATCGTCTGCAATAAATCTTATCTAAACTTAATAAAAAAACTTAATAAAAACTTAATTAAAAAAATCGTTTAAAAATATCCAAATTTAAACGAGAAATTCGAAAACAACATGCCCATAGGTTTAACATTAGCGAGCGAGTGTTTTCAAGTGAGTGAAGAGTCCCCTTAACAATTTTTCTTGGCCACCATGCATTACGGGTCCTCTTCACACACTTGAAAACACCCGCTCGCTAATGTTAATCCTATGGAGCATTATTTTTCTAATATCTCGTTCGCATTTCAATATTTTTAAATGATTTTTTTTTCATTGGATAGCAGAGATCAATTTCTATTTCCGCCGTTGATTACTTTTTCAATTTTCTTTCCAGATTTTTTTTTTACGAAGATACTTTCACTTTCGGATTCGTAAAAAAAATCTGCTATCCAATGCAAAAAAAAATCATTTAAAAATATTGAAATGCGAACGAGATATTAGAAAAATAATGCTCCATAGGATTAACATTAGCGAGCGGGTGTTTTCAAGTGCAGGAAGAGGACCCTTAATTGATAACAATAAATTGATAGATATTATTATTTTACCTTGGTGCCTAATAAACAAAACGTCTTATATTATTTATCTTTTTTTTTTTTCAAACTTAAATATTTTTTCGTCTGAAGATTATTTTTAACCCCGTTTGGGGGGGGGGGGGGGGGGTGGCGACACAACAAATTTCACAATAAAGCATTTTTTCATTTTTTTTTTTTTTTGTTAAGATTTACAGATAAGCACTTTGTATACAAATAAATCCTTCATAATATCCGAGACAATTGTATACTTGAAATTTATTTACGAATAATTTCACTATTATTTGATAATTAATTTTGGTAAATTGTCAAATAAAAGGTAAAAAAATATTTAGATATCTAAAGAATTAATATATTTCGCACGCATTACTAAAAAATTGGAGAAAATCTTTTATAATTAGATTATTTACAACTTTTTCATTGCCACTGATAAGGGTTAAACCCTACGACCGACACAGTGTTGAAAAGCTAGAATTTGAAGGACACAGCTAAGAATCTGTCACGAATAATCTGATTCCAATTAGGCCATCTTTCAACAGGAACAAACATCGATTCTGTTCCCGCTCTGCTTCAAAGAATTCATTGAAGGAACGAAGGAAACACTTTCTAATTATAATCATGTTCTCAAGAAAAAAAAAAAAAAAAAAAAAAAGAAAAAGAAAGAAAAAAAATCCCCGTTCAACAACGCGAAATTTTCTGATACATTCACGGAGTCATTTTTAGAAGCAAAAGCATGAAACTTGCTTGACTATTAATATGATTTAGAATCGAATAGTGTATTTCGTTTTCCAAAAAATGTGTTAAATCTTGAGTTATCATGAATTGCTCTCCGACAATGACCTTTTCTGAATGTCGTGTCTCGAAAATTGGTTCGGAACGCCAACTTTGACGCCATTTTCCAAAATACTTTGCCTTTTTAGTAAAATGGAAAACGATTTGTTAGTTAGTGTTCGATTTGATAGTGCTTGAATACGAATATACTTGAAAATTTTATGCGATTTAGAATAAAAATAACTTTGGAAATGTGTCAGAATGTAGTCAGTTTGGCTTTGAGAACAGCTTTAAGATTAAAAGCTTCCAAGGTTAAAAAAATATTTAATTTTCTTTTCCAATCAATACACGAATAGTAATTAGACTATTGAATAAACTAGTACTATTAACGCAATAAAATTATACATTTTTCAAAGTGTTCGTGTCTGACATTTACATCATGCTTTAAGATTTCTATGATATTGAGAAAAAAGAACATTTTTATTCTTTAGAAAGCTACCCAATTATACCTCATTAATTTTCTTAAAATTTTAAAAACAAATTACTTTTCAAATTAATACGCCAATGACCACTAGGCTACTGAAGAAAGAAAAAACTACTAATGTTAAAGCAATAAAATTAAACATTTTTCAAAATGTTTGTGTCTAAAATTCGCATCCATTATAAATCTTCTATTATATTGTGGTGAAAAGTGAATTTATTTTTTTTTAAAAGCTAACTGATTCTATATTGAATATCTTAACCCAAGATATATATCTGAAAAAATATTTTTAACATTACGGGAGAGGAGGCAGAAATGGATCAATTTTCATAAAAACATTTCTTATTCAATATTATTCTTATCTGTTTTGGATACAATTGTGCTACAATAATGTCTAAAGTTATCTGAAACTAAGAAATATATATATAAACTCTTAGCTATTGACTCAAACAGAAATCAATTACATTTTACTTATATTAGTGGAATATTGCCCTTGAAAAAGTGTTCTACTATATAAGTTTCCAATTACTCTTGTAATAATTTTCACTTTCTGCATATTGTATTTTTTTCTCTACATATCTTTAAGTATTTTTTCCCACTCATTTTAATTTTGAGAATCTTAAATTTTTGGTTATATTTATGTATTATATTAGTAGATGGAGAATGACAGTTCAACCCCAGCAGCAGGCGGAGGCGGAGGTGCGGAGGAAATTTTTTTATCCCCCTACCACCCCCCCCCTACCCCATGCCCCCCCCTCCCCTACCTCCCCCCTACCCCCTACCTCCCCATCACCCCCCTACCCCATGTCCCCCCCAACCACGTTTTTTTTTAATTTAAAAATTTAAAAATTTTTTAAAATTGTTTTATAGTACGAGCTATCGGTGATGGTAGAGTACGACCACTATCCCCCCCCTACCCCTTGCCCCCTCCCCTTACCCCATGCCCCCCCCCCCCAATTTTTTTTTTTTTTTTTTTTTTTTTTAATTTTAGGAGAGATAAAGTTTAAAGTGGTGTCGCCCTCTATCGGTAAGTATGAAAATTATAGAATTCAAAAATGATTGTTTCTGAAATTTAAGCTATAGCATGCACTAAATTAAATGTCTTAGCAAACTTTTCGTAAAGGAATTTGTAAAAGAATTTTATTATAGTATAAAATAAAATATTCTAAAGTATCTAACCATACTGCTTACAATGGAAATTTAAGTTATAGCATGGTGTAAAATAAAGTAACTTACCACTGCTTACAATAGAAATATATAGTTATAGCATAGCACTTAATAAATAATTTTAAAATGTGTTACCATAGTGCTCGCAAAGGAATATGAAATAGAAATTTAAGTTCTAGCATAACGCTAAATAATAAATAATTTTAAAGTTTCTTAGCAAACTGCTTACAATGAAAATATTTAGTTAAAGCATAGCACTTAATAAAATATTTTAAAGTTTCTTACCAAACTGCTTACAATGGAAATATTTAGTTATAGCGTAGCACTTAACAAAAAATTTTAAAGTGACACATGTAAATAATTATAGTTATAAACCGACATATAGGCAGATAGGCAGGCACACAGACAAGCAGGCAGGCAGGTAGGCAGACAGACAGACACACAGTGAACTATTTGTTACGTACACAAGCATGCATATATGAAGTGAACTAATTGTAATAAAATACAAGACGTGCATACGTTTTAAAACATTTTTTTTTCTTCACAGAAATTAAGAAAATATTAAATTTCGACTACAACTTTCACTTTGAAATAGCGTACTCCCTTGTTAAAAATTATTAGCTTTTAACAAACATGTAAATGAAACGGGGTTCGAACCTCGAACTTGACAAAATGATCTCATGATGTGTTGATTTGCAGTAGGTTTAAACGAACACACCATGAGACCATGTTTATTAGACGCGATTTAAGATATATAAGAAAAGGTGTCACGTGACTGAACATATTGGATTATTACTATACAGTACTAATGATATTATAAATTTTATAAAATAATTTAAGCTTTACGATAAACTTTAATGTTTAAACTTACAAACACATTGGATTGTATTTATAACATATAAAATAACCTTATAAAAGGTTGGTTGGTTTGTTGGTTTTATAAACTTGCAAAGCAAAGCGTATCTTACCAATTTGCATACAAGAGATTTTGTAACATAAATTATATAATACAGCAAATTTTAACTTACCAAGTGAGGTTTAAGGATACTGTAATAGAATTTTTAATTGTATACTTTAAAAAAGAAAGTTTAACTTACCATTATGTTTATGCTCGGATTCGAACTGTCAACCTTCTGGCTAGCTTTCCAATGCGCTTCCAATTACGCTACGATGGCTCCGTACAATTAATATAAATAATGAAACCTAACACAATGTTACTTTTTTTTCCTAAGATTTTCAAGTTAATAAAACAGGATATGACGACATTTATAGAATAACATCCTGTTTTACAACGATAAGAATAGCAATATAAGAAGCTTGTACACCATAATGAATTTACTGTTTAAAGTTTTGACTTAAACGATTATTCTTCTAATTACTTAAAACCTTGCTGTATATTTGCTTGATCACCTATCTGTTTACCCTGCTTTTTGGATACTTCTAAACCTGAAAATGACTACTTCGCTTAACACATCTTACTATGAAATTTTAGAAATCAGCGAATTTAGTAGAATATTTCAGTATTTTGACGTTTTTACCCCATACCATTGGGACTTAGGGGAGGATACGATTGTCGAAGTGCAAATGAATAAGGACTGTGAGTTAAACGTTCACATTCAAAAATATAAAGAATTTGAGAATAGTGGTAAAATGTACCCTACAAATGAAGGAATTACAATATCGTGCGCAACCTTTGATAAATTTGAAACGAGAATGACAAAATTTAATTTTGACTCTGCAGAAAAAGAAACATTCGTATCTAACAACGACTTACTAACGATTTATGTGGATAAGGAATCATGCATACTGCAAAAACTATTGAAACCTGATTGTTTACTACTTACAAAAGAACAATTTCTCAAACTAGAGAAAAACTGTATTGAAATTAGCGAATGTCTTATTCAAACTTTTTTAACAAAACTTTTACCTGTTTATGTTTTAAAAAACGTAAAAGTATGTAAATGTTCTCACTTTACAGAGGAAGAGGCGATGGACTATTTTTTAGAATGCTTCGATCATGAATTAGAGAGATCAGTATATCGCACGTTTGACTGTTATTTATGTTCAATCGGCCAACCAGTAGAAATGGATCATGAATGTATGAGATATAATTTAAGAAAACAGTTTAACTGGTGCGCAGACAGTTGTTTGTTAAATTTCAACATTAAGGAATTTGTGAAAAACCTACTAGAGAAATGTACATGTAATTATACTTATTTATTTTTTGAATCTATGAATGTAGACTTTTATAATAAGCATTTGAGCAATGTATTTATAAATTAACGTAGAAATGTTTTATATTTAATAAATATTTGTTTAGTTTTTCATCATGTGTCTGTTTTTTATTTATGTATAAGGAATAAATAAGTTTAGTTTTACAATTTTTATTCAGAAAATGTAGAAACTTGTTTTATTTTTCTACAAAAATTAAGGATTTTATACTATTTCATTAAACATGTGTACCATTATTATAATATAACTTACATATTGTATACAAAATACTACCCTTTACTTGATAAATTATTTAAGATTTTAAACCAAAACTGAGCGAATATTATAAAGATTATCGAGTTTGAAAATAGATCTGTTGTCTACCAGAGCAAAAACAGGAAACTACTTATTTGCGGATAATATCCCTGTTTTCTTACTGATAACGATACTTCTTGTATAGTTTAAAGTATAAAAATTCTTTCACTAAATTGAATATTATGTTTTTTTTTTCGTGACATGTAACTTAATTAGCAATACCATATAATGAACGAGTATTTTCACACATTTAAATTTGCATTTTAAGCTATGATGAATACATAATAAAACATTACTTGTTTACTTTTACATAAAATATGGAAAATAAATTTGTACTTAACTTATTAAATCACCCACTGTATAATAAAAGATACTTTACCTAATTACTTATGTTAACATACAGACTAATTTCTGTATAAGATATATATCACGTGACGCTAATTTTAATTATTTTAAGCATGCGCGCCCTCTACAATTAAATAAATATTCATGAAAAGTTTTATTTGAAATAATATTCATACTGTTTCTGTGCCGTTAAGACGTTCTAATTTTTTCTCCGTTTAAGTGATCTGCGATTTTAATTGATTTAAATTAAATAAGTACAATGCAAGACATGGTGTTAGACGAACCAACCAAGATAAGAAAAGCCTTGACATCGGAGTTTAAGGAGCAAATAGACTGTACTATTTTAATGAAACCTGTTTTGAATAAGGAACCGATGGCCTCTTCATCAGATCAAGTCGATCAAAAGTTACCTTTTACATGTGATACATGTAAAAAAGTATTTACTAAAAAATATATGTTATTAAGACATATGAACTTATATTTAGAAAAAACCCCTCTAAGTGTGATAATCTGTTTACTACAAAGAGCGCTTTACAGGATGATATGCTAATTAATCCCAAGACATCTGCCACATATAAATGTGAGAAATGCAGTAAGACTTTCTCACGAAAAAATGTGTTAGTTAGACACATGAAATTTCACTTAGAAAAGAAACCTTTTAATTGTAAAATGTGTTCGAAATCATTTGTGCAGAAAAGCGACTTACAAAAGCATAACTTAGTACATTCTAAACAAGGCGTTATGCATAAATGTAATGAATGTGATAAAAAGTTTTTACGGGAAAAAAATTTAATAAATCATACTATGATTCATAACACCCCTCAGCAAAAGAAAAGGAATATTGAACCGTTTACCAGACACTATAAATGTGTCGATTGTTCTGAAATATTTAATCACAGATTTGACTTAGTGAAGCATAGAAAAATTCATCTCTCGCCCAAAGAACATATATCTGAACAGCGTACTGAACTTTTAAACCATTTACAGAATTTATTACTACGTATAGACACTTTACAAAATGCTATAAAAAATGAAACTATTCCTTTTTGAAATATTGACTTTACCAATTTATTTGAACTATACAACTTCTTGTATATACTAATGTATGTGTTTAAATAATTAAATAAATAATAGATAAGTGAAAAAGCTTTTATGTTTTATTTTTCAATATGATTATATCACTATTATGTGAATGAATGGACTTGTAAATTTAAACCCTATGTATAAAAATAAATTTCTTGCACTTTTACAAGAAGTAAAAATTTAATACAAATATATTTCAGATTTTTTAAATATATATTATTGATTCATATATGATAGTTAAATTAATATGCTATTAAACATATAATCTATATTATTAATTTTCTTTAACACATATTACATTTTTACAATAAATCGATTTAACTAATTATACATTTGTGTAATTAAACAAACTTATTTTACTAAATATACGTATCGATAATTAATTTTTATTATTTACATACACATGATTATACTTTTTATCGTACGCGATTAACTATTTATACATTTAATAAGCGTTGCCATACCCGCTTTTATAAATAATTAGATATTATAAAGCATACGGATTTCACATAAACAAGCAATATTCATTAAATGAACAATTTGAATCTTTAAGCTATAACGTCATATTTACTTTTAAACTTGCTTTTAACTGTAACCATCACTCTTTTTTAACCTATGTTAGTAACTGTTTAGATATAATATAATCAGTTTACTGTTGACTTTTGTCGTGACTGAACCTTTTACTGTTTGTTATTTAAAAAATGGCTTGTGAATTAGATGGTATTAAACGGTCGTGTGAAGAAATGACTTCTTCAACAAAGTTTCAACGTTTAGATAAACCTATGGAAAATTCTGATTTTTATAAAAATGAATTTTTACCCAAATCTAATATACAGGAGAACTATGAAACACTATCACCTACCATGGACTTGTATGCAGCAGAGCCTAAGATTACCAAGGATTCTACAACACCAATATTTACTAACTGTGATAATGACGAAACGTCTTTCCCCGACACCTGTTGTGAGTCTACCTCTGCTAAAAGCTTTTTGGATACAATATTTAAGGATCTAGATTTTAAAAATTTGGAAACATATCTTACCTCACAGCCTACAAGTGGTTTAATTTCTTCAAATGAACCATCAACTAGCATTACACATAGTAGTGAACAATTATATAACATATCCCCTCCCATCGAATGTGTGAATAACATTTCCAAAACCAAACATGGTAAATCTCGCATTTTTGTCATGTTTCGGATTAAACTTGCTGATTTTATATTTTTAACTTTAAAACGACATTATAAACAGTTTTATGTACATATTGAAGAGATCAAACACAGTGCATTTACAAATGAAGAAATTTCATCAACAAATAGAATTTTCATGGATATTTCAACATGGTATAAATTCCAATATAAAATTTTTGGATTTAATTTAAAATATAAAAGTTCATCGTTTATTGCTAACAATACAGTATTAGTGTTAAATTATAATAATTCTATTATGCAAATAAAAAATTTAAAGAATTATACACATTGTGTTTTAAACGATTTTCAGTTAGAAAATTTAAAAGAAAAAGCTATTGATTTTAATAGCAATCTTATTAAACACTTGTATACAGTTCATCTACCGCAGTTAATTAAGCAAAAATGCACACTCGTTAATTTACCTTCTGAAATCGAGCGTGTTTTACTAACGAAACTTATCTCTTCTATTGAGGATAATGTACTGACAATATTAAAACAAATTTATGAATGTGTAGGATGTATATTTAGACACCAATCCCAAAGTCTACATACATGTTTCACCTTTAATAAACGTGAAAGATTTAATCACTTAGGGGATATGATTTTAATGCTTGTAAATTTTGATTATGTTATTTCAACATTTCAAGGTTTTTAAACGGAGTTGAATGTATCAGTGAAAACTTTTTACGTAACATTAATGTGGAATTTATTCGAAATGTATTATTTAAGTCCTGAAAATAAAATATTTTGCTTTAAATCTGTGTGTTTATTAATATTGTTTAACTTGCAATTTAAGATTAATAATTTCTCTTATATGTTTATAACAGAAACATAATAACATAGTATGTATACTAAATGTTAGTAACATACTACACATGTTAGTAAATGTATTTTTGAACTATTATAAAAGTTTTTAAAATTTTACAAGATAACAAAATTATTTTTCAGTTAAAAAAGTTTTACAAATTTACAATTTTAAATTTAAAACTTAATAAAAGTATTTCATACTTTATCAATGTTGATTCGTCTTGTATGTTAATATTATATAATGGTAACATACTATATAGTTGTTATGTTACTACATATACTTATAAAAATAATTTAAACATGTTATATTATTGTAAAAGTTTTTTAAAAAATTACAAACTAACTTAATTAAATTAAAAAATTATAAGTAAACAAAATAATTATTTTTTTAATTAAAATAAATTAACAAAAATGAAAAGTTATCAAAATTATTTTATAAATGTTTTAAAATACTTAATTTTAATAAATTGTGTCTATATATATATATATATATATATATATATATATATATATATATATATATATATGTACCTATATACATGTGGAACTTTAGTTAAGTAATCGAAATTCTCAAACTTTGTCATTAGAAACCCTATACTCTGATAATTAATAACAATTAGCTTTAAATTAAAGAAATAGATTAATTTATACTTACAAATATAACCCACTTATAATAGCACGTCCATCTTACATAGTTACTTCAGACATTATGCTTGTTACTATCCTAGCAACAGGATGTTTTTGTCGTACCACGTGATTTCCTTTAAAGTCACGTGATCATGAAGATAAGAATTAAACACAACGTGTTTGACATTTTCACTTCTGCTATAGAAGAGGCTTGTTTGGTAAGTTATAATGTCCTGTATTCTTTATTTTACACTTTATTTTACAATTTATTAAGAAGATCTAATTTAAATAACGTTTATATTGCAAGCGTAAGGTAAAAGCACTAAATTATTGTTTTAAAAGCCTTTTATTTTGTAATTGTATCGATAATAAGATGATGTAATACATTTAAAATCTTACTATTGGGTTTTATTTTAGCATAAACATTATTTATTCAACTGGCTATTGCTTTTAGAAGTAACTTAATTTTCTTACACAAGCGGAAAATAATATTTCTTCATTAATATATCATGTTTACAAAATTTTTAAGTTATATATAATATAACTTGTAAATACATAGTATATTTATATACCAAATCCATAAGTATACATATATACTTAAATAACATGTAAGTATACATATACTTATAGATACTTATAGTATAAAAATATACTATGTATTTACAAGTTATATTATATATAACTTAAAAATTTTGTAAACATGATATATTAATGAAGAAATATTATTTTCCGCTTGTGTAAGAAAATTAAGTTACTTCTAAAAGCAATAGCCAGTTGAATAAATAATGTTTATGCTAAAATAAAACCCAATAGTAAGATTTTAAATGTATTACATCATCTTATTGTCGATAGAATTACAAAATAAAAGGCTTTTAAAACAATAATTTAGTGCTTTTACCTTACGCTTGCAATATAAACGTTATTTAAATTAGATCTTCTTAATAAATTGTAAAATAAAGTGTAAAATAAAGAATACAGGACATTATAACTTACCAAACAAGCCTCTTCTATAGCAGAAGTGAAAATGTCAAACACGTTGTGTTTAATTCTTATCTTCATGATCACGTGACTTTAAAGGAAATCACGTGGTACGACAAAAACATCCTGTTGCTAGGATAGTAACAAGCATAATGTCTGAAGTAACTATGTAAGATGGACGTGCTATTATAAGTGGGTTATATTTGTAAGTATAAATTAATCTATTTCTTTAATTTAAAGCTAATTGTTATTAATTATCAGAATATAGGGTTTCTAATGACAAAGTTTGAGAATTTCGATTACTTAACTAAAGTTCCACATGTATATAGGTACATATATATATATATATATATATATATATATATATATATATATACATAGACACAATTTATTAAAATTAAGTATTTTAAAACATTTATAAAATAATTTTGATAACTTTTCATTTTTGTTAATTTATTTTAATTAAAAAAATAATTATTTTGTTTACTTATAATTTTTTAATTTAATTAAGTTAGTTTGTAATTTTTTAAAAAACTTTTACAATAATATAACATGTTTAAATTATTTTTATAAGTATATGTAGTAACATAACAACTATATAGTATGTTACCATTATATAATATTAACATACAAGACGAATCAACATTGATAAAGTATGAAATACTTTTATTAAGTTTTAAATTTAAAATTGTAAATTTGTAAAACTTTTTTAACTGAAAAATAATTTTGTTATCTTGTAAAATTTTAAAAACTTTTATAATAGTTCAAAAATACATTTACTAACATGTGTAGTATGTTACTAACATTTAGTATACATACTATGTTATTATGTTTCTGTTATAAACATATAAGAGAAATTATTAATCTTAAATTGCAAGTTAAACAATATTAATAAACACACAGATTTAAAGCAAAATATTTTATTTTCAGGACTTAAATAATACATTTCGAATAAATTCCACATTAATGTTACGTAAAAAGTTTTCACTGATACATTCAACTCCGTTTAAAAACCTTGAAATGTTGAAATAACATAATCAAAATTTACAAGCATTAAAATCATATCCCCTAAGTGATTAAATCTTTCACGTTTATTAAAGGTGAAACATGTATGTAGACTTTGGGATTGGTGTCTAAATATACATCCTACACATTCATAAATTTGTTTTAATATTGTCAGTACATTATCCTCAATAGAAGAGATAAGTTTCGTTAGTAAAACACGCTCGATTTCAGAAGGTAAATTAACGAGTGTGCATTTTTGCTTAATTAACTGCGGTAGATGAACTGTATACAAGTGTTTAATAAGATTGCTATTAAAATCAATAGCTTTTTCTTTTAAATTTTCTAACTGAAAATCGTTTAAAACACAATGTGTATAATTCTTTAAATTTTTTATTTGCATAATAGAATTATTATAATTTAACACTAATACTGTATTGTTAGCAATAAACGATGAACTTTTATATTTTAAATTAAATCCAAAAATTTTATATTGGAATTTATACCATGTTGAAATATCCATGAAAATTCTATTTGTTGATGAAATTTCTTCATTTGTAAATGCACTGTGTTTGATCTCTTCAATATGTACATAAAACTGTTTATAATGTCGTTTTAAAGTTAAAAATATAAAATCAGAAAGTTTAATCCGAAACATGACAAAAATGCGAGATTTACCATGTTTGGTTTTGGAAATGTTATTCACACATTCGATGGGAGGGGATATGTTATATAATTGTTCACTACTATGTGTAATGCTAGTTGATGGTTCATTTGAAGAAATTAAACCACTTGTAGGCTGTGAGGTAAGATATGTTTCCAAATTTTTAAAATCTAGATCCTTAAATATTGTATCCAAAAAGCTTTTAGCAGAGGTAGACTCACAACAGGTGTCGGGGAAAGACGTTTCGTCATTATCACAGTTAGTAAATATTGGTGTTGTAGAATCCTTGGTAATCTTAGGCTCTGCTGCATACAAGTCCATGGTAGGTGATAGTGTTTCATAGTTCTCCTGTATATTAGATTTGGGTAAAAATTCATTTTTATAAAAATCAGAATTTTCCATAGGTTTATCTAAACGTTGAAACTTTGTTGAAGAAGTCATTTCTTCACACGACCGTTTAATACCATCTAATTCACAAGCCATTTTTTAAATAACAAACAGTAAAAGGTTCAGTCACGACAAAAGTCAACAGTAAACTGATTATATTATATCTAAACAGTTACTAACATAGGTTAAAAAAGAGTGATGGTTACAGTTAAAAGCAAGTTTAAAAGTAAATATGACGTTATAGCTTAAAGATTCAAATTGTTCATTTAATGAATATTGCTTGTTTATGTGAAATCCGTATGCTTTATAATATCTAATTATTTATAAAAGCGGGTATGGCAACGCTTATTAAATGTATAAATAGTTAATCGCGTACGATAAAAAGTATAATCATGTGTATGTAAATAATAAAAATTAATTATCGATACGTATATTTAGTAAAATAAGTTTGTTTAATTACACAAATGTATAATTAGTTAAATCGATTTATTGTAAAAAAGTAATATGTGTTAAAGAAAATTAATAATATAGATTATATGTTTAATAGCATATTAATTTAACTATCATATGTGAATCAATAATATATATTTAAAAAATCTGAAATATATTTGTATTAAATTTTTACTTCTTGTAAAAGTGCAAGAAATTTATTTTTATACATAGGGTTTAAATTTACAAGTCCATTCATTCACATAATAGTGATATAATCATATTGAAAAATAAAACATAAAAGCTTTTTCACTTATCTATTATTTATTTAATTATTTAAACACATACATTAGTATATACAAGAAGTTGTATAGTTCAAATAAATTGGTAAAGTCAATATTTCAAAAAGGAATAGTTTCATTTTTTATAGCATTTTGTAAAGTGTCTATACGTAGTAATAAATTCTGTAAATGGTTTAAAAGTTCAGTACGCTGTTCAGATATATGTTCTTTGGGCGAGAGATGAATTTTTCTATGCTTCACTAAGTCAAATCTGTGATTAAATATTTCAGAACAATCGACACATTTATAGTGTCTGGTAAACGGTTCAATATTCCTTTTCTTTTGCTGAGGGGTGTTATGAATCATAGTATGATTTATTAAATTTTTTTCCCGTAAAAACTTTTTATCACATTCATTACATTTATGCATAACGCCTTGTTTAGAATGTACTAAGTTATGCTTTTGTAAGTCGCTTTTCTGCACAAATGATTTCGAACACATTTTACAATTAAAAGGTTTCTTTTCTAAGTGAAATTTCATGTGTCTAACTAACACATTTTTTCGTGAGAAAGTCTTACTGCATTTCTCACATTTATATGTGGCAGATGTCTTGGGATTAATTAGCATATCATCCTGTAAAGCGCTCTTTGTAGTAAACAGATTATCACACTTAGAGGGTTTTTTTTTCTAAATGTAAGTTCATATGTCTTAATAACATATATTTTTTAGTAAATACTTTTTTACATGTATCACATGTAAAAGGTAACTTTTGATCGACTTGATCTGATGAAGAGGCCATCGGTTCCTTATTCAAAACAGGTTTCATTAAAATAGTACAGTCTATTTGCTCCTTAAACTCCGATGTCAAGGCTTTTCTTATCTTGGTTGGTTCGTCTAACACCATGTCTTGCATTGTACTTATTTAATTTAAATCAATTAAAATCGCAGATCACTTAAACGGAGAAAAAATTAGAACGTCTTAACGGCACAGAAACAGTATGAATATTATTTCAAATAAAACTTTTCATGAATATTTATTTAATTGTAGAGGGCGCGCATGCTTAAAATAATTAAAATTAGCGTCACGTGATATATATCTTATACAGAAATTAGTCTGTATGTTAACATAAGTAATTAGGTAAAGTATCTTTTATTATACAGTGGGTGATTTAATAAGTTAAGTACAAATTTATTTTCCATATTTTATGTAAAAGTAAACAAGTAATGTTTTATTATGTATTCATCATAGCTTAAAATGCAAATTTAAATGTGTGAAAATACTCGTTCATTATATGGTATTGCTAATTAAGTTACATGTCACGAAAAAAAAAACATAATATTCAATTTAGTGAAAGAATTTTTATACTTTAAACTATACAAGAAGTATCGTTATCAGTAAGAAAACAGGGATATTATCCGCAAATAAGTAGTTTCCTGTTTTTGCTCTGGTAGACAACAGATCTATTTTCAAACTCGATAATCTTTATAATATTCGCTCAGTTTTGGTTTAAAATCTTAAATAATTTATCAAGTAAAGGGTAGTATTTTGTATACAATATGTAAGTTATATTATAATAATGGTACACATGTTTAATGAAATAGTATAAAATCCTTAATTTTTGTAGAAAAATAAAACAAGTTTCTACATTTTCTGAATAAAAATTGTAAAACTAAACTTATTTATTCCTTATACATAAATAAAAAACAGACACATGATGAAAAACTAAACAAATATTTATTAAATATAAAACATTTCTACGTTAATTTATAAATACATTGCTCAAATGCTTATTATAAAAGTCTACATTCATAGATTCAAAAAATAAATAAGTATAATTACATGTACATTTCTCTAGTAGGTTTTTCACAAATTCCTTAATGTTGAAATTTAACAAACAACTGTCTGCGCACCAGTTAAACTGTTTTCTTAAATTATATCTCATACATTCATGATCCATTTCTACTGGTTGGCCGATTGAACATAAATAACAGTCAAACGTGCGATATACTGATCTCTCTAATTCATGATCGAAGCATTCTAAAAAATAGTCCATCGCCTCTTCCTCTGTAAAGTGAGAACATTTACATATTTTTACGTTTTTTAAAACATAAACAGGTAAAAGTTTTGTTAAAAAAGTTTGAATAAGACATTCGCTAATTTCAATACAGTTTTTCTCTAGTTTGAGAAATTGTTCTTTTGTAAGTAGTAAACAATCAGGTTTCAATAGTTTTTGCAGTATGCATGATTCCTTATCCACATAAATCGTTAGTAAGTCGTTGTTAGATACGAATGTTTCTTTTTCTGCAGAGTCAAAATTAAATTTTGTCATTCTCGTTTCAAATTTATCAAAGGTTGCGCACGATATTGTAATTCCTTCATTTGTAGGGTACATTTTACCACTATTCTCAAATTCTTTATATTTTTGAATGTGAACGTTTAACTCACAGTCCTTATTCATTTGCACTTCGACAATCGTATCCTCCCCTAAGTCCCAATGGTATGGGGTAAAAACGTCAAAATACTGAAATATTCTACTAAATTCGCTGATTTCTGAAATTTCATAGTAAGATGTGTTAAGCGAAGTAGTCATTTTCAGGTTTAGAAGTATCCAAAAAGCAGGGTAAACAGATAGGTGATCAAGCAAATATACAGCAAGGTTTTAAGTAATTAGAAGAATAATCGTTTAAGTCAAAACTTTAAACAGTAAATTCATTATGGTGTACAAGCTTCTTATATTGCTATTCTTATCGTTGTAAAACAGGATGTTATTCTATAAATGTCGTCATATCCTGTTTTATTAACTTGAAAATCTTAGGAAAAAAAAGTAACATTGTGTTAGGTTTCATTATTTATATTAATTGTACGGAGCCATCGTAGCGTAATTGGAAGCGCATTGGAAAGCTAGCCAAAAGGTTGACAGTTCGAATCCGAGCATAAACATAATGGTAAGTTAAACTTTCTTTTTTAAAGTATACAATTAAAAATTCTATTACAGTATCCTTAAACCTCACTTGGTAAGTTAAAATTTGCTGTATTATATAATTTATGTTACAAAATCTCTTGTATGCAAATTGGTAAGATACGCTTTGCTTTGCAAGTTTATAAAACCAACAAACCAACCAACCTTTTATAAGGTTATTTTATATGTTATAAATACATTCCAATGTGTTTGTAAGTTTAAACATTAAAGTTTATCGTAAAGCTTAAATTATTTTACAAAATTTATAATATCATTAGTACTGTATAGTAATAATCCAATATGTTCAGTCACGTGACACCTTTTCTTATATATCTTAAATCGCGTCTAATAAACATGGTCTCATGGTGTGTTCGTTTAAACCTACTGCAAATCAACACATCATGAGATCATTTTGTCAAGGTCGAGGTTCGAACCCCGCTTCATTTAGATGTTTGTTAAAAGCTAATAATTTTTAACAAGGGAGTACGCTATTTCAAAGTGAAAGTTGTAGTCGAAATTTAATATTTTCTTAATTTCTGTGAAGAAAAAAAATGTTTTAAAACGTATGCACGTCTTGTATTTTATTACAATTAGTTCACTTCGTATATGCATGCTTGTGTGTGTACGTAACAAATAGTTCACTGTGTGTCTGTCTGTCTGCCTACCTGCCTGCCTGCTTGTCTGTGTGCCTGTCTATCTGCCTATATGTCGGTTTATAACTATAATTATTTACATGTGTCACTTTAAAATTTTTGTTAAGTGCTACGCTATAACTAAATATTTCCATTGTAAGCAGTTTGGTAAGAAACTTTAAAATTATTTATTTTATACTATGCTATAACTAAATATTTTCATTGTAAACAGTTTGCTAAGAAACTTTAAAATTATTTATTTAGCGTTATGCTAGAACTTAAATTTCTATTTCATATTCCTTTGCGAGCACTATGGTATCACATTTTAAAATTATTTATTAAGTGCTATGCTATAACTAGATATTTCCATTGTAAGCAGTGGTAAGTTACTTTATTTTACACCATGCTATAACTTAAATTTCCATTGTAAGCAGTTTGGTGAGATACTTTAGAATGATTTATTTTATACTATGCTATAACTCAAAATTCAGAAGCAGTCATTTTAAATTCCATAATTTTCATACTTACCGATAGAGGGCGACACCACTTTAAACTTTCTCTCTCCTAAATTTAAAAAAAAAAAATTGGGGGGGGGCATGGGGTAGGGGGGGGGGGGGATAGTGGTCATACTCTACCATCACCGATAGCTCGTACTATAAAACATTTAAAAAAAAATTTTAATTAAAAAAAAGGGGGGTGGGGTGGGGGGGTAGGGGGGAGGTAGGGGGTAGGGGGGGGGCGGTAGGGGGATAAAAAAATTTCCTCCGCACCTCCGCCTCCGCCTGCTGCTGGGGTTGAACTGTCATTCTCCATCTACTTATATTGTAATTATCGGTTTATCAATTGTCGATTACTTATGTGGTTTAATTGTTATTATTTACAAAAGTATTATTATATATATATGCAAGATGTCAAAATATTTAAAAAATTTAATTTCCAGACAATTCGAAAGTTGTAAAAATTTTGTCTCATTTCCCCCTCAATTGCGAGCGGAGTGGAATATATATCTAAAGTAGAGGAAAAATGTGAGAAATTTACATTTTAATGAATATTATACTTTCAGAGAACTAAGCTAAATGAAAAGGATTATTTGGCTTTATTTATTACTATGTGTTTTACAAATCTTGTAGTTGAAAGGTTAAAAATATTTGCATTTGAAAAATCTCAATTTTTATAGATCAAAAGTAAGTAGTGATTTTTTTTTTTTAATCGATTTTGACATTTCTTACAAAATAAATATATTAAAAAATCGTTCATTATTACAAAAAATATTCGAAATTATTAAATTAAATATTTTGTGCTGTTTGGGAGTACAATAGAAAGAAATTAAACATGCCTCATACTTCCCTCTCTCTCAAGTCTCCCATTCCTCCCTCCAGGTAGTCTTTACAGCAGGCATGTCAAACTCGTTTATCACCGCGAGCCAAATTAAGCATTATATACAAAACCGCGGGCCACATAAAAAAAGTAGATAATATTAGCATTATTGCACAGAATAAAATGTGTACATACAAAACACAGCCATGTTAAAGACATATTCTGTCAAAGTTCCAAAGTTATTATTTACATATTTTATTTTATTTTTATTTTTCAAAAAATACTCTAAATTATTTTCATCAACCAAATCTATAAAATTTAAATGAATTTTCTAAATCGTATTTATTTTAAAAATTGATTGTACACCCTGGTCTGTCAATCTTAATTTATCAAATGCATTTCTGTCAATCTTCCGTGTTTTCTTAAAGTAAAAATAAAAATAAACATATTTTGAATCAGAAAATTTATTTAACAAAGATGTATAAAATTGTGTTACCGAACATTGCTAAAATATGTCAAACTGCACACTATATAACAATATAATAAATTATAACACCTTGTAATAATATATTAATTTTAAATGCTAAAGGTGGGAAATTAACAACATAATATAATTAAAATAACCTTTATTAGTTGTTTTACATGTTTCGACTCTTTCCGAGTCATTTTCAAAAACAAAATGAGAATATTCTAAAGCTGCACTAAATTAAAGCTGCACTAATATTCTAAAGCATCTTGGAACTTTAGAGTATTCTCATTTTGTTTTTGAAAATGACTCGGAAAGAGTCGAAACATGTAAAACAACTAATAAAGGTTATTTTAATTATATTATGTTGTTAATTTCACACCTTTAGCATTTAAAAGTAATATATTATGCACACTATATTTTTAAAAAAATCAGTTGATTGAGAAAAAATTACAAAAATTCGGAAATCCCATATCCATACATTTTTGCTCTAATATGGAATCGTACTGAATTTTGATTAACCGTCGTATTCAATTCTGAAGATTAATTTCAACATCAATCATTAGAGGTGAAAGATATAGATTAAACTGATTTTCATATTTTTCGAAATTCAAAGATCTTATTTTGAATTCATTTTTAAATATTTTTAGTATATTCTAAAAATTTTCACCCGGATGATTTTTGTAATAATGCCTTGAAACATTTAAAATGAAATACATTTATTTCTGAAAATTGTTTTATCAAAATAATATCTGAAAACGCTAATACTATCAAATAACAAGATAGCGTTATGAAATTTGACTTGAGTTTACTCAGATGCTTTGTAATTTCAAATGAAAACTCCAAGTACTTTGTCTATTGGTAGTCTTTTAATAAATCAGATTCATAATTTGTCGATTTAAAATGAAAATTGTAACATTTCATTAACAGTTAAAACTTTATGATGGAAATCCATTAAATATCTGTGTAAATAGTTAGATCACTGTTTACCTTCCCTACGCATACTTCCAAGATATTTTCTAGATTGGCGATGATTAATGAATGAGTAGGACGATGAGTAGGAATTTAATATAAATTTATAAGCGCTATAAGTTTTGAAACACGTGTATAACATATACATAATATAAACACATAAAAAAGACAAATATTACTATTCAAAAATAGTGGTAGCATCCTGAGTTAACTAACAACTAAAATAACTCTAGCAACTAAATTAAACACAGGTAAAATGCCAAATACTTCGCGGGCCACAGATAAGTAGTCGGCGGGCCAGTTGTGGCCCGCGGGCCACGTGTTTGACATGTCTGCTTTACAGTATATGGCTTATCAACTTATCACGTTAAACATATTGCCTCTGAGGCTTAATTTAAATACTGACTTGTGAATACAGGATGTATGGAATTATGGTAACAATTCATTATTTTTGCTCGCAAATTTAATAATTGCCAAAATTGATTCAAAATAGAATTGAATATTCACTTTTGATCTGTAAAAATAAGATTTTTCTATTACAAATGTTTAAAATCTTGCAACTGTAAAATTTGTATGATAATAGAAAGCGGGACCCAGTGCAAGAAGATTTGTGAGGCCCTTTCCTTCCAAACTATTAACCCCCCTCCCCCTCCCTTTTCTCAACGCAATCACTTTTTGAAAAAAACTTGCATGATATATGTATGCGTGTGGACAGGGACAGAGAAATCCATATAATCAAAGAAAAACTTTACTTATCAAAGAAAAATAATTACTAAATAGCTTTACTAGAAAATAAAATATATGGTATTAATTGCAAAAAAATCGTTGAAATAACAATTGCCGTTTATCCAAAATCATCAACAGCACCAGCCTCTAAATCTAAACAGTCCATTTAAAAACTTCAAAATTAAAATGAATCACAAGTGCGTATAATTTGATCAGTAAGTAGTATCAATTCCGTTTCAAGAGCTCCAGTTTGACTGTATCTTGAGTATGGTGACACAAACTTGTTCGAGTTAATTCCTGTAAACTGCCACATTTAATAATAAATAGCATTTAAACAGGTATACCGTATACTGAGAAAAGAACAAGAACATATTTAACATCTTTTTTCAGTATAATAAATTATAACACCTTGTAATAGTATATTACTTTTAAATGCTAAAGGTGTAAAATTAACAACTATAATATAAATTAAAATAACTTTTATTAGTTGTTTTACAGGTTTCGACTCTTTCCGAGTCATTTTCAAAAACAAAATGAGAATATTCTAAAGCTGCACGGGCTTTGAGGTTATTATTTTCAAGTACTTTTTTTTAAAATTACGCACGTTATCTATTATTTTTTACTTAATTGTTTATTTTCATATCTTTGACCATGGAGTAATTCTAGCCACAGTTTCGGTAAATTAAAAGATGCCGCATCGTTACATATTGTATTTTTGCGCGTGAGTATCTCTATGGTTTCTCTTATTATAGATGGATAGTATAGACTGGAGGGAAATATTATTTTACTTTCATTGAAATTTATTTGGATGGTTTCTTCTTGATATAATCTTGCCAGGGCTGTAGTTTTTCTATTGTATTTAATATCAGCTATATGCTCTTTTTTTCTGCAATTAAATTTCCTTGCTGGTCATGCCTATGTAGTAATTTTTAGATCCGTCTTCTTTAATAAAAGGTATTTCATATTAATTTTGATTTAATTTATTAATTTTGATTAATTAATTTTGAATCAATTAATTTTGAGAATTATTCAGGAGTATATGAAATACCTTTTATTAAAGAAGACGGATCTAAAAATTACTACATAGGCATGACCAGCAGGAAATTTAATTGCAGAAAAAAAGAGCATATAGCTGATATTAAATACAACTCTATCTCCCTGGGTACTGGCTTCAATGTTTCTGTTCTACCAGAACCTCATACTTGAATTGAGGGGGTCGGGGCAAGAGAGTGCCAAGCGACATTTTTGAACTTCTGATATATTTCAATTTGAAAATTTGATCAAATACTCAAATCAAGTTATATAACCTAAAGTTTTTTTGCCAATGTTTTAGTAACATTTGAGATAGTCTGAGTAATAATATGGCATTGCTTTAATGATATTACTATTACTTTTTTGCAAATTAGCTATCTTCATTGGGGGCATAAACATCAGGGGCAAAAACGAAACTGTCACCAAGTGACATTAGAAACAAATTATATGTTGGATATTATAATTTACAATATTAAGCAACAAATTACAGTGTTATATTTATTTCACCAAAAATGTGGCTTGGCACTTTCTTGTCCAAACCCCCTCAATTACTAAACAAAAGGCAGGCGTAAAAGGGAAAAAACAAGAACGAAAAATCGTGTATCCGGCATAGACAGTGAAACACTTTCCAACAATAACAGAATACTATTAAGAAATTTATTTTTTTCATACAAAGAAATGACATATCTAAATAATCAATTTAAAAAACACACATAACTCAGTCCGAAACAATTTTCAGCAAATGCTGTTCTATCTGGTAAAGTCTGCGAATTCTTTTGTGCAGCCCTGTACATGATCTAAAGAATTTAAACACAACACAAAATACACTAAAAATTAGATTAGTTTAAAAATGAATATTACAGCGCCTACAGTAATTATCGATCATAGCAGCTCTGTAACCGAATTATTTTGTCCGTCTCTGTAAATGAACGATAAACGATACGCCCTCCATAACCTAAAGAAAACATGTTGTAGCACACCTCAATAATCATTTTTAATTTCAATATGTTTGAAGTATTATAACATCATTAAAATGCACCGCCAACGATTTTTTCCTATAGATCATAATGCAATCGAATTATTAACTACGTCTCTGTAAACGAACTGTAAATACTACTTATTCAGAACTTCTAAGAAAGAAAAAAAAAGTAATAATGGTAGAAAATTGCATACCAAAGTAGAAAACGCACTTCCAGCAATTATCGATCATAGATAATGCTTTAACCGAATTCTTTTGTGCGTATCTGTATATGAACGATAAAAGCTTCGTACTCCATAATCTATAGAAAACATACTGTTGTACACCTCAGTGATCCTTTTAAATTTCATTGTTTGAACATTATTATAATGCACCGCAAACGATTTTTCCTCATAGAAAATAATGTAATGGAATTTTTGCGTGTCCCTGTAATTGAACTATAAATGGTACTTATTCTATACTCCGGAGAAAGCATGCTGTAGTCCACCCCAGTGATGCATATAAATATCATTATTTTTCAATTATCGCAATATCAATAAAATTAACCGCAAACGATTTTCTACAATAGACTATAATGTAATGAAATTCTTTTGTGTGTCCCTGTAAACGCCACATACTTCATTTTCAATATCGAACATTCAATAGTAAATCTCAATAACATATAAAAATTTCAGGGCAATCCGAGTATATTTACGAGAGTTAGAGCATGGACAGACAAACCGAATTCATAAACCCTTTTTAACTATGTTGGAAAGTGTTAAAAAGTGTTAAAAATAAAATATACTTAATTTCAATTGAGGCTGTTCTCTACTCAAAACTGGCTATATTTTGACACATTCACGAAGACATCTTTACTGGTAAATGCATTTAAATTGTAGCTATTTTTATTTGGATCTAAATCAAATAGCGTTTTCCATTTTTCTGTAAACACACGGTATCATTCAAAAAATGCTATCAAAGTAAAAGTGGGTGTTTTGTATCGATTTTCGAAATATGACATTGACGACATGATGGTCATCGGATATTAATCGGTTTTGTTTTAAGAGTTGTCAATTATAGAAAAATAAAAAATAACGCTCTTCTATTCTTTGGCACAAAATTAATAATATCTGCAATTTTTTTGTATTTACACGTAAAATGAGCTTGTGAATAGAGCGTCAAAAAACTTCATGGTGCTGGGCCCAGGCAAATAAAATAAAAAAGGGGAACAGTCTTAAATACTTGTGGTGCTGCCATCTGTGGACAAAGTAAGAGGAAAAATAATAAAGATTTTACTATTTGTGAATTTTCCTTTTACGTTGCATTTGCATTATACTTATATAACAAATTTAAATTTTAAGTTTAATGTTAAAAAATTAAGTTTAATTTCTAAAAAGGTTAAAGACAATAAGTTACATACCACGTTTATTCATACAGTATGTATATTTCATGCTTTGGTTTAAATGTGGGTCTATAATTTAATAAAATGAAAGTGGTGCTGCCACCTATGAATAAGTCCATTAACAATATATATTTTATGAGTTTTGCATCAATTTCAAATCCTCCATTTAATTCGAAATCCTGAAGAAGAATGTAGACTATAACGACAAAAGCGAATTTTGAAGGAATACAAAAATTAGTTTTTTTGGTTATCCTTTTCAAAAAGATTATTTAAAGAAAAGTGATGACTGGCATAATTTTAATTCGTATAACAACTTCTCTTGACTGCTATAATAAGAAACTACTTCAATCAGTCGAAAGCACCCGCTCGCTAATGTTAATCCTATGAGGGAAATAGTTTACGCCATCTCTTTCGTATTTCAGTATTTTTAAATGATTATTTTTGCATTGCTTTTTTACTCTTTCGAATTTTTTTTTTTTTTTTTTTTTTTTTTATTGAGGATACTTTCATTTTTGAAACCGGTTCCGAAAGTGAAAGTATCTTAATAATAAAAACTTGTTGTCAAAATCGAAAACGTACAAAAGGGCCTGCAGAGATTGGTTTCAGCTATTCAATGCAAAAAAAATCATTTAAAAATATTGAAATGCGAACGCGTTAACGTAAAATACCCCCCCCCCCCCCCCGCCATAGGATTAACATTAGCGAGCGGGTGTTTGCGACTGAGTGAAGTAGCCCCTTAATCAATTAGGATTATTAAAAAAAAAGACACATTTATAACACAATCTTTTTAGTTTAAAAACTGTAAAGAAGAATTCCAAACTGTTTGGAATTTGTATTTTATTTTATGTTAGGAATATATTATTAGTTTAAATTAAGGTAACTCACAAAAATTGATATTTTACATTTTCTTAAATACATATACCATTAAATGGTATAATTCTTATAAAATGCTATTTAATTTTTTTTTATTTGCAATTTATTGTAATTTAAACAGAATTTTCAGTTTTACTCAGAAGATGGCAGCAGCAACTCTGTAGTAATATGAAAGGAAAATAGCATTTTGTAACCAAAAAATTATTTAGCTAATAAAATTTAACAATGACATATTGACATAACTTTTTCAACAAGAACAGAATGAAAAATTATTATCATTAATGACTTGAACGAAGTCTTTTAAAGGGAACAGTACACTTTTAAACGTCAAAAAATCATTGAATTTTCAATTTTTATATTAATCCTTTATATTAATCTCAATAGCTCTTCATCTAAATAGCTTGGAAGCGCGATTTAGCCAAAGATTTGGAAGAAAAACTGAATAGTAAATATATATATAGGGTGAAACCAGTGGCGTAGCCAGGGTGGGTGTCCAAATGCTCTTCATACCACAAATTTTGTAATGTTTTCTTTGTCTTATGTAATCGGAAAACTTTCTGCGATGATAAAGGTGAAGAAATCTTTACAATTTTACTGGTATCCAGAGCGTTTCAACCCCCTCCCTGGCTACGCCACTGGGTGAAACCAGTGGTGTAGTCGAAGGGGGACGCGGGGGTACGGCGTCCCCTCACTTTTTTATTTTATCTCAAGCGTCCCCCTACTTTTTATTTTCAAAGGGACGGTAGGGACGCAGACTTTCCAAACTTATTAATTTTTTAAAAGGATAAACACGCTAATGAATTAACAATTCTAAGATATAAAGCACTGATTATTAATACTTTTCAACAAAGTTGAAATGTGTTTATCACTTCGGATCGTCTGACTGTTTCTCTGTTCTCCCTCTAACTTCTGTAACTCTGTTTGAATTGTGACAAAATTTATGTATGTTTTTGAGTTTCATTGCGTTATTATCACTACTGAAAATGATATAATTTAATTGTATAGCTTCAATCTAGAGATCTGCATGGACCGACATAGCTTCAATCTAGCGATCTGCATGGACCGACATTTTCAGACATGAATTAAGTTCTGAACTTTTCGATTAGGGACAAGTTATTTAAAACATTACAAGTAAAGAAATTTTAATTAAATTAAATAAAACTGTTTACTTTTGCAATCACTTTTCTCTGCAGTTCAAAATGAAAGGTAACATTCAGTATCAAGTATTCTTATCGGTCACACAGACCCTACGTTCGGAACTATGAGCGTCCCCCCCACATTTTTCCCCAGGACTACACCACTGGGTGAAACCCCCAGTTATTGACACCTAACCAGTAACTGACACTTCAGAAGAAATCTAAGCATTTTCTTGTAAAATTCTGCATAGTAATGTCATCTAGTGGTAACTTATTTTTCAGCTATTGGTTTTTCAAAAAAGGGCTAGTGTCAGTTACTGGAGATAATGACCATATTTATGGCAAAAATTAATTTTTAGTAATAAAAATTATATATTTTTTCAAAATTTTGTCAACATTAATTTTTTAATGTATCTTTACTATACTTACAAAAACAAAGATAAGTATAAAATAGATTTAAAACTTTGTAATAGTGATTTGAAGAAGAAAAAATCCTTAAAGTGTCAGTTACTGGAAGTTTCACCCTATATATTTTCATTCTAGTCATGTTATATTTTTACTGTAAACCCTTTCAGGGACATGTAATTGTACTTCTGTAATGTGAAATTCACATTAGAAATGGCGATTATTATTATTATTATTTTTTTTAAATAAGGAAATGCAATTTTACAGCATTCTTTCACCAAAACTATAAAAGTAAAGTTTTGTTCAAAAATTCTGGTACAAATATTGATTAAAATTAAATGGCATAAAAAATATAAAGGAGTTAAATGAAATGAGCATTTTTACAACAAAATTATGCTTCAGTGATTTTGTGTTTCAAAATAACACACAAAGAATGAACGTTTTTCTATTTGTTTTCCCCACACTCAAAAAATTTTAGGTTTCAAAATAACACACAAAGAATGAACGTTTTTCTATTTGTTTTTCCCACACTCAAAAATTTTTAGGTTTCTATCTCGGAATACTAATTTTGGTATAATGCACGTAAGATTTCTATACAACTACTTTATGAAATGTCTTGAAAAGCCATAAATATTGTAATTTCCTATAGATTGAACCAGGGGTCGGAAGTAGCGTGCTACAAGTAGCGAAACTACAGTAGTCGCTACTTTTTACGGTAGTTTGTAGTGTAGCGCACTACTTTTTGAACAATGTAGTGTAGCGAGTAGCGTGATACAAAAAATCAGTAGTTTATAGCGAGAACCGACACTACTTTTAACGCTACTTCAGGGAAAAAATGTAGTATTCTGCAAATCCCGTGACAGAAACTTGATTCTTTTGCGGAAAATTTATTACGCTGAACAATTTGCGAATCTCAGCTGCAGTGTATAACAACGGAACGCATGAAGTCATAGATTTTTACTATTGACACTTGCTGCTAAAATCAAGTACTAATCTACCAAAGAAATTAATTTTTTTTTGCTGGCAACATTTGTCTATTTGAAAATCAAGTACTAATCCACCAAAGGAATTAATTTTTTTGCTGGCAACATGTGTCTATTTACTCGTTACTAGGTCTTCCTGTTTTAACGCTACGTTTCTTATTATTCGGAATTGCTTTATTTAACAAATTTATATGTTGTTTGCATTTAGAATTGTCTCTCTGTAATTTTCTAGATTGTAATATCTCTCTTAATTTTGCGACGAAATTTCTAACATTTGTATAAACTAACATCTTGGAGACAAATATTACAAAACATTTTCTTGTATGTTATCTTTCTTAATTTTTTAATCCCCTCGGTTATGTCGCATTTATTTAATTAGATTCTGGCAGACGCGATATAATGAGGGGTCGCTTTATTATTTAATCCGTTTCTTCAATTTCTAATGTAAATTGAACCCTTCGACAAAATCTTATAGTAGCGTAGTAGTGATTACTTTTGAAAAGTAGTTTCTAGTCGCTACTTTTTAAAACAAGTAGTTGTAGTTGTAGTTAACTACATTTTCGATAAAGTAGTTGTAGTTCGCTACAATAAAAAAGTAGTTTTTCCGACCCCTGGATCGAACTAAAATCGTTTACATAAATAAGTACTTGATAGTATTAAAATTTTAAAATTAATGTGAAAAAATTGCATATTACTTGGATTTTTATTATTTCTGAGCATAACAATTTTATTTTCTAAAATACCGCCAAGAATTTAGTTAATTTTACAGATAATTATAACATTTATAAGTTATAAAAATTTCAGATTTGTTCATTCAGTGGTTGTAAAAGCATCCTGCGTACAGTACTACTATAAATTTTATTCAGAGGTAAAAGCGTTTAAATCTTTTAAATTAAATAGAAACGTATAGAAATGGGTTATTTCTTTGTGTGATATTTCCGAAATAAAAAAAAGCACCAACACTTAAATTTGATATCAAGATACTCAGAACTGAATCGGCTTTGATTGAAGGCTTGTTCTTAAACCCAAACTCGCAACTCTGACAAATTTGTAAAGCTTGTTTTTATTTTCAGGAGCTATAAAATTGAATAGAGTTTTCTATTTTTGATAAAGGAAAGGACCTTTCGGAAAATGCTGTCAAATTTGGTATTTTGAATCGAATTTCCGGGCGCGAGAGCCCGAGAAAGGTCGTCATGATACAAAACAATCGCTTATAATCCACTATACAATTCATTTATCGGAAATTGGAAAACGCTATTCAATTCCAAATTACATTTTTAATTATGCCTGCCAATTTTAATCTTTAGTAAAAAAAAAAAAAAAAAAGTCAGAAAGTTTCGGATTGTTAAGTGGGGGAAAATATTGTTTTGAGAACTAACTTGGAAATAAAAACTGAAATTTCATTTTTTTTTTTACTCGTTAAATATGTGCTGTTCTCTTATATATAGTACTGATATATTTGTACGTGATAGAAATGGGATTTCTTCGTGAAATTGTGGTAGAAAATAAAACATATATATCCTTTTAAATATATATATATATGTCACAGTTAGAAGAATCACTTGATTTCAGTTTATTTTCATTGTTATTTTACGCATTATAGTAATAAAACTTCAAATGGTTGATAATAACAACATGAAATGTTTTTATCCATATTATACTGATGCCATTGATAAATTTTACCCCTTCAGGTCTCATATACATATTAAACAATGCAAAATTATATAAATTTGAAATACTTTAGTTCAATTTTACAGTTTTGGAGATTGTTTGTACAGCCGTGAATGAAGGGGAAAAAACGCACCACCATCCTGTTTTATCACTAAATCATTTCAGAGTGGTGCAGAAGGTACCATTCTACGCGTCTTCTTTTTTAATATGAATGAAGTTTTTGAGTTTTCTGCATAATAAAAATTGTACCAAATTTTATTTTTCAAATAGTTACACCCACTTTTGATAGTTTATTTGAGTTCCTTGGATCAAAGCAAGTTGGAAAAGCATATGTTCAGTCGTATTTTGATATAGAGTTTCACAGAGTTTTAAATGTGTTAGTTCATAAGATCATAAGTTTAGAAATAAAAAGTAAAATTAAGAGATCCTACAGAGAAAAATACCGAGAACATTTAAATAGTAACCGGAAAATCGTAATACAAAATCTAAATCTAAAATAAACTAACTTGATAAAAATGGAACTTTTATAGAATTTTCCTGGTTACCTTCTAAAATTTTCTTTTCTGTGGATACAAACGATAACAGGAGACCGAGTTTTTAGACAGTCAGAAGAAAATAAAATCTCTATATCTCAAAAATAATTATAGTAATGTGCCATGTATTCAACAACGCTGCTTCTTTTTATGTAAAATTTAATGTAGGTGATACTTCATGATTTTTTTAAAAACATGGATTTATTAATAATTTTCATGATTTAAATCATGCTTTTGAATTAAAAAAAATTCCTAGACTATGTTTGTGTCCATTTACTGTATCTCATTAAAATAGAAGCATTTCAATAGGGTGATTTTTCGGAAAGATATAAATTAAAGTTTGTCACGTGTATTTAACTTTAGAATCCTCAAACTTAGACCCCTTTTCCTCTCTATGAACACTTAGGTAAAAGTTCACAAACTATATACCTTTCCGGACTGCTTTGATCCGAGAAAATCAAATAAACTGTCAAAAGAGGAAGTTACTACTATTTGGAAATTGAAAGTTAGTAAAGTTTTTAATATGTAGGTGACCCCTATGTCAAAAATTGCATTCATATTCGGAAAGAAAGCATAATTCCCAAATGAATGGTACTTGTCAGATTTCTTTGCGATAATTTGATGATAAAATAACACGTTTTTTTTCCTTTCATGACTGTAAATATTAACATTAATATGTTAATATGTATAGATAGGTATGTAGGTGATACTTCATGATTTTTTTAAAAACATGGATTTATTAATAATTTTCATGATTTAAATCATGCTTTTGAATTAAAAAAAATGCCTAGACTATGTTTGTGTCCATTTACTGTATCTCATTAAAATAGAAGCATTTCAATAGGGTGATTTTTCGGAAAGATATAAATTAAAGTTTGTCACGTGTATTTAACTTTAGAATCCTCAAACTTAGACCCCTTTTCCTCTCTATGAACACTTAGGTAAAAGTTCACAAACTATATACCTTTCCGGACTGCTTTGATCCGAGAAAATCAAATAAACTGTCAAAAGAGGAAGTTACTACTATTTGGAAATTGAAAGTTAGTAAAGTTTTTAATATGTAGGTGACCCCTATGTCAAAAATTGCATTCATATTCGGAAAGAAAGCATAATTCCCAAATGAATGGTACTTGTCAGATTTCTTTGCGATAATTTGATGATAAAATAACACGTTTTTTTTCCTTTCATGACTGTAAATATTAACATTAATATGTTAATATGTATAGATAGGTATGTAGGTGATACTTCATGATTTTTTTAAAAACATGGATTTATTAATAATTTTCATGATTTAAATCATGCTTTTGAATTAAAAAAAATGCCTAGACTATGTTTGTGTCCATTTACTGTATCTCATTAAAATAGAAACATTTCAATAGGGTGATTTTTCGGAAAGATATAAATTAAAGTTTGTCACGTGTATTTAACTTTAGAATCCTCAAACTTAGACAGACTTTCTTAGAGCTGCGAAAATTAAAATTTCTCTTTAACAGGAAAAATAATGATAGAAATAAGCTGTAAATTCACATAAACGTGTTTAAAAGAAGCCTATTCTTTTATGTAAAAATGAATGTAGGTCATAAATCATAGTTTTTTTTAAATTATGAATTTATTAATAATTTTCATAATAAAAAATACGTTTGTTAATTTAAAAATACCCAAATTATGTTAAGGTCCATTCATTGTATATCATTAAAAAATAAACTTTTCATTTTTTTTTTGTAAGTTTTAAATTAACGTTTGGGACGTGGATTTAATATTAGCATTCTCAAATTTTAACCTCTTTAACTCTATGAAAATTTAAGAAAAATGCGTAAATTACATACTTTTACAGATTGATTTGATCCAGGGAATTCAAATATAGTGTTAAATGTGGGTTTTATTATTTGAAAAAACAAAATTTGTGCAATTTTTATTATGTAGAAGGTCTTCAAACCTTATAATCTATGCGTAACAATTAATAGTAGACGTTATTATTAATCTATTCGTACCAGCATTATTTTTATAGGCTGATTTGCGGTACAGTTGGAGGGGTATATTTTTTTCTCCACGATTATACATATGTACACTCTGATGCAGTGGTGCTCACTAAAATCTGTAATAGCCTAAATCTGGTAGATAAGTGAGCTCGAAGGCCTCACTTAACTTTTTATAACTATATAAAGAATTACTAATATATATCAATTACTAATATATAATTTTAAATTTTAACAAATCTTAAAAATTTAATATTACATGCGTGGTGCATAAGCTCCATTCACTGGTAGGTATGATTCATGAAAGTGAGATGAAACGCCATAGACTTACAATATACTATTTTAATATTGGGGTTATTTATTTGGAAAAGAATTATAGAATCCTTATGTTTATTGTATCAGATATCAATGATAATCGCGAACACTTAAAAAAATACATTTATCAAAATATATATTTGCGTATACTTATATATTTTTACGTATATGTTTTAAGTATGTACAACTTGTGGGGCCGCAGGAAATAAATTCGAGAGCCGCGTAGTGAGTACAACTTAATGTATATTTCCTAACTTTGTTGATTGATCTCTTTGCAATACTCTTATTATGGGGTTAATCATTGAAGTAAAAGTTATTGACGTTAAATAAATTGATCTAATAATGATCTGAAGGCTTAAAAATATCAAATATAAAAGAAATAAAGCAGTAAAATTTCTTACACAAATTTGTTTGTACGCGCACAAAATAATAATAAACAAATAGATATATTTTTTTCAATTACATTTCTGTATATTTCCTTCTCTGTGAATGGAGAATATACTTTTTCATCGCTCTGATGAAAGCAATTATGAAACAGTTGCCCCAAAGATGATTATGAGTAAGAAATTTTCTTAATGTTTTCTGCATACTGTACTAGGCGATTCAAATTCAATTAAAATGTCCCTATTTGGAACGCATTGGATTGTGGGACAATGTTCGGTTGAAGGGACAATGGAATTATTTGGTTTGTGGCAATGTCACGAGGATACAAGGTTACCGTTATATCCGTGTGACAACTCGTGGATATAACGTTTCCAGATTTGGAAGGTAGATGATTGGTGCAATAAAAACTGCATTTCGAAAAATTGCTAACCAAAATATAGCACTGCGATTTCTGCTGTAGAAATATAAAATATATAATACGTTCGTAAAAGTGTGTAAAACCCGTTGTGTATTTTAGCTTTGGGGGTTACCTCAATCTCAATATTTATCAAAGAAATACGAAACCTTGGAAACCTGGTGGATTTAAAGAACCGTACCATTTTGCATGCACGCAACATGTACTGATCTATTATCTCATGTTAATGCCCCTACAACACGTTGCGCATATTGAAAACCACCATGTGAAATCATTTTGAAGTATCTATTATCAGTGTTTGTTTGCTCTAATGTTAGCCACGTGTCACATGTATTTCGTTTGTGTTATTCAAATTTCTGTGTGATCGAGAATTTGTGTATATGGAGTGAATTAATCAATTCATTCACTTGGCATTATTTTGTATACTGTTATTTATTAGTAATGTCACTTTTTTTTTTATTAATCTTTATGTCAAAATGATAGTTAGTGTCCTATTTTGATGTATCGTATGTTTTCATGTATCATATTTTTAACAATTTATTATTATTTTTTTTTCAGCGATTGTTCTTACACGATCTGAAATGTCTACTATACAAATTTAGATATCTACATGTTGCCTCTCTACAAATACCATGCAAGATTACATTTAACGGAGTATGAGAGTTCACTCAGCCCTGTGGTTAGCATGAAAACATACAAAGCTTGGAACCGACGTTTACAGGTTCAATACCAGCGTGCGTCTGCACAAGCTTTTTAGAATTTTTCCTTAGGAAGAACTAGAATTCGGGCTATTTTCGTATGTGCACACACACACATATAAATATAACCTTTTTGAAGGCACCTAATTATACATAGTAAAAAATTGGGTCTCATTTCTTTGGAAATAACTCCCTGGATGCATCTATAACCTTTCAATATGTATAATAATAAATATTAGATGTTTGCCTGTGTCTGTATGTGTTTGTTTGATGTGTTCTGATTGCTGCGGGCAGAGTTACAAGATTTGGCAGGAAGGTATACCTGTATGTCTGAAGTTATGCACTTGGAATCTAGTTTTGGGGGTTTTTTTATAATTAGACGAGATACTAATTAAAAACCCTAATGGTTGGTTGGTTGGTTGATTTATGACGGCCGATTATCTACTCTTGGGATATAGGCCCTAGGGGAAAGTGCCCTCCGTCGGGGTCTTTCTAAGGGATCCTAACCCGTATTTACGGCAAGGTTAGAAGAAAACCACGGAAAACTCCGAACGGTTAGGTCGACGAGCGCGACAGGGATTTGAACTTAGCTCCTCTCGTCTACCAGCTTTGAGAGCAGAACAAAAACCCTATTGATGAATATTGCAAATCGGCGAGCTTCCATCCTGCTACAGATTGTGTCTGCGCTTGCCCGGGCTTTTTTTGGTTCTTCAAGCAGATGAAGGGAAAAGTTTCCGTCTTTTCCATATTTTGAAATCGCAATCGCCGGATCACCCGTTAACAAAGAAAGAAAAAGAAAAAAAAAAAAAAAAAACGAAATAAAAAAAAAAAGGAAAACACAAAAATTTTTGCTGAGACTTTCCAGTTTTAACAGTATTTTTCGTTAAAAAAATATTCATATCTACTATTTCAAACACACTTTTCTGGAGCTCGATTATATGTTAGTTTTCCTCTTTCCGGCTTTTTATACAGTTTTAAAGTACAACCCGCGAGTCCAGTTTGAAAATACAAATATATATATAGTATATATATATATACTAGTGTAAATGCCCGTCCTAGGACGGTAGGTAGAAATTGGGGTTTTCAGTTAAAATTTTAAATAATTAATAAAAATATTCATATACTGTTTATCGACAATAAGGAAAACTGACCTGAAGCGTTAAGGTAATATTAGGTAATATAGAGGGTTAATGGTAAATTTTACTGTTAATGGTAAATTTAATGAAACGTAATCTTTTTCTTTATCTTTGTTTTTCAACTGAAAATTTCCAAATATTTTTCTGAATAATTAAAATCTTAATCCTAATAACGATCTCAATAATTAATTAAGATCTCAATAATCAATTATGGTAAGTAAATTATAGGTATTAATTTTAGCTCTCAATAATACGAAAACGATCTTTTAGTTTCTTCATAATCTAAAAGAATGCATTAATTTTTACACAAAGTCAAATATTTCCCTTTCATAATTAATAATAAAAATAATTTAAATCATTAAAAAAGTTGATCTTGTAATAATTCAATACATCCTATGAATGTACATACCTTATGTTAATGGTAAATTTTACGAAACGTAATCCTTTCCTTTATTTTTGTTTTTCAACTCAAAATTTCCAAATATTTTTCTGAATAATTAAAATCTTAATCCTAATAACGATCTCAATAATTAATTAAGGTATCAATAATTAACTATGGTAAGTAAATTATAGGTATTAATTTTCGCTCTCAATAATAAGAAAACGATCTTTTAGTTTCTTCATAATCTAAAAGAATGCATTAATTTTTACACAAAGTCAAATATTTCCCTTTCAAAATTAATAATAAAAATAATTTAAATCATTAAAAAAAGTTGATCTCGTAATAATTCAATACATCCTGGATGTACATAACTTATGTACCTTATGTTAAGTGTAAATTTTACGAAACGTAACCTTTTCCTTTATATTTGTTTTTCAACTCAAAATTTTCAAATATTTTTCTGAATAATTAAAATTTTAATCGTAATAACGATCTCAATAATTAAGGTCTCAATAATTAATTATGGTAAGTAAATTATAGGTATTAATTTTCGCTATCAATAATACGAAAACGATCTTTTAGTTTCTTCATAATCTAAAAGAATGCATTAATTTTTACACAAAGTCAAATATTTCCCTTTCAAAATTAATAATAAAAATAATTTAAATCATTAAAAAAAGTTGATCTTGTAATAAATCAATACATCCTGAATTTTCTTATTCTAAAAATATGCTTATGCACATTTTATATTATTTTACAACTTTATTGTTATGTAAATTATGTATTATTAATTTATTTTTTTCCAACAGAAAGATATAATTTGTATTTATTGACAATAGATGGCGCCCGAACAGTATTTAGGATCGAAATCTAAAATGCTGGTAGATCATCGCAAAGCCTCGAAAGGTATCATCGCTATTTCTGAAAAAGTGCTTCCAGGAATAAAATGCTTACAGAAATAAATTTTAAAAAATCCTTTAAATATTTAAAGACTATAATATGCTTTTACAAATATTTTAAGAGCATAATTGGATATTTTAATGAAACGTTCAAAGAATCATTCATTTCTTTCTAGATATAGGATTTATGATTCTGAATAGCAACAGTGTTTGTTTGTTTACATCAGGTAATCCGATGTTTAATCTGTTATTTTTAATTTAAAACTTATAACATTATAACTGGATATAATATGCATGTTTTATATGAAAATATGCTGAACAGACATGATTTTAAGTAGAAGAAATTATCATTTAGCTTCATATGTTAGCATATGTTTTTCACTAAGCCTAACATGGCGTTTAACTACGGTCGATTCGCAGATCAGAGTGGTCCTGCCTGGAATGGTTACAGACAGTTTCTTGTCTTCGGATTTTATTATAAGTAAGAAGATGTACATTTATTTAGGGTATACTTTTCCGTTTCTAACGGTTTCTTTTTAAAAGAAATATCAATATTTACTCTTTAAAAAAAATCTAAAGTTAGATTCATGTTGGTTTTGTGTTTTCAAGTTTTTCGTTTTGTCTGCATTTTAAACTTGCCTCCCCCCTGTCTCACCCTGTTTCTCGGATGGATATACAAAGAAAAAAATACCCACGTATTCAGAGTACATTTTCGGTTGAAACAGTATCTTTGGTTTCAAAAAATATTAATATGTACTATTTCAAAAAAACTTTTTTTCGTGGAGGTCATTTTCATGTTCATTTTCTCCTTTTCCGTTTTTCTCTAGTTTTAAAATGACATCTTGTTTCGCGAATGGAATATATATATATATATATATATCAAGATCAAAAAAACTATTTTTTGCAAGTCGTTTAACAAAATCGACACAGATTGTTTTCTTATTTTTTACTTACCCATCATACGTAGTAAAGGGTACGTCTTGTAATCGTTTTGAAAATCGAAAAAAAAAATTGACGGATTTACACGTTTCAGACACTGGAGATTCCGAAAAACATATTTTTAGAAAAAAAAAACTGCCGTCCGTCTGTTTGTGTGTCTGTAAACGCTCTATCTTCCGAAAAAATTGAGATAGAGACTTGACATTTGGTATGTACTTAGTATGCAATAATGGGAAGAAGCTTATTGAATTTCAGTAGCCTCGATTATCCGGAATTATTTTTTTCGGATTCTCGAAATATTCGTTCTGATAAAAGGTATATAAAAATTTTCGAAATTGTTTATTTTAAGGAGTGAATATAAAAGAC
This sequence comes from Maratus michaelseni, assembly GCA_963931845.1. Taxonomy (NCBI): domain Eukaryota; kingdom Metazoa; phylum Arthropoda; class Arachnida; order Araneae; family Salticidae; genus Maratus; species Maratus michaelseni. The sequence goes on from OZ007599.1 coordinate 254,735,174, forward strand.
AATAAATAAACATAAATTTTGCATAAAGAATGAAGCCGATTGGATAATGAGTTGCCGAGATATTTGTAATCCTATTTACCACACTCTTCGATTTTTCATGACACTGTATTTCATTCAAATTTTAATTCAAAAATATGTTTTAATTGGAAATGAGATGCTTAATCCGACGCAGTAAACCGTTAGTTAATATGATTATCAATTTTGGAGTTATAAGGATGTTTCTTTTACGCAATTCAGTAACAGAGCATTTAAAGTTTATGACGTCATCAAGCCACGATTTTATTCGAATTGCAATTTCAATGCAGTTTATAAATAGTTTACACATGTTTTATTTTCATATTTTATATTATGCATATCCATGATGGGTAAGTATTAAGGTGGCCCCCAACGACTAGTTTCTCAGTGCCTTCCCACATATCATTTCGCATTTTAAGAGAATTGTGCTTTCGGGACAGATTGTCAGTACTGGGAATTATCATTTCGCGTTTTAAAAGAGGGAGTGACGGGGCCCGTTTTTATTATTTAGGTTTTTTCAGTAATTTTTGGTCATAATTAAAAGTTTCATATATCTAAATGTCAGAAAATAAATCGGCAGTGAAGTTTGAGTAGCACATCCGGGTGTACGCTCCCGAGGGCAGTGGGCCCCCCAAATCTAGGTTTGTTTTGATAGATTTTTTTTCTTAAATATAATGTCATACAAATTCGAGGGTGTACGTTGCCGAAGGCAATGGAGCCCTAAACGGTAAATCCTTCCCGGAGAAAAATCTCTGAATTCAACACTTTTAAAAGTATATTTATTTTTATTATTCCAATCCTGGGCAACTCCGGGTGGGTCAGCTAGTAGCTATTGAAGGTTATTGTCGAATAAGGAATCCAGACATATGTATTTCAAGAAATCTATGTTATGATTAACAAAAATAATTATAAAAACTATATGATATTGAGAAGAAACTGTTAGAAATATTTTGTAAGAACAAAGCACGTTATTTTGGTACCATCACAAAGTACCATTTATTCTTCGATACACACATGTACCTGTGCATATAAAGCTTTAATAGTTTATTTGTCAGAAAAACTACTTGTGTGGTAAAATATTCTTATGCAATAGTAACAACTTAGAAAATATTTATCAGGTTATTCATGAAGCAACATGTAAATTTGTTAAATTAACATCAAAGGAAGAAACAGGGCCGAAACTATGGGGGGGGGGGAAGAGGGGGCGCCAAATGAAGATTACGGTTGACGTTTAATACAAAAATGTATTTATATGTGAAATTTCGATAAAAATGTCTCTTAGCAGGAGAAAAAAACTGAACCAAATGCATTAAAATTGACAAATAGATAAAAAATATTCGCTTAAAATACTAGATAGCAAATGAATAAGATATATTCTTTTCGGCTATTTTTATCCTATTCCAAATAAGTCCAACAAAGATAATTGCCAAGGGATTCCCTGTGAAAAAATTCCAAGAAGGGTGTTCTATTTCTTTTTTCTTTCTCGCTGAGCAGCGTGGGAGCTTACTTTTTTCCCGTCTTGCTATGGGGCGTCGGGCGACTGCCGGGACAATAAAAACAAAAAGGAATGCATAAAGTAAAATAGTAAAATCATTTTCTAAAAGAGGTATAGCATTTGTTAGAGGTACAGTAAACAATCTTGCACAGGACGCCATGGCTAGTAAAGTCTTTATCCTCCAAAATTATTGTTCTCCTCTTTTTTCCATTTCTATGCGTTTTGCTGCCCTAGGCAACAACTGGAAAATTCCGTCCCATCACTTTTGCGGCAATTATTTTTTTTTGCATCCAGAGCTAGCCTTGAAGCTTAGAGGGGGTGAGATCAGGTGACTGCTCGGGATACTAAAAACAAAGGTGTGGAAAATATACGCAAAATAAAATACATAGTAAAACCTTTTTTTTTCCTTTTTTATAAAAATATATCGTTTGTAGGGGTGCACAAAAAAATCCCGCCCAGGGTGACCTGACTAGTAAAGCCAAGTAGTAGGTTAAGTGCATTTAGCCAAATTACTTTTTCGTCCTTTTGCCATTCCTAGGTAAGGCGACAACTGAAAAATGCCACTCATGCTTTTTACTACAATTACTTTTTTACATAGAGATCTGGCCTTAATACGTGCGAGGTCGAGATGTATTATTTGTATGAGTTTAGAAAAAAATCTCTCTCAGGTCACCATGGCTAGTAAAGAAGCCTATGTGCCTCTAAAATATTTCATTTTCTGCCCTAGATGTCCACCAGGAAGATATAAATAGATTATATTAAGGTTTCTAAAGGTTAAGATTTCTAATAGGTATTCTATTACCATGATGTCCACGCAGTTTTGCCTAATGGTAGAAACGGCCATCCATTTTGAATTGTAATAGTTCGCTGATTGATTATTAACGATCTGTTGCGCTCGGCATCTCTATTATCGTCTTAAAATGTAAAGTTTAACAACATTTTCTAAAATGAAAAACACTATTCAAGTTTTTGGTATTTAAAATAGAATGTCGCATTTTTTAATGAAAATTACATTTTCGATGTATCAGAAAGTAATCATTTATGATTTCGAGAATAGCTTTAATAAGTTAAAGGGTGTCGGAATTTAAAATATAAAAAATGTCATAGTTTTAGTTTATTGAATTTTTAAACTTATTAACTTTGGTTAATTTCTCTTACTAAAAATAGGCTATTTTCATTTCTATCATAATTTAGAAGCATCCCAATTTTATTTTAACGCCATAACAAATCCCAAACTCTCACCATTCACTCTTTCACGCTCGAGAGAGACAAAGGGCTCGACTGATCTGCTCAAGAACACGAAACTTTTTGACACAATTTCAGATTCATTTTTAAACGCAAAGGCATAAAATTGGCAGGCCTGACTATGGAAGCGATTTGGAATCGAAATGTGTTTTTTTTTCTTTCTTTTTTTATAAATAAATCACTTATCGAGTTATAAGCGATTCGAGTCAAGTGGTCACTGTTTTTTCTCCCTTCTCTGGCTGCTGCGTCGGAAATTCTGTTCAAAACGCCAACTTTGACAGTCTTTTCTGAAAGATCTTCTGCATTTACCAAAAAATGAAAAACGTGCTTCGATTACATAGTTTCTGAATAAGAACACCTGCCAATTTCATGCATTTGTAAACAAAAATCAATTTAAAATGTTTCAGAAATTAGTCTGTTTGGATTTGAGAACAGCCTTAAATAAATTTTCTCAATCAGAACAAGTTTATAAAAGCGTAAAAGTTCGAAGTTATTGATTTACCCTAATAAGGCGATTCGGAAATCTTTCAATTTCGCTGAAAACTTTTCATTCGTATATATTCGAATCAAAATAACACGAACCTACACTTTAGTCACGTGAGGAAAATCGCAAGCTAATGTTAAAACTATGGGAAAGTTCTTTTCAAATTTCTCGCTTGTATTTTAATATTTTTAAATAATTTTTTTCTTAGGATTGCTGAGGTTGATCTGTAACCTGGTTAGTGTTTACTCTTTCGATTTTTGTTGCAGATTTATGTATGAATTTCCAATAATTGATTCATTATTTTCATCACACGATTCATTATATGAATTTCACTAATCCCATTGATTCTGAGTGTTACATTCAGTGTGTTGGGGAATACTTTCATTGTCAACTAATTATTACATACTTAATCATTATTTCATAGTTTAAGTTGGTGTTATGGTAATGTTCCATTATGGTAATGTTCCATAATGTTCCATCCACTTTCGGAACATCAACCTTCAGCTATCCTAAGAAAAAAAAATGAAAAATATTAAAATGCTTTTAAGAAACTACACTAGTCACGCGAAAACACTCGCACGTAATGTTAAACCTATGGGAGCGTTCTTTTCGGAATTCTCGCTTGCATTTAAATATTTTTAAATAATATATTTTTTCATATCGTACCTGATCTCGATATCTAACGTTGTGCGTTTTAACTTTTTCGACTTTGGTTGCAGTTTTTTTATATGAGGACACTATCAATTTCAGAACCGTTTCCAACCAATTTCACAAAACTGAAAATGTCCGAATTATAAAAAAAATGTAACAAAACCCAAAAAAAGTACATATGCACAATTAGATATCGACCGCAAGTATCCCATGAAAAAAAATTTCATTCAAAAATTTCAAAGTATTAAAAACGCTCCCGCAGATTTAACATTAGCTTCCGAATGTCTTCGGGTGATTAGTGTAAACTCTTAAGACAATGTGATTCATATCACTGGACATTAAACGCCTCATGTGTAATGATACACATACCGTAAAATCTGTAAAAATTAAATCCGTCTATAACGGAATCCAGTTTTAAATTTTAAAATTACATGGTCTCAACAGAAAGAATACCGACAATTATACCAGCTAAGACGAAAATCTGTATAAAGTAGAATTTTTTCCTGTTCCTTTCTATTCCGTTTTGAAGGTTCTATTGAATCAATATTTGACAATGCTGATTACGTAGTTCAATATTACGTATTTTGTGATTACATATTTTAAATTTAAAACAAGTCGAGTCGGCTATTAAAATAGAAACCTGGTAAAATTCTCTTTGCAAATTTATTGGTGGGGGGGGGGGGGGGGGGGACAAAAAAGGCTAGTTTCGGCACTGGGAAGAAACATAATGATAGCCGAGAAAGGCAGAAAAATCATGACTTTATGACCAGTGAAGCTATCGAGGAATTTGAGCTACATTAAGCAAAATATATGTTTAGTAAGGATTTGTGCGGACTATGGATACGTTAATGTCCATGTTGATTTAGACCCTTTTCTTAGTAGAGGATTTCTAAATTCCTGGAGAGATATCGTGGTGCTCCGGAAAGAATTTTTTGCTTTCGGTCCGCCAACACAATAGAAAATACGAAATCTTCGCTGGGGAAAACTTTTTTTCCCAAGTCACCCACGAAATCTTTTCAGAATTAATTTTCCAGGAATCCAATTTACGTAAGACAGCTCCGTTTCAACAAAAGAAGGAGTAGCATAATCGTAGAAGTTTAATATAACACTAGCTACTGCTTCACTGCAAATTTGCAGCACACATTGGGAACACATTTGGAACAGTTTGATTAAAAAAAAGTGTACCAGTCGCGTTAATGTGTACTGAATGTGTTTCGAATATGCTCCGCTATAAAGATAGTGTTATGAAAGTGTACCGAAAGTGTTCTGTTCGGGATATCTGTTAAATCTAAACTTGAGAACACATTTGAGAACGGGTTGGGAGCACATTTGGGCACACTTGTGAAATCATCGCTTTCAAAAAGTGCGCGTTTAGAAAGTGTGCTGTACAAAAGAAGTGTAAAGTATTCTAAAAACTGTTCCAAAAAGTGCCCTTCAAAATGTTCTAAAAGAGGTGACAAAATAAGTGTTCTAAAAAGTGTTTTGAAAAGTGTATAAAGATTTGCAGTGTTGCTAGATGATATATCTGCTACAAAAGTTTATATTTAAATCTTGTGCTCGTGAAAATAAGACACGCTTTTAAAAAAAAATCTTCCACTTCCTTTCTTTTCCCCACCCACATTTTTTTTAGACGTATATACGTATAACCATGGCACAGCAATTACTCATAATATATATTCATATCTGTTCATAACAAATTTGAATGATTGACAAGATAATTTGATTTAGACCAAAGCTTCATTCTCGTGCCGCATTTGTTAATCTATTGATAGTTTCTTTTGATATAAACATCCTCCAGTAGCAGCGAATACTCGACTGATACTGAGTTGTGAATGATACGACTTGTCAATTTTTCCAAATAACCAAATTTTTATTAGATACATCAAATGGAGCGCATATGAATCACCGATAACCGGATAAAAGATAAAGCTCATTTCTAATAAGAGTATGAATAGAGCTTTTGTATCCACATTTAAGATAATTTTTTTTCTGCGAAATCAGTTCTATCCTGGAATTTAAAAGAGCCTTGCTCTTTCAATTAACCCCTTCTCATCACATTCAAACTTTATCAATTTCAAACAAGAGTTATCAATTCGTTAGTAATTTCCTGTTTAAAAAAGGTCCTATGGTGTAGACATGTTATTGAACAGAAGCTGATGATAAGATGAAGTAAATTTGGAAATATGGCATAGATACATTTATCGATTAAATAAGGGTTATGTAACTTTGATTTATGAATTAGTCATTAATTATACAAACTTAAAATTGCAGTTTGACGGCTGTTCTTAAATCCAAACTCATTAACTTTTTTCGCACATTCGTGAATTAATTCGTAAATGCATGAAATGAGTATCCTACATTTCTATGAAAAAAAAAAAAAAAAAAAGAAAAGAAAACGCTCGATCCTAGTTGCTGCTGCTGCTCACTCAAAGTCATTGAATCTTTTTATTATTTTTTTAATTAAATAGTGATTAAACAAATAAAAAATTTATTTTTCCTGTGGCATTTTAAAAGTATGATTTTGTTTCAATAAAAAGGTTATCTTTCATGATTAAAAAAAATCATAACAAGGTTGTTAGCAAATGTTTCTATTTTATTTTATTTTATTTTGGGCACTAATATGCTCAAAAATCAGAAAATATTAGAAAGTTTACAAGGGCGTAGGAAAGGAAGAAGCTCATTAGGCTCAATTCCTCTCCATTCAAATTAAGACAATTTTATGTCACATGACATGTCTCAAAAACAATACATTTTCTATCTTCAATATTGCTAATTCATCCCTGAAAAAAAATCTGTACATAAAGAAGCACTACAAATATTGATTATATTTCTATCTAACGTGTAAATCTGCAGATAGAGACTTCCACTCCTATTATTGTTTTGAACGGATTTTATTTGATACAAAGGAATCCAACCTATACTTTCCGGGTTACTGAATATAGGGGGGGGGGGGGGAATGGTTTTCACCCATGTTTGCTTATTTAAAAAATGGTTTTCACCTATACTCTGTATTTACAGAGTGTAGGTGAAAACCATTTTTTAAAATTGAAAACTTTAATAGATTTTTTGCATTTAATGTTTTTTTTTAGATTGCCCTCTAAGAACAGAGTATTTGCTTGTGTCTGTATGTGTTTGTTTGATGTGTTCTGATTGCTGCGGGCAGAGTTACAAGATTTGGCAGGAAGGTATACCTGTATGTCTGAAGTTATGCACTTGGAATCTAGTTTTTGGGTTTTTTTAATAATTAGACATTAATTAAAAACCCTATTGGTTGGTTGATTTATGACGGCCGATTATCTACTCTTAGGATATAGGCCCTAGGCGGGAGTGCCCTCCGTGGGGGTCTTTCTAAGGGATTCTAACCCGTATTTACGGCAACATTCGAAGAAAACCACGGAAAACTCCGAACGGTTAGGTCGACGAGCGCGACAAGGGTTTGAACCCAGCACCTACATAAATCAACATTTGAACGGAGGGTGGTTTGGGTGTCTGGGGGTCATGATCGGTGAAAATATACCAATTTTATTTGGAATTGCTTTTCTCCGAACGGCTGCAATAGGTAGCTTTTTGTAATGAAAGCTACCTAAAAGTAGTTCCCCCCCCTTTCCCCTTCTTTATTATCAATCTTTATTCGCATTATTAATTACATCATTGTCTATTAGCGTTTTATTTCTTTTTTCTACTAAGGGGATCTGCCCTCCCCCCCCCCCCCCCCACCTACGAGCTACGCTCGCCAACTCCCGTTCTGACACCGCAAACTCTAAAAACACGCTAATTTGATTAACTCTAAAATGATTTCGGAAGATTGAATTATAATTAAGCGACCAGTGGTGATCCGCTGTAATCGAGTTTCCATTCATTTTCCTTTCAATGAAGGCCGAATCAACTGCTGTCGAAAGAGCTAACAACTGTTTTCGTGATTGATTAAATAACATCAATTAAACATTTGAAAATCAACTTTTGTAAAATGGCTATAAGTAAACAATGTCTCCGCATCGGAGAATTTTACAATGATGTTATAAAAAGTTGGGTATTTATCCATTATCCCGTCGACCACAGTCCAAAAAAGAAAAAAAACTGTCGCCAAAATAAGGGGAAAATGTGCGTTACCGTGGTTTCAATTCAATTGACATCAGATGTGTTACACGTGTTTGTAATGTCATCGAGAGATTTTTCTTCGACATTTATCTGTATTTTTAATGATATTTTACCCATTTATTAGTTATTTCATTAATTAATAAAATAATAACGACCTTAAACGGCGCGCCATGATATTAAAAGAGTAAAAGCGTTGAGAAAATGTTGCTATGCATAGTTACGCACAACAGATCCATTTCAAGTGACGTCATAAACACTAATATTTTGTCGCAATAAATTAATATCTCGTGTAAATATATTTTTATATTGAAACTGTTTGTAAATATTGTTATTTGAGCATTTTAAATATGACGTAAGTTTCTCTATTTAATGCTTAGAACGCGTAATAATTTAATTATTTTCTTTTTAATATTCACGCGCAAGTATATTTTTTATTACGTAATTTTCTACAGTCACTGCTTTTAACACGTGATCATTTAATTATATTTTTAAAGTTTTATTTCTGTTTTTGATAGTCACGTGTAAATAATTTTTTTATTTGAAAGGGAATATTATTATGTGCGCTATTTTACAAATTGGAGACAATTCAAATAAATTCTGCGCTTCAGTTGAATATTTTTATCCATTAATGAGTGGGTTTTTAAGGTTTTAATTAATATCTTGCGTTAATAAAGACATTTTCAAACTTTTATGATTTTCAGCGTCACAGTAGGTATTCAGCTGTAAGTACACAAAATTTCAAGTCTGTAAGTTATACAGTTTCTGAGAACCGGCTCTGTGACGGACAGACAGAGAAGTGGACGAATAGGGTTTCGTGAGATGAACGAAACCCTAAAAATGTAAAAAAATCAAACGGTTAAGTTTTTACGAGGAAAATAATAGAAGTCCACATTTGTGTAATCTCATGTCTGAAGAGGTTATGTGCCACGTTTATGAACATAAGAAAATTCAAATATACAAAATAACAAGAGCTAGTGGAAATAAGAAATGCCAGAGGGTTGCAATGTAAAAAAATATATATATACAACTATCATTATAAGCTACTGTGTTTCTCTTTATTTCGAATTTACAAGTTTTACAACACATATATTTTTTTAATTCTAAATATAGTATAATATTTCTGGTTGTGGTAGCGAATTTTGTTTGTATTAATTGCAATTGTGTAATATATTGTATACATAAATGTTACAATACATTATAATTTTTTTTTATACTAACAATAGTATAACATTTTTGGTTGTGATAGAGAATTCTTCTTTTTTTAATTATTAAAATAAGTAGTACTTTTTTCATCGTTGTAGTTTATGTACATAACGGAAATTTAATTATGGGTTTAAATGTGCCGTGAGATTTAGAAAAAAAAAAAACTGATCTAAACAGTCATTTTTAATGAAAAACTTATTTTTTTAATATATATATGACATTATCTACCCTTATTTTGAAAAATATTTTCAAAGAGCTCGTCCCGTTTTTTTTCCCCAGTCAACATATTTGGATAAAAAGAAATTGAAGCACGTAGGACGATATCGAATCGAAGGAATATTATCAGTATATCATGAGTATTTTACTGGCTTCTTTTGATATCCGGCCAGACAAAATACATGAAAACAGAATGCCATTCAAGTACGGAGGCAGAGATTTTAAACAAAAATTTAAAATAAGCCTTTCCAGTTACCGAAAACCGTAATATTTTGAATGAAAAAAAAAAAAAAAAAAAAAAAAAAAAAAAAGAAAGAAAGAAAAAAGAAAAAAACGCATGTCCGGTGTCGGTACTTTCTCAGAAGTTTATTTCACAGATGATTTGTTTATAACAGCAATTGATATTTCAGACGTGATGATTTACAAGTTGAAGAAATAATGATAGCAGAAAGGCGGGAAATTTAGCTCGTGGATGAAGTTTTTTGTATTTGAAAATGAGAGATGGAAAACAGATTACTCCTTCTTCTGAAAAAAAAGTCATAAAAATAATAATCCATGCATATTTTTACAAAGCAACATCAAAATTGGATGAAAAAGCTGTAAACTTTTTAACCTGATATGAAAAGAGTTTAAAAATGGTAGTTTCATAGTTTTTATGGGTTTGGTTGACAAACAGTTTTCAGTTTTTCATGGGTTCTAATTTAAGCTTCTATATACTTCGTTTTGACCCTAACGCAACTTGAGACGTTAAGTAATGGTTTCTGAATAAGAATACCTGCCAATTTCATGCTTTTCCAAAACAAAAATGAATTTTAAAATGTATCAGAAAATAGCTTCTTTGGATAGTCACGCAAAAACACTCGCAAGCTAATGTTAAAGCCATGGGAGGGTTTTTTTCAAATTTCACGTTTGAATTTAAATATTTTTTAAACGATTTTTTTTTTTTTTTTTTTTTTTTTTTTTTTTTTTTTTGGCATAGGATAGTTGAGGTTGATTTCTAGTAGAGACATTTTTTTACCTTTTCCCTTTTGGTTGCAGATTTTTTTAATAAAGGTAGGGGAAGGTGGCCTAAAATGATCCTAACAGGCAAAACGATCCACATATGTTTTCTTCCAGACAGGTCGCACTATGTACAGGGTAACACATAAACTAGTTGTGATAAGAAAATAAGAAGAAATGGTGGTATTCAAGAGAACGCAGTATTACGTGTCTGAATAGAATTCTTTGAAAAATTGGTTTTTATAACATCTTTCATAAGGTAGGTACTAACTATCATATTTGTTTTGATACACAGTCTTTCATGTACAGAAATATGACTTAATTTACTTAATGGAGTATGTTTTTAGATGTGAATTACACTTATGTATTGTCATAATTACTTTTATATTCTTTATTTTGCCGATAAAAAAAACAAAAAAAAAACAATTTGCAATTAATTTTAAATGAAGGATCATTTTGCCCTTTGATGAGGGTAAAATGATCCTTTTTACACTTTTTAAAAAATCTATTTTTTTTTATTACAAAATTTGGATTTAAAATATTATTAAAATATGTTTATAATGCAAAATATAGTGTAAAACATACTAGCAAAGGCCCGATGTTTTATTTAAAAAGTTATGTTACTTTACACAAGTTTTTCCGTTAAGGGGATCATTTTAGGCCACCTTCCCCTACTACCAGTTTTGAAGGTGGTTCCGAAGTGAAAGTACCTTTATTAAAAATAATCTGCTACCAAAATCGAAAAAGTAAAACATAGCCCTATTAGAGATCGACATCAGATTCAGCTGTACTATGAAAAGAAAAAAAACCGCTTAAAAATATTTTGTTTAAACAACCAAACGAGAAATTAAAAAAAAAAAAAACTTCGCATAGGTTTAACATTAGCTTGCACGTTCCTTCGCAATCGCGAAATCCTACGTTAACCTATGGGAAAACTTAAAAACGCGATTCCTCATTACCTACTATAATTATCGAAATACAGTTTTCACCATCAGAAAGTAGACGTCAGATGCCAACGAGGTGCGTTTTAAATAATTGTCTACTTAAATTTTAAATAGTTTTAAGAAGAATATAAAATCTCATCAAGTGGAAATTTCAAAGTTTATAGGAAATTTTTTAATACTTAAAATTTAAGGAGGCGCCTCGTCGTCTGACATCTACTTTCTGATGGTAAAAACCATATTTCGATAATTATATTGATAATTACGATATCCCATAGATTATGGGATTTAGCGGTCAGCGAGTTTCAGTGAAGTGGCCCCATTTACAGTCATTTTTCTTCTAAACATCTCTAGAGAAAAATAAGACAGCCAACTTTGAAAACTTGTTCTGGATGACCAAGTTGCCGCAGAAAGGTGCAAAAGGTATCATACGACTGAAATATATGTCTTGTATAATTATTTATGAATAATGTAATCTTGGGAATGGCTGTCTCCGTATGGAATTACAAACAAACTGTAGAATTTTTAATAGCAACACCCAACATTGAAAAACAAATTTTGATAAGGTAAGATATTTTGTAGTTTCAGATACTACAGATTTTAGAGTGTTACACTATGATGAATGAGGATTAAAGATAAATGAATAAAACTGAAAACTTTGTAACGAGTCTGAAAGCTGATATTTTATTCGATGATATAAATATAAAAACTGCTGAGGAATTCAAATACCTTGGATCTATCATTCATTAAGATGAATTCTGCCAAAGAGTTCTAGTAAGGAGACTAGGTGCCGGTAGAAAAGCAATTTTTATGTTGAATTCCGTTCTGTGAGTAGTAATATTCTCCCTAAAACTAAACGATTAATTTATAGTGCAGTCGTGCAAAGCATTTTACTGTATGGTTCGGAGACATAAATCTCTCCTTAAAACAAGTGCGATCGAAGATCGCACAAAGAGTTTCGCTTAATATTCCTTTCAAAAAACACTTTATCCTTTCTTTTATAAATCCAAATAAATTTAATTTTCCAAAAAAAAGTCATGTTTTTTATAAAGTAAAAATTTGCCGGTCTATTTTTCTCGTTTTTTCGAATATCTGAAACGGTCCGATAGCGGTCGAAGCCCACTATTATACTCTTTCATAATAATATCTGCCATGTGGACTAAATGCGATATTAAAAAAATCAATTTCAAAATTAAACATGTTGTATAGAGACCTTCAAAATGTTAAAATATGCCAATATTTTCATAATCGGGTTTTTATCATGTGATTCAATACGTTCCTCAATGCAAATGGGTTATCTTTCGTAATCAGGCTGCACGCGATACAGAAAGATAAAAAAAAATCATGCTTGAGAATTATTTTAAAAACCATTAAAAATCAACAAATTGTAACACACTTTTCAACAGGGTTCGTTGATATATATCAATGGATATATATCATGATATCTATCATGATATATATCCGATATTTATTTTCAAAATATCAAGATTTTTGATATTTTCGATATTTTCATATTATTTTATATTTATTTTCAAAATATCAAGATGTTTGTTATTTTCAATATTTGATATTTATTTTCAGAATATCACTGTGCAAGATATTTTTGATATTTGAAGTCAAAACAAGTGTAAATGAAATTTTCAACTGATATTGATTGCGTCATTCTGTAGATAAAGAACATTTGTCTCTGGCAGTTACTTTTCTAGCTAAATAAGAAAAAAATCTTATCCAAGCTTTGCTTGAACTTTTTATTTTAAAATGTAGATTACATGGGATTAATAATTATGTGGGACTGACTAATTCAGGACAGATATAGAAAGATAAATTAGTCTAATTTAGATAATGAGTTCTATACAGCTTCATTAGAAAAGAATTAATTTCTGGTTTTGGTGGTGTTGAGCTTAAATTGTACAACATGTTAGGGAATAAAAAAATAAATAAGCTTACATTTATGTTTAAATTTTTCAATTAGAAAGAACTATTTTGTATTTAATTTTTTGTTTTATAAATTTCTGATTTCTTGATAGTTGATATTGAATCTTATAGTTGTTAAGTGTATAAAGAAAATTGTTTCTGTTTTGTTGATTAGTTAATCTTCAATTTTGTTCAAAGTGAAAAATAAAAGATGAAAAGAAAAAAAAAACATTTTTAGTATTGTTTATGGTTTCATGTTAAATGCAAAAATCCCCCCCCCCCTTCCCACTAGACGGTGTGAAAATTGAAATTGTGCGATGCTTAGGCGCTAAAAAAATTGCAGTAAAGGCAAAATATATTTCGCAGGTCGTTTCCACCGTCAATATGACGTCAGCGTTACTCAGAGACTTGTTTTTGCTTTATAATACAGATTTGAAAATCTCAACTCGTAGATTGTCCGAGGAGACTAACTAATAATTAGTTAGTAGTTAACTCTTGCGAATTGTAACACAAAATGCGATTACATGTGTGTACTCCAGATTTTTTTTATTTTCTGTGAAAACATTTTATTTTATCATGCGGAGGGGTGGGGGGGGGGGGGGACTCCCTTAGTCTCAATATAAGTTCATAATCTTAACTCTCTAGAATTCAATATCTTAAATCCTCTATTTAAAATGATTAAAATCTTGATTTTACGATAATGGCGTTAATAATTAGGTTGGACAACTAATTATTCTCATAAATAAATATTTTATTATTATTGATTATCGCAACTGTCTAATTTGTTTGAAAAGGATTACTTAAGGCAATCCCATAACTTTTGAATTGCTACGTCACCAACAGATATTTTTGTCTGTATTATTGCACCTAGAACAAATACTTTTACTGGCTATTTTTAGCACACAAATGTTAAAGAAAAAACACTTTTAAGGATGTTCTCAATTTTTGTGCTAATTGTCTCAATAACATAGTGACTTATTTAATTTCCTGATCTCCCCATGATCCCTCTCATTTCCCTCATCTACAGAACATCCGTAGAATCCATTGCTTGAAAAAGATTCTTGAAAAGAACTTGCTCGATCATAATTTGCTTATGAGGTATTTTTGACAAATTTTCAGCATTAGTATCCGTATCATTTTCTATAGAAATATTTTAATTCTAATTTTTATTTACATATTAATTAAATTTTCGAATTATAATATATATTTTTTTAATTTATTGGATTAAAAATATTAAATAATATTTTGATTAAAGACATTATTTTAAAATTTGATTCATTTTATTATTCGATAATCTAATTAAACTATTAAATTATAAATTAATAATTATAATAAATTCAAAAATATTAAATTATCTTTTATTAAAGATATTTTTAATTTTCTTTGGTCTTATACACATTATTTTAAAATAAATCTGGAAATTAGAATAAACGGAGAAAAAATAAAGCTACCATATAAGCGTCCTATATTTTTTATATATTCGCGACCACTATTTTCAAATTATATTCTATTTGGAAGCTCCCTATTGCACGTGTTAAATGAACCTACCACGAAGATAATGTAGTTTGGAAATGGTGGTAGCAAATATATATAAAAATATATAAGACATTTCGATTCCTGTACAAGTAATATTAAAATTTGATTTATGGCTTAAATTAGAATAGTTATTCATTAGTCATCTATCTACGTAAAGCATTATATGAAGATGAAATATTTTTTAAAACGTAACCCTTTCCGGACTGATTTTTTTTTTTTTTTTTTTTTTTTTTTTTGGGGGGGGGGGGGGATTACTTTTAGATTTAAAAAAAAAAAAATAGCTATTCAAATCACACAAATGCTCAGGTTTGACGAAATTTAACGAATATGTCATTTAATGAAAGTTATTTAGAGTTCTATTACTATGGCAAGAGGCTAAGGAAGAATTTTTAAAGGCGTTTGGAAAATGTTAAATTACAACAATATTAAATAGACTTAATAAAGTTCCAGTGTTTTATATATTTTTTTTTATCATAACTTATTTGTTCGGAAAAGTAGCATATATTTTAAATGTAAAGAATGAAACGCATCTTTAAAATAAAGAATCACTAATGCTGCAAACGTTTTATTTTTGTTTCATTACTAAATGCTGAAACATAAATGAAGTGATAATAAAGTATGTATATACTATCATTACTAAATGCAGATAACAACAAAAATAAATGTTAAGACAAAAAAAATCAATTTAAATTTATTGGTACTTTTAAGTCCCGTAGTCCTGAAAGGGTTGATAAGGGTTTCAAGATGTAATATGTCCATAATCTGCTTTATTTCCGACATTTGTTGAGAATACAGTATTTATTGATTAGTAATGTTTATCACCGTTTAATGTAATGAAATATTTAGCGATATGAACATAGCATGAGCAGGTAATTTAGGATAACATGCACTAGAAAAGATCATTCGCTCACAAACGCATAATCACAAATTACGAAATTTGGGATAGCTGAAAAGTGAATACAGATGAAATTCTTTATCAGGTCGCAAATTTGTGATTTCCTGTTTCAATTATTTTGAATAAAAAATATGCAACTTATGAGGATTACTCAAAAGGGAAAATGCTGTACAAAATGTCGAAATTTGGGATTATTGAAAAGTGAATACAAATAAAATACTTTGTCAGATCGCAAAGTTGTGAGTTAAGTTTCAATTAATTTTGAGTAAATTGATTATTTTGAATAAAAATATGCAACTTATGAGGATTACTCAAAAAGGAAAATGCTGTACAAAATGTCGAAATTTTGGATTATTGAAAAGTGAATACAAATGAAATAATTTGTCAGATCGCAAAGTTGTGAGTTAAGTTTCCATTATTTTCAGTAAAATGATTATTTTGAATAAAAAAATATGCAACTTATGATGATTATTCAAAAGATAATATGCTGTACACTATTTCAACAAAATGTCGAAATTTCGGAGATGCAGAAGCATTTTTTTAGAAAATTTAAGAGGTATAGATGTGTACAAAAAAGAAAAGGCTTTCAGTATATCTTAGTGATAGTTACAAAATAGATCTAGAAGAAATAAAATATAATAAAACACATACACTAAAATATTTGCTAGTAAAATTAAGAAACCCTTTCCCTGTGATGTAAGTGGAAAGTTCGGTTTAAGAAGGAATTATCTATGCAGCACTGTATTACAAGAGAACGATTAGTTTGGGGGCCCTGGGCACAGATGCGTATGGGGGCCCCCTTGCACCGATGCCTACAGAGGTCTTGAGTTAAAAAAATACAATATTGAATGCAGTACTTATTAAGATAACCACTACTGACTTTGACAGTTTCTTTAAAATATCAATTAAAAAAATTAAATTTGATAATCATTAATTTACTTTCAAATAATTATTTCATAATTATGAAATTTTAATTGAATTTTATAATAAACTGTGTAGTGCTGATTATCTTTCTCTATGCAAGTCCATAAATCTGGAATGATAAAGTATGCAACAACTAATAATAAATATACTGCAGTACCAAGCTGTAATTATTTAAAATATTAGCATATCCTATTAATCAAATAACTTTTTCTTTCAAATACAAACTTTCACGGGGAAAAAAAAAAACTAAATTTATACAAGTAACTAGCAGAACGACGTGGCTTTGTCCATGTTAACCATGAGGTCCTTACAGGCAAGATAAATAAAAATTAAATAATATGGCGATCCCAAAAACGGAGTTCTGTACATTTCTGCACATAAATTGCTGAAAGACAATCAAGAAAAAATTAAGTTACTTTGACAAATCATAGATAATCTTTGACAAACAGATTTTTCCATGTAAATTTTCTTTCTTAACTGTTAAAACTGTTTTGGCCAATTATTGAAAAATCTTCAGTAGCATTTGGGGGCCCCTGAAAATTGGAGGCCTTGGGCTTGTGCCCCTAATGCCCTGCCATAAGTCAGGCACTGTGTATTACACTGACAATCATAGAGAGGCAAAAAAATGCTTACAAATATTTTCACCAGTCCTATAAGATCTATTTATCAAATTATACGCCAAAAAATATTTTGTAATTAAATAATGAAATCCCCCCCCCCCCTTTTTTTTTGTGTGTGCGTGTTAATAAAAAAAGCCAGTTTGAGAGGAAATCAACTCTGCAACATATTACATTAAAAATTACAAAAACCACAAAAAATAAAAAATAAAAAAAAAAGAAAAGGAAAAAAACCCGCTTACAAATAGATTGTCACCAGTCCGAAAAGAACTTTGTCAGCTTTTTAAATAATAATATCCGCAAATGATTATGAAGAGATATGGATTCCTAGATCTGAAGTTCCTTTTGACCAGGCCACTTGTCAAAAGCAGCCTTGACTTCTCCAGAAGTCACAATGCATACTCGTGAGCGTGTCGAGCACTTCGAGTAATGACCCCTACACTTCTCCCCCAACGGAAAAGGATGGAAAAATTATGAACATCCCCAAACGCAATGAGCCGTTAAAACTAGAGCTATAGAAAATTATATAGGTTGGAAAATTTACAATAAACTTTTTGCTTAACGTTTTGTTGGGTTGATTATAAAACACCTACAGAGATTAAAGGGCGATTTTATTGAAATATTACTACAAATCGCGCAGATCAGTTGTTCACACTGTGTGTCATCAGTTACAGGTGATAAGAAAGGTTCCTTTCTTCCCTTCCTATTTAAATTAAAACTAAAAAATCAACCCCAGGAATAAACTAAATTTTCATCAGGAAACAGTTGCTCCACTACGGGGTATTTCCATGCATGACTTACATTACATCAGACATTTTCCAGACATTTCAGAGTGGATTAAAAAAAATACTTTTACACATAAAAATCTTTTTTATACCAGTATCTTTCTAGATATGAATATAATTTTTAGCATCTGAAAAAATCTTCTCATGTAGTTTATTTTTATAATTATTATTATGAATATAATTGTGGAAATGTGATTTACGCTGTCAGAATGGAATTCATTTTCTTTTAATTTTTTTTTAAACTTAAATTTCTCCTGATTTCTTTGTCATTGAAAAAAAATTGCCGGTTCAAAATATTGCCGAAGGGTTTTAAATTACAAAAAAGAAAATTACAAAAGAGTCCATGAATTATCAACTTTTTAACACTTTCCAACCTAGTTGAAAAGTGTTTATGACTTCGGTTTGTCTGGCCGTCTGCCGTCTGGCCGTCTGCCGTCTGGCATCTGCCGTCTGGCCGTCTGTCCGTGCTCTAACTTCCGTAAATAGACTCGGATTGCTCTGCAATTTTTATATGTTATTGTCGTTATCTATAGCATGTTCCCTATTTCAACGGAAGTGTGTAGCACTTATAGTTTTTTTACAGGGACACTCAAAAGAATTCCGTTACATTGCGGTCTATGGGGAAAAATCATTTGCGGTTTATTTAAATAATGTTTCACTATTTTAAACGCATTGAACTTTATATATATCACTAAGGTGCATTAGAAGAAGTTTAACATGAAATAGGGTGCGCATAGCACTTATAGTTACTTTACAGGGATAGTCAAAATAATTCCATTACATTACGTCTATGGAGAAAAATCGTCTGCGGTTTATTTAAATAATGTTTCACTATTTTAAACGCATTGAAATTTATAAATATCACTAAGGTGCATTACAAGAGGCTTACTACAGAATGTTGTGTGTATAGCAGTCATCGTTCATTTACAGGGACACACAAAAGAATTTCTACTGTCTGTTAACAATAATTGTGTCGTCTAGTTGCAAAACCGGCCAACTCCTCAAAATTTGAAAATGTGTTTTTTCAGCTTTTTAAGTTCTAAGTAAACGTTTCTACCACTTGGAAACAATAAACAAGCCTAAGCCGGTCAAATCCCTGTGTTATATGCGCTTGAAAATCACAATGTGCTGCAAAACCGGCTAAATCCATGAACTGGTGAGGTTCAAAAGCGGTCATCTCCATATCCGCTAGATAACGCTTTTGCTTCTTCCCACAATAACCTCTCTCTTGTTGATTTGATTAACGTTATAGTGTTTTCTCTCGCTTGTTACTGCTCCACCTTGATGCATACAAAGTTTCTAATAATTTAGTTTCGTGTTTTCTCCGACTATGGAAAGGTTTGTGGAAGAAGTATATCCTAATCAATCAAGGAATTGGAAAATTTACCCTACGACGTGGAAAAGGAACAAAGCCAAAGTTCAAAGGTAATGTACACCTTCTGATAACCAGGGGCGGATTAACATGTTTTTATGCTCTAGGCCAAAATACTTTTCTGCGCCCTGCCCCTTCTCTTTCATAAAACTGTAAGTGAATTTTCTCTGATAAATTTAAGAATTTTTTATTCAATTTAATTTCTTAATAAAATATTCTTCCATTTCATTTTTTTTAATAAATTTTAGTATTTTGAGGATTGTAGATGGGGAATGAACGGGCTTTTGTTACAGTTAAAATCTGAGAGAATACATTTGTAATTACATTTTCATAATTTCTGGCATTATTTTTTTCAAGTACTGCCCTACTGGTAATCTAAGGAATCCAAGCTGTAGGCACTCTACAAAAGCTTACAAATGCTCCTCAATGCCTCCTCAAACATTTCTGTGTATTTGCTACCTCTAAAAACTCAATGTCACATTAAATTTAGCAAAAATTAATTTCTGGTTCATTGCAAAACCGACCAACTCCAAAGTGAGTGGCAAAGGTGGCCAAATCCAAAACAAAGACTTAAATAACACCCTCATTTCATGTGCCCCTGCCACCTTATTTTGTGTTTTCAAATATACTGTCCTAATGACTATAAAACTAAAGAGTTTTGGTTCCAATCTTATTTTGGCTAAGTGTGGCAAAAAATCAGCTTTTCCCCAAAATTTTATGTTTTGGAGATGGCCGGTTTTGCAACTAGACGACACAATTCCAGGAAGTGCGTTTTAAGTTACTGAACGCGATTTTAATTTTAACTCGCTTTTTGTCTATTACGTGGTGTGTATAAATTCTGTAGATCCTATACAGGGAAGCACAAACGTTCGCGGACACATTTCCGTTTATTGGCAAACTCCAGACGGAGAATTTTAAACTGTGCTACGCGTTTCCTCACTGAACTAAAATTTAGCATCCTATGTAGTATATATACAAATTTATAGATCCTATACAGGGTTGAATAAAAGTATTTGGATATTTTTCTGAATATTGTATATGCTGGAAATTCCTGAAATTATGTTTTTAAATATATTCTGCGTTTTCCAAATTGTTTACTTAGATGTTATCTTTTAGCTTATTAAACGGTATGATTTGTAAAATTATTTTGGAAGCGTTGGAAAGTGTTACATAATCTATGCTTGACGCATGATTTTTCGTTCCTGTTTTTAATGAAATTTGTCTGACTTGCAACTACAATTCAATTGTGACTGACACTACACGATGATTATTTACGAATTACTGGAATATTAACAATTATGTAGTTAGATTATATAGTTACAAAAAAAAAAAAAAAAAAAAAAAAAAAAAAAAAAAACATTTGAAAATTTAGCAAAATCTTCAGTCAAAATTTTAAATCCTGTCAGTTTTAGCTTGTTCATGTCAATGCCAATGTCTGAAAATCGTTTTCAATGACCAAATAAAACTTCCCTTCTTTGGGTTCCGTACATAAAAATTAAAAACGGAATCATCATAAGATCACTTCTGTGTCTGTCTGTCCGTCTGTCAGAGCCCTTTTTCTCGTAAACTATGGAACGTGGAAAGTTCAAACTTGGGAAAGTTATGAAGTCTTTTTAACAACATATTTTCCGATTATTAGCCATTCACAAATATGTTTAGGAAAAATTTAGGGGGCTAATTAAGTTACTTGGAAAAAAAAGTTTTCTTTTGTAAATCGTGTGGGGTATCGTGTGAAAGAACTCAATTTAATATCGAACTAAAAGATATACTTGTTTTAATTTTCGGTATTATATATTCAGAGATAGCGTCGAAAATGCACAGCAAAAAAATGCTCTTCTTCAATATTTCCGAATCTACTGAAACTAAAATTATGAAAAAAATAAGGATAGTAGGACTTTAATTAAACCTTGCAAGAAAACTATAGCAATTTTCCTAGGTATTATAGTTTTTGAGAAAAACGCATTTTTCCGTTACACGCAAACTATACTTTTCGGGTGGTCAGCGGGGGAGTTGACGGGCGCTAGAAGTATCTAACGACGTAGAATCATCCAAGGATAGTTGATCTAATGATTTTTTTAAAAACAACTGTCGGTAATTAGCCGATATATTAATTAAATTACTTAAAAAATTATTTTATATATATCGGGCAGGATATCGTTCGAAAGAGCTCGTAACATCGAACTCAAAAATATATTTGTTTTAATTTTAGGTGTTATATTTTCATAGATATCCTCGAAAGTATACTGGAAAAATATGTCCCTCTTCTTCCTATTTTCGAATCTACTGAAACTAAAATTATGAAAAAATTAGGGGTAGTAGGAGTTTAGTAATTAATAAATTGTAATTAATAAATGTAATGTACGGAACCCTTTGTGCGTGAGTTATACTCGCACTTGATCGATTTATTTGTTTTGTTGAAACTTCACTTTAGTTGATAGTTTATTTTGTCTGATTCACATTTCATTTTCCTGGAAATGGTTCTAATATCCAATTGTGATTCTAATATCCAGTTGCGAACATTTAATTCGTATGTTTCCCTTGCTGGCTGATCTGCGTTGCACTGTGTTTTAACTTCACCTGTTTGCATATTTATATTTTGGTGAATAAAATTGTTTTGGTTTTAAAGATACAACTGCTGCGTTCAATTTATAATCTTTATTTTTTATGAAACAATGAAATTTCCTTGTATTAGGAAATAGAAAAGATTTCATTGTTTCTTGGGGGAATGTGTCTTCTGTTTTTAATAATATTATAGCTTCCTTTGTCTGGTATCTCCCATTTTCTCTTTTCTTTGCTCTTAATGCGTCTTTTTTCCTAAAGTCATTTTATTTATTTTCTAAATTTTCCAGTTTTGTCTTCTGATTTTCGGATTCATTTTCTTTGAAATTTTCACAAAATCGATATCCCGGTTTCAGAAAATTGATTAATATACTATAAAAACTAAGAAACGTTTTCGAATATCAGTGGCAACAAAAGGAACTGTGAGAACTATAAATTTTTAAATAAGCATTCTCAGCTGGGTAACTTAATTTATACATGCAACAGTAACAAAAAAACATTAATTTTAATTTTAATGTAATTGCTGTTAATTTATCATGTTTGTTTGTAAAACATGCTTGTTGAACATGAAAATGTTTACTTGAGAATTGATAGCATCCTAAAAATCGATATCCCGGTTTCAGAAAATTTATTAATACACTATAAAAACTAAGAAAAACGTTTTCGAATATCAGTGGCAACAAAAGGAACTGTGAAAACTATAAATTTTTAATTAGACATTTTCAGCTGGGTAACTTAATTTATACATGCAATAGTAACAAAATAACATTAATTTTAATTTTAATGTAATTGCTATCGCGTAAAAACGATAATTTACCATGTTTGTTTGTAAAACATGTTTGTTGAACATGAAAATGTTTACTTGAGAATTGATAGCATCCTAAAAATCGATATCCCGGTTTCAGAAAATTGATTAATACATTATAAAAACTACTTGGAAACGTTTTCGAATATTAGTGGCAACAAAAGGAACTTTGTTTTTATAAACGATTCTTTAAATCCGGACAATATATTGTTTTCTGATGTTTTTAAAGATAGAGAAAGCTTTTCGGAATCGTTGGTAACTCGGAAGAGGTTATTTTATATTTTTGTTCGTGGTTATTTTCGTAAATTAAGAAATATTTGTCTCTTTTAACAGTGTTGGAAAACGATAATTCGGGTCACTTGGCCTTCAAAGGCTTCCCAAGAAACATCCCTCTTTCATCAATATGGCGCCGATGCTTTGTAAAATCCATCCATTTTTCCACGGTACACTTGTACGTCAAGACACAGCGGTTGAGGAACATTGGGCTAATGTACAAATAAATATTTTTTTTTATTATTGATTTATTTCAAGCGAGTGAATTCTTTTTTAGAGTAAATATTTTGTCCTTTAAACAAACTGATGTAAGAAAGGACATCTGTAGGTGTGGAATAATATGTCTCCTTGAATTAAATATATGGCGAGTAATTACGGGTTTAGTGTCATTTAGACTGCATGCAGCGGCATAAAAGTTTGAGATTCAGAGGGTGTAAATGTTAGAATCGCGTGTACGCTCGTTATTTCCCAGTCTTTCAATAGTATGGCGAGTCAATAGGTTTTATCTTAAGAAAATGAAATGTAATTTTCAGGAGAAAAATATAGGGAAGATGCATTATCTAATCTTTTTAAACCCTGCAAAGTTTGACTGAAGTTAAATGGAATTGCAATCGTTTTATAGAAGGTGACACGTACCTCAGTACTTTTTTATGTAATTTTATTTTTATTTATTTGTTTATTTGGTTCTGGTAATGGAGAAGGATTAAAAACAGTATTCTAATACATTAATCCATAAAATTAAAACCTCTAGATAGGAAAATCCAGTGTTTCACATAGGCTGTGTTGCAGTCTTTTTTACAAGTTATTCATTATGACAGTAGTTACTCCCTACGCAGCCTAAGGGATTGAGAGCTTATTACCTTTTCGTAATAGAATCTTCATCTTATTTAATCGCAGAATTTTTGTCATTAAATAAGCCGAATATTACTTTTCACAAATTGTTTAAGAATACTTTTCGCAAATAATAGGGAGTACCACTGCATTATGGTATACAAACCCTCTTGTTTGCAACTAAATTTTCATTTTCGAACCTAATAATTATAAAATCCATCAAAACTTTTTGTATTGTAAATTTATTTTTTACGATTGTGAATTCGACGTTCCACACCTTGAAACATGAGTCAAGTATGAGAGCATTCGTACTCTTATGTTAATCGAACGTAATGCAATAGTCTCAGAGTTAAAAGCAGCGTTAATTTATAAAACTATAATCCATAAATAAGCCATCAGTAAATGACAATATCTTAAATTGATTTAGGTATTCAAATAAAAATATATTATAGATACAAAGACTATATTCGGTAGAAAAATATAAGACCATCTACACAATTGTTTTGTGTGTGTTGAACTAAAAATTATATAAAAATTATACAAAAAGGTTCAAACGCTTGTCAAATAATAGCAATCTGCAGACAATAACATATCCTATCTTAAATTGCTTTTGACGGGAAGAAAAAAGCATGTAAATATTCAAAAGGAGATATATGGGTAAGGAATTTGATGGGAAGAAAAAAGCATGTAAATATTCAAAAGGAGATATATGGGAAAGGAATTGTTGGGAAGTTTTCAGTAGTACAAATTACATTGGTTTTAAATACCAGTTTATTATCATCAATTCCCATCGTATTTGATGTTAGTTTTTCGAACAATGAATGGAATAGATATTTTAAAAACTATGCCATCCCAAAATATGCTGTCTTATTATTTGTATAATATTCATGGACTTAACAATATTTGAACAAACATTTGACGTAATAATATATTTTATAGCTTCTTGAATGTCATGCTAAATACTCCCAGAGTTAAAATAAGCGTTAATTTATATAACTGTAATTCATAAATAAGTAAATGTGTAATTCATAAGTATAATTCATAAATAAGTAAATGACAATATATTAAATTAATTTATGTATTTAAATAAAGAATATTGTAGATACAAAGACTATATTCAGTAGGAAAATGTAATAAGACCATCTACACAATTGTTTCGTTGAATTAAAAATTATATAAAAACTAGGGGGCCTACCCCCTGCGAGCTACGCTCGCCAACCCCCGCTCAGACTTCGAAGCCTCTAAAAACATGACAGCGTGCTTTGTTTTAAAAATATTGGTAAATCTGTAATTGGGTTGCCATGCTTTTAAAGTTTTAATGGGGCATTTTTTGATTACCATGGCCTCATACACAGCTGTTTCGACAACTGACGACTGTTTTGGGGATTCATAAGTAAAATCAATTACAACTTGAAAACCAGCTTGTATAAAATGGTTAGGTTTAAATTGTGGCTACCTCTCGGACTTTTATAACAACAATCTGTATTCTATTCTTCCTTTGCGTTTAAGGATGAGAAAAATTCCATCTGCTTGTGAATAACATTAAGAACCACGGTATTGAAAAGTACTGTTATAGACATTTTTAGTAACAGGTTTTAATTTTCTCTCTATTTTAGTGCACCATCATGCATATTTTCATGTTATTTTAAATATGTAAATTATTTATTTTAATTAATATGTATATACGAATTTTCTAATAATTATTTATCATACAAAATTAATTAAATATTTTGTGCATGCATACCCGCATTTATTCGGCATTAATTGATGACATATTTAAACAAATTTGCTATCCGCGATAATTTTACACCTTGTTATGTCACTTGAATATTGACCATAAGAAAATCGGGTACTTTTCCAGTATAGGATCCTTTGCTTTTAGGTTTGGCGTAATTTGAGCTTCGAAAAGGGATAGATTCGTTAATATACATAGATTTGTTGCCAAAAGTTATGAAAACAAACCCAATGAGCTTTTGGTGCTTTTCTACTATAGGGGTCTTGACGCTTTTTTAAAAAGCTTGGCGCAATTTGGACATCAGAAAGTGAGATTTGGTGCCGAATGACATAAACAGCCATGGAAACAAATTCGACGATTTTTTTGTTTATATGCGTATTTTAATTATACGTATATTATTATTGTTTTTTCTATACAAATTACTTCTGATTATATATAAAATAGGATAAATGACATTTTACGCTAAACAAATTGTATAAACATTTTTTTGCTCCTTTCTTTTGCGTTTACATAAATGACGTCATTTGGACGAATTTATTCAAAATATTTTCAGTTTATAAATTAAACTAAATGCTGACAGACGATTGAATCCTAACGATAGAAATGTGATTTTTTTTTTTCAAATTTTCCTGAAAAACATAATTTAATCACAATCTTGTCTTCATTATCGATTGAAATAAAAGATAAATTCAATTTCAATTTGAAAATGACGAATAAAAAGAAATCAATAATCCCTATCGGGATCCTTTTCAATTTTTTCCCCTTTTTTGTCACAAAAAAACTGAGTAATTAGTTGCCATCATTACAGAAATGTCATTAAAATTAGAAAAAAATTAATATCTCGAAAACTAATTCCAATTTCAAAATTCTATTACCAGTTTTGACATCCGCGGATTTTTATGGACAATTGGTATTAATTTCACCATCAAGCGTTTAATATTTTATTAAAAATAGCCCTGAAACATAATCAGTCGTTTAATCAGTCGTTTCATAAAATCGTTTCATAAATTCGTTTCATAAAATCGTTTCACAAATTCGTTTCATTAGGATTTTATATATATAGGGTAGATTATACAAAAAGGTTCAGACGCTTGTCAAATAATAGCAATCTGCAGACAATAACATATCCTATCCTAAATTGCAGTTTTACATTATAGAAACATATTTGAAAAAAAAAAAAGCAATTCACAAACCATTTTTAAGTGCTTTCCTTCATTTTCAATACCTAACTAAACTCTTCTTATAATGATCCTGAATATTTTGGAATTTTTTGCCACTAATATTATTGTAAGCATCGATTATCTTTTCCTTAAGGTAAACAGCAAATGTATTATTTTTCGTATTTCCCTTTTGCAATATTTCACAGATTACACAGATCACAATATACAGTCCCCATTCACAATGATCAATTTTTCATTAAACATAACTCATTCAGTCTTAAAGATTTAAAGACAGATGTGTCGTTTTTTGTAATGATATTTTATAGCAAAAGGAGAAGTTATGTAATTGACCAATTTTGTCTAGAGGGGCTATATAAAAAATTTAAAAGTGACAGGACTATTAAAATAAATTTAAACTTAATAGTAAGACTATTTCATTAATATAATCTTATTTCCTGCCCCTTTTTAGCACTTTCCAACCTAGTTGAAAAGTGCTTATGACTTCGGTTTGTCTGGCCGTCTGCCGTCTGGCCGTCTGCCGTCTGTCCGTGCTCTAACTCCCGTAAATATGCTCGGATTGCTCTGCAATTTTTATATGTTATTGTCGTTATCTATAGCATGTTCCCTATTTCAACGGAAGTGTGTAGCACTTATAGTTTTTTTACAGGGACACTCAAAAGAATTCCGTTACATTGCGGTCTATGGGGAAAAATCATTTGTGGTTTATTTAAATAATGTTTCACTATTTTAAACGCATTGAAATTTATATATATCACTAAGGTGCATTAGAAGAAGCTTAATATGGAACAGGGTGTGCATAGCACTTATAGTTACTTTACAGGGACAGTAAAAATAATTCCGTTACATTACGTCTATGGAGAAAAATCCTCTGCGGTTTATTTAAATAATGTTTCACTATTTTAAACGCATTGAAATTTATATAGATCACTAAGGTGCATTACAAGAGACTTACTACGGAATATTGTGTGTATAGCAGTCATCGTTCATTTACAGGGACACGCAAAAGAATTATCTACTGTCTGTTAACAATAATTCCTGGAAGTGCGTTTTAAGTTACTGAACGCGATTTTAATGTTAACTTGCTTTTTGTCTATTACGTGATGTGTATAAATTCTGTAGATCCTATACAGGGCAGCACAAAAGTTCGCGAACACATTTCTGTTTATTGACAAACTCCAGACGGATAATTTTAAACTGTGCTACGCGTTTCCTAACTGAACTAAAATTTAGCATCCTATGTAGTATATATACAAATCTATAGATCCTATACAGGGCTGAATAAAAGTATTCGGATTACTTAGATGTTATCTTTTAGCTTATTAAAGAGTATGACTCGTAAAATTATTTTGGAAGCGTTGGAAAGTGTTACATAATCTATGCTTGACGCATGATTTTTCGTTCTTGTTTAAAAGACGTTTGCGATTTACACTGTTAACAAATCTCCAACAGGTAAGAAATTAATGCGCGTTTCTATCTTTTTCACACACCCTATATAGGTATTCTCTTTTATTTTTAGGGTCTGAGAATTAAAAAAATATTCAATTTCCTTAACTTATTTCTTCAGAACAGAAGGAAATATTCGGAATATAAAATTGTAACTTTTAATGAAATTCTGCTTATTAGAAGCGAGATTGAAATGATTTTAATAATGTAAACAAATTTGTCATGTTCCTTTGTCCCACCATTAAACTTTAATTTTTGAAAACATGAACTTTAACACTTAAATATACTTTTCTAAAAAGATCATGCTTTATTTAAATCTGAAATTTAGTATGATGTTTTAATATCACAACAATTTTACACGGAATTTAAAAGTTTATGAGTTAATTTTTAAGTATTTTTTATACTATAGCATTTCTATTAATACAAAAGTTTATTGATAAGAATTTTATTACACTAAATTTCGCATTAGAGCGTTTAACATTTTAATTTTAGATTCATTGTGTGAATTTTAATGTTTCCTAACATATGAATAAAGCCAGGTATACTATTACTCAGTTAGTAATTAACAATTATAAGTTTTTAATAACTAAATAAAACGTGGACTTTAAAAGGGAAAATTAATATTAACTTTTTTTTCTCTTAAAACGGATTTTTTGTAACATGAATCGTTTTGTCAAATTTTTAATTTAATTTAATAATAAGAAAAATCCCATCCATGTCAAAAAAGGATTTGAAAAAATTTAAAGTTTTACTCTAAGCATTATATTACAAGCTTTACTGCACAAACCCATGAGCATGTAATATATACGTAAATCAAGTTATCCATAATGTTATACATAATCCATATAGATTTCTACATAGATATCCATTAATGTTATATATTATGTATAGATTAACAAATTTATCCAGTATAATCCTCTTGTTTGTAATTAACTTGTTATTTTCGAACCTAATAAATCAAAATATTTTTTACTGTAAAGCAAATTTTTATGATTGGAAAATTCGACGTTTTACCTGAAAATAATAGACATAATCATTAAAAAGGAGCATAGTGTGAGTCGAATGCACAGTCGTAAATACAAGAGAATATCCCCGTGTTAACTCTGCCTCAAATAAGCGTATAAAAGTGGGATTTATTCCAAACAATTAATAATAACGTCTACTAATTAATATTATACTTGAATTTTGCTTAAGGGTCGCATATTGTAAAGAAAAAAAAAATTCAATACTAACACCTAATTGTGACATCATATTTGGATTTTTCGGTACATTTTACATTGAATACCAAACGGGAAGTCATTCTGTTAAGTATTTTAGGAATTATGCAGGTTTAAAGTTTGGAACTCCTTATTCAATACCATTTCATTTTTAATCGTTACAAAACACATTGGAATGCGGGCAGTTTTTTTAGCCTAATTCTAAAACTACTTGGAAAAATGAGTTGGAATTTTGGATTCGCATATTTGAAGTTTCTATAAAACCATTCCTACAAAAAAAAAAAAAAAAAAAAAAAAAAAAAAAAAAAAAAGTAACATTTCATGTTTTCATGTTTTTTTCGAAAATTAACTTGGAATATATATATATTTTTTAACTAATCTGAAATCTGAATTGTAACCTATGAACTTTTTAACAGAAATCGATTTCTAGAAGCTTTAAATATGCTAAGATTACAGCTTAATCCGCCAAAACGTTTTTGAGTTAGGCTTTAAATTAATTTTGCCAAACAATGGTTTAGATGACACGATTCGGTGAAAATTAAACCAAATATTTTTTTTTTTTTTTTTTTTTTTTAAATCTTATAAAGAAAATGAATGTATATGAAATTACTTAAAATTTTAATCGTTTAGTTAATATTCTTAAAAAATTTTACCTATCCTATTTTAAAAAGTTTGAGAATTTTCCTACTTTATAAAATGCAGTCGAGGCTCATTAATTCGATCTCGATGGTGCCAAAAAAAATTCGAATTATCCGATTCTGAAAATATTTTTAATGTCTAATTAAAGAAAAATACTCAATAAACACTAGAAAAATATACCTTTTCTATAATTCGAACTGTTTTAAACATATCACACTTTAAAAAACATATTATAAACTAATATTTAAATTATTAAAACATATTAATCTTAAAAGCCAAAAATATGTAACTTATACCATAAACAGGAGTATAATAACAGAAGTAAAGTAGAAGAATTTGAAATATATAATAAACTAAAAATATTAAAGTGAAAAAAATTATTACATTCTGAAAAAAAAATGTCAAGTGATGTTTTTTGGAGTTAGTTATTTCTATGTTTTGGACAATCTTGCTATTTTAAATAATTATTTCAGTTCTTTGCCCACTGAAGGTTTCATCTGAATAAAAGTTTTCAAAATATTAAAATTGCAACCATTACTATTTTCTTATTTTGATATCTAATGACGACGAGACTCTCACCATGTGACTCATTATCATCTTCCAAATCAGTAAGTTTTTCTGTCCTTTTTGCATCATGTAATAGTTTTAAAAATTCCTTCATTATTTAATGCACCTTAAATTTTGAAACATTATTCTACTGTTACACATTCAGGAAATATTACATTTTGCACTTGAATTTTTATTCGAAGTTGGGAAATTCTGGCATTATTTTGTTATCATAATCTTCTACATGATACATTTCTTGCACATTTGTAAATCCTTGCACGTGAAAGCAGTTTTTTTTCTATTTCGCAGCGTTTAATATCGCGTTTGCATTTCAGTATATATATATATAGATGGCAGCACTAATGTTCCTGTTTACTTTACAATCCATAATATTCTAACATTATTTCTGGCATCATTGTAAATCAATTTATATTTCTAAAATTGGCAACATGTAATAATTTTTTTTTGCAATTCATTCCCTAGTCATGGTTGAGTTTCATGCTGGTTCTTGAGGTGCAAGGTATCTTTTTTAATCTTTATGGATTTTATACTTACTGACTCTATTAAATGTTTTTCTCTGTAAATTATAAGTATGGCTTCTTTCTTTTTTAATATTGTATTTTATTTTTCATTTTATCACTGGTTTGCTTCATTGTTTATGAGATGTAGTCCCAAAATCATATTTTTAGCAATGTATGGCTAATATGATGATGAAACATCTCATTTAATTTTATTTGTGGTATTTAGGCATTTGGGACTTGATAATTCTGTCTAAATTCCACAAATTTCATTTCATTTCATTCATTTAATTCCATTTATTCAATTTTTATTCAATTTTTATTTAATTTCTTATTCTTTTAATATGTTTTTGTTTCCATATTAAGTGTGTTGGGGAATCTTTCATTGTCAACTAATTATTTCATACTTAATTATTATTTCATTAAGTTGGTGTTATGATAATGTTTCATTTATGGTTATATATATATATATATATATTGCATTGGATAGTTGAGGTTGATCTCTACAAAGACCGTTTTTTACTTTTTCGATTTTCTTGCGTTTTTTTTTTTTTTTTTTTTTTTTTTTTAAATTGGGATATATTTCACTTTCGAAACCTGTACTGACCTCAGCTATGCAATTAAAAAAACATTTAAAAATATTGAAATGCAAACGAGATATTTTAAAAGTTTTCTCCCATAGG
Source organism: Maratus michaelseni (assembly GCA_963931845.1). Taxonomy (NCBI): domain Eukaryota; kingdom Metazoa; phylum Arthropoda; class Arachnida; order Araneae; family Salticidae; genus Maratus; species Maratus michaelseni. The sequence goes on from OZ007599.1 coordinate 254,766,994, forward strand.
ATGAAAATTAGCGAGTGGGTGTTTTCGCGTGAATGAAGTAGCCTAGAATTTTGCTGTAATTTTTTAAAAAATCTTATTACTAAAGAAATGGGATAATTTTTGTAATAAGGAAATAAAAAGCGATTCCCAATTCACTAGTAATATTGCGCCTTTTTTTAAATCAAGATATTACATTTTTCATTGCGAATAAACGGAAGTGATAAAAGTAAGTTCTAATTAAGGAACTAGTTTTTACATTAGTTTAAGTCAAGATTTTTGGGACCTTATGATTAGTTCAAATTAACCGAAACCTCGAATTAATCGAGTTCAAATTATTGTGAGTCAAGTTATATTTATTATAAGTCTTCTTTTGATAATGCGTCATTTAAATTAGATACTATTTGACTGAGTATTTAAAAATTCTTATGCGGCGGAATTATGTGTGTAATATTATCTTGCATAAGAATTAGTTATTTGCCTTATAAAAATTGGCTTATACGGTCGAATTACGTGATCTTGTGCATGAATTCTTGGGAAAAAATATGCATCTATTTATGACTTAAAATTAATAAAAATTAAGTATGTTTAATTTCTTAAAAAGCAAAATTCAAAGTGTAGGGTATAACATTTCTTTAAATGTTTGTGCAAGTGTGTCTAATGATTTTTAAGATAACACAATTTTAAATCTTGCTATCTTAAAAATTATTAGACTTGGGGCTTGCGTTAACTTTTGATTTTTCAAAGGTGTCACCTTTAGTTTTCAAATTCAAAACGGCTACTTTCTGATATAGTCACAAAGTCAGTTTTATTCTTAAATGAACCATATCTGCAGGTGTTTTTATTCGGTAACTAAGAACTCGAATAGTGTTTTCCTTTTTTCAAAAAAAAAAAAATGATTTTTCAAGTGTCAGAATGGGTGTTTTGAACTGATTTTCGGGAAGCGATAGCGCGAAAAAGGTCGTTATGAGACAGCAACCGTTTATAACTCAAGATGTACTACATTTATCCCAAAATGAAAAATACTTTTTGATTACAAATCACTTCAACCATTTCATGCTTTTACGTTTAAAAATGATTCCGTAAATATGTCAGAAAATTTCGAGTTGACAAACGGGGAACAATATTTTTAGAGAACGTCCTCAAATAAAGATGAATAGATATTTATTTAAAATGTTATGCACTTTATTTATTTATTTTATACACACACACACACACACACACACATATATATATATATATAAAGAATACGACTGCAAGTTAAAATTGTGGTTAATCTTTTATTTTTATTTTCATTTTTCTGATATAATTTCCTGAAAACATTTACCAAATGAAAATATTGTTTCTGTCATAACATCCAGTGAGTGTTTCTATTTAGGAACATTCAACTTTCCTTACTTTGCTACTTGAAGAGCCCAATCATTTTCGCTTTTATCGTTCCGGATGGCTACCTGAGCAGAAAGAATCTCGCAAACACAGACGGAGTCAATTCATTTAAAATGTATTCCACAGATAGGTAGGTTTATAGAAATTCTGCCATTCTATGAAAGTGGCAGGCTTAATTTATAAAAGAGCTGCATTGTAGTCTGTAATTAGGAAAATGATATATATATGAGCTATATAATGTTAAAATGATATTCTCCTCAAATTGCTTACGGGATATTTTTTGCTTATTGTAAAGCTAGACCGGAATAAAATATAGTCTTAAACACATTTCAATCTTCTTTTGCTAACATTTGAAAAAAAAATCAACTATAATTTTCGTTACATTTAGTAAGATTAATGCTAATTAGATGATATTTTGCCATGAATTTAGCAACGTTAAAATGTTATTCTTCATCAACTGCTTATGAGATATTTTTTGGTTATTGTGCAAATAACTTGGAAACACAAAAGTAGGATTAAACATAAATATTCTTAAACATATTTCAATAGAAAAAATATTAACTGTGTTTTATAACTATCGTTTTGGTTACATTTAGTAAGACTAATATTAATTAGATTATTTTCTGTCATGAGCTAAGCAATGTTAAAATGTCATTCTTCACCAACTGCTTATGAGATATTTTTCGGTTATTAAGAAAATAACTTGGAAACACAATTTTTTTTTTTATAAAATTTGAATATTCTTAAACAGGGCTTAACAAATGCGGTTGCTACTGGCGACCAAGTTATATGAATTTTTTTGTACAAAACTGACCTAAGAATTGAGCACAAACGGCATTTTTCTCTCTCCTTGTTATTGTTAAAAGATGTCTCATTATAGATGTTGCAAAATCACAAAATATTAAGAAATATAGAAATCATATTCAAACAAAAAACATTTTTAAATTTTTCTATTAATTTGATAAAAACAAGTTCATCAAATGGCGACCAAGTTATATATATTTTTTTGTACAAAACTGACCTAAGAATTGAGCACAAATGGCATTTTTCTCTCTCTTCGTAATTCTTAAAAGATGTCTCATTATAGATGTTGCAAAATCACAAAATATTAAGAAATATAGAAATCATATTAATATATATATATATATATATATATATATATATATATATATAATTATAATATCTATGAATTTCAAAAAACATATCAAGTTCTATTCTACTTAAATCTCCAAAGAGATAATCAATGATACTGTGTATACAGAATACCACATAGCTAATAATTAACATGTGCAAACATAATATTACCATAGCTGATGCTTCAATGGTAATTGGCCAAATTTTACTCATACCAAAAGAATATTGAAAAAAGAAATAGAGAGAAAGGGGAAAAAAAATTATAAATTGGAGTTGCAATTAAGTAAACACAAATGGATTAACAATTAAATATGAACCATACACAATGGAAAATTGGACCACATGAGAATTAAATATGAATTGGACATGGAAAAACACATGCACATGTACTCATCAGCCTGGATGCACCCACATGTGTTTTAAATAATAATTCAGTGTTTCATAATTCTACTGGCATAATGCTAAGATCAGTAGAATCATCCAGGTACACTGAATTATTACCATACAACAATTGGAAATATTAAAATTTGGAAATATTTAAATAGGAAATAAAAAACCATTAAGAAAATACAATATATTTCACTCACATCGATTATCCAAAAAACTGTAATTAACACCTCACTAAATTACCACGAGATAACAGTTTTGAAATAATAAAATTGGAAATATGAACGCGTAAAGTGTAGATAAAATATTTTACTCACAATAATTATACAGAATCCTTAAAATGTCACAACGTCTACATAATATTCACATCCACATGGCAATGCATCATACATGTTAACTAAGTCGAGTTGAGAGAAATGATTTGTAAGACAAGTTGAGAGCACACTTTTTTTAAAACACAACCCCATAAATGACACCCAATCACAAAATGATTCAAAAACACTCAAAATAATTCTGGTTTTAATACACTTATAACAAATTTATATCCGTGAATATATATTACTCCATCCAATTTTAATTCCTGAAAGTAAAATTAATATACAATCAATAGCTCCCTCTATAGTTAAATTAAATATAATATTAACAATATTATCAACAACTACCTGAAAGGTAAAGTGTCGCCATCTATTGGTATTATAATAGTTCATAATTAATATTTAGTTAAATATCCACTTTATTAGTTACATACTCACTTCATTAGATTTATTTATATAAATAAACTTTAAAAAACAATACTAACTTGTAGTTTTACTTAAAATTCAAATAAAATATAATACTACTATATGAATAAATCTACACAGAATTAATTCAACTTGCACAGCATTTCAGATATTCTTAACAAGAATATATTATGTAAAAGAGATATTATTTTAATTCAAATTATTTTTGCTGCCAGCTGTGTTAATCCACTGATATTATAGGCATTTATTAAATAATTAATGTTTTATTTTTACTACTACTTAAATATATATTAGACTTGTTTTTAAATAATTAATGTTTAATTTATACTACATTGTAAATATATTTTATATTTATAGATTAATTTAAATATCTAATTAAATAATTCATAAACAATTCAAAATATCTCAAAATTTATAATGTTGATAATTAATAGTATTACTACTGTTTTTCAATCAAATTAATGCAATGCAGTAATTAAAATACTTGTTAATTTTAATTATTCATAGACAAAAATAAAAACTATATATATTTATTTTTATATATATTGCAAATAGATATATATATATGAGTTATAATCACCAATGTTATCATTGTATAATTTAATTTGTTATTGTATAAGTTAATTTATAAATGTATGAAAACTGCACATCAATAATACCTTAAACAGAGGTGATCGGCAACGCACAATCACAACTATACAAAGTATGCAAATTTTAAAATAAAACATCTGAATTATTTGACTGACTTCGACAGGAAAACATGCAAAAAATTGTTTTACTGCTTTACTATCTCATCTGTGCCCTCATCATCAGATATAGATTTTGTAGCACTCAACTATCCGGACATTTAAAACATTCGACAATCATCATTGCCCGAAAATGCTGGTTAATTCAGACTTTAAAGTATTTTTTTTTTTCAGAGATAAATAATTTTTATATTTTTATGTTTTATTGGAAAACTTAGTTTATATTATTTTTCTAAATCATGGACTATTCTAAACTATGTAACTAATAATTCTAAGCTATGCTGCTTATTATTTTTTCTCAATTAATTCATAAAAAAAAAAAACTTATGTGGTTTTTAAAAATAATTTTTTACTGCCGACTAGAATTTTTTGCTGGCTACCAGATTTTATCAAATTTGTAAAGCCCTGTTCTTAAACATATTTCAATCCTCTTTTAATGATATTAAAACAGAAATAAATTATTAAATTTGGTTACATTTAGTAAGACTAATACTAATTAGATTATTTTATCACGAGCGATGCAGCGTTAAAATGTTATTCTCCATGATCTTCTTATGAGATAGTTTTTGATTATGGTGAAAATAGCACGGAGACACAAAAGTGGGATAAAAAAACATGCTTGAATACATTTCAATATTTTTTTGATGATATTGAGAAAGTGGGGCTGATGAAAATGTATGTCTTGCATTTTTAACCCCCATTCGTTGTTACAAATTTCGTGTTAGATGGGTTGAACCAAGGTTTGGTGTTGTAAGTAGCTGCAATCATATAAATAGTGAAAAATTATATTATAGTTTGGTACTTTACTTGGACCATAAAATGTTTTAATATTGAACTAAAATTTTGTTTTAGGTTCTACCATGAACTTGTGTCGGTTGAACCGTTAAGTGATAAAATTTTTGGAATACATTTCAATTTTTTGTTTGATGATTTTGAGTAAGTGGGGCTGGAAAAAATACATGTCCTGCATTTTTAACTCCATTCGTTCTTACAAATTTCGTGTTAGGTGGGTTGAACCAAGCTTTGGTATTGTAGTAGCTGCAATCATAAAAATAGTGAAAATTTTTATTATAGTTTGGTACTTTACATGAACCATAAAATGTTTTAATATTGAACTGCAATTTTGTTTTAAGTTGAACCATGAACTTGTGTCGGTTGAACCGTTAACTGTTAAAATGTTCTGGTAAAATGTTGAAGACAAAAACTGATAAAATGTTATATCTTAAAGTGGTTAGAATCTGTGTTTTTTTTTAAACAAGGGCTAATTGGATGGGGAGCTTTGTTTAAAGAGGGATCCAACATACTACGAACAGCCAAGCCTTAACTGGTATTCAAACCTAACACCGCATGGCATGTAGTTTTAACCGCTAGGGAATTTAGTGGACATCCTCATCTAAAGCAGAATATTGAGAGTGCATTGAACTATTTGTCGTGATTAGTTGTTAAATAGCTTCATTTTTTGGTGAAAGCTAAATCTTTTTCGAAGTTGAACCATGCAGACAATTTTTGAAAATTAAGATCGATACTGTGGCTCATCTAATTACTTTACACTAGTTGGAATGGTTTAATTTTGGACTAAAATTTTGACCAGAGCTTTGTTTACATTTAGTAAATCCAATACTAATTAGTTTCTTTTCATTTTTGATCTATGAATGTTAAAATGTTATTCTTTATCAACTGCTTATGAGACATTTTTCCAGTGAATGGTGAAAATAGTATGGAAACACAAAATTGGAATTAAAACATTCTTAAACACTTTTAAATCTTCTTTTGATGATTTATAACCACAATTTTGTTTACAATAAATAAGAATAGTATTAGTTATATTATTTCCATTCATAAGCTATAATTAGTGTTAAAGTGCTACTTTCTTTCAATCGCTTATGAGATTTTTTTTTGTGATGGTGAAAATCACTTGGAAACACGAAAGTGGGTTTAAATAAAATATTTTTATACACATTTCAATCCCCTTTTGATGATTGAATGAGTGAGAAAGAGTTTTTTATTTATTATTAACTGTCGCTTTTATTACATTATGTAAAATCCATGCTAAGTCCTCATTTTAATTCGATGATTTCTAATTAAGTAATAAATAATTGAAAAATATCTTAAAATTTTATGAAAAGTTCTACATAGGAGAAGCATCTAGAGCTAGACATTTTATAAATATTGAAAAGCTTTGTTGAAGAGTTTATTCTAGTATAGCAAGACAAATTATGCCAATATTACATTCATTAGTATGAAATACTGCCCTAATATTGGGCTATTTGCATTTGTCAATGTAAAGCCAATAAAGCAAATATTGGGGAAATATTGGCGTTTAATTTGAAATATTTCCAATGTAATACCAATATTGATTTCACGTTTGAAATATTACTAATGAAACATTAATACTGTAAAAATGTTTGGCTCTACATTGGAAATATTTCTAATGAAACGATGATATTGCACAAATAAAAGCTTTACATTGGAAATATTTCCGAGAAAAAGCCAAAATTGACCGAATATTGGCTGTTTTGCTTTTACATTGACGAAATAGTGTTTGACAATACTGGCACAATATTTCAATTGTCAAGTAATATATAAGCATATGCAAAATAACGAAAACTTTAGAAATTTATAAATATATAAAGACATTACGAAACCTCAGCTGTTAATATCAGATAATATAATAATCTTCAGCTGTAGCGTTATAATTTGCTGACAAAATGTTTATTTTGTGAAAAAAAAAAAGGTTTAGATCAATACAATTTTAAAATATTACGTAATACACAGAATATTGTATATATTTTTTTGTGTGTGTGTGTCAAGTATTGTCCCCTGTATTTTTACAATGCATATCAGCTTATTGATTCCCATACTGCTTACAGAAGCTTTTCTTGTGCGCGTATATGTTGTCATACGTTACCCAGATATTTCAGATATTTTTTTCATCGAACTTAGTGTAAAAACTGCTGAGTAAACCTTGCAGAACTCGTATGAAAATTTTCATTTTGGTGACAGAAAAAAAAAAATCTTTGAATAAATATTTTTAAGTAAATTGTAAAATAACATTGGACTATTACCAGTATTACTAAAAATAGATCATGAAGGAAGGAAAAAGGGAGAAAAAAAAGATCACTGTTATAACACATAAATAAAATATTATAGTCTCTCTCTATATAAGTTTGATAAAAAATTGAAAAGAGAATTGAAAGAGGTATTGACCCCACCCAAGAAAATGTATGCAGAAAATAAGTATTATCAAATAGATATTGGCCAAAACTGCATTATAGACTACAAAATAAGATATTAATTTTAAAATGTTACGTGACATCCAGAATATTATGTGGTGTAATTTGTGCCTGTACATGGCGTCTGTACTTTAAAAAATATATATCAGCTTATGGATTTCCATATTGCTTGCAGAATCTTTTCTTTTGTGTGTATGTATGTTAGAGGCATATGTTGCCCAGATATGTTTCATATATTTTTTCATAGAGCTTAGTATAAAAACTGCTGAGTTAACTTTCTAGAACTCGTATGAAAATTTCATTTTGAAGACAGAGAGAAAAAGAATTTTATAATAAAATATGTTAAAGGTAATTGTAAAATGACATTGGACAGTTCCCAATATTTCTAAAAATACGTCAAGAAGAACAGATGAGAGAGAAAAAAATATGTCAATAAAATCATATCCATAAAAGTATTATAAGTTCTATATACTGGTTGGACAGAAAGTCCGCATAAACTTTTAAAAAAAATTAAGAAAAAGAACAAATACAGATACGGAAGTGCGATTTGCACTAAAAGCGTTTTCAGCGTACGGGATTATGTTTTCCAATAGCAGAAAGGCTGTAGTTCAAAAAGTCGTCGACAAAGGGCCGCTGATTTGAATGTATCTTCTGGAAATATGTAAATATGGATTTTAAAAGAACTGAGTAGTGACTAATTGGTGGATCCCTTATTAAGTTGAATCATCAATTTGGTGTACAAGACAAACTACTGAGCGAATGTTGCCTATGAATTTCGTAAACGGAGAAGCGGCAAGAGAAATGTTTATTGATCTAGCAAGAAAATTTACGAAAATTTATGTCTTCCAAGATGTCCACAATTCCGAAAAGAGTTTCCTTTATCATCAGAAACCTCACAAATCAATTGATTTCGGAAATTTAAAGAAGCATTTCAGAAACAAAAGTTTCTTTTGCTGCCGGTAATTTTCGGAAACGCTTCCGAGTAGTTTTTGCAGTGTATTAATTAGTTTTCTCCAACTCGGTATCAACTAGCAACACGAAATATTGGTTTTTGGGATGCTATCAATTCTCAAGTAAAAATTTTTAGCTGCGTAAAAGAATTTATACATTCAAGAATAACAAAATAATGTTTATTTTGCGCTGATAATTTAGCATGTTAGCTCTTGAACATGTTTTTTAAACATGATAATGCATGCAAGAGAATTGGGAGAATCCGAAACACCGATATTTCGTTTTTTTGTAAAAGAATACCTGATTTATACACAGTAAAAACCACTCGGAAACATTTTCCGAAATTACTGGCAGCAAAAGAAACTTTTGTTTCAGAAAGGTTTCTTTAATCGTCTGGAATTCTGGTGTTTCTGAAGATAAACGGATGGTTTTCAGAATCGTGCGGTGGATAAGTCGAAAGAGGTTATATTGTATTTTCGAAAACAATCTTGCTAAATCAACAAACATTTATCTTTTTTTACAGTGTACGTACTACTATTTAAAAAATTATTTTCCTAAATTTGAAGTATTTTGGAAAAAGCAAATTTGGGAAAATTTTTCAAGTAAAAAAAAAAAAATAAATAAAGTCTTTAAAAAAATTAATTTAAATTTAAATTTTAACATCGTAGTTGGAACGCACTGAAGTAACTTTCTGATGGTAAAAACCAAGTTTTGATGATTGTAAGTAACGAGTACATCCTTGTTTAAATGTCCCCATAGTTTAAGATGGGACTTCGCGATCAGAATTTTTTTATCACTAGGACACTCCTTTAACACCATCAAAAAGTAATTTGAAAAATAACGCTTCGCAAAAAATACAAACTTTTGTATTTTTGATACAAAATTATGAAAATGTATTTGGCTTTTACTGTATTTACGTTTGTTTGGGGGGACTTTTGTGAAACAAGAAGAAAATCTATTTTTAATACTTGAAAAAATTTTCCATAGAAAATTTCTCAGGCCTTGCATTGATAATATTTCAAATTTTAATTGCTTAAAAGGCGTATAGCAGACATAATGAAAAAGTAACCAAGCCGGGACTTGAACCCGGGTCATCAGTATATAGCGCACTGACGTTCTACCAACTGAACAATTTTTTTTAGTATATTTATCCACACAAGATTTTTTTCATTTTCATTATCACTTGGAACGATACCCAGCCTGGGACTTCTCACTGTCACATGTATCTGTTGGCTATACGCCTTTTAAGCAATTCAAATTTGAAATATTAAGAAGAAAATCCTCAAGATTATATTAAAATATAAAAAGAAAACCAAAAACAAGTAACTAAAAATTGTGTTGTATATCAGGGCTGTCCAACGCGATATCCACTTGCGTCATGACGCCCTTTGGTGGTTTTTTTTGGCACTTTTCGAATGTTTCTTGTCATTAGCTTTTTAAAAATAATAAAAATCCATTTTAACGAATGTTTATTTAAAACTATTAATATCTGCATGTATATTATGATTGTTATTATTTACCATTATAAGCACAATTAAAGTTTCTGGCTAATTCCCTTACAAAAAATTTTAAGATTGGACCCTCTCAGAAAATTATAATTCTAAATTTAGTATGATCTATGTTTTTTTCTGCAAATTATTATTACATGGACCATAGTAACTTTATGGCTATCACAGTGAAATGTATGTGCATCGTATAAGATTATCGTGTGTGTATCAATACAGTGAGATAATATTGTTGCATGTTTTGAGTCATGTGAATAATGGCGCCCTTTATTGTTTACTATGTAATCTGAAGGGAGCACTGCTAATTGCAAAGTTGGACCTGTCTTTAATAAAATAATTTAAATTGATTTGCTTCATAAAAAAATGAGCTTAAAAATCATATAACCAAAGAAATGTAATTTACATGAATGCTAAAATTCTAAAAGCCTGCAATTAAAAAAATTAAGAAATTAATTTTAAAACTTGGATTAAGAATGCCGTAAGTCATGAAAGCAAAAAAATATTGAATAAATTAATTTCAGCTCTTTGCCCCATAAAAAAAAAATACTTAACATGAAGATCGTGTGATGCTATAAATGCTGAAATTCCAAACTTCTGCAATTAAAAACGAAATAAATTTATGTAAAATTGAATTTTCTAAAAAATTCTGGAATTTCGTGAAAAGCGACAGTTATGAAAATGGAAAATATTGAATAAATCCTCATAAAAACACTGAGTATGAAGGAGTGCAATACCATGAATCTAAAATTCTAAAGTCTGTAATTAAAGAATAATTAATTTTAAAATTTTTATTTATCTAAAATATGCTGATATTTTGCAAAAAGTGATAACCATGAAAACAGAAAATATTGAATAAAATCATTTAAATTGTTTTGCCTTATAAAACAACTGAGCATGGAAAGCGTGTAATAACGCAAATTCTGAAATTCTAAAAACCTGTAATTAAAAAAAAAAACTATTTTAAAATTTTGATTTATCTGGAATTTAAGGAAAAGTGATAACCATGAAAACATAAAATATTGAATAAAATCACTTAAATTGTTTTGCCTTATAAAAACACTGAGTATGAAGAATGTGTAATACCATGAATACTAAACTTTAAAAGCCAGCAATTTAAAAAATAATTACTTTTAAAATTTTTATTTATCTTAAAAAAAAAAAAAAAAAAAAAAAAAAAAATGCTGGAGTTTCATAAATAGTGATAGCCATGAAAACAGAAAATACTGAATAAAATCAATAAATTGTTTTGTCTCATAAAAACACTGAGTATGAAGAACGTGTAATAACATAAATTCTGAAATTCTAAAAAGCTGTAATTAAAAAAATGAATTTTGTTATTTTGATTTATCTGGAATTTTGTGAAAAGTGATAACCATGAAAACAGAAAATATTGAATAAAATTACATAAATTGTTTTGCCTTATAGAAACATTGAGTATGAAGAACGTGTAATACCATGAATGCTAAACTTTAAACCCTTTTAAAGTTTAAGTGCCAGCAATTTAAAAAATATTTACTTTTAAAATTCTGATTTATCTAAAAAAATGCTAGAATTTCGTAAAAAGTTATAGCCATGAAAACAGAAAATATTGAATAAAATCATTTAACTTGTTTTGCCTCATGAAAACACTGAGCATGAAGATCATGTAACGCCTGAGTACCTTTTGTGGCTTAGTAGCCTCTTACCCTCTACTGATCTACTTCATTTATGCAAGAGCTTCTTCGATTCAGTTGACTGCAAAGGAAACCTCTGAAGTAGTGCAGTAGAGTGCGAACTGTGCAGTGAAAGAAAAAGTAAGTTATGAAATCGTGAATTTACGGATTTTGACCGTAACAAGAGCGGATGCAGTTAGATACCATCAGTGAAACTAAATTAGAAAGTTTATTAGCCTAAAGATTTTCACAGAAGTGCTTTTCCTTTCAGTGAATTCGAAAATGATTGGAAATTATTGGGTGAAATTTCTGACAGGTGCACGAAAGGATATATGTTGCATCTTCACTAATTAATATCATCGGAAGATAAGAGAAGATAAATTCAGAAATTAACACAAAATCCTTGTCTAATTTAAATAAATAAATAAACGAATTTATTTATTTATTTTGGATAACACTCAAATTCATAGAACGTTTTCAGTATGATTTTTATTCATTATAATTTAATAAAATGAATTTTTCTAGTTCATGAGATTCCGGTCTCGACGCCATTTCTTACCCGCCACATTGGAATATTATTATATATTGTTTGTATAATACATTAATATCACTATTATACTGGTATGGTAGCAAATGTTTTATATATCACACCTCGGTATAAAGGAGGTTCTACAAATATATCACCACAAATATATATTTTGTATAGTTCCCTTATATGACACTTAAGCTGAGCTTTGTCTGCACAGGATGTTTCTGAACTAATAGATCAAAGTTTCCGGGGCATAATACAGGTCAATAAAAAGAATTTTTGTACGAGAAACCAGGGTTGAAATTCACTTATTCAGTAAAAAATGCTGAGTATCTTATTCCAAGCCGAACTGATTTTTTATTAGAAGTGCTGTAAATGGTCACCATTCGTGTCCAAAAAACACTGAGCTAGAGGCTCCACAATTCGGAATGTAACTGACTGCAGATACATTGTACTTCTAGAACTTTGCATGATGTCATCACATTTCAAGCAAAGCAAAGCTAATCTGATGCAGATCTAGCTAAAATATCCATTATTGTTAAAGTTACGAATGGAAATTCGGGTTCAGCATGTAGTGAGGCACCCTGTATTTTGGACTGAATAAGTGGAGAGCAACACTGGTTTCCTATACAAAATTTGTTTATCTTGACGGTTATTATAATTCCTGCATGTTTACGCTGTTAGTTTAGAAATACCCTGTACAGAACAACTTGCCGCAACCTTGCAAATTACAGTGCGAATTAAGAATTATTTGTTATAGCTGTGAAAAATATTAAAATTCTGAAATGGAGTTAGAAATGTTCTTATGCTTTAAAACAGTTTTAAATGCTCGCTAAAAATGTACATTAGCAACATTAAATGTCATCAATTAGATATTAATTAAAGACTATCACTCAAATAAAATTGGCAAAATAATAGACTGGTGCATTTGTATTTTAATTTATAACAAAATAGATTGTGCATTAAAAGACCCCAATACGAGGTCGCTTTTTACAAATTAAAAATAAAATAACACGCAATGCGAAATGTCCATAATACACTTAAAAAATTAAAAGCTTTAAAAATTACTGCTAAGAATATTCGGCATATTAAGAACTAGCAAGCTACGCCCGCTACGCTGGTCAATTTCTTATAACGAACTTTTAATCCAACAAAATATTGACATTTCAGAATTCACTTTTATACTTTAACAGAATAATAAGGCTACTATAATTTGTGACTCGTGCTATAGCCAATATACAAGCCAGGACACATCGCCCTTATTATCTTTTTACGCATGAAGGTTTCGCTATGGTACTCCACTGTGAAATTTGGTAATTTTTCAAATTCAATATTTGAAAAATGGCATAATCATTAGATTTGAAATTTATATTAAAAAAATACAATTTTTTACCTTTCAAACGCAGTTTGACTAACAATTTTCTGACAAATACTTTTCGAGCTACTATTTTTTTCAGTAACTTCAAATGTTTCATTTTCCGAGATTAATCTGTGGCAAAAATTAGCGAAAAACCCAGTCGTCAGAAACGCATAGTTTTTTATTAAAGAGGCTGTTGGAGCAGGGATTGTCACCACCAATTTGCCACCATCACTTTTGAAATCGGTTCGGTAGTTCTAGAGATTCCATAGAAATTGTAATTTAGAATGTTTTTAGAACGCTTTTCGCTCATTTCAACCTTTTAAATTTCGAATTTTTTTATTTTCTTTTTAGAGAGCATTTACATTTTATAAGTAACTAAAATGCCAAATTTCATATTTCTATAGCTCCTTCAGTATTAAAAAAATCGCAATTTTAGAACGTTTTTCGCTCCTGCACCCTCCTGGGGTTAGGGACACCGACATAAAATATAGCCTATGTTGAAGCAGGGGTTGTCACCATCCATTTGCCACCATCACTTTTGAAATCGGTTCGGTAGTTCTAGAGAGTCCGTAGAAATTGTAATTTAGAATGGTTTTAGAACGCTTTTCACTCATTTCACCCTTTTAAATTTCGAATTCTTTTTTATATAGTTTTTAGAGAGCATTTACATCTTATAAGTAACTACAATGCCAAATTTTAAATTTCTAGCTCATTCAGTATAAAAAAAATCACAATTTTAGAACGTTTTTCGCTCCTGCACCCCTGTGGAGTTAGTGACACCGACATAAAATATAGCCTATGTTGGAGCAGGGGTTGTCACCATCCATTTGCCACCATCACTTTTGAAATCGGTTCGGCAGTTCCAGAGATTCCATTGAAATTGTAATTTAGAATGTTTTTAGAACGCTTTTCGCTCATTTCACCCTTTTAAATTTCGATTTTATTTTAAATTTTATTCTTAGAGAGCATTTACATCTTATAAGTAACTACAATGCTAAATTTCAAATTTCTAGCACCTTCAGTATAAACAAAATCGCAAATTTAGAACGTTTTTCGCTCCTGCACCCCCCTGGAGATAGAGGCACCCACAAAAAATATATCCTATGTTGGAGCAGGGGTTGTCACCATCCATTTGCCACCATCACTTTTGAAATCGGTTCGGCAGTTCCAGAGATTCCATAGAAATTGTAATTTAGAATGTTTTTAGAACGCTTTTCGCTCATTTCACCCTTTTAAATTTCGAAATTTTTTTATTTTGTTCTTAGAGAGCATTTACATGTTATAAGTAACTACAACGCCAAATTTCAAATTTCTAGCTCCTTTAGTATAAAAAAGATCTCAATTTTAGAACGTTTTTCGAGTCTGCATCCCCCCCCCCTGTGGTTAGTAACACCTACATAAAATATAGCCTATGTTGGAGCAAGAGGTTGTCACCATCAATTTGCCACCATCACTTTTGAAATCGGTTTGGTAGTTCTAGAGATTCTATAGAAATTGTAATTTAGAATGTTTTTAGAACGCTTTTCGCTCATTTCACCCTTTTAAATTTCGAATTTTTTTTTATTTTGTTCTTAGAGAGCATTTACATCTTATAAGTAACTACAACGCCAAATTTAAAATCGGTTCGGTAGTTCTAGGGATTCCATAGAAATTGTAATTTAGAATGTTTTTAGAACGCTTTTCGCTCATTTCACACTTTTAAATTTCGATTTTTTTTTTATTTTGTTCTTAGAGAGCATTTACATCTTATAAGTAACTACATCGCAAAATTTCAAATCGGTTCGGTAGTTCTAGGGATTCCATAGAAATTGTAATTTAGAATGTTTTTAGAACGCTTTTCGCTCATTTCACCCTTTTAAATTTCGATTTTTTTTTGTTCATAGAGAGCATTTACATCTTATAAGTAACTACAACGCCAAATTTCAAATCGGTTCGGTAGTTCTAGAGATTCCATAGAAATTGTAATTTAGAATGTTTTTAGAACGCTTTTCGCTCATTTCACCCTTTTAAATTTCGAATTTTTTTTTATTTTGTTCTTAGAGAGTATTTACATCTTATAAGTAACTTCATCGCCAAATTTCAAATCGGTTCGGTAGTTCTAGGGATTCCATAGAAATTGTAATTTAGAATGTTTTTAGAACGCTTTTCGCTTATTTCACCCTTTTAAATTTCGATTTTTTTTTAAATTTTGTTCTTAGAGAGCATTTACATCTTATAAATAACTACAACGCCAAATTTCAAATCGGTTCGGTAGTTCTAGAGATTCCATAGAAATTGTAATTTAGGATGTTTTTAGAACGCTTTTCGCTCATTTCACCCTTTTAAATTTCGAATTTATTTTATTTTGTTCTTAGAGAGCATTTACATGTTATAAGTAACTACAACGCCAAATTTCAAATTTCTAGCTCCTTTAGTATAAAAAAGATCTCAATTTTAGAACGTTTTTCGCTCCTGCACCCCCCCCCCCTTGGGTTAGTAACACCTACATAAAATATAGCCTATGTTGGAGCAAGAGGTTGTCACCATCAATTTGCCACCATCACTTTTGAAATCGGTTTGGTATTTCTAGAGATTCCATAGAAATTGTAATTTAGAATGTTTTTAGAACGCTTTTCGCTCATTTCACCCTTTTAAATTTCGAATTTTTTTTTATTTTGTTCCTAGAGAGCATTTACATCGTATAAGTAACTACAACGCCAAATTTCAAATCTGTTCGGTAGTTCTAGGTTTTCCATAGAAATTGTAATTTAGAATGTTTTTAGAACGCTTTTCGCTCATTTCACCCTTTTAAATTTCGAATTTTGTTTTATTTTGTTCTTAAAGAGCATTTACATCTTATAAGTAACTACATCGCCAAATTTCAAATCGGTTCGGTAGTTCTAGGGATTCCATAGAAATTGTAATTTAGAATGTTTTTAGAACGCTTTTCGCTTATTTCACCCTTTTAAATTTCGATTTTCTTTAAATTTTGTTCTTAGAGAGCATTTACATCTTATAAATAACTACAACGCCAAATTTCAAATCGGTTCGGTAGTTCTAGGGATTCCATAGAAATTGTAATTTAGAATGTTTTTAGAACGCTTTTCGCTCTTTTCACACTTTTAAATTTCGAATTTTTTTTTATTTTGTTCTTAGAGAGCATTTACATCTTATAAGTAACTACATCGCCAAATTTCAAATCGGTTCGGTAGTTCTAGGGATTCCATAGAAATTGTAATTTAGAATGTTTTTAGAACGCTTTTCGCTCATTTCACCCTTTTAAATTTCGAATTTTCTTAAATTTTGTTCTTAGAGAGCATTTACATCTTATAAGTAACTACAGTGCCAAATTTCAAATCGGTTCGGTAGTTCTAGAGATTCCATAGAAATTGTAATTTAGAATGTTTTTAGAACGCTTTTCGCTCATTTCACCCTTTTAAATTTCGAATTTATTTTATTTTGTTCTTAGAGAGCATTTACATGTTATAAGTAACTACAACGCCAAATTTCAAATTTCTAGCTCCTTTAGTATAAAAAAGATCTCAATTTCAGAACGTTTTTCGCTCCTGCACCCCCCCCCCCCCCCAGGTTAGTAACACCTACATAAAATATAGCCTATGTTGGAGCAAGAGGTTGTCACCATCAGTTTGCCACCATCACTTTTGAAATCGGTTTGGTATTTCTAGAGATTCCGTAGAAATTGTAATTTAGAATGTTTTTAGAACGCTTTTCGTTCATTTCACCCTTCTAAATTTCGAATTTTTTTTTTATTTTGTTCCTAGAGAGCATTTACATCGTATAAGTAACTACAACGCCAAATTTCAAATCTGTTCGGTAGTTCTAGAGATTCCATAGAAATTGTAATTTAGAATGTTTTTAGAACGCTTTTCGCTTATTTCACCCTTTTAAATTTCGATTTTCTTTAAATTTTGTTCTTAGAGAGCATTTACATCTTATAAATAACTACAACGCCAAATTTCAAATCGGTTCGGTAGTTCTAGAGATTCCATAGAAATTGTAATTTAGAATGTTTTTAGAACGCTTTTCGCTCATTTCACACTTTTAAATTTCGAATTTTTTTTAATTTTGTTCTTAGAGAGCATTTACATCTTATAAGTAACTACAGCGCCAAATTTCAAATCGGTTCGGTAGTTCTAGAGATTCCATAGAAATTGTAATTTAGAATGTTTTTAGAACGCTTTTCGCTCATTTCACACTTTTAAATTTTGAATTTTTTTTTATTTTGTTCTTAGAGAGCATTTACATCTTATAAGTAACTACATCGCCAAATTTCAAATCGGTTCGGTAGTTCTAGGGATTCCATAGAAATTGTAATTTAGAATGTTTTTAGAACGCTTTTCGCTCATTTCACCCTTTTAAATTTCGAATTTTTTTTTATTTTGTTCTTAGAGAGCATTTACATCTTATAAGTAACTACAACGCCAAATTTCAAATTTCTAGCTGCTTCAGTATAGAAAAGTTCGCAATTTTAGAACGTTTTTCGTTCCTGCCCCCCCCCCTGGGTAGTGGCACCAACATAAAATATAGCCTATGTTGGAGCAGGGGTTGTCACCATCAATTTGCCACCATCACTTTTGAAATCGGTTCGGTAGTTCCAGAGATTACCCCCTACAAACAAACAAACAAACAAACAATCTTTACTCCTTTATAATATTAGTATAGATTAAGGCATATTTCTTCCAAATTACCCCTACATTTAATACGAGATGCAAACCTGAAATCAAAGTTAGATGGTGTACGGAAGTATAATCCAACCTCCACCCTTTTCAAAAACAAAAGCAAAAACAAAAAAAAAACAAGAACGAAAAATCATGCGTCAAGCATAGATTATGTAACACTTTCCAACGCTTCCAAAATAATTTTACGAATCATACTCTTTTATAAGCTAAAAGATAACATCTAAGTAATCCGAATACTTTATTCAGCCCTGTATAGGATCTATAGATTTGTATATATACTACATAGGATGCTAAATTTTAGTTCAGTTAGGAAACACGTAGCACAGTTTAAAATTCTCCGTCTGGAGTTAAATAATACGGAAATGTGTTCCCGAACTTTTGTACTTCCCTGTATAGGATCTACAGAATTTATACACACCACGTAATATACAAAAAGCGATTTAAAATTAAAATCGCATTCAGTAACTTAAAACGCACTTCCAGGAATTATTGTTAACATACAGTAGAGAATTCTTTTGTGTGTCCCTGTAAATGAACGATGACTGCTATACACACAATATTCTGTAGTAAGTCTCTTGTAATGAACCTTATATAAATTTCAATGCGTTTAAAATAGTGAAACATTATTTAAATAAACCGCAGACGATTTTTCTCCATAGACGTAATGTAACGGAATTCTTTTGACTGTCCCTGTAAAGTAAGTATAAGTGCTATGCACACCCTATTCCATATTAAGCTTCTTCTAATGCACCTTAGTGATATATATAAATTTCAATGCGTTTAAAGTATTGAAACATTATTTAAATAAACCGCAAATGATTTTTCCCCATAGACCGCAATGTAACGGAATTCTTTTGAGTGTCCCTGTAAAAAAACTATAAGTGCTACACACTTCCGTTGAAATAGGGAACATGCTATAGATAACGATTATAACATATAAAATTTGCAGGGCAATCCGAGCATATTTACGGGAGTTAGAGCACGGACAGACGGCAGACGGCAGACGGCAGACGGCCAGACGGCCAGACGGCAGACGGCCAGACGGCCAGACGGCAGACGGCCAGACAAACCGAAGTCATAAACACTTTTCAACTAGGTTGGAAAGTGTTAAAAAAGGAAAAAGAAAAGAAAAAGGATAAAAGTAAGTCCTATTATTTTTAATCACAAATTTATTATTTATATTGTTTTATATGCTTTACCCTAGATGTGGGAAAAATTAGTAATGAATAATCAGCTTTTGGTTGTTAAAGGTTTTTGTACGCTGTTTCTTACGGCTTTTTTTTTTTTTTTTTGGTGAAAATATGCTCTACCAATTACAAAAATAATTGAGATCCATTACAGACAATATATACTAGGATAAAATTCCGCCTCCAGATAAAGTTCAGCCTCATTTTCTTCCTATCATGATCATGAAGATAAAAGATTTCCCTTTTAGCCATACTTTTTATTTCCGGTAAAAAAATGTAGTCTTTTTTTTTTCTTTTTTTTTTTTTTTTTTTTTTGATTTATGAAATTACACATGACAAAAACAAGAATGAAATAGTTTTAATTAGTAATCTTCAAAATAAGTGGATTTGTCCATATTTACAGTTTCTGGCATTTTTACATATATAAATTTACATAGTATTGGTTACACTTATACACATAAATTTATAGCGACTTGAGTATTATATACATGTAAATACATAGAGTCAGCGATAAATTTGCAGAGTACAGTTTTAATAATTTGAAAATAATCATAGTTTTCTTTTTTCGATTTTTTATTTACTTAAGACTTAAGATAAGTGATAACACTTTAAATACGATAACACTTTTCTCCTTTATTTCAAAGAAAAAGTTTTTTAACAGTGTTTTATTTTTTTAACAGTAGTTATTTTTTTTATTATTATTCAAATTTCATGCCATTGCATACCATTTTTGCTCGAAAATCACTAACACGCAATATATACAGTTTTCATTGGATGGTCTTGTAATTTCGTAGCATGTTTTTTTCTTAGCTTTTCAATAAACCACCAAATGTCAGTAAAATAAAATATATCATTTTAAGAGAACAGGGTTTTGACAAATATTATTGTGTTTGCAAATTTAATTTCACAAAATAAAAATTTCCTATTATGTCTTTTTTAATTAACTTTATAAACTAATATATACTATATGGCTAAAAATCACCGGACACTTTCGAATTTAGACGTTTTGTGAAATATCTAAGAAATATCTATCCTTGACGCATTTTTTAGGAACTTCAGGAATATAAAAAACATGTTTGACCTCATTCTTTTCAGCGAGGGTTTGAAGGCAATTAGGGGATCAACAACAAATTCAATTAAAAAATAATAATATTTTCGATCATCCTGCAAAAATAAAGTGCTCGAAATTATCTGTACCTGTAGTACATGACAGGATCTTGTGCAGAATGTGTGTTCATTTATGTAAGAATAATAAGTATATATTCGTGGATATATAGTCGATACCATGTCAAACTATCGAATGTGAAAAAATGCATTATTCGTTACTTTTAAAAATGGGTCGATTGTCACCACTAAATTTTAATAGTATTCTTCAGCAGGGTTGGGTTGCCAGTTTGGCCTTCTTTTTCATTCAGAAATTTCGATTCCATCCCAGAAATTTCAAATATAAATTTTTGCTTTATTTAATGACAGACATTTCGTGATTAGTTAAAGAAAAAAAAAATTCTCAAATTTTCCTGTATGAATTTGGCATTTCTGAATAGAAAGGAAGTACGAAATGGCAACCCTGCTCTTCGTAGAAATTTTATTAGTATTTTTCCTAGGCGAAGAATTCTAATAAAATTTAGTGGTGACAATCGGCCCATTTTTAAAAGTAATGAAAAATGCATATTTTCATATTTTCGTTCATGATAGCGACGATATATAGGTTTCTATAAAAAATTGAAGAAATTTCCGTATGTCTTTTTTGCTAAGAGCATGCAGGAGTTTTAGCCAAATTTAATGTTACTTTCAGGAAAGTTGACAAAGTACGGTAGAAACAACATACTTCAATTAGAATATGCGCAAGTGCTAATGATAGCAAAATGTTTTTTCCATAATTTAGCAGTCAATTATATAGGACAACTCATATAATAAAAGCCAATCGAATATTGTGAAAATTCTTATGGAACTTGTGGATTCCGTTAACTTATGGAACAAAAAAAAATTTCTGCACTATATAATAAAATAAGGAGAAACGTTTCTTGATCTAGCGAGAAGGTTTACGAAAATATAATATAACCATTTCCGAGTTACCAATGATACCAAAAAGCATTATTTTATCTTCAGAAACCTCAGAACCAATAGATTTCCAAGATTTAATGAGGTATTTCTGAAACAATTTTTTCTTTTGCCGCCCGTAATTTTCGGAAACATTTCCGAATAGTTTTTACAGTTTATAATCAGTTTTCTCAACCCGGAATATCATTTTTTTTCGAATTCTACCAATTCTCAAGTAAACATTTTCATGTTCTACAAACATGCTATACAGCGAAACATGCTAAATTAACAACATTACATTAACATAAAAGAAAACATTATTTTGTTGCTCTTGTATGTATAAATTCTGTTACACAATTAGAAATGCTAACTTGAGAATTGACAGCATCCGAAAAACCGATAGTACGTGTTGAGAAACCTAATTAATTAAACTATAAAAACTAATACTTGGAAACATTTCCGGCAGAAAAAGAAACTTTTGCTTCAGAAATGCTTTTTTAAACCTCAAAAATCTATTGGTTACTGAGGTTTCTAAAGATAAAGGAACGCTTTTCGGAATCGTGGATAACTTGGAAGAGGTTATACTATGTTTTCGTAAATATTCTTGCTATATTAAGAAACACGTCTTTTTTTTTTTTTTTTTTTTTTTTTTTTTTGAAGAGTGGGAATGGTCACATAGGAGACAAATACAGACATTAATATAAAGCGAAAAACAATCTTAGAAACAAACAAGTTGGAAATTGTACGTCAAACGCGACAAATGAAGTGCGTTCATACTGTTATTATTTCAATGAAATGAATTATATCGTCTGTTATTATGATATGATTAATTTTCGTAATAAAATAAGTACATTTTAAGTTGGCAGCATTTTATATTTTGTGGACATTTACTGAAATTTCCAATGGCAAACTTAAGCCTAGCTTTGAAAATTTCAGAACTTGAAATCTATATTTAGACACTTTTTCCATTTAATATCTACGTATTTCTCTGGAAAAGTCTATCCAAAACCTTTCGGTAGATTATATGATTGCTATAATTAAACAATTTTAGTATACAATTTCGGTTTTAAATTCAGTAATACGGAAATAATATGATTCCATCTTAAATAGGACGTAACCACCATGGCAACCTAGAAGCATTACCTATCATGGGATATTATTGAATTAATTACGTATTATAGGATTTAATAGAATGAAGAATGTGACTATAACTTTGGTCATAGAGGTTATAAAATGTCATTTACGTCATATATGACTATAAACGTCATACATGGCAGACAACTTGGCGATACATTTAGGTCGCTTGACGATTAATCGTCGGAAGCTGCTATAACAAGGAAATACCGATTTTTAAAAAAATTCAAATTTCTTAATAAATATTTTTATTAATATTGTTTTAAGTATTGATTCGATTTTCACAAAATTTGAAATGACTCGACAAAATTCTGCAACGATTATATATATTAAATTTCAAACCATTCGGTTGGGTAGTTTTTGCGCTGTTATATGCGGACAGATGGACAGACAGACGGACTAGATGACGACTATAGGTGCTACGTATTTATATAATTGCGGACAAACCTAAAAAGTTCGCTGCTGGTTAATGTATATAAAGTTTCATTTACAACCTTAAACAAGCCAAATAAAATTTTGAATTAATTATATAGTTTTTGCGCTGTTATATGCGGATAGACAGACAGACAGACGGACCAGACGATTACTATAGGTGCTACGTATATATATATAATTACGAACGCACCTAATATGTTCGCTGCTGGTTAATGTATATAAAGTTTCAACCTATTAAACAAGTCAAATAAAACTTTGAATTAATTATATATTTTCAAAGAATAAAAAAATCTAACTCGTATTTGATGTAAAAAATAGTTGATTGGCCCATGCATATCTCACAAAATTAGAAATATCATGTCAGACATTTCCTATTATATTGTATCCATAAAATTTTATTTCTCACAGTGGAGTAATCTAATTTTGAAAATGCTGCTCTCGAGGTAAATGTCCTAGCCGGAAATCCATTCCAGGCGACTCAGGTCATAAGTAAAAGCAGATTCAACCCAAATATCTAAAGTATTCAGCAGTTTAAATTAAAAAGGAAACAGTCCCAGAAAAAAAGAAAATAGTCCCAGAAAAAAGATCATGTGGCAACCACTAGCTATTTTTCGATATTCTGCCGTCTAAGTTAAAGATTGTGAAATAGTAAAGAATTTAAGGGGTCAGATACCTTTGAAATGTCAAAAGTCGGCGAACGTTTTAACCTTCTCATGCCTGAACTATTTTGTAATGGAACCAAAAACATTTTGCACTTAATATGGATTTATAATGGATTTTTAAAAACAACTAACATTGAATTTTAAAAATCTTTAATTGTCTACAAAATTACAAACGGAACACCATGAAGGTTTAAAATGGTTCAATCATCTATAATTCTTTGCGCCTATTCCTGTCTCTCATAAAAAAAATTATTAAACGTATTTTAAATTTATTAATTGTAGTTTTAATTTATCCAAATAATAGATAGACAATTAATACACGCTTTAGAAGTACAACATTTTGAAATAATTGTAAATATCTCCGTGTTTTCATAGTAAAGTAGGAGACAAAATAAACATTTCTGGGGTATGGTTACATAGGTGACAAATAGAGACTTTAATGAAGCGATAAAGGGTTTTAAGAAACAAAAACTTGTACTGCTGGTTAGCGTACTTCATTTATTAATCTAGTAAATGTGCCAAATAAAATTCTGAATTAATTTATATATTAAAAAAATAGTTATAAAGTCTCTGGTGAAAAGAACAGTTAATTCCTTCACATGCAATAAAACAAATTATTTTTAGTTATTTATTAATCTCTTGTGATGATTATTAAACATGGGATAGAGTAAGACAAAAAAAAAAGAATTCGAATGTGCTTGAAGGCAAATGCGCTACCACTGTGCTACCGAGACATTGACTTATGGTACTCTTCTAAAATCTAAATTACGAATAATAAAATTATGTTCGGATATTATCAATTTAATTCATTTAATTAAAAAATATATAAGACTTCTTCCAAATTTTATGATTTGGCGTGTGATCGGAGGTAGTTAGCTATAAATATGCAAAATTTCAAGTCTCTCACATACAGTTTTCGAGAACGAACTCCCTTACAGACAGAGAGAGGAGTGAGACGAATAGGGTTTCTTCAAACGAACGAAACCCTAAAAATAAACATCACTGTAATAAATATTGGTTTAATAAGTTAGCAATGATCTATGGCAGAGTACACGAAATTCGTACTTGCCGAGGACGTTAACTTGGACTCGGAAATAAAAATTTATTGGAAGTCGGTTCTTTGCTCCAGAAATATATAAACTGTATTTTAACACATTTATGAATGAGATTCTACTTCTCTCACATGAATTGTCTTTTCTTATTCAAATACGCTATTTACATTTATCTAAATTGCGCATCCTCACATAATCTATAATATTTAAAACACAAGCCGGGTTTTTTTCGTCATCTTCCTTGGGTTTTCTGTCAAACCTATTTTAATAATTACTTTTTAATTGAAAGCTGTTTATTTGTAGATGAGCGGACACTAGAAATTTTTTAAGATATTTCCTTTTTTTTTTTATGAAATTTCTTCAAAAAGTGGGAATTGGGTTACTTCCATTGTTACATAGAAAAGGGAAATATAATAAGAATTATTATATCTTTACTGATATAATTTTTTTATTAAAATTAAAAATAACTTTAAAAAAATTAACGGAAAAGGATACACGTTTCAAAAAACAGACATTTTCAACATAAAGCTGTTACATTTCAATATTTTTTTTTCATTCCACTGATGCTGAGTTTGAGACACTAATCTTAGAGGGAGTCGAAATGCTTTAGTGAGCGAAAATTGCATATTCGAAAGGAAACGAAATTTATTTGATTAAACTAAATATTTTACTACCAATGCGTCTAAAAGACACAAATTTCGGGACTTTTTACTCGCCGGTACTGAGATTAGTAATTTTTACGTGCGAAGTTTTAGCTGACAAACGTGATGTCAAGTTTGTAAATATATTTATTAAAAACCCATTGTGCATTAAAATATTTTTAAAATGGTGAATATAACAACACATAGTTATAATTTTAAATCCTTTTTCAGCAGTGAATTACGCCTGTAATCTTTGAATAATAATCAGTGAATTTTATCCTGCTTTTCTGAGCGTAAACTGACAGAGGGAAAACTGTCCAAGCCGGGGATCGAACTCGGACCCTTATGGAATAGCGCTCCAATGCTCCACCTTTGAGCTACGAGGACGATACCCAACCTGGCATCTCTCACTTATATATGTCGGTAAGGCTGCAATCACAGACCAAGATGGAAATGCCATTATGAGCACGCAAACTCCTGCGGCAAACATGAGACGACATACAAAGTCCAGCATACGACAACACATAGTTAATTTTAATTATTTTTTCAGCAGTGAATTATGCCTATATCATTGAATAATAACCAAGTTCGATCCCCGGCTTGGTCATTTTTCCCTCTGTCGGTTTACGCTTAGAAAAGTAGAATAAAAATTCACTGGTTATTATTGGTGAATATAAATATGTGAATTTACGTATGTAAATTTTATGACGGTGAAAATGACATTTCACCGAGATTTAGATTTCATTGAAAATAATTACGAGTGAAGGTGGTTCTCAAATGATCTGCTCAACAACGCGAAACTTTCTGATACATTTTCTGACTCATTTTTAAACTAAAAGGCATAAAATTTGGCTGGCGATTGAAGCGATTTTAAATCGAAATGAGTTTTCTATTTTTTGATAAATAAATTACTTATCGCGTTATAAGCAATTCGTGCCACGTGACGACACGGTTTTCCGTTTTCTCGCTCTGCAGTATCGGGAATTCGGTTCAAAACGCCCACTTTGACAGTATTTTCTGAAATATTTTATGCCTTTAAAAAGAAATAGAAAACTTGTTTCGATTACATAGTTTCTGAAAAACACTATCTGCCAGTTTCATGCGTTTCCGAACAAAAATGAATTAATAAATAAATCAGTTTGGATTTGAGAACAGCCTTAATTGAAAGTGGCGTAATTTTTGCTGGTGTTTCATTCCGTAATGCCAAAGATCAGAGCCTCAATTGGTAAATTCATCATAATTACTATCTTGATTACATGTTGCTGACTATTTATAGGAAAAAAAGTTTTTTTTTTCAATAATTTGAGCTGTTGAAGTACTGAAAATAGAATTTTGATAACTTTGATTAAAAATAATACTTGTTTTAAGAGTTAGACTTAGGCAGTGTAAGATTGATTTTACATTATAATTATTTTTGTAGGTTTATTATAAATTCAATATAACAGCTCCTTTTAAGCATTTTCTTTCGTCGAATTTCGCCTGATTCTACGTCCTATATATATAAAGATAAACCTGTTTTTATTCGCATATCGCATATCGTTTATAATAAAATCACAGCAAAGATATCATTATTAGACTCGTAATTATATTATTTTATCGTATTAGACTCGATTAAAATATGAATGCAAATTTTAAATAGAAAAGATGTATAAACTTTGTTTTTCCAAATGGTAAAACCTAATTTTAACACCGTATTTGCGTTTATTGGATCAAAGCAGCTTTTTCTACCTATAAAAATTAGCCACTTTTCAAATCACTCTTGTGAGATACTTTTAGCCCTTTCTACCTTGACGAGTTGTTAACATTGGCAAAAATGAGTTTGTGAATGTATCAGACAGTTCCGCGTTGTTCAGCGGGTTGAAAATATTTTTTTGAGAACATCTTTAATTGCAGTATACAATTTCATCTATTTAGACAAAAATAAGTAAATTTGAAACTCAATAATGTCGCCGAGTGGTCTTTCAACAATGATATCTTACATCTTCCAATTTTGTCAGCAGAAATTTTGTTGCGGGCATTTTAGAAAGAATGCTTGGAAGTAAGCTGATACATTTCATCTCCCTACAAAGTGTCAACACTTATGGATAAATGATCCTGACAGGGAAAAAAGAAGTCAAATGTTGGCGCCCTTTGACGGCAGCAGCCCCTACCCTTCCCAAAAACAAGAAAGTAAATGTAGCGTTTAAAATGTCTTCCCAGAAGTTGGTTAAAGCTAATGATTTTTATTTATCTCCTCGTTATTACAAGCTGTGATGAGAATTTGTGTATTTCAGTAGAAAGTTGTTTTCAAAGTACACAGTTAAAATAAAAGTATATTGTACACTTATTTCTAAAGTATAGCTTCTAACTGCTACGATTTTTTGACATTAGTGTTTCGTAATAGAAATCTTCGCCTTATTTACTCGTGGTTAAATAATGCGAATATTGTTATTCGTAAATAGAACTGATTGCTATTCGTAATATTCGGGAGTAGTTTACTATTTTTAAAATAGATTCATGAATAGATTACCTTATTTAATCGCAGATTACTGCGATTGAATAATGCGAAAATTGCTATTCCTAAATAGAGGCGATATAAAGAATAATAGAGTAAATATAATGTGGTAATAATCAGAGCTTCGCTAATTTGATAAAATCTGGTAGCCAGCAAAATATTCTAGTCGCTAGTAAAAAAATACCCCTTCCCCCGTTATTGATTTTCAAAAAACAAAACGTTTTCTTTATAAATAAATTGAGAAAAAATAATAACAAGCATAGTTTAAAATTATTAGTTTACATAGTTTAGAATAATACTAATTTAGAAAAATAATATCTAAGTTTTCTGATGAAACTTATCAAATTTATATATCTGTAAAAAATAAAAAAATAAATGACATTGTCATAACTCCTGTGTTCCGAGCGGGATCTCTCTATTTCGGTAGCGTAGTAACACGGGAGACAGATTTCATATTTAAAACCAGAAGAAATTTATTCACTGGAAAATTACAATAATGATGAGTCAATGAATATTCTTTTACTCTCAAAGTTCATGGGTTGAGTTTTCATCAGAGTCTTTAGACGGTCTAGAGTTTGTGTAAAACAGTCTCTATTCATTTACGTCATGGTAATACTAAAGGTACCCCTCACTTTCACTTCGCAGCGCTGAGTCGCTGTTCTCCTTCTCACGCGACAACCGAAGTCGTCTTCCTTCAGAGGCAGGGAGTAAAAACCCTTTTCTCCACACAGAATTCTCACTTCTTCCCAGCAGAGAGGAAACTCTCCTCTCTCTTCGGATCTCTAGCACCGAATCCTCTCTCCGGCCAATTCCTCCAAAGTCCTGACGGTCGGGGGGGGGGGGGCATGGGCGGTGACCTCCGTCATTTAGCCCTATCATAGGCGACTTACACCTCTATTGGGTCACGGCGGTTTCATCATCTCGATTGCTCTGGGAAGCAAGGTTGAAACCGTGACAATCTGGGGGGTCTGGGTCATCCATTTAAGTGTCATGCAATGTCGCCTATGAGTCTGGCCTTTTCAACTTAGCAGTCTCACTTGTCACCAGGAAAAGATCGAACAGTGCTTTGATGTTCCGAACCTGCGTCGGTGGTCTAACTCGAGGCGTGGGAACTGTTTTTGGGCGAGAGCCTATATTTACTAGCTGGGAAAGCTTCAAGATCTCACAGCATCACCGCACACCTCGGAGAGATTTTTCATAGTAGGGAAAAATCTATACTGGAGCACCCTAAACACCTGTTTCGATCACAACAGAGGCTCAAATATGGGTACTTACTGACACTAATTGTACATTACCTTCCTGAATATATTATCATAAACACATAAATTCTATTACACAATTAAAACAATACAATTACATAAATAAATGAATTAGAGATTTATATACACGTCGTTAAACAGAAAATCAACCTACACGACTCAAGCAGTCAGTCCGTGGATTTGCGTCTTCCGGGGCGGTAACCAATCGATCGGCGATCTTCCTGCATTTTCCCCAAATCTCTAATTAATCGGAAATTCTTTTCGGCGTTGTTTTCCCACTGTTTAACGTCGCTGACTTCAGTTTTGTTTTGCGGCGATAGGAAACCCGAGGTTTCTAAACAATTAGATTCGAAGAATTTCTTTTGCTTTCTTCCCAACGCGAGATACCGGTTCACCCTTTTTGAGGACTTCCTTCCCGAAGACTTAAACTTAATTTTTGCCTCTAAGACGGTGTCTTTATTTTGTCCCTCATCCTTAAATTCCCGGATTTCATTCTTCTCTAAAGATGAACATCCCTTTGTGACAATCTCACACCTATCATTCCCTTTGGAATTTTTCATTACGTTTTCTATTCTCGTTTCACTTACGCCCGTCTTAACACTACCTGACTCCCTATCCTGGAACAAATTATCCATAACTTTCGCATTGGAATTATGTATTTTCAACTCTTTTCCCTTTTCTTCGGGACGTGACTTTAAATGTCCCAGCTCTTTTTCAGAAGGCCATACTATTTGAATAGGGTCAGTTACGACGCGCCCTATTTCTTTCTGCGAACTAACCTTGTAACGGGATTTGTATAAGGCGAGTTCTCTGAATAAACGTCTTTTAAAAGCAACTAATAACCGGTCAGCTACTCGCTTCTCCCAAGATCCTTCTTTCAGGGACCTCGCTAGACCCTTTTTACTTCTTCCCTTTGTACTTTCCCCTGAAAATAGAAAGACGGGTTCTCTAGCTAAAATTGTTCTAGGGGGAGATTCACAATGCTTTTCTTTCCCGCTTAGACTGTAGGGGAGTATAGTATCAAAACCCTTTCTTTTCTGACTATCCATGTTAGTCGTTTCTGACTCCTCAGATTTGGGGGATAATTTAATTCCTCTTTTCCTTTCTTTTTCCGTAGGAAGTTTACCGTGCGGATTATTGTCGTAATCCGAAGCTAACAAGTTTGTGGGTTTAGGGGGAATTGAATTGTCCTCTCCACGATTTTTCGGTTGCGTCAAATTCCCAAGGCTAATAGGCAGTTTCGCCTTCATTTTGTCTAACAAATTTTGCGTTCTGTTCCCTAATAAATAATAAGACATTTCGGTATTCTTATCTACCACTGCGGCTTTGATTAACAGGTCACCCACATCTGTTTGAAGTCTTATTTCTACGAGGGGTAGACATTTTAGTTTATTATCAAGAGGTTGTCTTACTCTCACTACCTCTCCCGTATACTGTTCCTTGGTTACGTCATTTGCACTAAGTAAGTCCAACGAACTGCCCGTATCCCTAAATATCTTCATTTTTTTCCCATTTACCATCCCTTCGCTTAGATAGGGATCGAAACTCTCATCTAAATCGTTCAAGTCTGCCAGTTGACACACTATTTCGGGTTTATCATTTATCCTTTTTAGCTCTGGGCAAGAGTATCGGAGATGGTCGGGGCTATTACAAATAAAACAGGACATACCTCTTCTCCGTTCAAAAATCTCGTCCCTATTTTTTTGTTCATCCCGATCACGCCAGTTTCTTTTTACTTCAAGCCCTTTCTGTTCCACTTTCGGTTTCTCGATGAATCTACTCCTCTCAAACGATTTTGCATTATTTGGGTTTTTAGGGGGAGCTTGTTTTCTCTCCGTTCTTCTGACCGCCTCATAATGATCCAGTTTTTGGGTCAGATCCAATGGCGTAATTATTGTACTCCATGAGTCAATAAAATGCTGTCTAATTTCGGAGGGCACCTTCCGTTTGATCTGGTCAGTAATTATCAGGTCCCTAAGTTGACTAAATTCAGACACCTGAATACCGCTTAACCATTGGTCGAAATAATTCGTAATTTCATACAAAAAATCTTTCCAATTTTTTTCTTCGGACCGTGGTGTTGTTACGAATTTGATTCTGAAGTCTTCTGCACTAATTTTAAACCTTTCGAGTAATTTTCCCTTCACAAAATCAAAATTGTCCATTTCGTCTGGTGGTTCTCTAAGAATAACTTCTGTCAATTCTATAGGAAGTAAACCTAGCAAATTTGTTACCCATTGCGACTTATCTAATTGCGCTTTTAATGCCTGTCTCTCAAATAAGTTGAGATATAAGGAAATCTCCGATTTTCCCATTTCAAATTTAGGTAACACATTTTTTAACAGAATTTTAGGTTCCCTTTCTATTTGACTAGATGATAACGTTAAAGTATCATTTTCCCGTTCGGCCCTAATTCTCGCGAGCTCATGTTCTTTCTCAATTTTATCTTTTTCCAATTTCGATCTCTCTACACGGTCTTCTTCAATCAACTTTAATTGGTTTAACGCCATAGTCTCATCATAATCGGGGGCCTCCGTTATCTTTTTAACCAATTTAGGAATTGTATCATTTGACAAAACCTCTACTTCAAATTCTATCGCAAGGGTTTGCAGATCGCATTTTCGAAATCCCGATATGCCTGCCATAATCACTAATTTTAAATTCTAACACCTCATTCATTTAATTCCAATTTCCCGCACATAAATGCAATAAAAAAATACACAATTTTTTCACCCCCAAAACAACATAAAAATAAATACAGTAGTTTCTACTCGACACAAAATACAATCAATATTCATGAATTCATAAAATTTTAACAGATAAATTAACTGCTAATTTACTCATTAAATTCTCGCATTTTTGAGTTCCGGTAAAACCCAATTCCACATGTAACATGCTTGGTACCTGAAAATCTCTTTCACCATATGCGTGAACTCATAGGAAATATTCAAATATTAAATTTACTGCACTTAAGTTTTATTTATTTAGAAACGGGATTTTCTTTCCCTTTTTTTCATGAAAATATTAACAATTCTATGGCCTAAAATTTTCAGAGTTCACTCTTTCTAAAAATTTTGACAATTACAGAATTTTACTTTCTTGAGACATAAATAACTTAGTTTCACAACAATTTTAATTTACTATCTCTAAACAATTTTCCTGACCTTAATATTTTAAAATTTCATATATTTAAGAGTTTAGAAACAAGTTAAATTACACTTTCTGCCCATATCATTGTTACAACACCTCAAAGCCTCTATTGGAATCAAAACAGTGCTTACCTGGGTGTAGTTTCTCTCGGCTCGGCTGTCCGTCTCTGCTCAAAATTGTGCGCTACTCGTCCGTCTGTCCCTGCCCAAAGTGGCGGGTGTAGAGTCCGGCTGTCCTGCCCAAACTGGCGGCTGGCGGGTGTGGTATCCGGCTGTGCGTCTCGGCTGTCCGGCCCTGCCCAAACTGGCGGGTGTAGAGTCCGACTGTGCGTCTCGGCTGTCCGGCCCTGCCCAAACTGGCGGGTGTAGAGTCCGGCTGTGCGTCTCAGCTGTCCGGCCCTGTCCAAACTGGCGGGTGTAGAGTCCGGCAGTCCGGCCCTGTCCAAACTGGCGGGTGTAGGGTCCGGCTGTCCGTCTCGGCTGTCCGGCCCTGCCCAAACTGGCGGGTGTAGAGTCTGTTTAATCCACTCTGGTTTCAGCTGCACTCGCTGTTTCCGTCACGTCCTCACTCTGCTAAACTAGATCCCTTCCGAGCTGCCACCATTTCTGTCATAACTCCTGTGTTCCGAGCGGGATCTCTCTATTTCGGTAGCGTAGTAACACGGGAGACAGATTTCATATTTAAAACCAGAAGAAATTTATTCACTGGAAAATTACAATAATGATGAGTCAATGAATATTCTTTTACTCTCAAAGTTCATGGGTTGAGTTTTCATCAGAGTCTTTAGACGGTCTAGAGTTTGTGTAAAACAGTCTCTATTCATTTACGTCATGGTAATACTAAAGGTACCCCTCACTTTCACTTCGCAGCGCTGAGTCGCTGTTCTCCTTCTCACGCGACAACCGAAGTCGTCTTCCTTCAGAGGCAGGGAGTAAAAACCCTTTTCTCCACACAGAATTCTCACTTCTTCCCAGCAGAGAGGAAACTCTCCTCTCTCTTCGGATCTCTAGCACCGAATCCTCTCTCCGGCCAATTCCTCCAAAGTCCTGACGGTCGGGGGGGGGGGGGGGGCATGGGCGGTGACCTCCGTCATTTAGCCCTATCATAGGCGACTTACACCTCTATTGGGTCACGGCGGTTTCATCATCTCGATTGCTCTGGGAAGCAAGGTTGAAACCGTGACAATCTGGGGGGTCTGGGTCATCCATTTAAGTGTCATGCAATGTCGCCTATGAGTCTGGCCTTTTCAACTTAGCAGTCTCACTTGTCACCAGGAAAAGATCGAACAGTGCTTTGATGTTCCGAACCTGCGTCGGTGGTCTAACTCGAGGCGTGGGAACTGTTTTTGGGCGAGAGCCTATATTTACTAGCTGGGAAAGCTTCAAGATCTCACAACATACTGTAAGGCTGAATTAACCAGCATGTTCGAAAAATGCTGATTACTAAATCCGAAGATCCGAATAGTTGAATAATACAAAATTGATATCTGATGAGGGGGGCATTGATAAATTAGTGAAGCAGGAAAACAATTTTTTGCCAATTTTCCTGTCGAAGTCAGTCAAATTATTCTGATTTTATTATCTTAAAATTTGTAGTTGATGAACTTATTTTTGCTAATTTAAAAATAAAAGTTAATATTTTTTTTTTGTTTGAATATAGTTTCTAAGTTTATTTCTTAATATTGGTTGGGGGGGGGGGGATTTATTTTCTATTCATTTCTTTGGTCAATAAATTTAAATATATATATTCATCGCTTCCAGATTAAATAACTTAGTCGCCAAATATAAAACATTGCCGACCTGGTTACTGCACTTGTCAAGCCCTGGTAGTAATAGCTTCGTAAATAGGGTTTTATTTGTAATTTCGCAAATAGTAGCAGTTAGCAGCTATGTCTAAAGAGAGACACATCTAAAAGAAGAAAAATAATTTTTTTTAAATGTCTTATTGGGAAATTCTATTTACGTGCATTTAGAGTGATTAAGATTAATAAATATTTTTAATTTTTAAATTATAATCGGCTGTTTATTCCATAATTATTTCATTATTTCCATACTTACATACATTCTTTCTTTCTTTATACTTGGACTGATGGTCAGTTACTGAAATGATGGTCGGAACAGCAAGCATGTCAAGACAAACCATTTCTGCATAGGAAACTAGGTTCTCAATCAACTTATTCAATGAAAAAGTAATTTTTAACAGAAAAAATAAAAAATAAAACCGACATCAAGGGATTGTTTCACACCTTCCTGTTTTCGTAGCAATCGTGTATTGTTATCTACATTAGAGTACTGCACGGGTCAGATTATAGCGACACGAGCCCGAAAATTCTATTTGAAGTCAACCCGAAACCCGACCCAAACCTGACGCATCCTCAACCTCATATTTTAATGCAATTATGAAAAAATACTAGGTAAGTAGATTTCTAATACCAGTTTTATCTGTTATATTGTAAAATAAACAGATAATACATGCTCATTTATATTCAAATATGTAGATTTTTTCTCTTAAACAATATTGTGGGAGTTTTTTTTGAAAAAAAAAAAGGTTACCAAACAAGAGTTAAAAACCAATCAGAACCTAAACAATTAGAATCAATACGACCCGCAACGAGAAAAATTACGCCCGACCCGACCCGAACCGTCAGTCGGGTCGAGTTCGGGTAAAATCGGGTTACCCGACCTGATGCAGAACAGTAACCCGCATTCATTTTAAATCTCATTTTGGCCACCATCACTTATTTTGACGCTCCGTAGAGGATGATTTGTTAAATTTTTTTAAGTGCCTCCGTAAAAAAACTATGCACGAAACGACATCTATTTTTAAAAGTAATGCGGTGCTGTACTTTAATACCATGTTAAAATTTCGTGACGATTAGTCAATTTTTACGAAAGTAAAGTATTAAAGTTAAAAAAAAAAAGAAAAAAAGGGAAAACAGACAGAAAGACAGATATAACTTTATAAAATACTAATGACATTCAAACCCGACCGTCTGCAGACTTTCCCACAAAAATAAAGTATGAAAATCGGATCACCCGTTCAAGAGTTATGCATCGACATACATAGAAAAAAAAAAGATAAAAACGAATTGTATTTGTCCTTTGTTGAAAGTCTGTTAAAAATACAAGGACATAGCTACCAACTTTCTACTTTTTTTCTAGTCAAATAAACATATTTTGAACCAGAAATTTTACTTAAAAATGAAATATAAATAAGTACCTCATAGAGACAAAGCCATATTTTATTAAATAACTTTTTCTGGTAGATGAAGATCAAGAAATTAAATATATTTAATTAAAGGCTTGTTTAAATATTTCTTTAAAATATTGTACGTGGATCTATTATTTTTAAGATGACAAGCTTTAAAACTTTCGCTAAATTTTGATATTTTAAAGGCACTAATATCTTACTTAACACAGAAATTACAACTTTTTTGCATAAAATAAGTGCGAACTAATGGCAATAATGAAGGCATCTGGATATCGCAAGAAGATAATTTTTAAAACTCTATCCACTTTAAAAGTAATTTGATCACACTTACAGTGTGATGATCACTAAAAGAACGTCATTGTTACTTTATTGAGAAAAGTGATACCAATTTTCATAAAGCACTTTCCTTTAAGTATAAATCTTATAAAAATAAATTACAGTAGGAATATCGATTTTTTTTTCTTTTTTGTGCATACCCATTTCTTCATGTTGTCAGAAAAGAGATACTTAGTTTTCCTTTATTTTTATTATTTTAACTATGTTCGCCTTTTATCCCTATGTTGAAAAAAAGGTTCAAATTATTAAAAATAATACAAAGCCTTTTTATTTTTGGAAAAGCCTCTTGAAACTGGTGGCTAGAAAATAACTTTTGAAAACGATTTAACACCGTTTCACGAGTGCTTTGCAGAACTGTTCTTCACAAACACAAGTGACACTGTCTTTTTGAAGAGGTTGGGTTGGGGAAGTATGGTGGGAAATTTGTGATGTATTGATGAAAGATAACAATTTGATATGAAGTATACTAGAACAACAGACATGTCAGATTCAGTAGTTTACCTTTGAGTCATTTAAATGTTGGCATGATTTTTATTCAGGGGGATTCTGATTTTCATTCATGATTTTTATTCACTAATGGACTTGGTCGATTAGACTATGAAAGTGGGTTTGTTTCAATGGGGAAACATAAAAGCTTCCTCTACAAATTTTTGTTATAATTTTTTTAAATTGTTTATTATATCTATTCAATATTTTATAAGATTTAAAGTCACTGCAGTTGTTATACAGATCTTTTTTTTTTTGTGGACAAATTTTGTTATTTTTACATTTTTTTAATTTTTTTTTCACATTTTATCTATTTTTTCTACACACAGCAAACGAAGGTGTTATTTTGATTTTGATACAGGTTTAATAGAACAGGAATTAGGAATAGGTTCAATTGAACAGAATAATGATTTAAAAAAACGTTAAAATAAATTTGGTACATCAATTTGTTCATATTTAAAAAAAAAAAATTTCTTCGTTTACCAGATCAATAAAGTTTATTATATTATAATTTTATGTATTTATTATATGTATTTATATATAATTATATTTCTGCAATATGGATAAATATATTTCTGTAGTGCGAATATATAAATTATGTTACCGTAGTATCAATTTATATAAAATAAATTTAATACCCATTATATGTTTTATACTTAACTTTTTTTTTAAATAATTTTAATAGCGTATTGTTAGTTACAATTGTTCTATGATATATATTTTAATTTACATGAATATAATAGGGGTCACTATACCATGTTGTCGACTACAGTACTTTACATAAGCCATTCATGTACACAACTTTACAGTTTGTTTGCTTTGTATATTAGCGACAATAACACTTTTTTCAGATATTTCTAGAAAAAATAAACAAATTTTGTTTCCAATTTCATTTTTAACACTTCCCAACATGGTTGAAAAGTGTTTATGAATTCGGTTTGTCTGTCTTTCTCTCTATCTGTTTGTCGTCTGTCTGTCCGTGCTCTAACTCGCGTAAATATATTTGGATTGTCATGCAATTGATATATGTTATATTGAGGTTTACTATGGCATGTCCGGTATTGAAAATGAAGTGTGTAGCACTTATAGTTTTTTTACACGGACACTCAAAAGAACTCCGTTACATTACGGTCTGTGGTGAAAAATCGTTTGCGGTTTATTTTAATAATGTTTCACCATTTCAAAGATATTGAAATTGATATATATCATTAAGGTGCATTACAAGAGTCTTACTATAGAATATTGTGTGTATAGAATTAATTGTTCATTTACAGGGAAACACAAATTAATTCGATCCTGTCTGTTAACAATAATTGCTGGAACTGCGTTTTTAGTTGCTGAACGCGTTTTTAAATTTAACTCATTTCTTTTTATTACTGAGTGCGTTTAAATTCTATAGAACATATACGGGGCACTACAAAAGTTCTCGAGTACATTTCCGTTTATTGACGGAAATTCCAGAAGGGAAATTTTAGACTGTGCTACAAGTTTCCTAACTGAATTAAAATTTAGCATTCTATGTTACAGGGTCGAACAAAAGAATTCGGATATTTTTCAGAATATTATTGATAATTCCTGAAATTAGGTTTTTAAATATGTTATGTGTTTTTCAACTTGTTTACTTACATATCAACTTTCACCTTATTAAACGGTAAATATTTGTAAAATTATTTTGAAAGTGTTGGGAAGTGTTACGCATGAGTTTTCGTTCTTGTTTTGCTTTAATTAGAAATATTTTTGCCTTTTTCACAATAAAATTAAGCTGCCCAAATGCTATTAGGTACAATTTTTCATAATATCATGTGTAACATAATTCGTTTTAATCTAATTAACAATTTCAGTAAATTGGTTGATTAATTAATTGGTTGATTAAAATATTTATTTTTTAATTTCATGCAATTAATTTAACTTTTGTCTTCGAAAAATTTAACTTATGTTACAAAATTTCTTTGAGCAGAATAAGTTGTAACTGTGTCCACTAAGAAAGCGCTATTAATCTATATTTCAGAAAATACTTCCTCGAAAAAAGAAAGCTGATGTCATTTTGACTTTGTTCATAACATATTTAAGGGGCATGCTACTGTTAAATCTTTAAAAAAAAATGATTTTTCGAAAGATATATATATAATACCATTATCGTCATATCATAACATTTTCTACTGCAGTGTAACATTTAATTTTGCATTGCATCAACATGTATTTGGGTGATTCCATCATATGGAAAGGCAAGTGCAGGCATGCATTTATACTAATAGTAACAAATTTCAACACTTGCTATGTTATTTCTCTATTCCTCATGCACTAAAATACTTTGGTATAAAAATTCATATTATGACAAATAAGTTTAATTATTTTAAACAGAAAGCAGCAGATAATAACAGTTGTATGAAATTACGGTAATATTTTATAAAAATTATCGAACTTCAAACTTAACGAAATATATCTTATGGACAATATCTTACTATTTAATTCATGTGTAACTATATAGGGTAGATGTGCCAGTAATGGACACCCTTAAGGAATTTCTTTTAAAAATAATTTTTAATTAATAGTTATTGTATTCCACTTTTTTTTAAATATTATATTAATCTATCAACAATATTTAATCATGCTCATAGTCACATTTCTCAATGTGAATCAAAATTTAATTGTAAATAACAGAAATAAATCAAAACACCCTAAATTCCAGTACTGGACACCCTCTGCCCCAGTAATGGGACACTCTCTAGTCTAGCAATGGACACCCCACAAAAAGAAATATGTAATTGATTTTAGGATTGTATTTAAAACAAGAATTTAATGAAGGAATATTAATGAAATAAAATAGTCATTTTCAAATAAATTTAATAATTAGGATATCAATAATTAATAAAATATTTATGAGAATAATTCACTGTTTAAATTACATTATTGTCATTATCACAGGATCAATATTTTAATTATTTTAGATATAAGGTTTAAAATACTAAATTTAAAAGAATTATATTTATCAAATTATTGAGTCATTGAGGGAGGGGGGGGGGGGTCAGAAGGGTTAGTTTAAAAAAAAAGTTTCTTGGCGTACCAGTGCATGGAATCATATTTTTTTTATTCTTAACAGTTAAACTTCCTAAAACTGCTTTATATATTACTTTTAGCAATTTGTGTAAAATATATCAAATAAATGAAAGTGTAGGTTGAATGTTTTTAAATACTAAATAAAATTATTTCAAAATAAAATATCAGAACTGACATTTGAGCCCCCCTGATCTACAGATTCACTACTTTCATTGCTACTATAAATTTAATATTATAGGGTTTTTTATGTATGTAGTTCTTTTGTCAGAGATAAATAATGGAACATTTAAGACAGAAAATAAAAGATTTTTAAGAGCTTGTGTGACTTAAAAAATTGCCTTTTTTTTAAATGGGGAGAGTTTGAACCCCATGAGCCCCTCATGTTCCCATGCCCTTAAAGATTATTCTCTGATTCCTGATGGGTGTTATTGCCACATTATAAAATATGCAAGGTACGGTATACAAAAAAAAAAAAAAAAAAAAAAAAAAAAAGAAATAAAGAAAAGAAATAAAGAAAAGAAAAAGAAAGAATTTATATATAAAAAATATATATATATTGTTATTACATTCTGGTAAGTGAAATTTAAAAATTATATTTGATTACTTAGCTTTTCAATTAAATTAAAAAAAATTATGCACTATGAACGTTACTGAAATTGCTTTTTTAGTAATGTCTATACATGGAGTGTCCATTACTGGAAATTGACTAATTAAGCATTCCAGTAATGGACCATGGTCCTAAAACCTGAAAAATAAATGAAATTTTGTAAATTGACATTATTATGTAAAATTCAAAGTTTTCTATTATTGTCTAAGCAAAAACATGCAATTTTTTCAAGAAAATAAAAAATATATCAATTGTTTAAGTGAAGCCAGCTCTTAGCATGTTCATTAAGACTTTCAACGAAAATCAGTGGAATTGTGAAACATTATTTTCTGCTTCCTGATTGGTTTGATTAAGAGTATCAACAATAACCCAGATTCTAAAACAAGCAAGGAGGAATTATAAAAAAATATATTAAAGGGTAAATTTTTATTGGTTATTTTTTTATAAATCGAAAACTTTGAAAGTGGCCCATTACTGAAAGGGGGTCCATTACTGGCACATCTGCCCTATTTCTTGTTTTATTTAATTTTTTTGTGGCGGATTGATTTATCATGAACTCATTCGTACAAGTGAAGTTATATAGCAGCGAAATTACATAAAATGAGCACGTGTGTTTTACAGAACTAAGACTTAAATACTAGAATGTTATTACAAGCTGAGAAAATACTAAAAATTAGCATATTTTGCTTATTTTTACAAAATAATTTTTAACAGTGAAATAAAATTACTAGCATTAATTTTTAAGTCTTATATTATAGTGCGTAAATAAAATTCGATTTTCATATTTTTCATTTCACATTTATTTCGAGAAAATACAAAAGTTGCTTTATATGTTTATTCAGGCAATGCGCTTTCACTAGAAAACAATGCAGTATGAAATAGGACAGGATTTTGTGGGCTTAGTCGTCTATCGAGAAGAAAATCTAAACTTCAAAAGCTGTTAAAACTTTTCTAAATGTTCAGGAATGAAATAGCACTCTAGAAAATTGAAATCGTTCGCAAATATTTCTTTTATATAACAAGTGTGCCTGAGAAATGTTTTGTGGATGACATCAGATAAGAAATATAATCAAATTATGTATTTCCTTTAAACCGGAAAAACTATTCTTATGTATACAGAATACTAAAACATTTGCATGGTTTAATTCCTTTTTTTTTTTCAGTAAAATAGAAGGAATTTTTCAGTGTTTGTAGGCTTTAAATTTCGAGAATATGGAAGAGAAATCTGATGTGCCATAATTTTCTGTTTTAGGGTTTAGTTCATCTCACGAAACCCTATTGCTCCCGCTCCGTTGTCTGTCCGTCACAGAGCCATTCTCAGAAACTATGTAACTTACAGAGTTGAAACTTTGTGTATATCTAGCTGAATACTAGCTATGAAGCTCAAAATATTAAAATTTGAAAAAATCGTATTATTTTAATAAATAGAGATACAAAAAAAACAAACAAATTCTAACAGCCTTCTCCTATTAAATTTAAACATTTTTTGTTAAAGCAGTTGCCAAAAATTAAAAATCCACAATGAAATTCTTTCTACAATATTTCATTTTCTATTGAACGATTTCCACGTGAAAAATGAAAATGAAATAAAAAGTTTCACCAATTGACAAAAATATTAATATGAAATAAAAATGATTGACGTCATAGTGTTAATAAAACGGAAATTTTAAAAGATTTCTCAATAATATACAAGGAGTATGAGTATGTGTGTATGTACACCAAAGCAGATTAATATCACATCATTAGAGAATTAAAAAGAAAATCTGACGTCATATTGGAAGTTTAACGAATTTTTCAATTGTTTGAGAAAAATGCAAAGCGAGTATCAATATGAGTAATAGAGAATAGTAAATATATGAGTTTGAGAAACATATTGAATCATGATAAAAATCCGATTATGGAAATATTCTCATATTTTAACATTTTGAAGGTGTACAACATGTATAATTTTGAAATTATTTTTTTAAATATCGCATTTAGTCCGCATGACAAATATTATTATGACAGAATATAATAGCGGTCCTCGCCCGCTATCGGGATGGTTTAGATATTCGAAAAAATAGACAGGTAATTTTTTACTTTATAAAAAACAACTTTTTTTTTTTTTTTTTTTTTTTGCTAAATTAAATTTATTTGGATTTATTAAAGAAAGGATAAAGTGTTTTGAAAGGAATATTTAACGAAACTCTTTGAGCGATCTTCGATCACACTTACCCACTTGTTTAATTTATTTTTAATAAAATGTTGTATCGCCTAAATAAGGGTTGGGTTGGGTTGATTATTGACGGCCAATTATCGACACTAGGGATATAGGCCCGGGGGGAGTGCCCTTCGTGGGGGTCTTTCTAAGGGAACTTAATCCGTATTTACGCATGGAGAAGATCCACGGCTCGAAAGAAAACCACGAAAACTCCGAGCGATTAGGCCGACGGGCGCGATTGGGATCGAACCCAGCACCTCCCGTCTACCAGCTTCGAGAGCACAACCTCTCAGCCACTGGTGGCCTAAATAAGGAGTCATGAACATTTGCACTGTCATGGGCGCATTTGAACTTTTTAGACATCTTTATAAGGGCGCTCTCCCAATTTTCATATTTAATTATTATGTGCGTGTGTAGAGTGAATAGTCCATAAATATACATATTTCCACATATGGATGAATATAGTTGCATATATGTAAAAATAAAATGAAATGAAATAATGACTTAAAGTGCAAAGAGTAACAAGCTACTTTACAATTACCAAAGACACACAAAGAGTGAAACAATGCCTGAAAATTGTGTCTTTTTGAGTGCAAGTCTCAGTACAGTTTTCAAATAGTCTATTGAGGCAGATATCATAAGAAAACTTTCTACAGTTCGAGAAACATTTCTTTCTTTCAGTTAAAACAAAAGCGTACTATCCACGAATGGGGAATTTGTAGTTATACAAGGATGAATCAAATATGAACGAAACTTTTTTAATATCAGTAGAATGTTTTTATAATGGCAATCAAGACAGGTTTATTAAGGTTTAAAATATCTTTTGGCATCATTTGTTCATTAATCGGTTCATTTATTTGTCGCTAGCAATATGAGTGAACACAAAGTATCTAGTGCAATTGCATAAAGTACAATTAGTCAGTGGTGTAGTGCTATGAAAAAAAGTGGGGAGACGCTCATAGTCCCGAACATAAGGTCTGAATAGTAGAATAATAAAATTCGGAATTCAGTAACGCTAATTCACGCAACGACATTTTCGTTAAAATTTGTTTTGAAATTTACGTAAGCAGCGATAGACAGACAGACGATCCGGAATCCTGAACCCTTTTTAACTTCCTTGTAAAGTATTAAAAATCAGTGATTTATTTCTTAAAATTGTTATTTTTTAGCTGCTTATCCTTAAAAAAAATATTAATACGTTTCAAAAGTCTACGTCCTCCCGTGCCTCTAGCGTTCCCCTGAAAATCAAAAGTAGGGGTACGTTTGAAATAAAATAAAAAAGGCCGGGTGACGCCGTCCTCCCGCGTACCCCATCGACTAACAGCACTGCAATTAGTAAACTTTTAACAAATGAAAATGTCAAATCAATTGAAATTTGGCACAGATTAAATGTGCAATTCGGAAATAAAATCATATCGAGGTCTCAAGTATACAAAAGGCAGAAGTTGTTCAAAAATGGCTGTGAATAAAATGATAGATGAAACAAGGTAACCCAATATATAGAATGGCGTACAAAAGATGAAACTGTTCCACTGAAACAAAAGCTGACGAAGTTCTCACTAATAATTTTTGGAATTTACAGAATATCGTGTACGTCGATTTTCTTCATGAGCGACGTACAGTCGCAGTAGGAAAAAAGAAGAGCGAAAAAGAACCAACCCCTACTATATTATACCGTAAATCATTGTATAAACATATGAATGGTACCAATCGATTAGTAATAACGCCTACTAATTAATGCTATGTTTAGTATGTGCTTAAGGGAAGTATCTTCGTAAAAAAATATCCGCAAAGAAAATCGAAAAAGTAATCAACGGCGGAAATAGAGATTGATCTCAGTTATCCAATGCAAAAAAATTGTTTAAAAATATTGAAATGCAAACGAGATATTAGAAAAATAATGCCCCATAAGATTAACATTAACGAACGTGTGTTTTTGCGCGAGGGGATAGGGCGGGGGATTATTAACAGGGAATATTTTCTTCAATTAAAATATGAAAAAGCTATCTTTTTCGGGTCTAAATTTTAACTATGTTCTGTTTATTATTATTATTATTATTATCAGATTATCACTATTATCTGGCCTCTTAAAGCTACTTGCAAAATAAATAAATAAATATAAAATATTGTTTTAAAAAAGTAATACTTGCCCACATTTTACTGAAAATAGTGTTGTGATACCCCAAAATATTAATATTAAGTTAAGGATATAATATAACTGAAGGAAAGTTGTGTATTGACATTCAGAACTTATTATCCTGCAATTTCACGCTTCATTTCCATGATGCAACATGGAATCTGCGCGCATGAAAATTTTATAGTAAGAAAAATTATAAGAAGATAAAAGATGTGAAAGGAAGGAAGATCGCACAGTTTTGATGAAGTTCCTTTTAACAATTTAATCAAGATAAATTAGTGAATCTGTTTAAGTGCAAGCATATAAGTTCGAAGAGAGTGGTAATAAAATAAAAGTTGTGCAGAAAGAATAGTATTAAATGCCGTGCGTTGCGCATTGGTAACATTGAACCATTCACTCGTTATATGGATAGAATGCAGCGTACAATGCAACTGTATGAGATTTTTTCTTATTAATGTGTATCTGATTATTCCAATTAATATCTTTGAAGATCATAAATGCATTATGGAAAATATTTACAAATAATTCGTGTTACACAGCAGCAAAAATGAGCACC
The DNA here is from genome assembly GCA_963931845.1 of Maratus michaelseni. Taxonomy (NCBI): domain Eukaryota; kingdom Metazoa; phylum Arthropoda; class Arachnida; order Araneae; family Salticidae; genus Maratus; species Maratus michaelseni. Next base: position 254,811,915 of record OZ007599.1, read on the forward strand.
TGACAGAAGTCATAAATTTCTTTTCCAAAGGCTGTGTTGTCACCCCCCCCCCCTTTTGAGTTACAAGCTGTCATAAATGCAGATTTTAATTTTTTTTTTTTTCAAAATTTAAATTACTATACTTCAAGAGGGAAAAGAAATAACACTCTAATTGTTTTAAGGAACATGTTTGGAAGTAGTAATAGCACATATAAAAATTCCACATTGTTATCTCTTTCCCTTCATTTTGAGCAATAGTTCAGTATTTTTTAAAGTTCTCAGACTTTTTAAAAATACGGATAACTACAAAAGTTACATGACCTAATACAAAAATCTCTACAGATTTCAGACCTTTTAATTAATTTTTTTTGTTTATCTCTAAGTAGTTCAAAAAATACGCAAGATCCCTAAATAAATCTCTAAATTTTGTAAAAACGTGCAAAATCGCAGTTTTCAACCGCCTCTTATTAAAAAGTTTTTTTAGATAGAATATTTTTGCAAATGAATTTTAACTTTTTTTCTATATAGGTTTTTACAAACAAAATATGGAAAATCAAAAATGGTCCTGCAAACCATGTTTGAAATTCCACATAATTTTGGCACTTCGAATTTTAAAAACTTTCTGTGGAATTTAGAATAATTATGTATACCCCAAAGTAATTGTTTGTCGCATTCGATGTGTTCAATGTTTAAAATACCAATGTTTGTAATTAAAACATTAAATATTTTCTATATTTCCTTTTTTTTTTATTATTAATTTTTATTCAAATTCCGTCTGTCCCATCTTTTCCATTGACTTCTGCGACTTCCATGATGAGCTGTGCATTCCTGAAATTTAAAATTCCGCCTGTGGACTAAAGGTGATTTTTTAACAATAATGATAGATAAAATGGTTATACCTAAGACTAAAGAATCAAGAAAAAGTATTTTCCACAGCTCAAATAACAAAATCTATCATAATTTAAGAGCTTCATTAAAAAAAAAAAAAAACTTATATATATATATATATAATCAAATGAAAATGATTTTTTTTTTAATAGTAAAAAAGCATTGTTTTTTATTTTTTATTTTGGAGGGGATCTGGACACCAAAACCACGAATTTCTGCTTGCTAAGGCCAATAAAGGGAAAATATTTAAGATGATTAAACTAGTAAATCTGCAGATCAGAAACCTCAACGTCAGCTCTGCAAGTCATTTGTTTTGATATCATTTAACATCGTACAATCCGCAATTAATATTTTTTCAATTGCATGCATATTTATAAGCATATAAAATTCTTCGAATGTTCCAGAAATTAGAATCATTAAATTAAACACGGTGTTATACAATTATATTCTGAAATTCTGATGAACTGCTTACTCTTTTAATTTTTTAAATAAATAGGCATTCATACCCCCCGTAAGTCTCATTAAATTTACATTCGTTTTCATTAAAAAAAAAAAAAAAAAAAAAAAAAAAAGATGTTTCATCAAAATAGTGCAAGTTCCTTGAATTTTATTATTTTACACTCTTTGAAATGCGGTTGCTAAGCAACGGATAAATTAAAGTGGAAAGTAAAAATAAGCACTTTTAAAAATTGTAAAAAATATGAAAATAAGATGTTTATATTTCCCGAATAGATGCAAAAACATTTTCAAACATTTTAAGCAATTAATTTCTAAATTATATTAAATTTATCGGCAAAATTTTAAAACTATTGGAAATCCATATTGAAAATTTAGCATTCATAATTTTACTGTTTAAATCCATTATGCAAATATTCCATTTTCATTTCAGATAAAAATGAAATTTTAAAAGTCGTCTGCATCCCCATAGGAAAGCATTATGACTTAAAATGAAATGTTCTATATTTTCCGAACGAATGAACCAAATTTAACAAAAAACTATACAGCTAATTCCGGATACCTCGCCAACATACCTACCAAAAATCAAACTAATCGGACCATTTTTACGGCAGTTATCGCGGAACAGACAGACAGAAACCAAAAACTTTTTGCGTCTCCGCAGTGAGCCTCAACTGACGTTTCGGCAATTATCGAATCTATGTTATAGTTAGTGTGCTAAGGAACACAATAATAAAGGGCATTTCTGCCTTGTCAATATGGTGAAATCTTAGCCGTTTCCGCACATACACACACATACACAAACGCACTAAAGACTTTGGTTCATATTTATATAAGGAAAACAGGCAGAGGTTTTGTAAATTGTTTAAATTAAAGATTAAATTTGGTTAAAAAAATGAATCATTTTTGATTGATTTAGTGTTGAGTTACTGGGAAAAATAAGGTATCGAGAAATGAAAAAGCACATTAGCCCATTATTGTAAATGCCAATTGAAGATGTGTTTCTCACACGAAAGGAAGTTTTCTGCCTATTTATAAATGTGATTCGTCTGAAAGTTGAAAAGTTGACGTTCAGAGAATCTCGCATTTTTTTTTTTTTTTTTTTTCATACAAGTTATGTTTAATTTACTTGTTTTGTGCAATATGAATCAATATTGTAAAAATTCTTTTTTAGCCATCAGATACTGAATAGCTGAACAACTCGCGTTATTTGTTCCTAGTAAAACAGTTTTGGTGTTAAAAAATTCTAATTGTCAAAAATTATTGAACTACGTTGGGTTTTAATATTTATTTTTCAACAATTGGCATCGTTTTTAAAATCATGCATTTATATTAAACTCAAACGATAGGTGAGAGTAATGGAACAATTGATGCTCAGAAAGCTCTCGAAATTTTTTTGGGTTGAGAAATATTCGTTACAATTGTAAGTATATTAAGTACAGTAGGTTACAACAGAATAGTACTTAAGTATATTAGATTTCAATGAAAAGAAAATGAGAAAAAAAGTTTTAAATTAAACAGCTCAACTAGTTTTAAATGCAAACATTTTAAATTTATAGTAATATTGGGTCAAAGAAAAATATTAATTTTAAAAGGGGAAATTCTAGGGTCAAAGGGGCACATATGAAAAAAAAGGGGAACGTGTGAACAGCGTCCATTTTATCTAATCAATATCAGATAAAAATGTTTAAAAAATGCCAATAGTTGATAGGATTAAAAAATATCAACTATTGACAATTTTCAAAATATTTTTAACCGATGTTAATTAAATGAAATGAACGTTGTTCACTTTTCCCCTACAACATACAGTTGGCAAAATAATTATTTGTACATTCTAATATGTTTAATTTTTAACTAAATAAAAACAGATATTTTGACAAAAATAGTTTTAATACAGTATATTTACCGTGCGTTTTAAATTAAACAACAGAAAATTTCGATAAAGATGTAAGATAAATTTCTAACTGGAAAAGTTTAAAATTTTCTTGCAAAATAAGTATTTGTACATTTCCACAGCCAGATACGCACTGTGTTTATAGTGTTCATGGTTCAAAGGACTATTTATACAGTAGCTGTTAATAATTGTTAACTTCATATTATATTTGTCTGGCATTTAATCTAATTTGCTCTTGAAGTAATTGAGAATGGTACCTAAAACTAGAGAGGTACCTCTAGAGTCTAGACATAAGAAATCGTATTATTGGGCTTCATAAAAATGGAAAATCATACCGAGAAATTGGAAAAGCTGTTAAATTATCATTTACAACTATTGAATACATAGTGAGAAGGTACGAAGAAATTGGACGCATAAAAAATAAACGAAGACCAGGACGCACCAGCAAATTAACAATGAGGGTAAAAAGAAGTGTTGTTAAAACAGCTTTAAAAAATCCTATGGGTTTAGCTCAAAAATTTGCTGAAGACCTTGCAACATCTTCTAACATCAGAATAGCACCTCAAACAATAGGAAATGTTCTCCACAATTCAGGTTTAAAAGGAAGAACTCCAAGGAAAAAGCCATTCATCAGTGAAACAAATAGGCGAAAACGCCTGGAATTGGCTTTGGCATACAGAAGCAAATCAATGGATTTTTGGAAACCAGTGATTTTTTCTGATGAGAGTAAATTTAAAATTTTCTCTCCACCAAGCATTCGAAAAATTTGGCGTAAAAATAAAACTGCTCTAGATCCAAAACATATGCTCCCAACTATCAAGCATGGTGGTGGAAATGTTATGGTTTGGGGGCGTATGGCTTCTAATGGAGTAGGAAATTTGAAATTTATCGACACTAGAATGACAGCTCTAACATACATTGATGTGTTGCGGCATAACTTATTAAGCAGTGCTAGTAAATTAAGCTTAGAGAAAACTTTTCACTTTCAGCAGAATAACGACCCAAAATATATTGCCATGATTACCAGGACATGGTTACTCTACAATGCTCGAAGGAGAATTGGTAACTCCTCCACAATCTCCAGACTTGAATCCAATAGAAAATTTGTGGATGCTATTGGATGTAATAATTCGAAAAAAAATATATATCAGGTAAAAACAGTTTAAAAGAAGCTCTTATTGAGTAATGGAATAACATAGACCCAACCGTCACAAAAAGTTGGTGGAATCTATGCCACAACGTCTAGAAGCAGTCATTAAAGCTATAGGACTTCACACAAAGTATTAATTTGTATCATTTAACTAAATTTCCATTCATTATAGTACAAATTATTGTGTGTGTACAAATACTTTTTTTGCATTATATTTTTGTATATTTGTTTGTTAAAATGTAAAAAATCAATTCTTTTTATTTTGTTTTTACTTTTATATTATTATAATACATTAAATTAATGTATTACATTGTTGTTTGCTTAAATCTTTTATTTGATTTTATCATAATTTTAAAAAATGAAGTGTACAAATACTTTTTTTGCCAACTGTAAATGAAAGTATTGTGTATAAAAAAACGAAATGTGTATAATAAAAAATGTAAGTATGTGTAATATAGTAAAAATTTGTGGTGTACTACAAATGCAGAGCTGCCAAGCATCCGGATTTTGGAATATCATTATCAGTATTTTAGAGCAGAAAATTTTGCTTAATTTAAGGCTGTTCTCAAATTCAAAGGGGCTACTTCCAAACACATATTCAGGTAGATTTCATTACAAAAAGATACCTATTGCAGCCGTTCGGAGGAAAGCAGTTCCAAAAAATTTTGATATATTTTCACCGATCATGACCCCCAGACCCCCAAACCAACCTCCGTTCAAATGTTGATTTATATATATATATATATATATATATATCTGACGTATGTCATGCTGTAACTCTCTTATTTATGAACCAATTCAGATGTGTCTGAGTATGTGTATAAAACATACTAAGGTCTCGACCAAGTTCGTTGGCCAGCTTCATCCGCCAACTTGTTTCAAAATGGCGGCTGGTTCAAAAAATTTAAATTAAAAAAAATCAAAATGATGTACAAAAATTTATAAATTGAAAAATGTGTTTTTTAAGTGATAGAACGTGTTATAAAGATTCTGAAACATTTTTTGTTTTGGCTACATCTTAAAAAATGGCTGAGATATAACAGTTTGAAATTTTAAGGTGGCTGAGATTTTGAAACAATCTGATATTTGTTATTCTGTAACTCTCGTATTTATGAACCGATATGAATGTGACTGATCGTGATCATGTGTACCGAACATACCAAAGTCTCGACCGAGTTCGTTGGATAACTTCGTGCGCCACCTTGTTTCAAAATGGCGGCAAGTTAAAAAAAAAATAATTAAAAAAGATGTATAAAAAATTATAAATTGAAAAAGTTGTTTACGTTAAATGTTAGATCGTGATACAAGGATTCCGGAACATTTTTTGTTTTGTTTTTATCTTAAAAAAAAAAAAAAAAAAAAGGCTGAGATATGGCAGTTTGAAATTCTAGGGTGGCTGACATTTTGAAACAATCTGATTTTTGTTATCAAGAATCAAGAATAAGGTTGAGTGTGCCTACATGGGGCGTAATGCCCATGTTTACCGCTGATCGATCTAGGCAGAGTTCATCGTGAGGTTGATGCAGTTCTGAGACAGTTCTTGCAGGGAGCTATGCTGTAACTCTCATCCTGAAATTTGCATTCAAATTCAGTTTTAGCGAAAACCGGGATTGAATCTTCTATAATCGGGTTCCAAGCATTTTAGCTTCGGGTGTTTGAGTAAAATGAGTTGAATTTTTAAAAACATGAACTATGAAAGCTACTTTTTCCTCCCGGTACAGGCCGGAAGGACTTTTTAATCCATTTTTGTTCAGAAACGCATGAAATGGGCACGGGTTGTTTTTCAGAAACTTTGTAATCGAAACACGTTTCTCATTTTTTGGGAAAGGCTGAAGATCTTTCGGAAAACTCTGTCAAACTCGGCATTTTGAACCGAATTCCCCATGCTTCAGCGACAGAAAGGAGAAAAACATGTTGTCACGTGACACGAATCACTTATAACTGGATAAGCAATTTATTTTAGCAAAAAATGGAAAACTCATTTCTATTCCAAATCGCTTCAATAGGCAAGTCTGACAATTTTATGCCTTTGCGTTTAAAGAAATTGCGTCAGAAAGTTTTGCGTTGTTCAGCAGATCATTTGAGAACCAACTTAATCGCAGAGTTCTGCTATTAAAAAGAACAAAATTTTCTATACGAAAATATTGGTATTTAAATATCTGGAAACTTGGCAGCTTTGTAAATGATTAACAAATAAATAAGTGCATAAAGGTTTAATAATTAGAAACTGGTTCTTTTTTTATATGCTTTATGAAAAATACTGAAAATGCGTTAGATTTATTAGAAAAAGGATAACACCATTTTCTTGAAATACGCATATCTCCTGATTAATCATCACATTATGAGAATTTATAAGAGAAGATACTTATATAAGAGAATAAAGCCTTTTACATGGCCAATGTGTAGGCGATTTTTTTTTTCGCGTAAAGTCATTTATTTATTTCATCCAGAATCTTTATTTTTCATATTTTTATTGAATATACAAACTTTTTTTTTTACCCGATTCAACTGATTGTGGATGATTTATCAATTTTGACTTTGATGTATCTTCACAAAAAATTTGATTCATGGAAATGAAGGATAAGCGTTATCATCTTCATATTGACAGTTATATGTCTATCGTCTACATACAGCAATTGATGAATCTTTATACCAGTGGAATTATTGTCAGATAACCAGCTCTAGCAAATGTGAAATTTTAATTAACCCTTTATGCTCCGATGGTACTTTTAAATACCATTAAAGAAAATCTATTACTAATAAAATAAAGTTTCGCTCTCTGTGTGTGTGTGTGTCTGTTGACGATGGATAGAAAAATTTAGCGCACCTAGAAGTCTGTAAATTTAGATTTAGGTAGTCCAAACCCTCTCTTGGTGCACCTGACTCTCAGAATTTTAATATTTTGATAATTAGCCTAGATATTAATTAGATTCTCATTAACCATCGCTTCTAAAATGACATCTTTTAAATCAAAATGGCGAAAGAAACGAACCGGCGCATTGGATTTGCAAGCGGAAATGAACGAATTCAAAATTATTTTACTAATTAGCGAATTTTAAGAAAACTAATTGAGATATCAATTTGAAAATTTCTGAGCATATGTAAAAAAAAAAAATATTCTGCATCTGACTATGTGATTTTTGAAAAATTCGGTTGGTATTTTTTTTTTAATTTATGCAAAAAACTGCCAAAAATCTGCCGGTGCCAGTGAAAACAATCCGAGAAAGTTTCAGACAGGGATCTGCTTTCATTAAAAACTGAACTACAAAGAGATCTGTTTCTCTGGCCGATCCCTCCATTTAGTTTGCGAAAATGAAAGGAAATAATTGCCAATTTTTACTAATGAACAAAAATTTAGGTAACTAATTAAGATATAGATTTGAAATTGAGGTCGGGAAGAGGTGTCATCTGCCGGATGTTTTAGCGTAGCGTCTTTGTTATGTTCTAATTATCAGAAAAATGTAATTCTTGTTTTAATGATTGCGTTAATGTAGGTGACGGTGGTTCTCTTGAACAAATTATTCATTATATTTTTGGGGGTATGGGGAGGAAGGTGGTTAACGCCTTTCTCTGAGATTGTAATTATCTCGGGCCCGGGCAACACCGGGCAGGTTAGCTAGTTTAATATAAAATGTATTTAATTCGTCTATTAAAAAAATAGATTTTACTTTTCATACAAAATACTTTGCTCGATTGCATTTAGAAAGCACAGCAAAAGAGTCAAAGCTAAATATTTTTTAAAGTTTTTTTTTTTTTTTTTTTTTTTTTTGAACCATTTACATAGGTGTAACTTTTTTCTTATTAAAAAATGTCATATATGAAATATTTGCAACTACAAAAAAAAAGAAAAAAAAAAAAAAAAAAAAAAAAAAAGAAAAATCATTCTTTTTACAGATAGGATCACAATACACTTATTTACATTGTTTTTTATAAGAATTGTGAGATTTCCATAACAGAATTTTTTGTTAATTAATCTAATTATTCTTGTAAATATTTTACAAAAAGAGCTAAAACTACCAATTTAATAACTCAGTAATAATGAAAAAACTTAACTGAATTTCGTATTATTTATCTACATATATAAAATCAATATGTGCGTTTTATGTTCCTTGTTCGTTTTAGAATTCTACAATTTTTGACCGATTTGCACGAAACTTCATATACATATGTTTTAAACCTCCGACAAAAGTTACTGGAGACTTTTAAAATTTTCCAGACTACTGTTTACCTCCTTTTTCTACCACCTGTCATAGTTTATACAAATGTATTTCTTTTTATTTTCTACTGCATTTTCTTCTGTTCTATTGCTACACCCTAAAAAACAACACAAGAATTTAAAAAAAAAATGATAACACGTGTGCTTCATTTTTATAAGCCAATAAAAATTCACACCCACTCGGTATATTTTCGGATCTGAAATCGACGTCATTCTGAGCAAATAATGCGCCTTTTTCGTAAATAAAATTAAAAAAATTTACTCTAAATGCGATAAAATGACGTAGTACCTTCAATTAAATGTATTTTGAGTTAAAACATTTACTATAATACAGACATTTGAATTTCGAGGAAAATATTCAGGGGGAGGAGGGGGGGATAGAAAATAAAACAATCTCCTAAATACGAGGTCACTTTCTATGCGATACTTTCAGTGTGACGTCAATTTGACTCTTATAAAGAAAGGATTGTTGTGTTTTATTTCCGATTTCATTTCTACACTACCGCTATATCTTATAGCTATACCTTTGAGCTGTTTTAAAACTTTGGATGCAGTATTAAATTTGCTCAGGATTTATATTAAATGGGAAATTAAATATTGCAATCCTTTTCTTAAGTCAGTTCTTTCTTTTATCAAACAAAACTTCATGACTGACGTCACGACTGAAATTAGGGCTACTAATAATATTGTAGGAGCCTTAACTGAAAGAGTCTCGAAAATGGCATCATTTTCCTGTAATTATTGTAGATTTAATTTTTATGAATGAAAATGTAAGTTTCTAGTTTCTACTGAAAAAATAATGTTTTATCACCACACCAGTGGATGTCATTTGTTTTTCTGAAATTAACGTTTATTATCTGTAAAGTAAAGGTTTTATTTTCAAGCCATGCGAAATAGGATTTGAGTTATCCTATTTCTCATGCGAAGAGTATAAAAGTGTAAGCGATAATTGGATTCAACTTATCCTATCTAAAAATAAAATAAAAAATCCCTGACGGCTCGGCCTACAGGCACAGGTAGATTTCGAAGATGGGGCGCTTGTTTGTTGGGAATTGCGGAAGAAATTACCTTTTTGTCATGATACGGCAGATGGGAACCGTCCACTTCGAAACCTAACTTGTTTGCAGGCGGAGCCGGCAAGGATTTTTTTTGTTTTTATTATTATTATTATTATTATTATTTGCTATAAGGGTTGGTCCTATAAAAAACTTGTCAATATAAAAGTTTTAGATAATATTAAGAGGATTAATAATAAATGTAAGCGGATTTGATATCTTGTGAATGGACGAAGTTATGATTATTTTTTCTTCTAAAACCCATATTTCCCCCCCCCCCCCTTTGGGCCATTTTTAATGACATCAAAAATCTGTCATACATAAATTTTCGGCCTTTTTCCTAGAAATAATAATAACTTTAAACGGATTCGATACGTATCATAATTAAGAAATTATGGGGGTTTTTCTGTTTTCACAAAAAGCCCCCCATTTCCCCTCCCTCCCCTGGTTCGATTTTGCCCATTAACAAACATGACCGAATTTTATGCCCCTTGATTTTATGTATCCGTTTTGAAGAGATTTATGCAGAATTTTTCCAGTTATCGTGTTCATAAAATAGTGACATAGATAGATAGATAGATAGATGGATAAAGTTTTGAACTGGGGGTGGTTTTGTGTTCTGGGAGTCATGATCGGCGTAGAACTGCAAATTTTTAAATAAAATTCCAACTTAGGGGAGAATGTAATAGGTAGTATTTCTTACGAAATCTACCTAATAAAATGAGTAGTTGTATCCATATTTTAAAATACGTATGATCCTTGAAGAAAAATCAATTTTAATTCACTAATATCCTGCTATATGATGCTATAAGCGTAAAAAGTAGAGTAAAATTTAACCTCGCCGATTTCAGCAATGTGAATTACATACAGAAAAATTACCTATAAAAAAATCAATTACATTTATTTAATTCTCTAATATTTCGCCAGGTAGCGTTACCGACATAAATAAAAAACATTGAGTTAATTTCAACATATCTAATTTCAATGTATTTTGCAGTTGCTATATAAGAAAGTCAAATAAAATATGTTTTAAAAATTACAATTAAACCTTTGCACACCAGATGGCGCTATACTCGAAAAATGTCATCATCGTCTAACATGATAGATAACTTAGGATGCGGAGGAGGAGGGAAAGGGAGATTGAGGGATGAAAGATGCTCGGAGGTATTTTTCCCCATAAACCATATTGTAAAGGATTTTTTTTGTGTGCTCCTGTAAACGAACTATAAACGATACACACTTAATTTCCAATGCCGAAAATTTCATACTAAACCTCAATAACATAATAAAATTTACAGGGCAAACCGAAAATATTTATGAGAGTTAAATTACGGGCAGACGGCCAGGCGATCAGACAGAAAGACTGACATATCGAATTCATAAACACTTTGTTCGAAAGTGTTAAAAAACGGAATAATTTTGTCTTTTTTCAATTTCTCTTGAAATAATAATAATAATAATAATAATAATAAACTTAAGCGTCGTACTGAAATTGTACCAAACTTTGAAATTTTCAGTATGAACATCACATTTGGCTTTTTCGATAAATTGTACCTTAGGATACCAAAAGAGAAATCATTCGATCAAGTAGTCTAAGAATTATGAAAGTTTAAAGTTTGGAATTCCTAATTTTATATTCATTTGAAATAGCTGTAAACAATTTTCAATGGGGGTATTTTTTAAGCATAATTCAAAACTACTTGGCAGAATGAGCTGTAATTTTGGATTCACATATTTAAAGCTTCTAGAAATCGATTTGTGCTAAAATATTAATAGGTTGCAATTTATTTATTTTTCGAAAATTAATTTAAAAAATATGTCTTTTCGGAATAAAGTTTAAAAAGAAAAAATGAGTTTTAACCGAAATCAATTTCTAGAATCTTCAATTATGCTAATCCAAATTTACAGCTCTGTCCGCCAAGTAGTTCTTGGGTTATGTTGAAAAAAACTACCCGCTTTACAATTTGTTTTGCAACTATTACAACTGATTTTAGCGTTAGGAGTTCCAAACTTAAAACCTTAATAATTCCTAAACTACTTGATCGAATGACTTCCCCTTTGGTATCCTAAGGTAAAATTTCCCGAAAAAGCCAAATATTATACCAAAATTAGGTGTTGAAAATTTCAGAGTTTCAGTTTGGTAGAATTTTAATTAGAATTTTAAAGACTTAATATTAAGACTTAATATTTTAAGACTCTAAGCTTAATTTTTTAAAACATAAATTAAAAGAAGACATAATTTCTAGTCGAATGGCTATTTATGTTTTTTTCTGGGACAATTGGGTGATAAAAATGTATGTTTTATTTGGTTTTTTTTAGTGGGGGGGGGGGGGGTCGATTGTACATAAATGAACAGAATCTTTTCACTTGTTTTCTTGGTTATGCATAACGTTAACATTGCCCCATATTTCGTGAACGACTGGACTCAGATGGGTAGTTTCTATAATTTTCTAGATCCTCGGGGCAAGGGCTTTCCAACGATACTACACTTGATGAAATCGGATTTATATTTTCTGTTTGATTTTGTATGATGTCAGGGAAGTAACTGGCTCGTATCTCGTAAATGTTTGGTTTCGGACAAATGACAGCTAGTTCTCCCCTATATACTTTTCTTAATTCTCATGGCAAGAGCTTTTCAACGATATCACGTTTGACAAAATCCAGAACTCACAGTTGAATTTTTCCCTAGTAAGTGAATGTAAGTACCGTACTATATTTTTTAAATTGATTGTAGTAACAGTGATCTTATTTTAGCATACCTTTTATTAGACCTACCTTTAAAAAAAAACATAATCAATTTTTGAGAAATCTGTATTTCACAACATAACCTTTTCCAATTATCCCAATTTTTACATATCCAGATTACGTCCCGAACAGATTATTACGAATAATTGGAGATTCATTGTATACCGGGTGTCCCAACATTGTTGAAACGCGCTTTAACGCCTTACAAAAAGAAAATAAGTACTATAGGCAATGCGAATTGCAAAATTTTTCAATGGTAGGAAATATGATTATGTTAATAGAATAATCCTGTCATTAATTTTCAAAAAGTCACACCTTTTACATTTTTATATTACATCCGTCAACAAAATTTGTCAATTAGAAAAAGTTTCCTTTTGACGTAACAAGATTATTGCAAAAAGCTGCGAACCTGTATCTTAAAAACTGAATGAATTATATGATTACTTGAAAATTGATTATTACTACAAACGTAAATCTGTGAAATAGTGAGGTAATCAATGCTTGTAACAATATTAGTGGCGAAATTTTTACAGAAATATTATTAGAAGAATTCAATTATATCGTGGAGTTGAGAGAAAACACTTTAAGAAATGTAACTTTGTAAATTGCAACTTTTTTTTGTCTTAATACTGTTTTATTTAGATGTATTTGTGCTGCATTTTTTCACAGTTATTAACATACTTTTGATCTAAAGAAAACGTTATCATAAATTTATACATGGCAAGGCCGTAGTCAATGGGGGTTCACCAGGGTTTGATCTTCCTCCGAAATTTTTTCAGGATGACTATAAATAAGCCATCAAGTATCAATCAAGAAAGTCAAGCTTTAAAAATTAACTACAATTAAAAATCTTAAGTAAAAATTCTATGAGCTAGCATCTCTTTTTATTTCCTTTGATTACGTTAGCATGTTGAAAAGATGAATGCAATTTTAAAAAATAGAAAATAGGTAATAAACAATAGAAAGTTTTAAAATCCTTATTTTTTCTTTTTAAAAAAATAGAACTGTGTAGAAGCGGGATATCCGTGCTATCAAGCAAATTGGGTGGAATATTCAAACAGATTCTCCAACTTATTTAACTGAAACGCTTAAAGAATACAATGAGGGTCTAATTCCAAATATCCACAAATTGACAAACGTAATCGTTTTGACATATGCTCCTGGGAATACATTTCTGACAAAAGACATTTTAAAATATATGTTCAGAACTCTTTCATTTGGTTGACACTATTGTTGATACATTGGTGAAAGAGAATCACCATCAACACAAATGAAATTTATAAATTTCTTTATAATGAAGAAGACTCAAATATTCAATTTCTTTTTGTGATAAGTATCCGTTACTTGAATACACAATAGATAACTTTTAAATAATTTTACCTTTATTAAAGTATTACAAAACAAATATAAAATACGATAATAAGAATACAATTTTGAACCTACAAATCCTCATCCGAAATATGTTTCTGGTTACGACCTTGATACATGGTCCTTAATTTAACTGGGTTCATTTTAAAGGGTACGCAGAAGTAGTATAAGTCAGCTTTTTCTTTCAATATAATGAACTTCATTTTTAAGATACAGGTATGCAGTAATGATAAAGTAGTATATTTGTAATGATCGTGTGGAAGCAAAAAGAAAAAAAATTAACTGACCAATTTTGTCTAGGGGGGTTGCATAAAAATTTAAAAAGTGTAACTTTTCGAAAATAAAAAGATTGTTTCATTAGCATAATTTTAATTCCAATCTTATTTTGAACACTTTTAAAACTTACATTACCGCCAACAAGTAAAAAATTAAAGCATATTTCAATTTTTTGGACATCCTGTATATATCTGAAAAATAATAATACACATTCGTTTTGAAATGACACGAAAAGTTCTTCGCAGTCTTTCACTATTTAAGATGTTTAGTTTAGACTTGTCCGAAAATGTTTTAGTTACAGGAAATAGATCCCTCTCATGCTGAGGTAGTTATTGGAACTGTAAACTACTTCCGCTGCTACCCCTGTTACCAGAAACTGTAGCTATGGTGCTATGTATGGGTTATGGGACTATGAAAGATTCATTTGTTTATCTCCACTTTTTGCGGTCTGTTTAATAACACAAGTAAGCCAAAGGAATATGCACATTTCAGTAACAGAAAATCTTTCGGTGTCTGCTATGACTGTAAATATTTCTATTTCTGAATGATTTAAAGAAATATTACACGGTCGAAGTTTATAAATTTTGAGGTATTTATTTAGTTTTAAAATGGACCAGAGATTTAGTTTTTATCTTCGGAATTCAATCAACACATGCTCAGCAATTCTAATTATCGATATGAAAAATACAATTGAAAGGGTTGGTTGAGTTGGGTTGGGTTGATTATTGACAGCCAATTATCTACACTTGGGATATAGGCCCGGGGGGAGTGCCCTTCGTGGGGGTCTTTCTAAGGGAACCTAACCCGTATTTACGCATGGATAAATCCACGGCTCGAAGAAAACCACGAAAACTCCGAACGATTAGGCCGACGGGCGCAATTGGGATGGAACCCAGCACCTCCCGTCTACCAGCTTCGAGAGCAGAACCTCTCAGCCACTGGTGGGGCCAATTGAAAGGAGATTTTCAAATAGATCTTTATTTCAACTTATTTATCTCGCAAAATCAAAATAAAAATCGTGAAATATTTGGGTTTTAAATTTTCATCTGAAATATTTCTAATGTTAAAATCTATTTTTAAATGTGTCATTCACCAATATAAGTAAGTAAAAGGCTTAAAAAAAAGGGGGGGGGTTAGTAAACTCACGATAAATAACAAACGGAACACGATATTTTGAATCTAGAAAAAAAGGGACCTAAACAAAAATAACCGGGAAAAAAGTGACAGAAAAAACAAGAGCGGAAAAAAGTGATCGGAAAAGAACAGACAAGGAATTGATAAATATTGATAAATATTGAACTTGTTGATGAATAAGTGTTAAAAACTAACGAGATAACAAATGTCTGATTTATATCATTCCCGAATATTTGCTGTAAATATGTGTGAATGCTATTAGCAATAGTGTAGGAAAGTGAGAATATTAGCGTACGAGAATGCTCGCATTTATCACTACTTGATGTTTGCTTTCGCGAACGCGAATACGAATATTTTTCATCTATGTCTACGAATGTGAATATTGAAAAGTGGTGTGAATATTCGTATACGAGGATACTTGTTTTAATCACTACGCGAATAACAAAAGTCAAGTAGGGATTAAAACGAGTATTCTCGTATGCGAATATTCACACCATTTTTCAATATTCGCGTTCGCGAATGTCAAAAATCAAGTAGTGATGAATACAAGCATTCTCGTAGGCGAATATTCACACCATTTTTCAATATTCGGGTTCGCGAATGTCAAAAATCAAGTAGTGATGAATACGAGCATTCTCGTAGGCGAATATTCCCACTTTTTTACACTATTGCTAATAGCATTCAGGAAATATTTGTCTACGGAAAGGATATAAATCAGACATTTGTTACCGCGTTAGTTTTTAACACTTATTCATCAATAAGTTTAATATTTATCAATTCCTTGTCACTTTTTTCCCGGTTATTTTTTTCTGCTCTTGTTTTTTCTGTCACTTTTCTTCCGGTTACCGATATTTTATGCCTTATGCCACTGACAGCAATTAATTTTCTTTTATGGTATATTTTGTATTTCTTCCGAGCGGTTTCTAAGCCAAGTAAAAAGTAATACATGGTATTTAAAGTTCACCTAATGTGAAACTGAAGCGGGTAATCGCTTCTCAGAAATATCTCCCTTTGAATATATATTTCATATGGGTATATATTTTTCCACTGTTGAAAATGGGTACACAAAGAAGTGAAATGTACCCATTTTTCAGCGTTTTATAATAGCTGAAATTTCAATGAGAAAATATTTAGATTTTACATTTTAGATTTAAATAAGAATGGTTTCAATTGAAAGGAACTCAACATACAAATGTACAAAAAAATCTGTCCAAATTTCAAAACTTCTGTGTAACAAAATAAAAATAATAATCTGCATACGATTCGTCTTTCTATCTGTCCAGTCGTTTGTCCGTCTGTCTGTCCGTGCTCTAACTTTGGTAAATATGTTTAGTATTACCACAAAATGGATCTGTGTTGGAATGGAAATAATTATTGTATGTATGTTTGTTGTATGGAAATAAATAAGTAAATAATAATAACAATAATAGTAATAATAAAATCCTTAAGTTGTTATAAACTATTATTATATTCAAACAACAAACAGCCTTATCTCCGTGATTTAAATTTAATGATCTTCCATAGTGGATTGCTGAGATAACGATGCAAACAAAAAAGAATAATTAATAATTGAAAAAGAAAGCGAGAAACATAATCCGCTTTTAACTCTGACATGTGAAAAAAAAAAAAAAAAAAAAGTCGTAATAGGATTCACTAACCATCGCTGACTAATGCAAGAACTGACCAATGGCTAGAAAAACTCTCCCTTTTCTTGAAGTAGCATCTGGAATTTATCTCCTGTAAATTGCTTGGAGCAGTATTCTAATCACACCATCATTTGCTGTAATTTTAACATCCGTTTAAACGTCTGACCTATTCAAGTGTTTGAAAAGAATGAGACCAATAAATCACTCATCCGATATGTCTTAATATATCTTACTATTGGAAAAACGTAACGTAAAGGAATAATTATCTTCTTAGAAACATCTGGCCTGATATGGTCATTAGAAGGGTGCCGGTAATCAAAGAAACAGTCCCCTGGATTCCCCACTGGGAGAAGATATTTATCTGTTTCTTCGCGGGGGTTTATCTTACGACTGATTCTTTACTTCAACTACAGAATGAGGCATCTTTCACAAAATTTAATGCTCAAATAAAATGTTAGGTTACAAAATATAATAATTTACTATCCATCAAATGTTTTCAAAAGTGTATTATATTTGTACAGATGAATATAAAATCTATTTAGATTTGAAACTTTCATTCATGTACATGTGGATAAAACTATTGCTTAAATATGTCCTAATAAATATTTGCGAAGAACATTCTTTAAAATATCCCACGGTTTTCTATGACTAAAACATTTGCTTTTTGTTAGAAACGAAAACAAGTAACCTACTACATATAAAAGTGAAACAGTGAGATGTTGTCGTTTTGTGTTTCTCACGGTAATAAAAGAGGAAAATTTAAGCATAAAATTGAAAAAAAAAATGTAAAAATAACATAAACACATAGACTTGTATGCAGTTTTACAAATTTACAGATTTAGATTTTATGATGTAAAGCAGGATAATATTTTTTCTTTTCATTTTTGTGCTTAATTTACTTTTGAACGAACCGTTACAATAGCTTTAATTTTGACCAGCGTTTTTTGATATTTTCGTTTCGCCAAGTATTATTTAAATTAATTATCTACAGCAGTATGGTCCAAGAAAATTTTACCTTATTTAACCCCTTAACAGTTATTTCTTCTTTTCCTTTTTCTTTTCTTTCTCTTTTTTTTTTTTTTTTTTTTTTTTTTGACACAGTAGGCTAAAAATCTGGACAAAACACTACTTTTTCCGAACTAAAATATTTGCCTTATTTAATCGAAAACATTCTGTCATTAAATAAAGCGAATATTACAATTAAAAATTAATGGCATCCAAAAGCTTTGAGTAACGGAGCAAGAAAAATCTTCATGCACGTACGTGTATGGACTATTAAGGAAGAGGTAAATCACAGAATTTCTGTGAAAAATTAGTTGTTCCAGGTGGGCCGCAGTTGGACCTACAAAATAATTATCACTATGCAGATTCTTGATTATAAATTATTGTTACCTTAAAGATAATATATATGCTATCGAGTCATATCTTTTAGTCATTTTAAGTCTAAAACAGTGAAAAACGTCTCAAGAGAAAAGTTAAAAATGAGAAGGCTATTCTATTTGTTACTGCGCTTACCGGTTTACCCTGATAAAATTTCAATCTATACTAAGTCAATGAATTTTCAAGGGTTAAAAAATATCTCTAAAACAACATTTATTACAGATTACAATGAGATCTAGATTCATAGATTACTGAACTAGAAGTAAATATATTTTTGTAACCTGTGCTATTTTTTTATGCTATAGAGTAAGGAAGAAATATATTTACTTACAGCCTTTACGACTATCTTCAAAACTTTCTTCTTACCGCTTTCAAATATTATTGCGAGAGAAAAAAAATTGTGCCTACTGTTCCTACAACTTTTATTGCTATTATTTTTCTTTAAATCTTCTTTGTGCTACCCTCCAGAATTATTACTGGGAGATTAAACTGAATTAAACGTTCATATAACTTCTATTGCTATTATTTCTCTTTTAAGCATTTTTCATGCTACCTTCTAAAATTATTATTGATACTCGAGAGACAAAACTGTATCAATTGTTTTTACAACTTCTATTGCTATTATTTATCTATAAAACTTTATTTGTGCCATCTTCAAAAATTATTATAAAGAAATAAAACTAAATCAACTGTTCCTACAATATTTATTGCTATTATTTCTATTTAAAACTTTCTTCGTGCCGACTTCAAAAATTATTTTGAGAGACAAAACTGAATCAATTTTTTCTACAATTTCTATTGTTGTTATTTCTCCTTAAAACTTTTTTTCGTGCCATCTTAAAATTTATTATCAGGCGACACAAATGAATCAGTTTTACTGCTCTAACTTCTAGTGCTATCATATCATTTCTCTTCAAAACTTTCTTCTTTCCAACTTCAAAAATTACTGGCGATAAACAAACTTGAATCAATTATTGTAACAACTTCTATTGCTGTTATTCTTTTTTAAATGTTCTTCTTGCCTCATTCAATAACTATTGTCAAGGGTATATAAAACGTAATTGTTGTTATAACTTCTATTGCCATCATTTCTCTAAGCCCCATAATTTACTGTCTTTTTAATTGGCACCGCTCACGTAAAATTTAGAGGGTCGGAACCTTTGAATAAAGGGGTGTCTGAAATATATTCCTCCAAGATAAAATCTTATCTGTCGACCTGTCGACTGTCTTTCGCCGAGCTACTCTACGCCTTCCGTTTCAGAGCTATCACTCTTTTACGTTCCGAACTTCTATTTTTCTGCGTAGAGCGATTTCCGGCAAAACAAGCGTCTGCGATTTTTACAACAGAAAATGCATAGAATTTTTATTTATACGTTTTTTGTGAGGCTGAGTTTTAAAAATCAATTAAAAACTGCTTTATTTGCAGATTTTGTTTATGTAAGATTAATGAATATTTTTTAATTTTAAAATTATCTCCATACTTAATATGTTACCTCCATATTTACATGCATCCTTTCCTTTCTTTTGAACTTCTATTTTTCTTCAACTAGAAACGTAGAGCGATTTCCGGTAAAACAAGCGTCTGCGATTTTTACACCAGAAAATGTATAGCATTTTTATTTATACGTTTTTTGTGGGGCTGAGTTTTAAAAATCTATTAAAAAACTGCTTTATTTGCAGATTTTATTTAAGTAAGATTAATGAATATTTTTTAATTTTAAAATTATCTCCATAGTGAATGAATACTCCATACTTAATATGTTACATCCATATTTACATGCATCATTTCCTTTCTTTTGAACTTCTATTTTTCTTCAACTGGAAACGTAAAAATTTACGGTGAAAACAAGCTACATATGAACGTCTGCGATTTTTACAACACCTATTATGAAAATTCATAGCATTTTAATTTAATTTTTTTTTTTTTTGTGTGGGACTGGGGTTTAAAAAAATCCATTAAAAAATTGCTTTATTTGCAGATTTTATTTATGTAAGATTAATAAATATTTTTTTAATTTTAAAATTATCTCCATATTGAATAATCCATACTTAATACGTTATCCCCATATTTACATACATCCTTTCCTTTCTTTTGTGTTTACACACATCTTACATGTAACATTTATGTTATATAAATCTAACGATATACATACATACATAATTAAATACAACAGCTTTCAATACATACAACATATATAACAATCTTTTTTCTCAATAAATGAAAGTAATAGTATCTCATGGTAAATCTTCCACAATCGCAATTCAATTAAAATTTAATAAATATATTAAGTTGACAGAGGTTAATTTTTATTTGAGACAAAGATTATACAGAAATTAATCAGTAATCGATTTTTCTCCACACAACATAACACAGAGTCTTATGTATTTATAAATACACATATATATATATATTTGCACATCATTACGTAAATGTTTCTGTAGTTTCAAAAAAAAAAAATCAATGTAGTCTGCTTTACAATAAATCCATTTTAATACTCATTATATATTATATGCTTAACGTTTTTTCAATAATTTTAATTGTATAGTGTTAGTTAATAATTGTTCTGTGTTATACTTCAAAATGAACATGAATGTCGCAAGGGCTTTTATATCGACACAAGTTGTTTTGATTTGAGAACAACCTGTTTAGACAGTTTCGTTTTTATTTATTTATAACTTTTAACTGCTTTATTGTCCCAAAAGTGTTTCCCTTAATTTGAGTTGTGTTTTTACAAACTTTTTACTATCATAAAGTTTAGTAATGGTTTTACTTTTCTATCAGAAACTTTTTCTCCGAAAACGGCGCGCGAGCTTTCAGTCAGCTGAGGATGTCATATTTCTATCTTTTACGTTGTCATGGTGATCAGCGTTAGAGTAGAGGGCGGTTTCGGCATCCACAGAGAGAGTCATGGCATTGTATCGAGGTTGCTCGATGCTTTGCTTTATCGCTTTATTTGGCTAAAACACTCTTATTTACAGCAACTCGCTTTTCTGTACTATCCATCATTTTGAATATTCAACGAAGAAACATAAAGGCTATCCCAAAATGAATTGCTATTTTAAAT
This sequence comes from Maratus michaelseni, assembly GCA_963931845.1. Classification (NCBI taxonomy): domain Eukaryota; kingdom Metazoa; phylum Arthropoda; class Arachnida; order Araneae; family Salticidae; genus Maratus; species Maratus michaelseni. Next base: position 254,833,167 of record OZ007599.1, read on the forward strand.
TTACCGCTTTTTTTTTCACTCTTATCTGTAACCGCTGAGGTTAAATCCTGGAAAGGTAGACTACACAATCAAACAACACGTGGAAAGTGAAAATTGAAAAAAAAAAAAAAACTTTAAAAATGGTCAAAATTTTGCAAAATGAATTTAATTTGCATTTTAACACAAAATAAAAATATTAGCTCATTGTGTAACACCCTTTACAAAACAAAGATGTATTGAGTTTATAAAAGTTGCTGCTAAAGTTTTATATTTTCTGTTAACTAATTTTATAAAACCAGTATTAATATTTAACTGTATTTTATTTAATGTACTTGAAAAAAAAAATATATATATTGATTTAGTTTATTTATGCTTTTCTAAATTGACACTCTGAATATAGCCCCCCCCCCCCCCAAAGGAATTACCTAGGTTACATTTTTAACTATTTAATATCCTATATTAATATATTATAGTAATTATCATATACTATACTAATATATAAGATTTTTATTGATACAGTGCATTTAACATTTTTTGATTGAAGTCATTTCTAACGTAATTTATTACTTGGTCACATTTTTCTTGCGCGGGAATTATCTTATGATTTAATAGCCAGTTTTTTGCAAAAAGTTTTGACATATAAGAAGTTTTGACATAGTAAACATTTTTGTATAAATTGCTGCATATGCGCATTTATTGCAGGAATGTATTCATTTTGATTTATATAAAAGCATTAGGCTATTGATACGCTTACGTATTAGTCATGGTATATATTTAACATTTATATAAACTCTTATATTGGCAATATAATTTTATTTTATTAAGTTTTTAAAATACATATTTTCATTGCTGCAATTCGGGCATAATTTCGTGTATTTATATTGTTATTATTATTTTTTTTATTATTTCAGACTTATATTTTCATGTATTTGCTGCTTCCCCCCCCCCCCTCTCTTTTATTTATTTATTTATTTGTTATGTATATTTTTTTTTATTTTTGGTAATGCATTCTATTGAATCAAGCATTTAAATTTTCGTAATTTAGTCTATTGACTTAAATTGTTAGATATTTTATTCTTCTGAGTTTCTGATTGCAATTTGGACTATTTCTATTCGCTTGGAATTATTATTTAGGATGCAGTGCATCATTATTATTATTAATTTTCGTTTAGAATAGATATTACGATTATGATTTAAAAGGTAGGATTATTTAGTAACTTTTATAGCATTAGGGGGCAACAATTAATACTGTATATATTGTAAACAGTTTCTTTTTAAATATTATTAATTATATTCTATATTTAATTTTTATAATACTGTATCGTATATTTTATGGGATTTTATGTGTATCCTACGTGAACATGTTATTTTGTATATTATATATTCTTTATCACTTAATCAAGAATCATAAAAATTATCAAAATTTCTCTTAATATTTTTAGATACAATTATCTCTTTTAAATTATACATTTTTACGTTTACTTATTTCTATATTTTATATTTACTTATATAAATAATTTATTGTGCATTTACAACATTCTGCATTGTAGCCTTAAGTGAGTTTTTAGCGTTTGGCAATTTAGTCCTTAATGAAAAAGGATCTAATGTTTTGTATTACAAAGAAATTGATAGGGATTTCCTCCTATCGTCAAATCGTTATCTATGTCATTGTCGCACTCGTGAACTTAAATTCAAACAAGTTGGAAATTGTACGTTAAAAGTTACAAATGAGGTGCGTTCGTACTATAACTAGTTTTACAATGTAAAAAAAAAAATCATCGTTATTATTTCACTGAAATGAATTATATCGTCTGTTATGAGCGAAATGAGCATGCCTTTTTTTTTTTATTATTATTACGTATGTCACGTTTACAGATGCGAATTTTTTTTTCGACACCAGACAGCGCTGTAAAATTCACAATGGAGATCCTGCTTTGCGAATGATTACCTCCATGGTTTAATATTTCTATGACTCACGATGAACGAATCTCTTGCGTTTATTTACTTTAACGGATTGAAATATTCGGCTGTTAACCTAATTTCCACACGAAGTTATCTCAGAATCTATACATTTTTTAATGCAACTCATCTCTCAAGCAAACGATTTTTTTGAACGATCTTTCTAAAAAAATAACTTTTATGTAATTTTATTCGAAAAAGTAATTTTGAATAAAAATGGCCGCTTGGCATATGAATAATGAAGTCGTTAGCCCGTATTTGTTTACCTCAGTCACATGACTTGCACTTTTATTATATAGATTTGCTTTATGATAGGATTTAATAGAATAAAGAAAACTTTTATTAATATCTTTTTAAGTTTTGATTCGATTTTCATAAAATTTGAAATGACTCGATAAAATTCTGCAACGATTATGTATATTAAATTTCAAACCATTCGGTTGGGTAGTTTTTGCGCAGTTATATGCGGTCGGACGGACAGACAGATGGACAGACCAGACGACGACTAATAGGTGCTAATTTTAATATTTATATAATTTAATATTTATATATTTAATTAATATTTATATAATTACGAACGAACCTGAAAATTTTCATTCTCTAGATGTTTAACTGGCCCAAAAGCTGACACTAAATAAATTTTATCAGAATTGCATGTCTAAAAATATTGTTTATTTCTGTTAGGCATTTAGTATCACTTATTCAACTAAACGCAATATATGTAAAATGGAATACATAGGACAAACTTGTGATCCTTTACACATTAGAATTAATCAGCACAGATCTAATATTAAAAAAAATCCCTGACGGCTCGGCCTACAGGCACAGGTAGATTTCGAAGACGCAGACCGTGGGGCGCCTGTTTGTCGGGAATTGCGGAAGAAATGACCTTTTTACGATGATGCGGCAGTTGGAACCGCCTACTTCGAAACCTAACTTGTTTGCAGGCGGAATCGGCAGGGATTTTTTTGTTTTTAATTTTATTTTTTTTTGCTATAACGGTTGGTCCTAAAAAAAACTTGTAAATATAAAAGTTTTAAATAATATTAAGAGGATTAATAATAAATTTAAGCGGATTTGAAATCTTGAGAATTGGCGAAGTTATGTTTTTTTTTCTTCTAAACCCCTCCCCCCCCCTTAAGGCAATTTTTAATTATATCAAAAATCTGTCATACATAAATTTTCGGCCCTTCTCCTAGAAGTAATAATAACTTAAAACGGATTCGATACGTATCATAAGTAAGAAATTATGGGTTTTTTTCTGTTTTCACAAAAAGCCCCCCCATCCCCCCCCCTTGGTTCGATTTTGTCCATTAACGAACTTAACCGAGATTTTATGCCCCTTGATTTTATGTATCAGTTTCGAAAAGATGCGGGAGTTGGAACCGCCTACTTCGAAAAATAACTTGTTTGCAGGCGGAGCCGGCAGGGATTTTTTTTGTTTTTAATTTTTTTTTGCTATAACGGTTGGTCCTATAAAAAACTTGTCAATATAAAAGTTTTAGATAATATTAAGAGGATTAATAATAAATTTACGCGAATTTGATATCTTGTGAATTGACGAAGCTGTGATTTTTTTTCTCTTAAAACCCCCCCTTTTTCCCCCCTTGGGGCCATTTTTAATTATATCAAAAATATGTCATACATACATTTTCGACCCTTCTCCTAGAAGTAATAATAACTTTAAACGGATTCGATACGTATCATAATTAAGAAATTATGGTTTTTTTTCTGTTTTCACAAAAAGCCCCCCCACCCTCCCCCCCCTTGGTTCGATTTTGCCCATTAACGAACTTGACCGAGATTTTATGCCCCTTGATTTTATGTATCAGTTTGTAAAAGATTAATGCAGAATATATATATATATGTGACATATATATATATATATATATATATATATATATATATATATATATATATAAAGTTTTGAACTGGGGGTGGTTTTGGGTTCTGGGAGTCATGATCGGCGTAGATCTGCAAAAATTTTTCAAAATTTCCAACTTAGGTGAGAATGTAATAGGTAGTATTTCTTACGAAATCTACCTAAAAAATACTTCTAATAATATCCGCTATATGAATCAACTTATGTAAAAACTCGTAGTACTCTCTACCCTTATGGATTAATTCCAATGTTTTCAGTCGACTACATCGCGTATATTCTATCCAAAACTTGACCAATATAGATATGCTCTAAGTTCAATCATTTATTTAACCCCCCCCCCCCCCCCAAAAAAAAAAAAAAAAAAACTACAACTAAATATTAAATAAATACAAAAAGCATTCTCAATACATTGCAAGAAAAAATATAAGAAATGAAATACAAAATTTAGAAGTTATTTTTAATACAAATTAATATATAACTGGATTGTCTTGAGAAAACACATTTTTTCTATTAAAAAGAAAGAAAACCTACATCTTTACTTTAAAGTTTTCAACTATTGTAAGTTTTCGTCACGTTACAGTGATGTTTTGTTTGATTTACTTCATTATAAGACAACTCTTCTCAATCTATAAAACTGAAAAAAAAAAAAAAAAAAAAAAAAAAAAAGGCTATAAAACATACAATACTTAACCAATTATTAAATTTTTCCAATCCTATACTAAATAAAAGGAATCTACAGAGTATATAAATATATATAATAAACAATGATAGTAAATTCTTTCCTATTAAAAACTTAAATATTCATAAAACATACAAACACAATGATACATGCATTAGGACAACGTACACTTCATTATAATAATTTTGCAAAATATTTATCATGTAATGATAATCCACAATTTGGTAATGATTCAATGTATAGTAAGTATGTGTTAACCCTACTCAAGGTCACATTATTATTGGTGATTTAAATATTGTAGAAAATGACAAATTACGATTGCTAATGAATTGTAAGACCCAAGTTTCGCATTCCTAATTATAATGTTAACAAAATATTAAAGCAATTCAATTTAGGTTTAGATCAGTTTATTTACAGAATTTCAATTGTTTATAACAAACCAATTAAATACTTTAGTGAATGGAAATATAAGGTTTTAAGTAAACTAAATTTAGAACTTTAGAGACACTTGCAATATAATAATGACTTATACATAAAAGAGAAATAAAACGCCATATTCAAAATTTGCAACGTAAATTCATCATTACTTACGTAGGTATATCAAAAAATAATTATGCTATTATTTGCAAGTATTATTATAAACTATTAATTTTTAATACAATTAACACACACACACACACATATATATATAACCATTAATGAAACATTACCGAAACACCAACAGAAACGTGAAATTATGATTATATATATATATATATATATTTCTAATTTCAAATATTATTTCAAAATGATATCTGGTGGTAATTTAGTGTGGTGATTTATAAAGATTTTAGGATAATCGTTGTAAGTGATATATTATATATTTCTTAATGGTTTTTTATTTACATTTTACATATTTCCAATTTTAAATTTTTCCAATTGTTGTCTGGTAATAATTCAGTATACTTGGCTGATTCTACTGTTCTTAGCATCATGCCAGTAGAATTATGAAATACTGAATTATTTTTAAAACACATGTGGGTGCAGCCAAGCTGACGAGTACATCCACATATGTTTTTTCATATCCAATTCTTGATTAGTTCTCTTGTGGTCCAGTTTTACCACTGAATAATGTTCATAATTAATTTATTAATCCATTTGTGTTTACTTAATAGCAACTCCAATTTATAATTTTTTCCCCCTTTCTCTCTCTTTCTTTTTAATTGTTCTTCAGGTATGAGTAAATTTGGCTAATTACCATTGAAGCACATGCTAAGGTAATTTTATGATTGCACAAGTTAATTATTAGCTATGTGGTATTCTGATTACACAATATCATTAATTATCTCTTTGAAGATTTTAGTAGAATGATATTAGAACTTGATATGTTTTTGAAATTCATAGATATTATAATTATATATATATATATATATATATATATATATATATATATATATTTTAACTTCTTTTACTACGGTAATAAAAAATACACGTATCCATCAGTTGTATAAAATATTAAAAATTAAATGTAACAACTACTTTAATTATTCTTATATCCTCGTTATACCGAAATTTCATATGAATCCAATAAAATTCCGCACTGTTAACATTATATGCAAAACATATAACATAACAAAGCAAGTAATTTATTATTAAATATACTAACCCAATTGTATGAAATTACGGTTCAAAATGATAACAAACATTGCATAAGAAACAGATTTGAACTAATAAATAATATTAAACGTATACATAACGTTAAAACTCGTGATTTTGATGGTTGGTTTAATAATATTGAAATCATAGACTTTTTCAGAATTATTAATATACTATTCAAAGAAAATAAGAATATCTTAAAATTAAATTAAACTATTTCAGTTTCTAATTTCTAAGCTATAAACAGATTCGTAATACACTAAAATTACATAATATTTAATGATAGTGTTTATAAATAATGTACATATAAAAATTGTCACAAAATGGCAAAGCGTGCATATTTTGGCAGATCAATGTTTATATTATCATGAAAGGAATAATACAGTAAATGATTGTTTTTTCAGGTACATCGATGGCATTATTGTCTTTTATGAAATGTCTATCGTCTTATTTATTACCTTGCATTATTATAAAAATCTGCAATTAAGTGAACATGATCTTGTAGATAAAGAAATTAAATTCCTTGATATAAAAATAATTATAAATGAACAAAAATGTGACATGAATCACTTATAGCTCGATAAGTAATTTATTTATCAATGCATTTACGTTTAAATATGAGTTAGAAAATGTGTCAGAAAGTTTCGCGTTGTTGAGCAGGGAATTTGAGAACCACCTTAACAACTTTCAAAAGTAATCCGAGAAACAGCCGCTGATTGAAGGTAAATGATTTTGAAGAATTTGAGTGCAGGTCCAATAAAACCGTCCAGAAAATAATAACTTCCATAGGAAAATTTTATGTACTTCAACAATTCAAATAACCTCTCGAAAATGATAATACTTTTCAGTTATTTTCAATGAGATTCTGTAAAATAATTTTATTGGTTATAAAGATAGCTTTCTATTGGGGAAATTCTATTGTTCACTTCAACAACACATTCCAATTTTACTGAGTTTGAGTATTTCCCCCTAATATTAAAATATGGACAGCAGATAAATGTTGAAACAAACAAATAAACAAGCTAAAGTTAAAAACACTTATATGTTAAAAATTCTGGAAATTTTGAAAATGGAATGAGTATTTGATTGATAATTGTTATCACGCAAACAGCTCATATCCATGAGAGCACGTGAATAAAACTGATGAATGAGAATCTTTAACAAATCCGTTTCATATGTACTCTGCAACTGCAATTAATAATTACTAAAGAAATATAATTGTACTTCCTCTAGATAAGAATATAATTTTATAATTTTTCTAGAAGAATGTGGATCGAATAACGTCTTTTTATTTATTTTTTAATGCTAACTGATTTAATTGAAATAATAAGGTTTTCTGAGTTATAGTAAAAATATACACTGAGAATAAAAAATTTTCCTTTCTTTAATTCTATATTATACATGAATTTACGTCGAAAACAAAATATCATGATTATCTCTTCCATTTTAATATAATTCTAACAAGCAAATTACAGACTGTCTGACATTATTGTTTTTAGAATTTTTTTTATAAAACAATTGGTCAAGATTCTGTAAAGTATCTATAGCAGTAGTCATCAACCACGCGGCCGTGGGTCACTTATGCCCACCAACCCTATTTCTTGAGCCCGTGAGGAAATTTATCTGTATAACTGTATATATTTAGTACTCATAAAAAAGTAGTAAGTATGTGTTTCGGTGGAAAGAAAGAAAAGTGTCTATTTATTATTTCTATCGCTTAAATAAATATGACTATAGAATAGAAAGTAATTTTTGAAAAATAAAATAGAGAAGCAATATAAAAGTTTCTGAATTTTTCATTACAACGTACAACTGAAGCACAAGGGTTGGAAGTAATATTGCAATTTAATCCTTGATTTAAGGTTTTAGTTAAAATTAATTTTATTATTTTCAATGCGATTTTATATAATAAAAAGAAATCATTAAGACTGTCCTAAATCACTCTAATTGTTCAGATTACTATCTTATATTTAATTAATAAGTTAATGTTATTCGTTGAAACACTGTAAATAGATTAACTCATTACAAAAAGTCACTCTATATTTTTTTCAGCAGTCTTTCCTTTATTACTTATATATTTTCTCTTACTACTGATCAGTATGCCGTGTAGCTTTCATTGAACTTCATGCTTTTTTATGGGTGCGCCGTGTTTCTTCTGTTTATACTGCAAACAATGTAGTGGCTTTTAAATTTTTAAATAAAAATTATCTATTATAGGGTAGTCCGACCAGTAAGTGAATAAACCACCAGTGAATAAACAATTAGTAATTAGTTTAATAGAATAGGGTTTGAAAAACTCCCCACCAGTTAATTATCATGTTGGGTTTAAAAAACCCGTAATTCAGTAAAAGCGTGTTATAAGTTATTTGTACAAATTGTAAAATAAATAACATAGTATGAAACTTAAGTAATTTCAAACTGCTGCCTGTTCATTCACTGGAAAAAGTTTGCTTTCATTCACTGGTAAGAACTGTTCATTTACTTGGTTTTTGTATAGCTTTCTATTAAGACACCCCTAACATACCAAACAAATGAATGAATTATAAACTTTCTTTTATTATTTTTTAATCATTTGTATACCAACACATGTATTTGCACTGTCAGACACCAAAAGTTACTGTTTATTAAAATATTATCAATCTTTTTTTTTAAATGTGCTTAAGTGTTCATTTACTGGTCGGACTACCCTACAATTAATTATTTTTTTTTCACTAAAACAAATTTTTATTATTCAGTATTTACCTAGCTAAGCTTTGGTATCTTAAATCAGTTAATCATTCAAACTTCGCAGTTTATAATTCAATCTACATCTACAGTTTATTATGAAAATATAGGCCAAAATTACGCTCTCAAAGAAACATCACGGCACACCTGGAAAACATCATGATGGACATGGAACATGTGGTAAATGGTACGGTCTTCAGCTATGTTAAAATTTAATAATTACTATAGCCCCTTGCTTTAACAATCAGTGAGAGATAAGAGATATGCATTCCGGAATCATTTTTCGACCTCTTTTCTAATATCAAAGTGTAATTGTCAAAATGAGAATGACGAATTAGATAGTGGTACAGACTCTTAAAAAAAAGAAAACTGATGGGTTTTAAAAGATCACGGATGAAAATCCCCAGGGAAATGCATACTTTTAATTTTATAATTGCATTTAACAAACATAAACTTAAAATTAAACCACATATAAATAAAAAATACATATATATTTATAGAAATGAATAAAAGTTATTGTAAGATTAATTGAGTTTTACTAATGTGCTCGAAAATGTCAAGTCGTCTTTTAAATCATCGTAAAAAAGTTTTAAGGACTTTTATGATTTTTTTACAGCGCTGAAACACGACTTATTGCAAATAATTTGCAATTGTCCATAATAGTTTTTAATTCGCTGTTGCCTCGAAGGAGGAATCAGAGAGTTAAAAAAATATATATACATATATATCAGATAAGTAGAAAAACTATTTTTATTGTGTAAAAGCAAATAATAATAATAAAAAAAAGCAAATGTAGCGAAAATTAATTTAACATACAGTCATTTCAAAGATTCAAAAAAGGAGATCATTCTTAAATGCAAAATGAGAAAAAGAAAGAAAGAGAAATATTCTAAGCAATAGACATATTTGTGGGGTTTTTTTTCATTGCTTTAATTTTTACATGTTATATTTGTACATAGGATTAGAAAAATAATCTGATTGGCCGTTCAACTTATAGGTTTAGACAGAGTAGGAATTATCCCTAGCTACCGAAGGAAAATTTTTACATAATGCATGAAATGATATGTTTGTTTGGGGATGTTTTATGAGTAATAACGATTCAAAACCTCATCCAGACAAAAATTCTAGTTTCAACGCAATATGTTGAAATGTGTATTTTTCGTATAATGTACAGTCGTGGAAAAAAAAAAAAACGGAACACCCCCCGCTAACTCTGCAACAAATTATAGTAGAAGGACGTGACTGGTACCAAACGATTGGAAATAAAGTCTACTTTTAAGTGATGTATCTAAAATTTGCTTAAGGGGCCATCTACATATTAAAACCAGCCTAAACTTTAATTTTTTCAATAGCAACACCCACTTTTGACATGATATTTTAAATCTTCGGTTCAAACTATGCCTAGATACAAAATTTTAAGTCATTTGGATGATAAGTTTTTGAGTTATAAACATTCAAATTTTAGAGCTTCTAATGTTAAATTACATTTTCATATTTTTATTAATATCTCCTGAAATTATAATCCTAATGTGCTAACGTTTTGTTTGGTTATAAAACTCAAAAACCCAAACATAACTACGTCAAATTTGTACTTTTTAAAATTTTATAATATGAATTATGAATTATGAAATTAATATTCGAAAAAATTATGAATTGCAACCTACAATTTTTTTGATGGATTTATATTTATTATGTCCTGCTTTATGTGTGTTCAAAATTTCAATTTTTTTTCCCAAGTAGTTTTCAAATTATGCTTAAAAAACGACAAAATGCTGCTTTAAGGGGCCGTCTATGATGTGCATTAAAGCATAGTTTGAATAGGGATGGGAGCCTCCAACTCGAAATCCCGACTGACACCACTAAATTTTAATAGTATTTGTTACCTTATTCAAGGACAAAATTTCTGAAATTCTTTGCGTTGGAGAATACTATTAAAATTTAGTGGTAAGAATCGATATTCGGGTCGGAGAGCTCTCATTCCTCTTTGAGAAAATATTATACTCATAGGCTGGGATTATAGTGACTTGATAAACTTAGAGATTAAGTCTGTCTTACACTATAAACAATGCGTAAACCGTATTTCAATGCTTCGTGATCTTACGTTAAACAACTCTGACAACGACCTGCGATTGTAGTAAGATATAAGATAGCGAGGCACCAGAACCCCAGCCTTTATTAATATATATATATATATATATATATATATTTCTTTTACTTTTTCAATGTCTGCTTTAAAATTTTTCATTAAAATTACGTAAAACGTATTTGCATGAGATATATGTTTTCATTTATGGAAAATAGTTTCGCTTTTATTTTTAAATTAATAAAGCTCATTTTTGAAAAATATGATCAGTTCTACATTAGAAAAAACTTAATCATTTTTGTTACCTTTAAATGGATTTATAGCTTCTTTTCCAGTCTAATAAAGCTATATTGTTTTTTCTGCAGTATATATGTTTGAAGTGAAGTTTATTATAAATGCATATGTGTAGAGTATTTGCTGAAACAAAATGGCCCCACAATTTACTGAAGCAACGAAAGGCCAAATGATTGGCATGTGGAAAGCTGGAAGAAGTTTTCGTTATATAGCTGGGCTGCTGGGCATTTTCAAGTGTCTCTTCAAACTGTTTCAACATGGGTTGGGTTGATTATTGACGGCCAATTATCTACACTAGGGATATAGGCCCGGGGGGAGTGCCCTTCGTGGGGGTCTTTATAAGGGAACCTAATCCGTATTTACGCATGGATAAATCCACGGCTCGAAGAAAACTGTTTCAACATGGATTAATAGGTAAGGTTTATATTGGTAGTTTATTGCGAAGAAAAAATTACAATATTTCTTCTATAACTTTCGTATTTAAATCTATTCGATTAAACAGGCTAATTGAAAAAAAATTACAAGTTATTTTTATGGTTTTCTGATAGGCAAGATTATTTCCCAATCGCTAGCAGTGTGCAAAAAAATCTAATAATAATAATAATAATAATAAATAATAAATGTCATATGGCAAGTTTTCTTGCCAGGAGGCATTAATGAGTTAATTGTAAAATTTCAAATGAACTACCAGAATAGGTTTAATCATAGAATTATTACCCCTATTCCGAAGGAGAATAACGGATGTAAAGTTATTCAGATGTCTTTATAACATATATTTAGTTTTAGGTCTTCAAATAAATCGGAATGTAAATTCTGCGAACATATCTCAAAACAAGACACCCCCCCCCCCCACCCTCTCGCTACTAAAAAAAAAGCAATGTCTGGATTTATTTTCAGACTAAAAAACAATTTATCTGCGTTTTTTAACACTTTCCAACCTAGTTGAAAAGTGTTTATGACTTCGGTTTGTCTGGCCGTCTGCCGTCTGTCCGTGCTCTAACTCCCGTAAATATGCTCGGATTGCTCTGCAATTTTTATATGTTATACTCGTTATCTATAGCATGTTCCCTATTTCAACGGAAGTGTGTAGCACTTATAGTTTTTTTACAGGGACACTCAAAAGAATTCCATTACATTGCGGTCTATGGGGAAAAATCATTTGCGGTTTATTTAAATAATGTTTCACTATTTTAAACGCATTGAAATTTATATATATCACTAAGGTGCATTAGAAGAAGCTTAATATGGAATAAGGTGTGCATAGCACTTATAGTTACTTTACAGGGACAGTCAAAAGAATTCAGTTACATTACGTCTATGGAGAAAAATCGTCTGCGGTTTATTTAAATAATGTTTCCCTATTTTAAACGCATTGGAATTTATATAAGGTGCATTACAAGAGGCTTACTACAGAATATTGTGTGTATAGCAGTCATCGTTCATTTACAGGGACACACAAAAGAATTCTCTACTGTATGTTAACAATAATTCCTGGAAGTGCGTTTTAAGTTACTGAACGCGATTTTAATTTTAACTCGCTTTTTGTCTATTACGTGGTATGTATAAATTCTATAGATCCTATACAGGGAAGCACAAAAGTTCGCGAACACATTTCCGTATTATTTAACTCCAGACGGAGAATTTTAAACTGTGCTACGCGTTTCCTAAGTGAAATAAATTTTAGCATCCTATGTAGTATATATACTAATCTATAGATACTATACAGGGCGGAATAAAAGTATTCGGATTACTTAGATGTTATCTTTTAGCTTATTAAACGGTATGATTTGTAAAATTATTTTGAAAGCGTTGGAAAGTGTTACATAATCTATGCTTGACGCATGATTTTTCGTTCTTGTTTTTTGTTATTTTTACTTTGTTTCATTACGCTGCTTTATACTATTTTTTTTTAATTCTAAATTTTGTATCTGTCAATATTATTCACGTTTCTGCCAATAAACTAAAGAAAAAGCGAGTTAAATAGATGCAAAATCTGAGAAAAAGCATTATAAAAGCACCTGTAAAATTCCAATAACATTTACATATTCTAAGACTATTTTAATTACAAATAATCTTATGGTTTTTTAATCCCTTCGTGACGAGAGTCTATTACAGAATTTTTAATAATTTACCACCGGTTTTTCAAAACAGAAATTTTCGTCTAATTGAATTGTGGAAATGCTAAGATATAATAAGGCAAAGCTTGCAATAAAAAATAACTGGTGGGAAAAATCGAGGATTCTGAGCATCTTATGCGTCACGCATACGTGTCGCTCGTCCCCAAGGGGTTAAAATCGGATAATTCAACACTTGTAAACATTATCTTACAGCATATAACAATAACCGAAACTTATTAAGTGAGTAAAATGGTCATATCGGTAAAACATAATACATTAAAAGGTGACATTCTGCAGCATTTCAACAATCGAGTACCGAACTTCAATTTGGATACAGCCCCTTAAATATGCTCATTATAAAGTAATTAATTTCTCAGAAACTAATCGTAGGAATTTAAGGAAATTTGGTATCTAGGCATAGGTTGAACTGCAGATTTCAAATATGTTGTCAAATTTGGGTCTTGCTATTGAAAAAAAAACAAAGTTTGGGTGTGTTTTTATATGTATATGGCCCCCTAAGCAAATTTTATGTACATCACTTAAAAGTAGACTTTATTTCCAATCGTTTGGTACCAGTCACTTCCTTCTACTATAATTTGTTGCATAGTTAGTGGGGGGTGTTCCGTTTTTTTTTTTCCACGACTGTACACTCAACAACACACGCATATAAATGAAGGTGTATGTCCGGGGGCTGGGGGTGTGAGCTCAATAAGCTGACAAAAAGATATCGAAATACGCGTGTGTCACGGAGGAATATCCTACATTCTCTTCATGATTCCTTCCGTGGCGCGTTATTAAAAATGTTGACTACACTGGACTGATCTAGAAAGAGTGAAGATAAATTGCTCGTCCGCGTGGCCTAACGGATAAGGCGTCTGACTTCGAATCAGAAGATTGCAGGTTCGAATCCTGTCGCGGACGGTTGTATTTTTACAAATGTCGATTTTCATTGAAAACAATTTGATAAAAAGGCTGAACTTATCATTTTGCCTTTTGCCTCAAAAGAACGAGCCTTTTTGTTACGAGGAAAATGCAATCAACAAATGTCATCGCAAAATGTGGAAAGAGTTTTTTAATTTGTTTTTCTTGATATGAAATTTAAGAAAAAGAAACAATATTTTTCTAAGAAACAAATATGATTCAATATAAAATAACGCAGTATAATAGTTGTTTTTTTTTCTTTAAATTCTCATAATGTAATATAATCATTATTCATCTGAGTTCTAAAAGTTTTACAATGGAACTTGAACTTTTGTCATATGCAGCTTTGTAAATACCATTTCGGCCAGATTGAAAATTACATACTGCAGCAATTCTGAAATTTAAAAATCGTGATTTTTTTTTCTAAATTTCATTGAGATAACCTAACAAAAACCTTTTTTTCTTCTACATTTAAACTTTCGGTAATGATCCTGTATAATCTTATTAACTGTTAAAATTGAAAGCTATTGATTAATAATTTTTTTGTTAAATTAATAATTTTTAGGAAAATATTCTAAAATAAAATAAATGCATAATTATGAGGGTTTTTTCTGCATTGTAAAAAATGTCGAAGTAAAATTTAGAAGAAAGCACGGTAGCACAGATTTCAGGCAAAGCCCGTAAAAGATGGGGCTTTTCATATTTTCGTTAAAAGGATGCGTTTATTAATATATATTTTCAGTTTGAGAATCTTACATTTTTGGATATATGCCTTTGTATTGTTTTATAATGATAGGTTCATATATTGTGGATTTCTTATGTTATTTAATGGTTATTATTAACAAAAGTTTTATTATATATATATATATAACCATTAAAAACAACACAGAAACATCGTACAAAAATTGGGAGGGGGGGGGGGATAAAAAAAAGAATGAAAAATGAACACATACCTGTTTGAATAATATCCAAGAAAATGTAGAAAAAAAATCTATATATATATTTGTCTTACGTGGCGCGGAGATAGGGCTGAATTTCTACCTTATCGTTGGCAACAACCGTAGTTTCCAGAGCTCAGACCAATGAACAGACAAGATTGTGTTAGTTCCACCTCCAATATGGCGGTCAGTGTCAGAGCACTGAAACTCAAGCTAGCAATTATTAAAAATAAAATAATATGAACGTAATCCAAAGCGTCTGAGATGATTCCTCATTTTAATTATGAGTAATATTGAATTCTCAACTCTTATTTAGAATTTATTTACGAATTTCACTCACCCAAAAATTCGAGATAATAAAATATAAACATTCTAGAATCCCCTGCTGCCATCTGTTGATGTTTTATTGAAGTAAAAATGATTTTTCTTCAATTTCAATGAAGTAAAAATTTCTTTTGCAGAAATCTATAATCAATTAGAACAGTAAAATGTTGAACGAAATTTAAACAATCATTGATGATAAACTATCTTCCTACCACGTAGTGTTTTGTGAATTTAAGCCGTGCTGTACAATATTATTGGTGCAATAAGTTTTAAACTAATTATGTTTCCAAGATCCTTTTTTCATAGTATTTAAATGATTTATATGTCCATTAGTAGCATCAACTAAATGCATTTTTAGTTGTGTTTCCAACGGAGTTTTCGATTACTTTTTTAAATTAAAAAAATTGTCAATGTCATATGTTCCAATGATTTATTGTAGTACTTATTCCGGCTAGAATTATTAGAAAAATAAAAAGGGACGAGCGAGCGAAGCGAGCTGGGACCGCGTAGCGGTCTCAATGTGAATTGCTTTGCAATTCACGGGGGGGTTGGCGAGCGTTAGCGAGTAGGGGGCTGAGCCCCCTTGTATAATATAAAACCAAGGGAATATAAAACAGATTGGAGGGGAAAAACGGAAAATAAAATAACAACATTAAAGATGAAACTCAAATCTATTATGAAAAGTATCCATGAAATATCAAAAATAGAGAAAAGTAAAATATTAAAATAATTTGAAATAATTGAATAGATTAAATAATTTGAAATAATTGTGGAACCATGGCAGAATTTTCAAGCCCAAATTATCATAGATTCCACAAAATATGTACAATTTCATCCTTGCGCGAACTAATAAGCTAAAAATGTACAAATTTTGGGAAATCGTACAAAAATAAACAACAATTTGAAAGAAATTACAAATTGAAAAAGATATAAGGGAAGAAGATTTCCCCATAAAAAAAACCAGGAATAGCATGATTACATGCATGAATGCCATGAATCGACAAATCTTCAGCTGTTGCCAAAAACAATTTACTAATTCAGTAGATGAATTACAAGAGAAGTGAATGATTCTTAAATATTCAAGCTAAATTATTCAAACCATGACAAAATAAAGCTCAAATATCACGTTAAAACCAGAAATTATGTAACATTAAGGAACATGACTGCCATCTTTTGGCAGTTCAAGATTGAGTATCAGAATTATTCAAGACAGGGGAATAAGAAATTTAGGAACAGAACTATCATCTAGTGTCAGTTTAAGAAACAATATCAGAATTAGTTATTACAGGTGGAATTTTACAATTTAAAGTAAGTGCCTAATTTTAAGTTAATAAATTAAAAAATATATTAATGTAAATAATGAATTAAAAGTTAAGAGGTAAGTGAAAACATTAATTAAATTTATAATTAATATAATTATGTAAAACATTTTAATAAAAGAAAATTTAATTAATTAATTAATACGATGACAGTGCATAATAGTATTATATCTATAAGAAAATAATAAAAATAATTAAAGGGGTGAAGGAAACATTTAAATAAGACAAATATATTGATATTAAAGAAGGATGATTGATGAAGTTATTTAGATATGACATTGTCCCACATAACTAGAAGTTAATTAAAATTCAATAGATTAAATTAAAACTGCATATTAGATGACATGAAATAATTTATATTATATAGAAAGGAAGTATTCTCAAAGGATAATAATTAATGGGGAGGAAATAATTAAAAAAGACTAACTTAGTTATGTTATAGTATGATGTTTGATGAAGTTAGTGAAATGGCATTGTCCCACACAAATCAAAGAATTTAATTAAATGAAATACTGCATAAAGAAAACGCTATGAAACGACTTTTGTTAAAAAATGAAGTGTACAGAATCAGCAAAAGAATAACATGTAACGAAAGGATGCATAATAAACCAATAATCCACTCTCTCGCTTTTTTTAATAATTAACCATTGCATTTTAATCATCTATACAACACCGCCACCCCTCCACAAATTAACATCTATCTTCCCAACCGTCCAATTATATTTTGTTTTGAAATATTTTTTCATTATTTATTATTTATTTTATTTTTTATTTTAAAATTTTTGTTTATATTATTTTTATTTTTTTTCAATGAGTTAATCAGTATATTTTGTCTAAACAACACCTCCCTTCTCCATACTGCAACATCTATCCAACCATCCGTCTTGTAGATTTGATCATGGACTAACTAATATATCAAAGAATATATCAATTTTTTGGAAAACCATGTTGTAATGCATCAAAAGTAAGTTGTTTCATATTTTAATTAAATTAATAATTAATAAAAATTAAGTAAAAAAATTAATAAAAGAAAATTAATTAAATGAATTAATACGATGACAGTGCATAATAGTGTTATATCTATACTAATAAAAACAAGTTTCGCTCTTTGTGTGCGTGTGTTTGCTTGTCTGCGATGGCTAGCAAAATCTAGCTCACCTAGATTTAGGTAGTCCAAACCCTCTCCTGGTGCACCTGAGACTCAGAATTTTAATATTTTAATTATTTACTGAAATATTAATTAAAATCCACAAAGAACTCTCACCAAAAATACGCTTTTATATCTTCGGTTGGTTGGTTGTATAGAGTCTTCACAGAAGAAATTAAATAAACCAGAGTAGAGATGCATAGATAAGGACTTCTAACGAAATAGTGTTAATAAAGATTGCAGTTACCGGCGTACAGCCATGCTAATGTAGCGCCACTTGCAGACGGCAAATTACACAGACGCCACCTGTTTGAAACATTTTCCAGGCACGTTTTCCTTCATGATAATTAGCTGGGTTTAAGGATTTTTCTTACATGACATTTATTATTATGATAGAAATTATCAATGCAGAAAACTTTATTTAACAGATTATTTGTTATATTTGCGGGGATGGTGAAGGGTAAGGGTAAACAACTTTTTATTAAATATCGCATTTATTTTACTTGACCGCGTGCCACCCGGCGGCGGCTTTTTCCTTAATTGACCCAACTTATTAATAAATCCCAATCTGCTGCTCTGATTTCAACAGAACTAATTACATTTAACAATTTTAACATTTTTAGCTTCACCCGTAGCGTTTAATTGCTGTTTTATACAGAGAATACCGCTATTTTAAATCTCAGTTAATAATGTTCCGAACTTCACCAAACCAGTACCATTTTTACTAAATTATCGTAAAAATCAACATTCATAGCTTCAAGGTGTTTTTCTAGAAAGCAGTTACCAGTATTTCCGAATAATACTTAAAGCCAAATTTCAAATTAAGTTCCTAGCTTAACCAAATGAATCAATCATTAAAGATGTATAGTAGTCCTCCTAATTAGTCATTTGCTGAAGTTCACTTGAACATCCCCTCCCCCCGGCCCCTCCTTCAAGGTTTTTTCTCTAACTATGCCCCGTTTCCATATCTCCGCAACTGTCTTTCCGATTTCAACGCAAGTGATTCCAAACATTATAATCAACGTAATAGTCACCCTCTATAACATTAAAGTAAATTTATGTGTAGCAGTTACCACTGTTTCCGAATAATAGTTTAAGCCACATTTGTTATTAAGCTTAACCAAGCGAACGAATTTTTAAAGACGCACAGTGGTCTTCCTAATTAGTCATTTTCTGAAGGACACTTGAACATCCCCTCCCCCCCACCCCCTCCGGCACCTCCCACAAGGTTATTTTCTATAATTGTGCCTTATTTCAATAACTCGTCTAATAATGTTCCCATCTTCTCCAAACCAGCTCAATTTTGTAGCACGGCTACTATATAGTGCCGTAGGCAGGGGGGACCTGTCTCAGAGGTTCGTTGGGAAAGAGGTTTGTTTAGAACAGAATGCTACCCTGGCGGTGGAAGGGGGAAATAAAAGATTTTCAGGAGCGTACGAGCATGCCCGGTATACGGTGCCGAAGCCATCGGAGACCGTGGCCAGAGTTTCGTTTTTTAAGAGAAACGAAATTATTAAATAAATTATAAATATATTATAATTTATTAAATAAATATTATAATTTATTACGGAAATTAATCATGTCATAATAACAGACGATGCAATTCATTTTACTGAAATAATAACGATGATTTTTTTTTTTTTACAATGCCTTGTATTCGATATTTGTGCATAGTATGATTTTAATGTAACATAGTTGTAATTAATTGTTTGTAAAAGTGTATTAAAACTTAATTTCATAAGATAAAATTAATATCTATAATATGAAAATTTGCACATAAATTTTGTATTCATGTATTTTTGCATAAGAGTGCAACAGCTATTGCACGAAGAACTGAATATTTATAAAACTAGTTACAGTACGAATGCACCTCATTTGTCACGATTGACGTACAATTTCCAACTTGTTTATTTATTGCCATCCAACAAAAGACTACGTATTTAACGTTTGTCCACGCGTAGCTTTTGAACAGATGCGTCGTTTTTAACACTTTCCAACCAAGTTGAAAAATGTTTATGACTTCGGTTTGTTTGTCCGTCTGCCGTCTGGTCCGTGCTCTAACTCAAGTAAATAAACTCGGATTGCTCTGAATTTTTTTTTATGTTATTGTCGTTTACTATAGCATGATCCCTATTGCAAATGAAGTGTGTAGCACTTATAGTTTTTTTTTTTTTTTTTTTTACAGGGACAATCAAAAGTATTCCGTAATATTACAGTCAATGGAAAAAAAAATCATTTGAAACATGATAAAATTGATATACAATTATGAAGCGCACTAAAACGTGCTTTTTGTAGAATTTGGGGCGCAAAATATACAGGGGCAAACAGAAGAATTCTGTTGCACATTGTTCTACAGGAAAAAATCGTTTGCAGTGTAATATAATGATCTTTCACTATTTCAAACACAATGAAAATTATTTGTATTACTGAGGTGTATTAAAAATTGCTCGCTTAAAAGTATGGTGTGCATTCCGTTTTTCGGTCATTTACAGGGACACACAAAAGATATCGGTTACAGTATACTTGTGATAATTACGGTCTATGTGTGATAAGTGCGTTTTCAACTTTGGATTGCGATTTTAAGTTTAACTAAAATTTTTCATAGTACGTGGTGTGTATAAATTCGGTTGATCATATACAGGGCTATACAAGGAATTCGTAAGTATTACAGACTATGAGAGTGATTTGCTTAGGGTAGTTTTTAATTGTGCTACGCATTTTCCTGCTAAACTATAGTCAGCAGAAACATAGAAGTTTGTGGAAAATAAATAGATTCATATACAGGACTACTCAAAGAACAAGGTACATTGTCGTTTATGATTGGTAATTGCTGGAAGTACGTTTTAAGTTGCCTTATACATGTTGTACCTGAATTAAATTTTAGCTTAATATGGGGTGTGTACAAAAGTATACAGGGTTGTACAAAAAATTCCGAGTGCATTTCCATCGATTGGCGAAAATTGCTAAAAGTCAATTTTCTAACTGAACTAATTTTTATCAAACTATGTAGTATATATCCATATCAATAGATCATATACAGGGCTGCACAAAATACATCGACTACATTTTTGACTATGAATGTTAATTGCTAAAACTGGACTTTTAAATGTGTTATGTTTCCTATACTGACTACTTACTTCTTTCACGTTATTTAACGGTGAAGTTTCGTTACAGTTTTCTGAATGTGTTGGAAAGTGTTTTATAAGCTATGCTTGACGCATGATTTTTCGTTCTTGTTTATTTTTATAATTACTTTTCTGTTTGAATGGGCTGGTTCTGATTGTTCTTTCAAGAAGAACTAAAATATCAATAAAAATTGACAATTTAAAAAAAAAAAAAATGAAAAATGAAAATTTGTTGAAAATCCCTTATCATCCAGCTATTTTTAGAAATAAACTGAAATGCAGCTCTTTATATCGCTGATTTTTTTCATAATTTTCACAATTTTTGGCTTGAATTTTTATATAAGTTGCCCTACATAATTATCTACTAATTGATGCAAAAAAAAAAAAAAAAAAAAAAAAAAGGTTATCGTTCGCGCCTGCACGGTTAAAAAATATTTCATACAAAAACTCATATTTCACAAAATATTTAAATAATTATATTCTAATTGCAATATATTTTATCTACTCTTCTTTGTCAAGTTTCTTAAAAATGGCTTAACATTAGGTTGAAAACTCTATATGCTATAAACAAAACACGTGCAGGAATTTCTTGATTTTTTTAAAGAAACCCTTATATATACAAGAATATACAAGCTATTCTTACACAAATGAACACAAAGGCTTTACAGGACCCAAATAAGCACGTTTTGCAGCTACTGATCATTTAGAGTATTTTATTTTACAATGTGATCATAAATTTATATATTTTTTTCAATTTGTTGTTGGTCTTTTAATTGCCCTTAGTGATCAAACCTTTGCTGAAAAATACTAGGTCAAACATGCTCTTTATATTTCGCGAAGTTCCAGAAAAATTCGTCGTATTTCTCTAGACAGTCGACAAAATGTTTAAAATCGAATGTGTCCGGTGACTTTTGACCATATTGTCCATATTCCATAGGGTAAAAAAAGGGCCATCTTGGTCACGATTTAAATCGCATATTTTTTCAACTGAAGAATAAAAATTTCATTTCACATTATTTTAAATAACTTGATTATGCAATTGTAACTTAGCTAATAATGAAATGTTAAAATAAATTGTTTTCTTATTCTATTTCCTTCATCTTTTTTAACACTAAAAACAAATGCAAACTTTACAACCTAATCTCAAAAAATAAGTTCAAAGAGAAAAATATATGTTGTAAATATTAACGATTTAAATCATAAATTATTTGAACGAAAAAAATTGAAATTTATTATTTCAAATTAGTTGAATACGTGCTTGTAACTTAACTAATAATGAAATACTATAAATTAAACTGTACTAAACTGTTCTATATTAAACAAATAGTTTTATTATTTCAGTTTATTAATCTAAATTTTAAGAAGTTTAAGAAATTGAAATTCAAGCGGTTTCTAAAAAAAAAAAAAAAAAAAAAAAAAAAACACCTCATCCAAATTTTCATGATTAAAATTACAAATTATTTTAATGAAAAAACTGAAATTATTATTACAGATTTTAAATTATTTCAATATGTGATTGTAACTTAACTAATAATAAAATGCTACACGAAATATGAATATAGGCAAATGGTTTTGTTATTCCATTTTCGTCATCTTTCTTGACACTAAACAAAAACTAAAACTACAACCAAATGATTCTCTCAGAAAGGTTAAAAAAAGAGAGAGAGAGAAAGAGAGAAAAGATATAAATCTTTAATTGAAAGGAAAAATAAAAATAATTTTTAAAAACTAGTCGTTGGGAGCCACCGTAATTTTTACCCATCATGGATACGCATAATATAAATTATGAAAATAAAACATTTGTAAACTATTTATAAACTGCATTGCAAGTCGAATTAAATCGTGGCTTGATGACGTCATAAACTTTTAATGCTGTATTACAGAATTGCGTAAAAGAAAAATCCTTATAACTCCAAAATTGATAATCATATTAACTAACGGTTTACTTCGTCAGATTAAGCGTCTCATTTCCAATTAAAATATACCTTTGAATTGAAATTTGAATAAAATACAGGGTTCTGAAAAATCGAAGAGTGTGGAAAATATGATTACAAATATCTCGGCAATTAATTATCCGATCGACTTCATTTTTTATGCAAAATTTATATTTTTTTATTGTCTTTTATATTCACTCCTTAAAATAAGCAATTTCGAAAAAATTTATATACCCTTTATCAGAACGAATATTTCGAGAGTTCGAAAAAATAGTTCCGGATAATCGAGGTTACTGAAATTTAGTAAGCTTCTTCCCACTATTACATACTAAGTACATACCAAATTTCAAGTCTTTACCTCAATTTGTTCGAGAGATAGAGCGTTTGCAACACATACACACTGACACACAGACAGACGGACGGCAAATTTTTTTTTCTAAAAATATGTTTTTCGGAATCTCCAGTGTCTGAAACGTGTAAATCTGTCAATTTTTTTTTTTTCGATTTCCAAAACGATTACAAGACTTACCCTATTCCTATACCACGTATGATGGATAAGTAATAAATTCCTCAGTGGGGAAAAAAAACCTCTTGTAAGATTTAAATTACAAATTATTTTAATCGAAAAGTCGAAATTATTTTTAATTAGTTGAATATGGCACTATATACTTAACTAATTGTACAATATTAAAAATATAAAAGAAAGCATTTTGCGTTTTTGGAAAGGATTATTACAGTTTCTTTATTATTTAATACTAAAAACAAACCAGTTTTACACAAAATGAACCTCTTAAAAAATAAGTTTATCGGACGAATAACTTAATTTAAAAATTCACGAAGTCACAAATTATTTGAACGGTAGAATAAAAATTATTATTTAAGATATTAAATTAGTTCAATACGTGATTGTAATTTAACTAATATTGACAAAAATAATTGTTTTATTTTTCCATTATCTTTATCTTTATTTCCATTTTCCAATTACTTTTTCAAATTTTCCACCCTTTTCCATTTTTTACTGAAAACAACTAAAAGAACATTTTTTTTAAACACTAAATACTGAAAACTTTTCCAATGAATCTCCCAAGAAATATGTTCTTTCGGAAAAAAAAAAAAAAAAAACTCTTGTAAATGCTCACGATTTAAATCTCAAATTACTTGAACGGAAGACTGATCCCAACAAGTTTCGCCAAGCATCTCGCCAACATTTGGCACTCCCACCGGCGGAATCACCTAACCTCACGTGGTAACCGTCCGTTCAGCATAAAAGTTGGATTTCGGAGTTCTTGGGATTCATTTTATATTCTCCATTCTCTTGTTGATCATCTTGGACAACCTGCCGATACTGGCGGCTTTTGAAAAGTGATAATAGTTTTGTTTGAACGTTTCCTTTCCCTTAATTTGTGGTTGAGGATAAGGACTATTTTTTTCTCATCTTACCCAAAGAAGTTTTGCGAATTTTTATTTTGTGAAATTGGGATTGGTGTTGGACCGATCATGTACTTCTACAAGAGCCTTATATTTTTCCTATTCTATTCCGGATTACAAGGTATTTATGAATCTTATTATAATTGAGGGAATTTTACGAATGCTCTTATAATTTAGTTTTTCAGTAATTAAACAGATTATATTTTACACACTAGTATTTTAATTAGCATAATATTTTATTTAAACTATTTGTATTATTTTATTATGCTATCTCTGTGCTTTTAAAGTACAATGTCCTTGAGTATTTCATATATGTATAATTTGTAAATACTGATTGCTTCTCGTATTAAAAAGTTCGTCATTTAATTCTTTATTCTCAGTTGTGTCTTGAATAGAAAGCAATCTTTGACGGATATTCTAAAATGTTCTGCTAGGAAAATTAGACATTCTTAGACAAAAGACAAATTAACTACTTTGCCATTAGTTTTATTAATTTTTAAATGCTTTGCATTTATTTTACGTACTGTGATTTGATATTTTTCTCCGAATTAACTTTAAGAATTCCTTAATAAATATATCTTTTCTCATTCAAAATAACACTTTTTTTTCTCTTTTCTTTAAGCCAAAGAAATAAAAATGAGATTTTATTTTCTCTCTCTCTCTCTCTTTTATTTATGACCACCTTAAAACAATTTAAAATAGTGTCTTGGATAGTTTTTCGCAGAGAGAAAAATGATTTTAATTTATGAATTTCTGAATTAGAAAGTTATATACGTTTCTGTATTTTTACAAGTAAAGTTCTTGATTTGGGTGTTTATTTCAAACATTTTGTTCCTTTGCAATATATATATATTTCTTTCCCCAATTCTTATCATAAAATATTAAAACGTCTTTCGGGATCATCATTTATTATTATTTATTTTTATTTGTACTTATTTTTTGTCATTTTTAGAAAAGCTAAACCTACTTTTAATTTTAAATCTGTAGCATTAATTTAAGTTGAAATATTCTTAATTTAATTCATAATTATGTTAATTTACTTTTTAAAGTATACAGAAATTTTGTTTCCGAATAACATTTTATTTATCTTTTAAATGTATTATGTTAGTTAATTTGTCTAAACATTTCCTATCCTAGAAACGTTTGGATAAGGTGATTTTGAGCACTTGCAGGACACTATTTTAAATTGTTTTAAAGTGGTCTAAAAAAAAAAAAAAGGGGGGGGGGAGAGAGAGACAGAGAAAATAAAATTTCATTTTTATTTCTTTGGCTTAAAGAAAGGGGAAAAAAGTGGTATTTTGAATGAGAAAACTTACATTTATTAAGGATTTCTTAAATTTAATTCGGAGAAAAATATCAAATCACAGTGTGTAATTCCGAATAACATTTTATTTATTTTTAAATGTATTATGCTAGTTATTTTGTCTAAACATTTCATATCCTAGAAACGTTTGGATAATTTGATTTTGAGCACTTGCTATTCAAAATTTCTAGACATTTTCTTCAGATTTACGGTTGTTTTATTTACATTATTTAGAATGTGTTTTTTTTTTTAAATAAAATTTTATATTTTTATGTTTTTACTATAACTGAATATTTTCTATGCACAAGGCACATTTTCAACATGTAGTTTTCAATTATTTTTAAATCTTTCTATTCATAAATTATTTGAGCATATAGGAATTGCATAATTCTTTTGAAGTCGACAACTGTCAATGTTACCACATTAAATCGAGCTTTGATTTGATTTTTATGGTTAATATCATTCCAGTATTTCCATTAAGGGGTCAGGTAACCTTTAAAGTGTGAGAAATTTGAAAAAAAAAAAATTATTAGCTTATAATTAAATATGATTGTTTAGGAACATTTTAAAATAAACCCCCATGCAAAAATTCACATTAGAAGAGGAGTTATGTCTAAAACAGTCTGAGCTTTTTGTATATGATCAAGGGACAGTTTGATCTTTGAAGTCAATTTTCTCAAAACGACGATTTTGGTCATTGCGCGCACGATTTAAGAAAAATTATTGGTTAGAATTTCATGAAATTTTGACTGAATGTCTTAACCAAACAGATGCACAAAATGACCTACGATTATGTTTCTCAAGTAACAAGTTTAGAATTTATGACTACTTTTGTATTAAAAAAAAACTCGATATTTCGAATTTCTCTAAAAAAATTTTTTTTTCTCAAGAACTACTCATTTCATTTTGTTCATCGTAGGTTATTTTGAGAACACATTATATATGTACTCATTAAAATTTTTTTGAATGGTTTTAGTAATTCAAATGTGAAAAATCGTGCGCGCAGTACATGCAAGAATAATTCTTTCGTAAAAAATTTATTATATTTTAAATTAAATTTAAAAGCTTTATATGAGTGTAAACATTTTTGGAGAATTTTAATTTATAAAATAAACCTTTATTAATATGCATTTGAAATTTTATAATTCAAAGTCAAATAGTTACGGAGTTATGATAATTCTTACAGAGGTCTCCTTTTCATGTATTTTGTGAGTTCAAAGGTTACCTGACCCCTTAAAATTAATTATTTCATAATTTTCAATCAATTAAAATTAGGATAAAACCTTTGCTGTTTCAGCTATATTTGCGTTATTAATAAAATGTCTTTTTAAAAAAATCTTCTTTTTATGTAGAAATATTGTTTAGATTGTTTTCCCACTAAGCATAATTTCTGAATGAATCTTCGCGAATACCTTTGTTTCTTTTCCAAAATTTCTTTCTTCTTTAAGTCTGTATTTGCATTTCTACTTTGAAACATTTGGTGGGGGGGGGGGGGGGGTATTACATTACGAATGATTTGGATTTTTGATTAATTTTAAATATTTTTCCATAATTCATCAAAAAAAAAAAAAAAAAAAAAAAAAAAAAAAAAAAAAAAAAAAAATCCCAAGTAATCAACGGTTGGTTTTGCAAATTATTTCTTTCAAAACTATTTGTAGTCATTTTTTTTTCTTTTGTATTACTAAAAGATAAATTAAAAATATTTCTTTAAAATTAGAAATATTTAACCTCAACAATAACTTTTTACATCTTCCTTTTTGTTATAAAATGTAATTATGCAATTCCGGTCAGAATTCCAAAAGAATATTCGTCAATGATTATCACACAGAGAATTATAGGTAGGGCAAAATATTTTCTTTGATGATTAAGTCATTGTTTTCTAAAAACAAAACTTTATAACTTCTTTGTATTGGTAAGTAGTTATTTTTCAATAACTTATAAATAAGGATTGTGGTTATATTGGATAACATTTATGATTAGGTAAGTTAATTTTGTGCATAATCTGGTCAGTACATCTTCAGCGTATGGGTACCTGAAAAAGTAATAAGTTTAGCAAAAAAATCTAGAGACATTTTATAAACACGTATAGTGGCATTAGAGAAATGTTCATGTAATATGTTAATACTGCCTGAAAAATTTGCATTTATATGTAAGTATATGCATTATATTTTCGGGATTAATGAAGGTGGATAATTTTCATGTTAATATTATATTTTTTCTTTGTTCGTCATAAAAGTACCAGTGTTAAATTCAGACAATTTTCCCGGGTAGAAAATTTAGCAATTCGCAAGGGTAGGAGTGGGAGATTTGCAGTTTTAGACCACTGATATCAAAATCTGAACTCTTCCGCGAGACATTTTGATGATCCGGAAGAAAGTACTGCCTCCATGGCTCCTGTCCCCTCACGCCAAAACACCTGCTCGCTAATGTTAATCCTATGGGACAGTTATTTTATAATACTTCGTTTGCATTTCAGTATTTTTAAACGATTTTTTTTTGCATTGGATAGCTGAGATCGATCTCTACAACTGCCGTTTTCAAATTTTTCAATTTTCTTTGCAATTTTTTTATAAGGATACTTTCTCTTGAGAAACCGGTTTCAAAAGTAAAAAAGTCTTAAAAAAACCCTGCAAACAAAATCGAAAAATTAAAAAACGGCGGTTGTAGAGATCGATATCAACTATCCAATGCCCCCCCCCCTAAAAAAAATATTGAAATGCAAGCGAGATATTGTAAAATAACTGTCCCATAGGGTTAACACTAGCATGCGAGTGTTTTTACGTCATGGGGCAGGACCCTTAATTTATTACTTGTCGTTATTGACACTACTTTATTTTCTGTTTACACTAAAGTATCAACAGTCCGTTAATTTTCAAACGTTCTCTCCTTTTTATTTAAATATTAGATGAGTTAGTAAATTTAATAAA
The DNA here is from genome assembly GCA_963931845.1 of Maratus michaelseni. NCBI lineage: Eukaryota > Metazoa > Arthropoda > Arachnida > Araneae > Salticidae > Maratus > Maratus michaelseni. The sequence continues at coordinate 254,861,885 of OZ007599.1, forward strand.
ATATGAGAACGTGAAATACATATTTGTGCTACATATTGTTTTTCCGGCTGGTTTACCACCTGAAAATTGTTTATCAACGCAGATAATATTAGTTCACGCAGTTTTAATGTCTAACAGAATTGAGCAAAAATTAATATAGCAGAATCCTATACGAATATAATCTAATGATTATTCTCCATTGTTTATTGTGACAACTGTTTTGATAAACTTTATAAATGATTGGAGTAATTTGACACCAATAGTGTATGTTATTTTGGAATATTTCGTTTCTGAAGAAATTCTTATAAAATTTCTTTTCCAGATTAAAAAATAAATAAATAAATAAGTAAATAAAATTAGGCAAACAGTCCGAAGAATGATAAAAGAAGTTATAAAATAGATATAATTTCGAAAACCTTTGTTATTTTAAACATACAGTATTAATGATAATTGCATTCCAATGTCCAAATAGAAAAAAAAAAAAAAAAAAAAAGGAACATCCCATATATTTTAATCTTCAAATTGTCACAGAAAAAAAAATACAGAAACAGCCATTCGACACTACAATTATGTCTTAAAGATTTCAATTATGTCTTCTTTCATTAAAATAATAATAATAATAATACTAATAAGGTTACGGGTTCGTGTTCACTAACTAATACTGAAATTGTACCAAACATGAGGTGGTCCACATGTAGAGCAGAGTTGCCAAGTCTCCGGCTTTTTGAACACCAGTAATTTTTTTGAGAAAATGTTGTTCTTTTAAATCGCAAAATGCTCCGATTCAATAAAAGAACATTTTATGTACTAAATTACTGGTATCCAAAAAGCCGGAGACTTGGAAGGTCTGGTAGAGGATCCACCAAGGAAACTCCCGGAGATTTACTTTTATTTTGAAATAAAACTTGCACGGGCTCAAAAAGTTTCTTCAACTCGGGTTTCTTCAAAATACATTAAACAAGTTCTTGCAACAAATCTAACCAAACCTCCAATATATATATACACACACATATATATGAAATATCGTTATCACAAATAAATAAAGTTTAGTTACACGGAGATTTAAAAAGCTGCTTCTCTTCTTGTTTTCTCCATGACCAATTAAAAAGCCGTCTTTGAAGAAGCATCTAAAGAATGCAATGTAACATAGCTATATCACATATATGCATTTTCATGCTCAGAGGAGAAGTTTGAATAATCATTATTATTAAAGAAAAAAAAAAGAACTGCTAAAGCTTTATATGAATCTTATTTTTCTTGCGAAGAAAAATAAGAAATGATTTAATTTTGCAATTCTAAATTCACGGTCCTTATTTAAGAAAATATAAAATATTAAAAATGTTATAACAAATAATATTTATTGTTTTCTTTTGAAAGTTCATATTTTTCTCTATTTAAAAGCCGCAAGGGGGTGGTGCAGAGGGTCCAATGAACTCGGGTCCAAGTTTACACAGTTCACTGACAAAGGTGAAAGATATTTTTTAATTGAAAATAAATAATATAAGACAAATAGACAAAACTGAGGTGAATGAATCGTATATTTAGAATGTTGTATGAAATAAATAAAATTCCTCCTTTTGTATGGTCATTGTGTTTGAGAACAGAAAGTTTATTCACCTGAAAATAAAAATAAAATAACTGATTAAAAATTGACCAAAGATTTTTTAAAAATAACGAAACAATTCAAACTAGTTGAAAATAGGGTGAATGAATCTTTTAATATTCAACAAACAAATTAAACTCCCGTCTCTGTTCTTTAGTAAGGGGGGGGGGGGGTCATTGTGTTCAAAGTTAATTTCCCCCGAAAATGGAAACGTAGTTGATGAAACAATGACGTAAGCGTGCAAGTAATTATTTTGCTGTGATGTTGAAAACTCACCAGAGTTTTTTTTAATAATTTTGGATTAAAATAAGTAAATGCAGTTTAAAAAAATTTTCACGTTAGTTATAAAAACAAAATTTTAAACAAAATTCTGGTTCAACTTTTGATTAAAACAGGGTTCATACGAACCTTAAAAGTCCTTAAAAACTCCTTCCATTTTGATAGTCCTTAATAAGGATCTTTAAAGTCCTTATTTTTTATTGAAAGTTCTTATTTTTTAACGTGAGCTGAATATTTAACACGAGTCCGTAAAATAAAAAAAATAAATTCTCCAAGCTTTCATAATCCGCCAAGTATGGCAGCTCAAAATTGGTTTTATAAAGCAAAAAATATAGTGTCTTGAAAAGGAGGTATTACAGTTGGAAAGTATGGCCAATTAATTAGCCGATAAAGCTAAAACAACTAAAAACATTGAATTATTTATCAAATCAAACAATTGTAAAAAATCTGCTGAAGAAAAAAATGAGGAAATTTCCTCCCTGTCCAAAGAAATTGATGCTAAAAAACAATTGATAGCCAACTAATAAAATGTTTATTTTATATATTTTTTGTATTCATTTTCAATTTGTAACTCATTAAAAAATAATTAAATAGAAAGGGTAATTATGTTTTATGTAAAATTTCAACCTTGTGATTAAATTTGATTGTGAGTAAGCATATATACTGTTTTTTATGAACTTTAAAAGTCCTTATTTTTTTTATACGAAGTCCTTACAAAGTCCTTATTTTTCATTCAACAAACTCTGTATGAACCCTGTAAAATTAAGTTACCAAATTATATAAGAAAACCACTCATTATCATTAAACTAAAGATGTATATGTTTAAAGTGATAAAACAGAATACATAAAGGCTTATAAAAACCTTTTAATATAAAGATGGACAAGTTTCGAACGCACAAACGGCGACATTTTCAAGATCAAAATGGTAAATAAACTATTCTCCCAAATTTTTTTTGAAAATAAACATGATAAACATAAACCACGAGATTGTATATATAATGAAAGCAAGCGCTTAAAAGTGGTCAGCTGTAAATGTGAAAATAAATAGTTTCATATTGCTTTTTCAATTTCTAAAACATCTCGTGCCAAATTCTATGTAATTTTAAAGAGGCTGATTCATTGCATATGTTCTCGCTCGAACTTGTGCATTCGAAATATGTTGATCTTTATATTAAAAGGTTTTTTATAAGCCTTTATATATTCTATTTTATCAATTTAAGCATATACATCTTTAGTTTAAAACTAAGTTGTTTAAATAATATCCACTGTCTTTCAAAGGGTTAAAAAATTTTATTTTCTAGAATTTGAATTATTTTACCCTTTTCTAAGATGAATGTTTAAGACTTTTTCTTTATTTTTTCCGCAAATCTACCTGTTATATGCATTATTATTAAATTTTTTCATTTAAATAGATTATAAAATATATAGATATATATTAATAGACATAATAGAAAAATCAAATAAAAACAAATATTTCTTGCGATTTATATATAGTCAGTGTTAAAATATCGATTATTCTTAATAATACTTAGTACATTAGCAATAGTTGATGATACATTTGTTGTTCTAATAATAATGAAAATATAAAAATTCAGTTTCTAAATAATACAAATAAGACATTTGTTTATTTCAGATATGTAACTTTTGCAAGCAAAAAAGTTTTTGCTTTCCATTATTCTGCATAAGAAGCCAAATAATTGAAATTAAAAATGAATTTCCATCTCTTGAATAATGAATATTAATCTGAGTCTATAAATTATTCATTATAGAATTGTAGAATTAATTTTAATTCCAATGTTTTGATCTTCTACTGTAAATTTTGAATCGTAAAAATGCATTCATTTCTTTTATTTAATTGCGATAGAGATTTTATTTCTATTTTATTCATAAAATGTAGATTTTGACTAGTGTTTACTCTAGAAAAAATAGTAAGGCGACTCAATTGAAATACAGAGTGGCCCGAAAGTTACCAGAAATTACTGATTTTTGACAAAGTTTTTTTTTCTTAACTTTTAGATTTAGTGAGTTTTATCTAGCAGAAGCACACGGTTAAACAAAAAATAGAACTTTTCCGAACAGGTGAATCGGCGACCCTTCTGGGATGCCTGGCAACGGTAGCACATAAAATTTTTCCTTTTGGCATCTTCCGTGATCGGGTCTGCTACCGTTCCGGGCAGTCTTGAAGGAAGAGGTCACCTCTTCCGCAATTAGTAAGATATTCCGGTAAAGATCAAAATATGCAATTTAAGGTTGTCCGGAGTATAAAATTTTACTTTTCTTACTTAAAAATATCTTTTGTTCTATTTTTTTTCTGTAGTGTATTTATTTATATATTTCTTTTCAAATATAATTTTTTTTTAAAACATCAAAATTTAGTTAAAAAAAATTTTTAATTGTAGGTATGTTTAAAATTTGATATATCTTCTGAGTTTTGAGTACAGAAACAAATAAGTATTAATTTGTCTTCGGAATTTACATACCTTCATTTATGAATACATTTTATTCTGAGAATCATAATTTGAAAATATTCTCTGAAAACTAAACAGCCCGAAGACAATTCACAGAATATACAACTGCACAAAGTGTCACAACCGTAATTTTATCTTTCATAGAAACTTAGCTATATATATTTTAATATGACAAATTTTGAAAAAAAAAAAAAACGCTTTGAAACCGCAGTTGCTGCAACTACAGACAGTACAACATAAAAAGTGTTCTATCTTTTAATTTAATTACCGTATTTACATGCGATTTGCGTCATGTTATTCTAAAAGCTCTGGAGCAGTATTTCCCAAAGTATGTTACGCGTACCCCTTGAGTTCAAAGGGAGTACGCGATGAGTCTGCGCCAACATTCAACATACGACACGGTGCAGCTAAAAGAGTCAGTGGAAAGTATTTTTCATATCTTTCACTGACCAAAATATAATAATACACTATATAGGACTAGATGTTAAAGATTACTTATGATTCTGCCTCAACAAATTAATACGGAAAATTCAACAAATATTCAACTGTACAAATGCAATTGCCACTTTTTTAAGCTGAAAAATAAAACTGTGATTTTTAAAAAAATTGTTTGTCTCGAACCAACTTAATTTCACGTTTTTGGCAAGATTCTGAAGCCGACTTACCTCGCGCCTGTAGACCACGTTTTGATGTTACATATTAGAATATTGAGAGTATTGATTTTGAAAATAGTGCTACCATTGGTTTTTCTTTAATTGCGTATTTATGTATGCAACATTCCAGTGTCCAGGTTTTAAATCTAAAAGAAATAATTAAAGAAACAATCAAAGAAATAATTAAATCAACAATTTAGAATCACATTTTGACCTACCATTTACGCAGCAAAGCGAATACGATAGCACGGTCTCTCGAAAAAAGACAGGGCGTTATCAAAAGTGATTCGGCGAACTCAGACAATAGCAAGGCATTAAATATTATAGTATAATTACGACTTTGAAAACATTCTGTTGATTTTCAGCTAAATTAAAAGAAAAATGATCATACTTTTGTATTTAATCTATCCGACGTTATAAAAATATAAAATAAAAATATTCATCAGGATGGTTTCCAAGTATTACGCTCATATATATAAATAAAACGTATGTTTCTTATGGCTATTAACTCAAACAGAAATCAATTACATTTTACTTATATTAGTGGAATATTGCCCTTGAAAAAGTATTCCACTCTATAAGTTTTCATTTGCTCTTGTAATAATTTTAACTTTCTGCATATTGGATTTTTTCTCTACATATCTTTAAGTATTTTTCCCACTCATTTTAATTTTGAGAATTTTAATTTTTTGGATATATTTATGTATTATATTGTAATTATCTGTTTATATATTGTCGATTATTTGTGTGGTTTAATGGTTATTATTTACAAAAGTTTTATTATATATATATAATCTAGCTTTGAAACTTATAATTCGTATTTTATGAATTATTTACATGTCAATAACCCTGTATACAGCAAAACACATACCATACCACAGACACAGCGCAATAAAAAAAATGACACGACGCACTCGGAAAAAGGCAACGTGCTATATATATACAACTTGAAAGCTTTCTATAAATGATCGTCAGCTGAATTAAAAGAAAAGTATTTCCCACTCATTTTAATTTTTAGAATCTTAAATTTTTGGATATATTTATGTATTATATTGTAATTATCTGTTTATCTATTGTCGATTATTTGTGTGGGTTAATTAATGGTTATTATTTACAAAAGTTATATAATATACATAATCAAGCTTTGAAACTTATAATTCGTATTTTATGAATTATTTACGTGTAAATAACCCTGTATACTGTAAAACACATATCATACCGACGCAATAAAAAAAATGACACGGAAAAAGTCAACGTGCTAAATACATACAATTTGAAAGCTTTCTATAAATGATCGTCAGCTGAATTAAAAGAAAATTTACAATACTTTCCTTTTCAGTTAAATTATTCTGAATTTTAAAACTGTGAAATAAACAAAATCACGAGATTTTACAGTATTACGCTCATATATGTGAAACACATTTCTTTTTATAATAAAATAAAGCTTTGAAACTCATAATTCGCAATTTCTGAATTATTTAAGGATATCCGCTTCATATTCATAGGACAGATTCATCCGCTTCAGTGTATTTAACATGCGAAGAACTCGAAGAGTAAAAGACTTTTAATTCCTCTCTTCCCAAGAAAGAAAGGAAACAAAGATCATCCCACTTTCTCTACGTGGCAACTAGACCTGAACTGCAGTAATAATCGTGAATCACATCCTCGAGCAGCAGAAGAAAGCTCTGATTGTATTATCAAATAACCGCTGGATCCTGAAATCTGATATATGGACGCGGGCCGAATGGACAGACGGCAGCCGTACCAAAGAGATAGTAAATAAGCCCGAAAAAAGTATTTTTTTAACATGGAAGTGTCATTTTAGGAATGGTTCGAAACATTAATTGCTTTATTCTTGATACTGTCATTGAATGCCAATCGACAAATGGATGCGGTTGTTCGACTAGCTCTTTTCTGTAGTAAGGTTTCCTTTTGTGGGTTTGGTTTTCACCACGAAGTTTTTAGCGGCTAACGTTTTCATCTATCGCTTTTAATTGAAACCGTCGTCACATTCGTAATGTTCTCACACCCGTTTTCTAGAAGCATTTGTTACTTAACGCGATAGTATCCGTTTGTCGTCATATTTGTGAGATTAAGACTGCTACAATAGGAGTTATTATAGGAGTTCTATATGAGATCAGTCATAGTCAGATCTGGAGAGACAAACGACAGTCGTGCCAAAGAAGTAGTAAATGATCCCGAAAAAAGTTTTTTTCAAAAATCAAATTTCAATAATTTTTCAAAAATCAAATTTCAAAATTTTTTTGAAAATTCAAACGTAATTTTAGTAATGATTCCAAACATAAATTACTTTGTGTAATTTTATTCTTGATACTGCAATTGAATGCTAATCGATAAAGGGATGCGGTTGTTCAACTCACCCCTTTTGGAATAGTAATGCTCCATTTTGTGGGTTTAATTTTTAGGAAAAAGTTGTAGCTGCAAACTTTCCACCAGTAAGCTTTAAATTAAAACTGTTGTCAGATTCGTAATGTTCTCACACCTGTTTTCCATTTAAAGTGATAGCACCAGTTTGTTGTCATTAGCTGTAAAATCAATCATGCAGTCAGATCTGGATGAATAGATAGCAGTCGTACCAAAGAGATAGTATATTTGGCTTTGACGTTTATTTCTAATATTCATGCACAAGTTTATTGAGTAATTTTTTTTTTTTTAAATGGTATTTTTTTTCCATTTATGAGTAAACATTCTTATTCAATATATGTATTTAAAATTTGATTTATGCAACAAATTTGTCAGTATATTTTATATTTATACAAAATAGTTTTCAGTTTTCACACGTAAATGTTTCAAAAAATGTCTCAAATTTCACTTCACGTGTAATTTTCTGTTTTATGTTATTTTCTGAGTGATATCCCTGTACGAATATCGAAAAAAAAAAAAGTCTGTTAGCTGTACTAATAATTCTGCTTAGCAATGAAAAATATCCGTCGAAACTGTATCTGCCTATAAAATTCCAGGTTAGTTGTCCGGATAGATGTTTCGGCTTAACGCCTGGTGCTGAGGCACCAATTGCACTGCATTTGTGAGTTTTGTAAATTTTGGTTATTGCACATTTCTGCTTTCTTGGACTTTTTCGTAGATCTTAACTTCATTGTTATTTTTTTCATTTTCTTCTTTTTTAATAAAATATTTAAAAAAAAATTGCAATAATAAAAAACTTTTGCAGTAGAATACAAACATTAAAAAAAAATTCTTAGAGAAATTGTGCTATTTTATAAGAAAGCAAATAATAGCAAATTTAATGTCATTATCATGATCAATCATTGTCAATCAAAAAATTTTAAACATTCAAAGCAAAGTTAGATTGTATCTAATTAAATTTGCATAAAATTAGAGACTATACTTTAGAGATACTACTTTCGCCTTTAACAGATTTATGACTGCCATCGCGCGTGAGGCAGAATGGAGCATGCTCCTACTGATATTATCTTTATTAACGTAGAATAGTGTCTGTAAATATGCAATGGTTTTATATATTTCAAGAATACATATTTTATTATCGTAATATATCTTTTTAGACGTTTATAAACAAATTGTTCGTTTAGCAATCAGTCTTTACTGCATTTATACTTTTGAATGTAATACGACACATCATCTATTCTTTATAAACTAGTAACTGTAATTAATTATGTTAATCAATAAACACACATAAATGAAAAGTTGAAACAACTCTATTTGACGCCCGGTACAAAGATATTTGTTTGTATCTACCAATCGTCGGTGCATCGCTAGTGATAACTGACGCCGCCAATGAAGTGCATATTTGGCCGAGTGCCTGCTACTGAAACACCGCTTGGATCTCCCTTGTTGCAGCTCTGCATAAATGAACTAACAGTTATTCAATGATCATGCCTAATTCACAATCCTTAACACAGGCTTATTTATTAATCGAAATTATCAACAAATTGATGCTTAGTAAATAAATATATGTTTAATAATCTTGTGCTTTGTTTAATAAATTATCTGTTGTGGTAAATTTTCTTGGGGTTGGGGGGGGGGGAGATAGTGGGCTTGGAAAGTTGCGACTTGTTAATCTGTTCTGACACATTCATGAAACCATTTTCAATCATTAATACATAAAAAAAAACAGCTATTCCTATTCAAATACCAAGGAACTGAATAGTGTTTTCCATTTTCTGATACTAACAAAAGATCTTTCAGATAATGTTGTTAAAGTTGGCATTATAAACCCAATTTCAAAACACAACCGTAAAGGGAAATTCGTTCTATGGGAACAATCTTATAATACAAGATGCAGTGACCACATTTATAAGAAAATGAAAAACGCTGATCGATTCTTTGGCATTTAAAAAAGTAGTGTCTGAAAATGTCTCGCATTTACGTATAAAAATGACTTCGGGGATTTCTCAGAAAGTTGTTTAGCAAAGAGAAAAAAATCAGAAAATTTCATTTAGGCACAAAGAAATTTCAGAAAGAAGCTTACGAATTTCTTCCTGTTTATCCAAATTTGAGATATTTAAATATTTCATTGAAGTAGAATGTAAGTTTTCCCTTTTATACATGATATAGAAAATCTCTTTAACAATATTAAATTAGCATGTTCAAATTGACTTATTTTTTCCCCCTGTTCCCCAGTAATCCAATGTCAGCGGTTGATATAAGCCATTAGGAAGTACACTCAGTGACTCAGGAGGTCAATTTAATGTCAACATATTCATGTATGTTCCTTCTTGCACATCTTCCAAGTTTCGGTATCTGTTTTGGAGACTAATCTGAAATCTGCCAGGAGGTCTATGCCCTACGATAACCCTACTTCCACTGAATTGCAAGGGCTCATTATCCTCGCATGAGTTGTCCCCTTCTCTCAGTGCTAGAGACCAGGCCGATTTTCGTAGGAATTTTAACAGAAAGGATGAAAGCCTAATTTTCTGGCATTACTTCGTTAAAATGACATTCTTGCGAAGATGGTATTGTCTTATGTCATCGGTAAAATTTTTGTTACTGATGTACTTTTGATATTGTCAGGAGACGGGGTGAGGAAAATTTGATTTGATAAATATGTAAGAAATATATTAGGTTTGCATTTTGAAATAGAAAAAAATATACTACTTTGGATTTAACTATTAAACAACATGGTTGAATTTAAAGTTTTTACAGAGTACTAAATCTTTTAAATTTTCTGTGCTGGGGAGAACAAAGGGGGAAACGAAATTTTCGTGGAGGTTGGGGACATGTATAGTAGATGAAATATCAAAAGAGCGGAAATTCGCATTTTAAAATTAATATCTGCAAATTTGCTATGTTCATATATAGATGAAATTCGTCTCTCTCTCTCGCTCTCTCTATCACACACACAGAAAGTTGAATATTGCTGATGTGGATGTTTTATTTACTTACAAAAAAAAAAAAAAAATAAAAAAAAATAAAAATACGCATGTTTCGTAAAATGTTGGGAACTAAAAGCACAAAAAATATATTAATGGGCTATTATAAAAATAAATTGCTTCGATATGTACATAAACTGATTTTAAAGAATTACTTTTATAATTTTATGAAAGAAACGTAGGGCCTACTTCAAGCAGCAAAAGAGACAAGCCGCGATGCTTTTCCACCTCCTCGTGGATGCCACGTGATCAAAATAGGCTCTTTTTCACTAACTGTCAAACAGTCATGTGATCAAGGTAGGCTGAAAAGTAGCCAAGATCTGTGGTGTGCCGCGTCCTGTCTCTTTCATTGACTCCAGGCCTTCTCAGCACAGTGGTTTGCGTGCTGGTCGTAAACAGTAGGAGCTTGAAACAGAAATACGCGTGTACGATTCCTTGTGGTCCGGAAGGGGTTGGGGTATTTTCGGTTTTCCTTGAACAAATAAGGAATTAAGGATATCTTTTTCTTTTAGTAGTGTTTCTTGAAGACACCTTTTCGGTCATGTGGCAAAAATCGGATGATGCCTTATAGAAACACGCTTCTTTATCTTGTTGCTAAAATTTTAATAAAAACATATTAAGACTCGTTATCAGTCAGATTGCAAATTCTTTTCTCAAATGGCAAACCTATGGCCATAGAATGCAGAATATAAAAATAAATATGTATTTCAAAAATATTTTGTCAAATTAACCGCTAAGAGACACTCTTGAAGAAGAGTGTGCAGAAAACCGAAATTAAAATTTCTGATGAAAAAGTTAAGAAAAAAAAAAAACGAATTTATTCGAAGCTCCACATTAGAGAGGGGATTTGGAGATCAGTTTGATGAGGAAGCCTTCAGTATTTGATGAAAATAATCACATAGTACAGTCTCTGAGTGCATTTAAAAGTGTTTTGGGTTTCAGAGCAAACTTAATAATTTAGACTATTTTTAGATGTTTATATATTAATTTTAGAAATTTTAATTTAAAACTGAAGAGGAAAAAACAGTAATAATCTGAAGGTGGTCGCTTAACAACGCGAAACTTTCTGAAGTATTTTTTGACTCATTTTTAAACGCAAAAGCATGACACTTACAGGCATGATTAGTGAAGTGCGTTGTAATCGAACAAGTTTTCATTTTTTGATAACTGAATCACATATTGAGTTATAAGAAATTATTCTTTCACGATTTCAGTTTTTATCCTTTCCCGCGCTGGCGCGTTTGAAAATTCGTTTCAAAATGCTAACTTTGACAACATTTTCTGAAAGATCTGCCTTTACCGAAATATGAAAAACAGCTCTCTGAATTAGAGCATCTGCCAATTTCACATACGTTTGCGAACAAAAACTAATTAAAATATATGTCAGAAATTAAGCAGTTTGAATTTGAGAACAGCCATAAGAAAGAAGTAAATATATAAATCGTTTGAAAAAAAAAAAATCTGTTAATTTTAATCATGTGTCAAAGTAGTCTAAAACGTCCATTAATATTTTTAAGGTATCATAAGATATAATTCAATAATAAAGTCACATGAATTTATGAGACACGAGACATACATTTTAAAGTAAAGTACAGAATATTTCTACCTAAAATTAAATACAGCTATGCACCGTTTATATATTATTTCAAGAATGTCTAAAAAACATAAAGCAGGAAAAACATTTAACATATAATTACCTACAATACACTAATACTTTCTACAATGTTATTTATATGAATGAAATTCCAAAAAATATATTTTATTTATGTAGTTACATATACAATTAGTGATGTAGTTACATGTACAATTAGTGATATAGTTACATATGTAATTAAACTAGTTACTAAAGTTGAAAATACGAAGTAGAATAATAGTCGTGATCTTTAATACAGTTTTGTACAATTCAGTTTTCACAAACTGATTACATGTAATTATATCACTAATTGTATATGTAACTACATCACTAATTGCATATGTAACTACATCACTAAAGTATGTTTTTTGAATTTCATTAATATAAATAGCATTGTAGAAAGTGTTAGTGTATTGTAGGTAATTTTACATTAAATGTTTTTCCTGTTGTATGTTTTTAAGACATTCTTGAAATATATATAAAAATACGATACTTAAGAAAGAATTACTCAAGAATGAATTTCGGACTCAAAATTTTGGAAGAAAGCGTATAAATTTAATTGAGAGTTTACATATATTGTACATTTTTCTTTTTATCATTATAACAAATAGGAATGAATTGGGATTTAAGTTACGAAACGCATAAAGAAAAAAAGATAGCAGAAAAAATAAAAATAATAAAAGACATCACTGATAAGACGTATAAACGATGCTCAACTGTACCAAAATATTCGATTAAAGTTAACCCTGGCGTCCTATTAATAGGACCTGTCTTTACATTGAGTATTATTTTGTCTCAACAATTATTTCTGTTATTATCTGTATGTAGTAATAATAGTATATGTCTATACATTTATTAGTATGACTTCATTTGTGTTTTAGCATTTAGTTATAATAAAAAAAATAATAAAAGTTTGCTTAATTATCTTTACACCGTTGACTATTCTTTTATTTCAAACACGTTTCACTCTTTACATTTAAAGTAAGGGCTACTTTTTCCAACGAATAATTTATGATAAGAAATACTAGAAAGTTGTTATGTCTGTCTATGTCTAATCCTGTTGTAATACGACATTTTTCCAAAAGTTTTCAGAAATTCTTACATAGCCTATTGTCATATTAATAGTACGCAAAATAACTACATTCGTTAGATTTCAGTAAATGGCATATTCGTTAAATTTCCGTAAACCTTAATTTTTGTGATTTGTATAGCAACTTTTAATATTATTAACGGATTTTTTTTGAAATATTGAAGAAAAATTCGGACCCGAAAGGGTTAAGGTGGAAACGAACAATACAACCTCTTTCAATCTAGTTTTGTTAACCTATTTTATTAAGTTTCCAGTTTCACTAATTTTGTAAAAATTATATAACATACATATAGAAAGTTATACTCTATCTACATTATGTGGAAATCGTAATAAGCGAAAAATTAAATTGTACTATTTTAGACAAAAGATAAATTTCTTATCTCATTTCCACAAATACACATAAAACCACAGTACTTACATTATTTTATTTTAAAGTGTTAAAGAAAGTGTTTTAAGAAAAACACTTTAACAACTAATTTTATATGAGAATTGAAAATATGAATGGAATAAGGAGTAATGTAACAAAAATTAACTTTCGAGAAATTGAAGTGACATCATGTTTTTTGTTGTAATTTTTTTTAAATTTATTTTCTTTTTGGTAGTATGTTTAAAATGATAATGCAAGTGTAAACTCTCTCAGGAAAACTCATTAAAATTCAATTATTAAACAGGGTTCATACGCTTTTACCAAAAATTTTTAATATAAAATTTCTATTTAATATTTAAATAGCAGAAATTGTAGACCCCTCGTTTAATTGCAGGATTTGTAATACTTTTCTGTAATAAGGCAAAAAATTCTTTTAAAAAATTGTGGTAAAAGCGTATGAACCCTGGTAAATATTAAAATTTATTATTATGAATTAAATTATTAAACATAAAAATATTAAATATTAAAGAAAAACTTCTTATATGTTCAAGAATGTTTAGAATCGCAGTATTTTAAGCTTTACCATGTGATGGATTACCTCATAAAAACTTCCACTCGTTTCTGCAAATATTGTATTTGAGTAAGTGGTAAAAAAGGAAGTTGTTCGCTTACAATAAATTTTAGTGATTATTTTGAACCAAAGTAAAGAAGAAAAATCTAGAATTAGCTTGAGTTTATGAGAAAGTGTGAATTTATAAAACTGTAGGAGGTTAAAATTGAGGCATAAACTGACGGCCACATCTGGAATTCATTATTTTCACTTTCTTCCCTGCACAGGAATGAATGGGTTCACTTTCGGGCTAATACAGAAAGATAAATCTCCAGGGATAGTGTTTCATTCACAGTACTTCCGGAGACAGTGATTCATTGGTCACCCCTGAAAGTGATTGTTTATTTTACCAAACACTTTTTCTCTGAACTGGAGTAATTGGAAGAGGTTTTTCAAATTTTAAACTTATAGTAATAATAATAAAATGATTTTCCATTCTACGTTTTTTTTTTTTTGTTTTTGTTTCGATTTTACTTCTGCAATATATATATACATATATATATATATATATATATATATATATATTTTTTTTTTTTTTTTCTGTATCATATGTGGAAACCCCAAGAAAAACTACTAATAACACAAACTTCTAATCCCCTTCCCCACTTCATTCGATTTTCCAGGCTTCATTTACCTTAAATTAAAATTTTTATTGCATTACCTTAGAATACGTGTATAGTAAATAATAGTAATAATATTAAAAACTATATTTTTATATTTATTTATTTATTTTGCAAGTAGCTTTAAAAGGCCAGATAATAGTGATAATCTGATAATGATAATAATAATAATAATAATAATAATAAACAGAACATAGTTAAAATTTAGCCCCGAAAAAGATAGTCTTTTCATATTTTAATTGAAGAAAATATTCTCTGTTAAGAGGCTACTTCACTCACGCGAAAACACCCGCTCGCTAATGTTAATCCTATGGAGGAAATATTTTAAGATATCTCGTTCGCATTTCAAAATTTTTAAATGTTTTTTTTCTTTTTTTGCATTCTACTGAGGTTGATCTCTATGAAGGCCCTTTTATATTTTTTCAATTTTGGTTGCAGTTTTTTTTATTATTATTATTAATTGAGGATACCTTTACTTTCGAAACCGGTTCCGAAAGTGAAAGTATCTTAATAATAAAAAAAAAAAACTTGTAATCAAAATCGAAAAAGTACAAAAAAGCCTGGATAGAGATTGACCTCAGCTATCAAATGAAAAAAAAAAAAATCATTTAAAATTATTGAAATGCGAACGAGATATCTTAAAATATTCCATAACATATCATAGGATAAATATATCAAAATATATCACAGGATTAACATTATAGCGAGCGGGTATTCTGCATGAGTGAAGTAGCCTCTTAAATATGAGTGACACATATTTGGGATTGTATCAATATTAAAAACCTTTTGAAACTTGAATGAAAATTAGGGAGAGTTTTGCGATAATAAATTCTACTATGAGTAATAAATTCTATGAGCTCTCTATAAGAAATTGTAGAGATGCCTGCCTTCCATTGCGGATTTGGTTTATGAGTTTTTGATTAGATTATTAGCTTTCATTATACTTTACAATTTTCCTCTTTAAAAATCTAAGATTATAAAGTATCCCGAATTTCTTGTTTTGAAATGCTATCCGTTCCAACACACACTTAATATGTAGGAAGTACAATTAGTGGATATTTTTCACTCATATTTAGCAAATACATGCTTTTTTTGCAAAGGGTGAAAGAAAAGCGTTTACTTTGTGGAAATTAACAAACCTCTTTAAATAAAATGAATAAAAAGGTGTAGAATAAAGGTGTTTTATTAATGACTTATATTTTAAAATATTAACTTTAGTATAATTGTTTTAAAATAACGTACCTATATTTAGCTTATTTCGAGGTACAGTAATAGGAATAGTTTTTTAATTTTTTTAGTGTAAAATCAATTTTATTTGTAAAAAAAATGCACAATTCTGCTTCCACGTACAACTGAGATGTATTTCTCAGCGATTCTTGACCTAATATTAATAGCTTTGATTTTCTAATTCATGATTTCTTAAATTTATAATGCCACTTATTTTATTTGCTCTTTCTGACCCACATATGAGCCTAATATTTAATTTACAATTTCTATAAAATCTATAAAATGTCTTTCTATTCCTTATGAAAAATATTGTGGTAGTTTTTGATTTGCCTTCTTTCTAAAGGCAACGGGGTACACAGCTGGTAGACTCTCAAGGGCTCATTGTCACTTATTCATTTTCTTCTTTGTTATGTCCGAAGCATTTGGATTTCTAGGTTGACGTTGACGATAAAGTGAAGGGCAATATCTTCATTTTCAAGCTACTGCTTTTTCGTCCGATAATAAACATTTCATCATTACGTTAGCGTAAAGATAGAATTTCAATTTCGAAGGATAATAAGTATTTTGATATACTTCATTAGATATGTATTTGCTCTGTTAAATGAAGATGTTTCGAAAGACAGTTTTTTACATCGGAATTTCTTCGGATTTTCGGAAATTTCCTTTGATATGTTTTCTTATTTCCGAAACAGTTTAAAGCATCTCTATTTAATTTAATTTTTTTATTATTATTATTTCCTGGAACTTTACTGCATTTAATTATATTTTGTTGATTGTAATTTAAATTAAATAGTGAAAAAAAAAATAATGAGAAAACAGATTTTCATATAAATTTTTAAACACACTTACAAACATGTCCCAGCACAGAAAAAAGGGTAAATCCCATATTACACATTAATTATGACACAATTTCTAATATCTACAAAATACAGAAAATTGAATCGATGTCCCAATATCCCAATAAAAAAAATTATAAGCAGGTGTATATGAGCTTCGTTAATTATTTCAGGGGCAAGTAATTGTGTTTCCGTAATGTTGAATTCTCTTTAGAATTTTCGAAAAATTTTATTTGAAAATAAGGAAATGCAATTTGAAAACTTTTTTTCCCACCAAAAGCAAAATTTTATTCAAAATTTCTGGCATAAATATTGATTAAAATTAAGCGGGACAAACACCGCCCTTCAAAGGGTTAATTAAAGGGAAAGGAAAAAAGTTGATGTCGTGAGACAATAATCGCTAATAACTCAAGATGCGATTCATTTATTGAAAAATGAAACACTGTTCGATTACAAATCACTTCAATAATCATGCCTGCAAGTGTCATGTACGTTTAAAAGTGAGTCAGGGAATTTTTTTTTTTTTTTGAGAATGACCTTAATTTTTTTTAAAGAACCAGTCAGTGGTTAGGGAACTATATAATCTTTAATTTAACGGGAAAAAAAAAGTTGTAATTTAAAAAATTACAACAACCATTGGAAAAAAGTTTCGAAAGCTTAAAAAAAAAGAAAAAAAAATTCAAATTAATTAAAAATATTAATTATTCAAAAATATTTATCGGAACTATCTATGAATAAACGCATTTTCCATTACTACAGTTGAAGAGATCCTGGCATTCCCCTTGCAAAAATATTCGTTTGAACCATCGCCGCAGTTATTGAAATGCATTTTCCATTACTATACCTTATCCTTAATGTATACCTTAATATTTTGTCGGGTCCTTCCTACAATAACTTTAACTCCTGTTTAGATTGATGTCTGAGCTAAAGGTATTTTGAGGAAATTAAAGATGAAGACCACGTTTTTTGCTTTATAGGTAGGGATTGACCGAATACCGAATAGTTGATTCGGTATTCGGTGATTCGGCACATAAACCGAATATTCGGTTTCGGCCGAATACTTTAAAAGTATTCGGCCGAATTTTTCAAGTAATTTATGAAAAATAATAGGTAAAGTATATTACTAGTTGTAAAAATACATAATGACCGATGCTCATTTAATGTTATTTTAATGTGCTTCACGTTTCAGTTATAAGTGATAATTTATAAAAGTGATACATTATTATTTGTAATCGAAATGTAATATGGGCAAATTATGGTGTAAAAATAAGAGTTTTTTCAACAAAGCATTTCCAAAATGATGAATGCACAGTTTGTGAGAGGGAATCCTTTTTATCCAAACTTTGTGGTTGATTTGGTTCAGTAATTTCAGAGGGTTTATTTATTATTTGTTGCATTTTACTTTTAAGTACATGTTTACTTTATTGGTGGTTGCTTCATCTTTAAAAAAGGGTGTTTTGAATCTGGGATCTAAAATAATGGCTAAAAAATAAAGCTCATCATCATAAATTTCTGAAAAACGTTCTGCGAGTCCTTTTGTTAACGTTTCTTTCATGGCACCCACTCCAAAAAATTCTCCACTATCACTTTTTCCCAAGTAACATTTCAATGTAGAAACAGTAGGTATTATTACTGAAATTAAAGATTTTTTGTTACTTACAACTTTTGGTTTCATCGAAAGGTTGAAGAAGCTTAAGAATGCTTTCTATCATAGACCACTGATCACCTTTTAAATTGATAATCCCACCAAATTTGGTAAAAAAGAAGGATAATGTCATTTTCTGTTCCAATAAGCACTCCAACATATAACAAGTGCTATTCCATCTAGCCTTAACATCTTGAATGGGTTGTTTAGATGCTACATTCAGTACAATATGCTTCGTTTGATCAAATAATCTTTATCCTTGTAGCAATAGTCTGTAAAATTTAATATTTTCATAATTTATTTTGGGTATTGGCTAGTGATAAAATAATAAATAAGTGACAGATTAATGAATTTGTCCGTGGAAAGAAGTCATTAATTTTTTTATGTAAATATATTTAAGAATAAAAATGTAACTGAATTAAATTAAATTTTATTAAAAAAGGTAATATAATATGCAAAAATATTTATTAAAAATTTTTAAGTATTCGGTTGCCGAATACCGAATATTCGGTGTACACTTTGACCGAATATTCGAAATTCGGCGAAATTCCTGATTCGGTCAATCACTATTTATAAGACGATTTCTCATCCGACGTCAATTTTTGAAGTCGGCTTTTTTTTCATATCTGATCGTTTGCATCTATCCTTTTTGTGTTACGATTTTATGCATTTCTATTGCCTATTCAAAGAAAAATTCTTCTAAAATTACAGAATTTCGTTAAAAACGCTTTAAAAAAAATGCTTTTAAAGTTACAGAATTTTGTTTAAAACGCTTAAAAAAAAATAAAGTGACGACACCAAGAGGTCCATTCTCGACCGAAAACAACCATTTCCCCAATAGTTAAAAAAGTCGATTCATCCGCTGCTGGTATAATTTAAAAATATTGTTTCGAGAAAATCATGTAAAGTTTTGTAACTATCAGTCGCTCGTGCACTGTGCAACAGGAATAGCTCTATCTTCTCTCTCTATATATGTGTGTGTTTAAATGTCAGACGTTAAGGAAATGCGAGAAAAAATAATAATTTTTTGAAGCCTAAAAACATTCATTGCCCACGTTATCTTAAAATATGCATAAAAGAGAAATAGCACATAGAACGGATCATATTACATGCTTTTTGCGGTTTCGAAAAGGAAACAAAAGTTGTTTTGAGAGGGATCCTTTTCATTAGATATTATTCTGTAATCTATATTAAGAACATGTTCAAAATATATGACCATATGATATGATTACTTTTACTAAAAGCATTCACACACAAATAAATGAATTGACAAAGAGAAATCATAAACGTGCGTCAATGTTAAAAAGTACTGTATTTGAAAACTGTGGGACAGAAAGCTTTTTTTTAAAGGCTTTTCTCAAATTCAAAACTTTCTGACACATTTCTGAATTCATTTTTGTTCGGAAACGAATGAAATGGGCGTGTTCGTATTCAAAAACAATGTAATCGGAACACGTTTTTTATTTTTTGGTAAAGGCAGAAGATCTTTCAGAAAATACTGTCAAAGCCGGTGTTTTGAACGGAATTCTAGATGCGGCAGAACGAGAAAGTGGAAAAACGTGTCGTTATGTGAAAAGAAATGCTTATAACTCGATAACTAATCTATAAAATAAAATATGAAAAACAAATTTCTATTCCAAATCGCTTTCATCATCAGGCCTGCCAATTTTTAGGCTAACTATGCCTTTGCGTTTAAAAATGAGTCAAAAAGTTTTGCGTTGTTGAGCAGGTTATTTGAGAACCACCTTAAGTACCTACATTATTTAAAATTAATGTGACTAGTATTATTTGATTAATTAAACTGATTAAAATCCAAAATCCCCAATAAATTAAAATATCTGAAAGAGCCGTGTGAATCGTGGAGTCCGAATTGTGAATGTTATTTCTAAGTGAGATATACTATGCCAAAGAAGATTAATAGAAGATAATATTCATTTTCTTTGATTATGCACTGGAAGCCAGTGACTTTGTTAAATGATTAGAGGCGTGGTGAGGTGCAGATAAATCATTTCACACAACTGCAAAATTTCACCTACGTTTATTCTGATGGATGCTGGTAGCAATCGCGTATTAACATAACATTGGAAGTTGCTGGTTTATCCAAAATTAGGCGGATCATGCACATCATGCTCTCTAGCTTTTTGATAAGTTATCATGCATTTTGAAAAAGCGCAAAATTGGGATTTATTAGTGGCCAATGGCCAGGAGTAACAATTTTATTAGTGACCATTTTTTATACTAGTGGCCAGTTTTTTTTATACTATTAGCCACTTTTTTTTATTTAAAAGTGCTAAACTTTTCTTAAATATGTTATTAATACTAAACTAAAATTAAATAACCAAATAAATATGTTAATGCAAAAAGTAGAACCATTGATGGGATGCAAGAAAAAATGACTTGCTCTTTTTAGGAAAGTAACCAATAAGGTGGCTGCTGAGAAATAATTTTTTATAGTCACTTTTTTCATTTAGTGGTCGGTGACCGGCACTAATTTTGTTCTTTACCGTTTTGTCTTTGTGTTGCATTGTTAATGAAGCGATTATAAACATTAGCTCATAATGTGTGTCTTTTTTTTAACTATAAAAATTTATACAATGATGAGTTATTTTATTTTTATTCATACTTTGTTCTTACTTTCATTTGGAGAATATAAGATTTATTATCCTATATTTTGGTATACGGTGCTTTAGGTGGAAGGCTAAAGAAATTCTTGTGTTTAATCAGTTTACTTGCGTAAAAATATTATTCAAAGCTTCTTAATGCTGTACTTAAATCCGGGATGTGACAAATTTTTCCGGACAGAAACTCTACCGGACAAGATCCCCAGCAGATAAAACTGCACAAAAGCTATATTTATTTTCGAAAAAAATGTTTACAGTGAAATATTTCAAACATCTTTAAAACTTAATTAAAGCTTCGCTAATATGATTCTTATATTAAAATTATTGAGCGGTAACTTGCCCCCCACCCCCTCCCCTTTGAAAATCTAAAAAATTGAACAGTTATGGTTTATGTGATAAGTATTTTCTATTTCTTTTTTTTAAATATGAATATTTTATGAGCATAGAATACGGAGGGATGTTTCGAAATTCTTTCCCCTTTCTCCTCAAAGGAGGGATTTTGGGGAATGGGAGCAAAAACATATCCACAACCTACCATGGTCTTAGAGTTTAAATTTTGTGAGATGCTGTCTAAGAATATAAACATAAAATAGGATGATTTTTTTTTTAATTCGGCCATTATTACATAATCTATTTCAGGCTTCGTGATAGAAGTTTTAAAAAAAATCGTGTTCGGAGACTAATCATTTTACAAAATTTAATGTCGAAAGTTATGATAGATTCTGAGATACATTTCCTTCCCATACCCCTCCATTTGAGGTGAAGAGGGTGGGGGGCAGACTTTCAAAAAATCCTCCGTATCCAATGATTATTTAAGTATTAACACTTTATAGAAACATATAGAAAATACTTATCACATAAGTCATAACTATCGACTTTTTTAGTTTGCAAACGGATATGGGGAGAGGGAGGTGAGGGTACTGCCCCAAAATTTTAATATAAAAATTATATTAGCAAATACTTACCAGGAAGCAAACGCTATGTGACTTGTAACTATAAGAATATAGCACAAATAAATCTTTATATACAAGTTCGAATGAACTAAATTCTTCACTTGAAGTAATTTGAAATTTAGTAAAACATCCAGCATGCAACTGTAACTTTGTATTTAAAACATTATTGCTACTGTAAATGAAACGTGGAGGTTTTGTCCGTTGGGGCTATTGGGAGAATACCAGCAATTTTCCGGTAAATATGAATGAAATTGAGTTTATGAATGTGTCAGAAAGATTCACGTTGTTTCGTGCGGAGAAATAAAAATTTATGAACACCCTTAAAACTACAGCGACCCACCGAAAACGAATTTTACCAGCTTTCAACATATTAGCATCCTATCATCTGTTGAAAAATTGTGTTGTTTTTGTATTTTCAGGAGGGTTATAATTAAATATTAGTTTTTATTAGCCATTTTTGCTCTACAAAGGATCCTTAAAGGATAATCCATTTCGAAAAAGTCCAAATTTTGTTCCATTTAAGAGAAAGGAAGGAGAACAGCCAAACTGCAGAAAAAGAGGAAAATTTCTGCCCCCCCCCCCCCCTACTCCAATGTAAAAAATAATCCTGTACTACTGCAAAATGTAATATTGGGTTGTCCGAAAAGTTCGTGCCAGTTGGGAAAATCAATTCGTACCGGAAAATTCCGCGCGTTAATTATTAGACATTAGATATCGGAATCAATGTCTAATAATTAAATGATAGAATTTTCCAGTACGAATTCATTTTTCCAACAGGCACGAACTTTCCGGACAAACCAATACTACATTGCAAAAATAATCCTTTAAAACTATAATTTGAGATAACAGTAAAAAAAAAAAAGTTTATTTTATAAAATAAATAAAAATAAATAAGTAAATAAATAAAAATAAATCAATAAATAAATAAAGATTATTTTTGTGAAGTTTTATTTGATAATCAAATACTGTTTTTATTGTTAAAAGATGGAAGTTGTTTTTTAAAATAAGAACTTTTTAAAAATAATTTCTATTAGCAGTTTCTGCTGTGAGTTTTGCGGTGTCTTTCATATTGGTTAATTTATATTGTGTCGATTATCCTGTGATTTAATAGCTATATTAATTGCAAAAAGTTTTATGTTATATATATTAGAAATTTCCACCGGGCCCGGACCAGGCCTGATTTCGTTGGTTTTTGCACGGGCCGGACCGGGCTTGTTTTCACTAGTGTTTGAATGGGCTGGGCTATGAACTGCGAAACTATAACCCCCCCGGGTCGAACTATTATATTTTACACCGTGCCGAGCTAGGCCTAGAAATTTCGGCCCTTGCAGACCTCTAATATATATATATATACTATACATATATTGATGGTTATTATTCACAAAATTTTTATTATGTATATATATACAATGTGATAAAATTAATTGCGGAGAAAAAATAATGCAATGGCATATTATATTATTTGAACTGTTATATAACATTGTCTAAAAATATAATTATGATAATAACAGCAATAAAATAAAATAAGTATTATTAAGTAACTTTTATTTGCGGAAAAAGTTGTGACAATTAGATGATTAGTTTAAATATCTGTCTTTGTTTTAATATTCATAACTATCCCTTTGTGTGAATAATTCCGACATTAACTGAATCTATTCATTATGATCTTCTAATTTAAAATTCTAATGTTACCAGATAGGTTGTTCAGAGTTTGTGACATTACGCATGAATGCGGTTGAGAAATAATTTTACTAGCGCATAATTTTTTTTTTTTTTTTTTTTTTTTTTAATGAATTACGTAAAATTTAAATCATGAGGGAAAAGTGATGCTGTGAAACTGCTGATTAACTTTTTATTATTTACAATCATTTTTGTTTCTTTAATTGATCATTATTTTGCACGATAGGTTTAGCAGGTATAAATATCAAATTCGACTTATAATATACATGGTGTTCTAAAAAGATTAAAACGTGCTTTATTTTTTACCTGATGGAGGTGAGTAAGACAATGTAAATTTCAAAAGTGTTAAAAGAGGGTAAGGGAAAAAAAGGGTAGGACTTCATATATTAATAAATGTGTTCATGCCTTTAATTTTCAAAACATTGCACTTTTTAAATTTTTATGCATTGTTAGGTTAAAGTAATTTTTGGGTGACAATAGAGAAAGCATAAAATAATTGTTGTTTAATTAGATTAAAATACTTTTGACAAGGTAGATTATTCCAGATTTTGTTGTCCCTAATATTAATAGTAACTTAATTATTATATCGAACATATTCTTATATAATTGTATTATTTTATTATAATACCTAATACAAGTATATTCCTAAACTATTCTTGTTATATTGCCGTTATATCTTTCTGAAGCGATGCAACTAAAATCTATATAGGTAAGCTGGAAGAAAATAAAAATGTTGAGAATTGCACAGTTTAATAAGTATTTCCAAAGTGAAAGTATCCTAAAAAAAAAAAAAAAAAAAAAAAAAAAAAAAAACTGCAAACAAAATCGAAAAAGTAAAAGACGGCGACTGTAGAGATCAACCTCAGCAATCCAATGAAAAAAAAATCGCGTAAAAATATTGAAATGCAAACGAGATATTTTAAAAGAACTGTCCCATAGGATTAACATTAGTAAGCGGGCGTTTTGGCGTGAGTGACGTATCCTCTTAAAATATTTTTAAGCATTACGATATGCAGGGCATAATATAATTTAAAATTATAAAAATTCTGAAGAAAATGCTTTATTTCAATATGTTATTGCCCCCCCCCCCCAAAAATAAATAAATAAATAAATAAATAAATAAATAAAAATAAATAAATAAAAATAAATGAAAAGAAAGAAAGAAAGAAACAACAGTAAAGTTAGAATAAAATATCAAGAAAGTTATTAATATTTTTAATAGTTATTTCATAAATATATTGTTTTATCATAATACCCAATGCAAGTATATTTCTAAAATATGTCTTGTTTTTATTACTTAGAGAGGGGCGCAACTAAAATCGATATAGAAAAGCAGGAAGAAAATATATATAAAATAAAAGTTGAGAATTGCGCTGTTAAACATTTTTTAGGTTGATTTTTTTTTTCTGGGATGACGATAGACCCAGTATAATGTAGTTATTGGTTAAAAAGATAAAAATGCTCGACAAAGTGCATTATTCCAATAAATAGGAATCTATGTGGATAAAAAAATACCTAAAAAATGGGAAACGCTTAATTGAGGCCGAAAAAGTACAATGAGGTTAGTGACCTGGATATAGATTTAAGCGATTGATCTGCTACTACATAAAGCTAAAGAGAAAATCAACTCTTCCCCATAATTCTCATATATTCTGTTAACGTTTTGAATTTTTCAGAAGGCACGTTCTTGCATTTAACGCAGTGGATTACATTAGATGATTACTCTGCTTGGATCCAAGAAATTTTAGTTTCGAAGCGTTATCTCGTGTCATCTTCGTAAATTATCTTGACTCTAATTGACTAGATATTTTAATTATTCTAGAGCATTTCTTTATGAATCTAATTAACAAATTAGTTTTTGGTTCTGTGACGGAGCCTGATAATTGGTGTGGTTTGCTCGTAAAACGTGTATTATATATTAATGGACTGTTTAATATTTTTTGCCATTTTTGTGATGTGAAGTATACTTGTTAGTGGTAATTTACTACATAGTTAAAAATGTATGCGCATATAAAAATCTGATCTACTTAAATAATTCATTGTTGAATACTTTAAAATGAGTTTGAAAAATAAAATCTATGTGGATGAAATGCAAATATATATTTCTTTAATTGTCAAATTTACCGAATCAGTGACTAGGCAAAAAGACAGCAACAAAGACGTATTAAAAATTTTTGGTTTTAATGCATTCTGTTTTATATTAATTTTATATCGCTTAGAAATTCAATGAACATAAAAGAACATTTTGTATTTACTATTACATTTATTATCTCTCTATCTTTTTCTAATTCATACTTAAGTAAAATTAAATTATTCAAATTCAAGAGTCAAATTCAAGAGAGGTTGCTCGTAACCTTTTTCATGCTTATTTAAAAACGTGAAACAAAAAAACTTCGCTAACTTTTTGTTATTTTATTTTAATGAGTAAAATTCTTCAGAGTTTTTCAGCAACCAGAAATGTAGGGGATCTCACTTTCTAGAGAATATTTTGGATTTCCGCTTTCATAAATTTTATCTGACCCCACCTCTTGAAATTTCGCTTCCCCCACTCCTCCCCCAGTACAGAAAGTTTAGTTAATTAAAAAAAAATTCCTGCACTATTCATTATTTTTTAAATTTTTTTGCACTACTTGTTTCTTTAAAAATCGTCTGAATAAAAAATTCATACAAATGCCTCTCGTACAAAATTTTCGCTTCTCCTCTTTACCCCCCCCCCCCCCCCCTTCCCCCTCAGCAGTAAAAACAGTTTAAAATTTTAAAATTATTTAATTAAAAAATTTCTGTTGTGTCTGTTATCCTATAGTAAAGATAAATATAATCAATCATATATAAATTACCTCCACTTCCTCGCAAAAATTTCATTCAAAAATTCAATTCTCCTTCGCCCTCTTTTGCTCGTATATAAAGTTTAAATAAAATGACTACCTAAATTCCCCTATGAAATTTCCGTTTGTTCTCCTCCCTTTGACCCCCAAGGAATTTCTAATCTTTAGATTTGGGGGAAGCAAAAATTTTCGTCTTTTTTTGCAGCTTGGCTGTTCTCACCCCCCGTACTAATGCAAATTTGTGCATTCTGTAATCTACTCTAATAAAATTTATCAAAGAACTACGAGCTAAAATTATCAGTTTACTTTCCATTAGTTTATGGTGAATTCTTATTATAATTATTGAGTAAATAAGCTAGAAAATTGAGAATACTTTACAACGATTGACGCATTAAATTTTAGTGCGATTTTCATATTTTTTTCAAACCATGAGATTTTGGTAAACTTCAGAATTTAAAATGTCTGAGTTTACACAATTCTTTCTGAAACATATTTAATAATTTTAAAGTTTAAAAATTAATTTTAATTGCTCTCATTTTGGGACCTTTATAAAATTTGTGAAATAGTTTAATTTTTCTTAAATCAAAAAATCAAAATTATCTTTGCGCCACAAAAATCAAAAGGTAATTTCTAAAAAAAAAAAAAAAAAAAGGAAAGAAAATAAACAAAACCAAACATTGATGTTGTTACATGTTCAAATTTTGAAGCAATTATTATTGTATGTGACAAGGAAATTGAAAAAAAGAAAAAAAAATTGAAACGCTAATCGAGAACTACGGTAAATATCACTTTAAAAAGTCCTTCCGGCCTGTACCGGGAGGAAAGGTAGCTTCCATAGTCCATGTTTTTAAAAAATCAACTCATTTTACTCAAACATCCGAAGATAAAAAATGCTTGGAACCCGATTATAGAAAATTCCACCCCGGTTTTCGTTAATACTGAATTTGATTGCGAATTTCAACATGCGAGTTACAGCATAACAAAAATCAGATTGTTTCAAAATAGCAGCAACCCTAGAATTGCAAACTGCCGTATCTCAGCCATTTTTAAGATAAATCCAAAATAAAAAATGTTCCAGAATCCTTGTATCCCGATCTAACACTTAACGGAAACAACTTTTTCAATTTATCCTTAACTTTCCTAATGTGAACGCGATATTAGGGATCGATATACCGCGTGATACAAACAGGCATTGAGATGGAGATTATACCTTAAACAGAGCCTAACTTAAGCATAGACCAGGTCCTGAGCCCCCATATCCCCCCCCCCTTCTCCCAAATTTGGTATACAATTTTTGTAAAACTTGTGTTTTAAATATATTTTGCTATTATACTGATTATAATCAATATTTTGCAGTTTAAAAGTATTAAATACGAATTTATATATTCATATAGCTTTTCTAAGGCATTTAGAACGTTTAATTATTTGTGACAGTATAGGTAAAGAGCCTCCAAACAAATATCAGCCCCCTGGGCCTTTTCTCTGCCCCTGCTTTTAAACCGCAGTTGATTAAAGCATACTTCCAATTACAAAATGTATTGAAATCAGTTAGATCTTTTAGACATGACATTTGTTTTACAAGGGGCTGCATAGTTATTAAAATACAAAATTTAACTTTTATACGCATCCATTTTCCTAAAAATTATATTTAGAAAAATGTTGCTGCATGTCTCAGAAGAACATTAGAAACATTCCCACTCTTTTACGACAAAAACGCACCTAGTTATGATACATAAAATTTCAGCGTTTTCTAGCACTGAAAATAAAATCCTTTTAGTGACAGAAACTGCTAAAATTTCACAAAATTCGAAGCATCATAACCTAACTCAAATTTTTGTGGTAACTGGATGAGATTTTTGTTTTAAATGTTCATCTGAGGTGCAGGGAAACATTTTTAATGTAAGTTGTAGGAAAATGCGGGCATAAAAAATATACATATTACGTATTTTAATGAATATAGATTCAAAGTGACATTTTTCTGATTTTACAACAGTTTAATTTGAACCAATACACCATTTCCATCATGTAGAGTAATTTTGAGACCTGACGCTATTGTATTCATAAATTCCAAAACCCCTGGATGCCACTATTTATTACCAATTTGATAGTAGAGATGACAAGATTGATCAGCTGGACAAAAGAGGAGAATAAGCCGGCATCTTCTATAAAGATGGCCTGTATTTATAAAACGACAGTGGTAGATGAAAGTGCTTTGGAGATCCCAAAGATATAATCTGCAAAAAGGAAAGAGGCCTCTAAATTTATGGAGGGTTGTAATGCCTCCTGTTGATTTCAAGGTTAAAGTTACTTCCCATTTACACCCGGGGCAGGATGACTCAAGCTGAGATTTCCTTGTGGGGGATCGTCAAGAGGAATTGGACGTGTTGTCAGGCAAATGTCATTTACCAATGATTGTCATTAAATACTTTGTCGCTTTGAAATGAGTGTCTCCCCTCAAAAATGCTGGAAGGGGTCGCCTGCCTGCTCTTATAGTGTGCAAAAAATCTATCAGCCTATAACAATGTATCGAAATTATTCCGGAATTCTGTTGCTATTAACGAGGAAGGACATTGTACGTTGCAATTTAGTAGTGGTATTAAAATAAAATGCATTAACAAAGTTTTAAAAACCATATTTTTAATGTGAATCCTTTGTTTGACCAAATGTGGATTTTTTTTAGGTATATACATAATGATAGGTATTTTATTATCACAAGATATTTTCTAAAACACAAGAAATAATGCATAATTTGGGTTTATAGTAAAAAAAAAAAAAAAAAAAAAAAAAAAAAAAAAAGAACTGTAGGATGGGGTCGGATTATACCCTACCCAAACTCGAAAACTCTATTTCAAGTCAACGCGAATCCAAAAAAAAAGCTGAGATTTCTTTGTTGGGGATCGTGAAAAGAGGTGTTAGACGTGTCGCCACGGAATTGTCATTTGCCTATAATTGTCATTAAATACTTCGTCGCTTTGAAATGATTATCTTCCTAAAGGGATCGTTTGCCTGCTCTACTGTGGGAAAAAAAAATTCAAGCCTGCTGTAACACACACACACATTGCATCGGAATTACTTCGGAATTCGGTTTCTATTAGTGATGAAGGATATTTTACGTTGCATTTTAGTAGCGCTATTAAAATAAAATATATTGGTAAAATTTTAAGAATTATATATTTAATATACATGTGTACATTTCTTTGTTTTAACAAATAAGAAAAAAAAAATGTTGTCTAAACTATCTACTTACTTGTTTTACAAGCGATTTTTTAAAACAGGAAAAATAACATATGTTTGTGTTTTATAGTTAAGTTTTAAAGCCGTTAGTTGGATGTCATGTGAGAAAGGATATTTTCCGTTTTACTTAAGTGTCTATTATTAAAATAAAATGCTTTAGCAAAAGTTTAACAATTATATTTTTAATACACTTCCATCCGGATACGTTGTTTTAACAATTGTGGAAGTGTTTTAGGTCAAAATAAAATTATAGATATATTGCATTATCTATTTTATGAGCGTGTTCTTAAAAAAAGAAAATAACATACAATTTTACTTATAGCAATATTTTTACAGTCAACAGAAATAAACAAATATATTTTAGTTCCTGTTACAATAAATTGGGCAGAGGGTGAAAATCGACAGCGAATCAGCCATTAATAAATTTTTAACATGTTTTGCTCAAAATTTTCATTAAGAAAATTTTTTACAAAGCCAGCTGGAAAATAACTTTTTTGCCTCCTGTAAAATCACAATTTTCAACAGGTAATTTAATCAGTTTGTCATAATAATACTTAATTTCTTTTTTAATAAAAATGTCTTACGAGGTGCTTGAATTACAATTTCCTGTTTTATGCATATTCCTTTCAAATTCCGATTAAAGGAACGGCCAGAGTTATGTTTCATTATACTTTCCTTTCTTTTTCAATGTTTCCGATACATCTTAGAACTTTAAAAGCTTTAGAAAAGAAATTTTAAACTGTATTCACATGACTAAACACATGCAATTTTCTTTCTTTGTTTTCTTTCTAAAGTACCTGCATCCGTGTGTACTTCATATATCCTGAATTACTTTTAGAAGTGCTAATTTAATCAAATTTACCCATTTATGAACATCTCAAAACAACAATTTCAATTTCATATAAAATTCACTTATAACCATTTTTTTCAACTTTTTTCCTAACAAATATGGCTTAGTTATTTTTTCACGCTTTCTTCTTATCCGGGGGTGACATGTTCGAATTTGGAGCCAGGTATGGATATTTTGGGTTCCATTTTTAACGGAGGTCTCAGTTTGTCTAGACCTCATGTGTAATTATTATTATAAAGCTCCAAACTAACTTTAGAGTACGTGAACGTAATTTCCGACTTAAAACTAAGGTTATTATTATTAACCGAATTCATTCATCAGAGAAAAAATAAATCTATCCAAATGTTCACGAATTTTATTTATGTAAGTAAATTTCAAGCCAAATTCCACATTACAATCTTTTGGTTTCTACGTTCGTATTTAATAAATTAAGTAAAGTGAAATACGTGCTAATATAAATATTATCAGTATTATTCAAAATACATAGTGATTTGTATGCAATAAGTTTTATCCCCCATATTAGTAACTTGTATATTGCAATTTCGTACTTCAAATCAAGGTTCTCGACCTTTATCGAGTCTCCCAAGCTTAGCGTTATTAACTAAATTGTATCGTCAGGGGAAAAGAAAATTTTTATCCAAATATTCAAGAATTTCATTTATGTAAGTAAATTTCAAGCCAAATTCCACATTACAATTCTTTTGGTTTTTACGTTCGTATTTAATAAATTAAGTAAAATGAAATACGTGCTAATATAAATATTATCAGTATTATTCAAAAGACATAGTGATTTGTATTCAATAAGTTTTATCCCCCATATTAGTAACTTGTATATTGCAATTTCGTACTTCAAATCAAGGTTCTCGACCTTTATCGAGTCTCCCAAGCTTAGCGTTATTAACTAAATTGTATCGTCAGGGGAAAAGAACATTTTTATCCAAATATTCAAGAATTTCATTTATGTGAATAAATTTCGAGGAAAATTTCTAATTACAATTCTTGTTGTGGTTCTCACGTTGGTATTTAACAAATTAAGTAAACTGAAATGCGTGCTAATTTAATCTTATTAGCATTATAATAAGGACATACCTGATTTTTACGCAGTAACTTGTGTACCACATTTTCGTAATATGATATGGCTCATTGTTTTTCTCCTCGCAATTAATCGTAAAAGCCGCACTTGAAAAAGATACTCATGCAAATTTGGGAAACAAAAACCTATAAATTATTATTTTTGCCCCACTTATGCTGAAGAAGAAAAATGAACTGTTGAATTTAATCCGATCGGATTTAGTCTGGGTATTTTCTTAGATGGATAATTTAAAGACATATATCGCATGAAGAGTAAATATTTATTCAATTAACATTTATTCAGTTTGTTTTAAATTAAAGTAACATTTCACAAAACTATGCTGCCAATGACCATCACATAGCTAAGAAAAATTTGTTTCTAGCAGGGATGTCACTTTTCCATGAATTTGCGCGTTTTCTTCTTTTATACCAGTCTACAATTTCCCCAGAATTTTTTCTCACTAATCCAACAATATTTCCTCTTTTTTCTTTCTTTCTTTTTTTTTTTTGTGTGTGTGCGTGCGTGTTTTTTTTAATTGCACATAATTAAACATATGTTAAACGGTATCTTAAAAAAAAAGAGGTCGGCTAAAATATTTCTATTAATCACATAGAAAAAAAAATATGGCGTCGATATGCACCGCGATTGAAGTGTCAGCGGCAGCGTCACGCAATTAACCGGCGACGGTGAAAGATTCGGGTCCACAGGACTCGCGAAAAGAATAATTGTGGGT
Organism: Maratus michaelseni; assembly: GCA_963931845.1. NCBI lineage: Eukaryota > Metazoa > Arthropoda > Arachnida > Araneae > Salticidae > Maratus > Maratus michaelseni. The sequence continues at coordinate 254,894,232 of OZ007599.1, forward strand.
CCCAGTCACTAAAATGGAGATTAATAAAACCTGAAGATTAAAATTTAGAATTAAGCTTCTCAACCATGAAAAATGTTCTTACAGGACAACATCAGAAACTATAAGAATGATTTATAAATTTATATTAGATCTTATTATTTTAGAGCTTATAAATTTATATTAGATCTTATTATTTTAGAGCTTAAAAATTTATATTAGATCTTATTTTTTTAGAGCTTATAAATTTATATTAGATCTTATTATTTTAAAGCTTGTAAAATTATTTTATATTTAAAAATACCGAGTTTTGGGAATGTAATTTTTCAAGTAAGTTTGAGGTTGTGTAAAAATACTATAACTTAGTGTTTTCCGACATTTTAAATTCTCTGTTTAACGAACTTGAATTCTATATAAATATTTGGTTTGAACATTTATTTCTAATATTCATGAGTAGGTTTATTGAGTAGGTTTTTTAAAATGGTTATTTTTTTTTATTTGTGAGTAAACATTATTCTTATGCAGTTTATTTAACACAGAAAATATTATAAAACTTTGATTTTAATGTAAAAAAAATTCCAATATATTTTACATTCAGTACAATATAGTTTAGACTTCACGCATAAATGTTTGGAAAAATGTCGCAAAGATTTCTTTATTTTCTGAGTGGCATTCCTGTTCTGGAGACAGTAGTTATTCACATTAATTCGCAATTTTAACTGCAATTTTGTGTTTTCTGTTGCTCTAATTGTTTATATAAATATCTACAAGCTGTTACAATATTTTTGGATTGTAACTTTAAATACTCTTAAAATATTTTTTAATACAAGATCATCTTTGTGACGCGTCTTTTCCATAGACTTGATATTTCATCTCGAGGGTCTTTTTGGTGTTCTTTTAACAAGAGAAAAAGGGGAGATCCAGAAGGTTTATGTAGAATTCAGGAAGTGTTTTTCTTTGATGTTCCTTGGAAGTAATCATAAATCTATCTGTCCTGTAGGGGGAGGGAATTCGGAGGTCATCGTCTACTGCTGGTAGATACATTAGCTTGGTCTCCAGATGTGCCATCCCCTCAGGATAATTTTAGCCCACCCACAAGCTAATTGCCTGAAAATGCTTCGAAGCAGGAAAGGGAAAGAAGTAGGGTACTAAAGAATTTAAATATGGAAAACGTGGGGTTGCAATGAAGCTGGTGTTTGTAGAAGAATCAGATTACAAGCAAAACACTTGCAGTGGTTTGTTATCAGTAATTTTGCACCTTTTAAAGGAAATGGATGATAGGGTATTTTTCAAAGGCATAAGATTTAAAATTCACCTGATGTTCATTTATAATATTCTGCATCTATTTATAGCAGTTGCAATATTTTAATAGCTTATAACTATTTATATAAATTATTAAAGCAACACAAATCTAAATTTATATATAGCAGTGGGATTTTTTTTTTCTACTCACTGAACAAAGCAAAACTCATTCATGGACTCGCCTTTAAACACAAAAACATGAAATTAGAAAGCATGACTGTTGAAATGATTTGGTATCGAATAGAATTCTTCATTTTAAGTTAAATATATTGCTTATTCAGTTATAAGTGATTACTGCCTCATGATGATTTTTCTTGAGCTGTAGCGTTCGGATATAAAGTTCAAAACGCCAAATTTGACAACATTTTCTAGAAGTTTCTTTGCTTAAAAAAAAAATATATATTGGATTTCATAGTTTCTGAATAAATGCGTCTGAGAATACATCGTCACTTTTATGCGTCTAAAATTAAATTTGACTTCGTGAATATGTTAAAAAGTTGCAAATTTTGATTTGAGAACATCCTAAAACATTCTGCTTTCAGCCACAGTGATAAAATTATTTTCATTTACATGCATATAAAATGTTTAATTATTCTATTTCAGACTCAAAATGACTTTAAAAGTAATATATTAATATAAATAATGTAGTGTAAATTTTAGCCCACCAAAAGTTAATTGCCTGAAAATGCTTCGAAGCCGGAAAGGGAAAGGAGTTAATAGGGATTATACTTGATTATTACATCGATGAATTTTTTATTTATAGTATAGGGCCCCGGATATTGATATAAATTATTGATTTTAGTCAATAATTTATATCAATATTTTACTTTTTTTTTTTCAAAACTCAACAAAATTAACCAATTATCATAGTGTGCTGTCCTCTAAAAAAACCCACCCTAAGTACTAAATCAAATATTTTACTACAGTCAATTTTTTTTGTTTTGGACTGTTTTATGCACCATTTAGAATAATAAAAATAGCTTAAAATAGCTAAGGAGTGCGTATTTAGTTTTAAAATAATTTAAATTAGCAAATGCCGAATTCTGTCAAAACATGAGTTTCATTTTTACAGATTTTCTTTTTAAATAGAATTTTAGAATGATTACATATTTTTTTATGTTAAACAATTAATATGTAATAAAATGCTTCATTTTCAGCTGATTATGTCAGGTGTGGGTGGAATATATTAATATAAATAAGGTAGTGTAAACTTTAGCCCACTAAAAGTTAATTGCCTGAAAATGCTTCGAAGCTGGAAAGGGAAAGGAGTTAATAGGGATTATCCTTGATTATATTACATCGATGAATTTTTTATTTATAGTATAGGACCCCGGATATTGATATAAATTATTGATTTTAGTCAATAATTTATATCAATATTTTACCTTAATTTTTTTTTTCCAAAACCTGAACAAAATTAACCAATTATCATAGTGTGCTGTCCTCTAAAAAAAAACCCCCACAGTGAAATGTTTCCTAAAAAAAAAAAAACCCACCCTAAGTACTACATCAAATATTTTACTACAGTCAATTTTTTTGTTTTGGTCTGTTTTTATGCACCATTTAGAATAATAAAAATAGCTTAAAATAGCTAAGGAGTGCTTATTTAGTTTTGAAATAATTTAAATTAACAAATGCCGAATTCTGGCAAAACATGAGTTTCATTTTTACAGATTTCCTTTTTTAATAGAATTTTAGAATGATCTACATAATTTTTTATTATTATTTTTATGTTAAACAATTAATATGTAATAAAATGCTTCATTTTCATCTGATTATGTCAGGTGTGGGTTTTTTTTTTTAGGTAACATGGGTTATTTTTTGGATTTTTTTTTTTTTTCAAATTCTTCCATAATTGGCTGTCCTTTTGTAATAAAGTGATAAAATGAAAAATGCTCAACATTAAAATCTTAGTCAGATCAAACTGTAAAAATTTAGCCATGTTTAATTTTTATAAATTCCTTATTAGACATTATATATATATATATAGAGAGAGAGAGAGAGAGAGAGAAAAAAAAAAGGGTTTTTTTTTTTTTAGAGGATTGCACAATATGAAAACAGTATTTTTATAGCGATCTCGAATCGGTTATTTGGAATAGGATTTTTGTTTTAAATTGTTAATTAAATCATTAATTTATGCTCATTCAGATAAAAAATTATTTGTTGGTAATTTGATTAAACTTATTCAAACAATTATTTTCTAGTTATTGTTATTTAAAATTGCTCTTTATTCAAATTCACTTTAAAATACTTTAATTTTAAACAATAATTGTATGCGTAATATTTGCTTCTAAATAAAAAAAAAAAAATAGAAAGAACGACTGATTTTTAATTTTCATTTATGAGTAAAACGTTACTTTTTTTTTAATTATTAAAACACGAAAAATAACAATAAGGATAAATTATTTTTGTATGTGAAAAAAAAAAATCGGGTACACGATTTGTAACATCAATATTCCATTCAATAGTGCTTTAAATTTAGGTTTTTGTAGTGACAAAAGAAAAAAATCAAAAGCCATTTTACAAGCATATTAATATAAGTAATTATTTAGCCTTGAATTGTTAAAAACACGGAATCCGATATCGCAACAATGGGGTTTTATTGTATAAAACGAGTATGCATACATACATAATGTTATATTGCATAATTATGCAAAAGTGTTAAGCCAAATATTACTATCGCCCCACCAGTGGCTGAGAGGTTGTGCTCTCGAAGCTGGTAGACGGGAGGTGCTGGGTTCGATCCCAATCGCGCCCGTCGGCCTAATCGCTCGGAGTTTTCGTGGTTTTCTTTCGAGCCGTGGATTTTCTCCATGCGTAAATACGGATTAGGTTCCCTTAGAAAGACCCCCACGGAGGGCACTCCCCCCGGGCCTATATCCCTAGTGTCGATAATTGGCCGTCAATAATCAACCCAACCCAACCCAAATATTACTATCAATTATTTGTTACTCCTTAACCTCAAACCCACTGCATCAATAGCCTCTATGTATATATATATATTAAAAAAAAAACCATCATATAAATAAGCTTTCTTAATATATAAGCTATCCATATAGATATTTGAAAGAATCTATAGATTGTATTTTCTCTTTATTCTACTCCCCCCTCCCCCTTCTCTCCGAAAGGAGGCTTCCATGAAGAAGTAAAGCATTTTTTTTTAAATTTCCCTTAGTAAAATGCTATAATCAAGTGTTCTTGGTACAAATCTCAATATTTTATCACATATTATTTTGTTACTCTCTTAACTCTACATTTTTTACTCTAAAAAAGCCAGATAATGAAAAATTTCATCTTAAAAAAAATTACTTTGTTCGTCTTTATTTCGCATCCTTTAAAATCTCTGTATGTAAAGTTTATTTTTTTTAATGTCTTCCCCCCCCCCCAAAGGCCTCTCTTGTTGAAAGTTTATACTATATCGTATGCAGCCCGATTATAAAAAATTAACCCGTTTTGTACTTAAAACAAAATAATAATTCAGCATTTGTTTCCGGCTGATGTTCCATATCAAAATTAAAACTATTATCATCAAATAAAGAAAAGAATAAAATAATATAAATGTGACACAAATGTATCAGACATGTAATCGAACTAAGTGCTTAAACCACTGAAATTATCAGAATAAAAAAGGCGTTTGTAAGTAGCAAAATCTTTGGCGATTTCTTCGTTTATTAACTAGTGGGAATATATAAACAATATGTATAAACTATGTAAAAAAATGGATGTTTCAATTAAAAAAAAAATGGTTTACACATATATGCTGTAACCCTGGAGGCCCGGGTTGGTTCCCCTAGTATATTATATATAAAAACAATATTAATGACCAGTACATTAGATTAAAATTGAAAAGCCACTTCCATCCTTTTCAGGTATCACTTGCAGGTAAAAAAAAATTGCTCTTCATTAAGGAAAAAAAAATATCCTTACATTAATTAGTTGTAACAGCATTTTTATTCATGCGTTTCTGAAAATTGATATCGTCCTCAAATACTTTTTAGCGCATACTTAACGTGTTTGTTATGATAGAAACAGTATATATTTAAAGTACATAAGTAGGTACATTAAATGCTGAACCTCGGAACCCAGTTTCTTTGAGTAAATTTTTATAAAACCTTCTAAATTGTGTTATTTAGAAGGTGGTATTAAAATTTTTATAAATTAACTTTGCCGCTTTTTATTAAATAATAAAATAAACAAATATAAATAAATATTGCCAATAGGTACCGGACACTTTCGGGTCATTTTCAAATGAATTGCCTGTTTTGACTCAATATTTGAATACATATTAATTTGAATAACATTACATTTTTAATCACATAAAAAAAAAAAATCTTGGATTCTGTTAAAACATATATCAGTACATTACTGTATAATTAATAAAATGTATTCGTTAAAATGTTCATAAATATTTGAATATTAGATTAATTATCAGACTACAGAAATTTGTGTCCCAAATTAAAAATATCTAATTTAACAAGGTCTTTTTTGAAGCTGTCTAACTAGACTAGTTTTTGTATTTGAATGAAAAATATGAGAAAACATTATAAATTATGGAAATGTAACTGCTTCTAAAATATTTATATACTAGTTTAAAATTTAATTTGTCCGCTCTACATCTCATGAGTGTTACCATAGCGATTTTACATAGGTTTCGATACTTGCAATTGGCAACAAAGTTATTGGAACCTATGTTATTCGTTTTTATTTAGTGCAAACAAAGATCAGGAAAATTGCTACTGTATTTTTATTTACTAAAAAACTGATAAAACATGGTAAATATTTTTATTTTCTTTTTTGGATGTTACCTATGTATTTTAATAAATATACTAGATGACCTGCTCGGCGTTACCCGGGTCGGTGATAATAACCTTAAATATACCTAAAATCAGTGTTGAATGATTTTATATTTTTAAACGAAAATCTTTCCAAACGAACCTAATGCTGGGGAATCAGCGTACACCATAAAATTTGTATGGTTTTATATTTTTAAATGAAAATCTATTCATACGAACCTAGAGTTAGGGCTCCACTGCCTTCGACAGCCATACACCTTGCTTGCTACGCTCCGGTCTGTTTTTATGTTTTTAAACGAAAATCTCTCCAAACGAACCTAATGTTGGGGACCACCACTGACTTCGGCTGCGTACGTCCTCGAATTTATATGATGTTATATTTTTAAATGAAAATCTATCCAAATGATCCTAGATTTGGAGCCCTACTGCCTTCGGCACCGCACACCTTGCTTGCTACGCTCCGGTCTGATTTGATTATATATATATTTAAACAAAAGACCGGCGTATCCCAGGTCCGTGATAATGACCTTAAATGTACGCATATTAAGCGGATATTTTTTGTTTTTCGTATTTTGATTTGAAAAACGGATGCTATTTAAAAAAAAATTGAAGAAGAAACGAAATCCCAAACACGGCTCTCGATTTTTTTTTTTTTTTTTTTTTAAAGAGCTAATAATGATATATTTTTAAAGAAATCACACCGTTAGAAAGAAAAATGTACGCAATGGGTTTTTTCTTTTTTTTTCTTTTTTGGTATTTCGATAAGGAGAGCTAATTATCAAAACATGACAAATCTGACCTTCAGGTGCATTTGGACATACCTTGGATTATCCTCAACCAAATTTAACCTAGCCATCGCCGACACACAGACAAACATATTTCTTTTATTAATATAGATTTATTCAATTATAATTATTTTCGCTTTACGTATTTTTTGTTTAAGTATCTATTAGGACTTCCGAGGATCAAAATTTTTTTCATAATCTCACGAGTGTTAACAATATTATGTAGCAATATTAATCAAACATGGCAAACATAGCAATATTAATCAAAATCATCGCTTGTCAAACATTGTTTTTTAAAATTTAATAAGGAAGCTCATAACTAATAACTTTTTTATTACAAAAATCAATATTACAACCTTTTTAAAATTAACACCAACTTGATTATGTATGTCTTTATAATCTGGCAGTTCACTTGAAAATGACCCTTTCGATTTTAGACGTTGGCGAATACTAGCGAAATATTTGTCGACTCGTTACTGATCTTCAGAGATGTGAACATGTTTGAACTTATACTTTTCTTTAAACATTTGTTCACGAGGGAAATTAGGGGACTAACAACAAATTGAATAAAATATTATTTTCTATCACCCTGTGTCATTAATATCTCGAAAGTATTAGTAGTTGTAACAAATGATTATACAGACACTGTTCTGTGTACATATGTGTAAAAATAGCACATATATATTCATGCACAAATAAACGTTTCTTAAAAAAAAAAAAAAAAAAAAAAAAAAAAAAAAAAAAAAGATATATATATATATATATATATATATATATATATATATTTTGTTTGTTTGTTTAGAATTGCACGGTTTTCAACAAACTTAATGCCACTAACAGAAAACTCGACAAAATGCATGAAAAACAAATACACTGCAATTAGAAATGAATATATTGAATATTTGATGAGATATGAGTATTTGTATAAAGCATTTTATAACTCGCATGCCCGAAATGATAGCACGAATTTTCTTCCATAATGTCAACTATATATCTAGAAAATCTTTTCGTATTTCCGAGATATTCATATTTTAAGGCCTAGCGATATTCTAGTAAAATAAAACACGGAAATTGAAATATATATAAAAAGTAGGGATTTTATTGAAAATTTCAAAGTTTGGAAAAAATTAAATATGTTGGCAGACTTTTTAAAATCTAAAACCTCTAAAAAACCTCGTAAAAAATCTTCTTACATTTAATAATTGGAATTATGCCGTTACACAAAAGATAAAAAGTATATATATAAATTATATACAACAATGAAGAGACAGTAGGTAAAAAATTTGAAACAGTAACTTCAGAAATATTTACAATAAGTAATTAGTTTTAAAACAATAGCTTAGCAGCTCTATTTCACCTGGCAAAGAATCCTCACAAAGGTTTAAAAAAAAAAAAAAACATGCCTATAAAACTATTGCTGACGAATGTATTCTTACTTCTTTTAAGAATTGTTAATATTTTATATTTATGAAAGGATTTCTTGAACGGTTAAACACTTTATTGTCAAATTGAAACTGCCCAGACCTGTAATACTTGACAAAATAAAATAAAATTCAATTTTTCTACTCTGATGTAATTCAGTTTTACTAAATAGAAATTAAAAATAAGTTCATTGCTTCGTTCTTATGTTACATTAGAAAGTTTTAAATCACACATTACCGCACATTCCGATAAGTTCAATAATGGTCTGGCACCCAAGCGTTTTGGACTCGCTTAGCCTCATCCTGAAACAGGCGACATTCACCAGAAATCCTTCTTTCAGTGCATGGTGCATCATCCCATCAAAACTGTAAAAATAACCCAAGAAAGTTCCTGTGAAATAATGGGAATATGGCTGCCCAAAAATTTCAAGGAACGTTTCTTGTAAATATCAGAAATTTCTAGGAAACTCCATTTACATATTTTTGTTGTCAACTTTGATCAGGAAGGTTTCAGAATAGAATACCAAAATTTTCTAGGAAATTGATGTTTGGGATCCAGTTGGCTATTATTTCCCAAAATCGTTCCTGGATTTTTTTTTTTTTTTTTAATGAATCTCTGGCATATGTTCCACTCGATAGACAAAAGTAAACCCGTTAAAATATACGGTACATAGGATGGGCAATTTAATTTTTTAGGGGGACAATTGGAGAATAAAAATTTACCTATATTATGCCAATTTTTGGTCTGTTTTTGGAAAATGGTTGATGTTATAGTCTAAAAATAATACATGCAAAATTTAAAAAATAAAATGAAAAAAATTTTTAATTCAATTTTCAATTTAAATATTTTATACAAGTTTTCTGGTTATTACAGTATTTTAGATTATTACAAACTTTTTCGATTGTTTAATAAATAATCCTTGTGTTCTTATTCATTTTGAAATATCGTTGATGAAGAAATTTTTGCTAATGAAACTACTTAAAGGTATATCTAAAATTGACTGTCTTGAAATAGTGAAACTCAAAATTTTTTGAAATTTTTAAACAAAGTACTACTAATATACTTTTAACTGTTAAAACGCCTTTAAAATAAGTTTATTATTACAAGATGTTATCTGTAATACTTTGTTATATTTTTATATAAAGTACTACCAACTTTAGAAAATAAATTAATCTCGAAATGTGGGAATAGCAGGAAGATATTAATTAATACGTTAACAGTAGTTTTTTTTATGGTTCTGCTACGAACCTCAAACAGTGCACATAAAATATGTAAAACGAATAGGAATATGTGTAAGATTCGCATAAAATCGCCCATTTGCGCATGCGTGAAATTAATCTAGAACTTATTCTGTTTCAGAGTATACTATAAAAAAACCTCAAATTGACAGAAAATAACTCAATTTGGACGCCAGTGGAAAGCCGTTTAATTTTCAGAAAATATCTATATATTTTCATTAAAACAGTTTTTTTCTGTAACAATTACAGAACAATTTAAAAAAAAATTAACTTACATTTTAATAAGGTACTAAAATCAATTAGAAAATCTACCATTGCTATCAAAGTCTAATGGTCATTTCAGGAAATTTTGTGAAAATAAAAATACAAACCATATAAAAGTTTTCTTTCCCATTAAAATAAGTTGGTAAAGGAATAACAAAATTTTTGGTGTAATGACGAAAATATATGGCTTTGTTTCGTTTCTTGCGTTATGAAAAACATACAGAGCGTCCATGAATTATTGTTGGGGTTTCCTTACCTCATAATTTTTTATTTAAGAATATGATGAAAAATATGATTACATATTCGTAAAGTACAACTCAAAAAGTTTTTTTTTTTTGAATGACACAAACAAAGTTACGTATGTGTAAAGCTGCAACTCAAAACGTTATTAATCAAATAATAAATATTAAAATTTTATCAAATTTATCAAAAAATTGTTAATAAATTATGTAATATCTATCTAATTTTTAGTTCATAATTCAATAGTAACTGCTTGCTAAATTTTATAAAATCTAATATTTATTATTATTTGATTATAATCGTTATTTGATTAATATCGTTTTGAGTTGTAACTTTACGCATATGTAACTTTGTGTTATTAAAAAAAAAAATACGAATATGTAATAATATTTTTCGTCATGTTTTAAGAACATGATGAGGTAAGGAAACCCCGACAATAATTTATGGACACACCTCGTATTTGTGTCAATAATTTTACCTGTTTTATAGGTTTAACAATATGTGTAGAGGCTGATGCTGCGTTACTTGTTATTATTGCTAATGCTCTTTTAGGCTTCTTCCATGCTAGTAAAAATCAATTTTTAATAAGAATTTTAGGTTAAAAGGGAACATTGTGATTTTTGAGGTTTTGAAATTGGACATGGTGATAAAAAAGTTGGCCACCACTGCTTAAGGCAGATGCTTAAGTGCAAGCTTATTGTAAACAAAAAATACGTGTTTTTCTAGTTTATAAGTAGCATACATATTAAATAAATACCTAAATTGCCTGTAAATAAAATGTTATAACTAAAATATAATGTTATAACTTCGGTGTCCATGTACAACTTAGGTATCATAGCAGTGAGGGCAAAACACTAATAAAAATTTATGCTTAAAAAAACAACTTACAGATTTCTGTAATATTCTAGATAAACATCAGTTTACAAAAATCTTGAAATTGCCTTTATTATCTCAGGCTGACGTCTGAGTGTAAGAAATTGTTTTGAAATTACGATTCTCAGAAGACTAAAAGAGGAATAAGTCATCATAAATACTGCTCTTGATTTTTATGTATCTAACCCATTGTTCGTTACATATCCTATTTCATAACTGTATTTTAACAAAGCGAGGTTTTAAGCATATTTTTGAATGCGGTTTTATTTCACTTGCAAGAAAAACTGTCTTCTGATTATATGAAATAGATATCCACATTTTCATAAAAGCTTTGTAAAACAGGAAAAAAAAACTTTAAATATTAGTTTCTAGAAGACCTGGGTTCATTGTTATTTTACGACAGGCTTTATTCCAGACTTTTTTTTTTTTTAATTACATACTAGCTGACCCGCTCGGCGTTGCCCGCGCTCGTGATAATAACCTGAAATAAACCCTAAATTCGTATTATTTTATCCGGATTTTGTATGAATTAGATTTTGAATGACAAAATCGAGAAAAAATACTGATAATTATTGATAAAAGTGCTCGTAAGAGAACATTTTCTTCTTTTTTTTTCATGTATGGTCGTTTTATAGTTTAAAAAAATTAGTTTTTGCTGTCCAAACTCTTTAAAAATTTTAACGGTTATAAATATATCAGTTTTACAGCCCGTGTAAAAATTACGTCAAAAATATTTTTTTTTCTATATTCTCTAATTTTTGGACCATGAAATAATCTTACTTTATTATATGAAACAGATAATATTGAGTCAGCTTAAAAAAACTATGTTTTATCGAAATGTTTGACGTTTATTCTTTTGCTGACTTTTCAGACTTCATTTAAGACTTATCTACTTGGAAAACTAGGCAGGCTAGTTAAATAATAGGCCTATACGTATCTACTTTGGAAAACCATATTTATTTATAATTCTTTGAATAAAGCACCCAAAACTTTTGATCAATTAATCCAGTTCATCTCGCATTTAAGTATAAATAATATATCCCCGTCAAAGTTAACATAAATAAACAAACCTTCTAATTCTCTTTAATGTTTCCATCAAAGTAAATAATTGTCGACAAGAAAATAAAATCAGTGTGTAAGGTTTAAGCGAAACCTATTCAGTTAACGAAATTGTCTAGCCACAACTAGCACGCGAACTCTTCATTAAAGTTGTGAGCTGCTCTTGAAAAGTTTTAAATCAATGGAATTCCTTTCTCGCGAATCAACTGTCGTTTTACTACAGAGAAGTGGCGGTCTATGAAAAACCTTAATGTAAAATTTCTTAACGCAGATCACATTTATCCGGCCTTTCGACATATTTTGAATTTGATCCTGGATTCTTTGGCGTATTTATTTTAACCTGTTTTATTTAATCACGATCTTTCTTTCATTTTTCCTTTTAACTTTGATTTTTACTCCTTTTATACTTGTTTCTTACAACTTTACTTGTAAATTCCATAATAATTTTTTTCTAATTCGCTACAATCGTACCAAAAAATTTTCGTTGCTAAGATTTTTTTTAATAAAAAAAAAAAAAAAAAAAAAAAAAAAAAAAATTAAAAGGTGATTTTTAGCAAAAAGAGTGAGAACATAATTTTAACACTCATTTCTAATCTCGTTTTCCCTGCCGTTTTTCAATATTTCTTACAGAGTCATTATCATTTCTATAGATAAATTAAATTAATTTCACTTCTACATGTCATTTTCATTCATGCATTAAGAATCGAACAGTTTTTTCCTAAGAAAGCGTTATAGATTTTATCACAGTTGATTATTAACTGATTATGTATTACCTTTCAGAGAAAATATATTTAAAAAATGTAACAAATATCGACTATTTTCTGTACTTCGCTTATTATATGGCCCCCGAACTTACAATTATTCCAGGATCACAGTTACGTTTTCGCCATGGTCATCGCCAAGCTCATATTTACGTCATACGTTCATATATAAATTATTTATACGTCTTAATTAAGTCATTTCACGTCGTATATGTCATATACGTCTTATATACAATCATCAGGTATTTTGTTGCCCACTTAGACCAATCAGCGATTGCTGCCCACGCGGTTAGAAGTGTTGTGCAATCTTTCTTATCTTACGGACAATTAAATGCCGGCGTGAGTCCGCCCGAATTATAGGAGCCTTAGCATCTCCTATACATACGTCATATATATCTTGTAACTCGGCGATACATCCCAGTCGCATGGCGATTCATTCTCGAAGGCTACTATAACAAGGAAGTATTAAATTTTCTAACCAAATGTGGGGGGGGGGGGGTCAATTACTTAATGATCATCTTTTCTTCATCTGTAAATTTTACGCAAGTAGGGATGCTAACTATTTTCGAATTGCATCAGAAAATAGCAAATTTGGCTTTGAGAACAATCTTAATTCCGTCCCAAGTAACAATGAAAAATCGAGAAACGAGACTCAGAAAATAATACGATTTTAAACTGGAGATGGTATAGTATGAAAAGAAAAAAAAAAGAAATAAAATCACGTTACAAATCAGTTGTGAATGTCTTGTTGAAACGTCATGCAAATTACGAATGTTTTCGCTGTCTTGAGAATGAAATAGCTATATCGAGTATCTCCAAGCGATCCAAAAAAGCAAAATGAAATCTGAAAAGGGGGTTTTGATTACTTTAGGTGTTAAAATACAGGTTGATGCAAGGAAGGGATTAAACGCATCGTTAGTAACTAAACACGGAATCATGGTGAATCAGGGAGGGTTGGAGTTCACAAGGCTCCGATTTCTTCTCAATATGTGGCATGTTATGCAATAGGTGCCATTGAAAAATTAAGTGTTTTATTTGTTAAGGTTTAGAAGAGTCATATTTTATATGAATGTCAACTGTTTATTTTATATTAACTGCTGTATTTAAAGCGTAACTTTTATGATAGAAACATGTGAAGGAAATTGCTTTTATCTTTTAAAATATTTTATACAGTCGACAGAAAGCGAGAGAGACCATACACACACACACAGACACACACAAATATATAGTATATATAAATCAAAAGACAACGAACAAGTAATTTTTATTAAATATAACCAAATCTCTAATTTAAAGATAGCATATAATTAATTTATATATAAAATACCTAACTTGAACTTAAAAAGCTAACATATTCGAATAATAAAGTGACCGAAACTCCAATTTATAGACGGCATATAGTAATATTTCACTCATTTATCAAATGAAAATTACAAAACATCATAATAAATAAAACCCACTATAAAATTCCAATATAATAGGAAACAAATACATGTTAAAAAAAAATCCCTGACGGCTTGGCCTACAGGCACAGGTAGATTTCGAAGACGCAGACCGTGAGGCGCCTGTTTGTTGGGAATTGCGGAAGAAATGACCTTTTTGCCATGATGCCGCAGTTGGGTTCCATAAGGGACCGCCCACTTCGAAATCTAACTTGTTCGCAGGCGGAGCCGGCAGGTTTTTTTTGTTTTTAATTTTTTTTTACTATAAGGGTTGGTCCTATAAAAAACTTGTCAATATAAAAGTTTTAGATAATAGTAAGAGGATTTATAATAAATCTAAGCGGATTTTATATCTTTTAAATTGACGGAGTTATGATTTTTTTTCTTCTAAACCCCCTTCCCCCCCCCCCCCCTGGGGCCATTTTTAATGATATCAAAAATCTGTTATACATAAATTTTCGGCCTTTTTCCTAGAAGTAATAATAACTTTGGATTCGATACGATAATTAAGACGTTATGGGGTTTTTTCTGTTTTCACAAAAAGCCCCCCATCCCCCTCCCCCTGGTTCGATTTTGCCCATTAACGAACTTGACCAAGATTTTATGCCCCTTGATTTTATGTATCAGTTTGGAAGAGATTTGTGAAGAATTATTCGAGTTATTGTGTCCATAAAAAAGTGACATAGATAGATAGATAAAGTTTTGAACTGAGGGTAGGGTGGTTTTGGGTTCTGGGAGTCATTATCGGCGTAGATCTGCAAAATTTTTTCAAAAATTCCAACTTAGGGGAGAATGTAATAGGTAGTATTTCTTACGAAATCTACCTAAAAAAAAAAAACGAAGCTAGATAACATTGATATAAATATAATTCAAGCATAAACCGGAACAACAAATGTAATATAAATATCCAACAACGATAGAAATTTAAAATACCAAAGCGACACGTGGATGTCTAATCGTCAGTCGGCAGAATTCTACATGTCGCAAATAAATGCATTATTTCATATAATAGAAAGGCAAATTTGCCAAGAATAGTCTATCCTTGCCGATATAATGTATTGAAAGAATATAAGAAAAGAAAGCACAAAAAAAAAAAAAAAAACCCCACAGAAAATCGAAAATTGTACTCACATTCTACCATTCTACAAGCAAACTGGAGATGCGACTTGTCTCTTTTCGATTCAAGCGAAGTGATCCCAACTAACTTACTTTAATATTCAACTTAGGTCGAGGTCATAAATTTCGAAAACCCTCAGGGAAAGACGTCTCTATATTAAAATAATGAACAAATTTTACAAGTAACACCCTAGAATACAAAACTATACATTCAAATAGCCTAGATATAATTTTTCACGATTAGTTTCAGAGATATATATAATGTTAAAAATTGGGCTCTTTTTGTATTTTGGGGGGGGGGGGGGTCGTTTCTCAAAAGCGAAATTCGCTCCTTTAACGTCCAGATTTATTACAAATTTTATTGCTTTTCAGTGTAGTATTGTTAGTGATAGAAAAACGCTAAATAAATCTGTTATTTATCGTAATAATTAATTGAGACAGCTGTTACATTTATTAATAGTTTTCGTGAATTCAATTTTTTCCAGAACCCATACGGTTTTTCCAAGCATGATTCAAAATTTACTTGGATGAATGAGTTAAAATAATTGAACATACGCTAAGTTTCTAGAAATCGATTTCTGTAAAAAAAAAAATCAGGTGTTACAATACATTATTTTTTAGAATATTAATCTCATATTTCATATAAAAACTTTAAAGGTTTAAAAATCACATAGTTATGTTTGGAATACTTATTGCTAACATTACAGAAAACATAAGCGTGAAAAAAAAATTGTTACTACAAGAGCAGATGCGTATAGTTTTACCATAAATGTTTAACAGCATAATTTGCCTTATTTAATGAAAGAAAATATGACATGCAAAGACTGCAATGAAACAAGGTGACTAGAAAGTTTGCCATTTAAATATTAAATACAAAATTTTGATCAGAAATAGTGGTGTCATACTCCTTGGAAATTCCAAAAAACAAAGAAACATCCTTTAAAGAAGAATATACAAAAAAAGTAAAAAATTATAGTTTTCTAATGACAAATTTGTAAAAGGCATTCCCAGTCTATATGCTTACGGCTGTTCTCGAATTCAAAGGGGCTACTTTCAGACACATTTTTGTTCAGAAACTCATGAAACGGGCACGGATTGTCATTGAAAAATTTTGTAATCGAAACACGTTTTCAATTTTTTCGTAAAGGCAGAACATCTTTTAGAAAACTCTGTCAAAGTCGGCGGTTTGAACCGAATTCCAGATGCTTCAGCGACAGAAAGGAGAAAAACATGTCACGTGACACGAATCACTTATAACTGGATAATTAATTTATTTATCAAAACATGAAAAACTCATTTCGATTCCAAATCGCTTCAATAGTCAAGTCTGCCAATTTTATGCCTTTGCGTTTGAAAAAGAGTCAGAAATTGTGTCAGAAAGAAAAACACTGTTGGTTGAATTACTGTTGGTTAGTAAGAAAAATGTTTTTTAAGACTCCTACTGTATACATGAAATGGGGAGATTTGATTGGTCTACGTAAAAACTGGTCTGTGATATGATTGGCCTACGCCACCATGACGATTCCTGCAATGATAGCTTCGACAAAAATGTAGTGTTAGATCGGTTGATAGAACTGTTTGTTTGTAAACATGCCCTTTCCTTATAACTGAATAAGTAATTTATTTATCAAAAAATGAAAAATTCATTTCAATTCCAAACCGCTTTAATAGTCAAGTATGCCAATTTATGCCTTTGCGTTTAAAAAAGAGAGTCAGAAAGTTTGTTCAGTTGCAGAATCCAAAGAACCAAAGAGCAGATCAGTTGAGAACCACCTTAACATTGGAGAAAGACATTTCAGATCTGATTGATCTGGAGTTATAGCCAATCACAACCGATTACCGCCATTCCATCATTTCCATATACCAAAAATTTGTTTAACACGACAAGTTTTGGTGGCATTTTCTGAAAGATTCGTTTCCTTAAAAAAAAAAAAAAAAAAAAAAAAAAATTGAAAATTCTGTTCGATTCCTGGGAATGGAATAAGAAAGTCTGCATATTTTATGTCTTTACAGAAAAATAATGATTTCGTGACAAACTATCAAGATTAAATTTGAGATCAGCACTAACAAAGTGCGTTGTTTTGTGTTTTACGGTTTGATAACTTTATTACACACTTTTCACACGCACCCCCCACGCCTTAATTAAAAAAAAATTGCTATTAATGTTTCAACATCAATACTATCTTATCTAAATTTTTAATAATGAAATATGACTTTCGAAAGAAAATTTTTGTCGAGACTTTTTTTCTTTGCTCTACAGGTATCTTAATCCGTCTTGCAGGTTGCATTTCATGTAAGAAAGAACGCGCAGTCGAGCAAAATTCAAAGCTGAGTACATAGTTGCACCTGCTCTGACGCACACAAGTGATCAACCAAGAGATTAGGCAAATGTATGTTTCTAGGCTTTCAAACACAGTATTATTAGAGTCAGACATGTAATGGAAATATGATGATCTGAATAAATCAATCCAAAATAAAGAAACCATAACATGTATTGTTTCATAGACTATTAATGCTTTTCTGATGTCAGATTTTGCCTAATTACTTTTTTTAGATTAAACAATTTATTTTTTTCCCTCATGGTGCACGTAATTAACAACGTGGAAAAGGTTACGCGTGGTTTTTTTTCTTATGAATATACGAAAGACTGTAAGACTATACATACATTCGTGCATTATCAGCCCATGTAGCTAGATTCATATCAATTTTTGCCATTTTGTCTATCTTCCAAACAACTTACTATGAGCCTGTACAAATTCCGAGTAAAGAATAAAAGAATTATTTTGAACTTTACTACTCTCAAGTTCCTCGGAATCGAACCACGTTTTTCATTTTCCTCTTAATGTATTACATTTTAAGTTATAACCGATTGCTGTCGTCACCAAATTTGACAGTATTTTTTTATCATTTGTCTTTTTCGAAAAATAAAAGAGGCTATTCGATTTTCTTGCATCTGAATAAGAACATTTTCAATGTTCATGCATTTTAGGCATTAAAAGCATATTTTCCTCACTTAACAACACAAAAATTT
This sequence comes from Maratus michaelseni, assembly GCA_963931845.1. Classification (NCBI taxonomy): domain Eukaryota; kingdom Metazoa; phylum Arthropoda; class Arachnida; order Araneae; family Salticidae; genus Maratus; species Maratus michaelseni. The sequence continues at coordinate 254,912,534 of OZ007599.1, forward strand.
CTGACATACTCATGGACTAATTTTTAAACGTAAAAGTATGGAATTGGCAGGCTTTCCATTACTATTGAAATCATTTTGAATAGAATAGCTTTTTTCGCTTTTCGATAAATGTATTAGAACCTGACTTATCCCTAAGAGACTGCTCCCAGATGACAGCCTTTCTCGGGGATATATATGAACCAATATATATCCTCAATATATATGAACCAATAATTATAATACAATACAAAAATGTATATCCAAGTACGTGGAGAAAAAAATCCTACGAGCAGAATGCGAAAATATTATAAGAAGCAAATGGAAACTTGTATTGCGAAATACTTTATCAAGGGCAATATATCACAATACAGTAAATCGTAATTGATAAGCCGTTAAGCGTAATTTATTTTACTCCAATTGCCCGATCAACCACGATACTAGATGTGAAAGAATTTGTAGTAAGAATGGATAAATACTTAAAATCAAACCCTTAATGATGCATATCAATTACAAGGAAACATAAAAAAATACCACACACACACACATATATATATAATATACAGGGCCTGTTTACCGAATAGGCCCATGAAACCCGAGCTTACCCACTGAAATACAGAGGGCTCCCCCAAATTTACTTTTCAGAACTAATTTTTAGGGGAATAAATTTCAGCCAGGGTAAAAAATGTATTTTTTTTTCTTAATTATAGTTACTAAATTTTCCCTTGGACTATTACTGACTTATACTCTATTTTTTTTCTGTTGATATAATAAATGATATAAAAACTGTGATTAAATGCAACTTATTTTCATTTTTCTTATGTTTTACATTTTAATTTCGAATGTTTAAGACTGTAATGGGCTAAAAAGAACAGAAAATTTAATCTGTATAATTATATTTTGTTTAAATTCATAAAGAGTGGAGAAATTATGTAAAATATGGAGAATAGGTTATTTAAATAAAGGGGAAAGTAATTAGCATTCAGGTGATATCAAATTTCAGTTGATAAAATATAGAAGCAAAATTGTGTTGCAACTAAGCATAAATTTATGTAAAATACTTGTTGTCCCTGCACTGTTCTTAGCACTGGCAAATCCTGCAATTTGTAAAACATAAAATATATTTTGAATTTAAATATTTACACCTGTTCCATATTTGTAAATTCATTTACAAAATTAATTTGTTATGTATAATTATATATATATATATATATATATAATTATAATATCTATGAATTTCAAAAAACATATCAAGTTCTATTATCATTCTACTTAAATCTCCAAAGAGATAATTAATGATATTGTGTATACAGAATACCACATAGCTAATAATTAACATGTGCAAACATAATATTACCATAGCTTGTGCTTCAATGGTAATTGGCCAAATTTTTACTCATACCTAAAGAAAATTGAAAAAAGAAAAAAGAAATAGAGAGAAAGGGGGAAAAAAAATTATAAATTGGAGTTGCAATTAAGTAAATACAAATGGATTAATAAATTAAATATGAACCATATACAATGGAAAATTGGACCACATGAGAATTAAATATTAATTGGATATGAAAAAACACATGCACATGTACTCATCAGCCTGGATGCATCCACATGTGTTTTAAATAATAATTCAGTGTTTCATAATTCTACTGGCATAATGCTATCAGTAGATCATAATCAGTATATCATAAATATCAGTAGAATCATCCAGGTACACTGAATTATTACCAGACAACAATTGGAAATATTAAAATTTGGAAATATTTAAATAGGAAATAAAAAACCATTAAGAATATACAATATATTTCACTCACATCGATTATCCCAAAAACTGTATTTAACACCTCACGAAATTACCACGAGATAACAGTTTTGAAATAATAAAATTGGAAATATGAACTAGTTGGATATCCACTTTATTAGTTACATACTCACTTCATTAGATTTAATTATATATATATATATATATATATATATATATAATATTTTTTCATATGTATATAGGTAGTTAGTTTTAATTTAAAATTAAAAGTGTTGTTTACTCGAAATTTTGATGGTAAAATTTCAAATTGTTGAAGCATGATTGGTAGAGGGGGGCCCCCTGTGTGACGTTAGGCTTCCGCTACTTCTAAGTCTTAAGCGGGCCCTGATAATATATATATATATATATATATATATATATATATATATATATTTAAAAATGAATACACATATGGAGAACGAAGGATAAAACACCATAAAAAGCAATGGAATGCACACTGGAGGAATTATATTTAAAAGGATGAAAAAGCAAAAATTGGAAAAGCAAAATTGGAAAACTATGAATATCTTTTCGAATCTTCAGAAGGGCTTTATAAGAATATTCATAGTAAGTATATGTTATTTCAACAAATATTGTCAGCATTATGCCTAAAATCGACAATATTAAGCCCCTAATAACATATATAAATGAGGACCGACACGAGGTTCAAATGACAAAATAAAATGAAACAAGAAAATTAAAACCCGACATGAGGTTCAAATAGCGAAATAAATAAATAAATATGCAATTATATATATATATATATATATATCATCATCATCATCATCATCAACCGTTTTCAATCCACTGCTGGATGTAGGTCTCCCCCAGATTTTTCATATATATATATATATATATATATATATATATATATATACAGCTAACAAAATTCTATTAAACATTCTCAATCAAATATACACACATTCAACTACAATAGATAAAACACTTAATAATATAGTTATAATATATTACATAATAATATATTGCAATAGATAAAACACAGTATATTAAAAACAGCTATCAATTGGTCAGTATTCTCAATGATATTAAATATGTAAAAATATAACAACATATGATTTCAAAGATCTTTTTAATAACATAAATTTATTAGATCTTCATAATACAATAAATTATTTTTAAAAATTCAAAATTAATTGACGCTTTCTATACTTGTAGATGCAGAGTACTTTTATGCACTTACTAATTTCCTTGTATATAATAGCTACATTTTACAAGATAATACCTTTATCTACAGAAAGTCGGCATTCCACATTCGGATGCACTTCAAATTTACTTACAGATTTATACTTATAACGCTATGAGCGTAGATTTAGTAATAGTAGTATTCATTTATATCGTTATATTGATGACATCACTTTATTAACACTGATCAATTACACGTTCCTCAATTTCCAGTAAATTAGAATTAACGGAAAACCTATTATCTAATAATACCATTCACTTTTTAGACCTAAAACTTATACTGCAAGATAACAAAACTATTGCAGACATTTATGACAAACGTTAAAATTTTAAATTCCAAGTTAATACTTTTACCCATTGTAAATCTTTACCGTAATATACGTCTTAATCATATGTTTAGAATAAAACGACTATGCTCTTCTCATCTTATTAATAAAAATATTAATAAGATGTTTGATGCAATACAACATGGTTCCCCCCACCAGCAGTTCGTCCATGATCTAATTTACGGGACGTTTGGGTGGGTAGATGTTAGAGTATGAAGAAGGGAGGTGTTGTTTAGACAAAATTAACTGATTTACTCATTGCGTAATTTTATATTATAAAATATTTATATATAAAAAAGAGAAAATAAAAATATAAAATGAAAAAAATACAATAAAAAGTACAATAGGGCGACTGGGAGGGTGTATGATAAAGTATGGAGGGGGGCGGTGTTGTGTGGAAACTTAATGTGCAGTGGTTAATTTATTATTTAAAAAAAAAATCGAGAGAGGGTTATTGATTTATAATGCATCCATTCATTATTTGTTATCCTTTAGTTGATTCAGCACACTTCCTTTCTATTTAACAGAAATGGTTTCATATGATCTGCATTATGAGTTTCAATTTAATTTATTAATATTTAATTAACTTCTTTGATTTGTGTGGGTCAATGTCATATCTAAATCACTTTATCAAACATCGTACTTTTATATACATAAATATACTTTGTCTTATTTAGATGTTTCCTACACCCCTTCAATTATGTTTTTTATATAATATTATTCTGTACTGTCATAGAATTTATTATTTAATTTAATCTTCTTTTATTATCTTTCATACGTAATCATTCATCTAATTAATGTATTCTCCTACATCTCAACTTTGCATTCATTATATACATTAATTTTCTTAATGTATTAATTTAATTTCGGTACATTATTTAAATTCATAATAAATTCTGCCTTTCCATATTGTAATTTTTGCTACTAGATGGCAGAATCTGGTTTTATGACGTTATTTAAAATTCTATTTCTGCTGGATTTGAATATTTCTCGAATCGTTCTTTTATAATGAACAGTATTCTCGTGACGTCACAGTGGGTAAAATGGCGGCGTGAACAGCTGTTTTTTTATAGCCTCAAACCCAAAAGAAGAATATGGTCCATTTAATACATCTACTGAATTTGTAAATGTTTTTTGGCAACATGTGCAGATTTGTCAAATCATGCATGTTTTTCGGGGAATTTTTTTTTTTTTATGAGGAAATGAATCCCACTTGAATCTTTTCATTTTTTATCTCTTATTTCATTCGTTTTCTAAGTCTATTAATGTGCAATTGCCCAAATCTTGTATGCTTATTGTAGATTGCACAATGATAAAATCGTACATTTTTTGTGGAATCTGGTAATTGGTCCTTGGCGATTCTGCCGCAGCTCCACAAATACTTCATTAATTCCTTATTTTCCATTTATCTTTTCTTGGTTACATATTTTATTATTTCTTCGTCTTTTTCTGAATATTATTCAAGCAGGTGTGTGTTCATATTTCAATTTATGATTTTATCCCCCAACTTGTATATGACGTTTCTGCGTTGTATTACATGGGTTATATGATAAATTAATATTTTAGGGTAGAATTTGTCTATTTACTTTACCGAATTTTAAAGACAAAAACGCATTTGGTTAAACGTTGGTTACTATACAATCTTCTCTAAACTCCAATAGTTGTTAGAAACTATAGGTAGTGTTTATTGGGGCTATTTACAGATAACAGTAAATTTTGGGTTAAAACAATTGCTTTTGCTCTAAAATTTTGCTCCAAAGGCTTTTCTCTAAAACTTTTTTACTCGCAAATATAAATATTTAAATTAATAAATTGGAAGTTTCGAGGCAGCCGTGGTAATGATATTTACAACTTTTAATAGTTTAAAATATTGAAATTTAACTTTTTCTTATTTAAACTAGTGCAAAGTCTAGTGCTTGAAAAGAAATGATCCGATTCATTTGCATACTAAAATAATTGAGACTCCATATCAAACAAGTTCAAATAGTTCTGGTTTCCTAAGCATTAAGTGTGGTGTTTAAATTACAGTACTTTCCGAGATTGACTTGAAATTGTCTTTGTGCCAGACAATTTTCCTCCCATCATTTGAGAATCGTCATTTTAAGAAATTTATTGCATGTTTAAACAGAACCCACTCTTATTCTATTTTTATCACAACATACTCTTAAGAATAAAATTATATATATATATATATATATATATATATATATATATATATATAACATCTTAGTTAATAATATCTACAAGGAAATCTCAACATATTAATAATATAGATTATGCTAAAAATGAAATACAAAAGATTTAATAAAAAATTGGAACAGAAGTGGAATAAATATATGTGATGATGGCAAAAAAACAACAACAACAACAAAAAAAAAACGACACGTGAGTGTTTAATCATTAGACGGCAAGAACACTCTCGTGTCGCAAAAAATGCATTATTTCATATAATCGACTGGCGAATAGCCAAGAAATTTATCAGTTTCGACATAATGAATTTAATTTAAGTAAAAAGTAAAGAAAATCATATGAAAACGTATGGAAAATTAAAAGACAATCCAATAATATTACTAAGAGGCTGCTTCACTCATACGAAAACACCCGCTAATGTTAATCCTTTGGGAGATTAAAAAAAATATGTCGTTTGCATTTCAATATTTTTTATTTTTTTTTCCATTGGATAGCTGAGGTCGATCTCTACGAAGACCGTTTTTTAGTTTTTCTATTTTGTTTACCAATTCTTTTTTATTATGAAACTTTTAGTTTCTGAACAGGTTTCGAAAGTGAAAGCATCCTCATAAAAAAAGAAAGAAAAACCCTGCAAACAAAATCGAAAAGGTAAAAAACGGCCTGTGTAGAGATCGACCTCAGCTATCTAATGAAAAAAAAATCATTTAAAAATATTGAAATGGAAACGAGATATTTTAGAAAAATTTCTCCCATAGGATTGACATTAGCGAGCAAGTGTTTTCGAGTGAGTGAAGTAGTCCTTTAATAATAAGAAGAACTCATAGTACTTGAGAAGAACTGTGAACTTAACAGTTATATTGCAGTTACAGACAAAAGACAAAGCGAACAGTCAATATGCTTAATTACTATGGTTACAGTTAAGTTTTAATATAAACAATTAAGTTATTTTTGAATTTAAAATTAATGATTAATAAATCATTACTAATTAAAGGGATTACAAAAATATATATATATATATATATATAATTATGTATATTTCATTTTATCATATTTCATTTTCATTTTCAAAATTGTAGAATAGTGGCAGCAATATGTATTGTGGAAAAAAAAAATATTTTAAACAATTTAGTTCTATCACCTGTTAACGAAATCGTATCTTTAATTTAATAATTATGTATTATTTAATTACAATGTTCAATCATTAATAATTCTAATATTTACCGTCAGTGTAAAACCGAATTAATTAGCCAATTTATTGTTAATTAATAATAATAGTAATTGCTAAGTGTGAATTTATATACAAATAATAATGTATATTTCACATCATTAACTTTTATAAGTTATATGTTCGAAATAATTAACAATTTATCTATATTATAATTTTAATTATCTTACTTATAATAAAATCCAAAGGCGAGAAAGTGTCTGTAACGGTACCGGGCTGTACCACTCTGGTCTGCGAGTCGATCGTAGTTAAACGCCATGTTAGGCTTACTGAAAAAGATATGTTAACACATAACCACTAAATGATAATTTCGTCTACTTGAAATAATGTCTGTTCAGCATATTTTCGTATAAAACATGTATATCATATCCAGTTATAATGTTTTAAGTTTTAAATTAAAAATAACAGATTAAACATCCGATTACCTAATGTAAACAAACGAATAATGCTGCCATTCAAAAATACAAATTCCAAATGAATGACTCTTTGAACGTTTCATTGAAATATCCGATTATGCTCTTAAAATATTTGTAAAAGCATATTATTGTCTTTAAATAATTTAAAGGATTTCTTTAATTTATTCCTGAAAGCTTTTTTTTTTCTGTAAGTACTTTTTTCGCAGATAATGTTTGCGATGATACGGCAATGACTTTGAGAGTCTGACTTTCCAGTACTTACCAGGACTTTCCAGTCATACTAATGCATTTAATAATGAATTTATTTTGGTTTTTTCAGGCATATTTTTAAAATAAGACAAAATCAGGTTTTAATTTGATGAATACTGTTAAAAGTTAAGTTATATTATCTACTTTCGTCGTTTAAATATTTGTAAAAGCATATTAAAGCTTTTAAATCTTTTAATTTTGTTTAAAACCTTAAAAAACTATTTCATAAAAAAAAATGTATATTAACATTTCTGTAAAAAAAAAATTCTGTAAACACTTTTTTTTTTCAGAAGCAGCGATGATTTATTTCGTAGGGAGAGATTTGAGGTTGATTCAGTATAGTGTCGCCATCTACTGGCGGATTTTGAAATTTGCTTCCATCGTTCCGGATTTCGGGTCTTCCCGAAGTTCACGATTATTTGACAAAATTCATGTTTTTTTCGTGATTCTTTAACAAAATTTGCATTTTTTCTGCTGTTCTTTGACAAAATTTGCCTTTTATTCACGATCCTTTGACAAAATACGAGTTTTTTCTGAGATTGACGAAATTAGCGGTTGTTTTTTTCGATCCTTTGACGAAATTTCACTTTTTTCGCGATCCTTTAACGAAATTAGACATTTTTTCGCAGTGCTTTGAAGAAATTTGTTTTTTTTTCTAGACCCTTTGAAGAAATTCATGTTTTTCCGTGATTATTTGACGAAATTCGCATTTTTTTTTTTTTTTTTTTTTTTTTTTTTGCTATCCTTTAACCATTTTTTTTTTTTTCTGGTGATCCCTTGATGAAATTTTACATTTTTTCGGAGTCCTTGGAAAAAATTTGCGTCTTCTTCGTAAGCCTTTGACGGAAATCGCGTTTTTCTGCAATTTGTTAACAAAATTAGCGTTTTCTTTTTTTTGAAATCCTGCAACGAATTTTGCGTTTTTATTTTTTGACGAAATTCACGTTGTTTCCACAATTCTTTGAAGAAATTTTCTATTTTTTCTGCGAACGATAGACATAATTGATTTTTTTCGGCGACTATCGTTCAAAATTCGAGATATTTATGTTCGAAATTTTGGACTGAAGACATAAATTTTCGAAATCGAATGCCTTAAATTTTTAGGAAAACTTGAACAGAATCACCCCTGATGAAATAAATACATAACTATTTTTTGTTTCTAACGAATCGTAATATAAATTAATTTTAAACTAAAATTTGAGAGAAAAATGATTTGTTTTTAATTTCGGGAAGAGAAGGGGGGGACCGTGTTCACCCGCCACTGAAGTAGCAATATTTTAGTGATTAAACATTGAAACACAATAAACTGAAAAAAAATTAGGAATCGGTAAAATTTTCGAAATATTTCAGAAAATCTAAAATTTTAGTAAAAATTTACAAATTTAGAAAATTTTCGAATTTTTCTTTCCGGACTTTGGGTCTTTCCGGATTTTGGATTTTCGGATAATGGGTCATATACTGTAAAATGATTCTTTTTTATCAAGCGTAATTAAAATATAAGAAATGCATAGTACAGCGTAATTTCCATTTAATTTTGCTTATGTAATCAAACAATGAGTTATATGGTAAGTCAAGCTGTTTAAAAACTCATTGATAACACTTTTTTACAAAAACTTTCGCACATCAATTATTTGTTAATATTTAATTTTGTCCAATCGTTGAACTATTTCAGAAATTTAATACTAGATTAAAAATAATAATAATATATATATATATATATATATATATCCTTATTATTTTTATTTGTAGAAATCATTTGTCCTTTTTAAAATGTATTTTTCTACAATACAAACCTTTCAATAATACATCTCCATGCTGTTTGTTTGTATGAAGTCTTATGAAAATGAAACGCAGATCAACAATCCGTCATTTTTGACGGGGTTATATACTAGTATTACATAATTTTTAACTTGCATCTAATTTTCATAAATAATTTTAATAAAAGAAAATTTTATATTAATTTACTTTTGAATATAGAGCAGGAGGTCCAAATACCGTACCAGCTACCACTTTTATTTTCAATCTAGATCCTACAATTTAAAAATAATATTGGAGGAAAATGTCATGGTAGGGTATCTTGATATGTTTCACATCCGTTTAGGGAAAAAAAATCAGTTTAAAAAGAGTTTTCTGTTTATAAAATGAAAAATTCCGAAAGTCTGCAAATTTTGAGTTAGAATTTGTTGATTAGAAAATGGGGTCTAAATACCGGCTACCTCAGTATTTTTTAAAATTAATCACATAAATAGTGCTAATTTCACTAATTCACAGAGCAGAACATTGTTTTAATAAATTTTATTGATTAATAACATTTAATATGTACAGAAAGAACGTACAATTTTTTATAAACATGCATTTTAGTAAAATTTATAAAATTGACTATCTCTTAACGACTATCTTTGACAGTCTTCATTCCATTCTGTTCCCAGATTTGATTTTAACGTGTTAAGCAAAAAAAGGTTGCTGCTTGAAATGTAGATTACTTTATCTACTAAAATCACAAACATAGTAATCATTCTCTGCGTGAGTGCAGTCGCTATGGGCCCACATATTGGATTCTGAACATCGAACTAAGTGTCCCCCCTACTTATCCTCAAAGAAAGCATCCTCCAAGAAGACACAAATTGCATAATCTTCCTCTGTCGGATATCTTCCTTTTTTACCTTTTTAAAATCAAATGTCTGTCCCTTTCGTCTGTATTTTCAGTTTTTCCTCTGTCATTTTTTTTTTTTCACTTAAAAACGTTTACCGCTCAAGCCATACATTCTAACAGTCAAATGACGCAACAAAGCAATACATAAACTAATCCCATTAACTAATTTATTTTCTTCCCCTTCACGCGGAGCAAACCCAAAGAGGTCCAAATACCAGATAGCCGATATTTGTGGCTCTGGTTGGCCAGTATTTGGACCATTGCTATATTTAAATTAAAACCGTTACTACGCATTCATATAATAAAACTAGACTGCTTCACCAGAAGCCTGAGGGGTGCCCGGCGCGTCTTCGACCACCGAACCCAAGTCCTGAGGGACTTTTAGCGCGCACGACCGGATTTGTCTCTCCGTGGGCGCTTCGTACGGACCGGAGGACCGCCACCTGCGGACCCTCCAACCCATTACCCAAGTGAGCGGCGACAGAGGTCGTTGCGATTACGCGGAGGATCACACATCTCAGAGGAAACCTCCCGTAGACACTTGATAGACCGCCGAACAACCCAACGACTTCGTCGCTGGAACCCCATCAGGGGAACCAGTCCCTAGGTCATATACCGTGCTCTCCGACGGCCTTTGCTTTCCCACGGCGTCCGATCATCGAGTCGCATAGGAGGGCGAAACGAACATTCATATAGTAAAATACCATTAACGTGCGTGCGGAATTTGGGAGCTAAATATATCTATAAAACAATTTAATCGTTGATTGAGGCCAATATACGATCAGTATTTTTTTAGAAAATGAGAAACATATACCTCAAAAAACTTTTGATATCCTAGATTTTGTCGTGTCAACACTTTTGCTCTTACTGTTTGTAAATGAGACAGGCTTCAGCGACGTAATGCTCGTGTCTTTCTTCTCTCAATTAACCCTTTGAGGGGCGGTGGGGTATATTATATTCCACCTAATTTTAATCCGATTCGAACCAGAAACTTTTAATTAAATTTTACTTTTTTAACTTTGACGGGAAAAAGTTGAAAAATTGCTTTTCATTAATTTGAACTAAATTCTTTCGTAATTACCGGTGTGAGTTCGACGTTACAGGAACAAAATTGCTTGCCCTTGAAAGGGTTAAAGGTTCAAACTCAGCCCATGACAACTAGGCTGCACTGAGCTTAGTTCTCAGAACACCTACTAGCCGGTATTTGGACCTTCCCCTCTGTACAGCGTGTCCACTCTTAATGGTGTTCAATGGCTAATTCCTAAACCGTTAGTCATAGACATGTAGTTTTCAATTGCAAAAATGTTTTAAATGAGGTAAAGAAATATTTTAATAGCGATTTGGGTCAATAAAAATATTTCTTAAAAAGTTACAAAATTTAATTTTTTATACGGTCCTATAAGTGATATTTAGTAAAAATTTCATATTACACTAACAAGTAAAACAAAATAAGTTACATTCGTCTACGAGTAAAACCGACCGAATAACAGCTTTTTAAAGAGGAAGCATATTTTTTGTTGAGAAATAGAGGTTATCCTCAAATTTACAAGAAATATAAATAATCGGCAGAAAAAAAACAAAAAACAACAACACTTGAGAGTTTGTTTTTTAACATTACATTATTTATACATTTGAAGCAAAAAGCGCATTCTGTCAAATTCACACTGTATTTTCTACACGAAAATCGTCTCTTTGCGCATGCTTCAACTTTTTTTGAAGACTTCTACCCTCAGAAACGGTAAATGTGTTTAGCCCTTACCTGTTTAGCCTAGAACTGTTTAGCCTAGGGGGATTGAAAAGGGTTGATTGAAAACGGATGGCATAATATGGTCATTGCGTTGAAAGTTGCGTTCAAAGTTTCATATCTCGGTCAATTACAGTGTTAGATGAATGTGACCTCTTTTTATTTTATTTTATTTTATTTTATTTTATTTTTTGTCTTATATAGGACTTTTTTTGTCTCTATATATAAAGCCATATATTAAGCCATTCAAAACACGAGTCGAAACTCCACTAATCTTTATAGATTTTTGCATATAAATACCAAATTATTTAAATTAATTGATTATCGAGTTTAAGATGTAGTTAGGGTAACGATATAGTTTAGCTGATTACTGTTAAATTTAATATTTTTAATTTTTATTCTGATCTGAGCATAACTTTTATTCTGTGTGGGTTATTATGAAAAAAAAAATATTTTTTTATAATCCGATTTATGTAAGTGTGAATTATAATGCGTAAAAATATTTATTTAAAAAGGAAAATTGTTTCTTTTATCATACATGTTAAATGTTAATTTATTTTTATTATCAAGTTTTATTTTTAAGTCAAGAAAGTGTATTACATTATTATTCATATCATTTTGACTTAATATAAGCTGTGGGATATTGATTAAGTAACGATGCGATATTACAGCATTGAAATACAAAAATAATTATATCATCTCTATATGACTATAGTAAACAAATCATTGTTATTACTTAATTAATTCCTTTCATACTAGTATAAATAAAGACTGGGTAGTATACTTTATGATGTCCCTCCTTGAGGAATTCCTCCAGAAGCGGATCCAGCCTTCTATTTAGAGGGGGTTATAACGTTTTTTTTTTTGGTGGGGGGAGGTCACATGTCTTCATTAGCAGTTTTTATATCTTAGATCCAAAGTGACTATTTTCAGACATATACCCGAATTCATTTTCTTTCATAAGTGCATGAAATTTGCAGGTATATTCGTATATATACAAAATATGCATGTTTTATCCAGATGCCAAGAAATCAGTTTCTCATTTTTTTATAAATACAATGAATCTTTTTGAAAGTTTTGTCAAAGTTTGTATTTTAAGCCGATTTTCGAGGCTCGACAATCATGGAAATATCGTCTTGAGGAAGCAATCAAATACAATTCAAAATGTACCACATTTATAAGAAAATAAAAAACTTTTTCGATTCTTTAGTGCTTAAACAATAATATCTGCAATTTTCATGCACTTCTATTAAAAAATAACTTCATGAATGTATCAGAAAGATTAAAATTTTTAAGCAGTAAAAAAAGAAAAAAATGTAGCCATGGAGGTAGCTTTCATGACCTCCCCCTTGGATCCGCGCTTGGATTCCGTGACATTGTTTATAAATGGTTTTATTATAAATAATATAATTATGATGCAAGGTAAAGTTCAATAATGTTTGAAAGAATCTTTTACATAACTAGAATTTCTATTTTTTAATATTAAACAGTACGAAATTTTACAGATTTTTATGAAATTTTGCTATGATAACAAGATATGGATAAAGTTTTTGCATTTGTTTTAAACATTTATGATAATGTAATAATTTTCTATTATTAATTTAAATTTTTAATGATATATTTTTTAAAATATGACTAGTAGTAATAGCATTGTGGAGTAATTGTTTACGGTTTAATATTATTTTTGTATGGAAGGCGGGATTTAGTACCATAATGCATTATTTATTTTAATTATTTTGTTCTATAATATTAAGATCACCAGTAATATTGTGCCCATGCGTTGTGTTTATATACTTTTTATACTGCGGGACATTAAAATAACAAGGGGAATTACTTGAAGAGTTTAATTGTTTTCCAAAAGTATTATAATTAAGCAAATATAAATAAGCAAAAGTTAAATATTGGCATTAAATTAAATGTATTTACAATGAAATTCCGCTATTACGGAAATATTGGCTTCACGTTGTAAATATGTGCAATGAAACACCAGTGTATTAGAAATATTGTCTATACATTTGAAATATTAGCAAGACAATGGCGAAATATTCCTTCCCAATATTGACAAAATATTAGCAACACCTCAATGGGCAACATATTCCAACATGCATTCCAACATATAGTAACTAGTAAATCTACAGATCAGAGGCCTCAACGTCAGCTCTACAAATCATTGTTCATTAATCTCACTAATTTTTAATATAATCTGCATAATATTTGATAGCCTAAAATTAATTTTTTTAACGTTATTTATACATTTATAAGAATATAAGGTTTATTGAAAGGTCCAAAAATTTTAGAAGTATCACATTAAACACAATTTTATGTCGGATAAATGATAAGATAAACTACTTATTACTGAATTTTTTTCAGAATAAGATTACATATCTTCAGGGGGGCGGAGCCCCCCTGAACCCCCCGTTGTCACTTTAATGTTATATGATCGATTTCCAGTAATTGTGCGCTTTCATTAATCGAGTATATGTCTGAGTGCATTTACTATTTTAATTTCATTAAATTAACCATCTCTTTGTACAGGAGGTTTTATCCTATCCTTAAAAGAATATTTATTTTTCAACCACTAAATATCATATGTTGCTGAAATTGAATAAAATTCCGTGTATTAAATATGCTTATACAAATGTAAATTTCTCTTATGAGACTTGTATTCCATTTTCACATTCAGCGTTTTTATATTTTTCGTTTGGAAAGCCGATTTGGTCACCTTTCTTTAGTAGTTAAAATAAATTCTCATCTATTTCATTAGAAAAAGCATATATTAAAAAATTAAATCACCCGAAAATTAGCTATTTTGTTAATAACATTTCGCGTCAAAATAATTCATTTGAATTTTCCTTTGTTGATATTCATTGAAATATAGTTGCTTAGCAACCATTTAATGAAAGAGAGAAAGAAAATGCATTGGAAATTTTTGTAAAAAATGAGAAATTAAAATTTTCATATCTTTCAAATTAATGCGTAAAATTTCCCAATAATTTATACAATTAATTTAGAAATTCTACTAAATATATTGGGAAATTTTCAAAGCGATCAAATTAAATTAAGATATTCATTTCGTAAATTTAATATCCATAATTTAGCATTTACAATTATCCCAATGCGTGATTTTTTTTTCGCGGAACGTTAAAATTAAAAAATCGTCTGACTTCCCATAAGAAAAGCATTATGACTTAAAATAAAATGTTCTATATTTTTCGAATGAATGAACCAAATTTAACCAAAAACTATACAGCTAATTCCGGGTACCTCGCCAACATACCCACCAAAAATCAACCTAATTGGACCCTTTTTGCGGCAGTTATCGCGGAACAGACAGACAGACAAACAGACAGAAACCAAAAACTTTTCGGGTCTCAACAGTGAGCCTTCACTGACGTTTCGCAAATATTGCCAAAATATAACCTTTAAATGCAATATTGAACCAATATTTATTTGCTACAAGGGAAAGTTTGAATTTTACATTCTTTGTCGAATATAAGAAATATTTAATAAACTCCATTCGCTAAATTTCCTATAAAATTAAATTCAGTTATTTATGTTTGGAACTTTCTGAAACCTGAAAATATCATTTTAATAATTACTATGGATCTTACGATCCCGGAAGTAAAACCATACAAAGCTTCTTTAATAGAGAACCATTTCATTACCATCATACTCCATCTAATTTTATTGAAAACAGTGTCTTTCCCATGGGAAGGGTAATCTATTGAATGAAAGCTTCCTTTTGATAGTAGACTTATTTTCATCAAATACTTAATGGAAGCTTTAGAAATGTGTATGGTTTCCGCTAGGGTATTGGAGTTCATAACCCAAAAAGACTGCTGTAATCTAATTGTTGATTGTGGAATTAAGTATTCCATATTTTATTCACTGAGTAAATTTCAGTCCGCGAGTTTAATATTGTGTTTAAAATAAATAATCTATCCTTTAATATCACCATTTTTTAAAGGCTGTTGTCAAATTCAAAGGAGCTACTTTCAGACATATTTTTTAATTTGTCATACAGAAACTATATAATCGAAACACATTTACCATTTTTTTTTGGAAAAGGCAGACGATCTTTCAGGAAATACTGTCAGAGTCGACGTTTTGAACCGGAATTCTCGCCGATCCAACGCCAGCAGGGGAAAAAACGCGTTGTCCAAATTTTTGGTGTACTTACAAATGCAGAGCTGCCAAGTCTCCGGATTTTGGAATATCACTATCAGTATTTTAGTACAGAAAATTTTGCTTTATTTAAGACTGTTCTGAAATTCAAAGGGGCTATTTTCAGACACATATTTTAATTCATTTTTGTTCAGAAACGCATGGAAAGGGCACGGGTTGTTTTTCAGAAACACTGTAATCGAAACATCTTTTCCATTTTTTCGTGAAGGCAGAAGATCTTTCAGAAAACTCTGTCAAAGTCGGCGTTTTGAACCGAATTCCCGATGCTTCAGTGACAGAAATGAGAAAAACGTGTTGTCACGTGGCAAGAATCGTTTCTAAATGGATAAGTAATTTATTTATCAAAAAATGGAAAAATAATAAAGTAGCCTGGTTTGTATCTGGCAGTTAGGGTCATACTAAGTAAACATTTTCTTCTGAAACCATTCATAATTTTTCCGATTTCGAAGAAAAAAAATAGGAATTATAACTTATGAATTTTCTAACAGAAATCAATTTCTAGAAGCTTAAAATGTGGGAATCCAAAATTACAGCTCCGCAAAATAGTATTTGAGTTTTGCTTAACATTTATCAAATTATCCACATTGCAGTTTGTTTTGCAACGATTATAAATGAATTTAACATTAGGAATTCCAAACTTTAAACCTGCATAATTCTTAAACTACTTGACTGAATGAATTCCTGTTTCGTACCCGAAAGTAAAATTTTCCGATGAATCTATATATGATGTAAAAATTAGGTGTTAGTATTGAAAATTTTAAAGCTTGTTTCACTTTCCGTATGTAGAGGACCTCTAAGCAAATTTTAAGCATAGTATTAATTAGTAGATATTACGAATCGATTGGTATCGATTCGTATGAAAACGAATCGGTTGATATATCAAATTTTTATATCAGGGTTCGTACGGATCAGGGGATTTTCCAGGAGTGTTACCAGTATTTTTTTATAGAAAAAAAATTCTAGATTTAACTTGCGAAACTTCGCCTTCTTTTAAGCAGAGATTTTCTGTAAGAAAATACTGGTACCGAAAAATTTCCTGGTCGCAAAATTCCAGGAGCCGTACGAAACCTGTATATAATGATTTGTAGCAGAGTTGGTGCGTTTTTCTTTCTCCTGGACTTTACGTTTATAAACAACGCAAAAACAAGCTGAAAAGTGCTTGCATGCGAATAACGCGGAACGGTCAGGTTGGTTGGTTGGTTGATTTATGACGGCCGATTATCTACTCGAGGGGCCCTAAGGGGAGTGACCTCCGTGGGGGTCTTTCTAAGGATCCTAACCCGTATTTACGGCAAGACTCAATGAAAACCACGGAAAACTCCGAACGGTTAGGTCGACGAGCGCGACAAGGGTTTGAACTTGAACCCAGCACCTCTCGTCTACCAACCTTGAGAGCAGAACATCAAAGCCACTGGTAATCTCTTGGAACGGTCAGACAGGCATCAAATATCCGTATATTTTAGAGTATACATGAATTTCAAAGTTAACTGGGAAGTAAATGTGTCCAGGTCTGGCTGTGTGGCTTGGCTACACTTCCTTTCAAATCAGCTGCAGTCAGTAGCGGCTCATGACTGTCTTTTTTTTTTTTGGGGGGGGGGGGGAGACACTAAATGCATGTTTGAAAAAGTTATTCTTTTCTTACCAGTATTATTTAAAAAAAAAATCCTTATTTCGTTTAATGGCAGAACTTTTCGGTCATTGAATAAATGAAGTATTTCTTTAAAGATATAGTGGTAACAAAGGAATTAATTTGGCAGCCCTGCAGTTAGTGCCCCAAATAAAGCCAGTCACGAGCTACCACTGGCAACAGCATTTCTTTTCTGACTATTTTCTGACAAATTACAATAACCAGCTAAGGAATACATCAATAATTTATTTATCTATTTAATTGTAAAGTGATTATAGTGTTGTACTTAAGGCGGTTCTCCAAATAATAATTTTCCCCGTTCAACAACGCGAAACTTTCTGACACATTTTATGACCAGTTTTTAAACATAAAAGCATGATACTTGTATAGACATGATTATTGAAGTGATTTGTAATCGGACAGTTTCTTTCATTTATCGTTAAATGAATTACATCTTGAGTTATAAGCGATTATTATTTCACGACATCAGCTTTTTTCCTTTCCTGCGTTGTTCGGAAATTTGGTCCAAAATGCTAACTTTGACAGCATTTTCTGAAAGATCGTCTACCTTTCTAAAAAAGGAAAATTATGAATGAATTATGAATTTATGAATTACAAAGTTTCTCAATAAAAGCATCTGCTAATTTCATGCGTTTGCGGACAAAAATGAATTAAAAAATGTGTCAGAAAGTAGCCTAATTGGATTTGAGAAGAGTCTTAATAATCGCGATTTTATTCTTTTTAAATTAAGAAAACAGACTGGAGAATACACGATCTATTATTGGAATGGTTCTCAATAATTTCTGCATTAATATTTTAATACATTTCCACATTATTCACATGGTTTTTGATGAATTATTTAATTACTGGATTCCATTTTCGTGTTAGACACAGATTCCGTTTTATTTAACAAAAAATACCCATTTTCTCGGACTGTGCCATAAAATAAGTTCGAATTGGGCAAATTTCAAGTAGTGATGGGCAGAATGAATGGTTTTGATTTTCGAATGAATCATTCGAGCATGACTGCCAAACTTCACTTTTTTTTTTTAATGAATTACTACAAGAAATTTGTAAAAGAAAATGAATTTTACATATTTTAACTGAAATTAAATTTAGAGCCACATTTTTTTTTTTTTTTTTTTTGCAAAATTTCTGGGGTATAATTCATTAAAAGAATCCCGAAAGTTGACAACTGTGCTTTTGTTTCTTTTACTTTTACAAAATTTCTGGTGGTGATTGATTAAAAAAAATTACGAAGGTTGGTAACTGTGCTTTTGCGCGTGCCCGAATGGTTCATTCGAATGAAAAAATCATTCATTCTGCCTATCACTAGTTAGCTTTTCTGTGTTCCGATTTGGCTAAGTTTTACTGTACCATCTTTATACGTACATTTTATCAGGTCATTGACCTAACCAAGCGACCGGAGGGTGAGGGTTGCAGAGAAATGGGGATCTATGTTGGAGGTCCCCAACGACTGTCCTGGCCCATGTCACTTGTCGAATGCAGCCATTAAAAGGATTAGTAGGTTCCAAGATTTGTAACATGTGTCTGTAAAACCGAGGTGTACGAAAACATAGCGATAAATTTGTCAGAGGGATTATGTATATTTTGAGAGATAGCTTCCCTTAAGATATAAATTTTATAAGTAGGAGTGTGTATATGGAATGGAGGATTAGCTTATTGGCCAATGAAAATGAAACAGGATTTTGATTAGATAATATTATCCTAGGGGGGAAAGGAAGAAAAAAAGGAAAGGATGAGTTTTTCGGGAGAGAGAACACACTGAAGAATAATTCGGAGAGTGAAGAAGGGTGCAAATTTTCTCTCTCTGTTTTGACTCGGATTTTCAGAGTCCCGGTAGAGAGGAAAGGGAAAAATGTAATGCTTGAAATTAAGGCCTTTAATACACTTAAATGAAATGTGCAATGAGCTAGTGCTGCCTAAGAACGTGGAAAGCCTTTTCCCGAGAATTGATGCGCGAGGAAGAATTACTCAGCGCGAATCCCTAACGGAGAAAACCAGGTGAGTGAATGGAATGTTATATAAGGGTTAATTTTCGATGTTCCGAGCAATCCTGTAAGGGAACAATTTTGAGTTGAATATTGTTTAGGGAATCCAAGTCATATTAAATTCACGATATTTTATATTTTATTTTGCATATTGTTGAATCTAAGTAAATGTGAATTAGATGTTAATAAAAGTGGATCAATAACTTAAAATTTGATTCTTGTTTATTATGACTTAATTTTCATTGTCCGACCACTGTTTATCTTTCTTTTGTTTGATTATTCTATCGTAGAATTTATCTCATTTCTTTATGTAATTAAATGAATAAATAAATAAATGTCCGACGTTTATATATGTAAGTAGCATCTTAGAGATGATTTCCGCAATAACCAATATGACAGGAACGTGGCGTGGTCGACTCTGAAAATTAAGTCATAATAAACAAGAATCAAATTTTAAGTAATTGATCCACTTTTATTAACATCTAATTCACATTTACTTTGATTCAACAATATGCAAAATAAAATATAAAATATCGTGAATTTAATATGACTTGGATTCCCTAAACAATATTCAACTCAAAATTGTTCCCTTACAGGATTGCTCGGAACATCGAAAATTAACCCTTATATAACATTCCATTCACTCACCTGGTTTTCTCCGTTAGGGATTCGCGCTGAGTAATTCTTCCTCGCGCATCAATTCTCGGGAAAAGGCTTTCCACGTTCTTAGGCAGCACTAGCTCATTGCACATTTCATTTAAGTGTATTAAAGGCCTTAATTTCAAGCATTACATTTTTTCCTTTCCTCTCTCCCGGGACTCTGAAAATCCGAGTCAAAACAGAGAGAGAAAATTTGCACCCTTCTTCACTCTCCGAATTATTCTTCAGTGTGTTCTCTCTCCCGAAAAACTCATCCTTTCTTTTTTTCTCTCTCTTTCCCCCCTAGGAAAATATTCTCTAATCAAAATCCTGTTTCATTTTCATTGGCCAATAAGCTAATCCTCCATTCCATATACACACTCCTACTTATAAAATTTATATCTTAAGGGAAGCTATCTCTCCAAATATACATAATCCCTCTGACAAATTTATCGCTATGTTTTCGTACACCTCGGTTTTACAGACACATGTTACCGAAATCTTGGATCCTACTAATCCTTTTAATGGCTGCATTCGACAAGTGACATGGGCCAGGACAGTCGTTGGGGACCTCCAACATAGATCCCCATTTCTCTGCAACCCTCACCCTCCGGTCGCTTGGTTAGGTCAATGACCTGACAATTTCTGGATATTTTTTCTTCTTGCAAATATTATTAAATTTATTTTTTTCTATTGATATGCATAATTGCTTTTTTAAATTACCAATTTTACTACTATTATGAAATACTTCGAATTTGTAACAACGTAATTAAAAAAAAATCTCGTGAAAAGTACGAAGCACCCGTGAGAAAAATTGACCCACCAATTTTTTATATAAGAAGATATTTTATCTTTTGTAAAATAAAATAGCCCCCCCCCCCTTATATTTATGAAATAGACTATCTTGATGAAAACAGGAAAGGAGTACCAATTTACCGATAATGAACGTAATGGTGTATGGGAAAAGTTGTTAAAACTGTAGCAACATATAAGGCAGATCATCTTCTTAGTCGTCAAGGATGATTTCTAGAAAGTCCTATTAAAGTCAAGTCCCATTTCAATTGAAATTATTTTATAGTTTTAGTTATGTAAATATATATTGTCAATAAACATCTCCAATAGTGCAATGGCCAAAATACGACTAACATGGGAATACAAGGCGACGGAAATGTAACTCTGATTTCCGTTAATTTCGTCACGTGACGTGGAATAAGGCGTTGTATCCAAGTCACTGTGATGTCAATGTGTCCCATTTTGTAACGAGTTGAAAAAAAAAATCGGTCACGATAACTTCATAGTTAAGTCGCGTAGTGACAGTCAAATTAGAGTAAAAATGACGAATTAAAGAATCCATCTTTCGTCACTGATGTGTCTGGTAATATTTGTGACCATTGTGACAGCATATTGAAGTCACATTCATTTGCTGTGTTATTAGGGGTACCCTGCTAAACTGAAATTGGAATTACTTGTAAATGTATACCGTACATTTAGAGAAAGAATTTTGAATTGTATGCCTTATTTTCAAGTAGAGAGAGTAATTCGTTCTAGGAAAGGTATTATTCCTAATGGGCATTCTGTCGAGGGCTAAATGTTGAATTGTTTCCAAAATATTCGCCTTTTTTACTTCCTCATGCGTTAATGAATGGCACTTTGAGGGAGCTTACCCGAAATTATCCATCAGAAGGGTTTTATGCCGTGTCAAGGGCAACAGATTTTCCCAAGCGCGAATGACAAATAGAGTCGTTTATTACTCTTATTGGAGACGGCTGGGAATAAATTTTCACCTCATCTTTTTATTTTAATAATTCATCCCAATAGTTATCGTTATATATAACACGATACAGCTATTTTCTCTTGAAAAATAGATAAGAATTCCTTTCCACAATAATCTTTTTTCGGATTTTGATGAGGGATCAACAGTAGAGGCGAGAATAAAACTGCCAGCAACATAATGCACCGTCTTCACTTTTAGTATTATATCTTTCTATTTTTTATGCTAGGAGAATTGTTTAATCAGTTGGAACGAAATTGAGAATCACTCTCAAGTTTTATTACTCAACATGTGCCCCTTTCAATCGCGTTCAAAATAATTTTTTTGTACTCCTTTTATGTCAACATCAGTACATTCATTATTATTCCATGATCTATATTATCCAACTCTATTATTATTTTAATCCAGCCATTCTTTTCATGACTCCGCCCTTTTTTCACTAGAGAAACTTATATCACAAATCTTATACCATACCTATTCATGTACAAATCGTAGTACCGTTCTGTAGCTTTTAAACTGTTTAACTTTTTTCTTCTAAATTAACGTTTTTTAAAATTAGGAAGATTTCTACTAAAAGAAAGAACCTTTTAAAAACTACGAGAGATTTTGCGCATATGGACAATCAAAGAACATGGCATGCGTATGATTTACGCAATCATTTACCGATACATGACTCTGCCCCTATTTCACTATAGAACTTTATGTAACATAAGCATAGGAATTCACACCTGCGCCCCTAACATTAATAAATATTGTATGAAAAGGACTTTAAAAAGCATCAGCACTGAGGGGTGGGATCTGTTACTCTTCAGCTGTCCCCTCTCTTACCTTTTTCGCAACAAAAATCAAAATGTTCTACCCCTCAACATTTTTCTTTCAAACATAAAAAAGGTATAAATAACGCAGAGAATATTTGGTTAAGCAAAATTCTTAAATATCAGGAAGGAGTGCAGAAATCATATTGTTCATGCTTCCCTAGTTGAAAGTTTCTGATCCAATTTTATATTTAGTTTTGCAGAATGCAGGCGTTTGTTTATATACGTGTATTTTGATGGGGAATGACGATATAAATATTTATATGGATGTGAAAAATTCTTCTGGGGTAAATATTTCGGTTGTCCATTAAGACTGCTCTCAAATCCAAACTCGCTGCTTTCTGACACATTTACAAAGTCATTTTTATTCTAAAATATCTGAAATTTGTAGGTTTCATTATTAAGAAACTAAATAAGAGATCGAATCGCGTTCTCCATTTTTCGATTCAAGATTTTTGGGACACGACAGCCCAAATATAGAAGTCTATTATAATTCAATCTGTAGATCCCTATCAAAAATTGAAAAATGCTATTCGGTTCTAGGTCAATCCAGTAACTAATATTCAAGCTTTTATGTATAAAAATGGCTCTACAAATATGTCAGAAAGTCTTGCGTTGCTGTGTGGAGAAAGTCATTTCTTTTGAAAACCGCCTTAAACATCCTTACTTAACTCACGTGTTTACTACAGTGATTAAAATGTTGTAAACTATACCCGATACTTAATTAAGAAGTTGTATTTATATTGGGTCGTCCGGGAAGTTCGTGCCGGTTGGGAAAATCAATTCGTACCTGAAAATTCTGCCCGTTAATTATTAGATATTAGATATAGGAATCAATGGTCTAATAATTAAATGACAGAATTTTCCGGTACGAATTGATTTTCGCAACCAGCACGAACTTTCCGGTCAACTTAATAGTTAAAAATATGAAATAACAATTATTGTAAGAATTTAACCACTTGAAAGACGATGGTACATTTTTATACAACTTAATTTTAATCCCAAATGCCACAATGGCACCAGAATTTTCGAATAAAATTGTTCTTTTATTATGTACGTGAAGAAAAGATTTTACTTATTTCCAAATAATTTTTTTAGTAAAATAAATACTTGGCCCCTAAAAGGGTTTAAATAATACATAAAATAAATTGTTGATATAAACTTGGGAGGGGAGTTGAGTGTGCGTTTTAAAGTTCATACATTTTTCGCTAAACAATAACTGGCAGTTTTCCAATTGCCTTCGGGTAATATCGGATCTATTAAAAGATTTCAATTGTTTTAATGTTGTGCAATCAAAATTTCCTTTTCCGAAACAGTTAATGCAGGAAATTTGAAATTATTATCATAACCCCAGTAAAAGATTTCAAACCAAGCTGTTGATTCTCAGAGACTTGGAAATTCATCCTCCTCTATTTCGATAGCAGTGGAAGTCTAATATTTCTGTATTTTACTTATTATAACTGTTGGGATTGGGTCTATATGCGAATGCCCAGTTCACGGAAACAGATTTATCCTTATCTTAAGTATTTATTTATTTTCTAGCGAAATTAAAACATGTATCGAAATAATAATGCTTTTTCATTATAGAAAATTTAAAACTTTGCACAGATATAAGCATATTTAATTCTCCGTATGTACAAAAATGAATAAAGCAACAATAGTACTTTTTAAACTGACGATTCAAAAATATTAAAATTAAAGTTTCTTTAAGCTTTCATTTTAAATATGAAAATACTACCAGAAAAGCGCTGATAAACTTGCAATTTTAAAAAGAAGAAATTATTTAGTTAATAGAAATATAGCAAGATCTATTATAGGAATAATTTGTTTCCAAAATCAACCGCTTTTTGAGATAAAAGCTCAAATATTAAAGCTATGTTGAAATTAGCTGTTTTTAGGTGAATAGAATACCTGTGGTGCAAACGTAATTAAGCGACATCCACTGTATATCCAATAAATAACGAATATCGATACATTATTTAATATACTGAGTAGTTCAAAATAGTTGTAATGACACCACTGATGATAGAAACATGCTTCCAAATACAAAAAGCATACAAATCAAGTATAGCTTTGAGATATGATATTTGTTTTGCAATAGAATGCATTACATATTAAAATGAGAAATTTAATTTTTTACACGACCCCCCCCCCCTGCTTTTCCCTATAACTTATTGTTATAAAAATGCTGACTTGCGTCTAAGCAGCACTTAAAAATCCCATTCTTTTACGACCAAATCTTACCGAGTTATGATACTTTAAATTTTACTGATTTTCAGCGGCATTAAAATCGTGTCTTTCAGTTTTTAGTGCCAGAAAACGTTATTTTAAATTACAGATTTTTTTAAATAATATTTTCAAATGGGTAAGTGATCGCAGCTGTTCTAAGAATCAATAACAAAATGATAATAAATTTTTACTTAATAAATTAGCGCTCATTGATGTTATATTTATGGAAGAAATGTATTATATTTCAAAAAAAGAAAAAAAATCTACATTTTTTAGGATAAAAGGCTAATTAATTTTTCATATTTAAGATGAATGTTATTTGATCTGTGGTGAATTTATGCAGTAAAGTTTCTAAGGATTCACACATTTTTGCACTAGTTTGTTCTGCCTTGTGTAGATAATCGGCCGTCCCTAAAATTACTGCACAATTATTGTATTTTCCGCGATAATTGTATTGCAAAAATCGTCTCATTCATTTCATAAACTGCCACAATTATTTTCTGAATGTCTGAATGGTTATTGTATTTGCCTTGGTAATTGAATT
Organism: Maratus michaelseni; assembly: GCA_963931845.1. Lineage (NCBI taxonomy): Eukaryota > Metazoa > Arthropoda > Arachnida > Araneae > Salticidae > Maratus > Maratus michaelseni. The sequence continues at coordinate 254,938,136 of OZ007599.1, forward strand.
GAAAAACCAACAACTGATATCGAAGCACGGTAATCTCTTTGCTTTTAAATTCGGAATGATTTTGATGATTCATCACTTTTATTTTGCATAATTTCAACTAATTCAATCCTTATTTCGTTGCAAAGATGATGAAAATGATCCAATAACTCCAAAATTTGCTTATCAAATTTGGCTCCTTACTTCAGGCCGATAACAGTGAGCCATAATAACAAACCGTCTTTTGTGATTTAGATAACATTATGCAACTGATAACATTAACTGCAATTTGATAGTGACAAATATTGGGTCATCCGAATAGTTCTGCGGTTTTTTAAAGAGAAGCTCGGTTTCGTCTAGTTATTTTACTTCTGCTAAAAAGAACCTTGAGAATTGCTGAGAGACTTTGGGTGATCCAGATATGCATTCGGTCTTTTCTGCTTGCGTTGCATAATTCTTGCTTGAGTTGTGGCATAATTTTTGTTTCAGTGCAGTGCTAAGAATGGGGGACCCAAAAATTCATTTACGTCAATTATGCTCTTTTATTTCAAGAAAGGTAAAAATGCTAGTCAGACTGCTCGTAAAATTTGTGCATAAAGTGCTGTTTCAGATGACACATTTCAAAGATGTTTTAAGAAGTTTAAGCGCAGAAATTTGAGCCTCAAATTTGATGCCCGCTCTTGACCACCACCACCATCATCTGTAAAGGAGAACCTCTTAAAAAAAGTGATCATACACAGTATTTTTTGGTACATGTAGTCTGTGTGATATCTCCTGATCTGTGTAAGTGGATTTTCAGCGATAGCTTCTTTTAAGGGGCCCTCCTTTACAAATAATGGTAGTCATCTTCGCGGTCTGAAATTTTTGTGCTTAAACTTTTCAAACCACCTTCGAACTGTGTCATCCGAAACAGCACTTTGTCCATATACAGCGCAAATTTTACGAGCAGTCTTTATTGAAGAATTGAGGGGGTTAGAATGACAGTGGAGTAAGTCAATATTTAGTCATTTGAGAAATGAAGGGTTTTGTGAAACTTGTCGTATTGCCGTTGCATTAAGTGGTCAAACTTGTTTTGCCCGCTAACGACTCCCTAAGTGAACTATGACTTATTTGAATGTCACACTGAGCAGGAATTAATATACATTCAGTGAAAATATGGTTATCTAGATTTTTCAAATTTTTGACTTACTCCTCTGTCATTCTAACCCCCTCAATTATTTAAGGTCAGGTGTGCTCGTTGGGATACCTGCATGTATATATATCATAGCTTAAAATTTTCCTCTTCTTTTTTTTTTCCAAATCAAATAAAACCAGAACTTTTATTATTAAAATAATTTAATAAGCACATACAGACAAGAAACATTTCAATAAATAATTTTTCTGGTTCAAATTATGTTTTTTTGACTTGGGAAAAAAAAAGCAGGAATGTTGGCTTAAATTTGGTTGGTTACAATAAAATTATGTGATGTAAAAAAAAAAAAAGAATTTTTTAGTTCTGTTGTGGCACGTCCAAATAATAATAATAATAATAAAAGAATATATATCTGCAAAGAATCTGAGTTAGTTTCAAGGTCAAAATCCCTTGCTCTGTTTGGTATGAAAAACTAAGATATTCAGTGTGATAAATAATGTTTATTTATTGAAAATATTATTCATCCAGATGATATTCTGACTTTTCAGTAAGAGAACGTAAAATTAAGAAAAAAACTCTGATTACATACATGAATTCATTCCTAAAGAATAATATACATTTCTCATGTTCAGTGAGCTTGTTCTTCCTCTTGTCTTTTCTTTTTAAATTTGAATAAAAAAGGACATATACTTAAGAATGAGAAAGAAACGGAACTAGAAAATAGAGTATTGAAAAAGGAAGAAGTTAGGAAGTTTCTGAAAGGATATCTATCTGAATATTAAGTAATAATACATAATTCAAAATAACTATATTGGTTTAGAAAAATCTTTTTAATGGTTAAAAAAAAAGGATTTACACTCTTACTTCCGTTTTCATTCCTTTCCAGGATAATTAGGGAAACTGATAAACTAAAAGGATAATTTTAAGAAATATTTAAATGAATGAAAATAACTCATAAATGATTTTTATGAGATATGCATACAAGCATGTTTAAGGAACATAACATCCAAAAAAGATTTTGAGTTAGGATGAGGAAGGAGTTAGGGTGTATTTGCTCTCCCCCCACAAAAAAAAAAAAAAAAAAAACTTTCAAAATGCAATATAGAAATAACCACAACCAAAAAAAATATATATAATAAAAATATCGAAGCTTAATGAAATTTTATCTAACGAAAAAATTCAATTTCATGGTAATTTTTATGTTAAGTGTTTCTTTTTTCTGGATCGAAACATGAAAAACTTGAAAAAAAGAGGAGGGGGGCGCTTTAAAACACCCCAATGGTACTGGGGGGGGGGGGTGAACTATTATTTGATCAAAATCCGTTTTCATTCCTTTCCAGGATGATTAAGGAAACTGATAAACTAAAATGGTAGTTTTAAGAAATATTTAAATGAATGAAAATAACTCATAAATGATCTTTATACGATATGCATACAAGCATGTTTAAGGAACATAACATCCAAAAAAGATTTTGAGTTAGGATGTATTTGCTCCCCCCCCCCCCCAAAAAAAAAAAAAAAAAAAAAATTCAAAATGCAATATAATAGAAATAACAAGAACAAAAAATATATATATACTAAAAATATCGAAGATTAATGAAATTTTATCTTACGAAAAAAATCAATTTCATGGTAATTTTTATGTTAAGTGCTTCTTTTTTCTGGATCGAAACGTGAAAAATTTGAAAAAGGGGGGAGGGAGGCACTTTAAAATACCCCAATAGTACTAAAGGGGAGGGGGTAAACTGTTATTTGATCAAAATAAAAGTTTGAATTGTAAAACAACGATTTTAAGGTAAATAAATGTTGGTTTAAAAAAAAATAATTTATTTAAAAGTTTGGAATTTAAACTCTTTATATACTAGCTAAATTAGGTGCTCAAGTGTCAGACACGCTTCCACGAGTTACCATGCATTGAGAGTCACTAATCACATTGCAAAAGACAAGATGAGTATTGGATTCTAAATGTGATGTAGCTATAACTTGGAGGAGGAGGCAAATACCCAGAGACTTCAGGAACCCCATACCTTCTCGTAGTCAAGAAAAAAGCAGGGAGTCTAAAATGCAGTTTTGTCAGGGGCCTACATTACCATAGTTTTACCATTAAGGGACAGTGAACAGTGTCTTGCTCAGGGTCCCCAATTTTTTTTAATTAGGCTCTCATTGTACCAAATTCATATATATATATATATATATATATATATATATTTAATTCAGCTCTACCTTCGTGTTTACTACAGGTTTAAAAACTGCAGACTGTTTCGCAGTAGTTTTCTTTTTTACCATTTTCCCATAAATTGTCTAACACAAAGTGTCATACGTCTAGCTTATAAGCCGGAAGAGCTCTTCGTTGTTTGATAAACGATGTAATTCAGCTTATAGTTAACTGCCCCTTCAAACCTTTAAAACTAGATCTTTCTATAGCGTGTATTGACTAAACAATGAGGTCATTTGCAATGTTTGTCATGAAATGTTTTTTTGTCCTAGTTAATTTATTTCTAGTTACTGAGTCATGGATGTTATTATATGTGTTATATCATGTAACTAACAGCTTCAAAAGAAAATCTACGAATGCATATGTGTACTGTGCAGGCTTACTCGGGTTTTTGACATGCCAGTGTTAGAAACCGTATTTTACGCGCTCCCCCCCCCCCCCCCACACACACACATCGTCAAAAACAGAACCTTTTTTCCCAGTGTATCGTGTAGCAGAAAATAAATTTCCAACAGGAAATTTTCCTTGATATTAGTATTTACAATTTTAATAATGAAAATTAAATTTTTAAACTTCGGGAAGAACATTAAGAAGAAAAAAAAATCTGAAAAGGAAACAGTATTTGTTAAAATCTAAGCTAATATAATTTCTAACCATAACAATAAGCATCGATATTAAATATAAATAAAAGTTTTTTACAATTAGTAAAAAATTAGGCATTTGAAATAAATAATCGTTTTCCCTATTTTAAAGCAACAAACATTTAAATGCAACCTAGGAATAAGCTACTAACCCTAGAATGACACATTGGGGGTCTTACAAACCCCACGAATTTTTATTTTGTCAATTCCTAGAATGACACACCGGGGTTTCACAAACCCCACGAGTTTTTATTTTGTCAGTTTCTAGAATGACACACTGGGGTCTCACAAACCCCACAATTTCCGACGGCCACTCACACTTTGAGTATAAAGGCACCCTTATTGTTCCAGTGGATTGACAGCTATTCGACACCAATTTTGATATCGTTTGGGTTGGGTTGGGTTGATTATTGACAGCCAATTATCTACACTAGGGATATAGGCCCGGGGGGAGTGCCCTTCGTGGGGGTCTTTCTAAGGACACCCTAAGGGACGGAACCTAACCCGTATTTACGCATGGATAAATCCACGGCTCGAAGAAAACCACGAAAACTCCGAACGATTAGGCCGACGGGCGCGATTGGGATCGAACCCAGCACCTCCCGTCTACCAGCTTCGAGAGTAGAACCTCTCAGCCACTGGTGGGGCTTGATATCGTTTGGAATCGCTGGGAACTTTCGGATAGCTGGATGCGGAGAGTTGGAGCGATCCAAGAACTTGCTAATTAATGCAGTTTTTTACTTCATGTGTTCCTATCGCTTAGTCTATATAAAACTAACATAATTATGTTTTTGTCATTAAAAAAAAAATTAGTCAAACACATTTTGGGTTTTGTAGACCCCAGTGTGTCAGATTTATTTGACAAATATATGGGCTAATATATATTTCTTTGTCAAATATACTTTTTTGCTTGTTTTGTTTTTTCATCTTTTTTCCTATTGTTTAGTCTATATAAAACCAACAGAAATATGTTTTTATCATTAAAAAAATATTTTTTTTAGCTAAAAAATCTTTTGGGGTTTTGTAGAGCCCAGTGTGTCAGATTTGTTCCAAAGATTCGTAATCAAAAGATCATTCTAGAGTTAATATTTTAAATTGAATGTATGTATTTTAAACAGGAAGAAGTAATGTTATATGATATGACTGAATGAAGTTTAAGAATTGAATGGCTATTGAGCAAATTAAGGTATTCTCAGACATATATTTGAATGTCATACATGTTATTTCATAGATGAAATTTCTGGTTAATGTTTACATAAGCAAAATCTTCACTTTCTCAAAATACGCAATCAAAAAACTTTTTACATTCAAAACATGTATTCTTGGCGGAGAGGATTTGGGGTAAAATATCTCAGATTAAAAATTTCATAATTATGAAAATGTAACTCAAAGTAATATATGAATAGTCGGGATATAATTTGTTTGCCATAAATTTATATATTTGTTAATGTTCTCATTACAAATGCACATGAAAATTTGAATATTTCTACAAATGAACCTCATATGTCTGTGTAGTCTTGAAAACTTTTTTTTTTTTAATAAAAGTTTAAAACTACCATAAAGGCAAGCAAGATACCATCATTACCTATCTTAATTTAACATTTTTACAGATAATCAAATCACATTTGTTTATAACTGATTATAATTGATTGTTTAAAACATTTCTTGGTGGAGAGGATTTGGGGTGAAATATCTCAGATTCAAAATTTCATAATTATCAAAATATAACTCAAAGTAATATATGAATAGTCAGGATATAATTTGTTTGCCATAGATTTATATATTTGTTAATGTTCTCATACAAATGCACATGAAAGTTTGAATTGAAGCCTTTATTTCTACAAATTAATCTCATATGTCTGTGTAGTCTTGAAAACTTTTTTTTTAAATAAAAATTTAAAACTACCCTAAAGGCAAGCAAGATACCATCATCACCTATCTTAATTTAACATTTTTACACATAATCAAATCCCATTTGTTTATAACTGATTATAATTGATTGTTTAAAACATGCATTCTTGGTGGAGAAGATTTGGGGTGAAATATCTCAGATTCAAAATTTCATAATTATGAAAATATAACTCAAAGTAATATATGAATAGTCTGGATATAATTTGTTTGCTATAAATTTATATATTTGTTAATGTTCTCATTACAAATGCACATGAAAATTTGAATTGAAGTCTTTATTTCTACAAATGAACCTCATATGTCTGTGTAGTCTTGAAAACTTCTTTTTTTTTTTTTTTAATAAAAATTTAAAACTACCATAAAGGCAAGCAAGATATCATCATAACCTATCTTAATTTAACATTTTTACAGATAATCAAATCCCATTTGTTTATAACTGATTATAATTGATTGTTTAAAACATGCATTCTTGGTGGAGAGGATTTGGGGTGAAATATCTCAGATTCAAAATTTCATAATTATGAAAATGTAACTCAAAGTAATTTATGAATAGTCAGGATATAATTTGTTTGCCATAAATTTATATATTTGTTAATGTTCTCAATACAAATGTACATGAAAGTTTGAATTGAAGCCTATATTTCTACAAATGAATGTATTGAAAACTTTTTTAAAATAAAAATTTTAAACTACCATAAAGCCAAGCAAGATACCATCATCACCTATCTTAATTTAACATTTTTACAGATAATGAAATCACATTTATGAAGAAATTTTTTTTATCTGTAGACATATTTTATCAGGTTTTTGACCATTTTGATATTATGGTGAAAATCTGTAAAATCAGCCCTGCGTAAAAATCTCGATAACCCTTTCTCTGCGTATTATTTAAACATGACTTAAACTAATTAATTTGTAAAATTAAATTTTAATATTTTTTTAAGATTGTACATATATGTAGTTGCAAAGTGTCACGATTTTTGACTGCCACCTTTTCCGTAGAGAAATATTCACTTTTTATAATCGCAGATTTTTGTGATTAACTGAAACGAATATATCTATTATGAATTAGCGGCAAACAAAATTCAAGAGGCTTGGTATGCATATGGAAATTAATATATGTATACGTACACATTTAAAGAAAAAAAATGAGAAAAAAATTTATAAATATTAAATATTTAAAGTATTTCGGGTCCCAGTCCATCTTAAAGCCTTGGATATAACGAAGTTTTGGATAATTTTCCCTTACAAAGATCACACCAAAAGCGTTTCTTCTGCGTCAGTATGCCATACCGGTATCAAATTTTTAGGTATTTCACCGTGAAGAAATGATAAAAAATAACGTATGTATGAATTCTTAATCAAAGTTAATAAAATAAGGCCGACAATAAGCTTTGTGTTTACATTCATAATCATTAGTCACTAAAGAATATTTCGCTGCAAATTTCTAGAACTGAATATTCAAACTGGCGTAGGATATCCCTCTCTAAAACAGGAATAAAATATTTCTTGGCAGAAGAATGTTTCATTAGAATATTTCTCTACAACTCCATGCAGTTATTTCATAAAACAATTTTCTCGGAAGAAGGAGAAATATGAAAGATAAAACAAGAGAAGCCTGACAAATATAGGTGGGATTGGTAATTCGACTGCTGTTCTTCACTGCTTGTTAATATGGATTGAAAGATAATCTTTTAAAAAAGAAAACCGTGATTGGCAGTTCAACGGCTTAGCTTTATGAATATCGGTTTACGAGAGGGAAAAATGAGCTACGTTAAAAAAAATCTGTATCTGCATTATGCAAAGTGGCTTAAGGAACCCTTTAACCCATTGCGTTGCAATTAGATGGTAATTTAAGCAATATTTTACAGCGTTTTATCGGTTAAAGGTTTTGTTGGAGGGATTTTCTTTTTTATAGGTGTGGAAAAAACTATATTCGATCCTAGGTAGTTTTCAAATCAGGCAGAAAAACTTATATTTTACGCATGTAAGGTGTTTTAAAAAACATTGCATGACTTCATATTTCTTGACGAAATAGTTCTATGACAACAGAGATAAAAAGAACCTAATGAGTTACATGTACACATTATTTTTTCATTGCAGTATTCCCAATTTTGAAAAAAATATGCTTGATACATGCTACTTTGTAAGTTAGACAGATCTTCTACTGCTCTTAAGTAAGATGTTTTAAAAATGACAACTTTTCCTGATGAAATATTTTCAAGACGACAATTGAAAAAATGAACAAAAGAATGTCTGCAAATATTTTGATTTTGGCGAGGGATCTTCAAAACTTAAATTAAAACGTAAAGCTTTTTGAAAACATTGTGAATGTGGAACATGATTTATCAGGTGATTTATTCAAAGGTTTGTCTGTTCCATCATCATGCAATAAAAATATGTAGTCAAAAATTAATTACCGATTTTTATCTGATTTTCTGCAGTAAAGAAACTGTAAAGATACTGATTTAAAAAGACTTTTAAATGTTGTGAAATTTGCGAAAAATTCTTAACTACATTGCCATTATCTTTTATGTTTTTCAGTTAGCTTTTATTAGTTTTCCATTTAATAATATATCAGTTCCAACAGCGAACAAATGAGCTTCTTCATTGCACGAGAAAGACTTAATAATGAAAGTGAGAGTAATTGTGTTTGTATTAATTAATATAAAAGCGGGAAAATTGAATGAACGTTTCGCTATACAATTATTTATTGTTTTTTTAAAAGTTATTTTGACATCAATCATACATATTTATAATTGCTCTTTTCACAATAATTCATTGTTATAGAAAAGTAAAAAATGAATTTTTTTTATGAAAAATAGTGAAATAAATGGGTTTAATATGGAATGTGTTCTGCCCTACCTGTTTTGCATTTTTGGTATAAGTTTTCTACACGGATAATAAAATTGTCATACACCGGAATAGAAAGCTAAGAACATTGATGTTTAGAGTCATTTAAGGATGCAGCCACAATTTAAAAATTCCTATGGAAAACCGCTGATATTGACGTACTTTTCCCTCTGCAACTACTAAAACGATTTCAATATATTTTTTTATTGGTATTATAATTAGATGTGATTAGATCTGAAAAAATCAATTACCTTTAAGTAGCGTTAATTATACAGGTATGAAAAAGTTTTCAGCTTTTTTTTAATATCATTTTGGCTATTTCTGAGATTGATGCGAAAACATAGAGAAATCATGACCTGGGAATTTTGAAGGGGAAAGGTGGGGGGAGGGGGTTGAATAGATAAAATTGGAAGATGCATAAGTTCTGTGCTTTTAAATTTCCTTTTAACATATGTAACATTTTTATTATAAAACAGTAATAAAAGAAAATAATGATATAAGCTTTAAAACTTGATTTTAAGAAGCGTAGCAAAATAATAACTACGTGTGTTCCTAGTGTTTCCAGTTTCACCAAATACTCTTTCAAATGCAAAATAAAAGAGATACAAAACTAACATAAGAAAAAATGAATAGGTAAAAAAAAACTATTTCTTTTAAAAACACGAAATTAGAATGCATAATTTTTTTTAATGTATTTTGTGCTCGTACTGTATGCACATGAAAATTTCGTCATATTATCTCTGATTTTTACTTTAATGTATTTTCTTGCAGCAAAGTTGTTTGCTTCAGTTTGAGTAGCTATGCTAATACAGTGCAGGAATTTTAACATGAGAATGGATTTGAACTCATAATATAGTATAAATAAAAGGAAATAGTTCTGAATAAAAATAACGGTTTTAATATATCTTTTAACTTTAGTTGCATATTTATTTTACATGTCATAGGCCCAAATCAGTTATTTTTTGTAATTTTCGTTTATAATATTTATTTCTGCATGTTCATGTTCATTTATATTGCAAAAACTTTGTGTCACGTGCGTAGTTCAGCTTTTTTGATAAGCTTCAACTTGCATGCCTGATTATAATAGCAACGTTTATTAACAAACTTGTAGTAGCTACAGTAGTTATAATAGTAACACTAATAGTGACGTTTATTGACAAAATAGCTACAATTTTGCAAGTGATCTTCTGACTCGATTCTTGGCATCACTTTTCCATACTCGCAAACAAGTTGTCGTATACATGAATGGGATATAATATTAAGAGAAATCTCACAACTATTTTACACTTCTTAAGAGGCTACTTCACTCAGACGAAAATTCCCGCTCGCTAATGTTAATCCTATGGAGGAAATTTTTGAAGATATCTCGTTCGCATTTCAATATTTTTAAATGATTTTTTTTGCACTGAATAGCTGAGGTCAATCTCTATGCATGCTCCTTTGTACTTTTCGATTTTGATTACAAGTTTTTTTTTTATTAAGATACTTTCACTTTCGGAACCGGATTTGAAAGTGAAAGTATCCTCAATAAAAAAATCTGCAACAAAAATCGAAAAAGTAGAAAGGAGCGTGCATAGAGATTGACCTCAGCTATCCAATGAAAAAAAAAAAAAAAAAAAAATCATTTAAAAATATTGAAATGCGAACGAGATATCTTCATAAATTTCCTCCATAGGATTAACATTAGCGAGCGGGTGTTTTCGTCTGAGTGAAGTAGGCTCTTAACCCATTTATGCCTGGCGTCGATGCTTTAGTAAAATGAGAAAAAGTGCATTTCACACCACTTTTTTTTAAATAGAAATTTGGTGTCTTATTTTATCGAGGACTCCTCGGTAAAATAAGACACCAAATTTCTATTAAAAAAAAGTGGTGTGAAATGTACATTTTCCCATTTTACTAAAGCGTCCCAAAATTGGGACGCCAGGCATAAATGGGTTAAGATTCCGTATAGATGATATTTAATTTATCATCTAACTGTTTTAACGCAATAATTCTTCTTAAATTGATTTATTCTTTTCTTCAAGCAACGCATTTGCTTTCGACCCCTGTAACATATGTAAAGATGTATTATGCGATGGAATTGCCTTTGTCATTCAAATTAGGTTTTTACATTATCTTTCATATTTTAGCTTTGTCTCAGTTTAGAATTTTTTTTTAATAGATTTGTGTCATTTTAACAGGAAAATTTATGCCCCTAAATAATTTTTAGTTTTTTTTTCTTTTCTGAAATCCTTCCATCAGTCTGCGTTATGCTTTCACGGAGTAAATAGTTTATTACAACATATTTTAAATCAAATAGCTGTTAAGAATCCATTGTTCTTGTCTGAATCAATGGGTTGCTAGAGGCTAGTAATCCTGACTTGCACATGTTATTATCGTATTCATGTAAAAGAAAATTAATTTCTACTGGTTCTGAAGAGGACTGGCTAATATTCATTTGATGAACAACGACGAAAATATTTGATTTTACAATTTTTTGCTTAAAATGTATTTAGACATTCTTACTATATTCTGGTGAAGTTTCTTAAAAATCCGAGAATTATAAACAGACGAAAAACCCTTTAAATGAGTTAGAGTAAAAAAAAATTAATTTATTTTTCTCAATTCGTATTTTATCAATATATCAGTATTTTCAAAATTCTGAAACTTCAATATATATCTTTCAGTTTTTTTTATGGATGTTCCTTATGGTGCGTTAAACTTACAGATTGGATATGAAATAATATAAACGTTTATATTTCAAAAATGTATGTGTAATAATATTTAGTAAATAATCTTTTTTTACTTTATTTTTACATATATCATGACTTTTTTTTCAGAACCTTTTGGAAATCTAATCCTTAAAGTTGTGTGCAACACCTCTAAGAACAGTGTTAACATAAAAAAGAAAACTACTGTAAAATATTAATATCTGTAGGAGAAGAAGAGTATTTTGAAGATTAGGCAATATTGCGGCTCAAATGATTAAAGTAATGATGTAACAATATGTTAACGAGAGCAACAATGCTAATCATTTATTTATGGATTTCATAATTAGTATTACTATTCTCGTTAAAAAATTTTTGTTACATCATTACTTTAATAGTTTTAGCCGCAATATCTCATAATCTTCAAAATACTCTTCTCAATTTTGAAATAGACCCCAAACACATTTTAACTCCTAATTAGAGTATTTTTAAGATAGAGTAATAAAAATTTGAATTTTAGATAAATATGCAGTGACAAATCGAATGAAACTGTATATCTATTGAGAGTTTTGAAGTGCGTATAAAAATAAATATGTATACAGCCTCTCAAAAAAATTTCACTATAAAGCAATATAGAAAGTCATACGAAAGGAACTTTGGAGCAAATAGCTTTATTCTTTGACTTTTAGAATTGAAGTTATGACTATCAATCAAAGAATTTTTTGACGGTCTGTACTTTAAAATTGATTATTATAATTTGCATTTTTTAAATGCCTAGAAACATGTACTTGAAAAATGACAAAATTTTTATGCAAAACATATTAATTTTTAAATAAATAAAGAAATGTATACTTTTTTTAATTCTTAGACTAACACAAATTTTATGTGTACCTGGATCTTACGCATTGAATTTTTTTTAAACTAAGTGTAAATGTTCCCATGCAGGGACTCGAACCTAGGACTGTCAACGCACTACCGATTAAACTATCCTGGATCCAAAGTCTGGCAGACACGATTCATTACACAATTAAACTTCAGGTAATGGAGTTCCATATTAAACGATGCATTCTTAAAGATATTGAATTATATTTAATTCAATCAAACTGATCGATAAAGAAATGATACAAGTTGAAATTTTTTCAACTGAGTGAAAATGTGTCTGTAGGACTTGTCCAGGATAACTTAGTTGGTAGAGCGTTGCAGCTAAAGCCAAAAGGTTCTGGGCTGAAGTCTTGGCCTGGACATATTTTCAATTCGTTAGAAAAAATTTCAATTTGTATGATTTCTTTATCAATCAGTTTGATTGAGTTAAAATAATTCAATATCATCGGGTTTAATATGGAGTTTCATCAAATGAGGTGAAATTTCTTGAGCTGTGTGATTTATCACAGACTGGATGCTAATGCCTAAAGATTGTGTGAGTGAATTGTGTCATAACTTAGTTGGCTTATCAGCTAAAGCCAAAAAAAAAACCTAGGTTCGAGTCCCGAACGGGACACATTTTTTTACTCAGTTGAAAAAAAAATAACTTGTATGATTTCTTTATCAATCAGTTTGATTGAGTTAAAATAATTCAATACACGGATCTTGCCTGCTTGTTGAACAAGTGAAAATATAGTTTTCGCTTTGATTTATTTCAATAGTTGTATAATTTATTCTTATTTCTTATCTTGTAAATTGCCAAACCAACCCGACATGAACCAACGCTTCATGAATACCTGAAATTCTAAAAAAATATATATTCGTTTCTGCATTCAAAAGATAACTGTAGAGGTCGGAATCTCAATCACAAAATCAACAAGCCACCTGGTAAACAAAATTTTTCACGAAATTTTTCACGAATTTTTCTGTTATTGAGAAAGTAGTATTCACAATTATGTAAAATAAAATTTTCTTTCCGTATGTTCTTTTTCTAGAAATAAGCGTTGTTGCAAAATATCAACGCGCTTCTGATTGATAAAAAAATCCAAATGTCTTCACAGTCTTATAAAATGAAATTTTCTTTTCATGTGTTCGTTTGCTAGAAATTAACACACTTGACGAAATATTAAAGTGCTTCCGCGTTATGCGCAGTCAACGAAAGAGATATAGGTTTCCACCCCTCTTGGATGCCACGTGATCAAAATAGGCTGGTTTCCACCAACTGTCAAACTGCCATGATCAGGGTAAGCTGAAAAGCAACCGAGATCTGTGGAGCATCGTGTCCCTCTTTCGATGTCTGCGCGGATGATGCAAAAGATAAAATATCTTCACAATTTTGTAAAATGAAATTTCCTTTCATGTGTTCGTTTGATAGAAATGGACACGCTCTTGCAAAATATCAACGCGCTCCTGTGTGATGACAGAGATGGCCACAAACGAAATAATCATCTGGAAAATCAAATTCTTGAGTCTTCCTATATACGACTTATTTCCTTTTATTAAAAAAGAAGGCGTGTCTACATAAACTTGTAAAGGCAAATTTTCTTCTCATGTGTTCGTTTATCAGAGCTTAATGTTATTCTGAGAGAAATAAATAAGATTAAGAGCGTGTGGAATATTGTAAAAACTGAATTACCTTGAAACGGCTACGAAACTTTCCTACAGATATAATATACAGTTTGTGATCGCAAGCACATTGAATCTCTGAGAAAAATCATGTATTATAGATGAGGCGAGCTCTTTACTCTCATCTCATATTCAACGTTTTCTATGCATTTGGAGACCTAGAAATGGTAGATCCAGTTAGAAATCTTGTAACGAACGTGACTCATTTTTGAAATGATCGCAGTATCACACGAGGTCCGTCACTGACAAATGCGCGCAAGCATCAGAGATTCGCATTTATGGTTTTCTCGTTCAGATGCTATTTAATTATGATAGGAAAAACAACTACAGAAATTATTTATCAAATCCAGAACATATACTCTCATTGTCCATTTTTTGGTGGATTCCTATCGGTTAATACTTGTAAACTGAAATCCAGTTTAACTGATGGGTTTTCTCAAATCTTTTACCATCCCCTCTTGGCAACGTGAAAATTCCTGACGCACTTACAAAATCATTTTCGTTTCCATATACATGAAATATTCAAATATTTTTAGTCAAGCTCGAAATTATTGGAAAATGTTTTAAATTACCCACGCATATTTTAATTATAGTTAATTGCTACCTGGAGGCCTTATTTTAACAGTTTGTATGTCCCTAATTAAACATGAAACATGAAAGTTTTTCTTAAATATACTTCATTTTTTAAGATAAGAAAATAAAAATCGCGGTTTGATTCCTTGGGAGCTGAACAATAATATTAACAAAATATTATGTGTGTGGATGGATTAGTAGTAGTGTTAAAAATTAGTTATTCAGATTAACTCATTTATATTTTACATCCAAATTTATAACTGTCAAAATATAAAAGCTTAACCTTGTATGTACACACATACACACACCAAATGTATGTTAATGAAATAAACTTGACAAAAATATCTGGTGTGAGATAGGGCGCAAAAATTATTTTACACCTAATGAACTTTTCGTGGAAAAAGGGCGATATGGGATGATGGATTAACAGCTTGTAAATATCGAAATAATGAGAACTTTACAGTTTATCTGCTTTTAAGACTGAACCCATATATTATGGTTATTATCTGAATATTTTGGTTATGATACACTAGTTTGTAACGAAGAATACATTTAAGTTGTCGATAGAAATGAGACGAAGCCGAATGTAGTAACACGTAGTATACTTTCTATGTCATATATAACCTAGATTGAACTTGTATGCATCGTTGCTAGGGAATTAACTTGATTAATATTTAAATGCCAAAATTCTGAAGGAGAACCAAAATTTGTTTTAATAAATAAGCCACAAAATAATGTGAGTTAAGGTCTAAAAATTAAGCATGACTTTTAAATGGACAACAAACATTTTGATTAAGGCTGCTCTATCTTACGCTTGATATATCATTCAGTTAGATTTCTTTATAAGCACAAGCCACAAAATAAGTACAGTTAATGTTTAGGAATGAAACCTGACTTAGGCTGTAGTGAAATACGAAACGGTTACTATCTGAGATAATTACGAAATCATTCTTTGTTTTAGACGCTCATGAAATTAGTTGGTGATTTTATTTAGAAATTATGAAATATAATAACGTTTTTCATTCTACGCTCAAGCGGAAGACTGTTTAAGAAAGCGCTGTCAGTTTACATTTTAAACCGATTTTCTGAACGCGATAACCGACAAAGGTCGTCATGAGAAAAAATTCGCTTTATAACCCAAAACGTAATACATTTATCGAAAAATGAAAAGCTTTATTCGATTCCAAACCACTTCAAAGTCATGGTTGCTAATTTCACACTTTTATCTTTAAATATGAGTACGTGAAAATGTCAGGATGTTTTACGTTGTTGAGCGGGTAAAAATAATTTTATAAGAACCATCTTAAAATGGAAAATAAAAAATTTGTTTTTGGTCTTTTTCGTTCATTGTTTGTATCCCTATAATTGGAATTTGATAAAAGCTCAAGCAATAAAACAATAATTAAGCTCTTGATATGACAGGTGACTTTAAAAATTTTTGTTTCGGGTCTTTCTCTTTGACTGTCTGAATCTAATTTAATTATTTGACCTCTTCACGACGAGCGTCCTTTACAGAATTTTTAGGTAGCTTTCAATACATAAAAGCTTTTTATTGCAGACGTTTAGAGGAAATCAATTACAAAAAATTTTGGTATAGTTTCACAGATCTTGACCCACAGACCCCAAAACCACCCTCCGTCCAAATTATATATATATATATATATATATATATATATATATATATATATATATATATATATATATATATATATATATATATATATATAACCATTAATGTAACATTCCCAAAACACCAATAAAAACTATGAAATTATGAATTAGAAAGAATATAATCATTAATTGAATGACAACAATAGTGTTCCCCCAACACACTAAATATAGATTACATATACATAGTAAAAAATAAATTAAAAAAAGAAAAGAAAAGAAGAAGAAATGCTAAAAAAAACCTCATATATATATGACAGTTGTCATGCTGTAATTCTCTTATTTATGAACCGATTTGGATATGACTGAGTATTTGTATAGGACAGTAACATATCAAGGTCTCGACCGAGTTCGTCAGCCAGCTTCTTCAAGCATCTTGTTTCAAAATGGCAGCCAATTAATTTTTTTAATTATTTAAAAATTCAAAAAGATGTACAAAAAAAATTAGAAATTGAAAACAAAAAGTTTCCGTTAAGTGTTAAAATGTATACAAGGATTCCGGAGCATTTTTTGTTTTGGCTTTATCTTAAAAATTTGCTGAGATATGCAGTTTGAAATTCTAGGGTGGATGACATTTGAAACAATCTGATTTTTGTTATGCTGTAACTCTCATGTTGAAATTCAGCATTAACGAAAACCGGGATTGAATCTTCTATAATCGGGTTCCTAGCATTTTAGCTTCAGGTATTTGAGTAAAATGAGTTGAATTTTTAAAAACATGGACTATAAGCTACCTTTTCCTCTTGGTACAGACCGGAAGGACATTTATCTTCTATCATTGGAATTTCCATATGGATTTTTTTTTAATTAAATCACAGAAATTCTATGATTAAATAAGGCAAAATTAGCCATTTAAAATTACTAGTAGAAATAATGAAAGATTGTGAGCATCGTATATGGTACGTATACGCGCCGCTCTCTACGAATGGGTTAATTGGAATTTTATAAGCACATTTCTAATTCCTCTCTTTCTAACAATATCATGCCACAAAATCAAAAACACACAAAAAAACTAAGAAATATAGAGCAAAATTTACAGCTTTCATTTTTAAAAGTTTCAAGGCTTATTGAACCCTGTATCTGTATGAACAAGTCACATATTTTCTTGCAATTTACTTTTTAGCCCAACTTTTCAATTTTTTTGTTGATTTATAATTTTGTTTGTTTACTTAAACAAACAATTCATTAGCATCTCTGTTGAAAATGTCTTGTACCGCGCAAAATTCCTTAGGTACGATACGAAAGCCGAGGATCGGGGTAATAACCAATATTATTTAGCAGTATATCCTTTTAAATTAAGAGCTTAATGCTCCGACAAGATTTTAATATAAAATTTAACACATCTAACAGAAGACTTTATATTTCATGCAAATTACTGAACTAACTTTACTAAGTTTAGAAAGCACAGCAAATTTTACGAAAATAAATATTTTTGTAAATGATTATTTTCTAAACCATTTACGTATGGATATTTTTTAAGTTAACTGCTAAAAATGTTCGTTCTAAGGTGTAAGGTAATTAAAAGAACCAAAATATATCGTTCTTCTTAACTTTCAAAAAATCTTTTTCATGTTTCAACATTGAGTATGACTAAGTTTCACCAAAACAGGGAGCTAATCAATAGCTAATCAGAACAAAGAGTTCTATACATTCTCGAAATCCGGCTTTAGAGAACGAATGCTTTTTTAGTGGTTAAAATGTTGGACGTGTCAAGTTCGAATTCCGACGCGGTCTTTGATGTTAATAATACCCATATCCATTATTTGCAAAGAGCTATCGTAATGACTTTATGGTTCGGCATTTTACCCGTTCTCGGTCCAAAATTTTACCAGCTCATGGTTGAACCTAACATAAGCTTTATGCTTCAAATAGAGCACAAAATGTTGGAACAAAGTTCCACCATCTTATAGTTGCAGCTGTTGCAACACCAATAGTTGAGTTAAAACAAGCACTAAATATTTAATAGCGTTGTTCAGATGTATAGTAAAGAAATTATATTTAAAAGAATATCTCATTTATAGATGAAGTGACAATATATTTACTTTTATTATTTTTTAATGATTGAGAGATTTCAAAAAACAATATTATTTATTAATTAATCTAAGTACTGATGTAATTTAGAAAAATGCATGTAACTACCAATTTAATAAGTATTAATTCTTTCAATATTTCATATTATTTTTACAAAATATGTTTAATTTATAATGGGATAAAGATTTTTTGTTCTTCATTCATAATTTAGAATAAAATTGTTAATTTTGGTTTATTAGAATAAAGTTATTAATTCGTCTTCTCTTCTAGTGTATCTATATTCATAAAATAACAACAAAAAATGTTTACACCAAAAATAAAAGACAATAAATAAACACAAAATATTATAGAAACTTTGGTGCAAAGTGAAAAAATCTCTGAAAGTTTCAAACAAAACCCTCAATCCAATACACAGTAGCTTATGTAATAATACTATAATATATTTTATCCGAAGAATAAATACTAATCCTAAATCAGAGTTGCCACAAGCAACCATTTTTTTTTTTATTCTAGTCGCACCACTATTTTAAAAAAAATGCTATTTGTGGTACATTTCTATTGCAGTTGTTGTAGGAGTATGTGTCAAGGATTATAGTTTGGGAAAAGTGGTACGACCATTTGAAATAGAATAAAAAAATAGTTGCCTGTGGGAATCCTGATACATAAAAAAATAACCATAAAAATACAGAAATTAGGCTGGAAATAGAATTGCCATTATAATTTTTTTTTTCCGAATTTTTCTTTTGTGAAAAGGATTTTTAACACTTTCCAACATAGTTGAAAAATGTTTATGAATTCGGTTTGTCTCACCACTTGTCCGGGTTTAACACGCTTAAATATAGTTGGACTACTATGTAATTCATATATTCATGTTCAGTATTGAAAATGAAGGGGTTATTTAGGGTTAACTTACAGATACACTCAAAACTATTCCTTTGCATTACGGTCAATGGGGACATTGTTTTCAGTGCATTTTAATGTTATTACGCTATTTCGAACATAATAAAATTGATAGGCCTCATTGAAGAGGACGATGACATGTTTTCAATAGAGTATAGAGTAAGTAGTAATAATTCGTTTACAGGGATGCACAAAAGAAATCCATTACATTATAATCGATGGAAATAAATCGTTTGCAGTGTGTTTTAAACATAATGAAAAGAAATTGATATACAATACTGAGGTGCACTATTACATGTTTTCTATAGATTATTGAGTACGTAGAATACATGGTTTATTTACAGAGGCAGTCAAAAGACTTCGCTACAGGACTGACTATGAGCCACAACTGCTGCATGTGTGTTTTGAGCTTGTGATGTGCATTTTTAAAGTTTACTAATTTTTAGTGTATTATGAGGCGTGTAGATCAATAAAAGGTTGCACGAAAGAATTCACACACATTATCGGATAAAAAAAAAACAACAACAAATGTTTATAGAAAAAAATAAAATAAATGAAATAAACGCAAAATATTATAGATACTTAATGAAAAACGAAAATATTTCTGAAAGTTTCAAACAAAATCCCCAATCCAATACACAGTAGCTTGTTTAATAATACTGTGATGTACTTTATCTGAAGAATAAATACTAATTATATGGTTATGGTCAGCAATTACTGAAAATGAATTTTTGGTGCGCGGTGTTTTTATTTATTTAATTATTAAGATATCTCATTTTATCGTTTTAATAAAAATGAAATTTCTTAACAATTTTCGGATTGTGTTAGAAAGTGTTTCATAATCTGTACCGTGGATGCACTATTTTCAGTTCTTGTTTTATAAATGTGTCAGAAAGTACAGAACATGAATTTGAAAATATCCTTGACAAATAACAGTGCTAAAAGTTTAGGTAAATTGCCATTCTTCTTTCGTAAAAATAGGGGGTTTGCATTATATTTAAGGAATATTTTTACGTGAAATTCGTACGTACGTATACATTTTATGTTAAAAATATCAATTGAATGTATTGTGTCTTGTATATTCTTAATTATTAACAACAACAACAACAGCAAAATACTTAAAAAAAACACAACGTATTATCGCAACTTGAACAACAACAACAACAAAATATATATATTTCAAAAATTTATACGAAAGTCCTAATTGAAGAACACAAAACAGTTTGAAAATTTCATACAAAACTTCTAATCCAATACACAGTAACTTATTTAACAATACTAGGATGTACTTTATCCTAAGAATGAATGATAATCCTATTTGTACGTGTGGGTTATGAAATTGCAATTTATGTGAAAAGTACTGGTTGAATATATCAAAAGTAAAAAACCCATGGAAGCACGCAACGTTTTATTTCATCATTTGACCTATTTCTAATATCTGTGTCTTCTTTACAAGAAATTGGAATAAAAATCTTATTCATTAAGCAGAATTAGATGATATCTGGAGAAATTATGGCCATTTTTCTCTTCAGATATGAAAGGAAAAATTAATGATCAATGCATACTTTTAAAGCCATAATCACTTCTGCATGATAATATCGTTCATTCTCAAGTTGTTATCAGTTTAATATAAAGCTCTAATTTAGCTAACAATTGAAAAGTTCTAAAGCATTAAGGATGCTTTATATTGGTTCACTTCTTGCTGTTGAAAACAGTGTCATGAATGAATGTAACATTACATGAAAATTTTATCGGACATTTTTTTTATACAGTAAATATTAAAAATCATAAAAGTTTATTTGCTAAGTATTTTAATTTTTAATGTACTTTTCCTCAATCTTTTTCACAGCGCTCGCTTTAATTGCTTTTTCCTCCCCAAAGGTCAAGTAAGGAAGGAAACTTACGTTTGAAATTGTGTTTTAATTGAGAATGGGGTTCTGTTGTGAGGGTGACCCGAGCGGTATAATGCAGCATGCACACACACACACACACACACACAAAAAAAAAAAAAAAAAAAAAAAAAAGATTATATATATATATATATATATACACACTATATTGCCAAAGGTGACCGGTCACTTGCGATTTTAGACGTTTTGTTAACTATCTAGAAAAATACATGAGGAATTAACCTGAAACTGCAGGTGTGTAAACAGTATAGTATAGGTTATATATTTCCGCGAAGATTTTTTTCACGAAACCCCATAGGGGACTGTCAACAAATTGAAAAATAACGAATATCTTTTGGATTACCCTGTAAAAAGTAATATAGCAAAGGCGTTCAAACTCGAGATTATTTATAAACGGCTTATTGTAATATACTGTGTTCATTTTTATGAAGATAGCATGTATACTCGTAGAGAAATTAAGGTTTTTATAAAAACAGTCCAAAATTTCGCCTTGGTTTTTGCTTATAATTTGCAGAGTCCTTAATATAAAAAAAAGTTCTTTTCAGAAAATATGGCAAACAACATTGTACATAATACTCTGCAATCAGAATTAAAAAAAAATAAAAATTGGATGAAAAATGAGCAGGTTTAATAAAAAATGTTTCACTGCGCATGCGCGAATGCAATCAAAATATAATATGCATAATATATTAGACGTATATAGAGCAACTTTTGTGAAAGTCTCAAAATCATAGCTTGAAAATTCTGAAAATTATCGTCGATAGAATAAGCTCGAAATCCGTTGTTCCCAAAAGGAAGCAAAAATATGAGGGGTTGTATCCAAATATAGTAGTACGTGCAATATTGTGTACGCTATCTTGGCACTAATCAACAGATATTTGATGCAACCCCTCATATTTTTGCTTCTTTTTGGGAACAACGGATTTCGAGCTTATTCTATCGACGATAATTTTCAGAATTTTCAAGCTATGATTTTGAGACTTTCACAAAAGTTGCTCTATATACTTAGCTAATATATTATGCATATTATATTTTGATTGCATTCGCGCATGCGCAGTGAAACATTTTTTAGTAAACCTGCATATATATATATATATATATATATATATATATATATATATATAAACTTAATGTAAAATTAAACCATTGAAACGTAAGAAATTGACCATACACAATTAAATCACAATACCAGATAGCAGAGTCAAATTACAAATTAAATTATGTAGTCCTAAAAAATGAAATATTTATATATATAATTGGATTTTAAAGGATAGGGCTTCAAATAAACTTTTAAAAACAGATCATCGATCATGATTTTAATTATTGTGTTACTAGTGGACCTTTCGCACTGCATTATTTGCTGATACGTTTTTCATTAATTTTTAATTAATTGCAATTTTTAATCAAACAATGTATTTTAACGAAATGTGAGTGTACTATGTCAAAACCCTTTTCAAAAATCTGGTATGACACTTCATTCATCGTAGTGCTTTTTGTATGCGCATAGAAAATGGGATGTTGACATTAGTAATTACTCATATATGATAATTGTATGTGTTTGTTTCAATTGTAATAATATTCCAACAACTAAAATTCAAAGTGTTACTTTAAAAATAAGCTATGAATCTTTCCTAAAACATTATCAAAATTTCATTTAAACATTTTGTTTCTTCGAAAAAAAAAAAAAAATGCAATAATACGTTATCATAAAGATATATTAGTTTAACAAGTAAATTGATTAGTAGAAATAAATCAGGATATTTGCAGTGTTAGTGGATTTTCTAGATTTTTTATTTTACTTAATTTTATTTTGTATATGAATAGGCAATAAAAAAAAACTTATCACTAAAGTGCTTTTCATCGTTATGCCGGTGTGCTTATAGATAAACGCCCCCATACCTCGCGATGTGTGACGCCCAACATCTAAATTGTTCCTCAACAATGTTTTCCCCTGCGATTTTATTCTGATGATTCTAACCCCATACATTCTTTTGTTATATCCCCCTTTAAATTTTCATGATGTAATTAGCACCATTACTCACCTTCTGTCACTGGGCTGCTGTTTAGAGGGTTGCTTAAAAATCAATTGCCGAAATTTTGTATATCATATTTAAAAAAAAAAAAATATTATATAGTATAAATATTATATTATATAATATTTTTGAAAAAAAAAAAAAAAAAAAAAACTAAACTAAATAGCTTTAGGAATTATTATTTAACCTCATAATGCTCAAATCCAAAGTGGCTGCTTTCTGATACCTTCCCAAAGTCATTTTTCTTCATAAAGGCATAAAATTTGCAAGCATTCTTATTCAGGTAGAAAGAGATATAATAGCGTTTTTGTTTTTCTTGTAAAGGCAGTAAAGATTCTTTTAGAAAACGGCGTCAAAAATGGTATTTTGAACAGATATTGAAACACAACAGCCAGGAGAAGATCGTCATTAGGGATAAATTCATTATAACTCAAGATGTAATACATTTATCAAAAAATGGAAAATACTATTCTATTTCAAAAGAGTCCAGTTGCCATGCCTGTAAATTTCATGTTTCTACATATAAAAAAATTTTCCGTGAGTACGCCAGAAAATTCTGAGTAGGGAAAAATATATGTTTTTTAAAACATCCTTACGTAACGCTGTAAAAGGTGTAAATATTTTCAGACAATTTTTAATATTTTTTGCACCAATATCATTAAAGATTTTTAAAGTAATGCAAGTACCATGTTTCATGTTTCAAAATGAGTCATAAAATGTGCCAGAAAGTTTCGCGTTGTTGAGGGGGAAAATTATTTTTAGAACCGCCCTTAAGGGGTTAAAATTCTTCAAAATTGGCCAAATAAGAGCAGTTTTATTAGTTTTCGCATGTGTCATATAACATGAACGGTCTACAATTCTTCAAGCAATCTAGTATCGTAGCTCATACGAATGAAGATGAAAATGAGTTATTTTTGGATCTGGATATGAAAGTTTTGAATTACTTTCTGATTCATTTTAAATGAAAAATAATTTGTTTTCACGGTTGTAAGTATTTGCTCCTGTCTCTAAAAAAAATTCACTTTTTGAAATGTGTCATTTTACGAATAAGTGAACGGGCATTTATGTTAAATATATATATATATATATATATATATATATATATATATTTTACAAGCTAGATCACTCAGTTTTTCCACTTTAATCTGTGTAGGTATTGCGAAACGTGAAAATAAGGGTATTGAGTTTGCAAATGGCAAAGTTATTTTCAGCATTCTTGCAATTTGAGACAGTGGAGCGCAATTTGTCAGTGACATTTCTTATTTAAATAAGAAAGAATACTGAATAAATTTCTAACTTCACACATTAACCCTCTGACTGATTATCCCGCGATTTCCACGGACAAGACATTTGTAGAAAAAATTATGTAATTTACAATCTTTGAAGCAATTTTGTATTAAAAATTCCACAGTCAAAGGTTGAAGATGAAAATGATAAATTTATAAATTTTTTCATATACAGGATGATTTGAAATATGTAATAGTATAGGAGATAAAGGTCGATTACATATTGGTCGAAAGGATTTTGAAAAAAAAATTGAGCAATCAGAGGGTTAATGCTGTTCTCAAATCCAAACTTGCTACTTTCTGACTCATTTCTGAATTCATTTTTGTTCGCAAACGCATGAAATTGTCCGATGCTCTGTGTAATTCAGAAAGTTCGTAATCGAACTACTTTTTCATTTATCGATAAATGCTGATCTTTCAGAAAATGCTGTCAAAGTTAGTGTTTTGAACAGAATTTCCGAACGCGACAGCGCGGGAAAGGAAAAAAAAGTTGATGCCGTGAAACAATAATCGCTTATAATTCATGATGTAATTCATTTATTGAAAAAGGAAAGAAAAAAAACTCGTTCGCTTACAAATCGCTTCAGTAGTCATGCCTGCAAGTGTCGTGTTTTACGTTTAGAAATGAATTCTTAAATGTGTCAGAAATTTTGATGTTGTTTAGCTGGGAAAAAATATTTTTGCCAAGAACCGCCTTAATCAACTGCAATAATAAATACAATAGCCAGTGCCTGATTAAATAATAAATTGGACAACTGGGACATGGCTCTGAAGCCCCCAAGTCTGGTATGAAATTTTTGTCAAGCTGATATTTTAAATCTATTTTGACTTTGTAATGAACATAATTTTTTTTTCTTTTAGAGTAGAATAATATATACATATATATATATAAACAAATAAAAAAAAACCATATAGTTATCCGAATGTGTATATATATATATATACATATCCGTATTCTATGGTATAGAAAATGTTTATTTTTTATGACAGTATAGGCCTACCCCCCAACTTCCCGAATGAATATCTGGCACTGGGCTTCTTCTTGACTTGATCTGTCACCGTTTGCTTGTTATTCCATTTTAGAAACCGTCATTCCAGTCTAGGATGGCCTGTACGTACTTGCGCAA
This sequence comes from Maratus michaelseni, assembly GCA_963931845.1. Taxonomy (NCBI): domain Eukaryota; kingdom Metazoa; phylum Arthropoda; class Arachnida; order Araneae; family Salticidae; genus Maratus; species Maratus michaelseni. The sequence continues at coordinate 254,963,626 of OZ007599.1, forward strand.
AAGTTAATAAAAATAGTCGGATGTGTCAATCCCAAAACTTTATTCTATCTCACACAGGTTTCGCATACACTAAAAAGAATCAGCCCCAATTTATATCAAAGTCTAACTGAATCTAAAGTTTTATTAAATTCCATGCATTAGTTCTTGAGATATGACTATTTCTTAAATCGTGTAAATCCTGCAAAATACAGCATAGCAGCGCCACTTTTTGGGAGATTTAGATCAAAACCTAATCAAAAACAACTTATGTCAACGTCTAAGTGAATCTGAAGTTTGATGAAAATCCGTGCATTAGTTCTTGAGATATAGTTATCGTGTTAATAATTAAAAAAGTAGCATAGCAGCGCCACCTGTTGGGCTATTTACACCAAAACGTAAGCAGCGTCTATTTATGTCAAGGTTTAACCGAATCTGAAGTTTGATAAAAATAAGTGCATTAGTTCTTGAGATATAGCTATTGCGGAAATTCCGAAAAATGAAGTATAGCAGCGCCATCTGTTGGGCGATTTTCACCAAAAACTAATTAGCACCAATTTATATCAGGGACTAACTAAATATAAAGTTTTATTAAATTTCGTGCATTAGTTCTTGAGATAGAGTGCCTACAAAATTTGTGTCACATACAGACAGACGGACTCACAGACAGACATTTTCTAAAAACAGTCAAATCGTGTTCAGGACCTTCCAAAACGTATAAATTCGTCGAAAACCAGAAGTCGAAAATTTTCATGAATCCAATACTTTCTTCTTGTAAAGATAGAAGAAAGTAAAAATACTAATACCCTCTGAGATAGGAAATGTGGATTTCAATTTTTTAGTTTATTAGTTATGGCAGAATAATTAAAACATGACACATACAAAAAAAAAAGTTTTTTCTATCCTCGGAATGGCATAAAAAATAACATAAGAAAACTCATAACTTTGGAAAATTTTCTTCATATAGAAACATGATTTTCTTCATTATTAATATCTGGCTATCAATATTGGATTGGTAATCAATTATTGTTTGTCACAAGTTCACAAATTAAGTATACTGCGACAAATCTATAAATTTTTGATTAAATAAACAGTTTAAAGATTTGAAATTGAGGTTAACATTAAACCGCTTTTAAATATCATAATTAGTTTGAATGTTGGGATAGATTAATGAAAACGCGCGTCACTTAAAAAGGAATAGCTTTACTTTCTATCCTTAGAATAGCAACAAGAAGAAAATAGTAAAAAAAGTTCATCCCTTGAAAAGAAACTTCTACATACAGAAACATGATACACTATCTTATATGTCTCAGATTTATATCGGAGTGGCCATCTCTTATTTTTTGTCTCAAGTCTATATTTACTAAGCATACGGGCACAGTTCTGTACAATACATTTTAAGTTTTAAAAGTTTGAACGTAAAACTTACTATCGGATCAGCCTTGCTATCAGATGGGGGTATATTTGTATGTAAAGAGTGCTTGCAAATTTAAATCCCCCCCCTCCCCCACTGAAAACAATAATCTTTCTGACACAGTCACAATCTCGCTTCTTATTATTTTTTAAGTTACGGTATTAACACTGAGGTGACTAGAGTCGAATAGCTTTTCCATTGCCTTTTAAATTTGATATAGCTTGATTTATAGCTATCGGATATAGCTACCGAATGATCACGATTCCGTCATTGTCATATTAAGGATTAGGTGGACATCCCCCCCCCCCTCTCCCGCAACATCAAAATATCGCCTTTGGCCGCTTGGAATATTTGAAATTTTCTGCTTAAATATAGTCTTGAAGCGCAGATTCTCCCCACCCCTTTCCCCAAAACTCCATAATTGCCCTTTTGGAGCTAAAAAAATTCCTCCACTGTTTGACAGTAATTTCTGAGAGATTCGTTACATTTATTGAAAAATGAAAAACAATGTCTTCAAAGAAAACTGGATAACAATGTTAGGAATATATGTATTCCTTTGACGATAAAAATGATTTTGTGAATAAGTCAGATACAAGCTAGTTTAGATTTAAGAACTACCCTTAAAAAACTAAAAATAGCATTTAGAAGACCTCCCCTCATAATATAAAATTTAATAACATATTAAGGCAGGCTTTTCTCAAAACCAAACTAGCGACTTTCTGATTCTTTGACAATGAAATTGGAAGGCATTCTTATTTAAAGGCTATTGAATATCATTTTCCATTTGTCGATAAAGCCAATTGACGTATCAAAAAATGCTACAAAAGTTGGCATTTGGAACCGAATTTCCTGACGTAAGATTCTGAGAGAAAATATGAGACAGCAATCGCTTATAGCTCAAAATGTAATACATTTATCCGAAAATCAAAAACGCTATTCAATTAGAAATAGCTTTAATAATAGTCAGTCCTACCACTTTCATGCTTTTACGCATAAAAATGAGTTCGTGAATGTGTCAGAAAGCTTCGCATTGTTGAACGGGGAAAATTAATTTATTTTGCTGACTGATTCAAAATTTTAAACGTATTTGTATAAATAAGTATAAAAACAATTTAGATATGAATATTTAATAGGTAATACTAGATAAAATATCTTTTTGTAGTTGAGTAAACTTATTAGATCGCGTGACGGTGATGCGTGGTTAGTCACTGTTTCATTTGCTGGGCATTTTGTGTGGAATAAGAGCAAAGTCGCATCACTTAACATTTTTGTTGTTCTTATTATTCTTGGAGCAAGGTTACATATAAATGGCGTTTAAATTCTAGAAAAGAGGAATGAACACTTGTTCTACATTGCTAGATTATTTCGAAATTTGGACTTTTGATGGAAATCACCTGATTGCAAAATGTAGTATTATAGTAAAAGGGGACAAGCATAATTTCAATGGTTCTCTGAATCGATGTTTGTGAAAAAAAGTATTTTAAGGTGGTTCTCAAAAAAATATTTGTCTCCTCTCAACAACTCAAAATTTTCTGACACATTCATGGACCCATTTTTTAACGTAAATCCAATGATATAGCAAGCATGATTTATTTATTTATTTATTTATTGATAAATATATTATATCTTGAGTTATAAGCGATTGGTATCTCATGATGACCCGTCTTGGGCAGTCGCGTTCGGAAATTCAGTTCAAAACGTCAAATTTGACAGCTTTTACTGAAGGATCCTTTGAATTTATTAAAAACAGGTAAATGTTATGCGACTTAAGAGTTTCTGATTAAGAAATATGTGAATTTTATGTGATTACGAATAAAAATGAATACAGGAATGTGTAAGAAAGTATCCAGTTTGGATTTCAGTATAGCTTTAATACTACAATGAAGAATCAGGGGTGGCTCATCGGGAGAGGCATGGGAGACTTAGCCCCACTGATGAAATAAAAAAAGTAAAATAAAACTGATTTGAAATAAAAAACTACAATAAAATATTTCTAACATAAATGAAATTTAAAATGACGGTACACATAATATAATTATATCACTTTAAAAATTTCTATGAAAAATCCGTGACAAATAATAGTAACTGTGCATACTTCTTTTTCGGAGACGGAGGCTAGATATTTCTTAGCCACCATCATCATCGCTGTTTAAAAGTGAACGAATTCGGAAGAATGGAGGAAGAGGAGAGAACCATTGCGCGTCAATCAGGCTCGGAGGATACAAGTTGCAGATAGAAAAGAAACGATAGAGAACGATTCCATTGAAATCACAGGCACGGCTGTTTTTCTCTTTAAAGGAACCCAACGGCAAGAAAATTGTTGGGACAGTTACTTTTAAAGTTAAAATTATATATATATATATATATATATATATATATATATAAAACTTTTAGTCTTATTGGGGACTTTATAAGTATAGGTTCCGAAAGCAAAATTTTGAGAGCATAACATTTTATAAGAGTAAATCTGCAGATCAGGAGCCTCAACGTCAGCTGTAAAAGTCATTGTTTTTTTCATCTCACTTTTCATGCTATTTACCATCTTACAATCCGCAATTTTTTTTTTTTTTTTTTATTACATACATATTTATAGGCATATAAAATACTTCGGAGGTTTCAGAAATTAGAAGCGTTAAATTAAACACGGTTTATGCTATGATATTATGAAATTCTTATGAACTTTTTATTCTTGTAACTTTTTAGATTAAAAAGAAATAAACTTGCATTAAAATAAATTCTTCATTTATGTCAATAGAATACAAAAATAATTTATTTTGATTATAAAATATTGCAGTAAAATAGTGCGAGTCACTTGAATTTTATTATTTTGCCATTCTTTGAAATAGGGTTGCTAAGCAACTAATAAATTAAAGAGCAAAGTAAAAAGAAATGCATTTTAAAATTTGTAAAAAATATGAAAATAAAATGCTTTATATTACCCGAACAGATGCAAAATTCTTTCCAATAATTTAAACAATTAATTTCTAAATTCTAATGAATGTATCAGCAAATTTTCAAAGCTATTGGATATATTTAAAACCTCCATATCGAAAATTTAGCATTTTATGTTTAAATCCGTTATTCAAATATGCGATTTCCATTTCAGTTAAAAATGAAATTTGAAAATCATTTGCATTCCCATGGGAAAGCATTATGACTTAAAAAGAAATGTTCTATATTTTTCGAACGAATGAACCAAATTTAACCAAAAACTATAATTCCGGGTATCTCGCCAACATACCTACCAAAAATCAACTTATTCGGATCATTTTTGCGGCAGTTATCGCGGAACAGACAAACAAATAGACAGACAGAAACCCAAAACTTTTCGTGTCTCCACAGTGAGCGTCAACTGACGTTTCGGAAATAATAGGTTATGGAACAAGTTTTTCAGTCTCGTTGGGGCCCTCTATAATAGAGAATACCAAGTGCATATCATTATGACCCACTTTGAAAAACATTTTTATTTAAAAAGACAGTGTAAATATTAAGTGATGTTTCTATTCAGACGTCGTTGTGTTTTACATGCTCCTAAAAATATTAAAATAAATAAAATATATTTTAAGAGCGTAACATGTGCTTCAAATAATGTTGTCAGTTGTCCCAACTTTCTCGGGACGTCCCGATTTTCTGGAATTCTAGGTCCCGTCCCACTAAACCACCGTGCCCCTCCCCCTCTTCTAAAAACACTGATTTTTCATGATACACAAATTCTCTTAAATTTCTTTTAGTACCACGCTATTCATTAGTCTGCATCGAGTAGAACATAATGCAGTAAAAAAACCTATCTGTATCGGAAAATGTTTATGGTCCTGCCAGAAGGAATATCGTACAAATTAACCTGCTAAGACGGAAACCTGTCTAAACAAGTTGGAAATTGTACGTCAAACGTGACAAATGAGGTGCGATCGTACTATAGCTAGTTATATAAATATTCAGGTATTGCTGATTTTTAATTCTGTGAAATGAATTATATCGTCTGCAGATAGATCGTCTGTAGATGCTTTCTGTCATAAAATAAGTATATCGGTCGCTTGACTATTAAACTTCGAAAACTCCTTTAACAAGAAAGCACCGATTTTTTAAAAAAAAATTCAAATTTCTTAATAAATGTTTTTATTAATATTTTCTAAAGTTTTGCTTCGATTTTTATAAAACTTGAAATGTCTCGACAAAATTCTGCAAAGATAATATATCTTAAATTTCAAACCATTCGGTTGGGCAGTTTTTGCGTTGTTATATGCGGACGGACGGACAGACAGACGGACGGACCAGACGACGACAATAGGTGCGACGTATTTATATAATTAAGAACGCACCTAAAAAGAAATGTTTTCCGGTTTCTAGCTATTCTGTTTTTACGAGTTTTATTGTACGTGGTTAGTAAAACCTGGGATATAACGGAAGCTGTTTACAATGGAATCCTGTCTTAAGCGTAAAAATCTCATAATCCCTAGTGGAAAAATACCATGAAATTGAATTTTGTTTTGGTCCCTAGCGTTTTCGCTCTCACAGATTTTACCGTGTAAATTACTATGTTTATCTAGTACAGCAAAACCTACTAAGAGAAGATCTCAAATGATTGGAGAAATATTCCGTTATAGAGAGGTTTCCGTCTTAGCATGCATAATTTTAGGGTAATTCTTCCATAGGGATTATGATTTCTTTCGTACGTATTCCGTTATAGACGGATGCTATTTTCATAGCATTTACTGTATTTTTATGTTCCGATTTAAAATCCGCTGTCTCTGCTAGCTGCAAGCTACAATTGTAAATGTTGTCCACTCAATCGTCGCTAAACTAGTAAATCTGCAGATCAAGAGCCTCAACGTCAGCTCTGCAAGTCATTTGTTTTTTAAATCTCATTTTTGGTATCATTTAACATCGTACAATCCGAAATTATTATTTTTTCAATTGCATACAAATTTATAAGCATATAAAATTCTTCGAATGCTCGAGAAATTAGAATTATTAAATTAAACACGGTGTTATACAATGATATTCTGAAATTCTGATGAAGTTCTTATTCTTTTAATTTTTTTAAATAAATAGGCATTCATTCCCCCGTAGTCTCATTAAATCGTATCTCATTCGTTTGCATAAAAAAAAAAGATATTTCATCAAAATAGTGCGAGTTCCATGAATTTTATTATTTTACATTCTTTGAAATACGGTTGCTAAGCAACGGATAAATTAAAGTGGAAAGTAAAAATAAACGCTTTTAAAAATTGTAAAAAATATGAAAATAACTTGTTTATATATCCCGAAGAGATGCAAAAATATTTTCAAATATTTTAAGCAATTAATTTTTAAATTATATTAAATTTATCGGCAAAATTTTAAAACTATTGGAAATCCATATCGAAAATTTAGCATTCATAATTTTACGTCTAAATCCATTATGCAAATATTCCATTTTCATTTCAGATAAAAATGAAATTTGAAAAATCGTCTGCATCCCCATAGGAAAGCATTATGACCTAAAATAAAATGTTCTATATTTTCCGAATGAATGAACCAAATTTAACAAAAAACTATACAGCTTAAAATTCCGGATACCTCGCCAACATAACCAAAAATCAACCTAATCGGCCCATTTTTACGGCAGTTATCGTGGAACAGACAGACAAACAGACAGAAACCAAAATCTTTTCGCGTCTCTACAGTGGGCCTCAACTGACGTTTCGGCAATTAATGTTCCTGGGATTGGTTTTGCTTTCAATTACAGCCTAATCTGTTCTCTCTTACTTGACTCACCGGCCGTATCTTTTCAAGAAGTTATTTCAGGAAAACGTTTAACTGAAAATGAAATTGAACATACTAATAGAACATATGGGACTATACGCCGGGTAATTCAAAATAGAGGTAATGTTGATTATCTCTCCAATCACTGATGATAGAAACATACTTCCAATTACAAAAAAATATACAAATCAAATAAAACTTTTACATATAGCCTTTGTTTTATAAAGGGCTGCATCGATACAAAAATACAGGAAACGCCTGAAAACTCATAAAATTGTTATAAAATAAATTGCAAAAAGTTTTCATGATATAAAAGAAACGCTTATGAAAATTCAATCTAACCTCATAGCTATTTAAGTTTTTGGAAATCTTTGCTTTATCTACAGAAAACTTCAAGTGAGGAAACCAATCAGAAACCTCAGTAACCAATATATTTCCGAAATTAACAGAAATTATTTTTTCAAAATATATGAGCATTGAGCGGGCTCTTTTATTTCATAAATGTTTCCTTAAATTAAAAAAAATATATATATATATATATATATATATATATATATATATAATAAAAGTTCTTTTCTGATTGGTTCTTTTCCTAGCATTTTTAAGAAGTAAGGTGGTGATTTCGAAAATCGTGGGTAACTACACATTTACGTTAACTTTTCTGCTATATTAGGAATTTGTTTTTACAATGTGATCAGAAGGCAAAAAATTATTTTTCCTTGCTCAGCAACGCGAACATTTCTGATACATTTTATGACTCATTTTTAAAGATGCTTGCAGGCATGATTATTAATGTGATTTGTAACAGATTTTTCCTTTTCAATAAATGAATTAAATCTAAATTTTCATTCCGTTTTCTTTTCCTACGGAAAGAAAAATAGCTATCGCACCTCGAAATTCGATTTAAAACGTCAATTTTGACATCACTTTCTGAAAAATCTTTTACCTTTGCCGAAAAACGGAAAAAAACATTTCGATTACATACTAGTTTCTTAATACGAGCACCTGACAATTTGATACGTTTTTGAACAAAAATTAATCAAAAAATGTGTCTGAAAATAGCCAGTTTGCATTTGAGCCGTAATTTTAAATTAGCGTCAATCAATGTCATAGTGCAAATTCCAGATGCCCACTAAATAATCATTAAATCTGAAATGTAACTGTCACAGTTAATAGTAGGACATGTTGGGATACCTCAAGCATGAACGAGACGTAATAACCGAATAATTTTAATTTAAGATGAACAAATATGACCACTAACTTGTAGGTAGAAATTTGGATCGCAAGTTGCGTTTCATTTCATAACCCCGTTTCGAAGCATACAAGAACTGAAGGCTCTTTTTCTCATCATTTTTTGAAATGCGCATCGGAGAAACCTTTCAAAATACGGAGAAATTGAAAACATATTCTGAATTTTCGTACTTTGTATTTTCAATTGCCGCAATCCGAAGAAAAAGCCCGCATCCGCCCGATTTTGCAAGATACGGAAAAACGAAAAAGCCAAAGCGGGCAGGGGAGAGGGGGGATGAATGGGACATTTTCACAAAAACATTTATTTTAAATATTTTATTTAAGTTATTATCAATATTATATGTCACATTTCATACATTAAGTATTTGACTACATCTTATGCACAATATTTATTCAAGATTATTATTATACAGAAATATATTATGAAATTAAAAAACAGTTCTTCTATGTCCCAATCACCCCCACAGCAGGGATGAATGGGACACAAATATTTTTTCTCCCTTTATTCAATGCTAAGGACTAAAAGCTGCAAAAAATGCCTCCTGAGCAAAAGCTGAGAGATTTTAAATTGTAATATGATCTCCAGAATTATTTGATAGCCAATCATATTGGACTCATCTCAGCTTTACCGTAAAAGGCCCATAAACGGAAGCATTCATTGGCTGAAGACGATAACTACATAGTGGATGAAAAGTTAAAAGAATAATTACCAAAAAATATTAATTTATCAAACTATATAATATTATTTAGCTAATAAATATATTTTTCAGCATCCTCTACGGATGAATGAGACAATCCCATTCATCCCATTTGAAATGTCCCAATCATCCCCATGATTCAATTGTCAGCCATTTTGTCTCAAAAATTATTTTGTCACAATGGTTAATATTCATTCATTTTAATTACCAATATTGAGCCTTGAAATAAAAAACTACAACATACCTTAATTGTATATATTGCATAAGATACTTAAGTAACTTCAAATGTAACAAAATTTACTTTTAAGCAGAGTTTTCAGGAAATGATAATTTGAAGGAAACTGTAAACAGCCATGTAGTCTTGCTTTTGGTTCTGAAGCACACTATGGCAGTGAAATCTATGAGGATATGAAGCAACTAAAAAAAAAAGTTCCCTGAAATATTGAGAACGTCCCGCCTCATCCATCCCTTGTCCCATTCATCCCCCATCTCCCCTACATTTTTCTGGACGACGATGCAATTCGTTTCGAAAAGTACCAATATTAATTCTTTCAAAAAAATTCGATACCGGAAGTCCCTTTTGCGATTCCTCGCGACACTCTTTTTTCCTAAACTAAAAGTAACTAAATATCGGTATTTTAACACAATATTTTTACACATTCTGTGGACACTTGAGTAATTGACACACATCAAGTATAAAAATCTCGAAACATTCAGAAGGTAAGATGTATTTAAAAAAAATCTTCAAAATTTTTACTTAGAACGTGAATACGCGGTTGGTTTTTGCTCATGTTTTTACAACTAAATATCTATATGTTTACACGAAAATTATACGCAGGCTTCCGAAACAATATATTTCAAAGATTTCAGAAGATAAGATGTATTTTGTTTTTAATATTAAATGACACGATGTGAAAGATTGCTCTGAAATCCAAATTGGGTACTTCTAACACATTCAGGAAGTTATTTCCATTCTTAAATGCATGATATTACAGGTATTCTTATTCAGATATCAAGAAATCGAATAGCATTTCTATATTTCGTATAAGGGTAAATGATTTTTCAGATATAGTGTCAGTGTTTGTGTTTTAAACGTATTTTTGGGACACAGCACTCATGGAAAGGCTGTCATGAGGAAGCAATCAGCTACAATTGAAGATGAACCACATTTATAAGAAAATAAAACTTATTTTTATTTTTTTGGTACGTAAATAGAAATATCTGCAAATTTCATGCAATTCCGTCTAAAAATAAATTCGTGCATGCATCAGAAAGTTTCGGATTGTTGATCGGAAATAAACAAAATTAACAGTTTTAATAGTTTTTGGATGTATGAAATGGAACAAAGGTATAAATGCTTCAATCTTAATTTTATTAATTTTTAAATATATTATTATTATTATATTGAATATTAAATCAATTTTTTTTTTTTTTGGGGGGGGGGGACTAATAATTTGAAAGTGGTGACACTTTGATTGTTAGCAAAGAAGATTTGTAATAAAATACGCAATAAAAGAAAATAATGTATTAACGTTCACATAAACATTTTGGATTAAAATGGAAAACCTTTCAAACGAAAGAGGGGAAAATTTTGATGGCCTTGATCTGATTGTATCAGTGTTCTCTGCGCAAGATAAAATGTGTTTCATATTTCAAGTGCAAAACAACTATTTATGTTTCTCTGTATGAAACTATTCACTGAAAATATTTCGTCCCCAAAACAGAAATTTCTAGGATGGACCATTACATATTGAACATGAATACTGTATTAAAGGGCGCGCTACTGGATTCACATTTGGGTCAATTGCTTTACTTTCCAAGATCAGAAGGTTGCAGGCTTACAAATATCCTCTCATGTGTAAATCCTTGAATATTCAGATACTCGACTATATAGCGGACTACAGAGCTTAAAGATTAATGGCACTAATTTGTTGCACACTCATAAATAAAATGAAATTCAAGAAAGTTGTAACATTCTTTTACTGTGATATTAACATCAGTTTATTATTAATATTTAATTTCACCTAATTTCGGATGGATAAATTAGGTTAATACCACCTAATGGTAAAATTGTATCGATTTACTGTGATATGTTAGCAAAAAAAAACATATTTACAATCTGTGCAATCATCTTTTTATTTAGATTAATTATTTCATGAATCTTAGTTAAAGGTGTTTTCAAATACAAAATATTTACATTCTGACCCATTTACAAATTCATTTTTATTCTTAAATGCACAAAATTTGCAGATATTCTTGAATAATATCTAAAGAAGTAATAATAAGAAATTGAATACCAGTTTCTGATTAAAGGTAGCAGATCATTCAGAAAATTGTGTCAAAGCTCGCGTTTGAACCGATTTTTGGTTCGTGGCAGTCGAAAAAAGGTATCATCGTCATAAGGGTGTAATCGATGATAATTTAAGATGTTTATCTGACATTATTAAGAAAATGAAAAATGCTATTCGGTTACAAATTATTTCAACAGTCATGCCGGAATATTTTTTGTTTTTATGTATAAAAATGAGTGTTAGAAAAAGTGTAAGAAAATATGCATAAACAATTTTGCGTTGTTGAGTGGCGACAGTGAACTTTTCCAACTAAACAACGATGATAATATACGTCAAAACAAAACTCTTGTTTTATCTTGTGTTTAAACTCTAGTTGACCCGTCCGGCGTTGCCCGGGCCTGTGATAAAACCTTAAATGAACTCCAGATAAAAAATACTGATAATTAGTGATAAAAGTGCTCGTAAGAAAACATTAAAAATAAAAGTTTTTGCTGTCAAACCCTTTGAAATTTTTAAAGGTTATATATATAAAGGCTTTACAGCCAGTCTAAAAATTGCGTCAGAAATATTGTTATCTAGTCGTAAAATAAATATGTTTTCTTCCCGGGAAAAACCCTTTTACAAATTCTATAGAAGAGAACTCCCCCCCCTCCATTTCCCTTCCATTCCTGCCTTAAAAAAAAGTGAAAGCTCCTCCCTCCCTTTTTCAATCTCTCCCTTACCCTTGCAAACCACAGCTCCCTTTTGTTCACCCCTCTTTCAAACAAAGCAGGTGGAAGAATGGATGCTCCTTCCAGGAAGAGGAAATAAGAATAGAATTTAGAAGGAGTATTTCCTAGCGGTAGAGTTTCAAACAGTGCATGCCAATAGGCGAGCTATTATTTTCCCAGAGCTCTTGATTCTTCTTAATTGTATTTCCTTCTCTTTATTCACCTTTCAAAAAAGTTAGGGCATGCGCAGTAAGATCGAATTTGCATTGAAAAATTAAGACTTTTGCTTCTCGCTTTAATATATTAGATGAAGATATTTTCAAAAAATTTTCAATAGGTTTACATTGCTTTGTGGGAAATATAACGATATCACGAGAATTAGTAGAAGTCCATCAGCGTTGAACTAGACGTTCCTTATTTTGGAATGATGTTGACATTACATACTTTGTCTATGACCGGATTAGTATGCTGACCGTGCATTTCCGGCACTTTTCGAGATGACATTTCATTTCACACTAAGCTGTATCAAATATCATTATAATATCGTTATAATATGTTAAATATTGTTAAAGTTTTGAACGAAATTTACAGTTACCGATAAAGTGAGTGCGACGTACTTTTTCCTAAATAAATGAATTGCTGAACTAGTTGTTCCCTATACAAAAATCGTTTGTCTTGATGTGTATTCTGTTAGAGTTTTCAAAAATGCTATACAAATAATGGATTCGCTGTTACAAATTAATATTTGCTACTTATTGTTTCATATTTGGTTTGATGTACAAATCTAGTGTCATATATATATATATATATATATATATATATATATACACACACACTGAAGAAGTAGAAAGTTCTCTGAAATATTAAGGTAATTAGGTGAATGTTTAATGCTAAAAAATTCACAGGATGTAAAATGTTCTATCGGTTTTAAGGCAAGCAAAGATAATATACAATACACTAATAATGACAAATTAATATTCGTTATTTATTGTATCATAATTGGACAGATCTATAAATGTAATGCAAATAGACATACACTGTATAAGTATAAAGTTCTCAAAAATATTAACCCATTAAGAACCTAATTATTTGTCTCAATAAAATACAAATATTGCGATTCATACCACTTTTATATTATAGCAACCTAAAAGTTACTTTATCATGGTGTTTCTTGCATCAAATACAGCTAATATTTATCCTAAAACAAATTGATGTTTCCTTAAAATCTGGTGTAAGAAACATAATGTTTCGAAAACGCAACGTCAGTCTTTAAGGGCTTAAACTAAACTGAGGGAATATTTAATTTCGAAAATATTCCCTGCAGATACAACAGTCGTAGAAATAAATATTAGAGAAACTTACTAAAGAAATTCACAGGGTATAAAATGTTTTATCGGGGTTTTAATAATAATAATAAAAAAAAAAGTTAAGGTAATTAGGTAACTATTTCATTTTTTAATTAATCAGGACATGGAAAATTTTAACGGGTTTTTTATTGTTTGTGTAATTAGTGAGCAATTTTCTGACTTTGTGTAATAAAACACGCACAAAATTGATAAATTTAAAACGAATCATGAAAGTTTATTGATTTATTATGCCGCGCAATTGATGCAAATGAGAATAGCACGACTAATGAAGGATATCAAGTGTGTCAAAAATTTACGCAATGCATTATATCTTATTCTTCAAACATGAAATATTATCATTTACTTTGAAAAAGAGAAGGATTACTTTAATATTTTCCCATCCTTCCTGCAATTAATGATTTCCGTCGTGAATTTTATGTCACCGAAATCTCAGGTGCTGTGTGATATTAAATAGTTTATTTTTTAAAATAATATTTGGCATTCGTTATTTTCTTAAGCAGGCTTGAAATCAAATGCTTTTGCCCTAAAAGTATTAGTTCATCCTCATCTAAAAGTCTTTTTAAAGGAATGAAAAAAGAAAAAAATAGTAATATGTAATTTTGACAGAAGGTATAAAGTTAAGTAAAAAAGAGAGTAGAAGAAGTATGTAAATATATATAAAAGAAAGAAACTTAATATAAAGACTTGAGCTTTTCTTATCAGTCTAAAGTGGAAAATAAAATAAAAACAAAATTAAAAAGTATGATAAGTAATGCGGAATGAAAAAGTAAGTTAGGCAAAACAAAAGGCAAATACTAAGTGTTTTTTGTTTTCACTTTTATGCATTTATTCATTAACTTTTGAAATGGCTTTAAGCTAGATAGAAAATAAAGAATAAATAACAAATTATGTAGACGATCAAATTAAAGAAGTTTTTGAATGAGAAATGCATATTGTTTTTGTGTTTTAATTGGGAAATAGTATCCGTAAACTGATAAATTGATTAATAAATGAATCAGATTAAATCGAAAACAGAACAAAAAAATGTTTCTTTGCCGCGAAAATGTGATGCAAAAAATTGTATAACATGCGACAAATGTGAAAGGAATGTTTTTCTGCAGTTTGTGTCTGATTTATTTCTCAAGTTAAATGAACTGTTAAATTATCAAGGACAATTTCAGCAGAATATTGCTTTTTTCTTAAGAGGTCATGCCACTGTTAAAAGTCGAAAAAAATGTTTAAAAAATTTTCATATATTGGTTAATAAAATAGAATATGCTTTAAATATACCTTAAGTTTAGAAAATAAAATATATAAGAGTGTGAAAATTAAAAATAATTAGTAAAAATCTGTTTATGAAAAGTGCACAGACGATTAAATTATCACCTTCGAGACAGCATTCCATATACAGTTTTTATTTTGTAGAACCATCACTTTCAAATAGTAGAAATTTTGCGATTAAATGAGGCGAAAATTGCTTTTCGGAAATAGTGATAGTCATAATTAAGGACACATCTTATACGGTACGTATACATGGCACTCGCTCCGAAGGGGTTAAAAAGTATTTAAATAACAAGTGCATATTGTTTTTGTGTTTTACTTGGGAAACAGTATCTGTAAAGAGATAAATTGATTAATAACGAAATTAGATTAATTCAAGACCAACAATAAAAGAAATATTTACCGCGAAAATGTGAAGTAAAAAATTCTACAACATGCAACAAGAAAGAAATGTTTTTCTGTAGCTAGTGTCTGGTTTATTCGTCAAGTTAAATGAATTGTTAAACTACCGAGGACAATACCAGTGGAATATTACATTTTTTTAAAGGCTGCTCGTCTGTTAACTTCCCGATTCCCTTTGCTTATGTTAATCCTATGGGCTTAGGATGCATTCGTATATTTAAAATATCTCCTCAGATAATTCATATTTTTAACTTCTGTTTTCTGTGTACTGTTCTTAAAGGATGTCTCTTTTTTTTCTTAGTTATCAAAATATTTCTTAAATATGTGCTTAATTTATAATTTTATGTGTAAAATCTTAGCGAAACTGAATAAGATTTATAATACTTCACATGAAATTAAGTATATATTTTAGAAAAAAATTGACAACTAAGAAAAAAAAGAGACATCCTTTAAGAACAGTACAAAGAAAACAGAAGTTAAAAATATTAATTTCATGAGCAGATATTTTAAAAATATGAATGCATCCCACGCCCGTAGGATTAACATTAGCGAGGGGACTTGGAAAGTTTACTGATGAGAGGCCTTAAGAGTAAAAAGTTTTAAGTAGTTTTCTTAAATGCCGAGTTAAAAGGAGATAAAATGCAAAATATTCATAATTTACGACAGTTAACATCTTCATAGCTGTCAATTGTTACTATTTTTGGCACTAGTAATTTGAAAAAGGCCTTAGGTAATTGCAGAAATGTGATATTAAATAAGGCGAAAACAACCCTTTGAAAATACTGATGCCACAAAATCGTTGTAGATGGTAGCTATGTATCTTCAAAAAACACACTAAAAAATAAAAAAATAAAATAAAAATAGTAATAAAATAGTTTATAAATACAGATACCTTTATTTACATTAGAAAATAACGTATCAGTGTTAAAAAAAATTAGTAAATGAAGGCACGAATGGAAGAAGATGTTATGTAACAAAGATAAATTTCGAGAAATTTGTAATTTTCTTTCATTTCTTTTTTTTTCCTTTTTGGTAGAATATGTTAAAATGGTACTAAACTCTATCAGGAAACTTTGTTAATATTTAATCGTTCAATATTAAGAATTATTATTATCATTTAAATTATTAAACATAAAAATATTAAGGCTGTTCTCAAATCCAAACTAGCTACTCTCTGACACATTTAAGTCATTTTTGTTTGCTAACGCATGAAACTGTTAAATGCCCTTATTCAGAAGCTTTGTAGTCAATCCTTTTTTTTTTCTTTTTTTTTTCCGGTAAAGGCAGATGATTTTTCAGAAAATGCTCATGTCAAAGTTAGCATTTAAAAGCGAATTTCTGGACGGCGACAGCGCGTGAAATGGAAAAACATGTAACTTGTGTGAGACTAATCACTTTATAACTCTACCCAAGATGTGATTCATTTATCAAAAAATGAAAGACTGTTCGATTACAAATCACTTTAATAATCATGCGCGTGTTTACTCAAAATATATTACATTTATTAGGGAAATTCCGCTTTATCAAGATACTTTATTTAGACGCTCGAGGCATATTTTGAACATAAATTTGTATAAATAAAAATAAAATTAAAAAAATTCATACATTTATAAAAGAAATTTCGAGTTTCATACTTTTTCTGTAAAGAAATTTAGATAGAAATGTAGTATAATCTTTGAAAATTTCATGTAAATATATTAAATATCCCAAGAGCTATCATACGCACAATTCCTTCGAAACCTCATGTTGTCTCACCTCAATTGTCATGCTTTTTTTTTTTTTTTTTTTTTTTTTTTTCAATTTGTGAATTTTTCCCGTTTTGAGTCCACCCGAACTCGAGGACTGATCTAAAAATCAAGCCAGATCCTATTTTGGGATGTAGCTCGGCCTTGAGCTAAGCTTGTCTCATCTTTAGTATAGTTACTAAAACGAATTTACCATTTAATGAAAATATTTATGCTGATTTATTTTCATTCTAAATTTATTTGTGCTTTTCTGAGATCATTTATAAAAATGTATGCATATTCATGCTTTTCAACTAAGCATAACGGTTATGTGGAAGAAACAATCCCATAAAAGAAATCTTTTGTCAACAGACAATATTGAAAAAAAAAGTAAAAAAAAGATTTTATTTTTTATCATGTCATCAACCAGAAACTTTTAAGTTCATTTCTCTAAAAACAGGAAACAACTAAGACTAGTTATGAAGAAAAAAAGGAAACTACATATTTTGACAGCTGCGCTTATAATTATTAAGACTAAAGTAGAATAAATGTATTCCCGGATAATTGTTTCCAGCGTGTAGAGGGGATATAAATAAACCATTTAGAAGAAAATAAATACTGCATGCATGCATGTAAATGTAGTATTGGGAAAAGTAAACAACTCTTTGTAACAAATTGTTCATGAACAAACCACTATAGTTTAATATCTTCATTATAAAACTCGAAATATTTGTTCTAGAAATGTAGAGATCATAAGAGCCTGTAATTATTAATTGTTTAAATGACATTTATTAAACATGTGAAGTTATAATATTAGTAATTTCTTAATCATCTTACGCTGTAAATGTCACTTCTAAGTATGCATAGATTATATAATGATATTTCACATAAAGATGTTTTCAGTTACTGAAAATTGGCTCAGTTCATTCAAAAGATTCTGGAGATCCTGATTCAGTAAAATCAGTCAGTTCCTAATGATGTAACCCTTTAATCCCCACATAGGATCTACTGGAGTAATTTTCCATTTAAAAAAAACGGTTTTTAATGTTTTTGTCAATGTTTTTATTAATTTTTTTATTTGGTTTTACCGCACACTTCGGTGTTCATTGCTTACTGGAGTAATAATTCCATGACAATTTTCCTACAAAATGCTTTTAAACCTATATTTATACTAACGATGCATTTTACAAGTCATGGTGAACACAAAAAGAAATGGCTAAAGAGCTCGAAGACGTTTGAAAAGTTATAAAAAGCATCTGGTTATAACAGCAAGTGTCGATTAGATACCAACACCTTCACTTGTCGGTAGTGAAATGGGTACTTAAGGATTAAGTCTGATCTAGAGGAAGGGATTTCTCCTGCTCTTCTTGAGCAGGAGAAAGAAAGAAGTCCTGCTCAAGATTAGGTGTGATTGTTTTTTATCAAATTATTCGTTCAGTATTATTTCAAATGTAACATTATACATACACATTCGCACATTTTCTATACATGTATTTATCTATTATTCATGTATATCTTTGGTTTGTCTAGCCACACTAGTTTAGCTTTTAATGTAAAACTAATATTTCTACAT
Organism: Maratus michaelseni; assembly: GCA_963931845.1. Lineage (NCBI taxonomy): Eukaryota > Metazoa > Arthropoda > Arachnida > Araneae > Salticidae > Maratus > Maratus michaelseni. The sequence goes on from OZ007599.1 coordinate 254,982,037, forward strand.
ATTCATTGGAAGTATTTTCTATGAATGTAATATTGTTGCAATACTGGGTCCCAATATAACGAATATTGGTTTCTAATGGGGTATCTTATCTTATGTCAGTACCGTCCGTGTTTTAAAACGGTAATTTATTTGTGTGCGTGTTATTTGTAAAATCTAAATTTTTTTAGAGATTGTCACGGTGTTTTCCTCTTTTCTTTTATAACTAGATTTTGTTAGAAATGCTGCAAGATAAACTTTTCTTATTTCTATAGTTTCAGTGTTAAGCATTTTAAATTATTAAAATTGGTGAAACTAATCATTTCTTTAATTTTCATAGTGAATGGTCAGTTTTCTCCATTGGAAGTAACTGGAAGTGGTGACGGACTCAACGAAAACTCAACATATTCCAGACTACCTCTAATTGACGACAATGGTGAAATTTCTACAGCTGTTACGGGCGTAGATGCAATTAATCTAGAAGACACAATAGATAACTTCACGGACACTACTCTATTTTCTACTGACAGTACATTGGACGAAACTACTGTAAAATTCTTAGTTACTGATAGTTTTACAGATACTACTATGACACAGAATTCGCAAACTACACTTTCTACCACTGCTCTTCCGACTACTGACCAAGGAACTACTGAGAGTCTGGTTGATTCCACAACGAATCCTGTTTTAATAATGAGCCCTACTACAGAAGCAACTACAATTGTAGACACTACTACAACGGAAGAAGAGAGATCTACAACGGAAAGTACCACCACATCCACAACTGTTAAAACGACAAAGAAACCTATCAAAACTGATACCGCTACAGAGACGGCAGAAGTAGAACACAAGACGAAATCAAAAGATACCACGGCTGCAAAAATTCCTCCAACATCAGCGCCTGCCTCGACTGTATCCATGTCTGAAGATGCAGGTAAATGTACAATTATTAATATTATTTATTATTATTATTGCTGTTTTTGTATTTTGTTGATTTTTAAGACAATTTTGAAAGTGTTTTAAATTACAGGAATGTCACTTTTTCGCAGCTCCGCGTTTTTTTTTTTTAATCAATCTTATCTTTATCTTTATCTTTCTTTTTTTTATCTTTTCAACCTACGATATCCAAGGAATCATGCAGAGAAAATAATAACAATAGAAAATTGATAAGCTGTCGGGGTAGAAAAATCGAGTATGTAAAACTCGAGATGAAAATAATTTTGTGTCTAAATCATTTAAATTTTGCGGTCTATTGGATTAATGTTCAGAAAAAATGTCTTAACCATCAGATGCTCTTAAAAGCAAACACCATAAAAAAAAAAAAATAGAAATTTTTTTTATGTAACTTTATGTACGTAAATTAAAGCTGTAAATACTGAATTTGAAATTAAATCAAATTTTAAAATTCAAGAAAAGTTTAATTTTTCAAGTAAATTCTATATATGGAATTATTTAACTTTTACTATTTTAACATTAAAAATTCTGTGTTGATGGACATTGCAATTTGTGTAAAAATGCAATAATTTAACTTTTTACTAATTTAACATTAAAAATTCTATGTTGGAAATTTCTATAAAAATGTTTGATTTTAGCATTTATTTCTAATACTCATGCCAGTTATTTATATAGATAATATATATATATATATATATATATATATATATATATAGTGTGTTTCACAAAGGACCCCTAACTTTAAAAATCAATAATCCGGAAACGGTGATAAGGAGAAACATGAAACCAGTAGTATGTTTATTAAAAAAATCGTAAGAATCTTATACATAAATCTCAAAATTTAGTTAATAGCGCCGATAGATGGTGCTGCGATAAATAGGCGTATCAAAAGTGATTCAAAAGGTGCACAACAGACTTATCGCAAACGAAGAATGAAATTGTCATGGACTCTTTGCTGTATGTCACTGGTCTGTTTGTTGAAATTTTTTGAAAAGCTCACGAATTGTTTTCCCATCTGGGTCTTTTGCGACTTGAAATCGCGTTTGAAAACTTCTCCTTGTGGCATTAGGACTCTGATTTAATCGGTGGTACTCCAACCGAGGCTAACGAAAAAGACAGGCTACCGCGGTGCATTCCACTTATCTTTCTTTACAGACCGCTAGAGTGACGTGATGCTCTTTTCGTACACCTGCATTGGTGCATTCGAGCATCACGTGATTCCGGCGGTCTGTAAAAAAAGGTACGCGTAAAGGACCGCGGTAGCCTTTCTTTTTCGTTAGCCTCGTACTCCAACGCAATAAACACACGTTCCTCCACGGTATACATCACTTTCGGAAGTATTTTCACTATAAGCTAATAGCGGTCAGATTTCAATGGCGAAATCTTCAACGTCTAGTCTTTCGAGTCTTTCTATGCTCGGAACTCTCTGTAGAAGGATTCTTAACGCTCTCAGCGCCATCTGTTGGTACTATTTTTAACTTTACTATTTTGAGATTTATGTATAAGATTCTTACGATTTTTTTTATTAAACATACCACTGGTTTCATGTTTCTATCTATCACCGTTTCCGGGTTATTGATTTTTAAAGTTAGGGGTCCTTTGTGAAACACAACACCCTGTATATATATTATAATATACCTTTGAAATTAAAAAAAAAAAATAACTTACAAGCTCGTATAACAAAAATGACCAAATCTCTTATTTAAAAGATGGCATATAACATATTTTTTACCTTAAGTCTTATAGTAGAAAAAAAAAATGTATTGAAAAAATGTGTTTATTAAGAAAACATCTTAATAAACAAAACTTACCAGAAAATCCCAATGTAATAAGAATCATAAGAATATTTTAAAGATAGATCATACGAAACGATAAATGACATAAAAAAGATTTAATCTTGAACAAATGTAGTATAAAAAAATTTAAATAAGAAATTGAAACATAAATGGAATATAGGTATCATGTGGTGATGAATGAAAAAGAGAAACAAAGCGACAAGTGAGTGTTCAATCTTTAGTCGGCAAGAACAGTCACGTGTGAAAAAAAATACATTATTTCACATAATAGACAGATGAGTGGTCGAATTAGTTCTATTACTGCCGAAATCATGCAGTGAATGTAAGTAAAAAATCAAGATACAAGAGAGAAAAATATTGAATAGGAAAATCGTATAGAAACATAAGGAAAAAAAAATAATAATAGTGAAAAAAGGATTGTACCCTCAGCCTTTCATACAATGTGAGAAGCATTTATAGATGAATCAAAGAGTTATACTATAGATACGAAAGAGACGGATCGAACAGACGAGATGTTTAATTACTACGGTTACCGATTACGGTTAAGATATACTACGAACAGTTAAGTTGTTTATGAATTTTAAAACAATCATCAATAAATTATTAATAATTTAATTTAAATACAATAGAAAAAGGAAAACTAAATATAATTATTTATTTTTAATTTTTAAGATTGTTAACCTATTGGAAAAATATTATATATTAAAGTTTTAAGACGGTTGAACAGTTTCAGAAATATATATTGTGAAAAAAAAAAAAGAAAAACATGTTATATTAAACAATTTAGCGCTTCCATTTATTACCGAATTTCTGTATTTTTAAATTTAATAATTTTAAGTTATATAATGTTTTAAAAAATTATAATTAATTTAAAAAAAATAAAAAAATGATAATGTTTAAAAAAATATATTAATGTTTAAAAATTATAATTTTTAAACATTAATAATAAATTTTAATTCTAACATTTAAATTCAATGTTATGCTAAATTATCAACCAATTCATTTTTTCATTTTTATAATAGTAATTGCCATAGTAATTTGCCAATTTATATACAAATAAATTTTCTGACTCAAAAGATTATTTTCATTCCTATAATTGCTAAGCTCTCGTGTATTTCATTCAGATGCTGACGAACCGAACAACATGCTTCCATTTACATACAAACATACTGGTAAAAAAAAAAAAAAATCCGTTAAAATACGGATATTGTATTGGCAATCGGAACACCAGGAAATCTTCCGTGATTTCTGAAACTTCCATTTTTAAATTTCCGTTTGATAACAGGCATCTTCCATATATTTAAGAAATTTTTATCTCGTTAAAATAACTTTTATAGGATTAAAAAAAAAAGAAGTTACATCTCAAGGATAATCTCATAGCAATGGGAGAGATTTCAGTTTCTTTTAAGTGCGTTCTCAGTAAATAACCAACACTTGCCACGAGGGGATTTGGAACTAGGATCCTTCCGTTTACTAAAGTAGGCTGTCGTGTTGACCACTGGGCTATGATCGCCGCTCACTCAAATGTTGAAATATTTTGTTATTTATTTTATATTCTTTTTATGATGCAAAAACTTTCAAAAAATTTAATCGGTAGATGGATCTTTTCCAACTGAATTGCAATGTTTTTCATAATTTTAAATATTTTGCTTTATTATTTGACTAGCTGACCCGTCCGGCATTGCCCGGGCACAAGATAATAACTTTAAACAATCCTCAAGTTTGTATTATTTTATATCTTTAACCCGATTTTTTTATAAAATTATATTTTTAAACGATAAATTCGCGAAAAAATGTTGATATTTAGTGATAAAAGTGCTCGTAAGAAGGTATTTTCTTGTTTCTTCACGTAGGGTCGTTTCATAATTAAAAAAAAAGTTCTTGTCTCTTTGAAATTTTTATAGATTATAAATATAACGGTTTTACAGACCGTGTGAAAATATCCTGAAAAAATATTGTTATCTAGTTGTAAAAAATATATTTTTTCCTTCTCGCTTTTTTTTTTTTTCGTCGGCTCTTTTAACATAACAATAAAAAAAAAAATATTTCTCATATTCCAAATTCTCTGAATTATTAATCGTTTATATATAAATCTAGCTGTATCCAAGCTCTGTTTAAGATTTTGTGAAAATTTCATATTTAGTAGTGAAAATATGAGTGGAAGCAAAGCGAGGCCACGCCAATACACCCCGCCGCGTTTTCGCGTTTATTTCCTCCGAAATTTCTCAGATTTTATATTTTTTAAAAACGTCCGAATGTTTCGGAAATTTTGTAGATGATGTAAATCTGGCCCACCAAGATGCTCTAAAAAGATTGTGTCGAAATACGGGTGTTTAGTTACTTTTAGCCTAGAAAAAGATCGTCTCCGTGAGGCGTGAAGTGAATTGCATTCATCGGTATTTTTGAAAGGTTTAAAATTCGTATTTTTTAAAAACTGATTACATTGCTGTTTAGAAGAAAGTTTCAGCTTTAAGAGCAAAGGGTTAACAAGGATATTTTTTTTAAATTGGCATTTATGACGTAAGAGTACTATATTTCTGAATATGTCTTCAAATTTGAACTGTACCAAATGGTTTGGCCGATTTAAAATTACGAAATAACACACACACATAAAAAAAAAAAAAAAAAAACGTGCGTTCGTTTCTTTTTTTCCCCCGATGCGTAAATCGGGTTCTGGTCATGCGCGAACGCTTTTGGCAGCTCGCAAAGAAATATATAAGTTTTAATTAGTTTAACTCGGCTCCTTATCAAAAAATTTAAAATATGAGCTTCAGATTCATCAGGACTCTCCGCACCCAAAATTTCAGACTTCTACGTGTGGTGGATATTTCGCTATCCAACGCAGACAGACCCACAGGTACACACACAGAGAGCGAAAGTTTCTTTTATTAGTATAAGATACCTTATAAAAGATAACTTTTAACTTTTTATTTATTAAATGCGTAAAACATTGTTTTAAGGGTAACGATTGCTTTTTTTTTTGCAATATATATTGAGATTGACCAAAATTTTCTTCTTTAGAACATATACTTTTTCAAATTATTTGTCTGATGCTCGATACTTATCAATTTCAATAAAGATAATAATTATCTTAAACAGAAGTAATTGTTACATGCTATTAAAATAAATTTGCTTTATTGCTTATTTTAAACAACAATTTTATAGTAAATTGAATTATTATATTTGAGCTATGCTGAGAGTTTTTGTGTGCCGTTCTGTTAAACTGAATAGTTTAAAAAATATTAAGACAAAAAATAGATTTTTGGAGACAATTTTTAAATTAATGATCTTGTGATAGGTAAATTTAAATTTGGACTTATTAATTCAGTTTAATTTATAAAATTATAAACTAAAGAAATAAACTATAAACTTCATTTTTATAAAATTAAAGAAAAAAATTTATAAAGAAAAAATAGTAAACTTCGTAAAATTATAATTTATAAAATAATAAATTTTAGTTAATTTATAAGCCAGACCAGTTTAGTTTAATACCAATATACATACCAATATTTTGCAGAGATATTATTTCATGAAACCTTAAATAATCCAATATTGCCTCACGTTAAAAAGGTTTAAAAAAAATTAATAATAAAACTTCAGTGAAAAAAAAAATCCTTATTTTGTAGCACTATACAGAAAAACAATAGATTTTTTAAAAATATTTTTCTGTAATTTATTAAAATAAAACAAATTTCGAAAGATTTCAAAATATAAATATCACTTATTTTCACAAAAAATACCGTCCAGTTACAATGAGCTCCAGGCTCGGCCCGAGTCCAATGACAGAAATGAATGACCCACGGGTCGGGTTGGGCCGGGCCAGGTCTGGGTCCGTGAAGAACTCTAGTATATATCTAACAAACTTAATTCGCATTTCAAACAAAGCTATTTCTGTATGCAAACTTCTAAACGTCATTTACGGAAATTGCACGGTTTTGAAACAAATACGGATATTGTACTGTTTTGAAAGAAATACGGAAATATTCCATTAACTTTATGGAAAACTTTCAGCATTTTTATGGATTTGTATTCTTTAAATATCAATTACGGAAATTGTACTGTTTTTCAGAAAAATGGAACTATTCCGTAAACTTTTGAATAAGTATATAATTTGATTATTAGTCAGCAAAGAAACATCATTTAAGAAGAGTATCTAGAAAAAAAAATGAAAAAAAGTAATTATCTGATGAGAAATTTAAAAAAAAAGCTAATCCAGTCTTTGCCATAAGTTGAATGCTGAACAGGAATATTTGAAGCCTGACTGATAACGAGGCATAAAACTTGCTCTGTCGTTGTTTTCCCATATTTTTCCTAAAACAAATTTTCTCGCTTATTTATATCACGTTCATCAGCGGTATTATTTTTATATTCTTTGATTATACTCATCAGCTGAAAAGCAACCATAAATATGTAGTTCAAAACTTCAGCAAAATGCAATACATTTATCAGAAAAGGAGAAAAGCTGTTCGATTCCAAAAAATCCAGTAATGTCTGCAAATTCTTTATTTGTGCTATACATTAATATACAGCTGTAGATATATGATTGGTGCAAAAAATAAATGCATATACATTAAATATAAATTGAAATAAAAGACTAAATCTAAAACATCACACAATATAGACAATAATATAATGTTATTTCTTATTACCCAGTCAATACGATAAAACGGGGAAATGAATAAGTAATAATAATTTAAAGGAAAAAAGCTATACAGATTTTTTTAATTAATATTTTAAATATATATTTAGGTAGGGGGTGGGGATGCCCATTTCTATATTATAACACCTTCCAATAAAAAAATAATATAAGTTGCGTCCTGCTATTGGAACTTGGTTTTAGTTTAAAATATTCGAAAAGTATTTGTTCAAAGCATTACAGCGTTCAGAGTAACTACATTTTTTCTCGCTTATCCATATCATGTTCACCAGCGGTTTTATTTTTATATGCTTTGATTGATAGCCTTATACTCACCAGTTGAAGCACGCATACTTAATTCTACAGGCAGGCCGCTGAGCGTTGACCTACTTTATTTCATTGAAACATGAATTAAGTGTCGGAAAATATTATCCATGAGATGACTTCTGGTTTTGATTTTAGTTAAAGATTCTGTGCAGTTTTCGCAAAATACTTTTCAGGAAAAGAGAGTTTTTACTTTCTATAAAATGAATACAGTGGAAATGAATACAGTGAAGCACCGTTGTTAAATGATTATTTTCCAAATTGAAAATTTTGTTTTATAAAAAAGTTATTTTCGTAGAAAAAGGAAAATAATAATAAAAATATCCGTAGTATGACATACTCATAACTTACAGGGGTGAAATGGTGTTTCCTATTAAATAAAACGCGTATGTTGTCTGTTCATTTTCATTTAAAAATGTAGGTTAAGCCAGGTACAACTTAGCCCATTTTGAATGCTTCAAAATGGTTATTTCAAGAAACCAAATATTTTCATTTATCTTATAACTGTGAAACAAAAATCGAGGAATTATTTAACTATTAAAATAATAATAATAAACAAGGAGATGTTTCGTTAACAACTTTAATGCTTGTATTTTATATAAGGTTTTATTCAATGGAAAGAGATACATAGCTGCCAACCTTCCGGTTTTTCAAGTGAGATAATCATATTTCGAACCAGAATATTAATGTAGTTAAATGTTTCTTTTCTCTATGCTATTTATTTGTTAAATGAAATTTCTTGTTCGAAATATGTTTAATGGATTTGAAAACATCCCGGAAGGTTGGCTGCTAAGGTGGTAAAATCTAGTCTTGCTTTTTACCAGTTTATCTGGTACCAATGCTAAGTACCTCACATACACGGCGCATCGCATTGCTTTTGAGGTGTTACTTGCGGTGGACCTAAATCCACTATCACGGAACAAAGATATACTGGATACGTACAAACATGAACATAGAACTAAAGAAGGACTTCTAACGAAATAGCGCTAATATAGTGTCGCGACTTTGGAATGAAATGGCAGCTAAACAGCTACGGCACGGTTCTGCGCAGCCGCGAGAATCCCTGCTAAAGCAGCGCCACATATAACATCAAACCCAAACTGTATATTAGATACCCACCAGACAACAGACGGTTTGACGAAGCAGACGAACTGGTGACGTATGGAGAAGCTGTCCTACACATGCGCCACCTATTTGAGACATTTTTCACAAAATGATTTTCTTCTTGGAAAGACTATTTCGTTAGAAGTCCTTCTTTAGATCTATGTCCATGCGTACAAACCTAATTAGTTTTAAAATCATGGTAAATCGTGTCCCGCACGTGGTATATCCCTTAATAGCAGAGCCGTGATCCGAATGTGACCGAAACTATGAAAGCATCGTCATCTAAACGCAACTCTTTGGATGCGCGCATACCTATTTGCCTCATAAACATAATAAATTATTTATTTGGGTTTTTCTTTTTCAAAGGTTCTTTGGTCAGTTGTTAGCTTTTTTATTACTCTTCAAAGATTTCAAAGCGTAGTGTGCAGCATTAACATAAGAAATTCCGTTCAGAGTATGTGATGAACTTCACCCGAACGCAACCTCACATAAACACAACGGTCTAACACACATGACGCCAATCTCAGCATCCAAGCGCTTTGGCGAGAAAATGAATTTCACTGCGCATGCCCGTGTCTTATACAGATAAATTTTCAAAGGTCTGAAACTACTTAGACATTTCAACCTTTCGACTGCGCATTTTTTGTTTATACAATACTTGCAAGAAAGAATACGAATACAAAATAATAAGTCCTTATTTTATCTTCTAAATAAATATAATATATATGCAATATTATGTATAAATATTGTGAACATGTGAAATACTTAATGTTATGATCCGCGCTGTAAACGCTGGCCTTTCTTAATATGATCACCATAAATAAATGAATGTTCGCTATAATTACCTTTGTTACTTGTTGATGGAATGCTAAGATACGTGATTTTTGCTGATTGATAAGGCAACATTAATGGACACCCCCAAAGTTTTTGGTTTATAAAAAAAATAACCAATAAAATTTCTGCCAGCGTTATAGAGCGGACCTATAACATTAAATACAGAGGGTGTTCAAACATTTCTTAGACGATTTTTATGGTACTTACTATTTTATATAAAATATATTTGTTTTAAACGTTCAATTTGGTAACCCTTATTCTGAACTACCTTTCTACACCGTAATTTCCATATCAATAATGCCTTTTGTAGTTTTGGAAGAGGAAGTTTGGGCCATTCCTCTTTAAAAGCTTTCCAAAATTCCTGAAGGGTACAACCCTTCATGACGTTTGGATAAGTCCAAAAGCGCAAAAATCCAGGTAATCAGGAATCAGTCCCACAGGTGTATCAGTGAAGGGACCCTGATTCCCGTTTCTTGTTCCATTTTTTCCTAGGGATTCTGATGTGGATTCTGATGTGTGGCTGCTTGCGTTAATTTGATGCAATTCAACAGACTGATGGCACTGAGCGTGAAAAGATGGTATTCCCTGTTTGATGATTGGAAGTGAAATATGTTTCCGATAGTATGTGGAGTTGATCTTAACATTTTTCTCCACTCTCTTTATTTTTAATAGGCCGCAATGCCAGCAACAATCATAAATCATTTGCTAAAACTTTGTTCAGATGCATTGAAATTGAAGTATGTTTTAAGATTGTTTTTTCCTCTTTGATGATAATAAACAGATCTCGATAACGATAATAAAATGATCTATTTTTATTACAGCCCTCCATTTAAATATACCCGGAAGTTTCATCTATTGTAACAACATTTTTCCATTTTTCTCCGGATAAATGCTTCTCATACAGAATTCTGCATCGTATTCTACGTTCGTACTGCACTGTTCATAGGTCGTGGAGAAAGACGATGAACCTTGTGTTTTTTGGCCTTTTAAAAATTCAAATCTATGTTAATGATTTTGTTAGTAGTTGACACTGAGCATTTTAACGATTTAGCAACAGTCCTTTAACATGGAGGATTTTCTTTTACCATAAAAGATCATATCATTTCAATATTCGAAGAATTCCTTTGTATTCTGGGGTACATATTTGGAACAACTTTTCCACTTGAAGCCGGGCATTCACGTTTTTTCTCTGTCTTATTGACAATATTATCTATTTTGTGTCTTTAGATATAGAAAAATTATGCCTTTCACAGCGTTTTTTAATAACCGAATACGAATAATTATCTTCGGAAAGTGCAGAAATATAGTCTTTCATCCATCGGTTCTTATAAAGCGCCATTTTGCATGTAAACAAAAATTTCAGTTGCCAGACTAGAATGATATACTTTCAGGAACATATTAGCTGTGAAAAATAATTTCTTTATGCAGACGATATATTTTACACCAAAACAAACTAAAAAAATGTGCAACATTTTCTGTATTTCACATGTTTACAATACATATGCATGCATATATATTATAATTATTTATTCAGAAGATGAAATAAGGACTTATTATTTCGTACTCGTATTCTTGCAAGTATTACATAAACAAGAAATGGGCATTCGAATGGTCGAAATGTCGAAGTAGTTTCAGGCCTTTGCAAATTTATTTGTGTAAGACACGCACATGCACAACGAAGTTAATTTTCTCGCCAAAGCGCTTGGCTACAGATGTTGGCGCCAAGTGTGTTAGGACGTTGAGTGTATGTGAATTTACCTCCCTGACCCTTTGTGACAGTCACAATCTTATCACGGGCGACAATGGAACAATGAAAAAAAAGAGAAAAAAAAAACTAAGAAGCCCGACTACGTTGCCTTCGGTCTGCGCGCAGCTTATTATGTACATTGTCGTCACTTGACGTGGAAAATCCAAGTCACTGTAAAGTCGATATATCCCATTTTATGACGAAGTGCAAATGTCTCAAAAATCGGTCACAATAACTTCACATTGGGGTCACGAGGATGTCACCCTAGAGTCACAGCGTGATGAAATAAAGGAAACACTTTTGATCACCTTCCCTTATATAAGTGAGGATCATTTTCATTGCCCCTTGAGAGGAGATGTAAATTTTAATTTCAAATATAGAATTGTTTATACACCTAAGAGTAAAATGTTTTTAAACTACATACTTTAAATTGAATGAGTAGTTGAGAACATGCGCTTTGTCATCTTCTTTTCAAATTTTGAAAACACTAAATGCACTTGAACTGGGTTATGACGAAAACGAAGACACCGCAACATTTGATCGCTATAATAGTCTGCAATAACCAAGTTTTAGATTTTATATTAAGAAAGTATGTAAAAATCCAGTTAAATTATTAAAACTTACATAATGATTACTCATAACGACAATTTTACTTTTGTAAATTAGCCGTAGGTACTAAGTTAAATTAGTATATTTAACTTTACATTTATTTTACGTTTTAATTTGTAAATATAAAGATTCTAAAATAATTGAAGTAATCACGACAATTATATATTACTTCTATATAGTTCACCCTATTTCATTAAAAGTGTAAAACACCCATTTGTTAACCCAAACATAAACACCCAAATATTTTGTTTAGAAAAGATGGAGAAACTCGGTACTTTTTTGTGAACTTGCAAAATTTTTGCTCTTTACATTCGAGTTTCTGCAATGTATTTCTATAGGATACCAGTACCAAATAAAGCCACTATAAAGTTTCAGAAAACAATAAACTCTGTTATATCAGAATTAACATTTTAAATTTCGTGGGATGTGATATTTATTCCTTTTTTTACAATATTAAATCATGCATACTTTTGCTGCTGTTTAATTGCGGGTAGTAAAGTTCAAAACAAAAGACGTATTATTAGGAGTACGTGGGCCTTAATTTTCTAAATACATGATTTAACTTTAATTAACAGATATTAACAAAATAGAACAAAATAAAGAGTACCTCTTGTAATACAATATTCTGTGGCTGCTTCATTTACGGGCTTGCTGTTTTGAACAACTAAATTTGCCTTTCAATCTATTGGACTCTCTTCGCTTTGGTATATTCCATAGTTTTCTATAAACATTAACACAGAAAATGTTTAATTAGCTTTGGTAATGATAATACACGATAAAAATGTCTCTAAATAAGACCGGATCTTATACTACCTTGCCTTATTAGGTGATTTCTGTTTTTCACATATTTTACTTTCAAAATCAAACATAATCAAAAATTCTGAATCTTTCAATATACATTCTAAAAGATCGTTAAATTTTCTCGATCATCATGCAAAGACTCTAAAATTCAATCAATAATTTACGCTGATAACATACAGGGTGATTATAAAAAAACATCCCGATATATGAGCCCCTAATTGTCATACCGTTCACAGAAACTGAATGAAATTATGGCTTAAAGTATTTTGAGGTATGCACTCAAGAATCATGTGAAAAACAACAGTTAAATTCTAACAGTTACGGTTATAGTGACAAAATTTCGAAAATTTCAAATGGCAACACCTACTTTTTTTTATTGGAATGTGATTTTCAGAGTGAAAAACCATAAAAAGCGTTGGAACGGTACCTGTAGCCCGAAAATCGCCGGCGCTAGACAGACTAAGAAGAAAAGTGAAAACAACCAATAAAGGACAGAGAAGCAACAGAAAGTAAAACATTTTATTGTTCAGTGCTATCCACCATCTGCCGCATGTAAAGTGTCGTCGTGTGTGAAATGGAAAATGTATGAAACACAATAAAATGTTTTGTTTTCTGTTGCTTCTCTGTCCTTATTGGTTGTTTTCACTATTTTTCTTAGTCTGTCTAGCGCCGGCGATTTTCGTACTACAGGTACCGTTCCAACGTTTTTTATGGTTTTTCACTATGAAGATCACATTCCAATAAAAAAAGTAGGTGTTGCCATTTGAAATTTTCGAAATTTTGTCACTGTAACCGTAACTGTCAGAATTTAACTTTTGTCTTTCATATGATTCTTGAGCGCATACCTCAAAACACTTTAAACCAAAGTTTCATTCAGTTTCTGTGAACGGTGATAGTTAGGGGCTCATATATCGAGATAGTTTTTTTATAATCACCCTGTATGAAAGTTTACTTACTGTTCTTAACAACCACGTGCCGAAAGATTCAGTGGTCAGAAGATGACGACGAAGCCGGTATCGGTTGTGGTTGAAATTATCTGTACTTCCGTACATGTCAAGGACACATAAACTGTCAGGTATATGCTATCACCTGTCGGCCCGATACAGTGCCCTACAAGATATAGTCTGATGACCTTATTAAGAGCATGGCCTTATTTGGTAGAAGACTTATTATACATAAAACATTTATTTTATGTTTACAGATAAATAACGGGTTCTCGCTAAATCCTAACTCGTTATAAACGAAGTCGACTGTACCTTTATTCACAGCTCGTCAGCGTCGTTTAAGGTTTTAACACATAAAAAAAATTAAAAACCCAATTGTATACACTGTAAAAAAAATCACAGTATTTTTACAGCAAAAAATGCTGGCAATATGGGTGCCAGCATATTTTGCTGTGAATTTACAGCAGTTTTGTTTTTCATGGATAAACAGCACTTTTGTAAATTCACAGCATTTTTTGCGGTTAATTTTACAGCAGTTCAGTTTTTTTATTTTACAGCAGATTTGTTAATTTTACAGCCGTTTTTGCTGTTAATTTTAATGCAATTTTAACAGAATGACTGTAAAACTTATAGTATTTGTTGTTGATATTTTACCCCCCCCCCTCCCTCTCCGTGTATTGTTTTTTTTTATTATTTTAACCTGAGACATATTTCAAAGACTTTGGGCACTAAGTATTACCTTTTTGTTTACTTATATCATTATTTTAATATCATTATTATATAATAGATTCTGTTATACATATATACGATACAAATTTCGGTTTTTGGTCAAGTATATCACCCACAAAAATTTTAGTCATTTGCCTATAGAGATAAAATGTTTTTTCAATAAATCATAACAAAGCAAGATTTTACTTTATCTAGCTTTTAATTAATTATTCAGTATTTCTTTACAGGACTTTGTTTAACCGTTTGTTTGTATTTGAAAATACCCACTAATTTAAATCATGCATATATATATATTTTTTCCTCCAACAAATTTAGGGTTATTTTTTGTATCTATTTAAATATTTTTGTTTATTCAATGTAGCCATTATTTCCTCCACCCCTCAACACGAACATGCAAAACTTTCTGATATTTAAACTATCATTCATATATAATTAATAACAAGACCTTATTGTACGCAACTTGCTGATATGGAAACTTTATATTGATAAAAAACTTATTTTATGCTAAGATAATTTTATAAGTTTACATTTAATTCCATAAATATCAGGTCTGATTAAAAAATGAACACGGGGAGAAAAAAAAAAAAAAACACTTATGAGTTCAAGAAACGTAGAATAAAATAATAATAAAAAAAATCTGTTCACATAAAAACTTTAAAATTAAGCGTAAAAAATAAATAGATAATGGACAAAAACATTAAACAAGTTGCTGCAAATTACTGCTGCGACAGTAAACAAACAAGGAATATTTTAGGAATTGATAAAATAGTGCATCCAGATTACTCATAATAAATGATTTGAAAATGGAAAATAAATCATACTTCGAAATATCGGCTAAATATATTAAATAAATAAAAATACTTAAATTACTGTCCAAAGTGAACCGAAAACTGTAGCTGGTAAAATATTTATAGAATTTAGAAAGTATATTCGAATGCGAACGTATGAACTGGAGTTTTGAAAAATATATAATAGCGTAATAAGGCATAGCTAAAAACAGGGATCTTGTTTAAAAAAAAAAAAAAAAAAAAAAAAAAAATGCTTGCATAAAGTTTCCCTGTGATACTTAAACTCAAATTATACGTAATAATAACAAAGTTCTAGAAGAACATACTGAGGTAAAGTAAAAAACAACATAACTAAATCAACATCCCCAACATCCCCTAAGCAAAATCATCTATTTTTACGATTTAAAACAAAATATTTATTTTAGACAAATGACGTGAAAGTTCCTGCCGTGATATACACGTGGTTTAAAAACAAAATTAGTATCGTATAAATATATAACAGAATTTATATGATATTATTAAAACAATAATATAAGAAAACAAAGATAAAACTTACTTTTACTCTTTGAAATATGTTTGTAATCCATTATCAGGTGTAATTGTTACAACTTTCTAGGCTCGCTCCTAATGGCGGCCATTTCTCGAAGAATCGAAGCGTCACTTCACTATTGGACTGCACCTACCGCTGACCTAAATGTGTTTATTCCCCTCGTTTGAGATAATGACAACAACGCCGACAGATGTCGCTATCTATACAGCTGTAATCACTGTAAATTAACGAAAGAGCTGTGTTTGATTGCTAGGTGAAATATTAACAGCCTTTTTTGCAGTTTTTTCTTCCGTTTTTTTTTTTTTTTACAGTGTACTTGAGAAATATTTTTTCAAACGAAAAGCATTTCCGTTTATGAAAATACATAGAAAATAAAATAAAATTATCTGTTGAGAAATTAAATAATATCTATGGTTATAGAGTTAGAGGAGGTTTTCACGTTTTACTTCTCTGTACTCGTAAAAAGATATTTTCCATCCCAAAAGTTTTAATTTGAATAAAATCCAAATGAATGGCGTTGCCAAGTTAAAACATTTTAACATAATAAAACATTTATTTTATGTTTACAGATAAATAACGGGTTCTCGCTAAATCCGAACTCGTTATAAACGAAGTTGACTGTACCTTTATTCACAGCTCGTCAGCGTCGTTTAAGATTTTAACACATAAAAAAAATAAAAACCCAATTGTATACTTATGAAATATTTTTCCAAACGAAAAGCATTTCCGTTTATGAAAATAAATAGAAAATAAAATTATCTGTTGAGAAATTAAATAATATCTATGGTTATAGAGTTAGAGGAGGTTTTCACGTTTTACTTCTCTGTACTCGTAAAAAGTTATTTTCCATCCCAAAAGTTTTAATTTGAATAAAATCCAAATGAATGGCGTTGCCAAGTTTGCGTCTCAAGAGAATTAGTTCAAGAAAGAAAAATAGCTTTATTAATTCGTCGGAAAAGCCGGAAAGACTGTCTATTGAATCTCACCATCAATGTTTATCTTCTCATGTTTTGTTCTCAGGTGCAAACTTTGCAGACATTCGATAATGGAAAATTGAAATTACGATCAAAAATAATGTTCAAACTGAAGGATAGCATGGGAATAAATTAACAGAATTACGTGTAGAATTTCTAATTAAAACAATAACAACATTTCTAATTAAAACAAGTTTCCCCAAGAATTTAATTTATTCATTAAAAATAACGATTCTTGAAAATCTTAAATTGCAAATAAAAACGAATGAAAAAGATTATCGTTTTTTTTTCTTTCTGCCGATGTTAATGTGTCATTTCAACACATTTCCTGTCTAAACTGACATTAAAGAAAGAAGTACCGCCAACTGGGATGACTGTCTAATTTTTTGCTTCTTGGTTGTCTTTAAAGATCCCAAAATTGTTGAAATTTCCATTTAAAAAATTTCTAATTCTTTTTTTTTTCTTTTATAGTTTCAAGATATCAATCGTAAATTTTAAAACTCACATTTAGTATTTTTAAAGAATAGTTTTTTTTTTTTTTTTTCTGCTGATGTTAATGTGTCATTTCAACACATTTCTTGCCTAAACTGACATTGAAGAAAGAAGTACCGCCAACCGTGATGACTTTGTCTAATTTTTTGCGTCTTGTTGTCTTTAAAGATCCCAAAATTGTTGAAGTTTCCATTTAAACAATTTCTATTTTTTTTCTTTAATAGTTTCAAGATATCAATCGTAAATTTTAAAACTCACATTTAGTATTTTTAAAGAATAGTTTTTTTTTTCTGCTGATGTTAATGTGTCATTTCAACACATTTCTTGCCTAAACTGACATTGAAGAAAGAAGTACCGCCAACCGTGATGACTTTGTCTAATTTTTTGCGTCTTGTTGTCTTTAAAGATCCCAAAATTGTTGAAATTTCCATTTAAACAATTTCTATTTTTTTTTCTTTAATAGTTTCAAGATATCAATCGTAAATTTTAAAACTCACATTTAGTATTTTTAAAGAATAGTTTTTTTTTTTCTGCTGATGTTAATGTGTCATTTCAACACATTTCTTGCCTAAACTGACATTGAAGAAAGAAGTACCGCCAACCGTGATGACTTTGTCTAATTTTTTGCGTCTTGTTGTCTTTAAAGATCCCAAAATTGTTGAAATTTCCATTTAAACAATTTCTATTTTTTTTTCTTTAATAGTTTCAAGATATCAATCGTAAATTTTAAAACTCACATTTAGTATTTTTAAAGAATAGTTTTTTTTTTTTTTTCTGCTGATGTTAATGTGTCATTTCAACACATTTCTTGCCTAAACTGACATTGAAGAAAGAAGTACCGCCAACCGTGATGTGATGACTTTGTCTAATTTTTTGCGTCTTGTTGTCTTTAAAGATCCCAAAATTGTTGAAGTTTCCATTTAAACAATTTCTATTTTTTTTTCTTTAATAGTTTCAAGATATCAATCGTAAATTTTAAAACTCACATTTAGTATTTTTAAAGAATAGTTTTTTTTTCTGCTGATGTTAATGTGTCATTTCAACACATTTCTTGCCTAAACTGACATTGAAGAAAGAAGTACCGCCAACCGTGATGACTTTGTCTAATTTTTTGCGTCTTGTTGTCTTTAAAGATCCCAAAATTGTTGAAATTTCCATTTAAACAATTTCTATTTTTTTTTTCTTTAATAGTTTCAAGATATCAATCGTAAATTTTAAAACTCACATTTAGTATTTTTAAAGAATAGTTTTTTTTTTTTTTTTTCTGCTGATGTTAATGTGTCATTTCAACACATTTCTTGCCTAAACTGACATTGAAGAAAGAAGTACCGCCAACCGTGATGACTTTGTCTAATTTTTTGCGTCTTGTTGTCTTTAAAGATCCCAAAATTGTTGAAATTTCCATTTAAACAATTTCTATTTTTTTTTCTTTAATAGTTTCAAGATATCAATCGTAAATTTTAAAACTCACATTTAGTATTTTTAAAGAATAGTTTTTTTTTTTCTGCTGATGTTAATGTGTCATTTCAACACATTTCTTGCCTAAACTGACATTGAAGAAAGAAGTACCGCCAACCGTGATGACTTTGTCTAATTTTTTGCGTCTTGTTGTCTTTAAAGATCCCAAAATTGTTGAAATTTCCATTTAAACAATTTCTATTTTTTTTTCTTTAATAGTTTCAAGATATCAATCGTAAATTTTAAAACTCACATTTAGTATTTTTAAAGAATAGTTTTTTTTTTTTTTTCTGCTGATGTTAATGTGTCATTTCAACACATTTCTTGCCTAAACTGACATTGAAGAAAGAAGTACCGCCAACCGTGATGACTTTGTCTAATTTTTTGCGTCTTGTTGTCTTTAAAGATCCCAAAATTGTTGAAGTTTCCATTTAAACAATTTCTATTTTTTTTCTTTAATAGTTTCAAGATATCAATCGTAAATTTTAAAACTCACATTTAGTATTTTTAAAGAATAGTTTTTTTTTTCTGCTGATGTTAATGTGTCATTTCAACACATTTCTTGCCTAAACTGACATTGAAGAAAGAAGTACCGCCAACCGTGATGACTTTGTCTAATTTTTTGCGTCTTGTTGTCTTTAAAGATCCCAAAATTGTTGAAATTTCCATTTAAACAATTTCTATTTTTTTTTCTTTAATAGTTTCAAGATATCAATCGTAAATTTTAAAACTCACATTTAGTATTTTTAAAGAATAGTTTTTTTTTTTTCTGCTGATGTTAATGTGTCATTTCAACACATTTCTTGCCTAAACTGACATTGAAGAAAGAAGTACCGCCAACCGTGATGACTTTGTCTAATTTTTTGCGTCTTGTTGTCTTTAAAGATCCCAAAATTGTTGAAGTTTCCATTTAAACAATTTCTATTTTTTTTCTTTAATAGTTTCAAGATATCAATCGTAAATTTTAAAACTCACATTTAGTATTTTTAAAGAATAGTTTTTTTTTTCTGCTGATGTTAATGTGTCATTTCAACACATTTCTTGCCTAAACTGACATTGAAGAAAGAAGTACCGCCAACCGTGATGACTTTGTCTAATTTTTTGCGTCTTGTTGTCTTTAAAGATCCCAAAATTGTTGAAATTTCCATTTAAACAATTTCTATTTTTTTTTCTTTAATAGTTTCAAGATATCAATCGTAAATTTTAAAACTCACATTTAGTATTTTTAAAGAATAGTTTTTTTTTTTCTGCTGATGTTAATGTGTCATTTCAACACATTTCTTGCCTAAACTGACATTGAAGAAAGAAGTACCGCCAACCGTGATGACTTTGTCTAATTTTTTGCGTCTTGTTGTCTTTAAAGATCCCAAAATTGTTGAAATTTCCATTTAAACAATTTCTATTTTTTTTTCTTTAATAGTTTCAAGATATCAATCGTAAATTTTAAAACTCACATTTAGTATTTTTAAAGAATAGTTTTTTTTTTTCTGCTGATGTTAATGTGTCATTTCAACACATTTCTTGCCTAAACTGACATTGAAGAAAGAAGTACCGCCAACCGTGATGACTTTGTCTAATTTTTTGCGTCTTGTTGTCTTTAAAGATCCCAAAATTGTTGAAATTTCCATTTAAACAATTTCTATTTTTTTTTCTTTAATAGTTTCAAGATATCAATCGTAAATTTTAAAACTCACATTTAGTATTTTTAAAGAATAGTTTTTTTTTTTCTGCTGATGTTAA
This sequence comes from Maratus michaelseni, assembly GCA_963931845.1. Lineage (NCBI taxonomy): Eukaryota > Metazoa > Arthropoda > Arachnida > Araneae > Salticidae > Maratus > Maratus michaelseni. Next base: position 255,002,493 of record OZ007599.1, read on the forward strand.
TGTGTCATTTCAACACATTTCTTGCCTAAACTGACATTGAAGAAAGAAGTACCGCCAACCGTGATGACTTTGTCTAATTTTTTGCGTCTTGTTGTCTTTAAAGATCCCAAAATTGTTGAAATTTCCATTTAAACAATTTCTATTTTTTTTTCTTTAATAGTTTCAAGATATCAATCGTAAATTTTAAAACTCACATTTAGTATTTTTAAAGAATAGTTTTTTTTTTTCTGCTGATGTTAATGTGTCATTTCAACACATTTCTTGCCTAAACTGACATTGAAGAAAGAAGTACCGCCAACCGTGATGACTTTGTCTAATTTTTTGCGTCTTGTTGTCTTTAAAGATCCCAAAATTGTTGAAATTTCCATTTAAACAATTTCTATTTTTTTTTCTTTAATAGTTTCAAGATATCAATCGTAAATTTTAAAACTCACATTTAGTATTTTTAAAGAATAGTTTTTTTATTCTGCTGATATTAATGCGTCATTTCAACACATTTCCTGTCTAAACTGAAATTAAATATAGAAGTACCGCCAACCGGGATGCCTTTGTCTCATTTTTTGCCTCTTGTTGTCTTGATCCCAAAATTGTTGAAATTTCCATTTAAACAATTTCTAATTCTTTTTTTTCTTTTATAGTTTCAAGATGTCAATCGTAAATTTTAAAACTCTCATTTAATATTTTTAAAGAATAGTTTTTTTTAATTACTTTTTAAGAAAGTGGGGCAAATTCACTCTGGCTTGAGATGAATTATTTTCATAACTAAAAAAATCACCAAATAAGCTCTAAAAACCTTGTAAGAGAATCCAACCCCCACTATTATGATAGAGTAATAAAACATTATAAAAAATATACGTCATTTCGTCATTTAAAAAACAGAAATTTTGTATGAAAATGTAATAGTAAAATGAAATTTTATTTTAAAATGACCATCATGTGAGACATATAAAAACAATTAACAATTAAAAAATGGTAAGATTATTATTTTTAAGAAAACAAAACTTAGATATATTCACTTATTTCAGGCACTGAAAAAACATTTATTTTAGAAGAAATATTTCTTGGAGCACAATGTAAACACATTGATAAGTTACGTTACTATCGAGGTGCAATAAATCAAAATACAGCTTCAAAACATTAAAACTGTAAGATGTTAAAATTTCATGAGCTTTCGGCTAAACATTAGCCTTCCTCAGATGAACGTTCATCTGAGGAAGGCTAATGTTTAGCCGAAAGCTCATGAAATTTTAACATCTTACAGTTTCAATGTTTTGAAGCTGTATTTTAATTTATTGCACCTCGATAGTAACGTAACTTATCAATGTGTTTACATTGTGCTTTATAAATATTTTATTGGGTGAATTTGACGTTCGTATTATATAGATTTTTCTATATATTTTTATTTATTTCTTGGAGGGTTAAATTTTTAGGACCTTTTAACATATTAAAGTAGTGATCGGAAATTAATATTTTTCAGCGGATTTTCTTTGGTTTATTAAATGTTGTAGAACAACTACTGTTTTCTGCAGCATTTCATCAGTATAATTTTAAAAATTACAACTACCTACAGGAGATTTATACGTACGGAGCGCTATTACACTAGCACCTGCACAATATATATATATATATATATATATATATATATATATGCTAGTACAACGTTTATATTTATATAAATAGACTAAATTGGTGGTCATTTTGTCCCGAGACAATCTCACCCCAAATTTTCATTCAAAATGCCGGTTGTGAATAAATTTAATGTAAAATCTAAAATATCAAATTAATATACATAAAACTCATTGATTTGTAAAGAAAACATTAAGAAATTAAAAAAATTGTTTGACCACTTTACATCAACAAGTATAAAGGACTTTTCAAATAGAAAGTTTCCCCCAGTAAAATCATACGCGAAAAAGTAAACAAAACAACAAAGGCAGTGATGCCGAACTCAAATTGTAAAATTCTGAATTAAATAATTTATGTTTAAGCTACTGATGCATTCTATCGAATTCGACATTACTAATTAGTTTTATGTAAAAAAATTTATTTATTACACGTTTTGTCTTTATCCGCGGGGTGGGACAAAGTAAAAAATTTATTTCTGATTTTAAACATCTGAACATCTGTCAAATAAATTAATGAATTATATATATATGTATATATATATATATATATATATATATATATATATATATATATATATATATATATATATATATATATATATATATGTGTGTGTGTGTGTGTGTGTGTTTAATTATCAAATTGATTGTTTATTGATTGATATAGATATTTATCAAATACATTAATGAGAATTATAATTTTCCCAATGTTATACTATAATTTTTAAAATACATTAAATTGGCCGACAGATAATAGTTAAGTGAAAGAAGAAAAAAAGTAACAGAATTATTCTAGAGCTTTCCATTTTTGGTAAAGGCAGAAGATCTTTCAGAAAATACTGTCAAAGTTGGCATTTTGAACCAAATTTCCAGACGCGACAGCGCGGAACACTTGCACTAACCGCCTGGATCAGCTGGCCTAGCCCTCTGACCGATGGGCCTATCGGAGCCTGATTTTTTTATTCGTTTTGAGTATTTAATATATATTTTTAAATATAAATTCAGACCCAAACAGAGAGAGGAAAAAATAAATCCAGGTTGAAATAGTAGTCCCGGAAGGAGACCCGGGATCAAAAAGTAAAAAACTTGAATTATTAAAAGGCTAAACGGAAAAAAATAGTCCGGGGACCCACGATTTTTCTCCTTGAACCTACATAAATTACGCGTGCTCGCGTGTACAAAAGTTGTCGTAGTGTAGAGATTTTATTTTGGTGATAAGCATAAGAGTGTAAATGTCATATGTGCCGATTCTTCTGATGTTTGACTATGACTATTTCCAAATGGAAGTATTATGCTGGGAAATTTGCGATTAAATAAGAAAATTACTTTTCAGAAATAGTGGTATACAAAAAATTTGAAGGATTGGCTAAAGATTTTTACTACTTTTTCATAATTTCTTTGGATTGACAAATATAGGAAATAGATTTTCATTCAACGATTTTCTGCATGATTCACGATGAATAGTGACGCCATCTGGAATCAGTTTATCAAAATAAAAGATTCTATGCTTGTATTTGGATGGCTAAAAGGTTTTTTGTTTTACATTATAGAATGAAGATGGCAGCACTTCTGAAAAAGCTACATTAAAGACTGAAAAATGCAATACATTTTCTAATTAGTTCGTGGATTACAGAAGAAATAAATACATTTTTTTTTTTTGTTTATAACCAAATGATACTATTGATAATGGCATTTTGTTTCGTAGCTAATAAAGCATAGATTTAGGCACGTAGGAATATAGATTATATTCCTCCGTAGATTTAGACTTCAGCGATCTTCGCTAGCTGCGAAATCCTAGGTTAATGTATGAAGATATTTATAAAAAGGATACCCAATATTTTCTAAAATTATGGTTTTCACCATCAGACAATCCGATACAAACATGCTACGCTTTTTTAAAAATATTTCCCTATATTTTGTAAAAAATCAATAAATTTTGAAATTTTTATTTAAGCAAAAATTTTAAATCATTTAAAATTTAAAATAAAGTTTTAATTCGATCTGTAACACTATATAGAGACCAATGCTTTAATCTCACAGATCACGAAATCCCATGTTAATCTATGGAGAAATTTAAAAAACAGGAATTCTCAATACTCTTAATAAAATATTTAACATAGGAAAATTGACACCCGATACCGATGTATTACATTTTCAAAATTATGTCGTTAAAAATTTCAGCTTTTTTTAAGGCGAAAAAAATGAAATTTTTATTTAAGACAACGCGTACCCTGTTTTGCGAAACACTGCTCTACTAAATGAAACCTTTAGACATATTTATCTCTGATTTTCAATTTATGTTGGCTTTTTTTTTTTTTTTTTTTTCTTTATTTATTCGTAGCTATTAAAATGCTAAGCCTTTGTCAAATTTTTGTAAAATTGTTTGAAATGAACGCTATATCGCAGATAAGAAATAGCTTAAGAATGAGTTATTGAAATCTTAAAATAAAATCAAATGTGAGATTTTCATGATTTTTTTTTTCCTTATCACTACATAAAACATAAATAAATAAATAAATTAGGAATTGTATTTTAAAATTTGTAGCAAAAACAATTCAGAGATGTATTTTTTTTTCTTTTTTTACATTAACTTATTTTCTTTTTGCATTAACTTAAGTACCAGAATAACAAATTTTAACATATGATTAAGGATATTGTTATAAGTATTGAAAATAAATAATAAAGCAAATTCTGGCACCTTTTAAAAAGCCTTTTAAATTTTTTTTCTTCCGGAATTCCTTGCGTTTTATGATTATCATACTTTTTTTGCAATTTTCGCACTGTAACAGCGTTTTCACTCTGAACGAGCATGAAGTACTTGAATCCGAAGTTCACAACTGCAATTCCAGACGGGGGTCGTTACAAAGGTACAGGGTTGTAAAAGTTTCAGGGTTTACCATTACATAAAATGAGCATCGAGAATCCTCCATGTTGGATAAACGATATCCAAGGTGACATATTACTTCATGGGCTTTGTACCCATTTACCTCCATAATTTTAAGGACATATTTTAAAATTCTGTTTTTATTTTTTCTTTAGGTAAACGTTGCTTATTTATGGATACAGGTCTTAAGTGTGATGTAGAAGTGATTTGCTATGGTGATGGAGAAATAGATTGCACCGATGATGAAGGTAAGTTTTTTTTACTACATTTTTATTTTATGTTAATGAGTGGAATGTATTATTACCCGACTGCCAAGAGGAGTTATGTGTTTGATGTGTATCTGGGTATGTATGGGGATTTCTTTATACCATCGAAACATCCCAACGGCTGGATGGATTTTAATGAATGAGGTCTCTATAGATTCGTCTTAACCGTCCGATAGTTATAGGCTGGATTTTGTTTTCATAAATTCAAAATGGCGGTAGAGACGAATAATAAAAAACATACGCACCATATTGAGTGGCAGATCATTAGATAGGTCTTTCAAAATGCAGACGACGTTTCCTAGACTATTTTACAGTTAAAAGCCCCGTTTAAATATTACACAACCTGAAAGTTGTGTAGGTAGGATCTCTAGCTTAACTGTAACTCTAACCTTCATAGACATCTATAGGCCTCATCAAAACAGTGTTTATAGATAGGAACTAACAATTAAACACAGCTTAAAAGTCATCAATACAAGTAAATAAAAAAATAGATAAGTAATATAAAGATAGTTTCACATTGATGAGAAATAGTTAATTTTTAGTTCGCTTTTTACACAGTCGGGTTTTTTAAAAAGGAGCATATTTACTCCTAGCTTTTTTGCTTACTATTCTGCTATAAAAAATTGCATTTAATTGCCTGCAAGGAATTGCATGATTGATATGAACTGCATTAACCCTGATTATAATTCAGTAACTTTCGTAAATAAATTTTTTATAATATAATAATATTAATATAATATTTATTATTCATCCGTAGTATGATTCATTCTCTTTATTTTCTTTGACTACAGAAATGGATGCTGATGAAACAGATTTTGTTGACGATTTACCTCCAATTGATGAACACATAACTGAGGGGGAAACAAGTGAAAGTGTGCCATGGAGAAGAATTAATTTTAACTCCCCGAGAATAGATTTGTTTAAAATGTTCCCTCTAATTCCAACAAATAATGATGATTCTTCAGAAAAAGACATGACCACGACACCAATGACATCATTCCATTTTACTATGCCAGCGAATGAGGAATTGCTTGCTGAAGAAAATGTGAAAATCAATGACACCACGAATGTTGACGATTCTGAAAACGTACAAGGTAAGATAGCAAAATGATGAACTTCGCAGATTTTAAAACTTTCACTTCAGCTTTAAATCCTTATTTAAACAATTTCGCTGAATAATTTAAAATTTAACAGAGAAACAAATTAAAATTAATTAATTGTGAAAGATATTAAACTATATAATGCATATATAAATGACCAGTACAACAATTTCTATACTCTTGATTATATTTTCTTTTTGATATTATACAATACCTTCCTAAATTAACGAAACACTTATACTTATGATAATATTTGAGTAACGGAAAAGGTGTAAAACAGAAACAAGAGTTTTTAGCGCCGGAAAGCACAAAAACGTCATAAAATTCAAAGTGCCGTAACTCGGTAAGTTTAGAACGTAAACAAAATGGGATTTTTTTAAATGTCCTTTTTAGACCCATAGAACAATTTTTAAAAACTATGTAAGTTATAAGAAAAAGAAACCGTATACAAAATAATATTTCCTAATTTAATATGTATATAGTCCCTTAAAATGCCATATTTAAAAGCTATACTTGGCTTGTATACATTTCGTAATCAGAAGTAGATTTCTATCCTTATCAGGTTTTGAATCATGATTACCGATTACTGCTGGATATTTAATCATGAGAATGCAAAATCATTACCGCGTCTTTACTAGCAAAAGAAAAATGCAGTATAATATCTTTGACTAAGTAAAATAAAGGAATTTATATCTATTTTAAAGCATTCTATGCGTATACACATATCTATGTATAAGTTTTCAAATAAAATTGTTTTTGTTTGTTATTTGTCATTATTAGGTTCAACACGATACATACATTAACCCTTTCCCTAGGAAACCACAAAATTTTAATTACGAAATTCAACATTGACAGCAGAATTTTAATAGAAATATTTTCCATTTATTATGTATATGGAATATCGCTTTTTTCTTATATACAAATAAATTTGTTCATAATTTCCGGTGGCAATCATTTATTTCAACATTTTAGCAATTGAAGTGCCGTTAAAGGGTTAATGCAGATTATGAAAAAACTGTATGTGATAAAAATAAATTGAGGTCATTTTTAAAATAAGCATCCTAAAAATACATAAAAACAGCATAAAATTTTCAAAAATGCAAATTATGTAGACGTATGTAATTAGTTCCCAATTCACATTCGTTAGCTGAAATATTCATAAATCGAAACGTGATATCCTGTCCAATTGAAATTCAACGCGGCTGCATTATTTTAGTGCGCACATCCAAAAAACTTTTGTTGGTCATATCCATATTCTTTAGCTAGGGTATCACATTATACATTTTATAGTCAATGTAGCAACTTCTCATTTCATTTATACTTCTTGCTAAATTGCTATTACTCACTACCTTATAACAAAAAAAAAAAAAAAAAAAAAAAAAAAATGAATAACTAAATTACTATAAATTATTAAATCAACTGATATAACAAAAATTTCTTCTAGATTCTGAAGTTATCGATGGACTGGATGGGATCCTGCCCACAACGGAATCCACAGAGGCCATGAAAATGTATGATGATGTAAAAATATCATTCGCTACTGATAATTCATCAACAGATTTTATTGAAGGTTTAGATGACATGCTTCTGGGAAATGATGAAATAATGACCACAAACTTCCTAAATACTTCTGAAATCGAAATACCGTCCAAAATTAACGAAACAAATATTTACGAGGAAGGTACTAACAATGAAACTTCTTCAACTGACGTTGCTGCAACAAATATCGACGTGACAACTCCTGAAGCTTTGGATAAGATATTCTTAGAAAACGTAACAGGAAAAGACAATACGGACCAAGATGTAAGTTTTCAAATAAACGTTCTTATAAAAATTAACAGCTGAATGATTTTGCATGGTTTTAATTTTCCATAATATCACCATGGGAAATATGTTCAAAAAGTGAATCCATTGTGTACAAAATGCAACTTCCGTTGTTGTCACGTGAAATGGAACCATAGGCGCCGACTTAAGGGGGCGAAGGGGGCAAATCAGAAAAACTTCCACCACTAATTTTTAAATGTTGTTTTGATTTAATTAATCACAGTGATTAAATAGACGAAGCATTTTTAAATTAATGATAGAAGTATGCCTTATTGCCTATATTTTGTCCTCGTGAAGTCGGCGCCTATGCATGGAAATGGAAGATGACAGGAGAGTCATATTCATAGAATTGTTACGTGGATATGCCCGATTTTGTAACGAGTTGAATGACTAAAAAATCGACCGCAGTATCTTCATAGTGGCATCACTCAGTGGCGGTCATCTGAGAGTAAAATTATGACGATGACAAATTGAAGAAATAACACTTTTAGCCAACGTTGTGACTAACGTCTCTATCCTATAAAAGAGCTCTAGTTGTGACTGTGACCATTGTGATGTCACATCGAGTAGCTGAACTATTAGGATTATCATTGCAGAAAACTGTGTACATTGACATTACAAATAAACTCAGTAATGTACCTTATTTTCCGGTTTATAAAACGCTCTTATGTAGAACACGCAATCTAAAAGTTAACACGTTCTTTAAAGGAAAAAAAAATATTGAAAAAAAAAGGAATGAGAATATTAATTTAAAAATAAAAATATTTATAACAAAATACTATAATAGCTTTTGAACGGGACACTAACCTTTTAGAAACCTGCAAAATCCATGTCACTGTCATTTGAACCTTCTCTCTTCAGTAACCTGTACCTTCATTGTATAAGGCGCACCCCATTTTTAAGGCGCATTTTAAAAGTAAAAAAAGTGCTTCTTATACACTAGAAAAAACGATAATTTCTTTTTTTCCTAATATGTTTCATTTCAAATAATGATATCATTCGTGTGAAATATAAAACTCCGTGTAAATATATTTACAATTAATATTTACAGTATGACCGAATTAATTGCTAATAATTCGGTTCTTGAAAAAAAAAAAAAAAAAAAAAAAAAAAAAAAACGCGAGACTCTTTGTACGTTGTTGTACAAAGTTGTACGTTGCTTTGTACTTTTGTTTGTTGTTCGAGACTTTTTTATACTTGCGGGCATGATCATTGAAATAATTTCTAATTAAACTGTTTTTTTTTTCTTTCATTTTCCGATAAATGAATTACATCTTGAGTTATTAGCGATTGTTGTCTCAGGACGGTAGTTTTTTAGATCACGGGCTATCAAAGCCTGAGAGCTAATGTTCCCGCAGGTTCTATGTGTACGTACGTAACGCGATAACTCTTGATAGAAATATCCGATTTGCTTCAAATTTTGTATATAGATTCATTCTGATAAGGCTCTTCCCTGATTAGAGTTAAAGGTTCATTGGTTAAGTATAAAGGGGGGACGGGGGCTAATCCCCCCTTTAATTTAGATAAATGGGTTTTTCATGCAGAATTATCCGATTTGCTTCAAATTTTGTACATAGGCTCATTGTGATAAGGCGCTTCTCTGATTAGTTTTGGGGGTTCATTGGTTAAGTATGAAAGGGGGGAATGGGGGTCTAAACCCCCCTTAATTTATTGTCGATTTCTTTATTTTTCGAGGGCTTTATTCTTTGAAATAATAAGAGTGTGAATAGCCTGTGAGTTCAATGCCATCAGTTTAACTGGGCACTTTTCTTTTTCTTTTTTCCTTTTCTGGAAATTCAGTTCAAAATGCCACTTTTAACAGAACGGTCTGAAAAATCTTTTGCCTTTACCCCCCCCCCCCCCCCCCCTCAAAAAATTCAAATACACAGTTTTTTACTGAGAACAAATGCCAATTTAATACGTTTGCGAGCAAAAATTAATCAAAAAATGTGTCAGAAAGTAGCCAGTTTAGATTTGAGAATAGCCTTAAATGCTACTCAGAATAATCAAGGATCTTTTTAACTGGTTCAATATTATTTAATATATAACTGGTTCAATATTATTTAATATATAACTGGTTCGATATTATTATAAATATAAAAGAATTTATACTTAAATTGCTTTTACATTTTCAGGTAATTGTACGAGCCAAAAGAGATACCAGTGCCAATAGTTCAAATGGTTATTACATATCGAATTATAAAGTATCGGGACTTGAAAGCTCTAAGAAAAAACTGAAAGTGAAATCATGCAAGCTAAGTGGAAACCTTGTGTGCATCCCTCGTCCAACCAAGTCATCGTGTTCTGGAAAAACTCTCTGCCAAGGTAAAATAGTGTACAGTTACTATACATGATATGATGTTATAACACAAAGAAAATTAATATTTTCAGTTAATGTTATGTGTTGACGCTATATACGATTTAACTATATTAAAAGTTTAGTTTAATATTTTTATATATTACTCCATAAAATAAGCTATTATATTAGAAAAAAAAAACTGTGCAATTTCCTTTTATTTATTTTCAGAGCAGTCTTCTGCTAACAAAAGGCCAAAAAGTATTGGAATATCAAGTTCATAAAAAATCTTAAATGTGTATGCCATTTCTCATTCAGAACCGAACTACATAATTGTAAAAATTTTTAAGTGTAAAGGAAATTTTTATAAATTTTAATCATTTTAGTTAACTAGTAAATATTTAAAAGGCCAGAAAATAATCTTTATTATTTTAAGGGCTTAAATGGGATAAGAATGTGCAACATTAACATTTTTTGTCTGATAGATTTGATTTTATAAGAAATAAAATTTTAATTAGAAAAACCCATTGTACTTATCAAAAATTTATCTTTGATTATGATGACATTTATTGAGTAATAAATAAATCTTGTACTTTCTAAAAGATGCCAGGATGGGATTAAATAATTTTACATGAAAATCATAAAATATAAAAAAAAGTCAGTTACTATGTTTTATACCCAATCCCCTCATTTATTCTTGGTTATTCTTAATCTTAAAAAATTCTCTCTGTATCCTCCAAGTCTGTTTCGGTTCACTTTGCTTAAGGCTTTTTTGGTTCACTTTGCTTAACCCTTTAACAGGCGGTGTCCACAAAAAAGGACACCTAATTTTAATTCCAAAACTGACAAACGGCACCAAGAATATTTAATTAAAATTTTCCTTTTATTAAGTACTGGAAAATAAACAAGTTTTTATTATCTAATGAATTCGTTTGTAAATACTGGTGTCAGTCCATTATTTCAAAGAGTTTTCTGACACATTTCTGAATTCATTTTTTTTTTCCACAAACACATGAGATTGGCACATGTTCTTATTCAGAAACTATGTAATCGAAAGACGTTTTCCATTTTTTGGTAAAGGCAGAAGATCTTTCAGAAAATACTCCCGGATGAATTCCCGACGTGACAGTATGAGAAAGAGGAAATACGTCGCCACGTGAGCTTATAACTGGATAAGTAATTCATTTATAAAAGAAGTGAAAAACGCTATTTGATTCCAAATCACTTCAATAGCCAGGCACACTTTGACATTGTTGAGCAGCTATTTTGAGAACCACCTTAACCCCATCGCGACTAACGTCGTTTACAGAATTTTTAATCTTTTATTATCGACTTTTCAAAATATAAATTTTCGTCTAATTTAATCACAGGATTGCATTGATTACATAGTGCAAAATTTTCAATTAAACATTACTGGTAGGAATAATCAAGGATTCTGAGCAGTTTATGCATCATGTATACGTGGCGCTCGTCGCGAAGGGATTAAAATTGCAGGTCATGTATGCATTCAAGCTTAAAAAATTGCCTCTGGAAGTAGGATATTCTCTAGGGGCTAATGCTCATAAAATTAATATTAATTGAAATTTTCTTTCACAGTTTGTTTCTAAAATACATTTCACATCTTTTTATCATACATATATCTTAAATTACAATTTTATTACACACTAGTATATAACCCCCATCAAAAATGACGGATTGTTGATCTGTGTTCCATTTTCATAACACTTCATACAAACAGCATAAAGATTTTATTATTGAAAGGTTTGTATTGTAGAAAAGTACATTTTAAAGCCGGTAGATGGCGCCAAAACAATATTGTTCACAACAATGTTCGTTTGTTTATATCTGGATTTTTAATTAAGAACTTAAAACATTACAGTAGGATATGATATACATGTTTTATAGGAAAAATATGCTGAACAGACATGATTTCAAGTAGAAAATATTATCATTTAGCTGTCATATGTTAGCATAGGTTTTTCATTAAACCTAACATGGCGTTTAACTACGATCGATTTGCAGACCAGAGTGGTCCCGCCTGGAATGGTTACAGACACTTTCTTGCCTTCAGATTTTATTATAAGTAGATATTTATGTCTACAGCCGATTTAAGTTGTTTTTGGGAAACGGAAAAATACGGGCAAAATGCTTAGAGGGCTAGATTAATGCAAAAACGCAAAGATAGGGTGCATATTAAAAGGGAAGCAGGAGGGGGAGGCAGTCCTGAAAACATTAAGTCTCAACAATGTTATGTTCTCAAACCCTTAGAGTTTGTTTCTGTTCTTTCTCTCCAATTCTTTCTTCAAAAGTCAGCATGTCTTATGAACAGGGCTTTACAAATTTGATAAAATCTGGTAGCCAGAAAAAAATTCTAGTAGCCAGTAAAAAATATTTACCACACTCTCTTTGCTCGTCATTAATTTTCAAAAAGCACAAAAGTTTTTATGAATTAATTGAGGAAAAATAATAACAGGCATTGTTTAGAATTATTAGTTACATAATTTAGAAAGATAATATAAACTAAGTTTTCTAATGGAACTTATCAAAATCATATCTCTTTCAAAAAAAAAATAAATAAATACTGTAAAGAGTGAATTAACCGGCATGTTTGGAAAATGCTGATTGCCGAATGCTTCAAATGACCGGATAGTTGAATGCTACAAAATCTATATCTGCTGAGAAGCACATCGACGAAATAGTGAAGCAGGAAAACAAGTTTTCGCCTATTTTTCTGCCGAAGTCTCAAATAATTCGGATTTGATTATTTTAAAATTTACATTTGATAAACTTATTTTTGACAAATTAAAAATCAAAAGTTAAAAATATTTTTTGTGTGAATATAGTTTCAAAACTTATTTTTTAATTTTGAGAAAGGGGGGTGGGTGTCATTTGTGCTCACTTCAAGAAAGCTTAGGTCAATTTTTGTACAAAAAAGAAACAACAACAAAAACCCTATTAGATTAAATAACTTGGTCGCCAGATAAAAGTGTTTGGTTGCCAGTGGCGACCTGGCAACCGTATTTGTCAAGCCCTGGTTATGAACATCTGAAAAGCATATGAAGTTGTTTAAAATGTCTGATATTAAAAGAAATAAAGTTTGCATAAGGTTCTTTTTTGGGACATAATATTTTGGCTTATCCATATCTAAATATTTTTGGATAGTTTCAGTGTAGTGAAGATATATTGCTGGGATAAAGACAACAATGATATAAAAGTTCCAATTAGAAAAGTTTTTTTGCTTTGAAAGAGGAGGAGAAAATCTGAAAATGAACAAACAGTCAAATAATCCAGAGTAAAATTTGGCATGAAATTAATTTTTTTTTTCGCTCAATGTTACATTCATTGTTAGTTTATAAATGACTAAATTATAAGTATTTTCACTGTATAGAGTGGAAAATTTTCCACCTTTTTTTTTCTTTGGCTCACTTTTATGCCTGATTCAAGCCCTTTTTTACTTGTTTTTGAATCACCTTTATCAAGCAGTAGTGCCAGAAGGATATTGTAGTGAAGACTACATTTGATTTTCTGGTTCTAATCTTCCTAATAATCAGATTAATTTTATTTGGAATTTTTTGTCTAACGTTTGTCTAATCTAATGGAGATTTTTCATTTGAAAATAAGTTGCCCATTATTTTTTTTCAGAAACCTGCAATAATGATTTTAATTTAATTATCATTACACCAGCATCTCTCTTGAAATTGACATCTCAAGGACATATTATCCCCAATCATCATGGTTGGTAACCATTGCAATATTTTGTACCTGATAACCAGGTCGCATGATTTTTCCCCACCTTATTTGGATGTAGAGATGCTTATTTATTTATTTTATTTATTTATTTTATTTCTTTAATGCCATAGTTTGGTTCGATTTCAGGCATAAAATATATTTTATTGGCAAATTTTGTTGTTAATTATGAAATTTATTGTGATACTTTCAACAAGTTACAGGTTGTTTGTGTATTGCTGTTTATTCTAATATATGCTATTCAATTTGCAGTGCCACCTCAAGCAATAGAAACTGTTGAAAAACCAGCTACGCAAAAGGGCCTAGAAAAGTGGACCATTGCAGTGATAATTATTTGTGCCGTAACCGCAACCTTTACTATTGCTTTATTGATTTATTTGGTTTTTACGTCGTAAGTATATATAATATTTTGCAACTGTTAAATAATAAACACTAATCATATATATATTTTTAAAAAGTTTTTAGTTAAAAATATTGAAATAAAATATTTATATTTTAGAACTAGTAATACATTGCATTGCATGCACATTTGAAAGTGAATAATGATTTATCATCTAAACACATGGGGGTCGGCTGAACAAAATCGAAGGAAGGGCAGGATTTTGGAACATATGTGTAGTCAACTACCAAGGACATATTTTTTTTATAATGGGAAATATAAATATGAAATAAGCTAAACTAAGAATTTTTTATTAGATCACCCCATCCAAGACAATTTTTAACCATATTAATCATTGACATGGTGTCACACTGTTTCTTTCAGAGCATTTGTTCAGGAAGGAGGGAGGAGGTTACATAAATTTAAAGAATGTAGCTCCTCATTAGTTGTAGTATAGCTCACAATTTTGACTGGGGCAGTAGACTTGCCTGGGATATCATTGTTCCTTCTGGAGCGTTTCTGGAAGAAACACTGGCATCAGGGCAGGTGAGGGGGCATAGACCAACTTCCCACTACTTTTTCGGTAAAGCTATGTTTGCTATACTTAAAAATGTAGAAGTTCTGTCTTATATAACACAAAAAATTCTTTCCAGAAAAGTGGTGTTATGGTTCCTCCCCCCCCCCCCCCGCCTCCATGATGCTATGTATGTGATATTAACATATAAAGCAATACAGAAATAAAACAAATAAGAAATCTTTTTAAAAAAATATCAAAATATAAGCTTTCACTGACAATTTTCAAAATGAAGAAGTAAAATTGTTTATTTATAATATAAGGGTTATTTATAATATAATTTATTTTTCCTCAGGTGTATAAATCCCCATTTAAGATAACTTTTATTACATGAATGTGAAAAGAAAAATGGAACTAAAAATTGCTTTCCACAAGATGTTCTTCTTCTACCTCCTTCCCGGACAAATAATTCTTAATTCATTTTTAAGTTTTTTAAATTTCTTGAAATTAATTTAGTTAATCAAATTTAAAAATTCAGTAGGGAGGAATTTTTTCCAACTTGTAGTAGCCTATGCCTGAATACCCTCTGTACCTTTGTACATTATACACTCCTAATCATGTCATTTTGCAGATTTTATTTCTTGATATGTTTTGATAGAATATTTTATGGAAAAGACATTAGGATACAATCAAACAGCATTTATTAACATTCTCTTTTTTTAATTTTTTTAGCGATTTTTTAAACAGCTAACACCTTAAAAATAAAATTCATATAAATACATACAGATTTTCTACTTTCATATTTTGTAAGGGAAATATAGTAGCCATAGCAGAGTATATTCAGAGGTGAGAATCTTCTGTGTTTGCATAGATTTTTGATTTTTAAAATTTTTATCTACCCCCACCCCCTCAACTGCACACACTGGAAATTTCTACATACTTTTTTGCCCCTTTCAGCAACACTCAAAAATTAAAAAAAAAAAAAAATGTTATTTTTTGGAAAAGCTTTTCTTACTTTGAAGTAACAATAAATTAATAATAAATTACAGTTCACAAATATATAAAATTTTAATTTATCTTTTATTCTTTTGGCTTATTATTTATCATTTGGATAAGATTAGGATTACTGAGAGATATTTTCATTTTTTTAAAAAATAATACAAAACTTTTCCTCTTTTTAAAAGTTTTTTTGCATTTTAGAAGAGAAAAAAATTATAGCAATCATGTTGTTTATTAATTGAATTCTCTTTCCCTCATACTTTACAAAGACAATGTCTTAGATAAATTATTAAAAACATAATTTTGTCTCAAAAACTATTCCTGAAACATAAAACTTTCTACAGATTTCAAATTATATTTTATCTTTGTTCCTCAGTATAAACCATGGACTGAAATTTATTACATAAAATCCATTTGTTAATAAATCATTGTTGTCAGTATATAAATACTATAAAAAATTTTAAATCACAAAAGTATCATTTCACATCTACATAAAATGATCCTTCATCAGGAGTGAAAAGCACCACATTTAATGAACAATCAACCATGTAATGACAGAAGGGAGGAAAAATAAACTTGTAAGAAAGATGGAAAGTGTATGGAGGGAGACAGGACCTTTTTTGCACATTTTTTAAAAACTTTACAAGGTTTTTTTTCCTTTCCATCATTACATGGTTGCTTTCTCACTACA
The DNA here is from genome assembly GCA_963931845.1 of Maratus michaelseni. Classification (NCBI taxonomy): domain Eukaryota; kingdom Metazoa; phylum Arthropoda; class Arachnida; order Araneae; family Salticidae; genus Maratus; species Maratus michaelseni. Next base: position 255,018,815 of record OZ007599.1, read on the forward strand.
TGTGGCTATTTTAGTAACTGATAAAGAATCATTTTATGCATGTCAATTGAAAATGATTTTGTCATGATTTATAAATGTATATGATACTTTTATACAAAATATTTCAAATTTATTTTTACTGATGGCAGTTTCTTGGTGTTTTTTACTTCAAATCATTGTTATGCCTAATTTACTTACATACTGTGTTTTTTTATTTATATCTAGTTTTATGAAAATCTTCTCTTATTATAGATACAAGAAGCTGAAAGTGCAACCTCAAAATGGAGTTACTACTCTGAATTACATTAACAGTACCCAACCTTAAATGAAGTGATGAGGAAGGGGTACCCATGGACACTACCATGGATTTTATTGTGATAATCTTTGTCATAAGTCATTTTTTCTTGTAAATATTCACAATAAAATTCTTATGAGCATAATGATATGTACATTCATGTTTTATAATTAAATAGCTTTATACCCCTAAAAGAAAGTGTTTTTAAAAAATGTAAAAAAAAGTGTTATTGGCAGATTTCAATTATTTGTTATTGTTTTTTTATGGTGGCTCATCAATTTACATTAGAAAATGCAATTGCACATTCCTTATATATAATCAGCATATAGTATTTTGCTATTTTAAATTATATAACAATGCTTTTAAGATCCATCATTCAAATATAAAAAATAAAAATAGATAAAATCTTATGGCTATATTAATACATATATGTATGTTGTATATGTATATTCAACTGTGAAAAGAAACTGTCATAATATGTTTTTTTTAAAATACATGATTAGAAGGCTATGATGATGGAGAATATAGCTACAAATTGTATACACAACTTATTTGCAGCTTTACAATTGAATAATTTTACTAGAACTTCAAGGAATTTTCTGTCATCTAATTTATGAATTGTATACCTATATCATACTTCATGACTAAATTATTATTATTATAATCAAGATTTTATTATGCTTATGTTAATATGCATTTCAGTTGTTTAAGATAATGCCATTTCTCTACAATGAAATGATTTATTAAGACATAACCTTTTAAAGATGTTTTCAAAAGGAAAACAGAGAAAACTTTATAGCCTTAAAAAAAGAAGAGAGAAAAAAAGGGAGAGGGGGAGAAAAGGATTTTTTTCTTTTGGTTGAAGCTACTTGCTGACAGAACTACTTTGATGCACTCTTTTGATTAAAACAGCTATCAACCAGGACTAATAATGGATATAAGAACTATTCTTGAAGAAGGCAATTCTTTCAAAATGACTATTTTAAATTTATCTGATAATGGATTTATTGATTGTTTTTCACAAAGTCCTCTCTGTGAATGTGAAATATAATATTTTTGAATAAAATGATTGTGTTATTTGATCTCTGTGGATTTGAAATATAATATAATTTCTGTAAAATACATTTTGAAAACAAAACATTGTATTGTTATTTTCAAAAGTCCAATTGAAATTTTGATATCCTTAAAAGAGAGAGAGGGCAAGGGAGAAAAGAAAAGGAAAGAGAGAGGGAGAAAAAGAAAATTGTTATCTCCTGTTTCCTCTCTATTTATCCTGTTGTTTCCTTTGTATGTTAGTCCCTCTTGGTTAAAACCACTTTTGGATATAGAATTATTAAACCAGATATAAAATTATTTGGGTACATTCTTTTGATTAAGACAATTGTCACCCTTGACTAATAATGCATACCAGAGCTATTTTTGCAGAAAATTATTCTTTTAAAATAATTGTTTTAAATTTATATGATAATGACTGTGTTTTTTGATATAATTTGTTTATTTTTCACAAAGCTTCCTCTGTGGATATAAAACTTTAAGGAAAGATAAAGTTTGTGAATAATTTTGATGTATTATTGTTTAAAACATTATTAGATTTTGTGATAAATTGGTGTATTTAGTAATTTCATACCATAATTCTCATTAAGATAATCTGTACCAAAATTGTAGAAGAATTTATCTGATCAAAAGTAAATTTACATTTTCAATATTCCACTAAAAAATGAACTTAATTGTTTCACTTGAAGTTCAATATATTAGACTATTGCATGTTGAAAACCTATAAGAAAAGAACATATGAGATCTTTTTATGATTCAACATGATTGTTTAATGGAGTTTTAAATAATTTTATGAATTTACCCTCTTTTTGAAGAGATTATTTGATTATTTTACTCAGCTGATAAATCTCAGCTTATATGAAAAATGAAGCGAAAATGCTAAAGCTGCAAAAGACTAATTATGTAACTGATTACTTAAAACTACCTGATATCTATCTGCAGATTTTTTAAATTCAGTATATAATCTTTGTTACTCTATCTGAAATAATGCTTTATCTTCTTACTTAATATTATATAGATTATACTCAAAACAACACACATTATTAGCAAACAGGCTGTTCAAACATTCATGTTAATAATTCGATTCCATCAGCGTTTTGCTTCTTCTCCATAGGTTACCTATTTGCTTCAATTAAAACACAGAAATTAATCATTTGAAATGTGAAACAACAGCTGATTTTGTTTGTCCAATTTTTTTACAACTTTGTTGATATGTAGAAAGTAAAAAAAAAAAGTAATTATATTAAAACACAAAAAAGGCTTTTGTGAACTTTTTCCTATAGATTTTCAGCATGTAACCAAAATTCTAATATAGTATTTCAGATATTTCATTTCATTTTCAGAAATAAAATTTAACTCTCAAATTAAGAGAAATGTTCTAATGTATTTTTATGTATTTACCATAGCACTGTGCTAAAAGTAAAATAATTTTCTTATCAAAGTAGGAAATTTCAAACCTTCTATTCTTCACTTTGAACTTATGATTGTCTTTATCCTGATTAATCAAGTTTACATTGTTTTATAGTTTATAGTAAAGAATTTTTACTTTTTCAATGTTTTAAAATAATTTTACATTAATGTGTTAATAGCAATTTTAGAATTGGGAACAAAACTATGATTTCACAATGTGATGTGTTAAAATGCAGTCAGTTTTATTTTCTGAATTAGCTAATGAAGAAAGTTATAAAGAAGAAAAATGTGAGGGAAAATTTTCATTACTTCTTTCAAGTAAAAGTAATTTCAATTCACATAACTTGAGAACTTAACTTGTATTTTATGATCAAACAAACAGAAAATCACCCTTTTTCTCTTCTTAACTGGTCAAAATAACTTATTTATTTTCTGTTTGAATTTGGTAGCTCAGTTTCAATTATATTTTATTTTAGGTCTATTCATTACCATTTTTCATCAAATTGTTTTCAAAATAAACAAAATTTGTTCACCAGCATACATTATCTATGGAAATATAAATAAAGAATAGTATGAGTTTTGTCTTTGATAAAAATCTTAACAAAATGTGAATCAGGCTAACTCATGTTAGGTTAATTTACAGTAAATTACAGTTGTTTATGAATGTTTTTGGTTAATTACAATGCACTGCTATTGTTTGAATGTAAATTTTCTGTAAAATCGGTACAGAAACAGTGACAGATTTAATTAATGTAAAAATAATCCAATGAGAATTCATAGAAGTAAAAATATATTTTCTCTGAAAATGCTTTGCTTGTTGATGCATTACAAATATTGAAACCAATGTATACAGTAACTGCTGAACTACCATTGTATACATTAAATGTATAATTCATATAAATTTACATTTATATGCCAGCTTTATTTGTCAAAGAAAAAGGTAATGTGAGAGATTTTAGTTATGTATATCGTATATCATAAAAATTATGACCTGAACTGCAATAATTGTTTAATTTTACTGTTCAATGGATTTTAAAATAATGTGCTCATTTTAATTTTTGATGAATTGAGGATGTTCATAATTATTATGCTCATTGTTCATTTATATAAAATCTATCCAAATTTATTATTTTAGCCATAACATTTGAATGAGGCACATATATATCATGTGTTCAATATTAATTTGTTTTAAAAAATAGTCAACTGCATTATATTTGTCATTTGTGCAAAAGATTCAGAATTATTAAGTATAATTTTGTATACTATATTAGGTTACAAAATAATTTGTTTCAATATTCTTTTAACTATTTTGATGTAAGTTTTCAGTTGTGTTTTATGTTTAATGAATCTGTAAGTATTAAAATTTCATTTCCAACTGAGAGAGATGTGTATGTTTTCATTTGTAAAGATATTTTTAAGAATATGTAATAAAATTTGTATATGCATGACTTTTCTTATTTATTTTATCAAAACCTATAAAAAAGAAATAGCCATCCGACATGAGGTTACTTATTATTTTGGCATTCTTTTACACAGTATTGTGTTACTTACTAAGGCTCAAACACTCCTCAACTCAGAAAAGGGTTCTGGATTATCAAAGTAAGTGTTATGAAATAAACTTTTAATTACAAGTTTTTTTTTTTAATGGAAAGTGAATAATAAGTTGTAATAACTGAAGATTTTTTTAATTTAATGAAGTTATTCTTAACATTTGGTTTTATATGATTACATATATACTTTTTATCTCATTATAATTAAATGTCTTCAGGGATAATTTTCTTGTGTTAATAAAATGTCTTTAGAATACATTCTTGAACTGATCTATTTTAAAACCCCAGGACTGTATGCATTTTCATAGCTTAATACTTCTAGAAAAAAACAACAAGTAAATATAGATTCATGTGCAATGAACACCCTAAATCAGACTGTAGGAAGCCCCCCCCCCCCTTGAAATGCTTAAAGATGGCCTTCAATTGGCATATCAATAAACAAGCTATCTATACAAATAAAAGAAAGATCTTTGTGTGCAATGACTAGAAAAATCTATCGCACATACAGTTCTGAAAATTTGGATGAGGATAGTCCAAGGCTGGTCCTAATGAACCTGAGACTCAGATTTTTCATTTTTTGTTAATTAACCGAGATGTTAATTAAAAACCATAATAAACATCACAATACAGTGCGGGTTTGCCAATTGGAAGCTTTCCTACCACAGAAGAACTGATGGGTAAAAATAGCTCTTTTTTGTTTGCGTTTTTCGAAGACCAATTTTCTTAACTATTCAAAATACGAAAAAACAAAAAATACTAAACCATATCTACATACTTTAAGCTTTCTAATGGCGAAACCTGTTAAAAAAAATATGAACATTAACCCTTTAAAAAAAAATAAATCGGAAATTTCGATTTTGTGTTTTTTTTTTTTTTTCGTTTTTTAAAATGAGCATTGGGTTAACTAATTAAAATATGGGAAAACGAAAAGTATCCACTTAACCAGCATATTTCTTTTCTTTAAAACGATTTCTCTGGTTTAAAAAAAATATTATTATTATCCCTTTAAAAAATTATTTTTCAAACGTTGCTTTGGAGCTTTTACCATTTTCTGCAATCTATAAAAATTTGCATCCATGCTTCTGATCAAAATACGAAGAAAAGGAAAATGCCAGACTATATCTACATTCATTTTTCCTGTCACATGGCAGTATCCGTTTCAAAACCCCTTTCAAATTACCCTTTCAAAAAAATACTTTCCTGAAACCCACTTTCTCAACTTTCTTTTTTTCTGCGATGGTTAAAATTCTGCACCGGTTTCAGAAATCAAACCACATAAAAACAAAATATACCAAACCATATCTACGTATTTTAAGCTTTCTAACGGTGCAATCCGTTGAATTTTTTTTCTTTTTTCATGTTTTTCAACGCGCGTATAGGTTAAAAAACCAAAAAGCGAAAAACACCTAATTAATCAGCATACTTTTTTCCTTTTGAATGTTGTTTTTGGTTTTAAAATATTAATATTAACCCTTTGAAAAAAATTCTTTTTTGAATGCTGTTTCTGGGTTTTCACCATTTTCCACAATGTTTAAAAATCTGCATCTGCACTTCTGATAGAAATCTGAAAAAAATACCAAACCATATCTCCGTTAATTTTCCTTTCGAATGGTGGTATCCCTTTCAAAAAATATTAATATTAAACCTTTCAAAAATTTCTTTCCTGGAACTCACTTTCACAACTTCTTTTTTTCTGTGGTGTTTAAAATTCTACATCGGCTTCAGAAATCAAAAGATGGAAAATCGAAACATACCAAACCATACCAAACCATATAGACATTTTATGTTTTTTAAATGCGAAATCCTTGAAAAATATATGAACGTTAACCCTTTTAAAAATTTAATTTGGAAATTTCATTTTCGTGTTTTTTTGCATTTTTCGAAGCGCACATCGGAGTAACTAAAAAAAAAGTACCACTGAACCAGCATACGTTTTCCTTTAAAACGATGTCTTTGGTTTAAAAAATATTGATATTAACCCGTTCAAAAAAATATTTTTCGAACGCCATTTTGGGGCTTTCGAAATTTACTACAATGTTTAAAAATCTGCATTCGCGCTTCTTATCAAAAATACGAAAAATAAATAAATACCAGACCACGATACGGTCATTTTTCTTTCAAACGGTGGTATCCGTTTCAAAATATATTAATATTAACCCTTTCAAAAAATTCTTTCCTAAAATTCTCTTTCATTTTTTCTGTGATGTTTAAAATTCTGCATCAGTTTCAGAAATCAAAATATGGAAAAACATAACAATACTAAACCATATCTACGTGCATTTTCCTTTAAAATGACGTATTCGAAGCTCTGTAAAACACGTTTGTTTCCGAAACTAACTTCTGTGGTTTTCACATTTTCTGCGATGTTTAAAAATCTGCATCGGCTTCGGAAATCAAAATACAAAAAAAAAAAAAATACCAAACCATATCTATGTACATTTACCTGTAAAACTGCGTCTTTTGTTTTTTAAAAAAATATTAATATTAACCCTTTCAAGAAAGATAATTTTCTGGAACTCAATTCGGCATTCTTTTCTCTTTTACTCGATGCCTTTGAAGATAGCTCAGCTGTTTTAGAACATTTTCAGGGGGTTTCGTTTCTGTACATGCTCTGGGAAATCTCTACATTTTCAACAGATATATCATCTAATGCTATATGCTCTTCTTTTTCGTCTGTGACGTCATGCATACAGCAAACAGTAACCCTATTAATTCAGTGAAACATAAATAAGCTTCTTTTTTCCAGTTTCATAATATTTTTTTTATTTCTCTAATTCCTAAAATTCGAAGAAATTAAAGAATTTATTTTTAACAGATATAGAAATAAAGATTTTCTGATAATAAAAACTATTATTTTATTAATTGGTTAATTTCATTCAAGGCATAATTGAACTTCCTAAAATATTATTATTATTACTACTACTGATTTAATTTACAATTTTTTACTAAGCAGCATGACTGTGTGCAGTTTTAAGCACCAATCAATTATGTTTTTACTAAAATAATAAATTTATTAAAAAAAAAACAACTGCATTGAATTTAATTGCAATTAAAGTTTAATAGCAAGCTGCAACTAAATTGAATTGCAATTGAATCCAGTTGCAATTAGTTCCAGTTGCATCGTAAATAATATAATTTAATTATATTCTGCAATTAAATCAATCACAGTTAAAATATTTGCAATTAAATTAATTGGGAGCTGAAGTGCACAATTAAATCCACTACAATTACATAAACATTTTAATGACGTTACACATTTATCATCATCATTTGAGTTTTTGTGCAATAAAATTTGCCCTCCTCTCAGCACAAATTCTTAAGTTTATTTATTTTTTTAAATCCTGTCCCATTTTTTAATTTTACTTTGTCCCAGTTTCATTTGTTACTTTGAAATACTAATACATAAAAATCAATCATCTAAATTCTTCCCATACCTTATAAATTTCCAATAACCCCCCCCCCCCTCACTTTTTCATCCTCCAGCGCATAGTTCAAAGTCTTCAACTTTCATTTTAAAAATATATGCACTATTTAATATCTTGATATATGTCCTATATAACACATGGGCTGATAAGTTCCCAGTCTGGCACACAAATGGCGTTGCAATCGCCGAACCGATGTTTTTTTTAGTAAATACTAACCTTTAGAAGGTAGTAGAAAAAATGCCATGACGATTCGCCGTGCGGATAAAACGTTAGAGTGGTTTTAGTTGAACGACTTTGTTGATAAACAAAAAAATGGATAACAAGAATTTCAAGAATTGTTATTTGATGGGGAAAAATACCGTTCAAACAAAAGCTTGGCTAGATAAGCATTATCCGGACACTGCACCAGGTAAATCAACCATTATTGACTGGTTTGCTGAATTTAAACGTGGTCGTACGGACACCAGTGATGCACCACGCAAAAGAGGTGGTTACTCCGGAAAACATAAAAAAAGTCCACAAAATCGTTTTGGGGAACCGTAAAGTGAAGTTGCAGGAGATAGCTCAGACTCTGAAGATATCCAAGGAACGTGTAGGTTTTATTTTGAATGAACATTTGTCTATGAAAAAGCTGTTGTCAAAGTGGCTGCCGCGTGTGTTGACTTTTACCAAAAACAACAACGAGTTCTGAGCACTGTTTGGAGCTTTTTCGTTATAAAATTATGTTATTTATTATTAAATTATTATTATTAATCATTTATTAAATTATTATTATAAAATTATTATTATTAAATTATTTTTAAAATTATTATTATTAAATTATTATTATAAAATGTATTATTTTTAAATTATTATTATTATTATTAAATTATTATTATTTATTATTAAAGTTATGTTATTTATTAAAGTTATAAAGTTATAAAGTCATAAAGTTATAAAGCTTTGTTAAAAAGTTGTGTTTTCTTTATTTGACCGGGAACTTATCAGCCCATGTGTTATATCTTGATCCTAATAAATGGATGGTCCATTATCTGACGCACCTCCCCTCACTCCGATTTTTAAAGTATTTAGACTTTGAAAGTATTCTGTTAATTTAGGCAATACCCTAAGTTTAAAATAAGTTACTTCCTTCACCGCCATTTCAAGTTCATATAAAAAAAAATGAGGACAGCATAGACCTATGACGATTGACGATAGAATTGACAGCGCTTTCTGTCTTTCACCATCTTGCAAAGCAGGTGCGCATAACGTGAGCCTTTCTGAAAAAGTATCCTGGGACACCCACTGTACGCTGCCGAATGCAGTTGGGATCCCAACCCCAACTCTGAGTTCGTTTGGATAGATTTTCATTTACAAATATAAAATCATACAAATTCTAGGGTGTACGCTACCGAGGGCAGTGGGGCCCCAACATTACGTTCGTTTGGAAAGATTTTTGTCTAAAAATGTAAAATCATTCAACACAAATTTTTGGTATATTTAAGGTTATTATCACGGGCCCATGCAACGCCGAGCGGATCAGCTATTCATAAAGAAAAAAATATAGATTTTCATTTAAAAATATAAAATTGTACAAATTCGAGGGTGTAAGCTGCCGAAGGCAGTGTATATCTGGAAGATATACTTAGGTAGACTATGTAGAAGCATGACATTTGGCAACACAGACAATCACAAAATTTTCTACAATCTACAACCAAAGAATAAAACTACCGTATTATGGCTCATTAAAGATATTAGTGGGGAAAAACCCTTTGTTTAAGGAGAAATTCCAAAAATTCCCTTTTTAGAAATTTGTTGATCGATCTCGAACGCTATGTTGAAAAACATTTTTCCCAAAACCGTGTTGAAAAACATGGTTTTGGGAAAAACGAAACTGCCTGCTTTTCAGCATACGCACGGTTCCATTCAAAGGACCATAACTTCGGTCATAAAGTACCATTAAATAATTTAAATAATCCAAACAGTTTTAGGCACATATTCTACGCATTTCAGAGATGCAATAAATATGTAGAAAAAGAAAAAATGTTTTTTTTTTTTCACCCAACAAAGTAGAGTCACTCCTTTTGTTTGTTCTCATTTTATGCCCTTCCACTTAACAACAAGAATATTTCTATTCCCTTGACCATTTCAATTTTATTTGCAAAAGTCTAAAATTTGTAGATATCACTCTTTAGGTGAAGAATATAACGTTTTGTTTTTACCTGTAGCTAAGATAAATCTTGAATGGATCTCAAGCGAGGCTAACGAAAAATACAGGCTACCGCGGTGCTTTACGCGTATTTTTTTTTACAGACCGCGGGAGTCACGTGGTGGTCGAATCCACCAATGCAGGTGTACGAAAAGAGCATCACGTCACTCTGGCGGTCTGTAAAAAAAGATAAGTGAAATGAACCGCGGTAGCCTGTCTTTTTCGTTAGCCTCGATCTCAAGCACGTGACGTCACACCCCGCAGCTGGCGGTATTTTGATTCATTATTCCATTCTACTCCACATTATTCCACCGTACCGCAAGACTGCCGGACTTCTCATTTGGTTTCTTATGGTAAAATATGCTCGAAAATTAAAATATGCAGTATTTGTTAGATTTTGGTAAAATTTTAGTATGAAGACGATGCACTAAACTTATTTTTTAAACATAAATTCAAAGAGGACATGTTTTACAGTCGAATGGTTATTTAAAGTTTTTTTCTGGGACACTTTGCTGGTTAAAACATACTGACCAATTGAAACAAGTTTTTCAAGCCGAAACTGAATTTCGGTCCTTTATCGAGTTTCGGCCGAAAACAAAACTCTCTCAAACAAAATTTTGAGCTGTGCATACATGAGCATAAACGCATACATACAAAAAATACTACTAATTAATTATTCACAAACACACATACCTGTCTGTCTACAGAGACATTTTTACTTATGCATATGAATTCATTTGCATGTGTTTTCTTTCAATAAAAGCAAAACATTATTCAGTCATTATTTTTAAACACTTTATAACCAAATTTCTATTTAATATTAAAGTTATTCATACAGTAAAATGTTTACACTAAGAGTTTCAAATTACTTAATATTTAGATTTTAACTTGATCAGAAAGAAGAATTAAAACAAGCGGGAAAAATTCTACCTTATGGAATATAGATTGGCCATCCACGGCTTTTATTGTTGAGATTTTTTCAGCCAAGTCGTCAAAAAAAAAAAAAAAAAAAAAAAAATGTGTTTGTTAGCATAAGCCAGTTTCTCCACTTTAGAATTTAGTTAGCGCTCTAAGATTTTTTTTGTGAGGCTGGCAGAATATATTAGGAACGAACACACCAAGTTTTAAAAAGATTCAGTGACTAGAAGTATTTTAAATAAATATAATAGTGAAAAGATGTGGCTCCAATGGGCTGAGACGTGGCGAGGTAGATGTTGTTTACAAATGTGCTGGCTTAATGACACCCTTTAAACTATTTTTAATGGTTCAAGACACTTTAACGCTTAATAAATAACTTTAAAGAAGTAATGAAAAGTTCTATGATAGCAGCTTTTATGATGGATACAGCTAAGAGAAGTTGTTTAAAAAATGATGAGTTAGCATTAATTTACGGGCTCTTGGAGAGCGGTGGGGGGGGGAGCTATAGAAAACACAAGCACTCTACGTGACCTTTAAAATGAATCCTCACTTGCAATTGAGAGATGGGACTTTAAAAGCAACGCTCCTTTTGCGCCCCTCTGACGCCCCCCCCCCCCTCGAGAGATACGTGAAAACCGAGGGCGCCAAAAGAAGCGGGGGGGGGGGGAGAAATACCTTTAAGCGGTTTACAGCTAATTTTGGTGAAATTTAGGAGCTGTCCGGCCCATAGGAACAGAAAAAAATGAGAAAAACTAAAATAATTATGAGAAATCGAAAAAAAAATAAATAAGAAAAGTTCTTGACAAGATCAGTTTTTTGATATGTTACATGATGGGGTTTGAACCCCTAGAATGTCTCCCCCGGGGGGGGGGGTTAACCCCGTTCCTGTGGGAGATAGGGCCTCGGCACCCTCTTAGAAATGTCGGCCTCGACGAGTATAACTTTGTTGGATCCTATAAAAGAGGCCTACGCCCTCTGCGGGGCTTAAACTTGCTGAGAAAGATGGGAAAAACTAAAATTTAAATAGAGTTGAAACAGAGAAAAATGCTTCTTAAGGGAGGGAGGGGAAATGAGAGGGGGGAGAGTAGGACCAGACCATAGTGCTTGACGAGATCTATCTATTGATATGTCACATGAAGGGGTTTGAGCACCAAAAAAGTCTCTCCCCCAGGAGAGTAACTTCGTTCCTATGGGAGATAGGGCCACGGAACCCCCTTAAAAATGTCCACCACGACGAGTTTCACTTTGTTGGATCCTTTAAATGGGGTCTGCGCCCACTGTAGGGCAATTACGGACTGAGAAAGGAAATACAAGCGGAAGTATTGCATAATAAAGAAAAACAATTTGATTTTTAATATCGTCAGTTACAACCATTTGTGTATAAAGGGTGTCCTCTTTTATATATGGAATGGCTATGACTTTTCATAAACATGAATTTCACTGTAAACTGAAATAATTAGCCCTGTGTGTGGCTAAAAAAAAATTACCGTACTTTCGTGTTATAGCGGGCCCCCACAATTATGATTATGCCAAGGTTGCAGTTATGATTTCGCCAAGATCATCTCAAAGCTTATATATGCATCCTATATACGCATATACATATATTCCAAACACTCCTTATGTAAATTATATTATATGTTGTATATACATCATATACACATGTCATATATATACAGGGTGCCCATAATTAAACGATCCTACCTTAAAGTTGTCTACAGACGAAACTATTGGTCAGAAAGTTGTGAAATTTTGTGAAGGACATACCAAAGGAATGGGAATTTGTTTAAGTGAAAAAAAAATGGTTCAAAATTTCGCCACCAGATGGCATTTTAATGAATTACACATTTAGCATACATTTACGATAGTTCACATATTTTATTGCAACAAAACATGTTCCACATGACGGCCATCATTTCAGCTACCATCTTGAATCCTAAGATAGCATGTTCCACAGTTGACCACAGTGTGTTCTGGGAAATGCGAAAAACATGTCGCGAAAAATAATTTGTTCAACATGTTTTGTTGTAATAAAAATTGTAACCTATCGTAAATGTATGCTAAATGTGCAATTCATTAAAAAACACCCTCTGGTGGTGAAATTTTGAACTATTTTTTCACTTAAACAAATTCTTATTCCTTCACAAAATTTTTCAACTTTCTGACCAATGGTTTCGTCTGTAGACAACTTTAAAGTAGGGTCGTTTAATTATGGACACCCTGTACGTCATATATGCATCATATATGACTATAACTTGGCCGCATACGTCAAGAAATGTTATATATATATATATATATATCATATATTATTATAATGTCATACATGCTTCATAATTTGGCGATAAATCTTGGTCGCTTGGCGATTCATCCTTGGGGGCCACTATAACACGAAAGTACAAATTTACAATATATTAATGGAAACAGAAACAATTTAGCTGTTTAACCCGTTTTTAACTTAGCATAAAAACGCAATGACGACAAACAATTTTAAAATATCTAAATAACAAATAAGAATTCCCCTGCTAAAGTGTTGAGTTGTTCAATAACTATTCAATTAAGAAAAATATTTTTCTACTACTGTGCACTTTTTTTTAATGAAATTTAATTTATCATGATGCTATGGCGGCAGACGATAAAACGATATCTTTGGAATAATGGAATAAATAGCAGAAAAAGTTTTGTTGATGTTTGTGATAAAATATTTTTCTTTATTTTTAAAAAAAGTTATATACAGGGTGATTTTTTTAAAGTTGTGAAAGTAAAACCCTATAACAAAAGAACCACTGATCCAAATAACCTGAAATTTCACCAGTATGCTCCCAAAGCAATGGGAATTTTTTAGGTGTGGTTAAGAAAACCCCCTTAAAATCGCACCGACAGATGGCGCTGTAAGTTAACAGAAACAAAGAGTATCGTCAGTGGGAGAAAAACAACAGACAGAACTTTGAGAAACCATCTTCCGTAGGCCTTCTGTCATCATTGGACCTTTTCTTAAATTCTCAAGTGTCCCAAATTTCCTAAGAGCAGTTGCGGCGCTGTCATTATTCTGATAATGCACTGTCACTAACAACGCATGGTCCGTCAATGGCGAATTCATTGCGAGGATATCCTTAGAATAATGACCATGACCACGAGGTGTGCGTGCTTCACGTTTTTAGCGTGTGTTGTGCGCAAGCTCGTCTCCCGACTTTACTGCATATACAGCGCCATCTGTCGGTGTGATTTTAAGTTTTTTTTTAACCACGCCTAAAAAATTCCCATTGCTTTGGTAGCATACTGACGAATTTTCAGGTCATTTGGATCAGTGGCTCTTTTGTTATAGGGTTTTACTTTCACAACTTAAAAAAAAAATCACCCTGTACATAATTCACTTTTATATTTTAACAGAATAATAAGTCTACTATAATTTGTTATTCATGCTATAGCCAGTATACACGGTAGACGTCGGGACACATTGCCGTTATCATTATCTTTTTACGCGTGAAGGTTTCGCTATTGTAATTCATTGTGAAGTTTGGTAATTTTTGAAATTCAATGTTTGAAAAACGGCATAATCATTATGTTTGAAATTTATATCAAGAAAAATACAATTTTTTACCTTTCTAACGCAGTTTGTCTAACAATTTTGTGATAAATACTTTTCGAGCTATTAATTTTTTCAGTAACTTCAAATGTTTCATTTTCCGAGATTAACCTGTGGTAACGATGGATGGCTGTGACTTTACATAAACATGAATTTTACTGTAGCCTGAAAGAATAAGCCACCCTGTATGTGGCTAATTAATTCTGTAATAGAGTATTAGCACATTCGAAAGAAAACTAAACTTTGCAGCTATTTTCAATTTGCAGTTATTTTTTATTTAGTGAAAATTTAAAAATGTATGTTTTAATGTTAATTACATTTTTACATTATAAATGCTAAAAATGTTTAATTTGTCATCGATGTTTGTACTCAATTTAATTTAGTGATCTCTTATGCGCAGTTGAAGAGATGTATTTGAAACGATGCATTACCGAAAGCAATGCACAAAGGAAAAACTCCTGTGTCTTAATTTTTCAGACGTATGCACATTATATAAAAAAATACACTGGTTACACTCAAACTCCAATTACTATTTCGGATGATACTGCCTCCAATGCTTTTTCACACTATTCTCATCTGTCATATGACGAAGCTGTTCTCTACTCAATTCTGTCGCACGAACAATTTCAATAGCCTTCTCTTCCAGTTCCAGCTTCGATTTTCGAAGCAGACGTACTTTTAAGCTGCTGTTATGGATTACCAGAACTATCCGGTCGCGTATCAGTCTATTTTCTTGATCGGTAAACTCACAAGTCAATGACAAAGTTTTTAACTGTGTCACATAACGCTCAATGGTCAGTCAATCAAGTTGAACACACGAAAAAAAAAAAATATATATATATATACCTTTCATACACCACGTTCTGGAGAGGCAAGAAATATTTGTCCAATTTTTTAAACACCTCAGTGAACTTCTGTTTATTTTTTGAAACTTCAAATCGAAACGTATTAAAAATTTTAACACTTCACTACTTGGTATATTCAACAAGATCTCTATCTTTAATCGATTCGTATGACCATCTTTTTCAGTAGCTAAGAGGTAATTATCCAGTTCTTGATGCCATTTCTTCTAGTTTCTTTCACATTTCCAGAAGAGAATTTCACTGGGCCAGGTGGTCTAAATGCTCAGAGTTTGAAATAAAACGTGGTTCTCCTCACCTTCGATGTACTATATGGTATCAGTCACTGACACCATGTTTGTTATTGCACCTGCTGGTGAATTATAGCATTAAAATATCAATATCATTAGAAGTCAGTTTATTAAAAGTATCACACATGATACCACGACACTTGTCAATCCCATTGTTTACATGTGGACTCACAACTAATTCAGCCTAGTCACGATTACATATTTATAAAACTACATAAATGCAATTAACAGTGAATGACAGACATATAAATTAGAGACAGTTACTGTCAAATAACACGATATTTTCTATTTACAAGTATCATTAAAATTTAATTTTCTCTATTGATATGTATAAATGCTTCTCTAACTTACCTCTTTTATCACTATTATTAAATATCTTGTAACAACATAGCTAAACGAAACATTTGTATAGTAAAAAGTACTACACGTGCTCGCTCGTGAGAAAAATTTTAGGGCGCTTGCTGAAGGGTAGACGTTAGGAATTTCATATTTTGCATCTGCATAATTGATAAACTTCTTCACCGGATGACTTCCCTTTTGGTATACGAAGGTAAAATTTATCAAAGATTCAAATATGATGTCTCGTATTAAAAATTTCAAAGTTTGTTAAAACTCAATATGGAGACGGACCTTTTGCTTACTTTTGAACAGGGAGATATAAATAGACATTCTATTACCATACCTTCAAAACACAAATAGACATATTTCTCAATTGAATGGCTATTTTTGTTTTTCTGTGTGACAATTTGGCGATTAAAATGTATAGGGAAAGTCCTCTGCTTCAACTGAAAAGTGATAAAATTAATATGCTCAATTAATATTTCATTTCGTCGTAATTTTAATGATGCGAGTGATTTTTATTTTCTGTTACGTAACAGTCTTTCATTGAAAATTAATGTTTGGGTCGAAAAGTATTTTGGCACTTGAAGGGTATTCTAAGTTTTTTACCGCTCAAAAAAGCGAATCTTTCTGACACATTTATGATGTCATTTTTATCCGTAAATGAATAGCATTTTTTTTTCACACCGGCACAATTTTTTTCAAATGTAGAACAAAGCAAAAGAATCGAACGAGTTATTTTAATTTCCTGTAAAAAGGGTTGAGTTTTTAATGATTGCTTTTGCAGGAAGACATTTCCGTGACTATCGTGTTCTGATAATCGGATTAAAACATCATTTTTAACAACAATTTCTGAAAAATCTTTTGCTTTTATCAGAAAATGAGAAACTCAATTCGATATCTGAATTAGAATACATGCAAATTTTATCAATGAAAATAACTTCATGTATTTGACAGAAATTAGCCAGTTTCGATTTGAGAGTAGCCTTAATAATCTTATTGTTAAAAAGTATGATTTCGCTTCATGTAATACCTTGTTTATTGGAATAATTTATTTATCATAACAATTTTATTAACAATTCTAATACCAGCTATTGTAGTAACAAGGCTCGACCTTATAAGCACATAGGAAATTGAAATAATTATTGTAGCATTTAATCATTTCAAAGGCATCATCATTTCAAAATTCTGTTGCTAGAATATCGAAATGATTGAATGTCACCATAATTTAAGAACAAATTGATTTTAAAAGTGATTAAAGGCTTTCGTCGCGTGCATTATAAAAGCAAAATTATATTAAAAAAATCCCTGACGGCTCGGCGTACAGGCACAGGTAGATTTCGAAGACGCAGACCGTGGGGCGCCTGTTTGTCGGGAATTGCGGAAGAAATGACCTTTTTGCGATGATGCGGCAGTTGGAACCGCCTACTTCGAAACCTAACTTCTTTGCAGGCGGAGCCAGCTGGATTTTTTTTTTTTAATTTTTTTTTGCTATAAGAATTGATTCTATAAAAAACTTGTCAGTATAAAAGTTTTAGATAATATTAAGAGGATTTATAATAAATTTAAGCGGATTTGAAATCTTGTGAATTGACGAAGCTATGATTTTTTTTTTCTAAACCCCCCCCCCTTTTCCCCCCCCTTGGGGCCATTTTTAATTATATCAAAAATCTGTCATACATAAATTTTCGGCCCTTCTCCTAGAAGTAATAATAACTTCAAACGGATACGATACGTATCATAATTAAGAAATTATGGGGTTTTTTCTGTTTTCACAAAAAGCCCCCCCCCACATCCCCCCCCTCCTTGGTTCGATTTTGCCCATTAACGAACTTGACCGAGATTTTATGCCGCTTGATTTTATGTATCAGTTTCGAAAAGATGCGGGAGTTGGAACCGCCTACTTCGAAAAATAACTTGTTTGCAGGCGGAGCCGGCAGGGATTTTTTTTTGTTTTTAATTTTTTTTTTGCTATAACGGTTGATCCTATAAAAAACTTGTCAATATAAAAGTTTTAGATAATATTAAGAGGATTAATAATAAATTTACGCGGATTTGATATCTTGTGAATTGACGAAGCTATGATTTTTTTTCTTCTAAACCCCCCCCTTCCCCCCCCCGTGGGGCCATTTTTAATTATATCAAAAATCTGTCATACATAAATTTTCGGCCCTTTTTCTAGAAGTAATAATAACTTTAAACGGATTCGATACGTATAATAATTAAGAAATTAAGGGGGGTTTTCTGTTTTCACAAAAAGCCCCCCCATTCCCCCCCCCTATTTCGATTTTGCCCATTAACGAACTTGACCGAGATTTTATGTCCCTTGATTTTATGTATCAGTTTGGAAGTGATTTATGCAGAATTTTTTCAGTTATCGTGGTCAGAAAAAAGTGACATAGATAGATAGATAGATAGATAGATAGATAAAGTTTTGAACTGGGGGTGGTTTTGGGTTCTGGGAGTCATGATCGGCGTAGATCTGCAAAAATTTTTCAAAATTTCCAACTTAGGTGAGAATGTAATAGGTAGTATTTCTTACGAAATCTACCTAAAATTGGGGCCCAAATTTGGCATTTGGGGATTAAAATTAAGTGTTATAAATACTTTTCACGACTTTAAAAAGGATTAAATACATAATAATTCCATTGGCATTTCTTATTTCCACTTCAACTTCGTAAAATATACTTATTTTACTTATAAAATATTCCAACATGTTGATCACAAATAATGAATATACGATCCATAAGGCTGCTATTCAAAGAAAACATAATCAAAAATAAATTAGTATAATTAGCTGTGATGGATTAACAATAATCTTACCCTCAAGGCCAATGACGGTTCATATGTCAGTCAAGACTCGCAAATACCTAGCATACTTACAGTTATAAAAAACTGATATTGGACTAATGTAAGAGGGATTATGTGGACACAACTCTCTTTTGAATAAAATTTTCTGTAAGATTTACGCCAAAGGCATTACAAAAATGCAGTGTTGTTCAAATGTCACTGAACCGTGAATGTTGAGTAAATTAATCTGTAACATAATCAATTTTCAAGCATGTATCTTCATGTAAGTGCTACAAGTTTAACATTATTTTCCTTGAAGGTAAATCCTGGCAACACAGTCACTGTTGTGTTACTATGATCACAGTTGAATCATAAACAGAAAATATAAGTAAAAAAAAAAACCATGGTACAGTCCTGAAAAAAAAAGTGATCACACTATAGAAACACTGCCGCAAATCATCGTATAAACATGTCACTGGTACCAATTGATTAATAATAGCACCTACTAAACAATGCTATACTTTAATTTTGCTTAGGGGTCGTCTGCATATATAAATTGTAACAAACTTTAAAATTTTTAATACTAACACCTAATTTCGGCATAATATTTGGATTCATCGGTACATTTTACTTTCGCATACCAAAAGAGATGGGAAGTCATTCGGTCAAGTGGTTTAGGAATTATGTAGATTTAAATTTTGTAACGCCTAATGTTAAATTCATTTTTAATCCTTTCAAAACAGATTACAGTGCGGGTAATTTTTTTAGAGCTCAAAACTTTTTGCCGGAATGAGCTTTAATTTTGGATTTGTATATTCGAAGCTACTAAAAAATGATTTCTGTTAAAAAATTAATAGGTTACTATTCATATATATATATATATTAAATTAATTTCAATTTCTGTTAATTCGAAATTAATTTTTAAAAAATGAACTGTAACCGTTGGATTTTTTAAAGTCATAAATTGATTTCTAGAAATTTCAAATATGCGAATCCAAAATCAGAAATAATTTCGAAAAGTAGTTTTTGAATTATGCTTAAAAGACTACCCACATTACAATCTGTTTTGCAACGAATAAAATTAACTTAACATTAGGATGTCCAAATTTTAAACCTGGATAATTCCTAAACTATTTTCCCGAATAACTTCTCGTTTGTTCTGAAGGTACCTTTTTTTTTTTATCAAATAATACAAATCTGATGTCAAAATTTGGTGTTAAATTTGAAATTCAGAATTAGTTTGTTTTTATACCTATATGTAGATGACCCAATAAGCAAACATTAAGCATAGAATTGATTATCGGATGTTATTGCTAATTGATTGATACCAGTCACATTTTTATACGATGGGAATTTACATAAGAGTTAGTTGGGGCGACCACTTCTTTTTTTTTTTCTGTTTTTTCGAGGAGTGTACAATTTTTAATTTTCTATAGAAGTAACAATAATTCTAAAAAAAAAATAATAAAATGTTTCATTACGATAACCTCAAATACACTCAATTTTCTTCAAAGTATTATAGGTTGGTGCAAAAGTTCTCTCGTATTTTAATACCTAATTTTAATATTTTTAAAACCGGTAAAATTTTAATACCTAATAATTTTACCAATCAGTTCAAAGCAAGCAGACATAACAAAATTATCATCTATTAAAATTTTACCGGTATTAAAATACGACAGAACTTTTGCACCAACCTATAAGAATGACTGAGCGTCAATTCGCATTGCTGCTGTCATCGCAAGAAACGCTCAAGCTAATGTTAAGTCTATGGGAAGGTTCTTTGCAGATTTCTTGCTCACATTTTAAAATTAGTGAGTATTTGTACTTCTGTATACCGGGCCTCTTTTATCTTGGCCACTCTGTAGTTTAGTGAATGACCTAACAAGTACATGAAGGTTTTCTAAATTACGGATGCCATTTCTCTAGTTCATACACTTCTACACACACATTCTTTTTTCGTTCATGAGCTTACTACAGAATGTGTTCGGTGCTGCATTCTCATTGGTCTACCACAGCTAAATGCCGAGGTTTTATTTAGCTCCGTCGTTGCTCCTTCCTATAAGGAAAGGGCATGTTTACAAACAAACAGTTCCATCAACCAATCTACCACTGCATTTTTGTCGTAGCTATCATTGCAGGAATCGTCATGGCGACGTAGGCCAATCATATCACAGACCAGTTTAATGTAGACCAATCAAATCGCTCTATCTCATGTGTACTGTAGGAGTTGTAAAGAACGAACAGGTTTTTCAACCAAACCAACAGTAATTTAACCAACAGTGACGTCAGTTGCCCTTTCCTTATTTCCATGGTTGTACGCAGGATTTTTGTTAGAGGCAGGAATGTAGTGGAGGGCATACGCGGTGGTATACGCCATATACCTTCTGGATAACTTCGCATACTTTCCATAGCTAGCATATACTCTCTGGTGTATCACCTCTGTTTTTTTTTACGACTACACCACTGGTTAGGGGTGGGGTGAGGGAAGGAAATGATGAAAACTCTCCATATTTGGCCAAAAGTATCCAAAATTCTAACTTTTTGAAATATTTAAGGGGGGGGTGGGAGCGTGACCTTTCTTTGAACACCCATACAAAGGGGTTCAGAGCTCATGCCCATAGCCATTTCGACTTTGGCCATAAGCTTCTCTGCTTGTCCCAAATCATTTTAACATTTTCATGCATATGTTTTTATTTTTATTTGAACTTGCACTGATGATGGAGTTTTTAAAACTCAGAAATTGCTGTCTGCTAGCAACATTTTAACGTAATTTGTGATCATGTTGTTTATTTCAATTTTCTTCTTAATAACTGTAATTGATGTAAAAAATTACTTCAGCCAATTACTGTACTACACTTTTGATTAAATTATATTTCCGTTGATATATAATTTTAAGGTATTACTTCAAAACAAAGACTTGTTATTAACCATCAAACTTCAGAAATAGAATTTTCTCAAAAGGTTTCCATAATTGTGGCCACTATTGGTCATGATTGTTAAAATCTTAAATATAGTAGAAATTAAAAATTTTGTTTAAAAATGTATTACATATTTTACAAATTAGAAGTTTCAAACGTTAAAATTCATTTTAAATAATATGTCTAAAAAGATTTGCAAATTCAGCAATCTTATTTTTAAGAATTGAGGTTTCTGGGAATTACGGCTTTTGAGCTGTTAATACCTAATAATTTTAATACGAATGAACTAGAGAAATGGCATCCGTAATTTAGAAAACCTTCATGTACTTGTTAGGTCATTCACTAAACTACAGAGTGGCCAAGATAAAAGAGGCCCGGTATACAGAAGTACAAATACTCACTAATTTTAAAATGTGAGCAAGAAATCTGCAAAGAACCTTCCCATAGACTTAACATTAGCTTGAACGTTTCTTGCGATGACAGCAGCAATGCGAATTGACGCTCAGTCATTCTTATAGGTTGGTGCAAAAGTTCTGTCGTATTTTAATACCGGTAAAATTTTAATAGATGATAATTTTGTTATGCCTGCTTGCTTTGAACTGATTGGTAAAATTATTAGGTATTAAAATTATTAGGTAGACGAAGACTTGACATCAAATGTCATCTAATGTCGATTCCTTCAAGCTTCTCTTGATGTTTAATTATTTTTTATTCGTTTCGTAGACATACAAAAATTATTTTACAAATTCCTTGTTACATTGCACAATTATAAAGATGGACTTCTATAGAAAATGATCTTCCTAAGAAATTTCACATGAGATACACTTACATGCAGTATCCTGCATATTTTACACGAATCAACATTAGTTAATGCAGTATTATCATGCATCGTGTATTATTGGTTTCTTCCCGTATCTTTCCTGGATACAGAAAGAAACCAATAATAAAAAATTAATAACAATCACAAATTCGCAATATTTTACTCGGTAATTTCAATGAATAAACCAAAATTAAAATATTTAATATATAGTTGCCTTGAACATTCTTTTTCGGAAGTGCTGCCATCTATCTGTAATTACATAAAATAAAAGCTTACCACTCTTTTAATATTCAGGCTTTCAATCTTTCATTTTCAAATATCGGGACTAGGTGGTGGTAATGTTCATCGTGAGTCACGAAGCAGGACATTTTTCAATAAAGTTGTTCTGTAAAAATGTATAGGATAGTCATATTCAACCTGTTACCCGCCTTTTGAAGTTATTCGGCTTTGCCATAAAGTTTTAGAACTCCTCAAAAAAGTTGCATTCAAAATAAAATTTTAAAATTTTCATTTTGGAAAAATAAAAAATTACAAACATACATTTCAATGAAATATTTATTTTACTTTATTTCAAATTAATTTTATTATTATTTTATTTATATATAACTCTCGTATTTTTTTCTTAGCCGTTTTTAGCCATGTACAAAGCTAACTATATTTTTGCATGCATTAAGGTGTCCTTTATTTTTTGTTTTCATTAATGTAAAGAAAAAAAATGAACACAATTAAACTTTAATGAATACATTATCTCTGGGAGTCCAATTTTTAAAACAAAACAATAATAATAATAATTATAATAATGAAAACAAAATAATTATAATAATGAAAAAATGTATGAAAATTGATTGTAAAAATGTACGTCCTTTTAAGATTAAGAGGAAATTCGCTTTTATTTACTGTTTGCGGGGTTTGTAATATTTCTCTAGAAACTAACAGACTACTTTCTATTGTACCTATACAATAGCCTGGAAGCGAGAAAGCCACTTGATCAAACTAGGCGAACGAAGTTTGGCGGCAATGTAAGTTCGAGTTGATCTTTCGTGTGTTCATGTATGCTCGCTCTTAAATGTGCAATTTAGTGATTGTTTATAGAATACAATAAATCAGATAACATATAAAGAAGGTATTTATGCTCTTTCATTTAAAAATAGAGCATTTTGTTGTTGTTGTTAGTGACCGACCGAAACAAGTTTTTCAAGGCGAAATCGAATTTCGGTCCTTTTTCGAGTTTCGGCTGAAAACGAAACTCTCTGATATGAAAATTTGAGCTATTAATAAATACATGCATACAAAAAGAATTATTAGTTATTCCCAAACGCATATGTAGTCAATGCCACAAACGCACTTGTGCATATGTGTGCATGTGCACGTGTTTGCTTTCAATAAAAGCAAAACATTATTCCATCATTATTTTTAAACGTTTTATAAACAAATTTCTTTTTAACTTTAAATTTATTCACACAGTAAAATGTTTGCACAAACAGTTTCAAAATGTTTCCTATTTAGATTCTAACGTAATAAAAATAATAATAAAATACAATTTAATTTAATAATTTAAGAGAGTTATAGCACATCCAAAAGAAAAATAAACTTTACAGCTATTTTCAATTTACAGTTATTTTTAATTTGGCAAAAATAAATATGTATGTTTAAGGCTGTTCTCAAATTCAAACTGGCTACTTTATGACATATTTTTAAATTCATTTTTGTTCAGAAATGCATGAAATTGGTACATGGCAGGTGTTCTTATCCAGAAAATTTGTAATCGAATGTCGTTTTCCATTTTTTGGTAAAGGCAGAAGATCTTTCAGAAAATACTGTCAAAGTCGGCGTTTTGAATAAAATTTTTGACGAAATAGAAGAGAACGAAGAAAGAAAAAGAGCATTCGGCTAATACGAAAGTATAGCTTTCAACTTTATTTGAATAGAGTACTGATATTTTCATATAAAAATGCCTTTTGGTGTTGTTAGTGGAAAATCTAAAATATATATATATTAAATCTAAAATATCTATTACAGTTTTCAATTAAAAAAAATATTAAAACATTCTTGCAGGCATTTAAAACAGAAATGCATGAAATTTGCAAAAATATTCTTTAAGCACTAAAAAATCAAAATTTTTTTTTCATTTTGTTATATGATACATGATTAATCATAACTAATTGCTCCCTCATGCTGATCTTTCCGTGACTATCAAGTCATGAAAATCTGCTAAAAGTGCCAATTTTGACAACATTTCTGAAAAATTCTTTGTCTTTATAAGAAAATGGGGAACTCTGTTTGATTTCTTGGTACCTGAATTGAATTTGCAAATTTTATACATTTACAAACGTACCTGTAATTTTTATGCATTTACAAATGAAAATCATTCCGGGAATGTGTCACAAAACAGCCAATTTGGAGTTGTTTAAAAATTAATCATGAAGCGATGTGACCACCTTCTTCAAACTGTTAAAGAAAACACGACCCCCCCCTCTAAATTGGGGCCTAGTTTCCCCCCTGACCACGAATACCGTTGATGCTAAACTGCAGTTTAGTATCGTAGGATCGGATATTTATGGTATTTGAGATATACCATAATATAGTATTTTTTGATACTGTTATTTTGTACCAGTTGTAAATTTCCAACTGGACGAAAAATGTCCGGGCCAGGATTCGAACCTGGTATCGCTTGGCTGAAGCCGCCACGCTCTACCACTGACCTATCCCGGTCGAATCTGGAGGGCATAACTCATCCAGTTAACCTTATTAGATCAAAGCATCTGGTCTGATATTTTAATCAGCTCAACAGAAAAGATCGCAGGTAATGGAACTCCAGTAAACGCTGGATACACTAGATTATTTTTAACACAATTATTTCAAATTGGTAAAGCAATCATACAAGTTGTAAATTTCCAACTGGACGAAAAATGTCCGGGCCAGGATTCGAACCTGGGATCGCTTGGCTGAAGCCGCCACGCTCTACCACTGAGCTATCCCGGTCGAATCTGGAGGGCATAACTCATCCAGTTAACCTTATTGATCATTACATTTTTCGTCCAGTTGGAAATTTACAACTTGTATGATTGCTTTACCAATTTGAAATAATTGTGTTAAAAAATAATCTAGTGTATTTACGTATCCAGCGTTTACTGGAGTTTCATTACCTGCGATCTTTTCTGTTGAGCTGATTAAAATATCAGACCAGATGCTTTGATCAATAAGGTTAACTGGATGAGTTATGCCCTCCAGATTCGACCGGGATAGCTCAGTGGTAGAGCGTGGCGGCTTCAGCCAAGCGATCCCAGGTTCGAATCCTGGCCCGGACATTTTTCGTCCAGTTGGAAATTTACAACTTTTATGATTGCTTTACCAATTTGAAATAATTGTGTTAAAAAATAATCAACTGTTATTTTGATTTGCATTTCGTATCGATTTTATCGATATATCACCCAGCCCACATTCATGTTCTCAATTGGGAACTTCACAAAATTCACGTAAAAAATTTCCCCTCCAGTTTATTTATTGATAATTTTAAACTAAAGCAGTAGAAAGGAAAGTAATATATAAATAGAATTTAAAATATACTTGTATCTAAATAAAATGTTAGTTATAATAATTCACTACATCTGGAAAAAAAATAGCATTAAATAATCTTACTAAATTATCTTAACTTTTATGATCATCACCTTTAGAAACATTTTTTTTTACAATGAATTGTCGCCGCGACGAATTCATACCACGATGAATTGACGCCACGACGAATTGATGCTACGGTGAATTGGCGCCGCAAAGAATTGACGCTGCGACAAATTTTGCGGCGACAAATTGGCGCAGAACCTTAAAACATTACAGCATAAGATCTTTATAACGCAACTACTTTATAACCTTGTGACGAGAAGTTGTGCGTATTATAGAATTTTGCGTTATATAGATAAAATTTCAATCACAACTTACATTGCAAACATAGTCAAATATGTCTGAAATATGTAAATATACAGTAGAGGATTTTTATATTGCATTCCTCGAGACCAGAAGTAGTGCAGATTATAAATTTTTACACAATATAGATCATTTCACACTTTGTTAAATTTATTTTATAAAAATGCTCTATATGCGCATGGACCAAATCATTAAATTACTCATTTAAAAAAAAATATTGTAATGATATCAATTTCTTCATTAAAATCTCTGAATTAAGAAGATAAAGATGAAATGATATAGGCTTCGCAACTTCAAAATTCGGTACAGATGTCGCGGACGCACCGATGTACCTTTCTGCCACCAAAATGCTGATTTTTTGTCTGGTGTGGCAACGCTGTATACCAGATCATGTGTATTAATCGAAACTCTCCGGTATTAATAGCTCAGTGAGTTATATCCTTGACATTATATGTGGGTTAATATTAAACATTGTGTGTGTTTTATAATCTGCAAATGCTCAAACAAAAATAAACACATTTAACAACACTATTTGTCCTCAAATTAACAACACTTTATGGTGTTCTGAGTTAGAACATGTTGTACAAAACACAAATATAACACTTTATTGTGTTGCCATAGTATTCTGAATATGTATGAAAAAATGTTCTTACAATAGTGTTGTGCAGCGCAACACTTTGTCCCCAAATTAACAACACATTTGAAACATCAAATACAATTTAGAACACTATATTGACACATTTAACGCACTTTCTAAAATAATATATTTTTTTTTCACAGAAATAACAGCGATGAATTAATGTTCCAGTGTGTTATGTATGTTATATAGTATTGGACATTTTTGCATGCAGTTGTATTGCATTATTACATTATAGGGCTTCTTAAAAAAAAGGGGTGCGAGGGAAAAAAATGTAAAAGATATATAGCATAATACTGAAAAGATAGCAAAATCCATTTAAAAGGAACTTCATGGGACCACGAAAATACTTCACAGTAAAGGATTTTCATAACAGAATCTCAGTAATAAATTTTATAACAGAATTTCATAGCTACAAAATTTTTGCTATTCTTTTAAAACTAAAATTACAAACTTGATTTTTTAACAAAATTTGTATTTAAATTTTTATTACAAAATGTGCAATTACTTATTATTTAATAGAAAGAGGTGAGAACTAAGGAAACACAAAATGACTACAAACCTGTATTTAACATAATCACAATACATCTCATTTTTAAAATGTATTTTATATGCTAAGGTCATTTTATTGTTCGTAAAAAACTTACCTTTCTTTGAACTATGGTATGCTCACGGAATGAGAAAATAAATTCTGCAAGAATGTCAGTCAAGTACAATTTTCTGTGACAAAATATACTTTAAAAAATTTTCAATGCCTGCGTGGTTGGTTAATTGTCGGAATCTAAACTTCTACTGAGTAGCTTTAATAATAGCTTTTAGAAAATAATATGCTCAAACTAGAATAAATGAGCTAAAAAAAGAAAATTTCAGGAAAGTTTCTTAAAAGAATTCCTCTCTCAATTTCTTAAAATATATCCCTCGTAAAGTAGATGATTATTTGCATGTGTACCTTTATTAAAGAAATACTATGTTTATGCAAATTTTACAGTCAATTCAATGATGTTTTAAAATTTTCGCTAGAATTTATAAAATATTATTCTCTATATGAAGTATTCTAAATTTAAAAGTATTTCATTGCTTTTTTACATGTTAACCATTCATTCTTTATCTTCTAAGTTTAATAGTGCATTATTGTTTAAATTTATGACATTAATGTATTCCGTCACATTGATGACTGTTGATGAACAGAAAAATTCAGTTAAAATGACAAATTTTGAGATAAAAAAATGAACGTGACATTCAAAAATGCAAACAATAGTACATGAATAACATTGACATTCTCAATAATAAAAGACGGCCTTCTCAGTTTCTTCTGAAAGTCATTTGTAAAATGCATTTAATAACGATGAAACAGCAGCAACAGTTACTGAAGAAGAATGGTGAAGTCTTGCAAGCAGAATTCTATCATTCTGTTTGGAGGTAAAAATTATTTATATTTTTTCTAGTTCCATATAAACATGTGTTTTTAATGTTAAAGTTATGTTTTCATATTTAAATTTGGGAGCACATTGCAATTTCTTAATATTTATTTTGCTTTTAGAAAAATTCCTAGATCTCCTATTATAGATATTATATACGTTTAGAGCTAAAGCTTAGATTATAGTTTACGTACATGGAAATTAACTTATATATGAGGAAGTTCCTATGGTTTAATATTTTACAACACATCAATCGTAAAATACGAAGATTCCGTTTCTTTCTACAAAAAGGTCATTTGTATTTAAGCAGTCACAGCAAAACATTAACTTTTCTTTTTGTGGACACAGTGAAGTGTAATTAAAAGTATGGTGCATGAAAGAACTACAGAAATATTCCTTTTGATTTTAAGAAAATGAAACGTATTAATTGGTTTATATGTAATGCAGATCTATTATTAATACAGTTAATTAGCAACACATTGAAAGCTGTGCATTTGAAAAATTAAGAAATTTATATTATTCCTATTGGAAAATATAATATATACTTGCATTTAAAAAAAAAAAAAAAAAAAAAAAAACCGCAATGAAGATTACTTAGAAAATGAATTTACAAAATAGCGTACAACTGTACACAATAAAATAATCTGTTGATATTGCAAAATAATATAAGCACCCTACACTGTTAAAAATTAAAAAAGCACACTGTCCAGTCATTCGACCGATTTTTTAAAAATGGTTACATAACAGTACTTTAACTCAATTCTAATCATATTATTACCCATATTATGGTCAGAATAAAGTTAAATTATGGTTATGTAACATTTTTTTAACCGGTCCAATAACTGCACAGCGTGCCGCAAATTTTTAACAGTGTAGTTGACTATAAAAAAAACTGTTTATTTAAAAAAATTGTATTGTTTAAAAACTTTAGATTATTTTAAGAGTCAAATACTGTACTTAACTGCTAAAATCAGATCTTTTCCCGTAAAATAAAGTTTTTATATAGGCATCCTAGCTGACAGTGTTCATTCTGTAAAATAAAATAAATCGGGTTTTTTTCTTTTTTACAGTGCAGATATTAAAGTTACTTAGAAAATAAGTTAATATAAAAAATGCAAACCATTTAAATAAAACTTTTAAAATTATCAGCACATGTAAACTAACATATTTGTAAATTAATCCCATAAATTGTAAAGTCACCAATCAGTACTTCCGTATCGTTTTTTTTTTCAGCTTACACAGTTAAATCCATCACATCGGCTACTTTAGAACAGGAAGGCGCTCGTGGAGGTGAATGTAAAGAAATCTTATTCTAAAAGTACCCTAAAATCTTTAGCTGCACTACTACTTGTAACACAATCATCTAAAAACTTATAACACAATACTTTAAATAATTTTTTTTCTAGACACTCAAAATCTGGATTCAAAACAATGATTTCTCTTCTTCATGAAGGATTTCTATCCATCACTGTTTTTTTACATGCTTCAAAAGATGCTTCTCACATCTTAGTAAATATTTTTCCAATCGGAGATGTTGCGAAGCAAAGGGTTAAGCAAATATTAGCATGAGCCACAATATATATCTAAAACGTTTGAAAAAAAAAATCTGTCTTATTTTTTTCTAAATACTGTATCTTTTATCGTGTATGCCGCGTTCTCGTGAGTAGTAAGATAGTGGGGGTTCACCGGCAGAAGGCGCAATCCGCAATGAGGAATGGGGATTCCAGACTGAGGAACGAGGATTCCCCAAAGCGTAATGGGGAAAAGGAGGTGCCTTCTCAACCGGTAGTGCAATGTTCAGAATCAACCCTCTTTTTCACACAATAATCATTTCATCTCATTTTATTGGTACATCTGATATTTTATTAAAAAGGTTTGTGTGTAAGAGTATGTTTTAAAAAGCATATATGTCTTATAGTTATAAGTAGTTCTATGTGTGTGCGTGCATGTATGTGTGTGTGCGTACATGTATGTGTGTGTGTATCAAATAGTTCTCTTTATGTGTATATGTGTGTGTGTGTGTATGTATGTGTGTGCGTGTGACAAATAGTTCTCTTTGTGTGTGTGTGTGACTATCTGCTTGTTTATCAAAGTTTTAGAAATATTTTTCATGTTTTTATAACGAAAAAAAAATATGCGTTAGTTAGTTAAAAAGTTTCACAAATTAAAAAAAAAAATCTTTTAGAAAAAGTTTCACATTACTTAAAAAATTTAAAAAAAAAGTACTCAATAATAAAATCAACAATTTTTATTATAACAAAATAATTTACAGAAAGGTATTTACAGATCAAAATATACATCGCGATTTTGCGTTAGCAATACAAATCAACATTTTCTTCTTTATTACAAACGGTATTAATGTCATAATGGCCATATGCTAAACTGCTTATTCCATCATCCAATAAGTAACGCTTGTCGTCAAAGGGACTTAAGCTAATTTTATTTTGAGTTAATGTATATAGGCGATGGTCATCTTGGGCAATCCTTACCTGTTTCTCCATACTTGTTTTTTGTTGTTGGAGGCACTCCAAGTAGTCTTCATGTTTAATTTTCTGCCGAACAATCTGCGTAGATACGCCTTTTGCACGCTTCTTTTCGTCTTTAACAGATTTTAGAGAATACATTTTTGATTTCAGTCCGACAAACTCAAGGGCTAATTCACCATTAAGTTCATCCTTAAACTTTCCGAGCGTCTTCTTATTATCCTCAGAGTATAGACGATGAGATTTCGGGTATTCAGAAAAGTCAAACAACTCACGATGCTGCTCCAGATCCTTATAAATATTATTGGTTTGAATATGATACGTTAGGGAATCTGTATCCGTAAAGAGTAAAACTGCACGATCTTTGTATGTTTTCTTTATAAAATTGTAATGGAAATCATACATACAAAGTTTAGATAGTTCGAGTATAGAAAATCCAACATAGATGGGTCGGTTCATATGTATGCTAGTTTTTAATCTCTCCACAGCAGTCAAGTCTTCATCATAAGTTTTAAACGATTTAAAAGTAGGCGATGCTACTAATTTTTTGGCTCTTTTTTCACCGGTACAAAGCACAATATTTCTTCTTTTTCGTAGATTTTCCATGGTTTTACCAAAAACAGAATTGTTCATTAACTTAAAAAAGTCTTTCTCAAAAGAAGATTTTGCTTCTTTCCTTTTTTCGGTGTTGAAATTAATATATTTCTGTAACCATGGTCCCTGTTTAAATTTTAAAGCCTTATGCACAGCTGTAATTTTTAAACCAAGTTCTAAATAAAATTTGAGATTACGATAATGGGTTATATAATTTCGTTTATTATTTAAATTTGGTATAAGTTTAGGAGTTCCCACGAATTTCCTATTGTTAAGTAAGCTTCTTGCATGAGAAGACAGCATCTGATCCTCCACAGTTACTCTCTCAGGGGCGACAGGGTATTCATTATGCAAAGGATGTAAATGTTTCGGGTATTCCAAGTCTACCTCGAAAAGATACCCAATTTCGGAACTATCAGATAAAGATAGAACCCACTCTTCTGTCATATGACTTGTTTCACACCATTCAAAACCGCCGTAGGGTAAAAATTGGCTCATAGCCCACCCGTATAAGTTATTGGCATCCCAATACATAATGTAGCTGGGTGCCTCATTTTTCTTATAATCGGGCGTACCAGGGATGTTTGCTCGGGCATATCTTTTACTTATCATGCTAATGCCGCCTCTTATTCCATTTTCAACCATAAGCAACATATCTATATCACTGAGTAACTCTAAAGGTGTATCAGACATCTTCAAACAAGCCTGCCATGCTAGCCCAGGTGCTGTAAACAGGTGAGCAGGGTCAATTTCATAATACTGCTGACATAATTTCCTAAAGTTTTGAAACACGTCAGCAAGTAGTAGAACATCTGTCTTCACATAAAGGTTGTGATAATCACCAAGAGTCTTGATATCAAATGTTTTCCATACATTCTGGGCGTGTTGGTATTCCTTTTCACTTAGAGGCTCATTGGTTAAACTATTAAAAAAGGCAGAAGGCGGAGGAAGCTGCTTCTCAGTAAATTTTTCAAAGCAAGTAAAATAATCATAGGGGTAAACCCCTTTCCGTATAAGTAAAGATAAATTATTATTTCGGGGGAAATTTTCTTCAAGAATAGTGAATTGATCAGGTTGAAGGTTTTTAACAAGTTTTTCCAATGACGTAGGCAAAAATTGGAAAGAGTCTATAAACACCATCTGAATATAAGATGTAGGCTTTCTGATTTTAAAGGTGATATAGTTTTCCATAGAAGTAGCAATAACATCGATTTCATGATCTTTGAATTTTCCAAGTTTTGTCATAATATGATGACCATCATAGTTTTTCAAGTTATGGAATATAACAGGAATTGTTTTACACTGCTTATAGTTCAAGTTGCATTCCACATGTGCAGCTCCTCTGTATGCACCTGACAGGTGATCATGGTCACGTGTACGTTTCTCATCTAAAGTTTTCTTACAAATATGACAAAACTCTGCTTCTCGAAATGCCTTTTCTTCCTTGGGAGAAAGCTTCATAGGTTTAACATTTAGTAACTTTTGACCTAAAATTTCCTTCTCTTGCATCATTCGGTTTAAAAAATGATCAACACAGTTTCTACCCCGATATACCTGTGCTTTCTTCACACACGTTCCATCGGGTCCAATAACCACATAGGCATAACCACATGGCAAGTGATAGGTTGTTTTCTCGGTATAGGATGCTTTAGAAGAGGGAGGGGCTGATGAAATAGGTATAAGTAGACTCTCAAAATCCGCATAAATCGTATAGGCAACAGGATGTTGTAAACGAATACCTGTAAACTTTAATATATTATCATTTTCACTAGGCATCTTTATAGCTTGTGTAACATGTTGAGAACAATATTCATTATGCTTATCCAATAGATCTTGTCTTGAAAATCGGTGTAAACATCGATAACAATAATAGCCAGCGGCTCTATGCTTGGTAAGATCACCTAAAAGTCTTGAAAAACTTCTTATCAAACAATAGTGTTGTTTTTCACCGTCACCAACCAATAACAAATTAATCACATCTTGATCTTTCTTTTCAGATATATACAGAGGGCAAACTTCGTCCTCTTCATAACCAAACACGTTAACCCGTAAATTGTTGAGTTGTTCAATAACAGGTATCTTCTGAAGGGGTACAGGGCATTCTACACTACCTAATTTAATGTCATGTTCATAAGGTCGATAATGTGAAACACGTTCAGGCTTTTTTGTATAATCTAAGTTTAGTTTAAAAGCCAAAAGACACCATACTAAGCATTTGTTATCTTCGTTTTTTATATTCAGCACTGCTTTTTTATCATCGAGTTTTTTAGACAAAGGAATATAGGAACTCGCAGCGAGGGGGTGATATTTAGCAATCTTGAGTTCTAAATGAAGAATTTTTCTAAGTTTCCAGCCAGAACCTCTTTGTACAAATTCTTCAAAGGATTTAATAATCTTCGAAAATCCTTCCTCAATATGCTGTGAAATAGTATCTTCTATAAGTTCGGTCATACACGAACATCGAAAATAACATTGAATTTCTTCAAACTCCTCATTATCAGTTAGACGTTCAAGTGATATTTTTTCTACCATATACCATTTAATTGCACCTTTTTCATGAATTTCACTTATTAAACGTTCTTGTATTTCAGTTTGTACATGGCTATGAAATACCTCTAAATCATTTTCCTCACGTTCATCAGGATGCAAAATCACTGTTTTGAACACATTAAGCGCATCAGAATACTTTGTGTTTTTCAACTTTGCATTAGATAAGTTCATTTTGCGTTTTACACTCACAAGAGGAGTGCGGGGGTGTTGAGTGCGTACATGTTGTCTCAGATCAAATTTTCTTCCAAACACTTTATCGCAATCACAGCAAGGAAATGTTGAATTCCGATGCGACTGTAAATGCTGCTTCAAATTATCCTTACGTGTAAAAGCTTGATCACATTCATCACACTTAAATGTAGACTGTCCATCAGTATTATGGATTTTCAGGTGTCTAATCAAGTCTGATTTCCTTCTAAAACACTTTCCACAAGTTTCACAGGAAAACGACTTTTCATTAAGATGAACCTTAACATGTTGATTTAAATTAGAATATGTTGTAAAGACTTTGTCACAGGTGGGGCAAACATGCTTCTTTTCCACATTCGTAGGGGTCACAGTCTTTAAAGAAACATCCTCTTCAACTTGTTGATTAAAATTTAAAGAACTTTGAGACATAGTATCCTTTTCTGAAAAAACTTCAGAGAATCCATCATGCTGTAACAATCCAACACTATCATGTGTTTTTAAATGTCTTTGTAGGTTTGATCTTCGATAAAAAGACTTCTGGCAGATATTACAACTATATAATTTCTCGCCAGAATGAATTTTCATATGTCGGTTCAGATTAGAAATGCTCGAAAAATCTTTATCACAGGTAAGACAGGTAAACATCTTCTTCGCAGATACAGAATCTCCGACAATCGAGGTTTCATCAATAGGCATATCAACATCCATAATATAAAATCAATAAAAAAAACTTTAACTCTTAATGACAAACAACAGCGATTCGCACTGATAAAAAGCGGGAGAAATTTAAAACACGTTTAACCACTAGCGATATGAATCCTCAAATGATAAAAATCCTAATTTTCCCCCGTCTATTTATACCGACCCGAAAGCAAAGTTGAGTTGTAGTATTGCTTGATATGATTGTTATCAAAACGCGTCATACGATTTCGGGGGCCTATAAGTTTCTTTCCCCTCTTTATAATATAGCATAATTAAACAGATAAACCCAAAGTATACAAATTTAAATTCGTAAACTATATTATATCACAAAATATAAAAAATCCTACAAAATAAAAATAGAATTTGGCACTTACCCCAAAAACACATCCACTTTAGTTGTTAGTCTGCACTTAACTAATCTTTCTTCCTTATCTATAGTAGGGGGCGCTGCCATCGCCGCGAGAGGCACTGCCCGTCTTCCGGTTTGTGACGTAGTTTCCGGTTCGAGATAAGAATAAACCTTAAATACACGCGCTTAGTCATTCTTCCATCCCTCTTTCGCGCTAGTAGTTGTCAGTTTCTTGTTTAGACGTGTGGGGTGACGTCATTACGTGTTTGCGATAAGAACAAGGTCACCCCTTATCAACAGGTAAAAAGCTGCGCTTCAGTGACGTCATAGGTATTATGACATAGCTGATAACGGTAAGATTAGCTGATAAGAATTTGTGCTAATCATCTATTTCCCTTCAAGTCATTGCATAAGACGGTTGAGCTCCAACAGCTGTATATAAGGTAAGAGTAATTTATATATTATAATAGGATTTTAAATTAATTTAGTAGATGTTACAATTTGATATTTAAAAAATTTCATGCTAAACGATATGATTATATGTTGTTCATCATACTAAATCCACAAATTTTAATTCGAAATAAATATTATTAAAATTATAATCTAAAATAAATTAGTTAAAATGACTAACAAATTTCAACAAAAGGAAGCTAATTATAAAAAGAAATGTACAAAGTTTATAAATTTACACATGTGTTAAACGCGATTACAAACCTTATCATAGGCACAAGTCTAATTCGACTAGCCTATTTGTTATAAGTTTAAGTATAAGTCAACATGTAAGATATTTGTGAAAAGGAATCTTATGATTTTTAATTTTCCAAGTTCAGTTTCAATCATATTGTAAAAGGCTAATTCAAACTTTGAGATGAATCTATAGTAAAATACTTAAATTAAAATGTATTTTTGATAGTTTAAGAATTAGAAACTACAACTTTGACTACTTTTTAAAATGTTTGCCTGATAGGAAACTATGATAACATGTCTATGTTTGAATTTTTTTTGATAACATACCAATGCCCGATTTTTTCTGACAACATGTCTGTGTTTGAATTTTTCTGATAACATGTCTGTGCTTGAATTTTTCTGCTAACATGTCTGTGCTTGAATTTTTCTTATAACATGTCTATGTTTAATTTTTCTTATAACATGTCTATGTTTGATTTTTCTCTTCTTTTTGAAATGTATAAACTACTATACGTGGCGTTCGATTTCATTGAAGAGAAAAGTGATCGATCAACTTTATCAAACCATTTGAATGTTAATATTTTTAAACGAATACGATAATCAGATAAAAATATATGTAGCTAATTCATATTATTCCACTAAACATTGCAAAACAAAAACTTTAAAAAATTTATACTTCAGCATTCAAAAATTGACAATATTCACATCCTAATACTAAAAAACAATCCTTATCTTGGAGTATTTCCTGTAACAAAATCTAAAAATTTCATATCAACAATACCCAAGTTAAAAACTTTACCTCTGAACCTAATACCAATTTTGAATCTCAGAATGATAAAACTCAGAATTTTTTTAGAAAGTTACTTCTAAAACATCTCATAGATGGCGCTGTTGAAAAAATCAACTCAAAGTTGTTTAAAAAACATTAATAAAATAAATCTAACTTTAAACTATCATCAAACTCCCCAAAAATCACTTCCAATTATAAATATTCTAAAATAATTAAAACTTATAAAATCGCTCATAGGGGGCGCTGCTGCGAAAAAATCATTTCGAAACTTGTTTAAAATACATTAAAAAACTAAATCTAACTTTAATCTATCATCAAACTCCAGAAAAATCGCTTCCAATTATAAATATTCTAAAATAATTAAAACTTCTAAAACCGTTCATAGGGGGCGCTGCTGCGAAAAAATCATTTCGAAACTTGTTTAAAATACATAAAAGAAAAAATCTTACTTTAAACTATCATCAAACTCCAGAAAAATCACTTACAATTAGAAATATTTGAAAATAATTAAAACTTCTAAAACCATTCATAGGGGGCGCTGCTGTAAAAAAAATCATTTCGAAACTTAAAAAAATAATTCATTACTTGATTAAAACATTTTCATAAAAAAATTTCATCGAAATATCAATAAACAAACAGTAGTAGAAGAATGAGTGTGTAGCTCAGCAGGATCACTTCCGGTCTCGCCGGAAGTGCTCCTGTAAGTGGAATGACCTCTCAAGGTCACCGGAAGTAGCTGTGGGGATCATTTCCTGTCCAAACAGGTTTAGACAGGAAGTAATCCCCACCTGCCACTTCCGGTGTCCACACCTGCTACTTCCGGCTCCGGCTCCGGCTCACGGCTCCTGCTGAGGCCTAACATACATTCTTCTACTACTGTTTGTTTATTGATATTTCGATGAAATTTTTTTATGAAAATGTTTTAATCAAGTAATGAATTATTTTTTTAAGTTTCGAAATGATTTTTTTTACAGCAGCGCCCCCTATGAATGGTTTTAGAAGTTTTAATTATTTTCAAATATTTCTAATTGTAAGTGATTTTTCTGGAGTTTGATGATAGTTTAAAGTAAGATTTTTTCTTTTATGTATTTTAAACAAGTTTCGAAATGATTTTTTCGCAGCAGCGCCCCCTATGAACGGTTTTAGAAGTTTTAATTATTTTAGAATATTTATAATTGGAAGCGATTTTTCTGGAGTTTGATGATAGATTAAAGTTAGATTTAGTTTTTTAATGTATTTTAAACAAGTTTCGAAATGATTTTTTCGCAGCAGCGCCCCCTATGAGCGATTTTATAAGTTTTAATTATTTTAGAATATTTATAATTGGAAGTGATTTTTGGGGAGTTTGATGATAGTTTAAAGTTAGATTTATTTTATTAATGTTTTTTAAACAACTTTGAGTTGATTTTTTCAACAGCGCCATCTATGAGATGTTTTAGAAGTAACTTTCTAAAAAAATTCTGAGTTTTATCATTCTGAGATTCAAAATTGGTATTAGGTTCAGAGGTAAAGTTTTTAACTTGGGTATTGTTGATATGAAATTTTTAGATTTTGTTACAGGAAATACTCCAAGATAAGGATTGTTTTTTAGTATTAGGATGTGAATATTGTCAATTTTTGAATGCTGAAGTATAAATTTTTTTTTAAAGTTTTTGTTTTGCAATGTTTAGTGGAATAATATGAATTAGCTACATATATTTTTATCTGATTATCGTATTCGTTTAAAAATATTAACATTCAAATGGTTTGATAAAGTTGATCGATCACTTTTCTCTTCAATGAAATCGAACGCCACGTATAGTAGTTTATACATTTCAAAAAGAAGAGAAAAATCAAACATAGACATGTTATAAGAAAAATTAAACATAGACATGTTATAAGAAAAATTCAAGCACAGACATGTTAGCAGAAAAATTCAAGCACAGACATGTTATCAGAAAAATTCAAACACAGACATGTTGTCAGAAAAAATCGGGCATTGGTATGTTATCAAAAAAAATTCAAACATAGACATGTTATCATAGTTTCCTATCAGGCAAACATTTTAAAAAGTAGTCAAAGTTGTAGTTTCTAATTCTTAAACTATCAAAAATACATTTTAATTTAAGTATTTTACTATAGATTCATCTCAAAGTTTGAATTAGCCTTTTACAATATGATTGAAACTGAACTTGGAAAATTAAAAATCATAAGATTCCTTTTCACAAATATCTTACATGTTGACTTATACTTAAACTTATAACAAATAGGCTAGTCGAATTAGACTTGTGCCTATGATAAGGTTTGTAATCGCGTTTAACACATGTGTAAATTTATAAACTTTGTACATTTCTTTTTATAATTAGCTTCCTTTTGTTGAAATTTGTTAGTCATTTTAACTAATTTATTTTAGATTATAATTTTAATAATATTTATTTCGAATTAAAATTTGTGGATTTAGTATGATGAACAACATATAATCATATCGTTTAGCATGAAATTTTTTAAATATCAAATTGTAACATCTACTAAATTAATTTAAAATCCTATTATAATATATAAATTACTCTTACCTTATATACAGCTGTTGGAGCTCAACCGTCTTATGCAATGACTTGAAGGGAAATAGATGATTAGCACAAATTCTTATCAGCTAATCTTACCGTTATCAGCTATGTCATAATACCTATGACGTCACTGAAGCGCAGCTTTTTACCTGTTGATAAGGGGTGACCTTGTTCTTATCGCAAACACGTAATGACGTCACCCCACACGTCTAAACAAGAAACTGACAACTACTAGCGCGAAAGAGGGATGGAAGAATGACTAAGCGCGTGTATTTAAGGTTTATTCTTATCTCGAACCGGAAACTACGTCACAAACCGGAAGACGGGCAGTGCCTCTCGCGGCGATGGCAGCGCCCCCTACTATAGATAAGGAAGAAAGATTAGTTAAGTGCAGACTAACAACTAAAGTGGATGTGTTTTTGGGGTAAGTGCCAAATTCTATTTTTATTTTGTAGGATTTTTTATATTTTGTGATATAATATAGTTTACGAATTTAAATTTGTATACTTTGGGTTTATCTGTTTAATTATGCTATATTATAAAGAGGGGAAAGAAACTTATAGGCCCCCGAAATCGTATGACGCGTTTTGATAACAATCATATCAAGCAATACTACAACTCAACTTTGCTTTCGGGTCGGTATAAATAGACGGGGGAAAATTAGGATTTTTATCATTTGAGGATTCATATCGCTAGTGGTTAAACGTGTTTTAAATTTCTCCCGCTTTTTATCAGTGCGAATCGCTGTTGTTTGTCATTAAGAGTTAAAGTTTTTTTTATTGATTTTATATTATGGATGTTGATATGCCTATTGATGAAACCTCGATTGTCGGAGATTCTGTATCTGCGAAGAAGATGTTTACCTGTCTTACCTGTGATAAAGATTTTTCGAGCATTTCTAATCTGAACCGACATATGAAAATTCATTCTGGCGAGAAATTATATAGTTGTAATATCTGCCAGAAGTCTTTTTATCGAAGATCAAACCTACAAAGACATTTAAAAACACATGATAGTGTTGGATTGTTACAGCATGATGGATTCTCTGAAGTTTTTTCAGAAAAGGATACTATGTCTCAAAGTTCTTTAAATTTTAATCAACAAGTTGAAGAGGATGTTTCTTTAAAGACTGTGACCCCTACGAATGTGGAAAAGAAGCATGTTTGCCCCACCTGTGACAAAGTCTTTACAACATATTCTAATTTAAATCAACATGTTAAGGTTCATCTTAATGAAAAGTCGTTTTCCTGTGAAACTTGTGGAAAGTGTTTTAGAAGGAAATCAGACTTGATTAGACACCTGAAAATCCATAATACTGATGGACAGTCTACATTTAAGTGTGATGAATGTGATCAAGCTTTTACACGTAAGGATAATTTGAAGCAGCATTTACAGTCGCATCGGAATTCAACATTTCCTTGCTGTGATTGCGATAAAGTGTTTGGAAGAAAATTTGATCTGAGACAACATGTACGCACTCAACACCCCCGCACTCCTCTTGTGAGTGTAAAACGCAAAATGAACTTATCTAATGCAAAGTTGAAAAACACAAAGTATTCTGATGCGCTTAATGTGTTCAAAACAGTGATTTTGCATCCTGATGAACGTGAGGAAAATGATTTAGAGGTATTTCATAGCCATGTACAAACTGAAATACAAGAACGTTTAATAAGTGAAATTCATGAAAAAGGTGCAATTAAATGGTATATGGTAGAAAAAATATCACTTGAACGTCTAACTGATAATGAGGAGTTTGAAGAAATTCAATGTTATTTTCGATGTTCGTGTATGACCGAACTTATAGAAGATACTATTTCACAGCATATTGAGGAAGGATTTTCGAAGATTATTAAATCCTTTGAAGAATTTGTACAAAGAGGTTCTGGCTGGAAACTTAGAAAAATTCTTCATTTAGAACTCAAGATTGCTAAATATCACCCCCTCGCTGCGAGTTCCTATATTCCTTTGTCTAAAAAACTCGATGATAAAAAAGCAGTGCTGAATATAAAAAACGAAGATAACAAATGCTTAGTATGGTGTCTTTTGGCTTTTAAACTAAACTTAGATTATACAAAAAAGCCTGAACGTGTTTCACATTATCGACCTTATGAACATGACATTAAATTAGGTAGTGTAGAATGCCCTGTACCCCTTCAGAAGATACCTGTTATTGAACAACTCAACAATTTACGGGTTAACGTGTTTGGTTATGAAGAGGACGAAGTTTGCCCTCTGTATATATCTGAAAAGAAAGATCAAGATGTGATTAATTTGTTATTGGTTGGTGACGGTGAAAAACAACACTATTGTTTGATAAGAAGTTTTTCAAGACTTTTAGGTGATCTTACCAAGCATAGAGCCGCTGGCTATTATTGTTATCGATGTTTACACCGATTTTCAAGACAAGATCTATTGGATAAGCATAATGAATATTGTTCTCAACATGTTGCACAAGCTATAAAGATGCCTAGTGAAAATGATAATATATTAAAGTTTACAGGTATTCGTTTACAACATCCTGTTGCCTATACGATTTATGCGGATTTTGAGAGTCTACTTATACCTATTTCATCAGCCCCTCCCTCTTCTAAAGCATCCTATACCGAGAAAACAACCTATCACTTGCCATGTGGTTATGCCTATGTGGTTATTGGACCCGATGGAACGTGTGTGAAGAAAGCACAGGTATATCGGGGTAGAAACTGTGTTGATCATTTTTTAAACCGAATGATGCAAGAGAAGGAAATTTTAGGTCAAAAGTTACTAAATGTTAAACCTATGAAGCTTTCTCCCAAGGAAGAAAAGGCATTTCGAGAAGCAGAGTTTTGTCATATTTGTAAGAAAACTTTAGATGAGAAACGTACACGTGACCATGATCACCTGTCAGGTGCATACAGAGGAGCTGCACATGTGGAATGCAACTTGAACTATAAGCAGTGTAAAACAATTCCTGTTATATTCCATAACTTGAAAAACTATGATGGTCATCATATTATGACAAAACTTGGAAAATTCAAAGATCATGAAATCGATGTTATTGCTACTTCTATGGAAAACTATATCACCTTTAAAATCAGAAAGCCTACATCTTATATTCAGATGGTGTTTATAGACTCTTTCCAATTTTTGCCTACGTCATTGGAAAAACTTGTTAAAAACCTTCAACCTGATCAATTCACTATTCTTGAAGAAAATTTCCCCCGAAATAATAATTTATCTTTACTTATACGGAAAGGGGTTTACCCCTATGATTATTTTACTTGCTTTGAAAAATTTACTGAGAAGCAGCTTCCTCCGCCTTCTGCCTTTTTTAATAGTTTAACCAATGAGCCTCT
The DNA here is from genome assembly GCA_963931845.1 of Maratus michaelseni. Lineage (NCBI taxonomy): Eukaryota > Metazoa > Arthropoda > Arachnida > Araneae > Salticidae > Maratus > Maratus michaelseni. Next base: position 255,061,431 of record OZ007599.1, read on the forward strand.
AAGTGAAAAGGAATACCAACACGCCCAGAATGTATGGAAAACATTTGATATCAAGACTCTTGGTGATTATCACAACCTTTATGTGAAGACAGATGTTCTACTACTTGCTGACGTGTTTCAAAACTTTAGGAAATTATGTCAGCAGTATTATGAAATTGACCCTGCTCACCTGTTTACAGCACCTGGGCTAGCATGGCAGGCTTGTTTGAAGATGTCTGATACACCTTTAGAGTTACTCAGTGATATAGATATGTTGCTTATGGTTGAAAATGGAATAAGAGGCGGCATTAGCATGATAAGTAAAAGATATGCCCGAGCAAACATCCCTGGTACGCCCGATTATAAGAAAAATGAGGCACCCAGCTACATTATGTATTGGGATGCCAATAACTTATACGGGTGGGCTATGAGCCAATTTTTACCCTACGGCGGTTTTGAATGGTGTGAAACAAGTCATATGACAGAAGAGTGGGTTCTATCTTTATCTGATAGTTCCGAAATTGGGTATCTTTTCGAGGTAGACTTGGAATACCCGAAACATTTACATCCTTTGCATAATGAATACCCTGTCGCCCCTGAGAGAGTAACTGTGGAGGATCAGATGCTGTCTTCTCATGCAAGAAGCTTACTTAACAATAGGAAATTCGTGGGAACTCCTAAACTTATACCAAATTTAAATAATAAACGAAATTATATAACCCATTATCGTAATCTCAAATTTTATTTAGAACTTGGTTTAAAAATTACAGCTGTGCATAAGGCTTTAAAATTTAAACAGGGACCATGGTTACAGAAATATATTAATTTCAACACCGAAAAAAGGAAAGAAGCAAAATCTTCTTTTGAGAAAGACTTTTTTAAGTTAATGAACAATTCTGTTTTTGGTAAAACCATGGAAAATCTACGAAAAAGAAGAAATATTGTGCTTTGTACCGGTGAAAAAAGAGCCAAAAAATTAGTAGCATCGCCTACTTTTAAATCGTTTAAAACTTATGATGAAGACTTGACTGCTGTGGAGAGATTAAAAACTAGCATACATATGAACCGACCCATCTATGTTGGATTTTCTATACTCGAACTATCTAAACTTTGTATGTATGATTTCCATTACAATTTTATAAAGAAAACATACAAAGATCGTGCAGTTTTACTCTTTACGGATACAGATTCCCTAACGTATCATATTCAAACCAATAATATTTATAAGGATCTGGAGCAGCATCGTGAGTTGTTTGACTTTTCTGAATACCCGAAATCTCATCGTCTATACTCTGAGGATAATAAGAAGACGCTCGGAAAGTTTAAGGATGAACTTAATGGTGAATTAGCCCTTGAGTTTGTCGGACTGAAATCAAAAATGTATTCTCTAAAATCTGTTAAAGACGAAAAGAAGCGTGCAAAAGGCGTATCTACGCAGATTGTTCGGCAGAAAATTAAACATGAAGACTACTTGGAGTGCCTCCAACAACAAAAAACAAGTATGGAGAAACAGGTAACGATTGCCCAAGATGACCATCGCCTATATACATTAACTCAAAATAAAATTAGCTTAAGTCCCTTTGACGACAAGCGTTACTTATTGGATGATGGAATAAGCAGTTTAGCATATGGCCATTATGACATTAATACCGTTTGTAATAAAGAAGAAAATGTTGATTTGTATTGCTAACGCAAAATCGCGATGTATATTTTGATCTGTAAATACCTTTCTGTAAATTATTTTGTTATAATAAAAATTGTTGATTTTATTATTGAGTACTTTTTTTTTTAATTTTTTAAGTAATGTGAAACTTTTTCTAAAAGATTTTTTTTTTTAATTTGTGAAACTTTTTAACTAACTAACGCATATTTTTTTTTCGTTATAAAAACATGAAAAATATTTCTAAAACTTTGATAAACAAGCAGATAGTCACACACACACACAAAGAGAACTATTTGTCACACGCACACACATACATACACACACACACACATATACACATAAAGAGAACTATTTGATACACACACACATACATGTACGCACACACACATACATGCACGCACACACATAGAACTACTTATAACTATAAGACATATATGCTTTTTAAAACATACTCTTACACACAAACCTTTTTAATAAAATATCAGATGTACCAATAAAATGAGATGAAATGATTATTGTGTGAAAAAGAGGGTTGATTCTGAACATTGCACTACCGGTTGAGAAGGCACCTCCTTTTCCCCATTACGCTTTGGGGAATCCTCGTTCCTCAGTCTGGAATCCCCATTCCTCATTGCGGATTGCGCCTTCTGCCGGTGAACCCCCACTATCTTACTACTCTCGTGTTTTTTTTTTTTTTTTTTTTTGTTAGTGTGTGTGTGTGTGGGGATTCTGATAAGAAATAGAAGAAAATATTTCAAACAGATTTAATTCTATTAAAGTCTAACAAATGTAATACTATTCCACAGTATTCACAATATATTACTTCATGGTTTCGTCAATTTAAATACATATTTGTCACTCAACGATTTTGTGCAGTAACCAATGGTCATATACACAGAGGCCATTAAAATCTCTAAAACTTATGTATGACGTGCACCCCGACTTTGAAATACATTTTGAGGGAAAACGCGCGGCACACACGGAAAAAATACGGTATTTTAATTATCAAAAAAAAAAAAAAAAAAAGACAAATAATCTTAAGGATAAATAATCTTTAATTCTCAAATTCAAAGGGACTACTTTGAGACACATTTTTAATTAATTTTTGTTCTGAAACGCATGAAATGGGCACGGGTTGTTTTTCAGAAACTTTGTAATCGAAACAAGTTTTCCATTTTTGGGTAAAGGCAGAAGATCTTTCAGAAAATTCGGTCAAAGTCGGCGTTTTGAACCAAATTCCCGATGCTTGAGTGAGAGAAAGGAGAAAAACATGTTGTCACGTGACACGAACCCTTATAACTAGATTAATAATTTATTTATCAAAAAATGGAAAACTCATTTCGATTCCAAATCGCTTCAATAGTCGAGTCTGCAAATTTTATGCCCTTGCGTTTGAAAAAGAATCAGAAATTGTGTCAGAAAGTTTTACTTTGTTCAGCAGATCATTTGAGAATCACCATAAATCTAAACACGGGATTTTCAGGAGCGATTATGAAATAAATTTCATTCACACACGTGTAAAAGTCTCGGATATCAGAACTCAGATTTAAAATAATTGAAAATAATAATAATAATAATTATTATTATTATTCCTTTTTTCACGTTTTCTGAAAAGTGAAATATGTCGTTCAAAATATATTATGTAATTTGGCGATTTAAATTAAATTTTTTCGCAGAAAAATCACAGAAAATGGTAATTATTCAGCAATAGTAAAAAATGCATTACACTTTACACGGTGGTACAAATAAAAGTGGCCCGTCCCACCCTGATTTTGATAGTAGAGCAGATAATGTCCTAGTTGTTTATTAAATTCATATTTGCAATGCTCACATTTTTCATGGTCATATTAGGCTTAGATGGGTGTATAATTATTGCTATTGTTCCAATGCCAATGTTATTACCAGGGCAGAAATATGTATAGAGCTATTTATAGGTGGCCATTTTTAGAAATTGTTATGATCAAACTGACGAAGGTCACATGTCGAACGAATTAATAATAAACATCATGTTGGAACTGCGATGTATTTTCATATTTCCTTTTGTTTTCATGTCTCGAAGAGCTCCTAATTTAGAACTCTTTAATTTTTAATCGTTGCAAAACAGATTGCAATGCTGATAGTCTTTTAACTACTTGGCCGAATGAGCTATAATTTTCGATTACCGTATTTAAATTTAAAGCTTCTAGGAACCGATTTCTGCTAAAAAATTCATAGGTTAAACTTCATAATTTTTTCGATATTTTTCTTGAAAAAATAAACATTTTAAAATAATTTTCGAAAAAAAAAATATGAATTGTAACAAATGAATTTAACATTAGGAGTTCCAAAGATTTTAAACTTTCATAAATCTTTACGTGACCAAATGACTTCTCGTTCCATAATCATAAGGTAAAAATTAACAAAAAAGCCAAATATGGTGTAAAAATTATGTGTTCGTCTTAAAAATTTCAGAGTTTGGTACAATTTCAGTATGAAGACGACCCCTCAGATTATTTTTTAAACATAAATTGTAAAAAGGCCTAATTTCCAGTCAAACGATTTTTCCTTTTTTTAGACAACTTTTCTGAGATTAAAATGTGTGGGGTGTTCTTTCTCTGTCTGTGTCTGTTTTTTTTTTTTTTTTTTTTTTTTTTTGTACAATAAATATTATTCGCTCAGTTGTCTGTAATCTGAATAATTAAAATGCGTGAAAATTTTATGCATGTATAAATGATAATTATTTCGTGGTTGTAGCAATGTCTTAAAAATATTTTAAAAAATGTGTTTTGATAGCAATAAATCAATAAATAACGCTAATAAAGCCTTAACTTTATTTTATAGATTTATTTTGAGTACTAAAAAGTATAGCTCAAAATGTTTTTGCTTATCCCAACATGATTATTCAAAAATGATATTTTGCAGGCAACTTTTCCTGTAGCCGTCTTCTTCAAATAGTTTTATCTTTACAAGTGTCGGGAGTAGTATTTCCCTATATTTTGAATCTCAGAAGAAATGACTTTCAACCACCTATACCGTTTATCAGGTATTTATTTCATCTCATATGTTCATGAAATCTTACAACTTTAAAATATTAACCTTTTATGTCACAGTTCTGAAAAATACACAACATACATACTATTTGTTTATTAATTTGTAGTTTTTTAAAAACAATTTTATTAACTGTCATATTTCTACAATATTGCAGGTAATCCAGATTGTCATTATAATTCTATAGACATGATGATTTGATGATTTTTGTTTTTAACCCAAGTTCCATTTGTGTGTTTAGTAGTTGCATGCGATAATTGCTAAAATTAGAGCCAATAAGAATATAAAAGTGGCCCCCGCACTCTAATAAAAAAATGTGTAAATTAGTCACTTTTTCATAAATATATGTATAAATTTGTAAAATTACACCCTTGTCATAAAATCAACCCTCTTGTCGTAAAAATGTACCTGTATTTATGTGTCTGCTTAATGGAAGTGTGTAATTTGTTATCCATTCAAAAACTCAAACAAGTGTGTAAATTTCAAAATTTCTCAATAAATATACAGGGTGGTTATAAAATAAGTATCTCTATTTGGAGCTGTTTGTAGCTTGAAGGAATAACAGGAATGAAACCAAAATCGGTACACTTACTATTCGAGAAGGGGGAAGAAGAATGGAACAATAAAATAAAATAATTGCAATGATCACCGACAGATGGCGCTTTTGATTGTGACATGTAATGTGTAATATTGTGTACCGTGGAGGTGTCACAAACGTCAATTACTTTACCGCATATCACAACATGTGCGAAACATCACTGAGCACGTAGTGTAACCGCCTGGATTGTGTCCTCCAGCAAAATGGCCATGTGGAACCTGAACATGATCGGCACCACCATGCGAAAGCGTTGTCACATTCACTGTGACATTTTTCAAAAAATTAGGTATACCATCCAGTTTTACGCCTTAATTTCTTGTTCTTATATTACACATTACATTTCACACTCAATAGCGCCATCTGTCGGTGATTATTGCAATTATTTTTTTTATTGTTCCAATCTTCTTCCCCCTTCTTGAATAGTAAGTGTACCGATTTTGGTTTCATTCGGGTTATTCCTTCAAGCTACAGACAGCTCCAAATAGAGATATTTATTTTATAACCACCCGGTATATAAAAAAAGAAAAGTATAATTAAAATTGTTTCTATTGCAGCCATGCAGCTGGTTGTATTCCGGAGAATGGTCTTTTTACATTTCTTATGATTCCTGCAAGCTTTCTCGGTAAGTTGAAAATTTTAAATTAACGTTTCTTTAAAAAAAAAAAAAAATCATTTAAAAAAATAGTTATACAATTCTAACTTTTTTTTTTTTTTTTTTAAACTGAGTGTACAACAATATTATTTTAATGGACGCTTCAATCGGGATAAATATTTATCAATGGACTTAAAAAAAGTACTTACTCAATTCGGATTTTTTTTTAATTTAGGTTTATGCATAATTCATGAACAGATGCTAAGTATCTGAAAATTATTTCCATTTCTCTGTGTGTATGTAAAAGGATTGTGTTGCTAGTTGGTTTTAGAATGAAATAGATGGATTAAATTTTAGTTGGATCCGAAATTGCAATGCTTGTCGCTACGTTTGTTTGCTCATCGATAACGACTCTAATTGTCGTAAAAAAAGAAGCTGTCAGCCAAGATATTTGTAAATGCTGTTACAGTAAGCAACAGCACGTGTCATATATATATTTTTTCTTTTAAAAGTAAGCAACCACACAGTCTTTTTACAGATACATATTATAATTCATTGTTTTCGTAAAAGAATACGAATTGCTACGACATGTACTTGTGTAATTTTAACTTCTCTACCACAGTAGCATGGAATTATGGTTAGTATATTTAATATTCAAGCGGGCGCGCTAATATTTTTCTACATGGGTGGGCGCGTGTCTTTTTTAACCAACCTAGTTGAAAAGTGTTTATGACTTCGGTTTGTCTGGCCGTGCTCTAGCTCCCGTAAATATGCTCGGATTGCCTTGAAATTTTTATATGTTATTGTCGTTATCTATAGCATGTTCCCTATTTCAACGGAAGTGTGTAGCACTTATAGTTTTTTTACAGGGACACTCAAAAGAATTCCGTCACATTATGGTCTATGGGGAAAAATCATTTGCGGTTTATTATAATGATGTTAAACAATTTCAAACACATTGTAATTGATATATATCACGAAGGTGCATTACAAAAAGCTTAATATAGAATAGGGTGTGCATAGCACTTATAGTTACTTTACAGGGACAGTCAAAAGAATTCCGTTACATTACGTCTATGGAGAAAAATCGTTTGCGTTTTAATTACATAATGTTTCACTATTTTAAACGCATTGAAATTTATATATATCACTAAGGTGCATTAAAAGAGGCTTACTACAGAATATTGTGTGTATAGCAGTCATCGTTCATTTACAGGGACACACAAAATAATTCTCTACTGTCTGTTAACAATAATTCACGGAAGTGCGTTTTAAGTTGCTGAACGCGATTTTAAATTTAACTCACTTTTTGTCTATTACTTGGTGTGTATAAATTCTGTAGATCATATACAGGGCAGCTCAAAAGTTTGCGAACACATTTCCGTTTATTGACAGAAACTCCAGAAGGAGAATTTTAAACTGTGCTACGCGTTTCCTAACTAAACTAAAATTTAGCATCCTATGTAGTGTATATACAAATCTATAGATCCTATACAGGGCTGAATAAAAGTATCCGGATATTTTTCCGAATATTGTATATGTTTGAAATTCCTGAAATTAGGTTTTTAAATATGTTATGCGTTTTCCAAATTGTTTACTTAGATGTTATCTTTCAGCTTATTAAACGGTAATGATTTGTAAAATTATTTTGGAAGCGTTGGAAAGTGTTACATAATCTATGTTTGACGCATGATTTTTCGTTCTTGTTTTTTTTCCGGACCGTAGTTATGTTATTACAAATGCAAGACTTTTCACAACAACAATAATAAGAGGCATGTTGGAAGAATAATTATGCATGCCAATAGTAAAAACTGAATTTATATTTCGATGCTATTTGTTATAACAAAATTTTGGAAAAATCACGTTTGTAGTAAAATTTACTATAGTGTGACCACTATGCCTAATATGCTACAAAGTTATAGTGGTCAGGCACGTGGAAAATTGGCATGAATTAAAGAAGACATTTGAAATTGTTTATAGATTTTTAAAAGTATATACAGTCGTAAAGGAGAAAAGGGACACTGCATACTGTTTAATTGTCAAATTGTCGCAAGGAGATGCGTTGGGTTGGGTTGGGTTGATTATTGACGGCCAATTATCTACACTAGGGATACAGGCCCGGGGGGAGTGCCCTTCGTGGGGGTCTTTCTAAGGGAACCTAACCCGTATTTACGCATGGATAAATCCACGGCTCGAAGAAAACCACGAAAACTCCGACCGATTAGGCCGACGGGCGCGATTGGGACGCAAGGAGATGCGAGACCGAGAGGACTAGGAGTGGAGTTGTGTCTACATTTCGAATAGTACAAATTTTGAAATAGGGTTAGTATATATATTAAAAATTGTACCAACTTCTTACTTAATAGTAACACCCACTTTTGACATCATATTTGAGTCTCTTGGATCAAGGCAGCTCAGTAAAAGTTACTGTTTATACATTTTTTCTTAAATCGTCACAGAGTTAGAAGAGTTTAAAATTTGAGGACGTGCTAATGTTAAATCCACATGACATATTTTTATTTATTTATTCCCAGAAAATCTTCTAAATGGAAGAAAAATGAGATGCAATGATTAGACTCAAACTTAGTTCAGACAAATTTCAATAAAAAAAAAATTAACTATGAAAATTACTAAAAATTCACATTAAAAAATTATGAATTATGACATACACTCATTTTTGCATAAAACGAAAAAAAAATCGCCAAAAACATGAGCATGTAAGTTTACAACTCATTCCAATCATTAGTTTTTGAGATATGGATAAATTTTACTTTTTGACGATATAAGGGTATCGTCTCCTCTTATCGTTCTCAACCACCAAGAAAAGAAAAAAAGAAAAGAAAAGAAAAAGAACATCTTAAACACTCACGGGAAAAAAAAATTACCGAATTTTCTTTCTCTTAAAGTGAGTTTAATGAATATTCCCACTTTCACTTTCGAAATCTGTTTCGAGAAATGAAAGATTCCCTAGATTAAAAAAAAAAAAAAAAAAAACTGCAACTAAAATCGAAATTGTATAAAAGTACCCGGTAAGACATCGAGCTCATGTATGCTATTAAAAAAAAGAAATACTTTTAAAATATTGAATTGCAAACGATGAATTTGAAAAGAACGCTGCCATTAGATTAATATTAGCTTGAGAGTGTCTTAGTATTAGCTTGAGAGTCAGTGACATGTCACAAGGTTCCGCTTCCAAGTATAATAAGAATAATATGAAAATGATAACAGGGTGTTCTAAATTGCTCTGACCAGGGATGGCACCAGAATTTGCTCAACAGAGGGGCATGGACTTCCCGACAAAGAGACAATAAGTATTACATTATCTGAACTAATGGACAGAACTTTTCTTTCAAGCCAAATAAACATATTCCAAACCCTAAATTTCAGTTTAATAAAATTAAATAAGTACCACATAGGAACAAGACGTATTTTATTAAGTAACTTTATTAGTTCAAAGCATGTTTGACTTGAAAAAAAAATCGATGTTGACAGCTATGAAATGGCCACTATGCATGTGCAAACTTCGAAATTAGGAAGGTAGCTGATAGCGAATACGGTGTCACAGGCCCTGACTATCACACGGGCACCCGGGGCCCATGCCCTGGGCACAAAATTTCTGAGGGGCACGAAAATTTTCATAATTTCATGTAAATTTTCATTTTAAAAAATCATAATTGTGCCAACGTTTTTATTTCTTTTAGGACTTTTGTTTGCACTCAGTATCATTTTGGTTATATCATTTAATATCCATAACATCATTAATAAGTAGACTTCTTATCATTATTTTCTAGTAATTGATGTACTGTATTTGTCAAGTCATTCAATTTTATCATATTGCACATTTACTCGAAAAGTGACACAACTGAAAGAAATGTGATATTTGAGATATTAATACGATAAAATGACAAAAATATATCTCAATCTATTGTTAAAAGCACATTTCAATAAATAATAGAAAAAATATTTTTATACTTGGAACCGTTTTTCAATTTTCCGGTAAACGTAATTTTTTGAGTTGACACTATTCAAATAAGCGTGCAATATGTAAAAAAAACTAGTATTACTAAATTAACTAATCAAAGGGGGCACGAAAAATTGAAAGTGCCCTTGGCACAAAAACTTCCTAGTCGGGCCCTGGTCAAGGACCGAATCCTAGCGAAATTCAAGTGCTTCCATTGATGTCATTATATTTCGAAGAAAGTGAAGATTTTCATTATAAAATTGAAAATAGTTTATACAAAATATTTTTACATTATCTTCATTTTTGTAACAGTTATGAACAAATCAGAGTCCGATGAAAATCAGATGCTTTCATAGCTGACAACCTTCCAATATTTTTCAAGTCAAATAAATATGTTTAGAACCAGAAAATGTATTTAATAGAATGTTTATATGTAGTACTTATTTGATATTATTCATCAAGTACCATTTCTGGTTCAAAATAAATTAATTTCACCTGAAAAAGAGCGGAAAGTTGGTAGTTAAGTATCTTGTATTTTTCATTAAATAAGTAAATTTTGACCCGGGTCTCCTGTGCAATAATTGTTTGGCTTGATACATATTATCATCCCTTACGGATGAAAGAGGTATGCATAAGAACAGACGAACTATTTTAAAACTGTCTACTTCAAGCAATAGCAGGAAAAACAAAAACTTCAAATTGAAGACAAAGTTTTCAAAAAAGTTTCAACTTTGACAATAAACAGTGAAATTTAAATTTGACCAGAAATAGTAGACATTTTGGCTTTTGGCTTTTCAAAGGCGGAGGAGCCGTCGCTCAATACAATAAATAAACAACACTGTAATCTAAAAAATTTGATTATTTGCTTACGAAACAAAATTTTATAATATGTCCAGAAAGCGCATGGCGCAATATTTCAAAAGAAGTTTTTTAAAACCTACAATGAAGTGCTGAAATTTGATATTACTATGATTCGTCAGAAACCGACGGACGATTTTTATTACATGCACAAAATTTGCAGGTTATTAGTCTTATTATTATCAGAGACATAACGTACGAAAAAGAACAAGATCTAATTTCTTTATTAAAAGATACTAACGTATAGTAAATGGGAAACATATTTCATGAGATGAAATATTTTTTCTACTTACAAGCACATAATTTTGAAGAAATTAGCAAATAAATCTATTGAAGTTGAAATCAAAATAGCAATAGTTCAAATTGTAGCAACATTGAGGAGAAGAAGATTTCACATGCAAATCAGCGTTCATGTCGTCAGATGAAAGATGATATAAATGTTGACATCTTCATTTTACAGAAACGCCTTGTTGTCATTGCTTTGGTGAAAAAATGCAATTGTTAAAAGTTTTTTTAGAAAAGTTTATCTTAAAATGTTACATCAACGTGATTTTCTATGGCCTGGCATGTAATCGAGGAAGTGCTTGCGAATATTCTTCGTTTCTATCATCGATGTGAGTCGTTGTTTTTAATCAATAATTGTTAAGTTACAATTACTCTAACAGAATATCAATAAGTTTTTGCTCCAACTCATTCTCAAGGATCTACAGAACAATGTTCATAATTACCCCCACACTTTTTGTGATATGGGATAATTATGAACAGTGTTTTTCTAAGTGTTTTGTTCCATATTAAGTCGTATTAAGTCTCATATGAAGTAATAACAGCTTGTAGAGTTGAAAATTTGGTTTCATCGGGACCTTTGTACAGAATTGAAAGTTTAATATATCTAAATGGTAGAAATTAAATCGACAAATACTATAACGAGGGCTTCTTAGTTCGTTTGGACAGATTTTCGTTTAGATATATAAGGCAGTGGGGACACCAAAATTAGGTTCGTTTGGGAAGATTTTCGTTTAAAATTATAAAATTAAAACAGACCGAAATCTGCGTAGCACGTCCGGTGTACGCTGCTGAATGCAGTTGGGATCCCAACCCTAACTCTGAGTTCGTTTGGATAGATTTTCATTTAAAAATATAAAATCATACAAGTTCAAGGGTGTACGCTGCCGAAGGCAGTAGGGTCTCCAACATTAGGTTCGGAATATTTTCATCTAAATTTGGAAATATTTTCATCTAAAATATAACATCATTCAACACTTATTTTAGGTATATTTAAGGTTATTATCATGGACCCGGGCAACGCCGGGCTGGTTAAATAGTGGTAGAATAATGTGTGTATGAACTTATTGTTGAACAAATGTTGTGTATGAACTAGATAATATTTTTTATATACCATCCCGACACATAAATAGATGTTCACAATTACTCTATTGTCTTTGGGGGTAATTGTGAACAAGAAATTTTGGCTACTTATTGCATCCCAGAGCACCAATAACTAATTGTAATTGTCGTATAGGAGTGAAACAAAAGCTTTATGGCGGTTTTACAAGCTTTAACATGGATAAAGTGCTCCTGAAAGCAGTAGTTGAAACAAGCAAAATTTGTTCACCAATTACCCCAATTAACACTTTTCGTAAATAAGTAATTTGATGTGTATTTTTCATCTGAGATATTTCATTGTTAATAGAAATATAAGGCTAATTTAATAAATAGTGGAAAAAGTTCTATACAATTGTAAAATATGACAATAAAAAGAAAAGTTGTAAATATGAAAAAAGGTCTAAAATTATATTTTAAAAAGTTTTACAGTTTTTCTAGTTATTATTGTATTTTGGACTTTTGAATGGATTCTTTTTGAAAAATGAATAAAAATCTTATTTTTTTTCTTTTACTTTTTCAAATTTCCATTTATTCGTTTTATTTTTATTCTACAACATCATTTTTTACTCAAAAATTATTTGGCAGGAAATATGTTAAATGTGCTAATAACATAAATATTTTTTATATGATTATTACAGGTTTTTTACTAAGCTTTCTCCTACATTTTGATGCAACAAGAAAAGAAGATTTTAAAAAGAACTTACACGTGGCTTCATTTGCTTGTAATGTTACATACTTTTTCAGTTGGATTCTAATATGCTCTTTCCCCTTTACTTACACTGATCTTCCAAACAAATATGAATGGGTAAGAATTTTTTTCTTCTTTTTAAAATATTTTCAGCAAAATACTTATTACGTTTCATAATCCTTATATACTTTACGTAATTACCGTATATTCCGGCGTATAAAACGTACTTTTTATATAATTGATCAAAATTTAAGCTGCGCATTATACGTCGGGTATAAAAATGAAAACTAAAATTTTAGAAAAGATAAGAATAAGAATTGAGATTTCTAAATTATTAAGCATGTTATTCATTTGCAAAAATGGTTCTTTTTTTTTTCTTTGTGTTCATAACTATACCTGTTCATAACTTGTTATTAACTATACTTTTTCATTGTTTTTATTGTATTTTCAGGCTAACATATATCATAAAATTTATTTGCAAAGAAGGGGGGGGGTATGGCGAATATACCTAAATATGCGAAATATGGCGAATATACCTAAAAATAAGAAAATATAGTCTCAAATTGTAAGTATGCTTTATAAGATGGAATATACGACATCCATTTATTGCTTTGCGGTAAAGGAAATCGGTACTTCAAGGATTTCAAAATTTTACGAAAATATTATTCTGAATAATCCACTTGTTCTAAAGTACATCATAGCAAGTTTACACAGTCATATTCTAATTTCTACAGCTGTTTTTAGCAAAAGTTTACACAGTCATATTATAATTTCTACAGCTGTTTTTATAACAAGTTTACACAGTCATATTCTAATTTCTACCGCTGTTTTTAGCAAGTTTACTCAGTCATATTCTAATTTCTACAGCTCTTTTTAAAAAGACTGTCAACTGTTTGCTGCACTGAATCAAATCCTTAAACGTATTTATCTCATTTTGTGCGGTTTTTAAATGATTGTTACCTTCAAAATGCTAAGGCTTTATTAAATGCTTCCAGATTTTTGCAAATTTTTCTAATTATACCACTCATTAAAGATGTGAGGATCGAATTTGGAATATGTGAACGCCTTGTTTAAAAAATTTAAATGTGTGATTATTTATAAATTTTCACCACTTTTTCACATATGGTTGAAGTTAAAATTTCTTTTTTAAAAACAGATTAGAGATAATATGTATATGATTCTTAAATTTGTTAACCATTCTAAAATTTGCAACATATAAAAAATTACAGAAAAATATTCAAAATTCAACTATAAGTAGCATTTTGAAATTTGTATAAAAAATTAACTTTTTCGAATTTTCTAAAATATGAATTCAGAAATTTAATTTTTATGTTATAATATTTTTTGAATTAATTTAATAACACAAAAAATAATGTTAAAAAATTATGATATTTTTGATTAAGATACAGATTTGACAGATATCGCTTTCAAAGAATAAATGAAATTTTGTTCTGATGTGAAAGAAAATAGAGATTAAAGTAATTGTACGTAAGCCTACTTGAAAAATTACAATTATGCTAAAAATCAATTAGTTTTGAGAATAATAGTTCAATAGCTCTTCTCATCAAGTAAATCAGAGATATACATATCAAAATGTGTGAAAGCATATTGTTTCTACCTTTTGGTTGCTTTTTTAAGCATTTCCGGGCATCTGAGAAATCTTTTATATTGAATTTTTTTAGGTGAGGAAAATCTTTATTACTTTATATATGTCATGAAAAATAATGCTATCTTAAAAATATAAAGGAAAGGTGACAGGAATGAAAATAATTAAGGAGTGGGACAACCCTAATTTTAATTAAACTAAACACTAGTATTTTTTTCTGCTTGTACACCAGATACAGTACCTACAAAATTATTTATACAATGTATCCGATAAGTCTGTTCACATTAAAGAAAAATCACATTAAAATAAAAAATTACCGTATCGAAGTGCGGTTTGCACCATACGACTTGCCAAAGTGTCGAATATTTATTGGCAAAATCAAAAATTAGTTAACTTATTCTTTGAACTATTTTTTGCGACAAAAATTCTAACTATTTGTCAAGTCTTATGGCAAAAACCGCACTCCGATACCAATTTGTTCAATTAGTATCACTTTTTGAAATGTGAACGGACTTATTTGACTCTTTGGACTATTGTTTTTTTTCTTTTTATACAAAAATTGCGAGTATTTGACAAGTTTTGGTGCAAAATGCACTCCACTATGATAATATGTTAAAATTTTTATGACTATTTGAAATATGAACTTACTTATGGGTCTTTTTAAACTATTTTTTTTTCTGTTGACAGAAAAAAATCTGACCCTTTGACAACCCAAGTAGCACAGAATGTTGGCCCATCGTTGAGCTGGAAATGTTATGAGTTGAAAATGGTTGTGAAATGGTGGGTACAGAGATCGGTTGGACCACTGACACATCAGTGACATCGACTGACCACATCGGTTGGACCACTGTTGGGCCTTTATTGGTAAATGGCTCGTTGGCCAATAGTACGGCAAGGCGGACATTTCTTATTGTAGACCAACTTAGGACAATAGCTTCCAACGTTGGCCCAACTATTTTGTGCTACTTGGAAAGTCTTATGGTCCAAACCGCACTTCGACACGACAATTTTTTTTTAATATTTTGTGATTTTTTAAAGTGTTTACGGATGTATGGGACACTCTGTGTATGATACAAATTATACTGTCGCAAGTTTAAAATCAAAATTTTGGGTGCCCCCAAATCAACTTCGTCCATTTTGAAAATTCGCTTATTAGATTACGATATAAAACAGAGGTTTCCAACTGCTTCTTGCGGGACTCCACTATTTCCGAAAAGAAATATTTGCCTAATTTAATTACAGAAATTCTGCTATTAAATAAGGTTAATTTATATTCGGAAATGATGGTAATCTGCGAGCCGCAACTAGAAACCGTTGGTAAATATTTACTTTAACATTGGATGGATTTAACAAATGTTAATAATCATATAAACTACATGGATACGTTGACAAATTACGAATACTCAAGCTTTAAATGCATACTATACTATATACGACCAGCAAATGAATGTGAGTGGGGCCCTAAAATTCATGGTATGTCTTCGGTTCCAAATTGGTAAGTTGTTTTCTGTATAGCATAAGGAGACACAGCCATCGCCACACTGAAAGGTAAAAATCTTCGGCAATGTGTGTTATCAATTTGTGTAAGCAACCTGGAATTTTTTACAGAGAACATACACAAGCTTAAGTCGTTCAAATATTGGTGGGGGCAAAACACTTTGCCTTACGATATTGGACTTTTTAAAGTATTTATTAATTCAGAAACCTTAACATTAAATCATCATTACAGTATGTTTATTTTAAGTTAATTGGAGGGTTTAAAAAAATTAAAAGAAAATTTTTAATTTTGTCAATGTTTTCAGATATGTTGGGTGCTTTCGGAGCACATGACAGGAGCTATGCTAATGTTAGGAAGCTGTGTCTTTTTCCCCATATTGCAACTTATTTTGAAGGGAAATTCAAATGACAAACTTCTAAAGGCAAGAATAATAACTGTGGTACTCGTGATTCCAAGTGCTTTAATAGGTAATACATATATAATTTTATAGACACGTTATCGTTTCATAATGTGACGGAATTTCTACTTTCTTTAAATTGTATATTATGTTTTTTGTTTCATGTTTCAGGTCTGTTTTCTTTATTTTCTGTAGCTTTCGAAGAACTTAGTATAAAAGGAGATGATTTTGCTCAAGATGCAATTTATGATTTGCCTTTGAAAGTATGATGTACTATTTTTTTTAATGTATATTTCTTTGCATTGCATCTTTTTTTTCGATGTTATATTATTTAAAGTACGAAATATATATCTGAACAACAAATGTAGGGACAAAATATTCAGTTATATCTGATTGAATGTATATTTATTATTTTCAATTTAATATTTAATTTTATATAAATATTTAATATTTATTATTTCTATCTAATATTTATTATTTATTATTTTCTGTTTTTAAAAAATGTTAGAAGCATTGTAGAAATGACATATAATTTCATATCAAAATATAAGATATAAAACAATTGCAGATGATTTGTCGTATTTAATTCTGTGAAACAAAAAGGTAATGGAAAATTAAATAGCCATCTAAAGAAGACATCTATGAATATTCAATAATAATGAGATTAATCAAAAAGCAGAACCTATTGCTCCAAATTATAATGCTGAAAGTAATTTATTTTCCTTGATATAAAGTTGATAAAAATATTAAGATAAAAGTAAAACAAATTAGGAAGAATTTTTATTTTAAGTTTCCAGTACATGTATCTTTAATCACAGTGGCATTTTACGTGTTCTGCATCATTTCTTCATCATTTCATAGTAACGAATCATCTCCTCATTTCATTCAAAAGTTCAAACATTAATAATTATGACATCTCTTAAGATATAACTGAATCAGTAATTTGTCTACGAAAAGAAATGTGAACAGTTTGGCTAAATAATTAGAAAACTTTGATAAGTTTTTGACAAATTTTGATATATATATTTAATGCCATGTTTGGTATATTATAACGTACTCTGTATACCTATTTGCATAGAATCACGCATTTATAGTTAAATTTTAAAAATACAGAAATAAAAGTTATGCAAAAAAATCTTCACAAGGAAATTATAAGCAATTTCAGGTGGAAATCCTATGGCTTAGTTTGTACTAACGTAAAAATGTTAAAAATGTGGTTTTTCAGTTTATTGTTTTCCATTTATATATTACAACTTATTTTTGAGTTACTATTAACCTCTAAAATTTTTTCCAAGATTCGAATGTATTTTTTTCTTTCTTCTTGTTTTGTTTTTACAAAATTCTATGTATTTTATCATGTAAATGTATGATAATGACACTTCTTTTTTATAATTTTCAGTTGAGCTTTTATTACATAACAACGGCAGTTTGTGAATGGATTTTAGTTTTGTCAATGTGGTATTCTCTTGAAATACTTAGTGACGAGTTAGACCGTAGCACATTTTCCATACATCTTGTGAAAAAACAACTGTCTGATAAATATTCTTAAGACAAGTGATTGTATAATAAATATTTTTTTAAACATTGATATAGATTTATTTAATTGTATATAATACAAAATATGAAGTATTTTTAGTAATTTAAATTACAGTAGTATAAGTTATATATTAACAGTTAAATATGAACTTACAACATCCCATTGCGGTAAAGCAATAAAGCTTTCTCTTGACTAAAGCTTTATATGATGCTAATTTAAAACACTAAATAGTTTGGTAGTTATTGTTTTAAATTGATATAGTTTTCAAAAAATATTTCAATCAGCATAACTAGCCAACAAATTTGAACTCCCCCCCCCCCTACATTAACATAAGTGAATTTTTTTAAAACTAATTTTGAGGTAGTGAATGCAAAAAATCTTCTGTGTTTTTCCCTTTGTTATGATTAGAGTAGCACATGCTCAGTGATGTTTAAACGCAAATGGTAGCTATTACCAGAACGTCTCATAATGTTATCACATTTCAAAGAAAGAAAAGCAAATCTTCTGACTGTATCAATAAAATATCTCTACTAGCCCGAGAGCTAGCAAGTAATTAGGAGCAGGTACTTGATAAAAGCTGAAAATTGGTACTAGTATAGTATTACTACCTTACCGCATTATGAAATCAATGGTGTGTCAGCTGGGGGATTCACGACTTACGCAATTCGTAACTTGCATTTTTTCGATGAATAAAAAGGTTCTTAATAAAAGCTACAATTTACATTTATGGAAATACATGTTTTTTTTAAATGTAAAAAAGTAGTTGGCAGACGAATTTGCCGGTACTAATTGCATGGCAGACGTCTTCAAAGTTGTTACAAAAATAATTGAAAAAAAGTTTTTTGATAAAACTTTAAACTTACACAGCACATTCCATATACTAACTGTTGTACGTTAGTGTCATGACAAGCCTATTGAATGTTCCAAAGTACCTGGCAGATGACAGAATGTGGTGTGCGTGAGTGTCACAGAGTGGTTGCGCTGTAGCTGCAGGCACGCGATAGAGATAGTCTATTGTCCAAGCACAGGTATAGAAATAAGTATTTTATAATTAAATTTAAATATAAGATATATTTTATAATTAAATACATATATAAGAATTTTATATTACATTTACGGAACGCAGGTAAGAAAAAGAAAAAAATATATATTTGGATGTTTTTGGATATTTTATTATGTACAGCCGAGAAAATCCTGTAGCAAACTGTATAGGGAAGTTGGAATCAGCTGATCAACTATTGTACTTCAACTGGAGATCATGGTAATTCCACCAATCAGAACTGCCTCTTTGTAGTGTGTGACCTCCAGCATGACGTCAATTGCAACTGCCCTATAGTAGCCTTCTGTAGTGTTTGGCACTGATGGTGAAATAACATCTTTGTAATAGTAAATTAGATTTTTTATGGATATGTAAAATCACGTTACTTTCTTCCAAAGTCTTATCTGTGAAAACAATAACTTTATCACTGACAGTTTGTACACAGTACACAATTTATGTCACTGTTTTCCATTACAACGAAAGTTCATAAAAAATACTGCATAACAATATATGTATATATATACACTCATTGCCATAAAAATTTGCGCACCAAGAAATAATTGTGGTATCGTAACGAAACTTGGCATGAAGGTACATATCAGGTAGATATGCAAATTATTAGAAATGCAGCGTGATTGCGCATTGCGTAATGCCACTAGATGGCGTTGAACTTCGTCCTCCTTGGAGTATAAAACTGGTAAGCAGAACTTGTCTGAGTGTACCTTTTCTTTTGCAAAGGAAACGCTGAAGTAGACATGCCGTTACGCAGCCATTGAAGACAATATGAGCAGCTGCCAGAGTTCGAGAGGGGAAGAATCATCGGGTTGATGTAAGCTGGGTGGTCAGCTTGGCGAGTAGCTCGTCAAGTAGGCCGTTCTGATTTTAGTGTGAGGTGGTTTTGCGACCAGTGGACTGAAGAGACGTCATTTACACGGCGACCAGGCTCGGGACGCCCTCGACAGACCAGTCGCCGAGAAGACCGTCACATCATACGAAACGCACGCGTAGAGCCAACTGCCTCATTGGCCGCTATCCAGACACAGGCAGCACCTTCACTACGGACCTCTGTGTCTTCCCGAACCATCGCAATACGCCTGGCTGAAGGACATCTGTTATCGCGGCGCCCATTATGTGTGCTGCCAATGACACCCACCCACCGACGCCTCCGTTTGGAGTGGTGTTGCGCACGACGGGATTGGACTGCAACGGAATGGAACCAGGTCGTCTTCAGCGACGAGTCTAGATTCAATTTGAGCAGCGATGACAATCGTGTTCGTGTGTGGAGGCCCCGTGGTGAACGCTTCAATCCTGCCTTCGCTTTACAGCGACACACCGCTTCCCCAGCTGGTGTGATGGTATGGGGTGCCATTGGTTACGATACACGGTCACCCCTAATATTGATTCGTGGCACAATGACAGCCCAGCGGTACGTCCAGGACATCCTTCAGCCACATGTGTTGCCACTCGTGGCAGGGCTCCCAGGCGCCATTTTTCAGCAAGACAATGCTCGGCCACACACAGCAAGGACGTCACAAGCCTGCCTCCGCCACATTATCACACTTCTCTGGCCTGCTCGATCCCCAGATTTGTCATCAATCGAGCATATCTGGGATCATTTGAGACGGCAAGTTGGACACCCTACGAGATTAGTCGAACTCGAGACGCGTTTACAGCAACTGTGGAACGAGATGTCTCAGGACATCATACGGAACTTGTATGCCTCAATGCCCGCTGGTATCGCATCGTGCATTCGCGCTAGAGGGGGTCCAACAGAGTTCTAAAACTTCCGTTCATTTGTACTTTTTTCTGCAATAAATGATCCTTTTTCTTTGGTTTTCTAATCACTTAGTTATATCACAGTAGTACTTACGCGTGTAAAATTTCGTTTCATTTGGACGTTTTTTTCTTAGTGCGCAATTTTTTTATGGCAATGAGTGTATATAACAAAATATAATATATTACTGCTTGATAAAATACGGCAAAGTAGTCTTGTTCGACACACGCGCTCGATAAACTATTAATACGAAATATAGTGTTGCCAGACTACACTGTAAAAAAAAAACGAAAGAAAAAACTGCAAAAAAGGCTGTTAATATTTCACCTAGCAATCAAACACAGCTCTTTCGTTAATTTACAGTGATTACAGCTGTATAGATAGCGACATCTGTCGGCGTTGTTGTCATACGAGGGGAATAAACACATTTAGGTTTAGGTCAGCGGCAGGTGCAGTCCAATAATGAAGTGACGCTTCGATTCTACGAGAAATGGCCGCCATTAGGAGCGAGCCTAGAAAGTTGTAACAATTACACCTGATAATGGATTACAAACATATTTCAAAGAGTAAAAGTAAGTTTTATCTTTGTTTTCTTATATTATTGTTTTAATAATATCATATAAATTCTGTTATATATTTATACGATACTAATTTTGTTTTTAAACCACGTGTATATCACGGCAGGAACTTTCACGTCATTTGTCTAAAATAAATATTTTGTTTTAAATCGTAAAAATAGATGATTTTGCTTAGGGGATGTTGTTTTGTTGGGGGGGATGTTGATTTAGTTATGTTGTTTTTTACTTTACCTCAGTATGTTCTTCTAGAACTTTGTTATTATTACGTATAATTTGAGTTTAAGTATCACAGGGAAACTTTATGCAAGCATTTTTTTTTTTTAAACAAGATCCCTGTTTTTAGCTATGCCTTATTACGCTATTATATATTTTTCAAAACTCCAGTTCATACGTTCGCATTCGAATATACTTTCTAAATCCTATAAATATTTTACCAGCTACAGTTTTCGGTTCACTTTGGACAGTAATTTAAGTATTTTTATTTATTTAATATATTTAGCCGATATTTCGAACAGTGATTTATTTTCCATTTTCAAATCATTTATTGAGTAATCTGGATGCACTATTTTATCAATTCCTAAAATATTACTTGTTTGTTTACTGTCGCAGCAGTAATTTGCAGCAACTCGTTTAATGTTTTTGTCCATTATCTATTTATTTTTTACGCTTAATTTTAAAGTTTTTATGTGAACAGATTTTTTTTATTATTATTTTATTCTACGTTTCTTGAACTCATAAGTGTTTTTTTTTCTCCCCGTGTTCATTTTTCAATCAGACCTGATATTTATGGAATTAAATGTAAACTTATAAAATTATCTTAGCATAAAATAAGTTTTTTATCAATATAAAGTTTCCATATCAGCAAGTTGCGTACAATAAGGTCTTGTTATTAATTATATATGAATGATAGTTTAAATATCAGAAAGTTTTGCATGTTCGTGTTGAGGGGTGGAGGAAATAATGGCTACATTGAATAAACAAAAATATTTAAATAGATACAAAAAATAACCCTAAATTTGTTGGAGGAAAAAAAATATATATATATATGCATGATTTAAATTAGTGGGTATTTTCAAATACAAACAAACGGTTAAACAAAGTCCTGTAAAGAAATACTGAATAATTAATTAAAAGCTAGATAAAGTAAAATCTTCTTTTGTTATGATTTATTGAAAAAACATTTTATCTCTATAGGCAAATGACTAAAATTTTTGTGGGTGATATACTTGACCAAAAACCGAAATTTGTATCGTATATATGTATAACAGAATCTATTATATAATAATGATATTAAAATAATGATATAAGTAAACAAAAAGGTAATACTTAGTGCCCAAAGTCTTTGAAATATGTCTCAGGTTAAAATAAGAAAAAAAAAACAATACACGGAGAGGGAGGGGGGGGGTAAAATATTAACAACAAATGCTATAAGTTTTACAGTGATTCTGTTAAAATTGCATTAAAATTAACAGCAAAAACGGCTGTAAAATAAAAAAACTGAACTGCTGTAAAATTAACCGCAAAAAATGCTGTGAATTTAAAAAGTGCTGTTTATCCATGAAAAACAAAACTGCTGTAAATTCACAGCAAAATATGCTGGCACCCATATTGCCAGCATTTTTTGCTGTAAAAATACTGTGATTTTTTTTACAGTGTAGGAGCATAAAAATGTTCAAACGTGGCGAAAAGACGTCCAAGCCAAAAATACGTGGCGCCATCTACAGGTACCTTCTGAATCTACTTATTCTCAGTTATAAAAATCTGCTTAAGGAGTTATAGGAGAAAGGATTTTTAATCTTCAATTTAATGATTTTTTTTCTATGTGAAAGGAATAAATATATAAAAGAGTAGTACTTTTTTAACATTAAAAAAAAAAGAAACAGGAAAAAAAAAATCTTAAGTTAGTTATGACCAAAAAATGTATTATGTGTCCTTTGTAAACAATAATCAACTATCAAAATGCTGTAAATATTAGATCATAAATGAGTATTTAGTATGGTGTTATATTCTAATGGCTGGATAATGCAGCACCATCTATACTACCCACTACTTCAAAGTTAAAACACAGGAACACAGAAGACATGACAGTGATTGATTTCAATTATTTTTGTAACAACTTTGAAGACGTCTGGCTTGTATTAAGTACTGACAGATTCGTCTGTCATGTATTTAGTACTGGCAGATTCGTCTGCCATGTATTTAGTACTGGCAAATTTATCTGCAAATTATTTACATTTACAAAAACATGTATTTTCATATATGTAAATTGTAACTTTTATCAAGAACCCTTTCTTCATCGAAAAATTGCAAGTTGCGAATCGACCACCAGCTAGCTGGCAGACCATCTATTTCATAGTGCGGTTAGGTAGAAACTCTATTACTACCAAATTTCAGCTTTTATCAAGTACCTGCTCCAAATTATCTGCTAGCTCTCAGGCTATAATGTTGTTAAAGTTATGAACAATGGAAATTCAGAATCGGCATGGAGTGAGACACCCTGTATTTTTGACTGAATAAGGTGTGGATTGCGGTTCTAGTATGCTATTTAAATTTATTTCTTACAATGCTCTATTTCCCATTAAAATTTGTCCAATGATTTTTAATCACCCTATATACAAACTTATATATATATATATATATATATATATATATATATAGCTTAACGCTTAAATATAAAATAATCGTCACAAAAATAAATGAATAAATATATAAAAATAAAAATAAAACTTTCTAGCGACTTTTTAAGGTCAACTATGATTTAAGTTTCGCAAAATTATTTAAAGTAAACACATAGTATTTTCTGTTAGGAAATCATTGTAGGCCTGTGTTATCACCAAGGAAAACAAGCTAAAATAATTTCTCTTGAAATATTCTATTATAAAAATCATCTTTGTTCTATGAAAAACGCACACTCGCATAGATATTATGAGCGCTTCAGTATACAAGATACACTAAATCATTGTTCTCTTGCAAAAAAAAAAAAAAAAAAAAAAATTAAATGTCACATCACAGTCATGATAGAATACTTATTGATTGAAAATGAAAATTTTAGAGGGAAATAGAATTGTTTAATTTCCTGCAATTATTTTCTTATATGTACATCAAAATCATATAGTTATTCCAGAAGTATTGTTAATGAATTCTGATTGGAAATTTAAACAAGATATATTTATATAACATTTATGTATAAACTATCTGCGTGGCAGGCATTTAAATTAATCTTTCACTTGTTCGGTGGAAAAAGAAATCTAAATTTATTGTACATTTAGAAACGATTTAGTATATTAATTTCAATAAGTACAAAATTTCAAGTAAGAAATCATATTTACAATGTAGGTTGAAATACTTCTCAGTACAAATGCACGTTTTTTAATGACAAAAACATTTAGTTTTTTTAAGGTTTGGCTTCTAATTTCGGAGCTGGTGGAATAAAAATGACGTAATTTTGACGAACTTATACAGAGATATTTTAGTTTTAAGAATTAAAATAAATCTTGAAATGTCCTTTTTACCCGCTAAACAATTCCACGTTTAGCACTAATGTGAAAATTTTAATTCTCAGCTTGCAGAAATTGTTTTTTTTAAAATCTAAGTTTTTTTTAAATTAAATTCTTGTGAATAGGGGGAAATAATTGTCCCGTTCAACGCAATGAACTTAAGCTTGTTTAACCTCTTTGATTGGATATATATATATATAAAGATAAAATGCTTTCTAGATGTCAGTTTATTGACGGGTGATTTTTTTTGCTCTCTAGAATAAATTGATTTATAAACCTTAAATATGTGAAAATATGTTTTATTTCTTCGAATTTTCTTGAAAATAGTAATTGAGAATTTTTTCCATGTTTTTTTCTTTAAATTCAATTCTTGCGACTAGGGGGCATTAATTGCTCGGTTCAATGAAATGAACTTAAGCTTGTTTAACATCTTTGGTTGGATATATATATAT
The DNA here is from genome assembly GCA_963931845.1 of Maratus michaelseni. Taxonomy (NCBI): domain Eukaryota; kingdom Metazoa; phylum Arthropoda; class Arachnida; order Araneae; family Salticidae; genus Maratus; species Maratus michaelseni. The sequence goes on from OZ007599.1 coordinate 255,086,558, forward strand.
ATATATATATATATATATATAAAGATAAAATGATCTTTATATATATATATAAAAATAAAATGCTTTCTAGATGTCAGTTTATTGACGGGTGATTTTTTTGCTCTCTAGAATAAATTGATTTATGAACCTTAAATGTGTGAAAATATGTTTTATTTCTTCGAATTTTCTTAAAAATAGTAATTTAAGAATTTTTTCTGGTTTTTTTTCTTTAAATTCAATTCTTGTGAACAGGGGGCAATAATTGTCCGGTTCAATGAAATGAACTTAAGCTTGTTTAACCTCTTTGGTTGGATATAAAAATAAATGATGAAATGCTTTCTAGATGTCAGTTTATGAATATGAACGGGCGATTATTTGTTCTCTAGAATAAATTGATTTATGAACCTTAAATATGTGAAAATATGTTTTTATTTCTTCGAATTTTCTTGGAAATAGTAATTTAAGATTTTTTTTCACCATCTATTTAAATTGAAAATAATTTTTCTTATCAATTTTAACGAGATTATTAATTGAGATTTTTAACGAAAATACAATAATCACTATTATTTCCCCTCCCTTTTTTTAAAATCTCTTTTATCCACATCAATGGAGTAATTTATTGCCACCGTTGCCACCAATGAAAATTTCGTTAAAAATTATAATAAATAAAAAAATAAATTCAGAAACAATTTTAAATTCGAAATTTTGTCCGTTATTATGACATCATTTGGTCCTTATGAATAATTGGTGTTCTTTTCAATCTATAATTCATAATATTCTCGAAGGCATAGATAGATGTAAAACACACCAATGATTTAGATTTCCATAATAATAATAAAAAGATGCAAATGAGTCAGTAACACACTTATTTAAAAAATGAAACTTTATTTAATAATTTAAGAAGTATACAAATTTCATTTTATGTACAAAAAATGCATATTTACAAGCATGTATTAAAAACTTCCTCATAATAAACCGAGAGGTAAAGCTAAAATTTCGACTATGAAATATTTTAATATCTATCTCATACTCAGTTTTTGTAAATTTTAATTACAGTTTTTATTTTTTGATAAGTATAAATTTTAAGCTTTATGTGTTGGTAATGTAGAAAATCATAAAAATTTGTTGTCATGGCACAAAAATTCTAATACTTTCAAAAAGTTAAAAAACTAAGTTACTATAACAAATAATGTTATACCAGTTTTTGTTCAACATTAAAAAATTATACTTAAGTGAAAAATATTTTTAATTTCAAAAGATAATTTACAAGAACCAAAATTAGAAACCTATTAGTTATTTTAAGAAATTTATGTATTTGTAATTCATAAAAATGGAGAACTAATATTTTCAATTATACAAATACCTTGGTACAAAAAATGTCTCTTAAACAGTGTAATACTTTTCGTTTACCCATGATATATGACTGGAAGAATATGAACCATCTTGGCAATTAGGACAGTTGAAGAAATACTGTATATGTAACGTAACGTATAATGAAGAAACATAATTAGGCACCTACATCATTTAAAAGAGAGTATTAATGTGACTGTTTCAAAACTATTACAAATATAAAAATTAGTGTACTTTCAAAAGTACATAAATAAAAAAAATATTAACTTTACAAATGATTCTGTAATTATTATACAAAGGGACGATTATTTTGCATTCAAATTATCAAAACATTAACAGGAACTATAACAAGAATTTTCCATGGCAGTTTATCATACATAACACTCTGTGAAAGATTGATCACACTCAGCATTGAATTCTTTCATCAAAACATGCTAATATTATGTATAAAGTTATACAGATGAAATCGATCCATTGACACTATGTACACTGTTTTGCATGATACCATAAATCTCTTCATAACAGAGCATTTATAACAGCTTCAGTCTTTTACTCTGAAGTAACCACATTTAAATTTCAATATTTTTAACAAAAAATTGATAACTGGACCTCTGAACCTTGAAAAATTGCTTCCTAATACATAGCTTTGCGAAGGAAAAAAAAAAAAACTTCAGAAACGTTGTATTTTTTACAATTCAATGACGTATGAAATATAAAGTTTTCTTACAAAGAAACACAACTTGTTGATGTTCAAATCAACAATAACTTACAGTTTATGCAAAATATCAAAGAATGATTTCTTTTTAAACATTGCAACGTCTTATGCAAAAAATGGAGTGTATACTTGTGACGCTCAATCTTCCATCTTTATCACAGCAAATTTAAGGATATCCTTTGATGAATTATGATAGGAATAGGATGAATATTTTACAAGGTGAATATACAAGTCTTTAAGTAACAAGCGTTTTAAAAATACACTGTCAAACCAGGCTGTTTTGATCCTTCAGTACAAGTCTTGCCTAACGGAGTAACACTGACATCAGGATCCAGTTCAGTCTGTGAAAAAAAAAATGTATTCTACAATTTAGTACATTAACATAAATAAGCTAGTTAATAAATATAAACATTTTATCTTCGATAAAGACAAAGACTTAAAATCTACAATTAATCGTACTCGTGCAATAAAACAGGTTTTAAGACATTTAAGAAATCCCCTTTAATTTACACAAAGTATCATACAAAACATAGTACTTTTCCATGTAAATAATACGTTTGTATTAGTTTTGCTATATATTTTGCTATAGTATCTTAATATATCAAAATGACATACAGTAAAATTTGTTTCGTCCAGAGAGTTTTTGGACAAAAACAGTTTTGGTGGAATTGACATCATTGGCAGACTAAATAGTGTCCGTTTACTTGTCAAAACTTAAGCAAACTTGTCCAAGGTCCAAGTGAATATTGTCAAGTTCTGTAATGGGGTCACTCCTCTGTTATACAAAAGGGCTCTAGTTTACATTTGTCATAGCGGAGCTCGAAATTCTCAGTGGCTTTATTTGAGAGCAATAGTCTCATTTAACAATCAATAGCCATTTTCGCATTGCGTTTTAAACTTCTTTTTCAGAATGAAATCGCAAGCTATTTCATTGACCCCATAAAATTGTCTCATAAAGTTTGTTCGCATTTTCAGTACGTTAGTCATTTACATTAAATTGGAAAATTATGACTTTTTCCATGAAAAACAGTTCTCGATATCCATACACACATACTCGAACAAATTACACCATTTTTCAACCACTTGACATGTCTTTTATTGATATACCTGTTATGAATACATGAATAGGCATACATATCAGACACACCTGTATGTAAATATTGCAGAACTGCCAGTTACTATCAGTTGGTTCAGGCGACCCGGACCAGTAGTGTACGTTTTATGATGTATATAACTCAAATGGACTGTGAAAGCATACTATGACAGTCTTTTATTTTTTTTTTTACGTAAGAAATTATGCGCGAATGAACTAAATTTTTTACTAGGCCACATACAATATATTTTTTTAGACATTGTTCTTATTAAAACGTCTATAAACTACATAAAAGTACTCAATAAATTAAAGATGAGAAGTGAATTAGTTAATATTACAGTATGACGTTATTATTATATATATGTTACCTATTTTGGACATTGTTCCAACGAGAAATATTAACATCTGTTACTTCTGATTTTAAATGTCAATATTTTACTCATTTTATCTCTTATATTTGCTTTTAAAATATTAAAACTTTATAATAAAGTACACGTCAGAAAAATTTAAATAAATTTAGTCTGATATTAATAATGAATGTACCTTACCTTTCAAAAATAAATATGAAAAGATTAGCGTTAATATTACTCTTTCGAAGTGTTTTGCAATTGTTTCCTATCTTCAACTGTGATTTTCAAAAGAGTATGTTTTCCAAGGATTATCTTCATTTTTGCCTCGATCCAATGTTATCTAACGATAGTGCGTCTCTCAAATTAATAAATGGTGACGTCATCTCAAATCTCATAAAAAGTGGGCTATCTTCATTTCTCCTTCTGACCCTTCGATTGTGCGTTTACTTCGGATTTTAAAAATTATTGTTTCAGAAATTTTGTTAGTGTTTCATACATATTAGGAAAATAAGAAAACTAAAAATGTACACACATTATTTTTATTAACAAGCTCTTTGTAAGTATTTAGAAAACTTTCGACATACTCCTCTCATTGGTATTACTCTTGCATAGTAGCTTATTCAACAAAATAATTTATCAATTATGCTTATATTGCAAGTGAATGCATATAAAAATGGTAATCATTTTCATCGATTCATTTATATCAATAATACATTTATTTTATGGATACAGATATTTTAAGAAAAATCAGATATATTATTTAAAATTAGCGCCCATGGGCAAAAGTATGGGTAGGAAAATTACATTATTATTTATATTTAGAGAACTATTATTTTACATGTACTCACCCTATTTGGTTGTTCATCTTCCCAACTCAATTTCTTCACTCGTCTTGGAATTGAACCGTTTGGCCAGTAAATATTTTGCACTTTCCCGTTGCTAAGACCACTACCAGGTCTGTTACTGAAGTTTCCCATTGGGTGCTCGTCTTTTAAAGTTCCATTAGCTTGCCAAGCACTGACTTCTGACGGGGCAGGAGGAAGTTGTCCTCTGTGGACAGTTCCTTGGTAATTGCTGTCTGACATATTGAAGACTGGGTTCTCCACTCCAGTTTGACGTTCAACAATATTTGCACCTTGGCCTGATTGAGGCTTATTGTTGTTGTTGCCTGAAAGTGTGCCTCCTGAGATATAAGTAGCCATTTTATTTACCATTGGTTGACCAGTCGTAGATACAACATTCGGTAAACGATCTCGATATTGTTTCCTAAAACGAGAGTGATATGGTGTTATAACCAATTTATTGAATGAATAAGCATAAACGATAAAAATAAGAATATAATAAACTAGGTGGGTGTATAAGCTTTGATTTTTGCCCCTCCTCTTTCACCATTCTTATGGGTATTTTTTTCTTTCTTTTTTTTTTCTAAGGTGTTTTAATTGTTTTAATATAACTTGGGATGTACATTTACTGCCTCTCTGGTTGATTTTTGTTTGAATATTGTTTATATGTGTTACACAAGATCAGAAACATATAGGTTTATTTAGCAAATTTTAATGTATTTCAATTATATCAATTTCTTTTTAATGAAGCGCTCATAACACCACCATAATTTTTATATATTTGTTTTACTTTATTATTCACCTATTAACATATAAAAAACTACTATGGTGTTATGAGGGCTTAATATAAAAAAATAATCAAATTCATCTATTTGAAATACATCAAAATTTCGTAAATATACCGATTTTTGTTTAACTTTATATAACATGTTCAAACATATTGAAACAAAAATCAATCAGAGAGGCAGGAAATATAGATCCTAAATTGTATTTACAATCAAAACATCTTAGAAAATGATTGGCCAAAAATCAATGCTTATCTGCCCACCCCTTTTTCAAAAATTACGAGGGTGGATCAAAAAACAAATGTTACAAGAAGCAGCATTTAAAAAGTAATTATTGTGGAGGGAATATTTTCCCCCAGACTGGTGACAGATGGCGCTAGTTGTCTTACAGCGGTTGTGCGGATAGGTAGTGTAAGTTCGCAGACGCATCGAAGCGATTGAAATGGCAAGACGTTTTGAAAAGTGGTCTCACTTGGTGCGAGCGTGATTCGTTTCTGATGGGCAAAGTATGTGTCCTGGCATGTTGAATGATGGTGTCATCGTCCTGAATAACAATGCCAGGCCACATACTGCTCATCAAACTCAAGAATTGCTGCAAAAGTTCAAGTGGGAAGTCTGGAGCCACCACCCACATACAGCTCAGATTTGGCACCCAGTGACTATTTCCTTTTTCCGAAATTGAAGGAATACTTATCTGGAGCAAAGTTCTCTTCAGACAATGATGTAAAAACAGCTGCCGAAAACTGGCTCAATGGGCAGGGACGTTATTTCTACCAAGTCGGGTTAAACAAGTTGGTCTTGCGTTCAAATAAATTCCTAAATATATTTTGTGATTATGTAGAAAAGTGATCGGCAATTATGTCCTTATTTTCTTTTTGTATTTTATGTCTATTGTTAATAAATAATTTTTTATTACCCTTGTAAACTTTTTTTATTTGGGATCCATCCTTGTAGAGTATGCATATAAATCATGTCATATATATATGCAAAAAGCGGAAGAACGTGTATCAAGAATAATAAATTTATAAATTTGTGTTAAATGAGTCGTTGTATTATTTTTATTTATGTTACTTATTTTTCAAAAGTATTTGCTGTATGCAATAGTTTGAAGTGAAGTTTAGAATTGAAATTTTCCAAAATTATAGAAAAAGGAAACTTAATTAAATTGATGCAAACAATACTAAAGTTAAAGTTACAATCAATGAGACGGTGACTTTTTAGTCATTTAGTCGATCAGTCCATTTAATTCAAATGCAATTTTATTTGATTTTACGTGTTAGTGCCGAGTGCAAATGTTGGCGAGAAAACTAGTACACATGCATTCACAAATAATTACGAAAAGCATACGCGGAAGCTAACTTAGGTAAAAGATAGGAATGGCAATTTTATTAAATACAAAATACAGAGAAAAACTGCAAAGGATAAAAATATTTCATACATTCGCTACACGGTCGACATAAAATTGATGATTTCATTTTGCATTGCAGAAAATATTTGATACTTTATTTTCATGACAGTAGGGCTATATAATTTCACTTAAGTTCACAGAATATCTATGGATGTGCACAGGTTTCTCACTGCCAATCGTCATTGCGCCAAATCGCGTCAATATGTTTCATTTGGCAAGAAAATGAAAGATTGAAATCGCGAGAGTTGACCCTTTTCTCTTTTGGCGACACTGTCAATTGTTCTTGAACGATTGAAGGTATTTGTGTAATTTATTATTTTTGTTTTGATGTTTTCGAAACTCATTCACATTTTTAATTTTTTAATTTATTTGTTTTTATTTAACCCACTAACATGCTATCCCGAATCCGGAGTCAAGTCGGGTTTTGTTTCATAACACTATTTAGAAATAAATTGAGATATTAATTTTTTTTCTCGACTTTGCAAAGCATCTATAATATACATGTTTTATTAGTTTATATAACCAATAGTTCAATTCAGATCAACAAAAAACTAAAATCAATTACAAAAAAACTGGAAAACATATTTAAAAGGGAAAAGTTTAGGGAGTTTAAAGTACGATTTTAGAAACAGTGTTTCACGACGAATCTATTGTTAACATTATTTTAATTTGGCTATAGTTTTTTTTAAATAAGTTTTATAAATCACAACAGTTGTTAAAGGAATGCGGGAAACTTCAAATCAAGTGTCAGTGTGTATACCTTCATTCTTTGACAACAGCGCCATTTTGGTGCCCCGAAATGAAGAATACATTATTTTACCATATACTTTTATGAACAAATCTGACAACATGAATAATACTTAATATAGAACTCAATCATTATTTTGCAATTACCCAACTGAGTAAACCATATAAAATCTTAAAAAAATATAATAAAAGTGTCGAAAAAGCAAACCATGAAGGAATTTTTTTTTTCTATGTGGGTTTAATAATTGGGTTAACATGAAATTAGCATTATTGTATAAAAATTTTTTGTGTATAGTAAACCACACGTTTTTACTGAATGGTGTATTAATATTTATGTAAAATTAAACTTTAAAATTACATCAAATTGACGTTTCGGTCAACTTCTATGACCATCTTCAGAATATGATGTTAAGTAATAAATACACTTATAAACAAAAGGCCTTGAAATATTATTCACATAACTAATTCATGCTTATGACATGAGCAAGATCAAATCACAGTCCGTGCAGTGGCGCCACCTAGTAGAAAAATCCGAATTACAGAAGAACAGTACGGAATCCCGAAATAATAACAGGAAATTGCAGTTAAAAAAAATAAATAAATAGTTGTACTTTCACAGAAGGCATAAAAACATAAATTGTATAAAAATCCAGCGATGTGTGATTATTTCAAAATGTTCAACCAAAGCTTAGGAATAAAATATGAAACATTGACATTGCACACATCGCTTTCACGTAATAACATTTCGATCGCTTCTTTTTGAAAACCACCTATGATCACAAACTATGATCACAAGGAATTATAATTCTTGCATTTCCAAAGTCAATACAGCAGCCAGGATTATTAAAGAAAAACCTAGAAAGAGCTGTCGCCTGTCGGTAGTGTATAATGTCACTCTTATGCTCTTGCGTTCAATAAATTTTCTTTTCGTGACACCAATGCAGAATTTATTATTTTCCAAACTGGTAGGGATTTCATAAACGCCGGAGCGTTGGTCCCAAGGTGTTGGATCAAGGTTGATGTTTAATTGATCAATAAGGTAAAGGGGAGGAACAACAACTAGCTGAATATTAAATTCTCGAACAATTTTCCTTAATTTTTCAAATAAAACAGGGACAAACCGAAACTTACGAAAAGGTTGGACTTTGTTGGTTATTTGGAAAACTGTGAGAGGGCGGGTTATAATGCATATGAATGATCCTATAAATATATTTAATAGGAAATCCGTGATTTATAGCAATCTGTTTTATGAAATTGAGTTCTTGTTGCAAATTTGCGTCAGAACACACTAAAAAGGCCCGCTGTATTTAAAAGCAGCGATCTTATATTGGAACGGTAAGTTAACATTGAAAGGGATGATGGTATTCTCTTTCATTGGCTCTCTATAAACATTGTGGCCCAGCATTTTGTTATTATGATCCAAAAGTAATCCGGGAAAAACGTTTGGTTTACTATACACACAATTTTTTTATACAATAATGTTTTGATGGTGCAACGGTCCAGCTCAATCAATGAAATTAGCAGTTTACCACATTTGGCAGTTTGATGCAAAATTACGACTGGTGTTCGTCTAACGGAAAAGTACCGAATTATATAATGTGTCTATAAAATATAATTTCCTAAATGTCACTTAAAAAGAAAATTAAACAAATACATAAATAACCTACGTTTTTAGAATATAAATTGTCAGAGTTATTATGACAATTATGAGTGTTCCTAGTAGAACGCCGAACACAATCATAAGCAATAAAGAACTATCAGTCTTTTTGATACTGAACACACTTGATTGAGCAACATCTTCAGGAAACTGGACTGTTACAGGAACTGATGATTGACGTGGAGGTACTCCATTGTCTGTTGCAACTACTATCACAGTACAAGTACTTGAGTTCAAAAATTCCAGACTTCGAACTCTAAGTTCTCCTTGGTGAGAAATCGAAAAAACTCTGAAATTTGAAATTTAAGTGATTAAAATTAATAAAGTGGAGGACATACTTTTGCATACAAAATCTGATATAAAAGGGAAACATGTACCAAAGAAAAAAAAAAACTTATATCAGCAAAATTAGGTAATAAGTTAATTAGGTAATAAAATTATAATTAATAAATATAAAGTTAATAAATAATATAATAATACTAATATAATATAATAATAATAATAATAGTAATATAATATATGAGCAGTGGAGCGTTATTCCGAAGTTCCGGGTTCGATTCCCGGCTTGGATATTTTCACTCTGTTGGTTATGCGCTTAGCTAGCAATGTGAAAATTCATGTTTTTCATATTTAATAATATAATAACAATAAATAATAAAATAAATAATATAAATAATAAATAAAATTATAATTAATAAATATAAAATTATTAAAAATTATAATTATTAATAAAATTAATAAATAATAAAAATAATAAAATTAGGTAATAAATTAACAAAATAAACGTTACGTCAGATCTACGTAATTTAAATTTTATTTCAGCTGATGAATAAAATAAACAAATTATTATATATATATGAACGGGTATAATTATAATTTATGAATGGTGTCAAAATGAAAATATTTATATTTCTTTCAATATAAAAAACATATTTTAAAATAATAAATGCTTATAAAATCAACATTAATGTTTTAATATATACTTTAGCAGGTTAACTGAACATACCTTGCATAAGGCCCTTTGACATTAAGCTCAATTGTATCATTAACATCGCCATCTTTAACCTAAAACATAAGAAATAAGAATAAGAATTGTTTTGTTACTTTAAAGAAGATCATTAAAAACATATGATTTAATCCGCACATGCGAAAGACAAATTAAATTTTCAGTTTTCACGTCTCACCTTTACAACGATTGTATCTCCCTCTGAGATCAGCTGTATGAATACCTCAGAAATGTATCATTTAGTTATAGCCACAAACTCAGTTACATTTTTTTTTCAAGTATAAAATTTACAGGGTGACCCTTTAAAAAAAATTCACAAACATGTGCCTAGTAAGTATAAATTTGTCGACATAATTTACAAATCTTTGACTCGTGAGAATCAAAGCACACATGATAGGATGTTATAAACAATTTTCGTTCTTCGTCTTTTTCGTGGCCCCACCAGCGACTGTGAGGCCCAAAACTTGTCCGGTCTGAAAGCTTGTAGACCGTAGGTACTGGGTTCGAAGACACACGTCGCGTTCGTTGGCCTAACTGTTTGGAGTTTTCCATAGATGTCTTCGAACCTTTCTTAGCTTGCTTAAATGTGGGTTAGGTTCTCTTATAAAGACCCCCACCGAGGGTAATGCCCTTACCATTGGTCTATATCCCTCGCGCAGATAATTGATCGTAAGAAAAAAGAAAAAAACACCAAACACACAATTTTTTTTTCCTGAAAATTTAAGCAATTTCTGCAATTTACCATAAATGTAAAATGTTGTTGATATATTTCAAAGTTGAACACTATTAATACAAAATTACAAACAAGGTAATTATTTTTGTTTGATAAGATAAATTGTGTAAGGTCAGATTAGAGAAATAAAAACATCACATCTCAAAAATTTACTTCAAAATACATACAAACACCGTATCTGAGTTAGAAATGGAATTACATGCATTTATACAGATCAGTGTAGCATTGCAACACCAGCTCGTCATATGATTTATATGCCGCAAATCATATCACGGTCATCAAATGCCCACAAAGGGGTGAGTCAAATAGACAGACACATAATAGATTAAATTTGATTTTAGTCAAAGACCCTGTTACAAATGAGTACATATTTGCAAAAATATATTGAACATTGATCCATCGTCATTGAGTAATATTTATAAAAATAATTAAAAACTAGTTAAAAATAAAACATTAAGGAAAATTTCGTTGTACATTAACTGTGCAAAGTACACTAAAAAATTTCAAGTGAGATTAAATAAGTGTGATTAGTAATCTTTTTACCTCAATTGTTCCAATGAGGCTTCCGATCCGTACATCTTCTTGTTTGACCAAGAAATTATACTGCGACTGCGCAAATGTTGGATCGTTGTCGTTTACATTCATCACTGTTATATTCACACGGGCTACATCACTCTACAAAAATAAATTAATAAATTAATGAAAATACAAATTAATTAACGACATCGAAGGAAATAACAAAATGCAATGTACATTAATCCAGATATATTTTTAACTATAGATACTAAACAAAATAAAATATCATTTATTTTATATAATTTAAATCAACGAGCTTAATTTAACCCCTTGGGGACGAGCGACACGTATACGTGACGCATAAGATGCTCAGAATCCTCGGTTATTCCCACCAGTTATTTTTTATAGTAAGATTTGCCTCATTAAATCTGAGCATTTCTGCGATTCAATTAAGTGAATATTTCTGTTTTGAAAAACCGGTGGTAAAAGATTAAAAATTCTGTAAAGGACGCTCATCGCGAAGGGGTTAAGCATCGAGTTAATGATGTAATTTTTTTTATAGTTTTCCAAATTCTTAGCAAGAGAGAATAATTAAATGATTGTTTAATAAAATTAAAATTATTTATAATATGTCTGTTGAAAATAACATTCAGAATTATGATAAACAACTCTGTCACTTTTATATGTTATTCCGTCTTTTACTTACCCATCATACGTAGTATAGGGTAAGTCTTGTAATCGTTTTGAAAATCGATTTTTTTTTTTTTTTTTTTTTTGACGGATTTACACGTTTTAGACACTGGAGATTCCGAAAAACATATTTTTAGAAAAAAAATTTTGCCGTCCGTCTGTGTGTCTGTAAACGCTCTATCTCCCGAAAAAATTGAGATAGAGACTTGCAATTTGGTATGTACTTAGTATGTAATAATGGGAAGAAGCCTATTTAATTTCAATAACCTCGATTAACCGGAAAGATTTTTTTCGGACTCTCGAAATATTCGTTCTGATAAAAGGTATATAAAATTTTTTGAAATTGTTTATTTTAAGAAATGAATATAAAAGACCATAAAAAAACATAAATTTTGCATAAAGCATGAAGTCGATCGGATAATTAGTTGCCGAGATATTTGGAATCCTATTTTCCACATTCTTCGATTTTTCATGACCCTGTATTTCATCTAAATTTCACTTCAAAGATACATTTTAATTGGAAATTTGACGCTTAATCAGATGCAATAAACCGCTAGTTAATAGGATTATTATTTTTGGAGTTATAAGGATATTTCTTTTAAGCAATTCAGTAATCGAGCCTTTAAAGCGAGGCTAACGAAAAAGAAAGGCTACCGCGGTGCTTTACGCGTATATTTTTTTACAGACCGTCGGAGTCACGTGATGCTCGAATGCACCAATGCAGGTGCACGAAAAGAGCACCACGTCATTCTAGCGGTCTGTAAAAAAAGATAAGCGGAATGCATCGCGGTAGCCTGTCTTTTTCGTTAGCCTCGCTTTAAAGTTTATGACGTCATCAAGCCACGATTTTATTTGAATTGCAATGCATTTTATAAGTAGTTTACACATTTTTATTTTAATATTTTACATTACGCATATCCATGATGGGTAAGTATTACGGTGGCCCCCAACGACTAGTTTAATATGTTATAAACAAAGTGACAAACAACTATTGACTGTGCATGTTTTGCATAGAAACGTCTTCCGAAAATTTATATTTTTTTTCCAGAACTTCACGATGAAATTTATTTAATTACTTTACTATTTTTAACATATTCCAAAATAGTTGAAAGTGTCTATGAATTCGATTTGTCTGTCTGTCTGTCCGTGCTCTAACTCTATAAATATACTCGGATTACCGTGCAATTGATATACGTTATTGAGGTTTACTATGGTATATTGGCTATTGAAAAGGGAGTGTGTAACGAAAGAATTCCGTTATATTATGGTTTACTAGAAAAAAAAAATCGTCTAAAGTTTATTTTAAGGATATTGCACTATTTCAAACATAATGAAATCGATATGCATTTCTGAGTTTCATTTAAACAAGCTTTCTGTAGAAGAAGGAGTGTAAAGTTTTATCATTCCTTTCCAGTGTCACACAAAAGAATTCGGTTGCATTTATATACATTATTGAGGTGTACTACAAAATGCTTACTGGAAGTGTTGAAAAGTGTTTCATAATCTATGCTTTTGCATGATTTTTCTTTTTTCACTTATGTTGATTTTTTACTTCAAATAGCAATGTAGGGATGCTTTTCCGGCTAAAAGACATGCTTATAATTAAGCTCATAAATTTTGTATATTTTCGTAAGAAGTTTGAAAAATTTTGTAATTTTGTAGAAGATGGAGTGTAAAGCTTTTATTATTCATTTCCAGTGTCGCACAAAAGAATTCTGTTACATAATGGTCTACGGGGAAAAATTGTTTGCCGTGTATTTTAATGATATTACACTATTTCTAACATAATGAAATTTATATAAATTATTGAGGTGTACTACAAAATGCTTACTGTATAATATGACGTGCATATATAAGTTAACGTTTATTTACAGGGGCACAGAAAAGATTTCTGTTACAGTATTGTCTATGAGCGATTAATGCTGGAAGTGCGTTTTCAGTTGTGGTAATGCGTTCTTAAGATTAGCAAAATTTTTGCATACTGCGTGGTGTGTATAAATTCTATAGATAATATGAAGGGCTACACACACACACGCTAAAAAAAAATCGCAAGAATTATTGTGTTTAAGTGGGAATTCCTTAAGGTTGATTTTGAATTGAGTTATCATTTTCCAGCTGATCTATATTACGTATACTAAAAGATGATCTGGATACATTACCGCCTATGGATGATAATTTCTGAAAGTACGTTTTGGGACATTTAAGGCTTCTCAAATCCAAACTGGTAACTGTATGACACACAACGATGTAATATTCATTGATAAATGTATAAAATATGTAGGTATTCTTATTCAGATGCCAATAAATCAAACAGTACTTCCCCCTTTTTTATAAAACAAAGGACATATAAGGAAAAGCTGCCAAAAATGGCGTTTTCAGCTGTTTTTTTTTTTTTTTTTTTTTCTACGACACTGCCGAGCGATCGCATCGGAGAGCAGTCAATTATATAAATTCAAAATATACCACTTTAGACGAACATGAAAAACATTGTAACGACTCTTTGGCACTTTAATAGTAATGCACACAAATGTCACGCATTTACGTATAAAAATGACTTCTTGAATTTATCAGAAAATTTTGAATTGCTGAACGGATAAAGGAAAAAAGTTGAGAACCCCCAGTAGGGAAAATAACGAAAACCTGTAGAGTGCGTAGAATTTACCAGTACGGTATTTTTATTATAAAGAAAATTTTCTGATGAAAATAATTACAATTCTTTGTGTGATTTTCTTTCTCATCTGCTAACTTTTAGTCTCTTTTTCATTTACCTAATTTTATTACAAAATACAATGAATCAAATATAAAAACATAATTACCGTTTTTCCGTCTGAAGCAACAACTCTCAAGGAATACAAAGTTTGCTTTTCGTAATCCAAAGGTTTGGCAACAATTATTTCTCCCCTAAAATATATAAAAGATATTTTTACAGATAAACGAAGGAAGAATAAATTTAAAAAAGAAAACTTTAAGAACAAAAAATAAACAGACAAATGAAACATTAGTTCTTTTAGATTTGAAATAATTATGGATAATAGTAAAGCAACAGAATATAGCAATCCATTATTTGTACATCGCAAAAACATTTTCTATTTTCAGGTCCACAATAAGAAAATATTTAAGTTTAACATGCTATTTTATAAATAAAAAAGATATGATATAATAATCGGGATTTTTATACAAAAAACGAGATTTTAATATTTCAATAAACTATTTGTATGTTTTCCTGTATTTTCTGTTTTTTGTAAATCGTAAAAACTAATAAGCAATAGTTTTGAAATGTTTGAATTTAACATATTTGAGTGAGCTTGACATATCAACTATCAGCCCTCACTTTCATTCCAATTTTTAGCCCAGTATTTCGAAATGATGATTTAATACACTTTGATTTTGTGCTTTTTTGGAATTTTGTAATTCTATGTATAGTTGTATTAAAAAGTGTGGTAAAACAGTATAGTTCAGTGAAGCCGAATATCTACGTTTTGCTCAATTTGAGCATCCATCCCCCGGATAATATGATTGAAATACTTAAACTTATGCCAGAAGGAGACGCGGCAATTACGGAATTTCTAGACTGGCATTTGTGTAGTTTTCGTGATTGAAAGCTCATTAAATTCTTAAAAATGAACACATTTGGAGTTACTGAAACTTTTTATAATATTATGTGTAGCATATTTAATAAACATACACTTCCCACCAATGATAATATTGCTAGCATTTAAAATGGCGTTTTTGCGACTTGCTTTTCAATCCTCATTCTCTTGGGGTAAAACCGGATATCCTACGTCCGATGGAAAAGGATATTAGAAAATAATAATGGAAGTAAACAATGCTTAGAGAAAAGTCAGTCAAAACTACATGGACAAGAGTGATTATATATTTTTTTTTAAGCTGAGAAAGAGGTGAACTACAATTTATCAAATTGTAATGAAGATAATTTTCCTTTTGTCTTTAAATATCCTTAGACTTAAATTCATGATGATAAATAATCCTTAAGACTTATAATAAAAATATTATTAGTTTAGTTTCTTAGTTAACATTGTAAAATCTATATATATATTTGTCTTACGTGGCGTGGAAATAGTGCTGAATTTCTACCTTATCGTTGGCAACAACCGTAGTTTCCAGAGCTCAGACCAATGAACAGACAAGATTGTGTTAGCTCCACCTCTAATATGGCGGTCAGTGCCAGAGCACTGAAACTCAAGCTAGCAAATATTAAAAATAAAATAATATGAACGTAATCCAAAGCGTCTGAGATGATTCCTCATTTTAATTATGAGTAATATTGTTGTTTAATTATGAGTAATATTGAATTCTCAACTCTTATTTAGAATTTATTTATGAATTTCACTCACACAAAAAATCGGAGATAATAAAATATAAACTTTCTAGAATCCCCTGCTGCCATCTGTTGATGTTTTATTGAAGTAAAAATGATTTTTCTTCAATTTCAATGAAGTAAAAATTTCTTTTGCAGAAATCTATAATCAATTAGAATAGTAAAATGTTGAACGAAATTTAAACAATCATTGATGATAAACTATCTTCCTACCACGTAGTGTTTTTTTTTTTTTTGTGTGTGTGAATTTAAGCCGTGCTGTACAATATTATATGTGCAATAAGTTTTAAACTAATTATGTTTCCAAGATCCTTTTTTCATAGTATTTAAATGATTTATATGTTCATTAGTAGCATCAACTAAATGCATTTTTAGTTGTGTTTTCAACGGAGTTTTCGATTAGTTTTTTACATTAAAAAAATTGTCAATTTCATATGTTCAAATGATTTATTGTAGTACTTATTCCGGCTAGAATTATTAGAAAAATAAAAAGGGGTGAGCGAGCTGGGACCGCATAGCGGTCTCAATGTGAATTGCTTTGCAATTAACGGGGGGTTGGCGAGCGTTAGCGAGTAGGGGGCTAGCCCCCTAGTAAAATATATTGCTCCTTTTTAAAAGGAAATCTAAACTTTTTCATTCCCTGTAAGGTAAATATATCCACGTGGTTTACCTCACCGATGGAGTAAAACCGGATGATTTTACTTTTTTTTTTTTTTTTTTTTTTTTTTTTTTTTTTTTTTTAATAATCATTTATTTATTAAAATCTAATCATAGATATAAAATGATATTATCGTACAAGGATAAGTGCAGATAATGTATGCAAAGTTACATTAAACTCTGTTGGAAATTCTGGCTTCAAGAAGCAATTAATAATAAAGTATGCGGTTTTATTCTACCTTTCCTTTATATGTCTAATAACAATTCCACCACAAATTTTGCAAGGAAAATAAAATTGGTAACATTCAGTTGGGAATAGCGTTTACTTTTATTTGGTGCTTTCGAAATTTTCTCTGTGTCTATCTCCATATAAAAACACTAATTTTAGAATTTCCAATACTAACTACCAATTTTGACACCAGAATCTAGCTTTTCCGACTAGTCTAAACATGGAATTTTACGAAATACTGATGAATAGTTCCTGAGATATTTAGTATCGAAAATCGCTCTAATTTCGAGGCTTTATGCACTCTAAAAATTTCTGAATCGTGTCTTAATATGCTAGAAAGTTTACAAAAATTTAGTGTAAATTCATATTCACCCACGATTTTGGAAACTTTACCTTTATCTCCGGAAACCTTTAGCAGAAGAATCAATTCGAATTCTCAGAGAGTAATATCTTTCCAACATTAAAGAATACAGTTCATTTTCTGGCAGCCTAGGGGCCATGTTATTTAAGAAGCGTTTCTGAAACGTATAATTTTTTAAGAAAAAGGAAAAATTTCCGGAATCCAGATAACGACAAGATTGCAGTGAATTTTTGTAAATGTTTCTCTTAAATAGAGCAGCTTTTGTGCAATTTTTTTACAATGTAAACTACAATGTATTTGGGGACTTTCGGCAAACACAAATGCTATTACACATTAAAATAGTAGTTAATTCCAATATCTATTAAGGTGTAAAAATTAAATGGATTAATTAAATTTCACTACAAACGTAAAGTCACTAAATTTGTACAATGCTTGTATGAGATTCTGTTTTGAAGGTATAAAATTCCGAATTCATATATTGTGTAGACATCACGAATGATAGTAAAACCAATAAAATAATAAATAGGAAACAAATAAATACTTACGTGTTCTGAATTGCAAATTCTTCTGAAGGATTTTCCAGCAGCTGCAATCGTACATGCTAAAAAAAAACAAAAAAACAATTATTATTAGAGCTCAAAAATATAAAAACTCAGTTATTGTAGTTTAAAAGCCCAAAATGAGAAAAAAAAACAGCTATCACCCAATCAACAAATTGATATATTTTACTGATAAAAAATGAAATTTACAACACTATAATAATAAACGAATGAATAAAATGTCCAATTTAATATATAAGTTGATAGACATCATCCCATTAATGTCGCAGGTACGATATTATTAAAATAAGTATTTTATTCTTGAAACGGAAAGGTGGGCATACATTACTATAGATCAGTGTGGTCCAACTTTGGTCTACAAAGTCTCGATGGCACCACTTTATCGTCTTATTTAATCGCAGAAATCGTGCTGTTAAATAAGGCGAAGATTACTATAAATAATTACTGGTGCGATCAAGATCCCGCGGGCCACAGTTGGACCAAACTGCTATTAGGTTACACCTTTATACACATTTATGGAATATTTCGAATGGACTTAAAGTACAGTGAAAAATTTTACAGTTTGTTTTATTAATAAATCCAGTAGCGCCGTTATTTGACATTGTTTCTGAAACGAAATATATCTGACTTCGAACAACTGAAACTGTTTGACGATACGAAAAAAGCGTAAAAAAATTTAAGACGTGAATAAAATTTTATAAAAAGTTGGAAATAATATAGGATTGTAATCTTGGTAATGTATGGAACTCGGTTATAGCGAGCTCTGATGTCACAAGAACCCGGTTATAACGATAAAAAGAGAGGAAAGTGTTAGTCGAAATATAAAAATACATTGTAGAAAACTAAGCTGTAATGAGTGAAACTTGGATATAGAGAGCAAATATTTCACAAATTCACAAAAAATTACCAATTTTCCCCACTTTCTCGAAACAAAATCTGTTTTTTTCATGGGTGTTCTAAACTTTCAATAACATACTGTGAAATATATCCAAAAGATTATGATTCATGAAGTCATTCCACTAAAATACCTTCTTTCAACAACATAAACAAATGGTAATACGAGAATCTTTCTCTACTTCTTCTCTTCTTTCAATTCTTTACGAGATCTAAGAATTAACTAGGAGAAAATCATGTAACTTTGTGCTGTGGCAAAAAACAAAAAAATTCTTACGGAAAAATAAATTTAACAACATTCAAATTAAGAAATAAACTGTAAATTTGATTTTTTCAATTAAATTTATAGAACTTTTCATATTTAAAAATTTAAAATAAAATTTTTTGTGTACTTTTAAATCTAGCGTGTTTTTACTTCAAATTGTTGCAATATATATATATATATATAAATAATTTGCCGTTATGCTTAATAATAAATGCTTCATAAAGATATGCTTAATAATAAATGCTTCATAAAGATATGCTTAATAATAAATGCTTCATAATAATAAATGCTTCATAAAGAATTGCAGTGGAAAAATTATGTTAGACCTGCATTAAAAAAAAAAAAAAAAAAAAAAAAAAAAGATTAAACGAAAATTTCCATTTTCTAATTTATTTAAATCTTTATTAAGCTGATTTTTACTAGTTATTGGATGTTTCAAGCAAGTATAATATATAGTGAATTAATTAAGTGGTAATGTGTGCATTTTTCATATTTTCTTTATATTGAGATAATCCTTAAATTTTAAATAACGAAAAATAAAACATCTTAAAAAAATAAGGCTGCCATTAGTTTAATATTGGCTTGCGAGTGTCTTTGCCTTACTAGTGTAGGCTTTTAATAACAGCAAAATGGCAGAGTACATAGTTTACCAATTTTCAATCAATTTTGAATTTAGTACGCGTTCTACAGTCTACACTACTCACGCGTGTGAGGCGTTCTTTTCAAATTTATTGTTTGCATTTCTATATTTTTACATAATTCTTTGCATAAGATAGCTGAGGCCAATTTCAAACCGTTCCCTTTTTTTACTTTTTCTATTTTTTGCATATTTTTTTCTATTTGAATACTTTTACTTTCAATTCGGTTCCAAAATAGAATGTTGACCTCATAAAAAAATCTGCAACCAAAATCGAAAAAGTACAAACATACAACGTTAGACCTTAGTAATCCTATGAAGAAAAACATAAAAATAAAATGCAAGCGAGAAATATGAAAAGAATGCTCCCATAGGAATGACAGCATTCTTTTCAAATTTCTTGTTTGAATTTTAATATTTTTAAATGATTTTTTTCATATGTAATACCTGAAGTGGATCTCTAACTGGGTATTTTTTTTTTTAACTTTATCTATTTTGGTTGCAGTTTTTTTTTTTTTTATGAGAATCCGTTCATTTTCAGAACCGGTCTCATAAAATAAATGTACAAAAAATTGAAAAAATAAAAAAAGGATCCGGTTAGATATCGACCTCAACTATACTATGCCAAAAAAAAAAAAAAAAAAAAAAAAAAATTCCTTTAAAAATATTGAAATGCAAACGAGAAATTTGAAAAGAACGTTGCCATTGGTTTAACTTAAGCTTGCGAAATTTTTCGTATGACTTGTGTTGTGTAGGCTTGTAACCACGGCAAAATGGCAGAATACATAGTTTAACAAATTTTCAATAAATTTTGAATTATATAATAGTACACGTTCTTATACATCTCATTATTTATATAATATGCTTTCACATCCATATGGTCTCATTCACTCTCTTCAGAGTCTCATTCCAAAAATGATAATAATCTCTGTAGAACGGAATGAATATTCAAAGAAAATTACATAACTTTGACCCAATTGTATCAATTTTTTTCAGTTTTTTGAAAAAAAAAAAAAAAAACTTTTGTTAAATGTATAGACAAATAGAGAAGCAAGAGATAACGCAGGTCACGACATTTAGCGGCAAGTTTGAGCTTAGCCTGCCTTGCTGATAGAAGGATTGAGACGTATGCTGTTTATATATCAGATTTAAAATAAGGGTTTACCAACCTTATCGTTTGGCTTTGTGGTATGTACAGTGATAACAACTTGGCCAACTGGTGCACTTTCAAGGACTGTCGTTACGTATTCCCTCTGTCGAAATTTCAAGTCTGTCGGTAGCTGATTATCACTTTCTACAGTTAATGTAGTTAAAGAGTATCTGTCAGGATTGTCCATTTGCGTGGCTTTGATGACCAGAGTTATAGGAAGCCTTAGATCGTCAGGTAACGATTTCCTGATACTAACTTGACCAGATCTTCTGTGTAACTCAAAGAAAGTATATTCTGCAGAATCTGAAATGAACACACAGTTGTGAATTAACTATCTTCAAATCTTTTACTGTAGGTGATTAGAAAGAAGAAAAAAGTAGCTTGAACAACAGCTCTAACACCATTTTGTCAAGAATATTTACAACAAAATGAAGAGAAGGTTATCACTTCTAAAAATGTTTAAAAAAAATAGATTTTTCTTTTTTTTTTTTTTTTACATTTTTCGAATCTCTATAGTGTGTGGAATAAGCCTCTAGAACTGTTAAATTCGAAATATTTAAGAAGTTACAGTCAATTGAAAGAGTGCTCAGAACAGCTGAAAAACAAGTATACGGGACTCCGCGGGACTCAGCTGCATTCATATGGAATTCTTTGCTTCGTAGTATATAATAATTCCAGGAATCCCGGTCTAAATGAAAGTTGCAAAATATAACGAATAACTAAAACTTTTTGTACATTTTTTTCCTTTAGTAAAGCTTTAAACTCGGTTTTCTTGAAACGCCATTTAGTACAGATAAAATAGACTCAAAATTGAGCAATAGAGAATGGCGATTCACGAAATTTTGAGAACTTCGTTTAAGCACTAGAAATGAATATCCGATAAGTCCCTCAAAATAAAGTTGTTTTACCATGTTTTTTTTTTGGGGGGGGGGGAGGGGGGACAAAAGGGAGGTATTTTAAATCAGGGCGGGAGGGAAAATAAACTTTTTTTTAAGTAGTTCAACTGGGGTATCGTTTAATATGTATTTTTCAATTCTGAATCGAATGACATCATCCGCAAATCGATACGATCACTTGTTACAAAGTTACAGCAGATTTTATGATTACAGAGCTGAAAATTTTACTTTAGTACAGGTAAAAAAAAAAAAATAGGGTTTGACAGCAACAACTGGTGGCCATTCACGAAAATTTGGGAAGAACTTCGTTTTGACACTAGAAATAAAGATCCGATGAGTGTCCAAAAGTACAGCTGTTTTACTATGGTTTTGGGGGTAAAAGGGGGCATGATGAAGAGGGGGCCCCCTGAATTAAAATTCAGGGGGGAGGAACTCAACTTTTTTTAAATTGATCGAGTGGGGTATTGCTTAACATATATATTTTTAATTCTGAATTGAATGACACCATTCGCAAGTCGATACAATCATTTGTTACAAAGTTATGACAGGTTTTATGAATAAAAAGTCCAAAATAAACTTTATGAAAGAGCATAACTTTATTACACTTATTTTACGTTCAAAACATGTTCTTTATATCATAAAGAGAAATTTCTCAATATGATATAAAGAATATAATATATTCTTTAAAAAATATAAATATATTATTTCCATTTCTATAGAACATATAGAACATATAGAACTTATTAAAACAATCATATAGAACATATAGAACTTATTAAAAGAATCATATGGAACTTATTAAATGTCCTCAAAACAGCAATAATAAAAATCAGGGTCATCTGAGTCTTTTTCAAGGTCATTGAAATTTTGGACATAAAATAAGTGTAATAAAGTCGTGCTCTCTCATAAAGTATTATTCTGAACATTTTATTCATAAAACCTGCCGTAACTTTGTAACAAGCGATTGTATCGACATGCGAATGGTGTCATTCAATTCAGAATTAAAAAAATACATGATAAACAATACCCCACTCGATCTATTTAAAAAAAAGTTGAGTTCCCCCCCTGAATAAAAATGCTCCCCCCCCCCATAAAATCATAATAAAACAACTTTATTTTTAAAGGACTCATCGGATCTTCATTTCTAGTGTCAAAACGAAGCTCTTTCCGAATTTTCCTGAATGGCCACCAGTTGTTGTTGTAAAACCCTATTTTACCTGCACTTTCTAAAAACCTGTCGTAATTTTATAACAATAGTGTCATTCGATTCAGAATTACAACTTTGATAATAAACGATACCACGCTTGACCTACTTAAAATAGTTGAGCCCCCCCGCCCCCACCCCCCCCCCAAAAAAAAAACAAAAAAAAAACATAGTAAAACTACTTTATTTTTTGAGGACTCATCGGATCTTCATTTCTAATTCCAAACGAAATTCTTCCCAAATTTTGGTGAACGACCATCAGTTTGTACCTGAAAAACCCTATTTTACCTATATACTAATTTTTCAGCACGTCGTGTAAAGTAGCGTTTAAATGGATGAACCAATCAACTTTTTTCTTTTTGGAAATTAAAAATCAATTATTTTGTGGGGTCATAAACGTTTGATATGTAATTAGTAATAATAATAATAATAATAATAATAATAATAACTTTTTTAATGCCGAAGTTAGAGAAAAAAAGGGCGAAAAACATTATATTTTTTCCAAACGACTTACATTTTACCAAATTTTGTTCAATTTCACTAAAAAAAAGTTTATGGTCCCTTAAATTATATATGTTTTCTGAAAATTTTAATTTTATTTGTTTCGGATGATTTTGACAAGCTCGGCGCAGGGTGATGTGCGCACAGCATACCCATATACAACTGATAATACCTCCATCCATTTCAATAGTTATTATAGTGAAAGTTTTATAGTGAAAAATATGAATAATAAGTGGGAAAATTCAGTTTTTGTCTTTCTTTATTCTTTCTATGAAGAAAAAAAATTCCCGAATTTGGCCCACTTTTCCAGTCAATGAACAGTAACTTCCCCTTAATGAAACGAAAACGGATTCACAACATACTTACTAAACTAATAAGTTTCTATAAATGTAGTTACACTACAAAAATGTACAATAGACAACGTGTTTCGAAAGAATGAATATTTCTTTCTCAGTCAAAGAAGTTTTTCTCTGCTGCTGGGAGTACAGTTAATCAGACTTTTTATTTACAGTGATATTCTGATTAAGTTAGATGGTTAAATTTTTAAGACTATCCAATTCATTAATGAAATTAAACATTATTTTAACACTGTGACATTTAATTTGAACTCCTATGATCAGAATCATTAAATGTTTAGAATTGGATAATTTTAAAAATTCCTTAATTACAAACACAGCTTGAGTGTTCCTTAAAACAATCTTAAAGGTTTTTACTAGTGTATGTATAGATATATATAGGTTAAATGATAATTATTACACCTAAATGTTAATGATTTTTCACCACACAAACGTGCTGTAGATTTAAGCGTAGTAATTATAATGAACATCGTTCTTTCTTTTCCATGTGGGTCGTGGCGTATCCACCTGTTTTTTAGAATAGAGAGAAATTGGAATAGGAATTAGAATAGAGGTAAAATATAAATAATAAAACTGGCAGGTGATAACCGTAATAGTTAGAAATTAAGAAACAACAAAAAATATTAAATTAAAATGCAACCCGAGCATATTCTGATACAACTTTTTTTTTAACTCATTTAATTTAACTTATTATTAATTTTATGGTCAACATAAAATGAAAATCTGTCTTTTCGTGGATATATTTTAGTGTAAATGTTTTACATGTGTTAACTTAGGGTTAATCTTCTTCTTCTTCTTCTATTTTTTTTCTCCGTGCAATCAGTTGTCAATTGTGTTAATTCTGCCACTAGCTACTTTACATTATTGTAGCAAACGATGTTCATTGCTGAAACAGACTTTAAAAAATCTTGCTTGAAATTTTTTTTAAAAGGCACTAAATTGAGATACAGTTTTCAAAGTCATTTCAGTCGAAAATACATTTTTCCAATATTCGACGATGCAAAATTGAAATTATGAGGTATTTAGAAGTAATGTGTCAGCGATAAAGATACCAATCAGTTTTTGGCAGCCGTCCAAAATTGGATAACATATTTCTGACGACAACAAGAAAGTAAGTCCATTATGAAAGAAATGGGGGTTTGTCGCTAATAAACTAGAACATAAAAGGTTCGATATCAGCGTCTGATTTTTTTAATTTCTAATCTATTACGTTAATGAGAGCGTCTAAGAAGATTCTTCACAACAAAAGTATATTTTATGTCCAATATATTAAATATATTTATATAAAAAATAATCTCCGTTATTGATAGCCAAATATGATAAAACATCATTTCTGTAAAAAGTAAAACTTATTAAATATTTTGGAATTTACTTAATTACCTGAATTGAAGGAATATTGAATTGGAGCTTGAATGCCTTCATCTGGATCTTCAGCTTTGATAGGAGATGGTGTTGTGACAAGCTGCGTACCCTGAAATTAAAAAGCAATCGGTTGCAACACATTTAATTTAATCTTAGTACATCAGAATTAAATAAGGGAAAGTTTTAAGAAATTGTAACTTCAGGATCAGCATGGACTAATGAAACTTGAAATAAAGAAGAAGAAGAAAAAGATAAAGACTTAATTGATATTAACCTGTTGAATTTTTTTTCAAATCTCCAAATTAATTATTTTAAATCTAACTTAATTTTTGAGATTTGTGACATTTCAAAGCCAAAGGATTTTTTTTTTTCATCTGGAGTTTAAAACGTTCACGTTTTTATTCATTTTTAATAATATGTAATGATTTCGTTATAATATAACCCGACATCACAAAGTGCTATAGTCAATACTTAATTTTTAAACGTAAGTTTCTTGGGTTTTAATATTTCTGATGATGCAAATGAATATTATCTTGATACATGAGGAAAAATTAAATTGTTTATGCAAACTTTAAAATTTCAAAAATGTAATTATAATTCAGGAGGATTATAATGAATGGTCATAACTGAAACCACATTTATTGTTACTGTTATTATTATCATTATTAATAATTTAAAAATATTCTAAGAATTACGTTGAGTACCGCACATTTCTATCGCATATTAACTAATATTTGTGTATTTAGAGATAATTTTGCTGAAGGTCGAAGAGAATAGGACATGACTATGACCAAATTCCATTTTATAACAGCAAGGTAGTTATATCTTTCCATATTTGATTAGTTTTAATAAAAATAAATTAGTCGATGTAAGTTAATTTTTAAGGGCCCCCTCAAAAATTATTGGCCCCAGCAGCGGCGGATCTAGAGAGCATTCAAGAGGATATTAAATTATACCACGTAAAGAAGGCGTTGCAAAATCCCTCTGAACAATGAACAACTCCACAGTATATATGCAGTATATGCTCGATATAACGACCATCCGTTATAACGAGTTTCTCATTATAACCACCTATCAAAATATCCTATATATGTAACAATTCATGCAGCGTATTTTTTACATCCAGTAGAACGATCAATTAAACAAAACATTCCAATACAACGCCCCTTTCCAGCTTTTCTACCAATAGATATTTCAGATTCTTTTGTGCATTAGCAAAGTTGGTTGGTTGGTTGATTTATGACGGCCAATTATCTACACGAGGGATATAAGTCCTAGGGGAGAGTGCCTTCCGTGGGGGGGGGGGGGGGGTCTTGCTAAGGGAGCCTAACCCGTATTCACGCATGGTTATCCAAGGTTCGAATTTATGGTTATCCAAGCATGGTTATCCAAGGTCGGAAAATTCCGAACGATTAGGCCGACGAGCGTGATTGGGTTCGGACCCAGCACCTCCCGTCTACCTGTTTTTGAGAGCAGAACCTCTCGGCCACTGGTTAGCATGGGGCGCTTAGCACTGGGGCGCATTAGAAAAATATCACGATGTTTTGGAGTCCTTCAAAAAGAGAAAAAAAAATCCTTTTTATTCATAAATTTGCAGTGATGAAACAGTGACGCACCAGAGAACCAACTCGCACCGCTAAATTTAAATAGTATTCTTCGTCTTATTTAAGGACAAGATTTCTGAGATTTTTTAAAGCGAAGGATACTATTAAAATTCAATGGTGACAATCGCCTAAATGGTGTGCCACTGTTCTATAACTGAATTTTGTATTTTTTTAATTTATGTGTGAAAAGCATTGAAAAGACTTATTACTGTCATCTATACCTATTCTGAGGACAATGGACTTTCTGTTTCCACAATTAATACAACAGGTGATTGAAAACGATTTACTGTATATAAAACCGCTTGTTTCTTTATTTTTAAATTAGTTCAATAAAAATGCTTTGAAACTTTTTAAAGAAACAGTTAATCAGTAGCTATGGATAACCGGCTGCAAATTGGATTCTTAATCTCTTGAGAGCTTATTTCTGACAGTCGAAATCATTCAGAGTTTTTAATTTCCTTTCATTATATATAACCGGAAAAAGTTGCAAAAGAAAAATTTATGTATAATATTACATTTTTACTTACCCATCATACGTAGTATAGGGTAAGTCTTGTAATCGTTTTGAAAATCGAAAAAAAAATTTTTTGACGGATTTACACGTTTCAGACACTGGAGATTCCGAAAAACATATTTTTAGAAAAAAAAAAATTGCCGTCCGTCTGTGTGTCTGTGTGTGTGTCTGTAAACGCTCTATCTCCCGAAAAAATTGAGTAGAGACTTGCAATTTGGTATGTACTTAGTATGTAATAATGGGAAGAAGCCTATTTCATTTCAATAACCTCGATTAACCGGAAATATTTTTTTCGGACTCTCGAAATATTCGTTCTGATAAAAGGTATATAAAAAATTTCGAAATTGGTTATTTTAAGAAATGAATATAAAAGACAATAAAAAAACATAAATTTTGCATAAAGCATGAAGTCGATTGGATAATTAGTGGCCGAGATATTTGGAATCCTATTTTCCACACTCTTCGATTTTTCATGACCCTGTATTTCATCCAAATTTCACTTCAAAGATATATTTTAATTGGAAATTTGACGCTTAATCAGATGCAATAAACCGCTAGTTAATAGAATTATTATTTTTGGAGTTATAAGGATGTTTCTTTCAAGCAATTCAGTAATCGAGCCTTTAAAGTTTGTGACGTCATCAAGCCTCGATTTTATTTGAATTGCAATGCATTTTATAAGTAGTTTACACATTTTTTATTTTAATATTTTACATTATGCATATCCATGATGGGTAAGTATTACGGTGGCCCCCAACGACTAGTCTTACATTGTATATATTTTTAAAAACTTTTCTGGTTTGGTTACAGTCGTATTTTAGAATTTTTATGCAATGGAGCATGGGGAATACCGATGTATCTGTCTTAAACATTTAAGAGGTAACATGTGTGTATGAAAACTTCCCTAGATTTATCGGATTGGAGACCCTTTATCAGCGCACAAGTGACAGGCGATCGCTCTATCGCTATCCCCTTTGGATCTGACACTGGAGACCAAGGCATGCATTAAGCATATATTGTCACATACAAAACCACAACACAATCAACAATATCAGCAACCACATTTAAAAAATATTTTAGCGTTAAATGTTTCTCACAGATGGCAGCACTATTGATACGGAATATTCCAAATAGCGAAAAATTTTTTAAGACCGTCCTAGTCATAATTTTATAGTTCTGTTATCTTATGCAATTTAAATTTTAAAAAAAAAAATGTTCAACATAGACGAATCAAATTTTCCTATAGATTTGTTTAATATTTTTTAACTACTGTCAATGTGACGATTCTTGTTTCTCCACACTTTATTTTATCAACAACTACATTTAAAAAAACTTTTAGTATTATGTGTTTCCCACAGATGGCAGCACTACTGATACGCAATATTCCAAATATTGAAATATTTTAAAAATCAACTACTGTATGAAATCTAATGATATTTTCTTAATACTGGTTATATTTAAAGTGAAATTTATTTTACAGTCATCCAGATGTTCATAAAGAATGTCAGATTTTCCTTTTTTAAAGAAATCTTTAATAAAATAAAAATTACAAGAAGTTAGTAAAATGCTGATTGTAATTTATAAAAAATCATTTCCTTTCCCCAAAAAATTATTGAATCGGAAACTTTAATGCATCTACTTAATTAATAGGAAATCTTAGGTTTCAAAGTTTGCTAATAGGATGACAGCACTTAAAATTTATTTAATAAAATAATTTAAAATTTTTATTATTATTATTTTTTAATATTACGACATAATTACATAATAAAGTACATTGCTATAACTGACTCCTTTTATAATATAACATTACGCTATATATATGCTATATTTTATAAAATATGGTTCAGTCCGTCTTTTTAATATTATCAAGGAGTCTTAAAAGAAAACAATATATTATATTTAGAGAAATGTGAAACTATTTGGAAAGGGAGAAAAAAAAAAAAAAAAAAAAAAAAAAAACGGAAAAAACACACACAACGAATGCACAATACGAAACACAATACGAAACATTTATACTTGTTCCAAATTTTGAAGTATTCGATTAGAACGATAATCGCAAATCACTAAAATAAGTTTGAAAGAGATCTTACTTTTTTCAGCATGAAAAACTTTTATTTCGAATTTTTAATGTGATATGTTAGGATTCTGTGAGGTTTCCCATTATACATCTTATTATTTAACATAATATATATTTTTAAAAATGTATTGAAAGCCTTTTCTTTAACCTAATATATTGAGAGAATTACAAAATTATTTGTGAACAAACAAATAAAAAAACAAAAAACCGAAAATGATGTACACAAATTAATGAAAAAAAAATCATGTTTATTCTGATTTTGAAGCATTCGCTTAATACGATAATACTAGAAACACTAAAATAAGTTTTAAATAGGTCTTACTTTTTTCAATTCAAAAACTTTTATTTTGAATCTTTAATGGGATATATAAGGGATATTATCTTGATATCGGGTATAAGGGATATTATCTTACCAAACGGGTCAAAATTAAATTTAGCCCCACCAGTGCCTGAGAGGTTCTGCTCGCAAAGCTGGTAGACGGGAGGTACTGGGTTCAAACCCTTGTCACGCTCGTTCACTTTAACCGTTCGGAGTTTTTCGTGGTTTTCTTCGAACCTAGCCGTAAATACGGGTTAGGATCCCTTAGAAAGGGGCCCTAGGGGCCATATCCCTCGAGTAGATAATCGGCCGTCATAAATCAACCAACCAAGTAAAATTAAATTTATAAAATGCGTTATTACATTTTGACTGCAGCTGTTGAAAATACTTATAAATGGTATCAGAATATGATTAACTTTTATATCGTAACAAATCCCCTTTAAATTAAAAAAAAAAAAAAAAAAGGGAAAAATGAAGTATTGTTAATTTAAGCATTAAAAAAATAAATTATTAAGAACAAAAAAAATATAAAGACTCAGTGACCAAAAATTGGCAAAGTTTATCAAAATTTAATATGTTTTCCAGGAGTTAGGAATTTTCTAGAATAAAACAGTGGAGTTCCTGTGTGGGATTTTGAGTCATTATTAATCATAAAATGAAAATTTTCATTTTTTTTTTACATTCATAAAGTAGTTTTTAGCAAAGATATGATGTGTAAAATCCGCGGTAATAAAAATAACATGCGACCAAAATAAATTTAGCATTCAGCTGTCTCAAGGCTTTACAAAAGGAGCCCCTTCATCACTCTTCAGCAAACGAGTGAGAAACAGAAGTAACAGTAACACACGCGCATTTTGATATTGTTCTTGCTTTGTTCCTCACCTTTTTCTTTCATTTATTTTGAATTTAAGGTTGGTTGATGGATTTTATATGACGGCCGATTACCTACACAACGGATACAGGCCCTAGGAGGAGTGCCCTCCGTGGGGGTCTTTCTAAGGGATCCTGACCCGTATTTACGACAAGGTTCGATAAAAACCACGGAAAACTCCGAATGGTTAGGTCGACGAGCGCGACAGGGGTTTGAACCCAGCACCTCCCGTCTACCAGCTCTGAGAGCAGAATCTCTCAGTCACTGGCGGGGCTAG
Source organism: Maratus michaelseni (assembly GCA_963931845.1). NCBI lineage: Eukaryota > Metazoa > Arthropoda > Arachnida > Araneae > Salticidae > Maratus > Maratus michaelseni. The sequence continues at coordinate 255,117,502 of OZ007599.1, forward strand.
TTCTGCACTTAAGAAGGGAACCCTTTGTATCCTTGAAAAAGTTGTGTGCTAAATTTTTTGTCTGTTTATGTTTTGTTGCTTATGCTAGTCTTTGAGTTAAAGGATCATTTGAGACGACAGCAACGCCGCTATAGGTCTCAAAGCAACCCCGCCCCCTTCAAAGTTCAAAGTTGCTTATGCTTAAATAGGATTACTTGATAGATAAGTATTTAATAGAGTTACTTATGCTTATAATTTGAAAATTTTAATTAAAAAAAATAACGTACATTCGAAAAGAAATATATAATAAATATACATACAAAAAAAAAAAAAAAAAAAAAAAAAAAAAAATGCTCAAAACATGCAAAAAGAAAAAAAAAAGTAAAATTTAGTGTGCCGGACTAATTTAACTGAATAAATGATTTTATTTATTATTCATATCGCATAATTTTTAATAAAATTAAAGTGGGTTTCGGATCCAAAAGAGTTTAGAAACATTGACATATCATTTAAAAAACAACCTAGTTAAAGAGAAACACCTAATATTATGTAACTATGTTAACTATGTTATGTAAATGTACACACACTTATATATTTTGACATTTTCAATTTAAAAATTGTGACATGTCGCAGAATTCTTAATGAAATCAAGGAATGTCGTGGATCTAAAGGGTTGAGAAACACTGATATACTATATTAAAAACAACCCAGGTAAAGCTCCTTAATATTATGATAGCTTAAATTGGAAAAGTGTGCCATAATTTACAAACAACGCATGATTTTTCTTTATTTTGATTTAATTTTGTCTTTTCATTACTACCAAGAAATATTTAACACAACAAAAGACCGAGACAAACATTTAATTAAAAGGTTAAGACGATACCTTAGCGTTCCGCTAGGTAAGAAGGGGGGGGGGGGGGGGATAAAAGCAAAAAATGGCTACAAAGAAAGAAAACGGAAACTGTAGTCAGAGAGCGTGACCTTACATCCGGTGGCAGCGATTAAGGAAAAAAGAAAATAGTTATAAAAAAGCATTGCACGTCGCTTGCACATATAAAAGGCAAACATTGAAGTGTAAAGTGGGAAAAAATATTCTTACAATTTAACATGGGTCCAAATTCTGAAAATTTATAGACAACTTATAGACTATCATTTTAAATGTACACAAATTCCTTTTAATGTAAACAAGAACGAAAAATTATGTGTCAAGCATAGATTATGAAACACTTTCCAACACATTCAGAATACTGTAACAAAACGTCACAGTGTAATAAGGTGAAATATTATGTCAAAGTAAACAAAGTCAAAGTCAAACCGAGCGGGGAGGCCTACCTTTCGGCTTAAGCTCAACTAGCCCCACATAGGTCTAAATAAACAATTTGGAAAACGCATTTGAAATCCAAATTTCAGGAATTACCATCAATGGTAGGAAAATATTCGAATTATTTTGTGCAACCCTGTATAGGATATATAAATTTGTAAACATACTGCATAGTATGTTAAAGTTTAGTTCAGTTAGGAAAGACATAGCACAGTTGAAAATTCCCCTTCAGCGATTCCGTCAATAAACTCGTACTCGTGATCTTTTGTACAGCCCTGTATATGATCTATAGAATTTATAAGTAATATGCAATAATTTAAATTTGAAAACGCACTTCCAGCAATTATTATTTATAGACAGTTCTGAGTGATATATATCAATTGCAATATTTTTGAAATAGTGTAACATCATTAAAATACACCACAAACGATTTTTCTCCATAGACCGTAATTTGAGCGTTTCTGTAAACGGACTATAAATACTACACACTTAATTTTCAATACCGAACATGCCATAGTAAACTTCAATAACCTATATCAATTGCATAGTTATACGAGTATATAGTGTGCTGTATTCTTAAAATAACCCATTTTTTGAAATTTTCACTGCATAAAGTCTAATAAAGAATGCACAAAAATAAAACATGGCTGAATTTTTACAGCTGGTTCTGACTAAGATTTTAATGTTGATCATTTTTCATTTAATCACTTTATTACAAAATGGCAGTCAATTAAGCGGAAATTTGAAAAAAAGAACACTTTCAAAAATAACCCATGTTATCTAAAAAAAAAAAAAAAAAAAGAAAAGAAAAAAAAAAAAAACCTGACATACTCAGCTGAAAATGAAGCATTTTATTACCTATTAATGATTTGAAATAAAAAAACTAGTCGGATGTGCCAATCCCAAAACTTTCTTCTATCTCAATCATGTTAATACTTCTAATTTCGTCCTCACATCGCAAATAAAATCAATATTTTTCGTCATTCTGTTGTACGTCAGCTGCTTGCGAATCATCGGGTTACCGGGATGCAATCAACTGATGTATACTAAACTACGAAAAATTCTTTTGGCCTGTACCGACATAAACAGATAGCCTCCCTATTCCTTGGTTTTACGATTTTAGCTAATTTTACTGGAAAACACGAAGCTAAAGCGCGTGGAACCCAATTAAAGATTCATTCCCAGTTCTCGTCAACATTGAATTTGAATGAGAATATCGCCAAATTAGTCTTCTATATAGCAAAGTTGGCTTCATTTGTGGCAACATATTTTTGTCGCCAAATTTGGCGATATTTCGTCAATTGCCGCCAAGGTTGGCGAGAATTTGACGTTGGCGAATATAAATATATAGTGTGAAGCATTTAAGAATAGTAACAATGGTTACAACAATGAAAGAAAATTTGCTGAAACCCTGTTAACTAAAACTCATAAATTAAACCCGTTTATGGATGAATTCTGCTGTCTTGTTTGAAAATGTCAACCATCCTAAAATTTCAAACCGCTATATCTCCACCATTTTTTAATATAGAGACAAAACAAAAACTGCTCCGGATCAAGGCCGAACATTTAACGGAAAAAACTTTTAGGATTTCTAATTTTTTTTATACATCTTTTTTAATTTGAAATCCTTAAATGGCTATCACAGCGCCCCCTTCCGGGGAATATCCCCACATTCTAGTAGGACCTGCCGGCTACAGCCAAAAACATATTAAAAAATTTTGGTTTAATTATCTGCATAACATCATACACTTTTCGATGATACAATAGTGAATATCGAACAAAAATCGCGATGGCAGCGCACCCCTTTCGTCGAAATATCCCCGAATTCAACCTGGACCTGCAGGCTATGGTCTAAAACATAGAAAAAAAATTGGTTCAATTATCTGCATAACTTCATACACTTTTCGATGATACAATAGTGAAAATGGAACAAAAATATCGATCCCAGCGCCCCCTTTCGTCGAAATATCCCCAAATTCTGATAGAATCTGCTCGCCATAGCCAAAAACATAGAAAAAAATTTGGTTCAATTTGAAGCATAACTTCATACACTTTTAGATGGTACAATAGTGAAAATGGAACAAAAATATCGATCACAGCGCCCCCTTTCGTCGAAATATCCCCAAATTCTGATAGAATCTGCTTGCCATAGCCAAAAACATAGAAAAAAAATTAGGTTCGGTTTGAAGCATAACTTCATATACTTTTAGATGGTACAATAAAGAAAATGGAGCAAAAATATCGATCACAGCGCCCCCTTTCGTCGAAATATCCCCAAATTCTGATAGAATCTGCTTGTCATAGCCAAAAACATAGAAAAAAAAAATTAGGTTCAATTTGAAGCATAACTTCATACACTTTTAGATGGTACAATAGTGAAAATGGAACAAAAATATCGATCACAGCGCCCCCTTTCGTCGAAATATCGCCAAATTCTGATAGAATCTGCTTGCCATAGCCAAAAACATAGAAAAAAAATTTGGTTCAATTTGAAGCATAACTTCATACACTTTTAGATGGTACAATAGTGAAAATGGAACAAAAATATCGATCACAGCGCCCCCTTTCGTCGAAATATCCCCAAATTCTGATAGAATCTGCTTGCCATAGCCAAAAACATAGAAAAAAAAATAGGTTCGGTTTGAAGCATAACTTCATATACTTTTAGATGGTACAATAAAGAAAATGGAACAAAAATATCGATCACAGCGCCCCCTTTCGTCGAAATATCCCCAAATTCTGATAGAATCTGCTCGCCATAGCCAAAAACATAGAAAAAAATTTGGTTCAATTTGAAGCATAACTTCATACACTTTTAGATGGTACAATAGTGAAAATGGAACAAAAATATCGATCACAGCGCCCCCTTTCGTCGAAATATCCCCAAATTCTGATAGAATCTGCTTGCCATAGCCAAAAACATAGAAAAAAAATTAGGTTCGGTTTGAAGCATAACTTCATATACTTTTAGATGGTACAATAAAGAAAATGGAGCAAAAATATCGATCACAGCGCCCCCTTTCGTCGAAATATCCCCAAATTCTGATAGAATCTGCTTGTCATAGCCAAAAACATAGAAAAAAAAAATTAGGTTCAATTTGAAGCATAACTTCATACACTTTTAGATGGTACAATAGTGAAAATGGAACAAAAATATCGATCACAGCGCCCCCTTTCGTCGAAATATCGCCAAATTCTGATAGAATCTGCTTGCCATAGCCAAAAACATAGAAAAAAAATTTGGTTCAATTTGAAGCATAACTTCATACACTTTTAGATGGTACAATAGTGAAAATGGAACAAAAATATCGATCACAGCGCCCCCTTTCGTCGAAATATCCCCAAATTCTGATAGAATCTGCTTGCCATAGCCAAAAACATAGAAAAAAAATTAGGTTCGGTTTGAAGCATAACTTCATATACTTTTAGATGGTACAATAAAGAAAATGGAACAAAAATATCGATCACAGCGCCCCCTTTCGTCGAAATATCGCCAAATTCTGATAGAATCTGCTTGCCATAGCCAAAAACATAGAAAAAAAATTTGGTTCAATTTCAAGAATAACTTCATACACTTTTAGATGGTACAATAGTGAAAATGGAACAAAAATATCGATCACAGCGCCCCCTTTCGTCGAAATATCCCCAAATTCTGATAGAATCTGCTTGCCATAGCCAAAAACATAGAAAAAAAATTAGGTTCGGTTTGAAGCATAACTTCATATACTTTTAGATGGTACAATAAAGAAAATGGAACAAAAATATCGATCACAGCGCCCCCTTTCGTCGAAATATCCCCAAATTCTGATAGAATCTGCTTGTCATAGCCAAAAACATAGAAAAAAAAAATTAGGTTCAATTTGAAGCATAACTTCATACACTTTTAGATGGTACAATAGTGAAAATGGAACAAAAATATCGATCACAGCGCCCCCTTTCGCGAAATATCGCCAAATTCTGATAGAATCTGCTTGCCATAGCCAAAAACATAGAAAAAAAATTTGGTTCAATTTGAAGCATAACTTCATACACTTTTAGATGGTACAATAGTGAAAATGGAACAAAAATATCGATCACAGCGCCCCCTTTCGTCGAAATATCCCCAAATTCTGATAGAATCTGCTTGCCATAGCCAAAAACATAGAAAAAAAATTAGGTTCGGTTTGAAGCATAACTTCATATACTTTTAGATGGTACAATAAAGAAAATGGAACAAAAATATCGATCACAGCGCCCCCTTTCGTCGAAATATCGCCAAATTCTGATAGAATCTGCTTGCCATAGCCAAAAACATAGAAAAAAAATTTGGTTCAATTTGAAGAATAACTTCATACACTTTTAGATGGTACAATAGTGAAAATGGAACAAAAATATCGATCACAGCGCCCCCTTTCGTCGAAATATCCCCAAATTCTGATAGAATCTGCTTGCCATAGCCAAAAACATAGAAAAAAAATTAGGTTCGGTTTGAAGCATAACTTCATATACTTTTAGATGGTACAATAAAGAAAATGGAACAAAAATATCGATCACAGCGCCCCCTTTCGTCGAAATATCCCCAAATTCTGATAGAATCTGCTTGTCATAGCCAAAAACATAGAAAAAAAAAATTAGGTTCAATTTGAAGCATAACTTCATACACTTTTAGATGGTACAATAGTGAAAATGGAACAAAAATATCGATCACAGCGCCCCCTTTCGTCGAAATATCGCCAAATTCTGATAGAATCTGCTTGCCATAGCCAAAAACATAGAAAAAAAATTTGGTTCAATTTGAAGCATAACTTCATACACTTTTAGATGGTACAATAGTGAAAATGGAACAAAAATATCGATCACAGCGCCCCCTTTCGTCGAAATATCCCCAAATTCTGATAGAATCTGCTCGCCATAGCCAAAAACATAGAAAAAAATTTGGTTCAATTTGAAGCATAACTTCATACACTTTTAGATGGTACAATAGTGAAAATGGAACAAAAATATCGATCACAGCGCCCCCTTTCGTCGAAATATCCCCAAATTCTGATAGAATCTGCTTGCCATAGCCAAAAACATAGAAAAAAAATTAGGTTCGGTTTGAAGCATAACTTCATATACTTTTAGATGGTACAATAAAGAAAATGGAACAAAAATATCGATCACAGCGCCCCCTTTCGTCGAAATATCCCCAAATTCTGATAGAATCTGCTTGTCATAGCCAAAAACATAGAAAAAAAAAATTAGGTTCAATTTGAAGCATAACTTCATACACTTTTAGATGGTACAATAGTGAAAATGGAACAAAAATATCGATCACAGCGCCCCCTTTCGTCGAAATATCGCCAAATTCTGATAGAATCTGCTTGCCATAGCCAAAAACATAGAAAAAAAATTTGGTTCAATTTGAAGCATAACTTCATACACTTTTAGATGGTACAATAGTGAAAATGGAACAAAAATATCGATCACAGCGCCCCCTTTCGTCGAAATATCCCCAAATTCTGGTAGAATCTGCTTGCCATAGCCAAAAACATAGAAAAAAAATTAGGTTCGGTTTGAAGCATAACTTCATATACTTTTAGATGGTACAATAAAGAAAATGGAACAAAAATATCGATCACAGCGCCCCCTTTCGTCGAAATATCGCCAAATTCTGATAGAATCTGCTTGCCATAGCCAAAAACATAGAAAAAAAATTTGGTTCAATTTGAAGAATAACTTCATACACTTTTAGATGGTACAATAGTGAAAATGGAACAAAAATATCGATCACAGCGCCCCCTTTCGTCGAAATATCCCCAAATTCTGATAGAATCTGCTTGCCATAGCCAAAAACATAGAAAAAAAATTAGGTTCGGTTTGAAGCATAACTTCATATACTTTTAGATGGTACAATAAAGAAAATGGAACAAAAATATCGATCACAGCGCCCCCTTTCGTCGAAATATCCCCAAATTCTGATAGAATCTGCTTGTCATAGCCAAAAACATAGAAAAAAAAAATTAGGTTCAATTTGAAGCATAACTTCATACACTTTTAGATGGTACAATAGTGAAAATGGAACAAAAATATCGATCACAGCGCCCCCTTTCGCGAAATATCGCCAAATTCTGATAGAATCTGCTTGCCATAGCCAAAAACATAGAAAAAAAATTTGGTTCAATTTGAAGCATAACTTCATACACTTTTAGATGGTACAATATAGTGAAAATGGAACAAAAATATCGATCACAGCGCCCCCTTTCGTCGAAATATCCCCAAATTCTAATAGAACCTGCTTGCCATAGCCAAAAACATAGAAAAAAATTAGGTTCAATTTGAAGCATAACTTCATACACTTTTCGATGATACAATGAAGACGGACAGACGGACAGACAGACATTTTGTAAAAACGTGTTTTTCGGAATCTCTGACCCCTAAAACGTGCAAATCCGTCGAAAACCGGAAGTCGAAAAAAATTTCGATTACAATACTTTCTTCTATTATAGATAGAAGAAAGTAAAAAGATAAAAAAATATGTACTTCATTCTAAAATTGTATTATAACAAGAAAATCTGTAAAAATGAAGCTTGTGTTTTGCCATAATTCTGCAATTGTTAACTTAAATTCTTTTAAAAAACTAAATAAACACTCCTTAGGTATTTTAAATATTTTTCTTATTCTAAATGACACATAAAAACAGGACAAAACAAAAAACACTTGACTTTAGTGAAATATTTGATGAAATACTGGATGCGTTTTTTAGGAAACATTTCACTCTGGGTTTTTTTTAGAGGACAACACAATATATGAGGGAGCACGAGCAGACAGATAGACGGCAGACAGACAAATCGAATTCAGAAACACTTTTCATCTATGTTGGAAAGTGTTAAAAAATAGGGTTCCCAATCATAATTTTACTGACAGACTTCGTTTTAATATGTGTATTTTCCAGTAAGTCATCAAAGGTATTCTCAAATTTCTCATTTCGTTTACTAGACAACACTGCAAGCATAAAATGATCGAAATCGGAGTGCCATGTAAATATTATGCGTGACTGTACAATACATTATGTATCTGTGCGTGTGTATGAGAGAGTGAAGGGAGGATCTATTAGATATGTGCTTATGTAGGGCTGCACAAGCCTTTTGCCTGAAAGTCGTTTAACACCACAATTTCCCAAAGGTAATATTTGTCTTTTTTAATCGCAAAATTTCTACCATTAATTAAGGCAATTCTAAAATAGTGGCAAGTTGACGCCCCTCGGGTCACAGGTTGGGCAGCTCTAGCTGGTCTCAAATCCAAACGGGCTATTTTTTGACACATTCCTGAAATAATTTTTCTTCGTAAACGTAGGATACTGACAGATTTATTCAAAAACTGTGAAATCGAATAGTTTTTCCCCTTTTTTGATAAAAGCTGAGACTCTTTCAGAAAATGTTGCCAAAGTTGGCATTTTGAAACTGATTTCAGGACGTGACAACCCGATAAAGGTCGAACTAAGACTGCCGCTACTTCGCGGAAAAGGCAGTGCGCGGCAGAACCGGAAGTCCTTTGCTCCAGTTACCGACCGAAACTGGTAGACCCGATCATGGAAGATGCCACTGGAAAAAATTAAAAGCTAAATTCAATAAGTTTAAGACATCGATCAGATAGTGTGGATGGGCCGCTCGTATAATACTTCAGACGACCGCTGCGGCTTATCATTATAGCTATATCATGAGACAACAATAATGTATAACTCAAGAAGTAATTAATTTATCGAAAAATGAAAGACTATTCGATTCCAAATTCCACTCCAGCCATGCCTGCAAGTATAACGATTTTACGTTTAAAAATGAGTCCGTAAATGTGCAAGGCTATCTCAATATACAAGATGGTGGTGAAATGTGTGGAGAATTCGTGGAGGAAAATATACTTTAGAGAATACCTATAAGAGTCCTTCACAGGTTGTTAAATTCCTTGATAATCTACGATATGCTCTTTAAAACAGGAATGCTCTTTACCTAATATATTTTTTTAAATTCTGTTTTCACGATCAGAAAGTTCACGTCAGTTATAGACTGACGTTTTCAAAAAATATTTTCCTAAATTTTAAATATTTTTAAAAAGGCAACAAAATTTGGTATTTTTACTTAACAAAAATTTGAACAATTTGTCTTTGAAGAAGTACGGAAAATTTAAGGTGATTACTCTTTATAAAGCCTAATATATCGGTACCGGACATACACTTTCTGATACAAACTGGTTTGATACATTCAAAGACGTCCATTGTAACGTTCACCACATCAAAATTTCATGATCATACTCCCATTAGAATATCAGAAACAGATGTTTTTACAAAAAACATCACAAATCTTTGTCATACTAAACGAAATTTTATATTAATTTAGTTTGTGCTTTTAAAAATTTTCTTACCTTCAAAATGAAGGGTCTTCGACAAATATGAAATTGTTTGAAAATTATTTTAGCTAAATATGATATTACATATAAAATTATAATTAATTTTTGTAACAATTTTTTCTATAAATTTCTTTTCAACGCCTAGTTTGAATTTCTTTTCTTTTGTTAAATACTATTTTTCATTGTCCACACGCTGAAAAGAACAGTGAAATTAATAAAACCTATGTTTATTCAGTGTTCAAAAGCAGGATAAAAAACATAAACATAAAAAGGACACATATAACCAAAATGAAACTAGCACAAAGCAACGTAAAATTTTCTTTATGCTTTTTCCTCCCGCAGGTCGAATACCGTAGCTAAAGTAAAACGAAAACTGCATCCACCAGCTGATTTCGTTGAATGCGAGAAAGTCTCCGGACTTTCCAATGGAAGTATAACCGAAGTCAGCTTTTGAGTTTTTTAACCATAAAAGGAAGTTCTAGCCTTGTCGTGAGAAACCACCTTAAGACGATTTTATTAAACAGATGGGGATGGGGAGAACTTCTCCAGCTGCTACTGGGAAGCAATGGGGATAAACAGAGGTAAACAGGTGTTGGCAGATGCTGTTTGTTGACTACCTGCATCAAGGGTCTGAAAATTTTAGACCATTGAGCCATTGAAATAAAGAAGAAAAATACTAACGTGATAAACACATTTCAGAAAAATAGTACAGTGTATCTTGGGGTCGAATAAAATAATGATAATAGTAATAAATATTAGGACAGGAAACAGGAGGGGGACGGCATGAACTGGGACAACACTAAGTATTCTTGAACTAAACAATATTATTTATTTTCATTTAAATACAAGGTCGAGTACTTATAAGTTCATTTATATAAGCTACAAATTTTATAGTTTTAAAATTATAAACATCTATAGTTTTATTTTTATAGATAAAAAATAAATACTGAATTCTATTTTTAAATTATTTTGACATTCATTAGGTGAGTAAAACAAAAATAATGAATTGTTACCATAACTCATATATCTAGTGTTTACAAGTCACTAAGCCTAAAAAGCAGCATGGTTAACGTGGTAAGCTATATACTAAATATACTACCGGGAGGGAGGATTGGGACACTTAGAGATAAGGAGGTATGGGACATGTTTCATTTCTTTCTTCTGTGTTCCCGAACTGCTACAAATATTTAATTCCACAAATTTAAATATTTTTTGTAATAATGACCAATTCATGTAATTCTTTTTTTTTTTTTTTTGTTATAAATGTCAAAATAGAATTCACTGCTTACTTTTGATATATAAAAAGGAGAGCTGTCAACTAGAAATGTTTGAAATCTTGCAGATGTAAATTTTGTAGAACACATAGTAAAAACTCTAGCCAAATCATATTTTCATTTAACTTAGATCCATGAAAGTACAATATTCGTTAAAATGTAAATTCATTAAAATTTTCCTCTACTATCTACATATGTCTCACTCTTTCCGCACATGAGGAATGAGTGAGACAAAGATTTCAGAATTTTTGAATAGTCCAGAAATTAATATTTTCAAATTTTTTGATTTATCTTATATTTCATTATTTTCAGATAATACAAAACGTTATTATAGCACAATTGTATCCAAAACTGAAAAGAACATATTGAGTAAGAAATTTTTTAATGAAATTGTCCCAATCCTGCCTCCTCTCGCCAACTGTCAAGTTATTTAAATAACACGATGTTATTTCCAACAATTTCTGTTTACGCATACATTCAGAAATATGGCATGAGTTTCGTTATACCCCAAATACATACTTAGAAAAAAATCATGCACCTGCATGGAAAACATTTTCGCATCGAATTATCGATAGCCTAAACATTTTCTAGAAAGCAACAAGTATAACAGAATTTCTGTTTTTTGGTATGTTATATAATAAATAAATAAATAACATTGTAAACATCTGCAGAAACGTTTTCTGTTATATAAGAAATGTTTAGAAAAATTATTACGATCCCCGTAGTTTCCTACGATTCTAGAAACCCTTCCGTTACCTTAAAAAAAAAAAAAAAACTTTGAGAGAAGAACCAATAAGTTTCCGAAATTAAAAAAAATGTGTTTTAGGGAAATTTATGGAAAAAAAACGATCGTTCACTTAAAAAAAAAAAGTTCTGTAAACCTCGGAAACCTATTGCTTTCTGAGGTTTCTTCTCCAAATGATTTCTAAAAATAAAAGAAAAGTTTCCGTAAATGTATGTAACTACGAGGTACATTAAGTTTTCATAAAATCTTTTGCTATATATATTCTCTACAAGAACAATTTCTGCTATTTCTTACAGTGAACTAAATAAAAAGTAATAATATAAACAAAGTAAGAAAACGCTATAGTGTTTTGTGAAAACTAAAAGCCCCCTTTAGAGACAAAAGGAAACTTCCTTGTGTCTATCCAAAATTTAATCTTCTGGAATCAATGTGATCAGTTCAACCTCAAGTCTTTCCGAATAGACCTTCACGTAACTCTGTCTACACGCAAAAACACAAGATTTTTGTACAAGGGTGGACATGCATTAACAAGTGTGCAGTGCAGTGCAGCGTTACAAGGATTTGCGTGGTTCTTTATTTGAAGTTAACAATACTTTAAAGAAAAGATTTCGACGCATGAAATGCAGCCTTTGGTGTTCGGTCGCGTGTTCTGGCTTCGTACAATGAGCTTGTGGATTTGCTGACTTCGATTTATTGTAAGAAAGTTGTATAGAAGAGAAAGTTTCTTCTTTAAAAGATTGCACAGGGCGTTGAACTGATTTGGATCAGGAAAAGCAATGGTGAAGCCGAACAAAACAACTACATTTGTCAACTTGGTTTGTGCAAAATAATGACATACAAACATAAAATGCATTTTCTATGCCTTGGGTGGACATAATTTGTAAATATATCAGTTTTTAGATGAGTTGCTTTGTTCACCAACGTAAAAACGAAATTTAAAGAAAGACATTTAGTAATGTGTTTTATGTTTCATTCTAGCGTAAATATTCGAAAAAAATAATAATATTTCATCACAAAGTATCTACATTCTTGTATATCAGTTTCCTAGAACGTTCTCTGATGCATATTTGGTAGATTTCGTAAGAAATATTACCTATTACATTCTCCCCTAAGTTGGAATTTCTGAAAAATTTTTGCAGATCTACGCCGATCATGACTCACAGAACCTAAAACCACCCCCAGTTCAAAACTATATCTATCTATCTATATCACATTTTTGTGGACACGATAACTTCAATAATTCTGCATAAATCTCTTCCAAACTGATACATAAAATCAAGGGCATAAAATCTCGGTCAAGTTCGTTAATGGGCAAAATCGAACCAGAGGGGGGGGGGGGGTGATGGAGGGGCTTTTTGTGAAAACAGAAAAAAACCCATAACTTCTTAATTATGATACGTATCGAATCCGTTTAAAGTTCTTATTACTTCTAGGAAAAGGGCCGGAAATTTATATGCATGACAGATTTTTGATATAATTAAAAATGGCCCCAAGGAGGGGGGGGGGGGTGTTTAAAAAGAAAAAAACATTCATAACTTCGTCAATTCACAAGACATCAAACCTGCTTAAATTTATTATAAATCCTCTTAATATTATCTACAACTTTTATATTAACAAGTTTTTTTATAGGACCAACCTTTATAGTAAAAATAAATAAATAAATAAATAAATAAAAATAAATTAAATACAAAAAAAATCATCCCTGCCAGCTCGGCCTACAGATACAGATAGATTTCGAAGTGGGCGATCCCAACTACCTATTTCCACCATGGCAAAAAGGTCATTTCTTTGGCAATTCCCAACAAACAGGCGCCTCACGGCCTGCGTCTTCGAAATCTACCTGTAGGGTTTTTTTTTTTTTTTTTTTTTTTTTTTTTTTACTATTAAGGCCGTTTGCAAATTGAAACTCTTCACCTTCTGATGCGATTACGAAATGATTTTCATCCGCACATAAATAAAATTTTCAGTTTTTCTTATTCAGGTTCCTAAAAGTCGTATATAAGTGAAAATTTCTCCTCAAAATATTGCAGGGCGTTGACTTGATTTGGACTAAGAAAAGCTATGGTGAAAACTTGCAAAACAACCATACTTGTCAATTCACTTTGCGCAAAATAATAAATACAAATATAAGATTCATGAAGTAGTAAGAATGCACCAAGAACTGGCGACAGATAAATAAAGTAAAAAACTTTGTTGAGGTCACCATTAAAAAATAATAAAATAAGCGACGCGGTCGTGATTATTGTTATTTTTTTTAATGGTAATTTCAACAAAGTTTTCTACTTTACATAAAATTCATTTAATTTGTATGTCTTGGGTGGACAGATAATTTGTAAAGGTATATCAGTTCTTATATAAGTTGAATGCAGTCTGTATGTTCTGTTCATCAATATGAAAACGGAATTTGACGAAAGACATATAGTAATGTGTTTTATGTTCCACTGTAGCGTAAATATTCAGAAAGAAAAATATTATATTTCATCACAAAGTATTAAAATTCTTTTATACCAGTCTTCTCAAACGTTCGATGATGAATTTTTATTAAAGACTGTTAGCAAATCCGAACTCGCCATTTTCTGATTCGATTAAGAAATCATTTTTTCATCCGTACATGAATAACATTTTCAAGTTTTCTTATTCATGTACACAAATAATGTGGTAGTTGAAAAAGTTTCTTCTTTAAAAGATTCCAGGGCGTTGAATTGATTTGGATCAGAAAAAAAAGATGGTGATCACAATAACAAAAAAAAAAAACAGCCACGCTTGTCAACTTAGTTTGTACAAAATAATGACACACAAACACAAACTGTATTTTCTATGATTTGGGTGGATAAATTGTATATAAAAATATCAGGTTTTAGGTTATATATAGATGCTCTACGTGCTCTGCTCACCAATATAAAAACGAAATTAGGAGAAAGACGTCTAGCAATGTGCTTTACGTTCCATTCTGGCGTAACAGTAGTGCCTTGTTATATTAGTAGTGTCCTCTTTTCACGTGCATCTCCCCCCCCCCCCCTCAAAAAAAAGTTCTAAAATTGCACTTTTAAGTAAATTTATATATCGCACACTTATTCGTAGAGTGACACAATTTATATAGAAACAAAAACATGCTTTTTGAGATATCAATATGAGAGAATCACAGACATACTTTACAACCTGTCAGTAAAGTCAGGATTAAATATCTTTAAATATGATGGAATAAGAGTCGTTTTATCACTTTTTGCTTATGATGTGAAACAACCATACTTTTTACAAATCTTCACATAATGGGAAGAATCATGGTTCATATTAAAGTAAATAAACTATTTCCGGATCTAGATATAAAAATTTTGAATTATTTCCTAATCCATTTTAAATAAAGAGAAGAAATACAAATTTGTTTTCTTGCTTAAAAATGTTGTTAATCTTTTCTGAAAAAAAAAATCACTCTCTGAGTTGAGTTACTTTACGATTATGCGTGCCATATTTGCCAATTACAATAATTGTAATTATCTTAACTTCATTAAAAACATTGTAATATGCATATAAAATTATGTCTTGAAAACAAATTACTCGTTACAAAACATTTATTTGTTAGTTATCACCTTTGTTAATTTTTAATACTTTCAGTTACATGGCGCTTCTTTATTCTTGTCTTTCAAGCACGCGCAATGTAACAAAAATATATTATTCATCAAATCATTAGTATTCTGTAATGTTTCGTTGCTGCATTTTTATTAAGTCTTTTCTCAATTTAAAATTACCTACTGACGCGGACACTAAATCATTTTGTTCCGTACATGCATGAAAATTTCAGATATTCTTATTCATGTCCTCCAAAACACTTTTTCCCATTTTTCTGTAGAAGTAGATTGCTCTTCAGAAAATGTTGTAAGAAGTTTGTGGTTCAAACCAATTTTCAAGGACATGGCATTAACAAAAATGGGATCATGTGATGACAATTGGGTGCAATTAAAAATGAATAACACTTATTGAAAATTTTAAAACGTCACTCCATTCATTTGAATCTGAATGAGAATACCTACAAATTTCACGCATTTAGGAATGGAAATAATTTTGAATTTAAATGAGTCTTTGACGAAAGATTCGTTAATTTTAGCGTGTTAAATGGAAAGTTTGAGCTATTTCATTTACTCCGCTGACATCATATCTTTTAGTTGATATTACAAAAGGAAATGTTTTCTGTTCAAATGTTATATTCCAGTACAGAAACATACACAAGCACCCAACATATACTCCTCCACTCTCTCTCTCTCTCTCACACACACACACACACACACAGACACACACTGTGATATATTGGGTGATTCAAAATAGAGTTTATCGCGATTTACTTTTAAACAGCTGTTGATGGAAACATACCTTTAACTATAAAAGTATAAACTTTAAGTATAGCTTTTAGATGTGGTATTTGTTTTAAAAAGAAGCTGTATATACATACGAAAATACAAAATTTATTTCTTTATGCGGCGGCCTTTTCATATATTTTGAAATTATCGCATTTTCAGTGCCAAAAGACACGGAAAATGAGTAAAATTCAAAGGATCATAACTCAGGAAGATTTAATCCTAAGAGAATGGTCCATTTTTAATGCCTTTATTAGACATAAGGCGTCATTTTGTAAATATAAGATATAAGCAAAGAAGCTCGCATAAAAAAATAAATTTAGTATTTTCAGATATATGTAAACCTTTGTGAAACAAATGCCATACCTGAAGGCTATATTTGATTTGTATACTTTTTGTAATTGTAAACATTGTATATCTATACCATCAGTGGTTTTAGAGGTAACCACCATACCTTTATTTTGAATTACCCGTTATAATGTATAGTCCCACAAAGCCCTGGCATGATGCTCTGACTTCGATAATTTTATATTTCAAAATGCACACTTTCCAGAGAGCCCTGGTGTAAATATTATTTTGATCACATGATAGGTTACTTCTCTGTCTCTCTAACCGATCTGTTCGTTTGCGCTTTAATAAAACTTTAAAATGCACTTTTAAGATAGAACGATCATAGGTATAACGATCACCGCCAAAAAACAATTTTAAAATATATAATAGTTTCTTAAAAACATGCAGTTATTGAACATGATATATAGTTTCATTTTTATGTTCAACCCTAAGAAAAGAAAAAAAGTACTGGTGTCATTTTTTGATTAAAATTTTTCTAATTATATTTTAGTTCGAAAATTCCTAGGAACAAAAGAACACTATAAAGCTAATTTTGAACTATATTGCGCAAATACATTTCGCATACATATAGTCCATATTGCTTAGAAATATTTAATTAATATTAATATTGACAAAAAATTTATATGATATTGAAAATATTGCCAATGAAACGACGATATTGATAAAATATTTAGATTAATAAGGAAGTATTGTCCATAAAATTTTAACATTTCCGGAATATTGGTGCTACATTGCACGCATTTCAATGGTTTTGCAATGTTAACTTAACATTGTAAATATTTCCAATATAAACACAATATGTCGAACATCGGCACAATAGTGCAATTGTCCGTTACTATGAGGGCTTGTGAATTATTAAGTTTTATTAGATAAAGATGTTTGGCTTAGTACCTCTATTGACATTTTTTTCGCATATGAGTGATAAAAATACACGAGCCTCCAGTTTAAATCGCGTTTTTCGAGGACTATAGAGTTTAATATGAGTAAATTTGGAAAAAAAAAAGAAAATGGACTATGTCTGCAAACTTAAAATTTTTAAATTATTTTAAAGAATGTTCTATGATTTATTTTAATCACTGTAACTGATTTAATTTTTCTCACTGGAAGGTTTCAGAAAAAAGATAGACACGGAAGCTAGAGATTAAATATAAACTGGAATTTTCCGCCCGTGTATTGAACAGTAAACTTATAAAGAAATAAAAATGAAACATAAAATAACTGGCTGTAAAAGAAAATCAGCTAACGGTTAAGACATTTTAAGAAGCTCTTAAGTTAATTGACTCAATTAGCTGAATTATAAATTCCCACGCAATCTATACATCATCTCCACACACTACTCCTCCTTCAGCGTCGTGAAAATTCCACACTTGCTTTTTCTAATAAATAATAATAGCATACCTCGTTAAAAATGCATGAATCTAAAGGAACTTAGCTACCCGATGTCTTTCCCATCCAGTGCAGCGACCGTGGAAGTTCATGGCTTGACCGATACTTGTTTGCCTATAATGGCCGTGAGCACGTCTTCACGATACCCCCGCAATCCTTTTTCATTTCCATTTGCAAGTTTCAAGTTCACATTCATTCTTCCCGGTTTGGCAGTTTCAAAAAACCTCGATCTTGTCAAAATCATCAAATTATACTCGATGTTTAATGACCAGTCAGCTTTTCAAACAGGTAGAATGGGTATCTTTTTTTTTATTTCTCCAGTTCGTCTATTTTCCAATGCTATTCTGAGTTCCCGTAATTTGAGTGAATGACTGGGATCATTTGTCGAAGTTCGTAATGTTGCAGGAAAAGTTTTTTAAAGTAAAAAGAAGGAAAATATAGATTAATGAAAAGAAAATGGTATTTTGTTTTCTCGCAATTTTGATATTCAAAATTTCACTTAAGTGCAATGGAGTACAAAAATCAGTGATCACGGATCAGTATATAGAAGTAGGGTCATTGACTTATTACTATTATTATTATTATTGTTATTTTACTGCTTCTTACATTGATTAAATTTGTAAAGATTGGACATTTGAAGAATGTTCGAAAAATGCAAATATTTTTTTTTCTCTTTCTTTTCTGATTGGCTTGGTACTATTTTCCGCATGAACAAGACGATAGCTAGGTAGATTTTAGAGGCTATAGGACCTAAAATATTAAAGAAGGCATTTTTATCTTCTTAAAGTAAATTCTTATTGAAAATTCTTATCAATAGTATAACGGTAGTGAAATTTTTTTAGTCATTTCATATTTTAGTGAGTTGAAGAAGTTAAAAAGTTATCAATTTACAGCTTCTGCGTCTTATGGCTTTTTTGCGAAATCTCTTAATATAGTTTCTTAGAAGGGACCCGTGACTACGATTGTGCTTAGGTTTATTGTTGGGAAAAATCTTTAAGAAAAATCTTAACAAAAATTTATATGTGTAAAACAACACTCGACATTTAATGACCAGCCAGCTTTTCAAATAGGTAGCATGGGTATATAATTTTTATTCCTCCAGTTCGTCTATTTTCAAATGTGATTCCGTGTTCCTGTAATTCGAATGAATGACGTTGGATATTTGTCGAAGTTCGTAATTTTGCAGTAAAAGATTTTAGAGTAAAAAGAATGAAAAGATAGATTGCTGAAAATGTACATGTTATTTTTTTTCTCGTAATTTTGATATTTGAAAATTCATTTAAGTATTCAATGGGGAAATTCAGTGATGTATTTAGAAGTAGGGTCATTGACTTTTATTATTATCATTATTTTACTGCTTTTTAAATTGATTAAAAGTTGTAAAATTGAACATTTAAAAATTTTTCAAGGAAAATATCAACAGTTGTAATTTTTAAGAAACCTTTTTTTTTTTCATTTTAGCAGACTGGCTTGATATTAATTTATTTTCTCTTCAACAACACGAAAGCTGAAGATAAAACTGTCGTGGAATTAATTACAATCACTGAGAAAAATGACACTTTCAAATCTGAGTAAATCGATGTTTTCATTTTGTTATGAAACTTTTTGTTTCAAATACGACGACTCAATGCTTTCAATTCTGAAATACCAGAAATACTCAGAATATTGAAACATGGACATACTCAAAACTGAGCACATAGAGGTCAGTTCATACTCATTTTTGAAACATGCACATACTCAAAAATGAGCACTTAGAAGTCAGTTAATACTTATTTTTGAAACATGGACATACTCAAATATGAGCACGTGATGTTTTATTCTTGAGTGTGTGCATGTTTTCAGAAATGAGTATATACATGTTTCAAACTTGAGTAATTTGAATTCGGAGCCAATTTGACTATGCGACATACACAGGTTTGAGTGTTTTTTGCTCAGTTTTGAAAAAATGTCGTTTTTAGAGTGAAACTATAGGGAACTAAAATATAAAATAATGCATTTTTTCCTCTTTAAGTAAATTCTTAGCAAGATTCTTAACAACAATATCACGGTTGAAAATTTTTTGAGACACATTATATTTTAGTGATATGGAGAAGTTAAAAAGTTCAATTACAACTATGTCAGCTTGGTGGGGTACGTTTTTTTCTGTAAAACCCCTTAACAATAGTTTCTTTGAAATAAAATTAATTGTGTTTTAGAAGCAACATGGGACTATGACGGTGCTTAGGTTTATTTTTCTGAAATATTTTTAACGAAACTCTTAATAAAAGTTTTATATATGTAAAATTATACTCGTCGTTTAATGACAAAGAAGCTTTACAGGTAGAATGGATATCTCTTATGTCTCTAGTTCGTCTATTCTCAACTGTGATTCCGTGTTCCTGTAATTTGAGTGAATGACTGGTGTGACATTTTCCCATATCCCAGCTGAGTTACTTTACTATGGACCGCAGGAGTTGTCGGGCCGAACCTAAGGAAGCGATCCATCTCCTACGCTGAATGGTTTGGACATTAGGGAAACAATACTGGAGACTGGCTGGCACCTACCCGACGGTAACGAATTATTGATTCTACTTGTGAGGTCGCAGATGGAGAGGGTTCCCAGAGACCATCGGACGCCAAGGGAAGTCCTTTAAAATCTGCGAATGGGAACCAGATATCGACAACGATAGGCTGCCGTAAGTTTAAGAGGCCGGGATGAACCTGCCCCCCGCCCCCCTTTTTTTCTGAGGCGAGAGGAAGAAGAGAAGACGAGATGGAGATGGGTTCTTCGGAGGCAAAAGGGTAGGACGTGACCCTGAAAAGGCAGAGTCTGGCAGTGAAGCGAGAGCGAAGTGAAACGGAGGAGCGATCCGTCTCGATCCCACAAGGACACCCTGTCCTGTTTAATTTGTATCACCGAATACAGAGAACGGAAATTAAGTTTGGAACGAGACTGTCTGGTGTAGAGACCTAAGGAGAAATTAGAGGACTTTATGGAACTCGTTTATAATCACCTGCACCCACGCATTTCATCTTATTTTATTTTGTTCTATTTTATTTAAATAATGAAACCTGTAGAAGGAATGCTCTGTATTTCGAGCTTCGAATAAAGAAACTTTTCTTTCTACAAATCAACTTGAGTAATTACTCCGGTTAGCCACAGCTACCAGTTCGAATTTTATAAATCCCGCCGGAGTTTTTACAGATGGTGGCAGGGGAAGCCGGAGGAAACAGACGCCCTGTCTGAAAGAGAGGCATCCCGGAGAGAATTCGAGTTGACATCCATTGGACACCCGGTCCAACGCGACAGCTTCACTGAAAGAATAGACTGAACCCACTATCTGAAGCAAAGATTTAGGACTTAATCACAATAGTTTAAAATTTCACCGAACTCACTCGTATCAGTATTTAATATATGAAACTAAAACTCTTAGAAGAATAAACTGTATTTGTTCTGTTGAATAAAATATTTTCTTCTAATGAAATAAGTAATGCTTCGGGCGCCACGGCTACCAGATCAACATTTCATTAATCCCCGAAGTCTTTACAGAAGATTGGTGGCAGCTTCAAGGGATTTAAAGTGGTGAAAGAAACGTGCGTGACAAAGTTTTATGAATTCGGGGCAGAGTAGGACAACTCGCCGAATTTCTTCAGAATCTACACCAGCCGTTGGGAACCTGAATCTACATACCGAATCGGGGCAGAGCAGGACAACTCGCCGAATTCGTACAGAATCCTGTGATAGAGAGACAGATTCCGCTGAATCGAGGAAGATCCACCGACCCCAAAGTGACCCGCCAAAACCAAGGCAGAGACCCGAGCTGATCTGAAACTGCATCCGCTGAACCAGAAACCAGAAGCATCCGAACTTTGCTGACAGTGTGGAGAGATAAGAAAGCAGAATCACCGCCGAGAATCGCAGACAGAGCTATACCCAGGTGAGCACTTGTTTTATTCTCAGTGGAGGCTTAGTGTGTATATTTTTAATTTTGGACAGGAAGCAATTTTTCTTTAATTATTTGTGTTCGGTAATGTAAGTAAAAATTTTAAATATTAATTACCAACAGATGTTTTTGTGTGTTGAAGGTAAATTAAAAGTGTAACAAACTTTAAATTCATCTTGGTTCTAGTAATTAAAAAATTCTTTTAATCTTTTTAATTAAAAATTTTTTTTGTTTGGTGAAAAGCAAATTATGTTAATTGTATTTTTCGGCCGAAATTTTTAAGGTGCTCTCTTATTTTGAAGATTGCTAAGGAATTAAATTTTGAATTTAAAGAAGTTGTAAGATTAAGTTGAAGTCTGTTAGTAATTCAGTTAAGTTAAAGTAAGATATATGTTTTTTTGGCAAATTGTAGCCTATATGTGGAATTGGTTTGCTTGTAATTCAAAATTTCATGAATATTGATTGTATTTTGTGTCGAGCAGAAACTACTGTATTTATTTTTATGTTGTTTTGGGGGTGAAAAAAATTGTGTATTTTTTTTTATATTGCATTTATGTGCGGGAAATTGGAATTAAATTGTGTTAGAATTTAAAATTAGTGATTATGGCAGGCATATCGGGATTTCGAAAATGCGATCTACAAACCCTTGCGATAGAATTTGAAGTAGAGGTTTTGTCAAATGATACAATTCCTAAGTTGGTTAAAAAGATAACGGAAGCCCCCGATTATGATGAGACTATGGCGTTAAACCAATTAAAGTTGATTGAAGAAGACCGTGTAGAGAGATCGAAATTGGAAAAAGATAAAATTGAGAAAGAACATGAGCTCGCGAGAATTAGGGCGGAACGGGAAAATGATACTTTAACGTTATCATCTAGTCAAATAGAAAGGGAACCTAAAATTCTGTTAAAAAATGTGTTACCTAAATTTGAAATGGGAAAATCGGAGATTTCCTTATATCTCAACTTATTTGAGAGACAGGCATTAAAAGCGCAATTAGATAAGTCGCAATGGGTAACAAATTTGCTAGGTTTACTTCCTATAGAATTGACAGAAGTTATTCTTAGAGAACCACCAGACGAAACGGACAATTTTGATTTTGTGAAGGGTGAATTACTCGAAAGGTTTAAAATTAGTGCAGAAGACTTCAGAATCAAATTCGTAACAACACCACGGACCGAAGAAAAAAATTGGAAAGATTTTTCGTATGAAATTACGAATTATTTCGACCAATGGTTAAGCGGTATTCAGGTGTCCGAATTTAGTCAACTTAGGGACCTGATAATTACTGACCAGATCAAACGGAAAGTGCCCTCTGAAATTAGACAACATTTCATAGATTCCTGGAGTGATTTAATTACGCCCGGGGAATTAACCCAAAAACTAGATCATTATGAGGCGGTTAGAAGAACAGAGATGAAACAGTCCCCGCCTAGATATCCAAATAACGGCAAACAGGTTGAGGGAAACAGATTGGTTGATAGACCAGAGACAGAACCCCAAAACGCGGAAATGAAAAGAAATTGGAGGGAGAGGGAAGATAAAAAAGATAGAGATGTAATTTTTGATAAGCGAAAAGACAGGTCTTGTTTCCATTGTGGTAGCTTTTCTCATATCCGCAAATTTTGCCCCAAACTAAAATGGAGTAGTGAAATACCTGAAGTGGTTAATCGGTTGGCTGACCTCGATGAGTTAAATGAAATGTTCCAGCCCTATTTAACAAAAGGGATTATAAATGGGAAAGAAATGAAAATTTTTAGAGACACTGCTACGTCGCTAGATTTAATTAGTGCCAACCAGGTGACCCGAGAACAATACACAGGGAGAGTCGTGTGGGTAAAGCAACCGTTACAAAATGATTTAATATGTCTACCCCTCGCAGAAATAGAGCTTAATCTGTGTGATTTAGGAAAAAGAGTTAGGACTTACGCAGGTATTGTCGATGCAGACATAGAAATGGATTATTATTTATTGGGAAGCAAAACACAAAATTTGCTAGACAGAATGAAACCGAAACCGCCTGTTAGCTTTGGGAGTGCAGCACCGAAAAAAAGGCACAGGAGTGACCGCCCAATTCCCCCCAACCCCACGAACCGCTTAGTTTCGGCTTATCAAAAGAATGAAGTGAGAAAACCGGACAGGAAGGAAAAGAAAGGCTTTGTTCCCTTTCCCCTTAGCCAACGTGCAGGAGTAACGCATTGTGAATCTTTCATTAAAACGAAATTCGCGACGACCCCGATCCGCGCGACACCCAAAGCAAGGATGAAGGAAGAGGGTTATAAAGAAAGAGCGAGGGTGTTTTATTTAAGGAATGAAATCCGGGAAAGTAAGCATGGGAAAAAAAATAAAGACACAGTCTTAAAACGAAAGGAAGATTTTAGGTTTAAATCTTCGGGACAGAAAACAACAAAAGGGGTAAACAGTTATTGTGCGTTAGGAAGGAAGCGAAAAACGGTTTTCAGTTCTGATTGTTTAGAAACCCCAGGATACATATCGCCGCATAACGAAACTAAAGGCAGCGATGTTAAGCAGATGAAAAACGACGCCGGAAATGACATCCGACTAATTAGAGATTTTGGAAAAAGGCAGGATATTCGCAGATCCTTAGGATATAGGCCAGGGATACCAAATTCCACATGTAGACTGTTTAAGTAGAATGGAATAAATAACATTCCACTCAGTAATTTTGTATATAGTTTTTTTAATTTTGTAATTGAAATAATTGTGTATTTGAATCATACAATGAATATTGAAATTTAATTTAACGATTTGAGTCTGTAGAGTGTATTGTAAACTTGTGAATAATAATGTTTAAGGTAAGCCTCTATTGAGAATTAACATGTGTTGGGTATGGATGGAAGGCTAGCGCACCAGTAATGATGTAAGATTTTCCAAATGCTTGAAAAATCTCAACTGCTGGAGGGGGTAATGCTGTGACATTTTCCCATATCCCAGCTGAGTTACTTTACTATGGACCGCAGGAGTTGTCGGGCCGAACCTAAGGAAGCGATCCATCTCCTACGCTGAATGGTTTGGACATTAGGGAAACAATACTGGAGACTGGCTGGC
Source organism: Maratus michaelseni (assembly GCA_963931845.1). Classification (NCBI taxonomy): domain Eukaryota; kingdom Metazoa; phylum Arthropoda; class Arachnida; order Araneae; family Salticidae; genus Maratus; species Maratus michaelseni. Next base: position 255,142,260 of record OZ007599.1, read on the forward strand.
ACCTACCCGACGGTAACGAATTATTGATTCTACTTGTGAGGTCGCAGATGGAGAGGGTTCCCAGAGACCATCGGACGCCAAGGGAAGTCCTTTAAAATCTGCGAATGGGAACCAGATATCGACAACGATAGGCTGCCGTAAGTTTAAGAGGCCGGGATGAACCTGCCCCCCGCCCCCCTTTTTTTCTGAGGCGAGAGGAAGAAGAGAAGACGAGATGGAGATGGGTTCTTCGGAGGCAAAAGGGTAGGACGTGACCCTGAAAAGGCAGAGTCTGGCAGTGAAGCGAGAGCGAAGTGAAACGGAGGAGCGATCCGTCTCGATCACACAAGGACACCCTGTCCTGTTTAATTTGTATCACCGAATACAGAGAACGGAAATTAAGTTTGGAACGAGACTGTCTGGTGTAGAGACCTAAGGAGAAATTAGAGGACTTTATGGAACTCGTTTATAATCACCTGCACCCACGCATTTCATCTTATTTTATTTTGTTCTATTTTATTTAAATAATGAAACCTGTAGAAGGAATGCTCTGTATTTCGAGCTTCGAATAAAGAAACTTTTCTTTCTACAAATCAACTTGAGTAATTACTCCGGTTAGCCACAGCTACCAGTTCGAATTTTATAAATCCCGCCGGAGTTTTTACACTGGGATCATTTGTCGAAATTCGTAACAAAGTAGATTGTCAAAAAAGTGAATGGTATTTATTTTTGCGTAATTTTAATATTCGAGAATTTCGCTTAAAGTTAAATACTACTTATATGAAAACGATGGAAAAATTCAGTGATGTATTTAGAACTGAAGGGGCATTGAAATATTATTATTATTATTATTATTATTATTATTATTATTATTATTATTATTATTGTCATTATTATCATAATTAATACTAATGTAAATACGAATTAATTATTACACTAATTAAAATATGGAATTTTGATAGTTGAAAAAATTTTGAAGAAGAATACAAAAAATAATAATTTTAAGAAAAAGCTTTTTTATTTCATTTTAGCAGGTTAGCTTGTGAGATAGCTGAAGTAAGTTAGATTTGATAGCTTATAGGGTGTAAAAGTTAAAGGATGTATTAGTTCTCCTTTAGTACTTAAATAAATTCCCAGCAAAGATTTTTAACAATAGTACAACAGTTGTAAAATTTTTTCAGCAATTGTAAATGTTTGTAATAACCAAAGTCATTGACTTTTTTTATATGGTCTCTTACATTGAATAATAGATACAAACTTAGACATATAAAAAAATTCAAGGAAAATATCCGCAACTGTAATATTAGGAAATCATTTTCTTTTTTAAATTTCATTTTAACGGATTGGCTTGAGATAGTACCAGGCACTATTAGGGCTTGATACTATAAATCTTAAGACATAGAGCTTAAAGAAACTTAGCAAAGATTCTAAGTAATAGTATAATAACTTTTAAGAGTTTTGATTCATTTTATCTATTAGCGATTTGGTGAAGTTAAATTAATTTAGCTGCAGCTGTGTCTATGATGGTGGTTACATTTATTTCTGTAAAATGTCAAAATTCTGTTAATTCTATAAAATGAGTAAATGTGTTACCAGCAGTTTTATATACGCAAGACATTAAATGCATAACACATCTCTATGTTTCATTAATTTTCATACGATATTTCCGAGGCAAAGGTTATTATTTATAACGTACATTTTTCTTGTAAATTTAAAATAATTATTAAAGAAAAATTTCAAATTTTGTAATACATAATTTGACTTTTTTGCCTAAAATATATTACGAATTATGCTATGAAATATTTTACTCAATCGCAATAACAGAAAACGTGGAACGGAAGACGTACGTAGCAGATTTGTTAATAAATTTGCTATTTATATCTTCTGAAAACAAGTAGTTTAAATTGAAGAACTTCAGGTAATTTTCAGCCTAGATTTCAGAATTTTAATGCGTTTTGTGTGAAAATAGGCGCGAAAGAACGAATAAGAAATTCTGTAAAAAAAAATAATAATAAGCACAGTTTCTGGAAATCTGCATTTTCACGGAAACGCAGCTTAGATCGGGCGATTTTGAAAAAAAAATAGCTTAAATTAAAGATATTTCCGTGATTTGAGGTAAATGTACAAATCAAAACAAAAAATGCTTGCGCATAATTAACGCAAAAATGCATGTATATTCACTCAAAAATTTTTATTTAGTACAATTCAAAGTTGCATGATATATTTCAGAGTATGCATTTCAGGTATGACACCTATTAAAACGATTCAGATCGCGTAAAATTTCAAATTATAATGTTAATTTTTGAATCTGAAAGTTTTAAGGGGGTCCGGAACACAAAAATCTTCAAATTTTTGGAAAATATTTTATCGTGATAAAAATTTCTCTGTGTTTTTTCTCTTAAAATGACGTTTAAATCATGTTTCTATCTTAATTAGAACAAGATATATTAATTTTTTGCTTTCAAAATCTAGCTTTAAAGTATTTTGCGTTTTTCTGCATGACGGCTTTTTTCACATATTCTCGTCTTTAAATTGTTATAAGTCAAGAACACTGAGAAAAATGACACTTTCAAATCTAAGTAAATCGATGTTTTCATTTTGTTATGAAACTTTTTGTTTCAAATATGACGATCCAATGCTTTCAATTCTGAAATACCAGAAATACACAGAATATTGAAACATGGACATACTCAATTATGAGTACATGATGTTTTATACTTGAGTGTGTGCATGTTTTCAGAAATGAGTATATACATGTTTCAAACATGAGTAAATTTGATTAGGAGCCATTTTGACTATGCGACATACTCAGATTTGAGTATTTTTGCTCAGTTTTGAAAATTTTGTTTTTAGAGTGAACGGTTAAAGATAAATGGCTGAAACTTGGGACATGTCTTTTTGAATTACTTTACTTTAATGTTGATTCAGCAAATTTGAAAAAAAAAAACTTTAATTTTGAAAATATGATTTTTTTAAAATATGCTGCATCATTTTTTAAAAATTTTTACTTTAAATATTTTAATTTTTTTTCAAAATTAATATTTTAAAAAAATGCTGAATCATAATTAAAGCTTATATATTTCTGTTTAATTAATTGAAAAAAATTTCAAATTTGACGAATGATATTTCGAGTTATAACTATTTTAAATTACCCTACTTATTTTTAAATTTTTAAATTAAATTTTTTAAAACTTTATGTGAAGTTTTACGATTTTATTTTATTTACAAATTATATGGTTAACTATCACAAAAAAACTCAAAATTCTAATTCAATAAATGTAAATGTTTTTAACACTTTCCAACATAGTTGAAAAGTGTTTATGAATTCGGTTTGTCTGTCTGTCTATCTTCCGTCTGTCTGTGCTCTAAATGGCGTAAATATACTCGGATTGCTTTGAAATTGATATATGTTATTGATGTTTACTATGGCATGTTCGGTATTGAAAATAAAGTGTGTCGAGCTTATAGATATATTACAGGGACACTCAAATTTCGTTACATTACGGTCTATGGGAAAAAGTCGTTTGCGGTTTATTTTAATAATGCTTCATTATTTCAAACATATTGAAATTGATATATATCACTAAGGTGCTTTACAAGAGGCTGTATTATATTATTGTCTGCATATATTGTCTGCACCGTTCATTTACAGGGACACACCAAAGAATTCGGTTAAAGTACTGTCTGTTAGCAATAATTGCTGGAAGTGCGTTTCCAGTGGCTGAACTCATTTTTTAATTTAACTATTTTTTTGCCAATTACTTAATGTGTATAAATTATATAGATCCTATATAGGGCAGCAATAAAAACCTCGAGCACATTTCCGTTTATTGACGGAAATTCCAGAAGGGGAATTTTAAACTGTATTATGCGTCTCCTAACTGAACTAAATTTTAGCATTCTATGTAGTATATATACGAATATATCTATCATATAGAGGGCTGCACAAAAGAATTCGGATATTTTTCCGAATATTGTTGGTAATTCCTGAAATTGGGTTTTAAAATATGTTATGATTTTTGCAATTTGTTTACTTAAAAATCATCTATCATCTTATTAAACGATAAGGATTTGTAAAAGTACATTGGAAGTTCTGTCAAGTGTTACATAATTTATGCTTGATGCATGATATTTCGTTCTTGTTAAAATGTGTCCCGGATCCCCTTAAATACCAAAGTAATATAAAAGAAGATGCCACCTACCGGTCTTGTCCTTTCAGGTAATACAGCTTTGTAGCTCTCAGCGAGAAATCGTGGATTCTGGTCATCAGCATCTTGAACCCAGACTGTTAAAGTTGTATTGGATACTTGAGGGGGTTCTCCTTGATCCTGAAAAGAGTTCAAATGTGACTTACGTGATCTTTTCAACAGACATTTTTTATGTGACTACTTAAGAAACTGCTATTTTTTTGTTAATAAGATAAATGCAAAAACCTTTGTGGAATGACGAATACGTGATATGTAAAATCTGAAAAAATAAATAAATAACCCGAAAAAGATTAGCATATAGTCGTTTGAAAGCTTCAACTCACTGTAAAATATTGCAATTTTTTTTTCTGATATAGCCGAAACGTTTAATAAAATTTTATGTAACCTTGTAATAACTCACGACTCTGCAGAGCTTTCACATACTTTCAGAGATCATTTCTAGAAGGACCAATCAGAAACGTTAGAAAATAGTAAGTTTCCGAGATTTATAGAAAAGTTTTTGAAATAAAAGGTTCCATTTTCTTCCGGTAAATTTGGGAAACATTCATTTCTGTGCTACTGACTGGTTGTTCTCCTAAAAGATTCTAACGATAACGAAAACTTTTCCAGAATCGTAGATAATGACGAGGTTACACTGAGTTTTCGTAAACGTTTCTATAACTTTTTACATTGTAACAGAAGCTCTTCTTTGGCACAATAAACTAGTCAAGTGCGAGTATGACTCGCGCTCAAAGGGTTCAGTAAATTGAATTTAATAATTACTATTTATTAATTAATAAACTCATTATACCCCTAATTTTTTCATAATTATAGTTTAAGTTGATTTGGAAATAGGAGAGGAGGGGGGGGGGTATATTTTTCCAGTACTTTCAACGATATCTCTGTAAATATAATACATCGTAAATATATACACTGAGTTTTCGTAAACGTTTCTATAACTTTTTACATTGTAACAGAAGCTCTTCTTTGGCACAATAAACTAGTCAAGTGCGAGTATGACTCGCGCTCAAAGGGTTCAGTAAATTGAATTTAATAATTACTATTTATTAATTAATAAACTCCTTATACCCCTACTTTTTTCATAATTATAGTTTAAGTTGATTTGGAAATAGGAGAGGAGGGGGGGGGGGTATATTTTTCCAGTACTTTCAACGATATCTCTGTAAATATAATACCTAAATTTAAAACCAATATATTTTTGAGTTTGATGTTACGAGATCTTTTGAACGATAACCTACACGATACATAAAAAGATTTTTTTTCAAGTAACTTAATTAAGATCTCGGCTAATTACCGATATTTTTTCCGAAAATCATTACCAAATATCCTTGGAGGGTTCTGCGTCGATAGATAACTCGAGCGCCCGTCAACTCCTCCGCTGACCGCCCGAAAAGTACAGTTTGTGTGTAACGGGAAAATGCGTTTTTCTCAAAACTAGGTTATCTAGGAATATCTCTATAGTTTTTCTGTAAAGTTGGGGGGACATATTTTTCCAGTGCATTTTCGAAGATATATCTGAAAATATAATACCTAAAATTAAAAAAATATATATTTTTGAGTCCGGTATTGCGGGATCTTTCACACGATATACAAAAATATATTTTTTTTCACGTAACTTAATTAACCCCCTAAATTTTATCTAAACATATTTGTGAATGGCTAATAATCGGAAAATATGTGGGTAAAAAGGCTTTAAAACTTCCCAACTTCCCCAAGTTTGAACTTTCCACGTCCCATAGTTTACGAAAAAAAGTACTCTGACCGACAGACACGGGAGTGATCTTATAATGGTTCCGTTTTTACTTTTTAAGTACGGAACCCTAAAAAAGAAGAGAAAAGTGGGAAATGGCAGTTTCTGCAAGCTTTTACTGCTAAAAGCCAGAAAAGACCGTTTTAAAGAGACATTAATATATTTTGCAGATAACGATCTAGTTTTACTTTTTTGTCTAAAAGAAAGATAGATAAAATTAAAATGGAGGAAATAATTCGAAAAGAGAAATATTTTGTCCAATAAATATGAGTAAATTTCTTCGATAAAAATTTTACTATTACTCTGATTATGAACACAGAAAAGCGGATTCAGTTTCTATAAAGATGAGACCAATCAATAAATGTTTCCTAGTAGATCACTTACGAAAACAAGCCTTTATACATAAACTATATTAGCCTAAAAAAAGTAACGTTGGAGAAAAAAAGAAAGACAGAAACATAGCCTTTGAAATAAACAAGTGAAGCTCCTTCTAAAGCAGTAACATTACGATATTTCTGAGATTATAACAAATTTTCTATTTGCAATGTCAAAATAAATTTTAAGAAAATTTTTCAAAATTTGTAATAAGCATTTCAATTTTTTTGCCGAATAAATACTGAAGATTTAAAACAAAAAATTGCAAATTATGTTATGAAATATTTCTCGTAATCCTGCTAACAAAAAATTTGAAACGGAAGACGTACCTTGCAGATTTGTTAATAAGTCTGTATATTATTTTCAGATCAATATTTATTTATTTATTTATTTATTTATTTATTATTGTTACATATAGATTACATATTTTTTTTAATCTAACGTTTAAGAAAAAAAAAATGCATAAAAAATTTCATGTGATTATCTGAATAAATGGCCAATCGTCCAAAAGGCAAAAAGGAGAGAGTGAGAGAGAAATCCCTTAGTAAATCTGCCGCAAATCATCGTATAAAATTGGACTTGTACCAAGCAATTGGTAACAACGTCTACTAATTAATGCTAAATTAAAATTTTGCTTAGAGTTTTGTTTACATATAGAAATTGTATCAAACTTTAAAATTTTCAATACTAACACCTATTTTTGATATCATATTTAGATTCTTCGGTAAATTTTACCTTCGCATTCCAAACGGAAAGTCATTCAGTCAAGTAGTTTAGGAGTTATAAAGGTTTCAAGATTGGAACTCCCAATGTTAAATTCATCTTTAATCGTTGAAAAGTTGATTGCAATGCGGGTAGTTTTTTTAATTATAACTCAAAAACTATTAGGCGAAATGAGTTGTAATTTTGGATTCGCATATTTGAAGCTTCCAAAATAGATTTCTATAAAAATAATTCATAGGTTACAATTCATATATATATATATATATATATATATATATATTGAAAATTAATTTAAAAAATATATGTTTGAAATTAATATTCGAAAAAAATAGGAATTCGGTAAGCATACATTGGTTCGATACTAGGGCTAAAATGTGACACAAGCTTAAAAAATGCATAGATGAAAAATATAAAAATGGTGCGTCAAAGTATGGATATAAATAAAAACGAATTTTATGATGCTAAAATGTTTACAATACTTACTCGAGCTTTAATTGTAACAGTAAAATTTGGCAACGTCTCGTAATCCAACGCAGATGCTAATATTATGTGCCCTTCCAAAGTGTTCTCAAATGCCAGGAGATGCTACATAAAAAAAGGGTTAGATAATTGATAATAATTAAAATAAATTTATTGATTAAGAAAATGCTAATTTAATTTTTGTTACTTGAATTCAATCTATTCTAAATGAAATGCAGTCATTCTAAATACAGATTACACGAATTTGAGGCAATTTTCTTTGTAATTATACATTTACATATAAAACTATTAATAAAAGTTTTCAAATTTCATTGACGTTACTAATGGGTACAAGGAAAATAATCCCTGTCCAGTAATCATGTTGAACAGAATGTTTTTCATAATGATTTAGGTTTTTTTTCCTGCACATGCCAACACTATAAGTTAATAAAGAGAGATATTCAAAGATTAAATATTTAAAATAACCATGATTAAACAGATTTTAAAATGATATTTTACATATCAGGAATATTAAAATATATGTTATTTGATCAAATATTGGAGGTTAGATTTATTACACATACCTACTACTAAGCAGCTGCTTACTTTTAAAATATGGGAGGAAGCAGGGGCGTAGAAGAATTAATAATACTGATTACAACAGAATAAAATATAAGTTGCTGCTAAATTTCAAATTTTCAGGCCTCCCAAGCTACGAAAATTTTTAAATCGATGTTTGAACCCCTGTAATCCCCCTTCCCTGCAACAACTACAATGGCGCCGCAAAGCTAGCTAGGGTTAAAAGTACTGCCAGAACATTGAATTTTTTTTTGTATACATATACAATAAAATAAACTATTCCTTTTGCATTTTTTTTCCTAAAAAATAATAGTTCAAAACAGTACCAGACAAAAATTCTGGTTGAGCCAGTCTAACTGTATTATTATTGTAACTTGTAACATATTTTCTGCCACTGCTGTCCATATCCAGTAATAAGTGCGATCTTTCGTGGAGCCTTGTATATGATGCATAGAACTTATAAATACCACGTAATACACTAAAAATTAGGCAAGTTTAAAAATGCAAACCACAGCGTACGCACTTCCAGTAATTATCGATCACAGTCAGTACTGTAATCGAATTATTTAGTGTGTCTCTTTAAATGCGACGCACTTCACAATGTACAGAAAACACGTTGTAGTGCAACTCAGTGATACTTTTAGGTAGATTTCGTAAGAAATACTACCTATTACATTCTCCCCTAAGTTGGAATAAAAATTTTTTTTTGCAGATCTACGCCAATTATGACTCCCAGAACCCAAAACCACCCCCAGTTCAAAACTTTATATCTATGTCACTTTTTTATGGACACGATAACGTCAATAATTCCGTAATAATTCAAATCTCTTCCAAACTGATACATAAAATCAAGGGGCATAAAATCTCGGTCAAGTTCGTAAATGGGCAAAATCAAACCAGGGGGGGGGATGGGGAGGGGCTTTTGTGAAAACAGAAAAAAAACAATTTCTTAATTATGATACGTATCGAATCCGTCTAAAGTTATTATTAATTCTAGGAAAAGGGCCGAAAATGTATGTATGACAGATTTTTGATATAATTAAAAATGGCCCCAAGGGGGGGGGGGGAAGGGGGATTTTAGAAGAAAAAAATTCATAACTTCCTTAATTCCGCAGAATCTGCTTAAATTTATTATAAATCCTCTTAATATTATCCAAAACTTTTATATTGACAAGTTTTTTATAAGACCAACCCTTATAGCAAAAAAAAAAAAAAAAAAAAAAAAAAAAAAAAAAAAAAAAATTCCTGCCGGCTCCGCCTGCAAACAAGTTAGGTTTCGAAGTGGGCGGTTCGAACTGCTGCATCATGGCAAAAAAAATCATTTCTTCCGCAATTCCCAACAAACAGGCGCCCTACGGTCTGCGTCTTCGAAATCTACCTGTGCCTGTAGGCCGAGCCGTCAAGGATTTTTTTTTTATTTCGTTATGTTTGCAATATCATAACATTATTAAAAGGCGCTGCAAACGATTTCCCCCCATAGATTAGAATGCAATAGAATTCTTTTGTGAGTCCCTGTAAACATACTATATATGCAACTCATTCTATATTCCTAAGAAAGAATGTTGTACTCCACCTCAGCTCCTCAGCGATGCATATTAATTTCATTATGTTTGAAATAAGGTAACATCAATAAAATGCACTGCAAATGATTTTCTTCATACCATAGACCATAATGTAACGGAGTTTTTTTGTGTCTCCCTCTGAACGAACTATAAATGCCACACACTTCCTTTTCAATACTGAACATTCTATAGTAATCTTTAATAACATACAAAATTACATGGCAATCAATCCAAGTATATTTACGAGAGTTAGAGCACGCCCAGACGGCAGACAGGCAAGCTGAATTCATAAACAATTTTTAAGTATGTTGAAAAGTGTTAAAAAGGTTAAAAGGAATATTGAATGAAATTAAAGACTCGAGTGACGAAGGTCACATTTTTTCTCAAAAAATGTATAATTTTATGAATGAAGGTTTTGTGAAGTAATAAGTAACACTAATATTCTAATTAAGATATGAGCTAATACCGTTTATGAATTACTAATTTTATATTTTATAATTTAAATAATAATAATCATTTTTAATATTTGGAATTTTAAATATTAATAAATTTTTCCGAGAGTGTTTAGTACAGCATGCATTAACATTTTTAATATGCTACCAGAAAAAAAGTAAATAAAAAAAATACAACAAAAGCATTTTACTTAAATTTTCTTGAAATTTAATTTTTGTTACACTTCTTCTTCCACTCGTGTTTTCAATTCATTATTGAGGCATTTATTTTTTTCCCCCGCGCTATATGGACTAAAGAGCATAAAGCTATATTATATTATATTTATTATATTATATTATTATTATATTTATTATATTATATTATTATTATTATATTTATTATATTATATATTATATTATATTTATTATATTATATTATATATTATATTATATTTATTATATTATATTATATAATTATAACTAAGTTTATTTTTTAAACGAAATAATAAAGAAAAGAACGAGACTATATATGTCGAGGGTAGGGGAAAAAAAAGCTGCATACATATGCACATGACATGACATATTCCCAACAAGGTACGTAAGTAATATTTCATCTCTATCACATACTAAACTTTAAATTATCAAAATGAACACTAGATGGCGCAACGTCCACAACATGAAGATGAAAAATATTTAACCACCTGATGTAGAAGCATCTGCGACTGAGAGTCAATCCGGCGGTGAATTTTTTATTCCATGGTGATGGTGAATCTATTCTCTATTGTGCCGAAGCCGAATCATTTCCCCTCCTCACCTATATCTGGCCTCTATCACATCTTAGGGACTCATGAGGGGTAAGCGGCGAACACAAGGTACATGTAATCCGAATAATAATAATGCTTTTGAAAAGAAGTTTTTTTTTTCCTTTTTTTAACCATCTTTCCAACGTTGCCTTCTCTTTTCTTAAGGCTTTTGAAATTATAAGTATGCCAGCATAGCACCTGGCGGAGTTCAGCTATATATTCAGAAGTCATTAATTTAATTTTTCAGACTGAACTAATTCTTCCACTCATCTGAGATTGTTTTTTTCTTTTCTTTTTTCTTCCACAAAGAAATGAATTTGAGAAATGAACTCAGTCATGTTGAAAAAAAATTCAGATATTATATTTTATTATTATTATTAAAAAAAAAAAATACTTAATCTCCCTAACTGATCTTTTTTTAACCTCTCTTCACTCCCCACCCCCTCTCTATCCACTAGCTTCAAGGAAAAAATAAACCTCGAGATAGTTTTTAAACAATGAAATGTCCCGTTCTTCACCTGAAAATCGGTTTTGTAAAGATTTTAAATATCTGACAGGAGAGAACGCATAAGATTCTTAAGAGATCCTTTATGTGTAAAGAGAATTCAGTTAATTTTTCCTTAGAAAGTCCTCTTGAGACGCATAAAAAAAATGCATAACTGTTTGTGAAGTAGGTATAAAAAATCTTCATAAACTGGTTAGAATTACTTTTAACTGGTTCAGAATCAAAATTTATTCCCATTTTTCAATCAAGCCATATATTTTTTAAATACTCACTCTGTTTTTATTAGTCTATTTCTTACAATTGAATCTATTAATAAGTTTCTAATTGATTAAAATTAATAACTTTCAGACTGATTTTCATTTATATTCTGTATACGCTTGCCTGATTAAATAAGTATTTAAAAAAAAAAAAGACGAGAAAGACCCATTTTTCAAAAATTTAAATTTTTTTTTATATATATAAAAGATTTAGCTTAAGAAGGGCACGTTTTTGTATTTTTAGCGGTATTTAATAATTAAAATTTATATATTTATTTTTTATAGGCCTTGAAATTTGAATTTTCGAACTATCGGAATTTTATAATTTTGAAGTTAGTATTTTGGATATTTTATAAATGAATACTATTTTAATAGATTTTAATTAAATAAGTATTAAAAAGAAAAGACTAGAAAGACCCATTTCTCAAAAATTTTCAAACATTTTTATATATATAAAAGATTTAGCTTAAGAAGGGCACGTTTTTGTATTTTTAGCGGTATTTAATAATTAAAATTTATATATTTATTTTTTATAGGCCTTGAAATTTGAATTTTTGAACTAGCGGAATTTTATAAATTTGAAGTTAGTATTTTGGATATTTTATAAACGAATATTATTTTTGTCAGAATAATGGTGTATGCCTATTTTAACACGCGAAAATTACGTGTATTTTTCAAATTTATTTTTATTACAGTAGCTCTTTGTTGTAATGCGTATGTTTAAAGAGAAGAAAAAAGCGCGATATATCCGAAACAGTGATATAACTAAATACATTAAAAAAAAATAGAAGGATGATAACCTACAAGTAAATGTTTTATATCTGTCTCCAAAACATTAGTTTAGATGCTTGTTACAAATTTCTTAGGAAAATTTTACGATAGAATATTACACTTATGGGTCATTCCATGGTAACTTACGTTACATTTAGAATAATTTTCTTTAGTAATTTTCCTAATATGACACCAACAAATATTGAAAATGTAATGTTGATATGATTTGTTAATTAAACCTATCCAAAGCGAAATTTGGATGAAAATTACCTACCGTTAGTGCTATTTTTTTAACACTGGCCATTATATTTATAATGGTAACTTACGTTCTTTTTGTCAAAAACGTAAGTTACCATAGTAAATATAATTTTTAGCGGTCAAGAAATAGTACTAAATTTAAGTAATTTTTATCCAAATTTAGCTTTGTTAGGTTTAATTAACAAATCATATAAACATTACATTTTGAATATTTTTTAGTATTATATTACTAAATTTACTGAAGTCAATTATTCTAAATGTAACGTAAGTTACCATGGAATGACCTTTATTCTAATAGATTTACATACAAGATAAAGTAACTCTGTTTAAGACGGAAATCTGTCTAATACAGAAAGATTTCAAAGTCTCTCAGAACAATTTTCAATACAGTTAACTCTGTCTAATGCCGAATACAGTCCACGACGGAAATTTTTTTCGGTCCCAATCTATTCTGCCTTATACAGAGTTTACTAAACTTAACCCTCTCATGCATGGTAACTTTATATATGAGATCGTTGTGTAAAACAACCCTCAAAAAGCTGCAGATATTTTATTTTATTCCTTAATTATTTATAAATTATAAACCTCATATGAAAGTCAATAATAATTGCGAAATTCAGCAATACATGACAGAACAATTTTATTTTTGAATATTTTGTTGGAAAATTCGCCTTAGAGAAAATTATTTATGTTTTGCAATGAGAGAAGATTTTCTTAAAGAAATTCTGCTCTTGGATCGAAGAAAAAATACTTTATACTTTGTATTAATGTAAAAAGGTTTAACTTATCACAAAAATCTATTGAATAACTAATAATATTATTTTATTGCTTGTAACCCCCAATATGAGGTTCATTTTTTGATTTTGTAATACATGCAATATTTTTAAAAATTCAACATTATTTGCAACTATTTTAAGTGAGGAATACTTTTTTAAAATCCATTTAAAAATAATTTATGCATGTAAGAGAGGATTAAAGAATGTGGTTAAAGTAGAAATTATTTTCCAGGAGACACATAAAATACATCCGTATGAGTGGCTATTTTTTTATAATATACAAAGAAAACAAGAACGAAAAATCATGCGTCAAGCATAGATTATGTAATACTTTCCAACACTTCCAAAATACTTTTACAAATTTTTACCGTTTAATAAGATGAAAAATTATATACAATTTCAGGAATTACCAACACTATTCGGATAAATATCCGAATTCTTCTGTGCAGCCCTGTATATGATCTATAGATATGTATATATACTACGTAGAAAGCTAAATTTTGGTTCAGTTAGGATACGCGTAGCACAGTTTCCCCTTCTGGAATTTCAGTCAGTAAATGGAAATGTACTCGAAAATTTTTGTGCTACCCTGTATATTATCTATAGAATTTATACACACCAAGTAATAGACAAAAAGATGAGTTAAATTTGAAAACGCGTTCAGCAAATGAAATTGCACTTCCAACAGTTACTGTTAACAGACAGTACCGAATTAATTTGTGTGTCCCTGTAAATAAATGCTATACACACAATATTCTATAGTAATTCACCTTAGTGATTTTATATATCAATTTCAATATGTTTGAAATAGTAGAATATTATTAAAATAACGGCAAACAATTTTTCTAATTAATTTCTAATAAGTGCTACACATTTCATTTTCAATACCGTATATGCTATGGTAAACTTTAATAACACACACACACACACACACACACACACACACACAGACACACACACACACACACACACATATATATATATATATTGCATGACAATCCGAGCATATTTACGTGAGTTAGAGCACGGATACACAGACAGACAGACGGCAGACAGACAGACAGATGCAAGCCAGATAGACAAACCGAATTCATAAACACTTTTCAACTATGTTGGAAAGTGTTAATAAAAATGCAGATATAAGCCAAGTGTAAATATATAAACTCAAAGCTTTTTTATTCGAAAAAAAAAATCTGATGAATTCTATGTTCTTTTAATGAACTTCCCAAAATAAAGTTACTTTTTTAAAGGTCGGATTAGATTGTTATTGGCACAGTTAATAAAAAAAAAATACATTCGTCGTTATTTACAATATGTAAATTATTTCCCGATTTTTCAATTGAAAATAATCGAAACATAAATTTCATCTCACGGAAGTACGTTACAAATGAGTCTAAAGGACTATTTTTATTTATGTTAAATGCTTCATAAAAAAGAAATGAATTCATAAAAAAGTGATGAGAGCGAAAGCAAGATTCAATCATTCTTCAGCATTATTTATGTGCAAAAAGAGTTCGGTTAATTTTTCCTTAGAAAGTCAATAGGAAAATTATTCAAGATGAATGCATCGTGTTTTGTTTGGTAGACATATTACATCTTCATAAACTAATCAACAACATATTTTAACCCTTCACTTTTATAGTTTACTGCTATTCTATATTCCTGCTTTGCTCTTTAAATCTCCCGCTCTTTGTTTCTTTTAGTTTGTAACAATCTGCAAAGTACATAATGAACAAAGAAGTCAAAAATGAAGAAATAAGTCAAGTGTGAACAAATATATATTTTATTTAAAAATATGTTTGAGCTATTCCTTTAGTGAACTTCTCGAAGTGAAGCTTCTTTTTTAAGATCCCATTAGGTCACTCTTATTATCGTACAAATAATAAAAAATACTTTCATCGTAAATTACTCCCTGATTCATCAATGTAGAGGAATCGGAACATAAATACTATCTTACGGAAGTATGTTACAAATGAGTCAAAAGAACTATTTTTATTTTTGTTAAATGCTTCATGAGAAAGAACAACCCGAACAAAAGTTTTGACAGCAAAAGCAAGATTCACTCATTCTTCGGCATTATTTATGTGCAACATAAGTTTAATTAATTTTTCCTTAGAAAGTCAATAGGAAAAATATTCAAAATTAATGCATTGCGTTTTGTTTGGTAGACATATTACATCTTCACAAACTAGTCAACAACATATTTTAACCCTTCACTTTCATAGTTTACTGCTATTCTATATTCATGCTTTACTCTTTAAATCTTCCACTCTTTGTTTCTTTTAGTTTGTAACAATCTGCAAAGTACATAATGAACAAAGAAGTTAAAAATGAAGAAATAAGTCAAGTGTGAACAAATAAATATTTTATTTAAAAATATGTCTGAGCAATTCCTTTAATGAACTTCGCGAAGTGAAGTTTCTTTTTTAAGATCCGATTAGGTCACTCTTATTGTCGTACAAATAATAAAAAATACATTCATCGTAAATTACTCCCTGATTCATCAATGTAGAAGAATCGGAACATAAATACCATCTCACGGAAGTATGTTACAAATGAGTCAAACGAACTATTTTTATTTTTGTTAAATGCTTCAGAAAAAAGAACAACCCGAACAAAAGTTTTGAAATCAAAAGCAAGATTCACTCATTCTTCGGCATTATTTATGTGCAAGAAGAGTTCGGTTAATTTTTCCTTAGAAAGTCAATAGGAAAAATATTCAAAATGAATGCATTGCGTTTTGTTTGGTAGACATATTACATCTTCATAAACTAGTCAACAACATATTTTAACCCTTCACTTTTATAGTTTACTGCTATTATATATTCATGCTTTACTCTTTAAATCTTCCACTCTTTGTTTCTTTTAGTTTGTAACAATCTGCAAAGTATATATAATGAAAAAAGAAGTCAAAAATGAAGAAATAAGTCAAGTGTGAACAA
The DNA here is from genome assembly GCA_963931845.1 of Maratus michaelseni. NCBI lineage: Eukaryota > Metazoa > Arthropoda > Arachnida > Araneae > Salticidae > Maratus > Maratus michaelseni. The sequence goes on from OZ007599.1 coordinate 255,158,638, forward strand.
AAATATATTTTATTTAAAATATATGTCTGAGCAATTCCTTTAATGAACTTCTCGAAGTGAAGTTTCTTTTTTAAGATCCGATTACGTCACTCTTATTGTCGTACAAATAATAAAAAATACATTCATCGTAAATTACTCCCTGATTCATCAATGTAGAAGAATCGAAACATAAATGCCATCTCAAGGAAGTATGTTACGTTACAAATGAGTCAAAAGGACTATTTTCATCTATTTCAAATGCTTCACAAAAAAGAACTACCAGAACAGAACTTAAAAAGACAGTTCCAAAGTTGCAATTCCAGAGAACTTGTTGAATCTTTGAAAATAGAACGCCTCTGTCTTTACAATAGCGATAAAATTGCCTTAAAAATAGAGCACGTTTTTTTTTTTTTTTATCAATTGATTTTTTTTAGACCAGTTGTTTTTTGGAACTTTTCTGAAGCATTGCATGACGATTTAAACATTATGTTAAATTTTTTTGCCACATTTTTTTTTTTTTTTTTTTTTTTTTTTGTGATAATTAAATTTATTCAAAAAATTAATTCCAATGATGTTTTTCGACGAACTATTTTTTCCGAGTAATTATCGTGTTTTGTAATAATGTAAATGTAATATGAATGTTTTCATTAACTATATGAATATTATATGAAATTCATTATTACAATTTTAGATAAACATAATTTGTCAATAGTAGATTTAATATGATTTGAAATTTAATAAATAAAAAATCAAACTACGAAAATTTGTTTTGAATATACGATTTATATAACATTTCTTTAAACAGAAATATCCATGAATTTTATATAATCAAATAAACATTTTTATTTTCTAAAAACGTATAAAAAACTACGCACAAATTTAAATAATTGTCAAATAAAAATTATGTCTAAATCAGTGAAGTCCCAAGTTACAGATGGCTTATACAGATAGAATTAAATATACTAAAAATGAAAGAAAAATAAAATCAGTTCGAAATCATGGCCTTTGTGTTAAATGCGTCGATATTTATTAGGTGTTATACACACAGTAAAAACTCATCTGTTATATTAGTATGATAGGAAAACTATAATAATAAAGATGATGATGAAACATAAAATCTATATATATATTTGTCTTACGTGGCGCGAAAATAGGGCTGAATTTGTAGCGTATGGTTTGGCAACAGCCGTAGTTTCTAGAGCTCACACCAATGAACAGACTAGATTGTGTTAGATCAGCTCCGCCTCCAATCCAATATGGCGATCACTGTGAGAGCAGTGAAACCATAGAATGAAACTCAAATTAGGAATTATTAAAAATAAAATAACATGTACGTAATCCAAAGCGTCTGAGATGATTCCTCATTTTAATTAAGAGTAATATCGTTAATTTCAAAAGAATTCTCAACTCATATTTAAAATTCATTTACGAATTTCACTCACTCAAGAATCGGGAAAAAAAAAAAAAAAAAAAAAAAAAAAAAAACCTGACTAGGTGGCACCTGCCGCCATCTGTTGCTGTAAATTGAAGTAAAAAATAATTTTTTTGTAAAAATCTATAATCATTTTTTTCCCCTAATGAATTTAAGCCGCGCTGTATAATATTATAGGTGCAACAAGTTTTAAACTAATTATGTTTCCAAGATCCTTTTTTCATAGTATTTAAATGATTTATATGTCCACTGGTAGCGCCAACTAAATGCATTTTTAGTTATGTTTTCAACGGAGAATTACTTTATTACATTAAAAAAAAAATTGTCGTGCAATAAGTTTTAAACTAATTATGATCCCAAGATCCTTTTTTCATAGTATTTAAATGATTTATATGCCCATTGGTAGCGCAAAGTAAATGCATTTTTAGTTCTGTTTTCAACGGAAAATTACTTTTTTACATTAAAAAAGTCAATTTCATATGTTCAAATGTTTTATGGAAGAACTTATTCCGGCTAGAATTGCTGAAAGACAAAAAGGGGCGAGCGAGCGAAGCGAGCTTTGACCGCGTAGCGGTCTCAATGTAAATTGCTTCGCAATTCACGAGTTGTTGGCGAGCGTTGGCGACACAATGCGTTGGCGCACAATGGCGAGCGTTAGCGAGTAGGGGGCTGAGCCCCCTAGTATTAAATTTAAACCTATAAAGAGACTAACTCAACTGCCAGCTGATACAAGCAAGCAGCAAAATTAAACTTTTTAGCTAAAAAGAAAAAAGGACTTTTAGTCGCTATTTTTTTTAACACTTTCCAACATAGTCGAAGAGAGTTTATGACTTCGGTTTGTCTGTCTGCTATCTGCCGTTTGCCTGTCTGTCCATGCTCAAACTCTCGAAATTATATTCGTAATGCCATGTAATTGATATATGTTATTGAGGTCTACTATGGCATGCTCTATTGAAAATGGAGTATGCAGCATTTATAGTTCGTTTACAGTGTCATTCAAAAGAATTCCGTTAAATTATGTTCCGTGGGGGAAAAAAAACCTTTTGTGGTGTAGTTTAATGATGTTATACTATTATAAGCTTATTGAAATTGATATGCATTTCTGAGGTACACTAAAACATGCTTTTTGTAGAATATGGGGTGCAAACCATTTATCATTCATTTACAAGGTCACACAAAAGAAATCTGTTATATAATGGTCTAAGAAGAAAAAATGTTTGCAGCGTATTTTCAAACTGTTACAATATTTCACACATAATGAAATTTATATACCTTATCGAAGTCCACTATAGAAGATACTATACTTAGTGCATAAAAGTTATCCTTCATTTACAGGAAAAAAATAAATTCGGTTACAGTTCATTTCTCCAAATAAATGCTGGAAGTGCATTTTCAATTTTGGTATGCGTTTTCAAGTTTAACTATTTTTTTGCGTACTATACTTGGTGTGTATAAATTTTATTGATCGTACACAGGGTCATATTACTCTAAAGAATTCGTAAGCTTATGTGGGAGCGTGAATTGCTTAAGGGTGTTTTTTTAATAGAGTTATGTATTTTCCAGCTGATCTATATTTAGTGTATTAAGAGGTGTTTGTAGAACAAGAATAAGTCCATACGCAAAGAGCTGGATATACTGCTGTCTATGGATGGTTACTTTTGAAAGTACATTTTCAATTGTTTTGTGTTTCAAGGAAAAAAAAAATTAGAAATAGCTTCTTTCACATTATTAAACGGTGAGGTTCCGTTACAGTATTCTGGTAGTGTTGAAAAGTGTTTCATTATCCATGCTTGGCGCATGATTTTTCTTTCTTGTTTGTGATATATTTTTTAATGATCAGATCATTGTATGTAAAGAAACATAATCACGGTATCAAGATAATAATAATAATAATAATAATAAGTATTTAGAGAAGAGAGGTAGAGATTTTGTAGTATCGGCTAGATTTTGCTATATTGCTATAGGAGGGATGCCTTCAGGGAGGACTTTTGCGGGAAAGTGAATCGAATTACTGTTTTCGTACATGAAAAACCCTTGGAAACCTTACACAGTCACTCCGCACAAACCGCGCTGGTATCGAACCTACGAACATCGGTACAAGCTCCTCATGTTGTGGCCAGCATGTTAAACACTGGGCTAAGTGGGCCCAAATAGTTAGTTGAAAGAAACACTTAATATTTCCATAAATTTTTTAAAAATGGAATTTTTTTTAAATTATCTTAAATTACATTATTAGAGAGGAAGTGAGTAGAAAAATAATTTAAAAGCAATAAATTATGAGAAAATATATTTTGGATAAACTTTTGTAGAAAAAAATCTAATGTTTTAATCTTAAATGTCTCTTTGAAATCATGCGAGATATTAAACAGTTTAAGAGCAAAAAACTTAATAACACCATGAAAATTAGGAAATGCACTAGGCCTTTCTTCTTCAGGAACAAAGAACACGTGTTACCACTTTGAAAGCAGGAGCAAGACTAAAGTTTCAAGGTGGTAGCACGTATTCCTTGCGCCTGAAGAAGAAAGACAAAGTTCTTTCTAAAGGCCTAGCGTATTTCCTAATTTTTATAATGTTATTAAGAATTTTTTTGGTCTTATTGTAGTACACTAGCTTGTTCAATATTTTAATAAAACAATAGTTTAATCAATATAAAAAAAAAGGGTAGATGTTAGTAAACATTTTGATAGAAATGTATAAATAAAACAGCCTGATTTTCGAAGTCAGTTGTTTAAGAATATATTAAATGGTCTCCAAATTGAGTAAAATGTGGATTTATTTCAACAACAGATCTATTGTTTTTTTTTCTCGCTCTAGAAAAGGAATTTTATTGCTGTTGTATGCGATGTATTTATCGTCCAAATTTCATTTGCAGATTCTACATGAATGCCAATAAAATTTAATGACTCATAGCATTTAATGATACATGGAGAATAACCACATACAAAAACTTTATTTCCCTGTATTATTTTTATTACTTTTTATCTACGCATTATTACATTATTACACTTAAGAAAGTGAAAGGAGATGATTTCTCCAAATTAGCGTGCCAAAAGTAGCTAGTTATTAAGTTGAGAAATTTTGTTTCCTAGTTTAATGACATGGAATAAACACACAAATACAATCTATGTGTTATAGATTATATCAGTAAAACGACTTCATAGCAAGTCTAATCCTTAAAATTTCAACTACAATTAGAGGTCTAGAGATTTTCTCCCCTTTAGAATCTAAAGAAATTTTGCTGCTTACACTGTACGATGTATCGTCTATATTTCATTAGTAAATTTTACATAAATGCCAATGAGATTTAATGACTTATCAAATCGCCGATTCAGTAGTACAGGGAATGACCAAATCTAAATCTATATTTTCCAGAGTTATTTTTATTACATTGTATTCACGCACTATTCTACTATTTTTCTTAATGAAGCGAAGGTGATGATTTCTACAAGTGGACGTGCCAAAAAGAGATAGTTATTAAGCTGAAAAAATTTGTTTCCTAGTTTAATGACATTGAAAAAACCCTCACAAATACAACTTAGGTGTTAGATTACATCGGTAACACGACTTCTCCAAGTAAACTAGCCTGTGTGGGATGCTGATGAGTGGGGAGCATATGGGTTACGGGTCACTGGCCATCCGAAAGCTTTGCATTGAGAATGTCGATTAGAGTTCTTGCTACAACAAATGACGTAGTCAGGAACTGAAAAACATTGTTTTCATCAGTTATTTCAAACAGAAGAAAAAAGATTTGATTAGGAAACAAAGTTCGAAGGAAATAATATGTATATATATATCCTCAAAACTGGAATGATTGAGATACAGTGAACTCTGCTTTTGTTTATATTTTATGCTATTTGTTTATTATTTATTTTATTAACTTAGATTCTTTCGGAAAAATAACAATATGTACAAGGATGTAGACATAATAACTTCGTACGACAGAGTCCGAACGAAAGAGAAAATATGTATTTGATTTTATTTACATTTATACTGTTTATTTATTGTTTTATTACTTAGTTTTATTTATTTATTTACATAACAATATGTACAAAAACATAAAATATGTGTACGATTATTTCGTAGAATAAACTTCGAAGGAAATATTTCAAGGTAATAAAACAAGGGTTATTTTTATTTATTTATTTATTTATTTATTTTATTGAAAACTCTTATAGATTTTTTACATTTAATATATTTTTTAGATTTAATATATTTTTACACTTAATATGTCCCCCCCCCCCCCCCACTAACGACACCAAAACAATTTTTATATGCAAAATATCAATAAGGTATTTAAATAAAGGTTTGGAATTTCAATTTGTGTTTTATTTATATTATTTCATTATTTTATTTATTTATCGATGGAGTTTTAATTTAGTTATGGAATATTAACCCAAAACAAATGCTGAACTTTTTATATTGTTTTAAGTGCAAACGGGTTAATCTTTCGTAATCGAACTATACGCAATAGAGGTAGATTTAATTTTTTTTTTTTTAAACCACAAAATTAAATCAATAAATTGATATGCAGTTTTCAAACAAATTGCACTTGAATGAACTACGTTTTCCGTATTCGACGGTGTAAAAATTGGAATTGTGCGATCTTTAGACGTTAAAAAAATTGTAGTAAAAGCGAAATTTCTTGGTCAGGTGTTCCCACCGTCAATATGACTAGGATATAATAATATTAGTTAGTGTTCATTACTCATGGATATGTTTTTCTGTATAGTACAGATATGCGATTGAGATTTACCGAGGCATGTTCCCTAATGAAAACGAAGTATGTATCATTTATAGTTCATTTATGGACACATTCAAAAGAATCTCGTTACGTTATGGCCTAAAGGTGAAAAATTGTTTGAAGTGTATTTTAATGATGTTGTACTATTTCAAACATAATGAAATAAGTGTATTTATGAAGAGCAATAAAGCAAATATTTCTGTAGAATATGGAGAGCAAAGAATATATCATTCATTTACAGGCCACACAAAAGAATTCAATTACACAATGGTTTACGGGAAAAAATCGTTTACGACGTATTTTAATGCTGTTACGCAATTTCTAGCATAATGAAATTTATGTACATTACTGCGGTGCATTACAAGATTCTTACTGTAGAATATAGAGTGTGTAGCATTTATCGTTCATTTACAGGTGCACACAAAAGTAATCAGTTACAGAACTAACTTTGCGATAATTGCTGGAGTGCGTTTTCAACTTTGGTTTGCGTTTTTAAATTTAACTAAATTTTTGCATACCGCATGGTTCTATATAACATATACAGGGCTACATACAAGAATTCGAAAGCATCACTGTCAATGGGCGTAAATTGCGTAATTGTGTAATTCATTTTTTAGCTGAATTATATTTAGGATACTAAAGGAGTTACGCAAAGAACTGGGTTCATTGCCGCCTATGAATGGTAATTGCTGGAACAGCGTTCTTAGTTGTGTTATGCATTTTTTGTCTGAATTAAATTTTAGCTTAATATGTGGTACGTATAAAAATCTGTAGATAGCATACAGAGTTGTACAAAAAATTCGAGTTCATTTCCGTCTATTGGATTGACAAAAATTCAAAAATGTTATGCGTTTTCTAACTGGGCTGAATTATGTAGTGCCTATACAAAACTATTGATCATGTACAGGTCTGCACAAAGGAATTCGAGTACCTATCCGACAATGGACGGTAATTGCTGAAATTGAGTTTTCAAATGTGTGTTATGCATTTTATAAATTGTGTACTTAAGTTTCGTTACAGTATTCTGGACGAGTTGGAAAATGTTTCATAATCTATGCTTAACGCAGGATTTTTTGTTCTTGTTTCATATCTGACAACAGATTATGTTTTTATGAAAATATAAACAACCGAAATTGCAAAATATGGCTCTATTATTAGAATATTGACAATAGTATTTGAAAAAATAAGAATACGGAAAAGGATATAGATTTTTTTGTATGATTATTTAGAATGGTAAGAATGGTGTTTTTTTTTTTTTAATCGGTGCTTTTTTGTTATAGGAGCTTCCGAGGTTGAATCATCAAGCGATCGAGATACTTATTTTATTACAGAAATTAATCTGCAGACGATATAATTCATTTCACAGAATTAAAAATCATCAAGATCTGAATGTTTATATAACTAGCTATAGTACGAACGCACCTCATTTGGCACGTTTGACGTACAATTTCCAATTTGTTATTATTATATAGATTTCGTATGATAGGATTTAATAGAATTAATAAAACTTTTATTAGTATCTTTTTAAGTTTTGATTCGATTTTCATAAAATTTGAAATGACTCGACAAAATTCTACATCGATAATATATATTAAATTTCAAACCATTTGGTTGGTAGTTTTTGCGCTGTTATATGCGGACAGAAGGACAGATAGACGGACAGACGGACAGACCAGACGACGACTATAGGTGCTAAGTATTTATATAATTACGAACACACCTAACAAAGTATTTTAAAGTGTTTTCACCCTTTATCTTCAGACAAATGCTGCAAGAAGGAGAATTGACTGTAGTTCTATTCTATTCTTGTAATGGTTGCACGTATTTTCGATTGAAAAGGGATTCATTCCTTCGAAATTCGTTGCTTTCTCCATGCTTTTACGGAGTATTTAATTAGTTTGGAACTTATTAAATGTATTTTCCACGAATTTCTTGAAAATTACTTCGTTCTATTCACTTTCATATCACATCAACTGAATTAAGTCTCGAAACAAGATAACGTGAGTGATCAAAAGTACTGCTATTTCTTAATTGTTTCGTGTATCAACAACATGCACACTTTGTGGTTATACTTCGCCGAAAATGGTGAGGAGCGAAAGTTAATCTCATTATAACTTTATGGGATGGCTCATTAATGCTAACGGGACAAAAAAATGTCTTCAATATTATCCATAGATCACGCGATTCTAGAATTAATGAGTCCGTAAGTTTAATATCCCTTTACTTTCTCTTCAAAAACATTGATGGTTCAAGGAAAATCTAAATCAGATTCAAGCAATATTTATGACACAGAGATAAAAATCAATATTCGCTTGGGTTAAAAAAAAATTTCGAATGGAACACATTTTTATGAAAATAAGAAAATTCGCGTGCTGTTTTTGAAGCATATTAAATCGCTTCATGGTGCAACAGAAAGGAAGAAAAATGTTTTTAAAAATATACTTATTTTTAGATTTTCTTATTTAAAGAATTAGACTTGTATCGTGCTATATATAAGTGTGTAAAGAAGATGGGTAGATAAGCATAGATTTTTAGTTCTCAGTGGTGGTCGGGGGTGGTCCGCGCGGTCTTTACTATGCCCCTTATACCAAGACACTAGCGGAAGCTTAGGAAGAAAAGGGGAAAAAAATTCTGAATATTGAAACCGAACAAATTTAAAAGGAAAAATGAACAAATTGAATGCATCGTAAAGCGGAAAGGGTTGGGCTCGGGGACCTCAGGGCTCTCGGGGCCCTGAGGCTATCGAAGGACCCTGCGCGGTCGGGAGTGGGAGGGTGGGCAGTCCGCCGCAGTTATGGAGTATTTTTTATTCCATAATTTCCACTTTTTTCAATTTTTACAGATTAAGTTGTAACTTTCAATTTAACTATCGATACTAGTGAAACTTTGTTTCGTTTGGAGCTTTATTAATATCGCTAAAAACTTCCGACTAGGTGAATTTTAATTATAATAATCCTGTAAGTAAATATGGGTACAGAAACACTATCCTGTCAGTTATTCGAGCTTTTTATTTATCTTTCGACCAAGCGGTCTCAGAGACCGCTGACAGTAGCTATGAGACAATTTCTGTAACAGCAGCTAAATGTTAAAGAAAATAATTAATTTTTGATGGGGAAACATCTGATTTCCTCTGCTTTCTTTAAGGAAAAAAATCCAATCTTGATACTTTCTTACAATTGGCCGAATAATTTTCATTAGCAAATATATAAATGCCAACAAATCAAATAGCTCTCTCCATTTTATTATAAAGGCAGAGGATCTTAAACTGTTTCCAAAATTGTCGGTTTAAGCTGATTTTTTGAGACGCGACAGTCCAGGAAAGGTCGTCATCAGGGCTCAAGTGATTATAATACAATATGTATCCCATTTACGTGAAAATGAAAAATGTTTTTCGATTCTTGTGCACTGCATTTTGTAATATATGTAAATTTCATGTATTTATGTCCGTAAATGAGCTTTTGAATATGTCAGAAAATTGTGCGTTTTTTGAAAGCAAAAAGTAAAAGATTTGAGAGCAGACTTAACTCTTAACTATCGTCATGAAGTTTTTGTGCGAAACTGTCGTCATGGTGCCATTCTGTCCCCAGGTGTTATTATTATAAGTTATGTATATAAAAAAAATAATAATAAAATGAATTTTTTCAAAAATAATGATATTTTTACATGACGGTATTTGTCAGTAGAATAAATCAGTAACTATTTCACTTATATATATTTTTATTTTTATCGGAATCTTATAGCAATTAAAGAATAGAAAATACGTAAGCATTAAATGAAACAAGTACTAAATTAGCTTTTCGAGTTTAAGCGGCACAAACAAACATCTTTAGAACCCATTCAGAACGAATAATAAGTTTGAAAAACCGAGTTATTACCCAGTAAAGAAAACATCAAAAGGAAAAGAATAAAAGATCAAGATGGCTCAAAAATTATTGGAGACTAAATCCTGTTCGTAACAAATTGTATGCGGCAGACGTAGTTCGGACTATTTAAGGTTAATTAAGGCACACTCCAATGCATTCCTTCTGAAGATAATTACAATGGCTGTTAATAATTGTGATTTTAGACCAAAATTTCGGAGCCTGATTCACGGTCCGAAGCACGCTTTAATTAAGAATTTTTCACGTGATTTAGGAATAAGATGCAATTTATTTTTATTTTTTCTCTTAGTTTTGTGAACAAACAAATGATGCGGGGTAAAATAACACAATTATGAGGAGAAATCATTTAATTTTGTTCCCTTTTTAAAAAAAAATCACTTGAAAATAATGAGTTCAAATAGACTTTATAATAAACATGATTGCAGTTACTATTTTTTTCCTCAAAACCACATTTTGGATAAATAAATGGAATGAATGCTTTATTTATAAATTGATAACTTTTAGCGCAGGTCTCTCAGCTTTTTGGTCTAGTGTCCTAATAAAAGTACATAATGGCTTTACATTTACTATTACTATGTTTTTTCAATTATTATTGTTATTATCTGCATGTAGTAATGGTAGTATATGTCCTTACATTTACTTATTATCACTTCATTTATACTTCAGAATTTAGTAATAAATATACATAAATTTCTCTTAAATCGCACCGTTTCTGACACTTTTATTTCCAACACCGCTTTTAGGTGCGTTCGTAATTATATAAATATACGTAGCACCTATAGTCACCGTCTAGTCCGTCCGTCTGTCCGCATATAACAGTGCAAAAACTACCCAACCGAATGGTTTGAAACTTAATATACAGGGTGTCCATAATTAAACGACCCTACTTTAAAGTTGTCTACAGACGAAACTAGTGGTCAGAAAGTTGTGAAATTTTGTGAAGGACATAATGAAGGAATGGGAATTTGTTTAAGCGAAAAAAAATTTAGTTCAAAATTTCGCCGCCAGAGGGCGTTTTTTTAATGAATTACACATTTAGCATACATTTATGATAGGTTACAATTTTTTATTTCAACGAAAATTGTTCAACAAAACTTTTTTATGACATGTTTTTAGCATTTCCCAGAACACACTGCGGTCAACTGTGGAACATGCTATCTTACGATTCCAGATGGTAGCTGAAAATGATGGCCGTCATGTGGAAAATGTTTTGTTGCAATAAAATATGTAAACTGTCGTAAATGTATGCTAAATGTGTAATTAATTCTTTAAAAACGCCATCTGGTGGCGAAATTTTGAACAATTTTTTTTTTCTCTTAAAAAAATTCCCATTCCTTCATTATGTCCTTCACGAAATTTCAGAACTTTCTGACCAATAGTTTCGTCTGTAGACAACTTTAAAGTAGGGTCGTTTAATTATGGACACCCTGTATATAATCGTTGCAGAATTTTTTCGTGTCATTTCAAATTTTAGGAAAATCGAATCAAAATTTAAAAATATATTAATAAAAGTTTTCTTTATTCTATTAAATCTTATCATACGTAATTATATGATAAAAGCGCAAGTCATGTGACTGAGGAAAACAAATACGGGCTAACCACATCTTTTTCCATATGCCAAGTGGTCATTTTTATTCAAAATTAATTTTTCGAATAAAATTGCGTGAAAGTTACATTTTTAGAAAGATCGTTGAAAAAAATTGTTTGCTTGAGAGATGAGTTACATTAAAAAATGTATAGATTCTGAGATAACTTCAGTGGAAATTAGGTTAACAGCCGAATATCTCAATCCATTAAAGTAAATAAACAAAAAATTCATTCATCGTGAGTAATAGAAATATTAACCATGGAGGTAATCATTCGCAAAGCAATATCACCATGGTAAATTTATAGCTCTGTCTTGTGTCGAAAAAAAAATTCGCATCTGTAATCATGGCATATGTAATAAGAAAAAAAAAAGGCATCCTCATTTTGTTCATAGCAGACGATATAATTAATTTCACTGAAATAATAACGATTATTTTTTACATTTTAAAACTAGTTATAGCACGAAACGAACGCACCTCATTTGTCCCGTTTAACGTACAATTTCCAACTTGTTATTCTTCAAATTTTAAAATCGAAGCTACTTCTCCGAATCAATAATTTATGATAAAAATAGAAAAAAATACTGAAAAGTTTGTGTAACCATTATCGTTGTAGTAATAAAACAAAACTTTTTCAAGTGTCTTCAAAAATTCTTTTAAAGCCTATTGTCATAGTACGCAAAATGATTATTGACATATTCAATAGATTTAAGTAAACCTTAATTTTTGCCATTTTTTACTTTCAATTTTCTAAACTGAAAAGTAATTTGTCACCATAATAGTCGGGTTAAGAAATGCTATTTAATGTCATATATTACTTTCAAATTTCATTATCCTAAATTATTGTTTTCAGTTTATATTAAAAAATTATGTGCATTGATACCAATTTAATAATTTTTGAAGTTTCAGCCATCAGCGGTGGCATCTCAAAACTCGCAGCATTCCTAAATTTTTTCTGCCTTTGCGACCACTATTTTAAATAAAAAATGTTTGTGGTGGATTCCTTTAACACTTGCATAGAAATCTACAATAAATATTATCGTATTAAAATAGTCATAGCAAAGTGAGAAAATTTTTTCTTTTTTTTTTTTACGAGCCCTGTATTATAATTTATTTAAACCCTATATAACTGCTGTTAGCGGTCTCACAGACCGCTGTTTTTTTTTCCAATTTTCACAATTTAACTTATAATTTTAAGTTTAACTATACATACTAGTGAAATTTTATTTCGTTTGAAGGCCTGTTACTATCACAAGATACTTCTGAATAGGTGAATTTCAATTATAACAGTTCTGTAACAGTATCCTAATGAATTAATCGAGCCTTTTATTCTTCTTAAAATCAAGCGGTCTCAGAGACCGTTCACTGTAGCTATGCGACAATTTCTGTCACATCAGTTAAGGGTTTACTTTTACTTGGACATTTCCTTTAATAACATTAAAACTGCTTTGTTTTAGCCTCTTGAGTCCTGGGTACCCAAATGGGTACTTAGATTCTTTTACTCATAAAAACTAAAATGATAGATATTTTTACATTTTAACTTCACTTCTATAAAGTTCAATGCTTTTGCTTTAAAATGAAACCTATAAATGGGAGCACCGATGTCAATTTCCTTATAAAATAAATGTTATTTTAACCTGAGTTTGCAAAACGCTTTCGAAACAGTGCATCCAAGAAAGTAGGTAATTTTCACAATTTTTTAACTTAAAAACTTTATAATATAATAAAAAAAAAAATTAAGAATTTGCAGATTATTCACTTATTTAAAGCTGTTATTTTTTTATTGTGTAATTTTAGGTTATTGATAATTAAATTGATATTTTTTTTTTGAGGGGGGGGGGGGGAGGCTAGTAATTTTATGTTCATATTTGTGAACCTAAATTACAAGCCCCCTAAAGCAATAGATTTAAAAAAATATTTTTTTTTTTGCCATCTACGATGTCATTTTGTTTGTTTAAAAGCAAAGAATGAGTATTTGTACTATTATTTTAACTTCAGGTCTTAAGAGGTTATAAAATAAATATTACAACAAAAGCGTAACTTTGAATATCATGCATATTTTCTATCTCAAATCCATGTTACAATAATAGAAAAGTGTTTTATTATAAAAATAAATGAAATCTTGTGACGTGAAAATTTTAAATAATCTGAATTTGCTCTAATAGTTCTTAAAGTTAGTATGGAGCCATTAAATATTGAAAAGGACTGACTCAAAAACGTCGATCATTGCTGTTAGAGAAAAATGTCCTTGAGAATTGTTCTGAATACTTGTTACAAGTGAACAAATTTCTAAAAGCCTTACGAGTTCAATTCGCTTAAAAAAGGGTCGAGGACGGACCCAAGAAATGCATTTTTATTTCTTCCTGTCACATCTGTAGTAGCACGCATCGTGTATAAAACGTTTAAAAAAAATAAATAAATAAATAAACCGATATAGCCAGGTTTTTAATGTTTTTTACATTTGTTTTTTGGGGGGGCGGGGCTACTAGGATTTGTATTTAGATTGAGGATGCTAATCATATCACATTATTAAGTTCTCAAGAAGAATATAACTAATAAAAAGAAATTAATCTGCATTACAGAAAATGAGAAGGGGGGGGGGGAGATGGGAAGAATCGTCGTTATATAAATGTTTTCAATCGAGCATTGCAAAGCACATCTTCTCACATTAAAATTTAAAGCTAAATTGGCAATTAAAGATTAATGCTTTCTAATTTCTGGATGTTTCAAGTTATATATGATATAACAGTATATTACAGCAGCCTCAAGCACTGTCTAATATTATATCCATACACTGTCTCATATTAGCCCCTTGATTTTGATGGTTTGTAAATCAGACTACGTTAAGAATATTCCAAATTTTAAAGGCTAAAAAGACTCACCATTTCATAATAAATATAGGCTTATTAGAAAAATTTACCCAAATTTTTATTTAATTGCTTCTGCTTATATACTTTATTATGACAAATTAGTGACATATAGAACTGTTACGTAGAACTTTAATATGTAAAACTGATGATATATAGAAATTGTCTCTCTTAAGATTAAAAGGAATATGTTAGTATGTTTTTCAAGGTGATGTTAATTCCGCAAATGTATTTAGAATCGACAACAAAAATACCAGTTACCTTTCTTGCAGCACAATTCGCACAATTTTATTACAATCCTGTATAAAATTTTAATCTAATTTACAATCATTTCTAATTTTCTAAAGTCTTTCCTTTTAAAATTTTTTTTATCGAATTTCATTAAGTATTTTTTAGTTTTTCACACTAGTTTATAAAAATAGTAATTATACTAATACTTACAGAATAAGGACCTGGATAAACTTCATAAGCAACTGTACTAAAGGGTCCTGTTTGATCCTTATCAACAGCTTTTATACCTTGAATCACTGTGGATCCAACAACTGTAACCTATTTTACATATAAAACAAACTAATGAGTCAAACTTATTCGCGATAAACAATGTCAATTACAATAAACAGTAAGTCTTTGTTAAATAAATTTCCGTTTTAGATTATGTATGAAAATAAAACTGTATATATATTTTAAAGGTAATTACATAAAAATAATCATATTTTGAATATATAAAAAATGTGTTTTACTTACTTCGCTTATATTTACAGAATATGGCGCTCCAACAAACACAGGTGCATTGTCATTAGCATCAGTAACAAAAATTCGAACAGGTATCGTGATACTCTAAAAAAATAAAAATAAAAACATATATATCATGAAAAAAAGCAATAATCATTATAGAAAAAATATGTTTTACCGTTAATGCACATAAAAGAAATAGTCCAATCTAATTATCTGTAGCTTTTTCAAAGATTTAATCATTAATTTTTGAAAGCAATAGTCAGTTTGAGAGGAATAATAAATAGTTTTCTACAAACTTTTATGAAATGCGAGATCTATGTTTAACATACTATTATAACGTATCGATCCGCTTGTTAAAAAGTTTTTGAATGATGTGAACATTATATTTAGATTATTCATTAGTGAGAATTCTTGTTTGTTAAAATTGTCGTCGGTATCATCTCTTCATGTAGCAGCTTCATACAAACAGATTACAAAATAAAGTGATTGCACCAGTAATTTGATCAGACACCAATAATTGACCACCGAGACTCAAAACTGTAGAAAACAAAGATTACTTCACATGCAAATATTAATTTTGGTTGATAGAAAATCTATATAACATCCAATGAAATGCTTTGTTCAAACTTATAGTTGCAACTAAAGCTGTAATTGGATATTAAAATGGATTAACTAGAAAACATTTCCAAAAAGAAGCTCCCACTATATAGGGGAAAAAAATCAAGTTCCATTTTATTTCCCTGGCTCATTAATTGGGGAACGTAGTTCATTAATTTTTGTTTTATGTAAGTAAATTTATTTTTCTTTAAAGTAACGATTTATGTAGTTACTAGGAATTAGTCAATTACATTACCGGATCGCTAAGATGTCAACTTCACCAATAACTGACCAAAATTGAAATATACTGAATTTTTGTTTATTTTTTTAAATTACCTTTGAGAACCGAAATGAAGTAAAAAAATCTTATTTATATTGCAATATTCAGATACTAGTGGTCAGAATGATGGGATTTCACCAATGGTTAACAGTGCGGTTGTTTACTATATTTTTTCATTCATTTCATAAATGCATTTCTAGTAGTTTAGTTTTTTTCACATAAGCCTTGAGTAATTGTAACTCCAAATATAAATTATTTTGAACGTATAAACGTACATAATATTCACTGTTTCTATATTATAAAAATTAAGTCTGAATCAGATTACATTCATTTTTTTCAAATAAACTAGTGTGGGTAAAATTAAGCAACAAATTATCTTTAAACTTATAACAATGCTTTCTTCGTTTAAGAACGTACACAATTTGAATGCAGTTGTATAAGTGTATGTGTTTTTAAAGTATTATGAAGAGGAATTGAAATACGTAATTATTGAAATAAGAGAGAAAAATAGAAAAAAAAAATTGGAAAAGTGTCAGAAGATGCAATATTCGTCATTCTAATTTAATAAATAAAATAAAAAGGAAAATTCTTGAGTTATGAAAACTTGGACCTTCAAAATTTTTTACAACTGCAGTACATGGGCGTACGCAGTGAGGGCCTTGCGCCCACTGAAAAAAAAAAAAAAAAAAAAAAAAAAAAAAAAAAAAAAAAAAAAAGGTTCTCAAAGTTGAGTAAAAAGTACCCATTTTAAATACGTCACACACTCAAAATAGCTCCGATCCAAATGTTCTCAAAATTCAGAAACACATGTACTCCTTTTTGATTCCATGGATGTGTTCAAATATGAACCGTTATGTACTCATTTTTGATCTTATGGATGTATTCAAATATGAACTTCGGCGGAAAGATTCGTATTCTTGAGCGAGGAAATCGAACGCCTCATTGTTAAGGGACTATAAAAAAGTTAAGAACATCCTTAATTTCTAGTCATAGTTAGTACGTAGATTCAATAAAGTTGGGCTAAAGATAGGATAGAAAGGTGGAAATATTTTGGTGTCTAATTAACAACATACATTTTATAAAAGTGACATTCACGTTATAAAAGTGATCTAATAAATTTTCATCTCTTTTATAATTTGTCCTAAGGAAAATTTTCTTTCCAAATCGAGACGAAATGAATTGAAAAATGATTTAAGTTATTTAAACAAAAACCCTTCGCACAAATTTTGCATTTTTAATAAGCAACCAGAATAGAAACTGATCGCGGAAATAGTGTAGTGAAATTAGATTTTTCAAGGAATAGTATCCACGATTTTGAGATTTTAAAATGCCTGTCTCAATTTGAGAATCCAACGATTGGCACATTTAATCGTCAAATTTAATGAATAAAAAGATCGAACGCTACCTCAAAATACAGATTACGGAAATCAAACATATGTTTTGAACGCCTTTGTGCTTCACAAAGATAGCATATAAAAGAAGGAAGCCATTAACAATCATCTTGCATACCAACAAAGTACGGTAGTAAACTTAAAAGAATAAACTACTCCTCAAAAGTAAACTCCAATAAGCATCACCTCTAAAATGATCCCAATTAGTATAAGAAAATCGAGGTTATAAGAGAATAGAGAGCTTCTAAATAAAATGCCCATCTTGACTGACACATCAGATATAGGTCTTAATACGCTTCACTGCTTGACCATTGATTTAACACATTTCTCTGTCCTGTATTTATTTCCTTTTTTTTTATGACTAATCAGAAAATTGCTTGCTAAACAACTTAAAGATAGAAAATGAAAAGTGCTTTTTAAAAAGTTTAAAAACAAAATTTTGCAAAAAGACATCATAAAAGGTTTATACATTTTTTTTCTTATTTTTGTAATTTGTCCTAAAGAAGATTTTCTTTCCGAACAGGGTTGAAAATGGATTAAAAAGTGACTTAAATCATTAAAAATATACTTTTTACAAATTTTTCATTTTAGACAAGCAATCAGAAAAGAAACTGTTCATAGGAAGATTTATAGTGACATTGGATTTTTCAAAGACAATCCATTATTTTAAGATAGTAAAATTCATATCTCATTTTGAGAATGCGGTGATTAGGGATTGCCATCCCGCCAGTATTTTTTAAATAAAGAAACCTACCGTAATTTCCTTATATCCATCACTTTTTGCCATCGCTTTATTTAATATAGACTTTCCATGATTAAATTAAGAAAAAAAAATATTATTCGGAAATTATGGGTTTAAAAAAAATAATAAAACAACGGATCCTGAAGCTTGCGGGATTCCAAACACTAAAGATCATTGACGCATTTAATCCGAAACGACAACTTCTGCTTTTGTAATAATTACCACGGCTCTGTATAGAGACCTGTAATATGGTAAGACTTAATCCAGATAAGTGTTTCTTTTCTGATCCAAACAATTCATATAACATACAATGGACCAAATCATCCATTTTTCAATTTGACTATAAGGAGAAACGTAAACTATTAAAATTATCTAAAATTCGAATTAACATCAAAGAGCAAGAAAAGGGTTTTATGTTAAAGAATATAACATTTTATATGTTCCAAAAAGAAATAAATCCAAAAATTAACAAAATTTATTTTGTAAAACAAAGCTACGAGCATATTGTAGCAATATTCACATTCAGAAGACCATGGATTCGATTTTACAATCTCAGGAAAATACTCTTGTTTTTTCACTTCTATTAAGAAAACATCATTGCTATTATTTAATAACGAACCAAGTAACCATAAATTTGATTTAACCATGATTTGCTATAGAAAATTTAAAATCAAAAGCTTGAAATTCCATTTTTCTGCTTTTTGTTTCAGTGGAGAACAAGAAATCAGCATTGTGTACAGTCGGCCAAAAATAAAAAAATAAATAACATACCATATATTTTTATTACCAAATTGTAATAGAAAGAAAGAAAAAAAAAACGGAAATAGCCATTTAAGTGGAAATTATGTCTTCTTTCAATTTAAGGAAAACAAAAAAAAAAGTTTAGAGGGTACTTCATACATAATTGTACGAAACTCTGCCATTTTCAAAACGAACACCCAATTTTGATAGCATAGTTGCTTTTTTAGGTAACTTTTACCCTAGGATATCAAACGAGAAGTCATTCGGTCAAATAATTTAGGAATTAGAAAGGTTTAAAATGTTCAACTCCTAATGTTACATTCCTTTCATTCCTTTGAATATTTAAAGCTTCTAGAAATCCAATTCTTTAAAAAAATTATGCGTCACAATTCATTTTTTTTATTGGAAAATTTATTTTGAAAATATACATAGTTTGAAATTGTTCTTTGAAACAATATGAAGAGTAATCAATAAAATTCTTAACAAAAATCGATTTTTAGAAGCTTTAAATATGCAAAAATTACAGCTCATTCCGCCAAGTAGTTTTGAGTTATGCTTTAAAAATTACCCACATTGCAATCCGTTTTGCAGCGATAAAAAATGAATTTAACGAGAGGAGTTTATGCATCTTTTTGAAACTATTTGACCAAATCACTTCCCGTTTAGTATCCTAAGGTAAAATTTACTGGAGAAACCATATATACTATCAAAATTAGGTGTTCGTACTTGAAATGTTGGAGTTTGGTACATTTTCAGCATGAACACAACACCTAAGCTTATTTTTAAACATAAATGGAAAGACGACAACAATTCCAGTGAAATGGCAATTTCTGTTTTTTCTGTTACAATTTTGTAATTAAAATGTTTGTCGTGTTTTTTTTTCCCGACTGTTACATAGTCAAATAATAAATGAATGCGCCATCGCAGCTGAAGACTTTCGAATGACCAAAAAGAAAAAAAAGTAAAAATATGTAATATAAGATTTTTAACATTGTTTTGAATACGGTTTTCAAAAAGAATGAATGCGATCTCGAATTAATCAATCTCAGTACCATGTCAATGTTGTATTCATTGGCATGTTTTATTGTTTCAATGTTGGGGTATTGTGTTGACATTTTGTCGATATGACGTAGCATTTACAAGACAAATTTACCGGATGTAAATCCAATAAAATAAATGTTGGTATAATATTGGAGTTTTATTTAAATATATACTGCATACTGGAAATATTTCCAATAAAATGGCAATATTTTCCCAATAATGGTTTTATTGGCTCTACATTGGATAAATATTTCTTGACAATATTGGCAAAATGTTAACATTTTTCATGCTAATGTATGCAAGATTGGTCCAAGTTACATCCAATATGGGCTTATACTCAAAAGATATTTCAAATTATCCAATTTCTAAATAAAAAGAATTATATGCTTTTCCATTTGAAAACTGAATACTAATATATATTTTATTTAAATTTTAAAACACCTTTAAGAAAAAGAAAAAGGCAATTCAGTACAAGATTAGAAATTTCCTGATTTTGCTCAGAATTATAAGAAGTTATCAAATATTCATACATATTATCTTTCAGCCAGTTAAACGAATATATACATAAGCTCTTCGGGAGTTATCAATGATAAATCGTGGAATTTAGGTACATCGAATCCCGGGAATATACTCTATAAAATGGTATCACCATGCAGTGTTAAATTGATGATTTGTTTATACATATTATTTATTTTAAGCCCAAATCTAGACCAGGGATGGCGAACCAGCGGACTAATTGCCATCCCTATTTCCGAAATATTATCTTCGTGTTTTTTAATCTCAATTTTTTTGTCATTAAATAAGGAGAAGAATTCTGTTCCTAAATAAGGGTGACAATTCACCTGCTGACCCGTCGCCGTTCCTAGATTTAGACTTTTAATAATGTTTAGCAGCATTGATTTGATAGTTTAGGGTTAAACTGATTGTTAGTTTACACATGTTATTTTAATCTCAAATCTTTCGCTGAATTAGGCATCGTCAGTCAAAGACATGTTTGTTTTTGTTATATTTGTTGTTTGCTTATGAGTAATTTTTATGAAACATGACAATTACATACAATGTTTTTGCTTCCCTTTTTTAATTTGTAATTATGGAAGAAAACTGTTTTAAGCATAAAAATGGCTATAGGAGAAAAAACATATATTCGTGCAATATTATATTCATTTTATCGAAACATCTGAAATTATCATTTTAAAATAAAAGAAAAGTCAGGTAAGGTTTAAAGCGTTTAAAATGCCCCACAATACTTATATGAAAATTGTGCTATCTAGCTCATGTCAAATTTGATTTAAAATATTTACCAGCACTTGAATAACCTAATTGCAAATCAGAATTCAACAGTCGTAAATTTTAAAGCCTGTGTGTCCGAATAAATAAGAATCATTAAACAGTCTAAAAAAAGAAGGAAACAACAATGGTTGCTTTTGTTACATTTCGGTTTACCACCTAAATATGTTCTTTAGAGAAATATTCTGCTCCTCATTCTAATCTTAAATAAGCCGCTTGAATTGCGTATCACTTCCTTACTACATTTAATCATGGTTTCTTTTCACGTTTCACATTTACATATCAAAACGTTGACAAGTGAAGAAGAAAATAAAATTTCTTCAGCTCAAAGCTTTAAATGTGTCATAAGTAGAACTCAACTGTCGAAAACCTATTAAAGGCGGTAATGCATTAATGTAACTGACCGAGTTCATAAGTGATAAAAAAGATAAAAGCAATTTGACAGATTCTGTTTACAATTCATGTAACGCAAGTTATTAGTTTTGTTTAATTTTGTTGAGCAAAGGTGTCATTACATAAAATTATGATGTCTGCATCTCCTTTCTTCACGCTAAATCGCTTTAATTGCCTGTTAACACAAACTCTTCGGTATTTAGCTACAAGCCTAGAACTCTAAACGTGTTAAGCGTCTAATTGTGTTAATGCGATGATTAAATAAAGACTATCTTAAAAGTATCATTACGACCGACCTTCTTTGTAATAAAATGTGTAATCTGATATGAATCTCTTACACATTATAGTATAAATTATTTTTACCTCATCTCAATAGACAAGCTAGTCTGTTAATTAAATAGAAATTATGTAATCTTAAATGAAGAGAAGAACAAAATCTTATTATACCTATGAATTAAAAGGCGTTTAATTTCAAACAAAGAATAATCTGTGTCACAACATAATTAAACTTTTCTAATTGCAGCGGATAATTTTCGTTCATTAAATATTAAGCAGTTCAAACTTCTTTCATCGCCTCCCTTAGATTATTTATTTAAAGTACTAAGTACGGTTATCACCCATTAAAATGATACGATTACAATATGTACTGCATAAATTATTGAAAATCATAGGTAATATTATCAAGATGGCACACTGATTTGTCTTTCATTGGTCTATTTCTGTTTTACCATGTATTGTGTTTATTTGCTTCATGTGCAGACGTTAACTTCAGGTGCATATGTGCTTCCTTTAAATATTATAATGTCCTAACTCGAAAAAATGAATCTTTGAGGTAATGTTAATAAAAAATAATAATAACATATTTTCATGCGGAGGATCTTTAGAAGAGTTATCTCACAAGGTTAATGCTAGATGTATTATTTTAGTTATTGACCATGCTACTATTCTGTGTGGAAGAATATATACTTTTTAAATTGTTTTGCGAGCATGACAGTTGAATTTCTTCTAAAGTTTGTAGAAAAGATCTTAATGCCAAATGTAACGATAGTAAATGCTCTAATATTCAAGCCACGTGAAAAAACAACATAAAAATAATAATTCATAACGAAAAATA
The DNA here is from genome assembly GCA_963931845.1 of Maratus michaelseni. NCBI lineage: Eukaryota > Metazoa > Arthropoda > Arachnida > Araneae > Salticidae > Maratus > Maratus michaelseni. Next base: position 255,181,445 of record OZ007599.1, read on the forward strand.
AATAAATAAATACTTGACAATATTTTATGCCACATGATGTCACAATTACAAATGCGGCATCAAAATACACACAGAAAACGTCACGCCTGTTGTATTATTGGAGATTAATATAAGTGCCTAGCTTTCATGGATGTATTAATTTACCAATAAAACTCATATTAACAATTAATTGCATTTTAAAATGTCAAATGTATTTAATTAAATACATTAATTAAGTTAAATAAACAATTAAAACAACACAAAATACTGAACGCTCGATACTGAAAATTGTATAATCTTGATTTGTGAGCTTTTGATATTAAATGAGCGTTAAAAAGTAAATAAATAAAGGCGTAATTTTTGGCAACAATAAGAAACATGTGGTGAAAACTCATTATTGAAAAGAATTCAAAAGTATAAGCAGTTTTACAGCGTTCACTATAAAACATAAAACACCGAATATAAAAATAAATTAATCGATCAAAATTATACAAAAAAATTCAGTATTTTTAAAATGCAGTAATTAACTTTATAAAAATAATAGCAATAATAATAAACGAGTCCTATGCTTTAAATATCCATTTAAGAGGTTAAAACTTTATTAACACAGTTTCTTAATAAAATAAACAATAAAATATAACTATATTAATTGAATGAGGATAATGCGGTCCATTTAATATTATCTTAGCTTAAGAATGTTTTTGTTCTCTGTACTTAACCAAATGAATCCTTGTAACTTCCCTTTTAATATCAGATCATTTAAATGTTTATTTGTCACGTTTTCTTTAGTCATTTACAGATATTCAAGATATAACATTCAAATAGGCTTTTAGGCAAATGAGTATATTAATAATAATAAATGGTAATAATGCTGTTACAATATATCTTTTTAACAAAGAACCACAGAGTAATAGAGTAAAAGTTTAAGATCTTTACGGTCAGAAGATTCTATCCTTTCTCTTTTAGTCGGCATTTTTATTATGTTAGAGAATGTGTGTCAATATATTAATTATATATCGAAAATATATTATGATATTAATTATTGGTACGAATTCGCAGCTGAAAATAATACGTCTAGAGTATAAGTTGACTATAATTCAATTCTTCCTTCGTTTTATGGCTATATATATATTACTAGGTTTTATTACAGGCATTTGATGTTTGAATGCGTAATTAATTTACTTCAAGAAAATGTGCATTAACACTGATATCTGTTTTAGATGCAATAGCGTGCAGCATTACGATGAATCCCCTGTGAGTCATTTGCGATAAATGGCCACATAAATGCAAATAGCGCAATCCCTATAAAGTGTTCTTAACATGCATTTATTACGTTCTTTTACAACAAGTGCAATAAAAGGAATGTAATAAAATATATTTTGATTAAAAAAATATACTATCTAATGTAAAAAAAAATGGAAGATATTTTGCAATTATTTATAATCTTAAATAAATATTTAAAGAATTGCATTAAGTATACTTCGATAGATATACTTTATATGTGGTGCGATATTCTAGACTATTTCTATTCTTTTTCTTTTTCCTTTTTCTTTTTTCTTTACACATGTGAGAGATAAATGTAGTAGATCGAAAATGGGAAACTGCTTTGAAGCTGGAAACTTGAATAATGTTGGTCAAACGTACCAGCCAAACTACATGGATGCAAACATATTTTAAGATTTGTACTAAAAACACTTGAAAACATTTTTTACAATTTGTATAAACTCATCTTTTTGCAGACACACATTATTTTTAAGAAGCGAATGTACTAACAATTTGCTAAGTTTTCATATTTAGGTAATTAAAATATATATATATATGGCTATAATATTCACAATATAATGATAAATATCTGGAATAAATATTTTTCCATAAAAATATCAGTGAACTATGAATTAATGTATGATGTTAAAAGTGAACATTAAGAAAAGCACAAACAAGAAGAATACAAGGATTTATCTGTTTTACGGATTCCAAAAAGTATGTTTATTTAATGAAAAAAAAGTGTAAAGGAAAAGCAATCAACATAGTAAATCTTACTGCACAACCAAATTAGATCTCATAATCAAGCTCGTTTGGTGCTGGTGTTGCATTTTTTTCATTTTTTAGGGTTCCGTACTTAAAAAGTAAAGACAGAACCATTATAAGATCACTCGTGTGTCTGTCTTTCCGTCTGTCACAGCCATTTTTCTCGAAAACTATGGAACATAGAAAGTTCAAACTTTGCAGACTTATAAAGGCTATTGACCCACATATTTATAGATTATTAGTCATTCTCAAATATTTTAGGGAAAATTTAGGAGGCTAATTAAGTTACTTGAAAAACAATTTATTTTGTGTATCGTGTGCGGTATCGTTCAAAAGATCTCGTAACACCAAACTCAAAGATATATTTCTTTTCATTTCAGGTATTATATTTTCAGAGATATCGGCGAAAATGTACAGTAAAAATAGACCAGCCCCGCTATTTCCGAATCAACTGAAACTAAAAGTTTAAAAAAAAGTAGGGGTAGTAGAAGTGTTTTTAAACCTTGCAGGAAAAATACAGCGATTATCCTAGGTCACATAGCTTTTGAGAAAATCGCATTTTCCAGTTACGCAAACTTTACTTTGAAGTTGAGGGGCGCTCGAGGTACCTATCAACGTGGAATTATCCAAGGATTGTTGACAACGATTTTCGAAAAAAAAAATTGTCGGTATTTAGGCGATATATTAATTAAAAACCAATCTAGAAAAACGCGACACGACCAAGGCAGCGTTCCAACTTTGAGACCTCTTTTCGAAGTGCGCTTGGCACAATGCCAAGTTTAAACTTTGTACAAAGTCTTTGTTTTAGGTAATGCGAGGCTTCATATCTCTCTGAACGTTCATGGTATATCCACCTTTTAGTATTTGCTAATATAGTTATAATTGCGTATATTGCGTATATATATATATATTATTTTTAATTTGCGTATATAATATTATAATATATTGCGTATAGCTATACGCAACTCTACGTTTTATAGTGTTTTACAAAATCTTATAGCAACGATTTTTTGCAATACTGCATTTAGTAATTAATAAATTTTGTGCGCAAGTAAAACTCGCACTTGGCCACTTATTCTCATTTCCAACTGAAGATACATACTTTTGAAGTCTTGAAGCGGATGCATATTATCTGTGTTCTAGTTCTTTGTGCTTTTATACGTTGATCAATTTACCATGTATTTGGTATACTACAAAAGTTTTATATCATCTGAAAAATATATCTACAGCAAGCTCTTTATATTCGAATTACGAATCTATATTAAAACAAACATTTTGTATTATCTCAAAAAGGTATTCTCTGAAGGTGAAAAAATGTCTAGCATAATCTCTTATTCATGTTTTGGTATATTTGAGAACACGACAAGTTACATCCTAATTGGAGCAAAATATATGTAATGAGCTCTTTTAGTTTCCAGCTCACTTTCCGTGAAGACGTATTTTTTTTTTATAACTGAAGCTACTGACCCTTCAACGGAAGAATGACCAATTCAGTCTTAGCTGCGAAGTTAACAATATGACATTTTAGCGATATACCCTAATCCCAAATCTCCGGTATCCGCTTTACAGTACGCTGAGTTCCAGATGTCTGAACCCGCATAAAACATGCATGCTTGGTGGATCGCATATCCTAGTGAAGGTTCGTTAACTGAAACTAAAGCCGTTTACGAGGGTCACTCTATATATTGCGGATTTACACCACGTTGAGAATAGAAAGCAATCTTAAACAATCTTAATCAAGTTTATCAATAAAATCAGTTCATAATTTTTACATGCTACAATACATATTTTGACGTTTTTTGAAAGATTCTACAATATGAGACAGCATATTCCCCACTTTTAATTTTATAGGCAAGGAAATTTATTAGAGCAAGGAGGCTATGCTGTAGTGTAATTAATTACGTACTTTTCTGTATGTCCTAAATTTCCGCCATGATAGACTGAAAATATCATGGAGCTATTTAAATTAATATGATGAAGAAAGTAAGGATTGAAAAGAAGATTGTACCACAAACAATACTAAGTACACATGAGAGTATGTATCATTTTTAATTACAATTCGGAACACTTGGAATTAGAATGAATACCGGATAATTTTTGGAGAAAATAAGTTATTGTCACCATAGCCCGAAGTTAAATTTATTAGCAAATAAAGTTAAAATTCGTGTTTTCCCATTTTTGCATAAATAATCTGGTCAAAAAATGTTTGTCATGAAAAATACTGAAGCCATAATAAGCCATTGGTTAGTTGTATTAAAATTTTATTAAAATTAGTTAGTTGTATTAAAATTATGAGTGAAATTTTGATTGAGTTTTCGATCTTTTTTCATCAATATATCTGGAGGCAAGATATATTGATCCACTTTGCTGGGCTGGATACTGCTTTTATTTTGCAGAGTTCACATCTCTATATGAAGTAGAAAACTAAAAAGAAAAATCCCCGAAAAGAAAAAAATGCAAAGAAAAGAAATCACAGAGAAAAATAAGAAAGGTAGTTTCTGGAAAATGTATCGAAGCTTACGTTTTGTGAAAATACCTGTTGTGAAGAAACCAATTGCGCATCCAGGGACTAGACAAAAGAGCACATAAGATCACTATTTTCGTATATTTATTTAATGACCGAATTTTCTGGGATTAAATAATGCGAAGATATCTATACAGAATTTGTGCTATGATGTCTCCTTCAGCCCCCAGGTGCATCACTGGAAGATATTAATCTCCAATTTTATTTATACAAATTTAATTTATTTTATTTCATTTATGTGCTAGGAGCCTATACTTTTCCTGACCGTGTTGATGAGCATTTCTTGGAAAACCTTAATGCCTCATTAACATTTCGACAATACTTTGATAATAAATAAATAAATAAAAATACTTGAGTGAACCTTACGTTGCTTAATTTTTTTTTCAGAAACTTTGTTTAAATAAAATTAATACTGAGAAAACAACTACTGATGATACCTCATGAAATATTTCATCTAATGCCAGATACGTACAGGCATCTAAAAAGAGTTTCAGAAAAATTGTTATTTGCGTTCTTAAACAAGTTTTAATTAGTAGATACTGAATTCACGTTGAATTTTAAAACAACAATACAACGAGTTTATTTTATGTTGCTGTCTTGTTTTTTCAATAGTTTAATTTGCAGTTTTCGCAAATATAAGCATAAGCTATAAACGCAAATAATTTATTGTATCGAAACGAAAAATGGATAAATTATACGTAATTTGTTATTGCTGAAGAAGCGGTGGTGATAATTTAAAGTTTAAAAAAAAATTAAGAATCAAATTTTCCCTTGTTTAGATACATAGCATATTTGGCAGCAGAACTTATGTCATTTCTCACAAAAGTATAAAATTAGACTGAATTAAACTCCGTAACAAAAGTATCTTACAGGATCATCTGTTTCCTTCTTGCTACAGGCTACATCAAGCAAAACAGAGGAAAGTCCCGTGATGCCTTCTTTATCCAGAGGCTGTTTGAGGATTAAGTTCTTGGTAGATACTTGTATTCCCACAGGAGAATGCTCGGATATCAAGGTCAACTCAATATCTCCATCTTTTGAGGGATCGCCAGGAATTGGGAGTGTACCAATAATGCTACCTGTAAACAAAGGAAGTATTTTTTTTTTAATGATTGATCTAGATTTTTTTCTTTTAAAGCTTTTTGAAAAGTTTATACTTTTCAGTGTCTTTGCTTATTAACACTTTGCCGTCCGGCGACACCACAGTGGTGTCGTACGTAAACTGAATTTTAATCCCTACATTGGCACCAGAATTTTGGAATGAAAAATTCTTTTATATCAAGTACATGAAGAAAATATTTTCCTTATTTTCGAATAAATTTGTTTCTAAACTCTGGTGTCAATCAATCATTTCAACATTTTACGAATAGAAGTATTTTTACGAGACATGCGGACGGTAAAGTGTTAAGAAAATATACTAAAAAAATATACTAATGTGTCAACAAATTCATTTGTTAATGAATAATTATAATAATAGTACAAGCGTTATTCTCCCTCTCTCTCCTTTTTTCCCCTTAAGAGTTTTGCAAAAAGCATTTTCTATAATGTAAATTTAAAAAATCATCCTTTCACTGACATTTTTTATTTTTAAAACCAACATCAACCCATTAATAGGCAGTTGTACAATGTTTACCCTTGGTGGCACAAATTGTTTTAGTATTATAAAGTCGTGGAAAAAAACGATACCCTCCCCCTCCCCTATTACCTCTACTAGAAGACATTGTATAAAAATGTGACTAGTATCAATTGATTAGAATTAACGGCTACCTATTATGATTATACTTAATTTTGTTTAGGTGTCCTCTACATGTTACAGTAACAAACATTGAAATTTTCAATACCAACACCTAAGTTTGAGATGATATTTGGCTTCTTAATTCAATTTTAACTTCGGATACCAAACAAAAAATCCGTAATTTCTGAGTTAGGTGGGTTTAAAGTTTGGAAATACTAAAGTTAAATTCATTTTTAATTATTACAAAACATGTTGCAACGCGGTTAATTTTTTAAGCAAAACTCAAAAACTAGTTGGTGGAATGTGCTATAATTTTGGATTCGCATATTTAAAGCTTCTAGAATTTGATTTCTGTTAAAAAATTCATTAGTCACGATTCATATTTGTTTTCGAAAATTAATTTAAAAATATGTATTTCTGCAAAATGAATTTTCGAAAAAATATTTTATAACCTATGAATGTTTTCAATAATGAATAAAATATTATCAAATAAATATACAGTTTTTTTAATTAGAGAGTTCTTTGTATTTATCTGTCGCACTGCTTCAAAGAGATGGGAGGTTCTTTGTGTGTCACTTATGTCACAATAAAATTCAAAATTGACTGAAAGTTTTAAGTACACTGAAAATTTTTTTTCTATATTTTTACTATACTCAGATAATATCAAATAGTTATTTTCGTAAAGATTTGAATCATGCAGTAAACGTCTGAGATTGTTGATACTTCTAGAACATACAGCAATCTTAGATGTAGGTTCATTATAGAAAAAAAAATAAATCCATTCTCTAGATAAATATGAGTCGCTACAACGTGATTAACTCATTTATTTTCTGTATTTAGCAAAATTGTAAATGACTTCCTAGAAAATGATTCCCAATATGACTAGTTACAACGCGCTTTACTCATTTATTTCCCTTTTTTAGTTACTAATAATCTATTTCCGCATGTATCGTCAAACTAAACTGTCAAACGCTCGTTGAAATATCATAAAATACTTATTATTTTTTTTTTCATATAAAAATAAAATTGCAAGCTTTAATATGACGAGAAACACTTAATAATAAATCTGTTATAATAAGAAGATATTCAAGTCTTCGTTTGTTGAAGGATATAGCCACCTTGAACTTATTGCAATAAACTTGGATTAAACTAGGATATTTAGAAAAACAGGTGGTCATTTTCTAATTAGCATGAAACTGCATACGCTCATTGCAATGAGTCTGAAAAAAAAAATCATGCTGATGGAGAAATAAATGGACAATTTATAATTAGCCTAACGCTTCACATGCTTTTTGCAGTAAGTCTGAAAAATATCAGGCTGATTGAAAAAAAAACAAAAAAACAGATGATTCACCAATTAGCCGGGTTCTTTGCAAACTGTCTAGGTTCTTTGCAAATAGTCGGATTTCTCAATTAGCCTACGGCATAGCCACCACCATGAACATAGAAATAGATAAGGACTTCAAACGAAATAGTGTTAAAATCATGTCGCTATTTTCGAACTAAATGGCAGCTTACGCTCACGGTTGCCGACGAGCATCCCTGCTAAGGTAGCGCCACCTACAAACAACAAACCGAAAAAGTCACTAACAATGTTTCGTATTGCAATGTAAATAAAGAAGCAGACGAACTGGTGACGTATAGAGCAACTGTCCTACACATGCGCTTCCTATTTGAAACATTTTTGGGGAACGGTTTTCTTCTTCGAAAGGCAATTTCGTTAAAAGTCTTTATATATTTCTATGTTCATGGTCATCGCACTCATCTGAATCTAAGAAGAGACTTTTTTTTTTATAAAATAAAAAAGAGATCGTTTTACAGCTGCTGACGTGTTCTATATTAAATTTGTTAAATTAGAATTTTGAGGTCGTCTTGATGACTGGCTATACTACAATACAACTGCAATTAATATACTTACATTACTACAATGAATAGAATACTGACATTGAAGCAACGACGGGAGAATGTAGGGGTCCAAACCCATCCAAGGGAACTTAAAAGCTAATAAGATACATATAAACACCTTGTGTTAAAATGAATATATTTCATATTAAATCCAACATAAAGAAAAGCGTAAAAAGCCACAATATTGTTTAGAATATACTATCCCTATTTTAAAGGCTCTTAAAAGTATAAATGGAATGAAAATGAGAATGAGGAACAATAGCACAAGTACGCGTGTTACTGCTATTGCTGTTTCTCACTCTCTTTCTTTATTTTTCTCTCAAAATTTTAAGGGGCTTTTTAGCACTTTCCAACCTAGTTGAAAAGTGCTTATGACTTCGGTTTGTCTGGCCGTATGGCCGTCTGCCGTCTGGCCGTCTGGCCGTCTGCCGTCTGGCCGTATGGCCGTCTGCCGTCTGCCGTCTGTCCGTGCTCTAACTCCCGTAAATATGCTCGGATTGCTCTGCAATTTTTATATGTTATTGTCGTTATCAATAGCATGTTCCCTATTTCAACGGAAGTGTGTAGCACTTATAGTTTTTTACAGGGGTACTCAAAAGAATTCCGTTACATTGCGGTCTATGGGGAAAAATCATTTACGGTTTATTTAAATAATGTTTCCCTATTTTAAACGCATTGACATTTATATATATCACTAAGGTGTATTAGAAAAAGCTTAATATGGAATAGGGTGTGCATATCACTTATAGTTACTTTACAGGGACAGTCAAAAGAATTCCGTTACATTACGTCTATGGAGAAAAATCGTCTGCGGTTTATTTAAACAGTGTTTCACTATTTTAAACGCATTGAAATTTATATATATTACTAATGTGCATTACAAGAGGCTTACTACAGAATAGTGTGTGTATAGCAGTCATCGTTCATTTACAGGGACACACAAAAGAATTCTCTACTGTCTCTTAACAATAATTCCTGGAAGTGCGTTTTAAGTTACTGAACGCGATTTTAATTTTAACTCGCTTTTTGTCTATTACGTGGTGTGCATAAATTCTGTAGATCCTATACAGGGCAGCACAAAAGTTCGCGAACACATTTCCGTTTATTGACAGAAACTCCAGAAGGAGAATTTTAAACTGTGCTACGCGTTTCCTAACTAAACTAAAATTTAGCATCCTATATAGTATATATACAAATCTATAGATCATATACAGGGCTGAATAAGAGTATTCGGATATTTTTCCGAATATTGCATCTGTTGGAAATTCCTGAAATTAGGTTTTTAAATATGTTATGCGTTTTCCAAATTGTTTACTTAAATGGTATCTTTTAGCTTATTAAACGGTATGTTTTGAGAAATTATTTTGGAAACGATGGAAAGTGCTACATAATCTATGCTTGACGCATGATTTTTCGTTCTTGTTATATTTTATCTTGAAGCTTACACTATGTGGCAAAAAGTCAGGGGGTACTTTTTATTTAAGATAAATATCTAGATAATTAATTGACGAATTCTTCTGGATTTTTAGGAATATAAAGAACATGCTTGACGTCATATTTTTCAACGAAGCTTTAGTAATGAAAACAGTTGAGGGGGTTAGAATGACAATGGAATAAGTCAAAAATTTTGAAAATCGAGATAACCATATTTTCACTGAACGTATATTAATTTCTGTTCAACGTGCCAGTCAAATAAGTCATAGTTCACTTAGGGAGTCGCTAGAGGGCAAAACAAGTTGGACCACTCAATGCAACGGCAATACAACAAGTTTCACAAAACCTTTCATTTCTCAAATCACTAAATTTTGACTTACTCCACTCTCATTCTAACCCCTTCAATTAAGGGACTAACAACAAATTGAATTTAAAAAATAATATTTGGAATTACCCTGTATAATAAAATGCTAGAAATAATCTTAGCTTTAGAATATGACTATGTGGGTGCAGTTAGTCCAGTGCAATATTTGTGTTCATTTTTATAAAACTTGCACATATATTCATGGAGATATAAAGGTTTCATGATAAAGTTCAAGAAATTTTTAGCTTTTTTTTTTATAGGATGCAGTTTTCAAAGAAATTTAATGTCACTTTCAGGAAATTTTACAAAGTTTAGTAGAAATGATGTAATTACAATCAGAATATAAATATATTAAATGTATGATGAATTATGAGCAATTGTATGAACTAATTTTTAAATGTGTATGTGCGAACGATAACATTTTGTTTTCATTATTTAATAGTCAACTGTATGTGTTGGGAAGTGCCAGTGAAATATCGAGAAAATTCAGAAATTAGGTTGCCATGGGAAGGGAAATTTTTCAGTGAAATACCAGTATTTTCTTACAGAAAAACTTGCCTTATGTAATCGCGGTAATACATAAGATTAGTTTTTCTGTAAAAAATACTGGTATTTTCACTGAAAACCCTGGTCGTTTATATAGCGAGCTGAATTTCAGCTATTTTCTAAATGGAGCTGGAAAATAAAGGATTTTTCTACACAATGTCATTTTTAATTTTTTGTTCATATTTTATTGATGTTTTATTTCTCTTTGAAAGTATAACCGTCAGAACCAGCCCATTTAAACGAAAAAATAATTATAAAAATCGAACTATCCGTTGAAAAAATAAATACTTTTTTGTTGGAAGCCGGTTAAAAACTGACAATTCGTGGATTTTGTTTTACCTTCCAGCTATTTCCTGAAATTTAGCTCCGTATATCTAAGATATCGTTCTGAATTTTCACGACATGCAATTCGCCCTTTTATATGAGTTGCCCTATATTGTTGACTACTGCATTATACCAAAAAAACTTATCAATCACACATGCACAACTAAAAGTTATTTCACACACATTACATTAACAAAAGTTATTTCACTGTTTTGGAAGATGCTTTGGACGATGCCTCTGTTTTCATAGAAGCCTCTGTTGTGCAAGATGCTCCTGTTGTTGAGAACCAACCAGTTGATGTGATCAAAGTTGGTGATTTTAAGATTGCTTTGATTAGTAACAGTAGGAAGAAATTAGATAATAGGAGCAAAAAGCACGCATGTAAAATTTTAAAAATATTTTCTGACGAGAAAGCAGGAGTGCTGCCCTTACATGCCTGCAACAGGCTTAAGACTGTATTTCGAATGGAAGAAAAACTCTGGTCACAATATCCACTGACCAACTAATATGTAAACTCACATCTCCTCTTGCTTTTGGGGGTACAGTAGAGTCGCGATTATCCGAGTCCCGCTTAACCGAGTCAAAAAAAAAATCCCTTTCTCTTATTTTGACTAAAAAATCAGAATTTTATGAATTTTCTTTCATCTCTACCTTACACCATTGACAATCAAATTATGAAAATGAAGCATCTGATGACAAATCTTTATTGATCTTAGCACAAACACTTCCTGTTTCTGAAACTCTTACTGAAAAAGACATTGCTGAGTGGATGAATGCAGGTGATTAGCAAGAAATTACAGATGACATGATTACAGATATGGTTGAAAATCGCGAACAAGAGAGCAGTGATGATGGTAATCAGAAAAAAAATTACGTATTCTGAAGGTCTAAGTTCTATTGAAAAAAACATTTATTACAATGAGCAGCAAGAAGAGGATACACCTACAATATTGATGACACTAAAAAAATGGCGTAATATTGCAGCAAAATAATGTTTATCATCCCACAAACAAAAAAAAATATATATCAAGGACTTTTTCAAATAAACAATTCATTACCTGTTTATATTCTACAAGCATTTGCAGTGTACATCACAATGACTGTAAGTACACTACATAAATTAATAAATTGTGTGTAAATTTATATTTTATCTCTTAAATTAGTGACAATTTGTATAAATCCCGTTTAACCGAGTTTTTTGCTTATCCGAGGTGAGCTTGGTCCACATTAACTCGGATAACCGCGACTCTGCTGTAGTACTGAGAGGTACCAGTTTCCGAACTCATTGTCAGTAGACTGAAATGTGGTCATTGTATTGTCAGTATATTTTTAGATATTCTTGTTATATATGGCTTTATTACACATGCAATTTGTCAAATATTTGTTAATAAAATGTTTTCGATGAATTTTTCAATTTTTCTTTTGAGTGTCCAAATTAGGTATGTTAGGTGTCGGCATTAGGAACATCTACCTCTGAATGTGTCGAAATTAGGAGCAAAAACACACTTTTGATTTTTAAGTATTAAAATTTGAAACCCTATCAATTTTGAAAATGGTACTATTACATTTTGTAGAGGAGATCTTGGTGAACATTTTGAGTTCATTAGGATCTCATTTTGTTGGAAAATAACGAATACACTTTGGAATATGTAAAAACAAATTCCTTAAAGTGTCATCATTCGGGTACTTTACCCTAAGTTTAGTATAGACAAAAAAGAGCAGCACAGTATGATCAATAAATAGCATATCGCGGGCATGTATGCCGTGCCGCGGCAAATAATTTTAGATTACGTTCCATGTAAGGGAAAGAAATGTTTTAATCCAAAAAAATATAGTGGTTGCTAATTTAAAAGACAATCCAGAATCTACGCCCTATTTTAGTTTGATAAACATGCAGCAGATTTAAAGTGAATGTAATAGTTAAAATATACGCTAATTTTAGCAAGTAAGTCAAATTACATGTGAAATCGAAAACGGAACATAAATAGCAACTAAAATTATCAGTTAACTTAAATTTTCCTGTAACAGCGAAAAACATAAGTTACAAAATCTTTTTAAAAAGTGTGTTTATCTGATTATTCTAGAAGAAACTACGTTTAAAAGAGTTTTAGCTTATAATTTTGAAGGAAATACTTACCAACTGGCAAATCTTCTCGCACTGTGAACGTTTCTGACGATCCGCCATTTGAGAGGTAACAACGATCATCTGAAAGAAGAAAAAGTGTTTGTAAAAAAACCTTTCAATTCTTTTTAATTTTATAAAAAATAAAATATATTTTCAAACACTGCGTGCTTGAAAACATATATTGACACCATTCTTCAAAAATAATTTTATTCATCTTATATAAGATCAGAATTTCTTTCATTAAATAAGTCTAAGAATATTTTCTTCAAATTGTGGTGACAATTGGCGTCTTGGCAAGCGGTTCTTGCAGTGTACGTTTAATAAATTTTCATTGTATGGCAATAATATTTTGGAAATATTAAGTACTCAAAACATACCAAATACTTAAAACATACAGTCAGGATTTGTCAGAATTTACGTTTTCTTCCCTTAATTTATTTTTATTTATTTTTCAATCATGCAAACATTTTGTTTTTGTATATATGTAAAGTAATTTATTTAATGCTTAACTGATACAGTGTAAAATAAAATCTGCAGAAAATAACTTACATTGAAATGCCCTGGTGTAATTAGAGATACAATAGAGGAATAAGAAATCATTTTACGTACATTTTAATAAAACATTTTATAGTTATATTACTTAACAGAAGGCTGACTAAAAAAGAACATCATTTTACTTTTGTTTAGAGCTAATTTTGATTTAAAAAAATTGCAATTATTATTATTTTATTTTTATATACTATCTATTTAGTGACATTAAAATCATCAGCATCCTCTATAGTTTCACTTCAAATTGTCACAATTTGAAAGAAAAGGAAAAAAAAAGTAATACATTAACTAAAATTACATATATATTATGTACTTTTATTATACTGCTTGCAAACAATGCCTACTTAATTGTTTGCATATTTTAGATGTGACGTCACAACCTATTAATCTAAACCACTCCCTCTGTTACACTATGTTATCCCTTCCCCATCTTGAAGTGTGACATATAACTAATGAACGACCACGAGTAAGATGGGTACTATATCCACATGCAAGCTTACATATTTAAAACTTGCTATGCCGCAGCAAATATTTAAATTCACATGCTGCAGTAACAAACAAGATTAAAAAAAAATGTTCCAAAACATATTCTTCTGCCAATAAATGAGAATTTAGTTCCCATTTTGCTAAATCCGTTAAGTTAAAATCTAAATACGAATCTTTTTACATAAATGGAGTAATTTTCTTCGTAAGTGAGCGTGTTGGAGCATCAGTATGTCCACTCAGTAAAGAGAACAAAACATCAAAATTGACATGACCCAGAAACCTTAAAAAATCGTCACACAAATATGGCTTTGGATGCTTGATCGTCCAAATTGCATAAAATGCTCTTTAATTTATAAGTGAAAATTCAGAAACAAAAAACTTTCCGAAGCACTGGAAACGTACTTCTAACTTGACATAACAAGTGTTGAAAGCAAAAAGTGATATTTTACAGTTGACTTCTTTTCGAAAAATTTTCCTACAGAAATCTGTTTCACGATTCAGTTGTTCTAAGAAGGATTGTTTAGAGGAAAAAGAGCTTGAATTGTTTCATACTTATAGCCCATTTTTTATTAGTTGTATATAAAAAAATATGCTTCAATAAAAAACTATTAATATTATTTCTGCATTTTCTCTATCTCGTAGAATTCGTAACATATTAGTTGCAAACTTTAAGATAATAACTAGTTTCAGATAGTAAAAACATCAATAAACTTGAAAAAGACTATAATTTAGTATGTTAAGTGCATAATTTTGTATTTCACAGTGTTTTTACTTCAATGGATTGCACAGTTAATGATATAGATTGTTAAATTATTAAGGTAACCTTAATGAAGTTTTGATAAAGTAATTAGAAATTCTCTGAGTACTTTTATATAGCAAAGTTTCTTTCCTTTTTTTGGTATATGCACATTTATTTTTTTTTTCTTTACACTCATTAGTAATGCTACTATTCAAAATACCTTAGTTTAAAAAAATAATCATACAATAATTTTTGTCCTCAGAACTACAAAAATTCAGACATTCTAGTCAGAATTCTAAAGAATTGAAGTTAAAGAAAAATGCCTATAATAATAGATTAAGGTCTAAAAAATCGTATCTTTAAAACAATTTTGCATTCATTATAAACACGTAGATCTCAAATAAAATCAAACATGTAATAACAGTTTTAAAAAGCAGATAAACAAAAACAAACAAATCGAAAAATGATCTACAAATGAAATGTTTAAAAACGTCCCAACAAAGAACGGCCTCTTGGCAGATCATTTGAAAATTACATTTGTCTAGAATGCTCAAATTTAAAAAGAAAGCATGTATTGGTTTGAGCAAGATTTTCAAAAAAGTACAACAGGCTTTAGATTATTATTATTTTTTTTAATGTTCAATTCTTTTTCTACTTGGTTGAATTTTCTCAAAATATTAATCAATATTCATAGATAAGTTAAATTTATTGCCGTAATAATAGATGTTACGCAGTCTAAATTGAAAAGTGTACATAAAATAATAAGAAATACGAATTCTTTTTATTTTTATAATGGGTTTTCTTTACTTATAGAACAAATCAGAACAGCCCCCCCCCCCCCACACACACATACATACATTAAATTCAACGTGTTTTAAATGCGAGAGATTTCACAACTAACAAATTCATATTTCGGAATGAGGACTATCATTTACAGAATTCTTAAAGACGGTAAATTAGTCTGACTAGTACCAGGGCCGGCCCAAGACCATTTTGGCGCCCGTGCGAGCCTTCACTTGGTCGCCCACCACAAGATAAAAAGGCTTGGCTTCTTTTCTTTTTTTTTTTTTTTTTTTTGTAATTTTTTAAATATTACCCCATATTCAATCCTGTCTTTGAGTTAGTTTTCTTCAAGTCTTAAAATAGAAATCTGAATTCTATAGTAAATATCAATCTCAATATGTAACATTGTGATCCATAAATGAAAAAGATTACATTATGCCATGGTATAGGACAAAAATAACAATAATTAATTTATTGAATAAAAATAGACTTAATTAGAAAGTAATGTTTATTGTTTGGAATGCTTCTACAGTTAATGGAGTAGTACTAAGTAGCAACTATTTAAGATGAAAAATATAATCATGTCTTGTTACTTAGTTTACAAGAACTATTAATTAATTTTATATTTGGTGAGTCATCAATTTTAAAATCTAAAAAAAATCGATTTTTTTAAAAATATTTTTGAAATTATTGTATAATTTTGAATGAAACAAAACAAACCGCTTGAAAATATTCAATTACAAACGTATAAATTTGACATTAAAGATTTGCACTTTAATTAAGACTCCGATTGATAACTTTGGATACGTTTTCCACAAAAATGTGTTTAATTCATTACCCGCCGCATTTACTTATTGTTAAAATTTTTGCTTTGTACAAATATCTTATGAGAAATAGTTCATACTATTGACATACTGAAATATATATATATATATATATATATATATATATATATATATATTAGACGAATTTTAAAACCATCAGCTGGAATTAAATATGTTACGGGCTGCACGGGCTCGGACCAATTTTTATTCTGGAGACTCTGCCCGGGGTCTTACCTTTTTATGAAGGCACGGGCCTAGCAAGGACTGGGCATCGATCTTTCCAGGCCGGGCCTTATCATCACTCTCTCTGGGTAGATCCGGTCTCGAAATAAAACTATTTGAAATTACGTGTTATAAACTAGATTTTAAAAAACGCCGAGACATTGTCCTCTTTAGAAGGAAATTTATTTTTATGTACAGTACTCATTATTTTTTTCTTATAAAAAAACTATTGCCATATGTGGACATAACGCATGTTTTACGAAGGAAAATAAATAATTCAAAAATTAAAATTAATCGTTTTCTATTGGGAGACATTTTTGACCAAAGCTTGCAAGAATAGCATGTGTAGATTTTTTTTTTTTTTTTTTTTTTTTTTACAGTGTAGATAAGTTAATATACAGCACAATTGCAATATATATTTTTCATAATCATATTTTAAAATCTTTTGATTAACAACAATTGCGTTATTGGTTGTACTGTGAAATATGATAGGCAATTCAAGTTTGAACTGATAATCTACCAACTAAATATGTATTAACTCATTATAATATTTAAATTTCTAACTATACTAGACCATACTTACACCTTCTTTAAATTGCCACTAAAATAAATTAGTTCTTTCAATTTAAAGGCGCTAAGAAAAAAGAGCCTTAATATTTATTCATGCGTCAGGCCACTCATGTTTCTAACAACATGGATCTCTCAGCAAATGTGCAAATTATAACAGAGGAAAAAATACTATTTTATTATTGACTGTACTGTAGAATAGAACACACAGAGTTTTCAAAAATGAATTATCAAAAGTCATATTTCATAAATTTGATTGCAGGCTGGGGGTTTTCAGATTGTAGTTAAAAATACAAAGTTTTCGCAATTTATAGTTAAAGGGAAATTTTTTTACAAAATAATAATAATAATAATAATAATAATAATAATAATTAATAATAAAACAATTTTCCAAATAAGTATAGAACGCTAAGCATATACTTAAAGCTATAATAGAGAAATATACATTGACAATTGCGTTATTCAATGTACTAGGGACTACAACAATGGAATATTCCAAATATGAAATAGTGACATCGACAACAGATAAACTTGATTGGCTGGTGTTTTTAGATTGTAGTTAAAAGAAAGTTTTCATAATTGTCTTAATTTTTATTATATATATATATATATATATATATATATATATCTTTGAATTTCAAAAAACATTAATCAAGTTCTCTCAACATTTCTAACCTAATCTCCAATTGAGATAGTTAGTAATAAAGTGTAGACAGTATATACAGAAAGAAAGAAACATACTTCCGAATAAGAATGCGTTTCTAAGCGTAAACGCAAAGTTATAACAGAGAAAAAAATATATATACTATTGCGTTATTGAAAATGCTGTGAAATACAACATGCAAACTTTCTAAACATGAATCAGTGAAATCAGTTAACCTATCTAGAAGATGTCACTACGAATCCTTCAAACATTTGGGAAATAGCACTTTCGACATTACAAAGGTCACTTAAAACAGATTTGTCTGTTTTTTTAACATTTATTTGTCTTTTTCATTCTGTCTAACAAACAATAAAACAACATCCATACTGTCGTTAGGTCAAGGATACAAACACTCTGTGACATGAAAAAATGCACACAACAAGAGAGTGCATTGTTTTAGCAAATTGGGAAAAGCAGCATCAGAAGTTCTCTATATAAAATAATGTTATAAGCATTCACATTTCCTGAAATTGAATAAAATTGTCTTTTAGTGAATAATTTAAGCAGCTTAATATGATTTTAGAGAAATCTAAATTTATGAGTAAACATCATTACCAAAATATTCAATTTCACAAAATTTAATTTAAATTGTAACGATTCGAAGAGAAATAATAAATATCGGGGCTTTTTAACAGACTATTTAAACACCATTTTTTAATTATGAATTTTCGAAATTAATTTTACAACTACCTGAGTAAAATTTAAAGGCAATTTTTAAAGATTTTATTTCGAATACCTTGAAAACCGAAATATTCATCCCTTTATCTACGAGTATTAAAATTTCTAATTACAACGTTTTTAAACAAACATAACAGTGACAATTTTCAACTTACATAAAATCATCTATACCAGGGCCCATATAATGAACCCTCCTGGACTTCCTCTTTCTCAATTCTTTTGTTTCTACATGCGCCGCACACAGTACGCTAAAAATGAACCTATTCGCTGCAACACCAAAAGGCGGATAACTTTTGAACCAATAATAATTTCGAAAAATCTGCTTTACCACAAAGTTTTTGAGGGTTTAAAAAGTGAATATATATATATATTCCTTTACAATCGGACATCCACAAAACTGCATTAAAATCTGAAAATGTGTAAAAATAGTCTCTTAAAATTTCAAATCTGCTTAAAATGACGAATAGTTTTTATAACACTTTCTACTATGTTAAGCATGGTTGTGTAGCATGTTGTAACTTTTTTTTTTTTTTTAATCTAATTTATATGTATATATATATAACCATGCTTAACATAGTAGAAAGTGTTATAAAAACTATTCGTCATTTTAAGCAGATTTGAAATTTTAAGAGACTATTTTTACACATTTTCAGATTTTAATGCAGTTTTGTGGATGTCCGATTGTAAAGGAATTGAATATAATTCTGTAACTTTCTGTTTCATAAAAAAAATCACCTATCTTACCTTAAGAGTAACTGTATAATAAATAAATAGGTATAACATACTCTCATACATATGACTATTTTCTGAATGAATATATTGATTTACTGAAAACCTCAAACATAAATTGACATTAATAAAATAAAAATTTCTGTGATCACTTTGTGTTTCAAATTTATTTTCAATATTTTTTCCTATGACAGTGATTTCGTCAATATGTTTGAAAGTAGCGAATATGAATATTAGAATATTCTTGATAGTGTTAAAAATCTAGTTAAATTGTCATTTTTACTCAACAAACATACGGAATTTCTATATTTGGCAATAACTTTCCATTAAAATTTCCACATTTTTACATTTTAAAAAATTATTTAAAATTTTAATTTAATTGAATTTTTTTTTTTTTTTTTTTTTTTTTTTACAGCGTAGCATTCACCATTTTTGTAAATGTCAAGCGATTTACTTTAAATATACTTTACTCGAATGCTTACTTTTATTAAATTCAAAAAATGAAGATATTTGAAGGTATCGGGATGTATTCTCACACTTGGCACAAAATATGAGAACCGATCAATAAAAGAAACTAAATTATTAAGGAACATAACATCTTAAGTCACATTTTGGTTTTATAGTGCTAAAGATTGTATATCAATTTTTGCGCAACAGCTTTTACGATTACCTCTTTATAGAATTTATCCATCTTTTTCACTAATTATGATTTGCACACGAATAAACTTTAAACCAATTTTGTAATACAAAACCCGCTATTTAATAATTTATTTATGTAGAGAAACAAATAGATTATTTAACGCATCATATATAATTATATAAAAATATAATTTATAAGAGAATACAGATAATTTTAACCATCTTTTTCATCACAAAAAGACATAGAGGGTAACTGATTAGGAAAAGACCATTCTTATTCTTGGGTATGCTACCTTGGTGGAGTGGCAATGAGAAATTGGCTAATTTTGACTAAGTTGCTTTATCAAGGAGTGAATGATTTTATTTAGATCTTTCGAAGATTTGAATTTTCCCTGAATGCTAAGGCAAAGAGAATAAGCTCACATAAGCACCCTCCATAGATAGTATATAATCGAACCAATAATATTTGTATTTACTCTCCTCCTAAAGTTAAAAAAAGGCATGCTAATTACAGGGTTAAATATAAAGGGTGTTTCAGAACTATATGTAAAAAATGTAAAGGCAGGTAGAGGAGACCTAAATAAGCAGATTTCGTATAGGAATGTGGGTGCGGAAATCCAGCGTTGAGACAGTAGAGGGCGCTGTTGAGTTCGGCGGATCAAAGCGTATCACTGGCTTGAATCGTAATTCCCCACACGGATTTCGAGCAACATGCATCGTTACACTAATGCGGAGCTTGCCGAAATGCATTTCATGTATGGAGCTGCGCAAGTAAATGGGGCGGCTGCTCAAAGGATGCGCATGTTCAACGGCTCTCGAACTTGTCGAAGGACTATCCTCTTACTGTACGTAACACTTCTTCTTCTACTGCAGGAATTCTGCGATATCTTCCAGTGCCCGTATAACACCTGGAAGCATAAAGCGATCCAATCGCGCACAACTCCCGATGAAGTCGTTCAAATGTTCGACGATTTGGCAAATTCCTGCACAGGAATCGTTCCACGGCCATCCTTTGTGCAGCCGCTATAGATTTTCTTGCGCAGCCCCATACATGAAATGCATGCCGACAAGTTCACATTGATTTAACGACGCATGTTGCTTAAAATCTGTTCGGAGAATGACGATTCAAGCCAGCAAAACGCTCTCATCCGCCGAATTAAACAGCGCTCTCTGCTGCTTCAACACTGCATTTCCGCACCCACATTCCTATACGAAATCTGCTTATTTAGGTCCTCTCTACCTGCCTTTACATTTTTGACATATATTTCTGAACCAAACTGTATATCAATATGCCATAGAAAACATAGACGTTTCATAGGAAAACTTTTCTGCGTTTTCATTATTTAAGGCTGTTTTGAAGTTTAAATTGTCTGCATTCTGACGCATTTATGAAGGTATTTACTGTATGAAATTTGCAGGCATTCTCATTCAGACACCAAGAAATTGAACAGCAATTTTCCCTTTCTTGTAAAATTAGCGAATCTTCCAGAAAGTACCGTCAAATTAAACAATTTTCCAGATATGGATTGTCAGAAAGTTGTTCATTGGAGAGCAGCTGGTTATAACTCAAGATGTATCGAATTTACCAGAACGCTGTTGGACTTTTAGGCATTTGAACGTTAATACCTGAAACTTTCAGGAAAATAGGAATGAAAATTAGATTGTGATTATATCAGAAATGTTCACGTTGCTGAGTGCGGAAAATACAAATATGAGAACAATACTTAACTCTTCAATGCATGGTGTAACTGATCAGCTACATGAATCTTTTTTTCCCGCATATATCATATTGAGGTTTTTTTTATGATTTCAATTTGTCCACATTTCTATACATTCATATTTCACTACCTATCACAAGAAATTGGTAACAGATTGTAACACAAGACTGGTGAAAGCGATTTTTATAATAACTGTAGCTGTGATAAGCTATGTAGTTTCAATTACATAATTAAAATAAAGTGCATTTAAGGGTTAAAAGAAAATCATTAAAAACCATGAATGGATTTTTGTTTGGAACATAATAGGAAACGTACTAGCGATGTACCAATTTGGTTTTCTCAGCTGTTAATGCAAAAGTATTGTAACGGGTAACATTTAAAACAAACAAAAGTTGAAAGGCAATACCGCGGTTCTCAAAATCTCAAAAAAATATTTTACCCTGCTCAGCAACGCGAAATTTTCTGACACAAATAGGGACCCATTTTTAAACATAAAAACGTGACACTTGAGGGTATTGCTGAATTGATTTGTAATCGAATAGATTTTTCAAATGTTTTGATAAATGAATTACCCATTGAGTGATAAGTGGTTGTTGTCTCATAACAGCAGTTCTTTTCCTTTCCCGCGCTGTCGCGTTCTGGAAATTTGGTTCAAAACGACCAATTTGACAGCATTTGCTGAACGACTCTCTGCCGTTACCAAAAAATGAAAAAAACGGTTCGATTACATGGTTTCTGAATAAGGGTATTGGGAATTTTCATACGTTTTCAAAATACGTAAAAAAAAAATTGTCAGAAAATGTCCCATTCGAATTTTCGAACAGTTTTAAGTATAATAGGCTATTTAAAACAAATTCTCGTTTTTAAATGAGAATTTCAGTAGCTCAAACGTTCTGAAGTAGAACACACTTTTTAAAGTACAGAAAGTATTATAAAATCTTTTTTAAAAAATGCTAGCGATGAAAGTTTGAAAAACGAAAGTTTTTTTCATTTTCCATCGAAAGCTTTTGTTTGGAAGCTTAAATACGACCATGCTGGCAACCTGTTCAAACAGATGGTTATTCACTGTCACTATCATTTTAACGACATAGCTTCCTGTGCGGCAAAATTCCTAAAAATGATATTCTAACCGCATTTTTCTTCATTATTTTCTGTCGGCAATTTTTAGGTTGACAATTTGGCTGTCATTCAAAATAATAAATGATTCACGTGGACTTTCTTACGGTCATGACCTTAGCAGCGGTCTATTGTTCTCCAAGGAATTTGATTTTAAGACCAGCGAAAGTGAATATATCCGTATTTGTGTGCGTTTCTTTTGTTTGTCTCAAGAAGTAATAGAATTGCTATCCTTCCAAACAAAGCCATGTAAGAAAAATAATTTAGTTTTTATTAATTTCAAAGCATTATGTGTAAGGTAATACTGTTTTATTCTGCGGAGAAGTATACATAGAAGATATATTATTTTGCTTTATAACGTATCATTTTGTGCAATTGAGTTTATTTAATTTTCTTCTAATCTTGATTGTTATGGTTTAAATAAAACTGACGAAAAGCTTTTTAAACTGTCTTAATGGTTTATTTAATTTTCTTTTGTCTTTTATTATTATTATTTAAATGAAATTCATTAAAAGTATACTGCACCTCTTCTAAAACATGCACGATATTTGTTTGTGTTCTCTACGAATAAGTGTGTTGTATATTTATTTGTATAATCAGCTGGTCATTTATTTTATTTTTTGCAAATTAACAGACAATTCCTGAAACAGATCGATATAAATGCAAAGTAATCAACGGTTCAACAACAGTACCAACAAGTACATACCCAATAACAATATTTAAAAAAGAAAGAAAAATCATGCGTCAAGCATAGATTATGCAACACTTTTCAAAACACACAAAATTTCACCGTTTAATAAGGTGAAAATACCGGCTAAGTAAACAGTTTGGAAAACGCATAATACATTTTAGCAATTACCATCTGCAGTCAGTAAAATATCGGAATTATTTTGTGCAGTCCTGTATATGATCTATAGATTTGTATATATACTACATAATATGCCAAAATTTATTGCAGTTAGGAAACGCATTACACAAGTGAAAATGCCCCTTCAGCATATCCGTAAATAAGCGGGAATGTACTCAAATATTTTTATACAGCCCTGTATATGATCTATGAAATTTATGCACACCAAGTAATAGGCAAAAAATAGTTAAACATAAAAACGCATACAATGATTGAAAATACACTTTCAGCAATTATTGCTCATAGACATTACTCTGTCCGAATTATTTTGTGTGTCCCTGTAAATGAAAGATAGATGCTATGCACACCATATTCTATAGCAAACAACTTGCGGTGAATCTCATTGATTGATATCAATTTAAATATATTTGAAATAGTGTAATATTATTAAAGTACTCTGCAAACGATTTTTCCCATTCAGACACCATAATGTAACGAAATCCTTTTGAGTGCCCCTGTAAATGAACTATAAATGGTTCTATGATTGAACTATAAACACTTCCATTTCAATACCAAACATGCTATGGTAAATCTCAGTAATATATATCAACTACAGGGCAATCAGATAAATTCATGTGAGTTAGAGCGCGGACAGACAGACGGCAAAAAAAACAAAACAAAAAACGAATTCCTAAACACTTTTCCACTACGTTGGAAAGTATTAAAAATGCAAGTTTAAACACCTTGTAGTGCAGTTTAAAAAGACAAGAATTCTTTCATGATTATCAGTAATATTTTGACCATTTATTTATATCAATCTGTAATACATTATGCTTCACTGTAAAACAGAAGGAAGTAGCCTTAGAGTGCACAGAGGAGTGCATAGAGGAGTGTACAAGAGAAAAAAGTTCTAAATTGAAGTTAGAAGAGGGAAGATATAAGAATTTTTTTCATTTTGTGGTTTCTTTTAAAAGCATAACAAATTAATAAAATGTAAAATACAGTTTATTTTTCAAGAGTTTGGTGAGCCGATACAGATTTTTGACTGTACTAAATTTATGTGATTTCCGTGGATTTTCATACAATCTTTTAGAAAATTCTTATAGGCTGAAAGAACTCGGCATTTCTGAACATATAAGCGTAAGGAAAAACACCAGAAACACATGAAGTACCGCATGATAACACTTTTGGTTTGCATATCGGTGTAGTGTAATATTTAATTTTTTTTTTAAAGCTAAAAGTGATAACAGAGAATCAGAACTACTCGATACAATTTAAATACCGATCTTTCGTGACGAATTTTTTAATGGATTAATATTCTAAATTTCCAAAATTTTAACTGACCATTATAACTTTTAGTATTCCTATTAATTGTAGAATGCATATTCTAATGTTGAAGTAAATGCCTTATTTTCACTTTCCAGACTCCACAACCTTTTAACCCCTTCGAGACCAGAGTTCCATAGACGAATTTTATTTGGTTGGCACCACTTTTTTTGAAACGGTTAACTTTACTTATTTAATCCCGGAAATGCCCTAATTAAATAAGGCAGATATTATTTGCTTTATTTACTATTTATTTAACTAATCATGTGGAATTTTTTTAAAGGCTTGATATTTAAGGGGCTAATAAAATAAAGACATTTCTTAGAATTGTAAAAATTCATATTATATAGAGCATAAATACTCCAATGGCTTTAAAGTAAACAACCAATTTCATATTTCTTTATAAAACGATAAAGAATAATTCAAGAAAATTGCTTATTTTCCCTTTTCAGATTATAAATAATTAAACTGATTAAGTGTAAAAACCATACATATAAATGTTTTAATGGACGTCGTACTGTACGGATCAAATAAGATAAAGATTATTGTTAAAATTGTAGAAACTCTTATTATATGGAACATAATTACTGGAAAAGTAGCTTTATATAATCCCACAACTTAACTTTTAGGTAGCTTTCATTACAAAAAAGCTACCTATTGCAGCATTTCGGAGGAAGGCAATTCCAAAAAATTTTTGTATATTTTCACCGATCATGACCTCCAGACCCCCAAACCACTCTCCGTTCAAATGTTGATTTGCATATATATATATATATATATATATCTGACATATGTCATGCTGTAACTCTCTTATTTATGAACCTATTTGGATGTGACTGAGTATGTGCATAGGACATATCAAGGTCTCGACTGAGTTCGTTGGTCAGCTTCATCCGCCATCTTGTTTAAAAATGTCAGCCAGTTAAATAATTTAAAAATTTTTTAAATTCAAAAATATGTACAAAAAAATTATAAATTGAAAAAAAATTCTGTTAAGTGTTAGAACGTGATACAAGGATTCTGGAACATTTTTTGTTTTGGCTATATCCTAAAAAATGGTTGAGATATGGTAGTTTGAAATTCTAGGGTGGCTGGGATTTTGAAATAATCTGATTTTAGTTATGCTGTAACTCTCATGCTGAAATTCTCATTCGAATTCAATATTAACGAAAACTTGGATTGAATCTTCTATAATCGGGTTCCAAGCATTTTTGCTTCGGGTGTTTGAGTAGAATAAGTTGATGATTTTTAAAAACATGGACTGTGAAAGCTACCTTTTCTTCCCGGTACAGGCCGGAAGGACTTTTTTAATGTAAAACGATAAAGAATACGTGAAGTAAATCACTTATCTTAACATTCCAAATTTTAAAATTAACCTTTTGATTACGGGCCAGGACTAGCGACTATTTTTATATTCACTCGTAGCACAATTTACATTGATAATAATAATAATAATAATAATAATAATTATAATAATTCTTTGTGGTAGATTTCTATTGAATCTTGTCTAGTACAAGTGTACGGCAGAGATTATTTTTTTTTTAAAAAGGTGCTAATAGAATAAAAAAATAGTCGCAAGGACGACATATGTCCCTACCCCGTAATCAAAGATTAAGGCTGTTAAGGTTAAGGCTGTTATTAAGGCAAAGGAAATATTTTATGACTCATTTCTGAACTAATTTTTGTACGGAAACGCATGAAAATGGCAAATGTTCTTATTCAGAAACTATATAATCGAATGGTATTTTCCATTTTGTTGGTAGAGGAAGAAGATTTTTCAGAAAATACTGTCAAAATTGGCGTTTTGTACCGAATTTCCAGACGCAACAGCTCGGGAAAAGAAATAAAACCTATCGTCACCTGACGTCAGTTGCTTATAATTCGATAAGCAGTTCATTTATAAAAAAAAATGGGAAACACCATTCGATTTCAAATCACTTCAGTAGTCCAACCTGCAAGTGCCACGCTTTTCCGCTTAAAAACGAGGCCGGTAAATGTGTAAGAAAGTTTCGCATTATTGAGCGGGGAATAATATTTTTTTGAGAACCGCCTTAAGCAAATTCTTATATAGATTTTTTTTTTTAAAGAACGCATTTAAACGTCCAATAAGATAAAAACATTTGTTAAAATAGTAGAATATCTTATTATATGGAACATAACTATTTCAAGTAAAGTAATCATCCAACTTCCTTTTGTTTTATAAAATGATAAAAAATAATGGCATCAATCACAAATCTAAAAAAAGAAATAGCTAGTTTCATTTCAAACTTACTTAAATCTATGATACCACGGAAAATAAAAGAAAATGAGCAAAAAGACGCACCAGATATGAAATTGATTTTCATTGTAAATTCCTGATAAATTGCTAGAAGTATATTCGATTTGTGTGCTATTCACTACTAGGAATAGACAAAGAAAAAAGACGAGGATCATGTAAAAAAGATTTTAATCTTGAAGAGAAATGATTCTTTGATGTAAATTGTTCACGCAATAACTTCGTATTTCTTTAAAAGACAAATATACCTTGCCCCTCCCTAGCTACTCGAAAAAAAAAAAAAAAAAAAGGAATTTCTGATTTAAAAAAAAAAAAAAAAAAAAAAAAAACGTAAAAAATGGAATCTTAGAAGAATTGAAGAGTTGAGCTCTTTTTATTTTTTAACAAAAGAAACAGGAAGCTAATAGACTCACGAAAAGCATGACTAGATGATTTTTTTTTTCTGTATATTATAGGTTTCCGGTATTATGAAATTGAGATGTTGATATTACATAAAGCACTGACTGTTGTGTATAGAATGTTATTTAACTGGTGAGAGCAGAATATCCTAATACAGAACCGTTTTGTATGTTAATGTTTATCACGATTTCAGATGAATTTCTAACAACTGATTTGTTTGTATTTTCATCACACGAATTAGAAATTTCAATAGCTGATAGAATGATAGCGACGATTCAAAACACCCATTTTTACGATTAGACGATTACAGCTTTTAGCCGGGGTTCGAACAAAACAAAGGTTTTTATTTATTTTTTTTATCCCCAGAACATGTTTATGTATAATTTTAAGAAAGTGAATCATTTCAGCATTTTTTTTTTAAGACACAACTTTATTAAAGTTTTATGATTATCTGTCTGTTTGTTTATTCTCTTTTACATTTTTGTAGAAACGTCCAGATCGTTTTAAATCACGGAAAACACTTTTGAGATAAAATAGAATACAATATTCTCTATGATGATGGCAACCGTAACTCTAATTTACATAATTCTTTTTTTACACATTTTCATCAATTCAAGTGCATTGGAGCTCTAATTATCTGGATTAATGTGTTTTGGATGTAATAGAGATATAAAATCTGGATAGTTGGAGTAATCATAATATATATATATATATATATATATATATATATATATAATTATAATATCTATGAATTTCAAAAAACATATCAAGTTCTATTCTACTTAAATCTCCAAAGAGATAATTAATGATATTGTGTATACAGAATACCACATAGCTAATAATTAACATGTGCAAACATAATATTACCATAGCTGATGCTTCAATGGTAATTGGCCAAATTTTACTCATACCAAAAGAATATTGAAAAAAGAAATATAGAGAAAGGGAAAAAAAAAAAAATTATAAATTGGAGTTGCAATTAAATAAATACAAATGGATTAATAAATTAAATATGAACCATATACAATGGAAAATTGGACCACATGAGAATTAAATATGAATTGGATATGGAAAAACACATGCACATGTACTCATCAGCCTGGATGCACCCACATGTGTTTTAAATAATAATTCAGTGTTTCATAATTCTACTGGCATAATGCTAAGATCAGTAGAATCATCCAGGTACACTGAATTATTACCAGACAACAATTGGAAATATTAAAATTTGGAAATATTTAAATAGGAAATAAAAAACCATTAAGAAAATACAATATATTTCACTCACATCGATTATCCAAAAAACTGTAATTAACACCTCACTAAATTACCACGAGATAACAGTTTTGAAATAATAAAATTGGAAATATGAACGCGTAAAGTGTAGATTAAATATTTACTCACAATAATTATACAGAATCCTTAAAATGTCACAACTTCTGCATAATATTCACATCCACATGGCAATGCATCATACATGTTTACTAAGTCGAGTTGAGAGAAATGATTTGTAAGACAAGTTGAGAGCACACTTTTTTTAAAACTCAACCCCATCGATGACACCCAATCACAAAATGATTCAAAAACACTCAAAATAATTCTGGTTTTAATACACTTATAACAAATTTATATCCGTGAATATATATTACTCCATCCAATTTTAATTCCTGAAAGTAAAATTAATATACAATCAATAGCTCCCTCTATAGTTAAATTAAATATAATATTAACAATATTATCTACAACTACCTGAAAGGTAAAGTGTCATATATATATATATATATATATATATTGTGAAATAAAATTGTCTTTAAAATTGCTTTTGTTAGATAAAAAATGTTGGCCAATTGTATTCAAAACTATATTAGACCTACCTTTTAATCCCTTCGAGACCAGCGTTCCATAGACGAATTTTATTTGGTTGGCACCACTTTTTTAAAACTGTTAACTTTACTTATTTAATCCCGGAAATGCCCTTATTAAAAATGACAAATATTATTTTCTTTATTGCTGGTTCCAAAAACATTTGTCGTATGCACCTTTTGAAGATGCACATATTAACCCGAATGGTGATATACCAGTGGTACCCGATATTGTGCCAAAGGAGTTAATAAGAAAATAAACAATACGTTACTTATATCAAGGTGGTCACCGATTCAGGGAATGTTTTAGGAAAATACCAGTATATATATATATATATATATATATATATTTTTTTTTTTATAGAAAAATCGCTTTATTTAATCGCGTTTTTAAATAAGGCGAATTTTTCTATGAGAAGATATTGGTACTTTCCCGGAAAATTCACTGACCGGTGGCCAACCTGTTACATACATTTAGGAAAATCTATTGAGGTCTTTACTAACTTGTCATCTTTTTATTGAAAGTTAATTTGGTAAAATGGTATTAATTTTAACAGATATAAAAGAATAAATCACATAAATATTTTGTGCTCAAAATGTATCATTTAACATAAATTTTAGATGCACATGACAACGTGTATATACAGGATCCATCAAAAGTCCACAAATTCCGTAATCTATATTTAAAAATAAAATCAATAACAATATGAGTTGTAATACATAATTTTTTTTACAGAAATCAATTTCTAGAAGCTTAAAAAATGCGACTCCAAAATTACAGTTCATTCCTCCAAGTAGTTTTTGAGTTATGCTTAAAAAACTTCTTGCATTTGCAATTTGTTTTGCAATGTTTAAGAATGAATTTAACATTAGGCGTTCCAAACTTTAAATTTGCATAATATCTAAACTACTTGACCAAATGACTTCCCATTTGGTATAATAAGGCAAAATTTACCGAAGAATCCAAATATGATGTCCACATTAGGTGTCAGCATTAAAAAAAATTAAAGTTAGACCACCTCCCTTGGGAGCCCCCTATGCCCCCTGTCCCAAATTGTTTAAACCAAATGAGGCCCCTCATGGAACCACGTGTTTTACAGTTTTCCAAAATTTTTACGCATTCTCGAGATAGAGAGGAATGAATAGACTTTTGTTGGGCCCTGTATATTACTTTGGGGTACCTCAATCTTATATTTCCCATAGTCCCCATACAAATACATCTTATCAATAACAAAACGAAGATTCCAAATGAATAGCATTGTTCAAAAGCTTCATAATCACATGTAATAATGTTAACAACAGAATTAATATTTTATCGAAACAATTATTTATTAAACATAAAAAATATCTCACATATATACTTAGGAATCTTTATCTTCTTACTTTGCAACCAGATAATGGAGAAAATTGTTTTCAATACATGGTCTTGTGTAATACTGGTTACTGTTATCTATTGACCTATCACCCTGAACATTTAACTGATTTATTTTATGAGAAAATCCAATTGTTGCCTTAGTCCCCCACTCTTCCCCACTGCGAAATAAAAGTTATAAAAGAAAACTATGCCTCAAAGTATTTTAATGATTCAGTATATTAATTTATACTTTCAATGTTTTTGATAATACTTAAATATATTTTTATTGCTTCCGTACCTTTATTTGCAGAACATCTTAAAACTGTAGCAATAGTAGACTAGGAATTTGTAGCTCATCAGATTACTTTTTCAAGAAATTTATCAACTCATTCACTCAAAATGTACGTGTCCATAAAAAAGTAAAAATGAAAGAATATGAAATTTAAAAGATGGCGGTATTTTTTAAAATAGATTGTACAATTTAGAAATGTTAGTCAATTATGAAATACGATTTGAAGTAGAAAATTGGAGTATGTATTGTATTCACTGTTGTATTCACATGACTTGACCCCCCCCCTTTATTTTTTGCTACGTTATACTCCAGAAATTACTACAGATGTAGAAGGAGTTGCACAGGGAAGGACAAGGGGTACAATTTTACTCAATCCTAAGCTGAAAAGGGCCCGGTGAGAAGCAGATTTCCAGTTAAATATATACATATACAGGGTATGCAGAGGGCAAATAAACGTAATCTCTGCAGAAAACCCATCCCAAATCTGTACCGGATCTCGCAATTACCGTGCACGTTAAGAGTTAAATTATTATTATTATTATTATTAACACCAGCGGCTTTACTTTTTATTTTACTTTTTTTTTTTTTTTTTTTTTTTTTTTTTTTTAAAGAATAATGACATATTTTGAATAAGGAAAAAAATTAGACACATATAACTTTCTCGCTTAAGAATATTTTAAAAACGTCACTATATTGATTGTGCTTAAAAAAAATTACCTTTGTGTATAATCTTACATTTAAGATCAAATTAAATGGACAATTTTTATTAAGTATTATAATACGGAGTATTTAAATATTATCTGGTATATTTATATACAGTAAACTCTGTCTAAGTTACATACAGAAAACTCTGCCTGAGACGGAATCGACTGGAACCGAGAAAAGTTTCCATCGTATACAGATTTCTGCCTTAAACAGATTTTCGTCTTACACAAAGTTCACTTTGCAGAGAAATTACTGTTTTTGTGGTTCAAATAACAGACTAGAAATTGAATATGTATATTTGAACCCCCCCCCCCTCCCCCCCCCCAAAAAAAAATTAACGGATGATATATAAATTCAGAATCATTTTTTTTTTTTTCAAAAATAAAATAAAATATTTTTAGCAAGCACCGCTGGAATAGCTAAAATATATGCAAAATTAAAATATTCTAATAGACATCCTATTATAGATAGCCCAGTCGCCCAGTGTTTAATTAATTACACGTTTCAAATTTATAAAAGCAGTACTTTCAATTAACTAATTTTGGATGTGTGCGGGGTTTTTTTTCCACATGTTTTTAAAGTAAGCAAAACAAAGAGATCATGTGTTAAAAAAAATCGGTGCACATTGATTGAGAAATACTATGAAGCAACTTTCTTCAAAAAAGTTATGCACTAATTCCAATGACTCTTCCACCCTTCTATCTCTCTCTCTGTCTCTCTCTCTCTCCCTCTTCCTATGTGTCTTTTTTTGTAAGCAAATCAGATTTAAAGATTGCTTTTTGCTTTTGAAATTTGTATATGCCATTAATATCTTCGAAACTGCCCTTGTTCAATACTTTTTCTTGATTTAGGCTAGATAAAATTTTAAGGAGGAACAAAAAGATTAGGCGATGGGAAACATCCGCTTTTATTGTGTTTTTATAACAATGAGAGAATATTTGACTTTAAATCAGTTTTTAGCTTTATATTTGTGGAGTTTACAATACAATAATAGTATATAGTAATTATCGTGAAAGAAATTCTCCAATGCCTTTCATTAACTGGCGCAGTCAAGATAGAAATTTAGGGGTTAAAACCTCTCTCAAAGCATAGACATGTAGTTAAGGTACATACAAAATCCTCTCTTTTGAAACAATTTTATAGTTTCCTTAACAGCCTCTGCACAGGGTCTACAGTGGCAAGTTTCATTTTTTTCAAATATTTTTAGTTATTTAGGCTTTGAATAAGACAAATATAGACAATTTCAATGTGTTTTTTTTTTTTTTATTATTTGATTGCCATAGTACTTATTGCATACTGCAGTGTGCATTGGGTACTGGAGCAATATTTCTTTGACAATTTTCATACACAAGATATCTAAAACTACTATACTAATGATAAATCCTGAAAAAAAAGTGATTATTCACTTTTTGCTAGTCGTGGTAAACACAAAATACCGACGTGTCCCGAGTCAAAAGGACGCAAGGGATTTTGGAATGTTATAAAAAGTGTCTGTAATAAGGAGTCAATAAGTCAACCACACACTCACCGACCACTCAGTGGTTTATGTCTTAGAAACCAATTTTTATTGTTATGAGTATAAACAATTCCAAGGGAGCCAATCCTCAGGATCAAAGGGCCTTGTATACATCTACTGCTTAAATAATTACAGTGCATATTACAGTGCTAAACTAGTCTTTACATAGCTCAGTAGCTAAATGACATTCATGGCTGTAAAAATTATATTCTGTATATTTTACACACACACACACATTATAATAACGTAGTACATACAATAAAGAAAAACAAAACAGAAAGAAAGAAAACAAATTTTCAAATTACCAAATACAATATTTAGTAATTAGCCCTCCGTTCCTTCCCTTTATACTTAAACAATGAACCCCCAAAACGAATCAAGGAAGCGCTTTAACAGAATGAACCTATATACAAAATTTGAAGCAAATCGGATATTTCTATCAAGAGTTATCGCGTTACGTACAGTGTTAAAAATTTGCAAAAAACTGTCCAGTCATTTGACCGTTTTTATAGAAAGTGCTTACATAACCGTAATTTAACTCTATTCTGACCATAATATGGGCAATAATAGGGTCAGAATAGAATTAAATTACTGTTGTGTAACCGTTTTCTATAAAAACGGTCAAATGACTGGACAGTTTGCTGCAAATTTTTAACAGTGTATATACGTACATACAGAACCTGCGGGCACATTAGCTCTCAGGCTTTGATAGCCTGTGAGCCAAAAAGCATGAGATGAAACAGAAAAATTCTCATTGCTAAGAGAGACTATAGAAGATGAAGGGTTGGGTGGGTTTTAAAAAATGTACTGATTACATTCTAAAAACTTGATACAGCTAATAATTTTGTTGTCAAGAAAAGGTTTGCTAATGCTGTAGAAGCCTAAGAACGATCTGACATAACGGGTGATTAAAAAAATATAGGTTCCGGTGAATTAGAAGAGTGTCTGTGCTAAATTTTGGAAAGAAAATATGTGTCTAGTGACCGGATACGCATATGTACTAACGCAATTGCCAATTAGCTAGCATTTGTAATTTAAGTTTATATTTTAAGGAAGAAGGAGAATTTTTGAAAAACAAATAAGCTGCTGATTTGGCAAGAAAATCTGCCTTGCAAACTCATTTCCTACTATACTGGAACATACTTTCGTCCTCCTAAAAACCATACGTTTTGGAGTCTTATAGAAGCATTGTTACATACAACAAGAGTTTGGGAATGAAAATTCTCTAATTCTTTCAAAGGCCGAAAGGCTATCTAAATAAATAAGAACTTCATTAAAAAAGGAAGGCTGAAACCATTGGATGGCCTCTTTGATACCCATGAGTTCTGCTTGAAATACAGAATTACTATGAAACAAATGTCTGTAAGTATCTGTAAAAGCATCTGTATCAAGTATTGGTTACATATCAACACCTGCATTAGTTTCTTAAGAAGCCAATAGTTGGGGCTGAATTTGTCAACACATTAACCTTTTGTACTCGTTTGGAGCGATCATTTTTTTTTCTTTTGGATAACACTATTTCTAAGCAAAAATGTTTGTCATAGATTTCTACGGAAAATGCTCTAGAAATATACTATATAGATTTTGTTATGAAATACTTGTAGCCTAAGCTTAATTCTGAAATAGTGTTATATTCAAACTAGTGCAAAGGGTTAAGCGATAATTTCATTTCACTGCAAGTCAAAAACCCGTATTTCAGTAGCCAAAAACCAAAAAATTATTTTTTCTATCTATCTACATATGTCTGGTTAATGGTGCAACTTCTATGATGAGACAACTTAAATATCTTATAGGCGAATACCTCCTATGGTTGCACGTCATTTATAAATGAAGGTCTTGCATGTAATGAGGTTTAAATAACGGAAAGAAAAAAAGAAGACATTAAAAATACAAGTGATGTACAAGCTGAAGAGAAGAAGTAACAATAGGTGTATCGGCGGAAACAGGAAATGAAGACCCATGATTGACGGCCTTTCGACCATCAAATTGAACAAGACCTCTCTGTTCTTTAGATAGCAAATATATCTTAAGGAATCGTGAGAAAAAATTTTAGTCGGTAATTTACATTAGTGACGTGTTTGTATTAATCCTTCTTTTATGAATGTAGATAAAATAATTGTTTTTTCCAAGTTTGCCTACATTTTTTTCAGCTGAAAATAAAGTCAGCAAAGATTTTCGTAAGGCTCAAATCTAGACTGGTTACTTTCTGACATATTTCTGAACTCATTCTGGTTCATAAACGCATGTAATTGACAGGTCCTCTGTGAAAATTAGCGTTTTGAACTGAATTTCCAGACGCGATAGTGCGGGTAAGGGAAAAAAAAAAAACTTCCGTAATGACACAACAGTTTGCTTACAATTAATGGGTACATATTCTATCTTTGCATGTTATATAATAAATATAATTAACATACAAATAAATGCCTTTTTACAAATTATAGTTGCAACTAAGTGTGTGATTGAATGTTAGAGTGGAACAATTAGAAATATTTTTACCTTTCTATTTTTATTAGTTTGTGAATTATTGTGTTTTAAAATGTTTCCCAACTTTTGGATCACCCGGTATACATGTCTTTTAGCAGAAGTTTTTAATGCGAACATTCATTTTTCGGTTTTTACACAGAAAACTTAACATTTTCCAACTAATACTGTAAATAATTTAAATTCTGTAAAAGAAAATAGGAAAATGTGTTCACGATTATAAATCTTCATACTTTAATTAATATTTAGGGAAGTTTGGAGAAAATATGTCGATAATTACATTTGAAAAAAAATTAAGTTGAAGAAATTTCCCCTAAATGGTAAATTACTGGTGCAGTCATCCTATTAAAAATTAAAATAATGAAGCAATCTCTTTTTTTAAAGTAACATAAGTCAGATTATATATAATTATTTTTAATTAAAAATATAATTAGAGCAAAGATTGTTTTATGTTGAACTTTATATTTTTTTATTATGGAAAAAATAAAATAATTACATAAATAACTTTTAAAAAACTTAATAAAAATGAAAATATATTTAAAGTAAAGTTACAGATAAAACATTTCTAAAAGGAGATTTCTCCAATTTTACAACAAAAGACATTTTCCAGCCGCCTTAAATAAACAGGATACTGGATTTTTAAACATGTCAGTACTTTCTTCTGTTAAGATTTTACTTGCCTCCTTTGAAATAACATTATTCTTTTAAAGGAGGAAAATAACTAACCAGTAGTCTTTCTAAGGAATACTAATATATCTAAGTATTCTGGATTGACGATTAACTCTAAAAAAAATTCTAACATCATAGCTTAGATAGATACACGATACCAGGTTAGAGACACAATATTTATACTAAGAATAAAAAAAAGTATCTCATCAATAGCTCGATTTATTGGTTTTCTTTAATTTAATACGAACGAATATAAAGTAAACATGATACTCATGAGCGATTACATTACATCGATTGCACTAACATTTTTTCTGTCTGCATTTCAAAACAATGTTTAATGATGCTAATAATATATAAACGCTTAACTTCAAACGTATTTCTTAAGTAAATGCCTTTAAATTCTCAAAAGGTGCTTTAAGATATCCTTAATCATACCACAAAGAAATGATTCAAAGTTCTGGAATTCAGGAATTCTCCGAAATGAAACTTGCAGCTATTTATACGATGACAAGAACGAACGATAGCATAATAAAAGGAACAACATAAAAGGAGGCACATTAAGGGCTAAATATTTTTCCACGATGAGAATGCATGTTAATACATAAAAAAAATGCCATAATTTTGCAGGATGGGTGGAAGAAAAGAGAATAACAATGAGAGGGGAAATACGGGAGTTTGCAGGATATGTTTCAATTTCAACAGCATGAAGCTAGTGTTGACTATTATTAAATAGTCTTCTAAATGGATACATTATAGCCAAAAGTCATATGGCGTCGCCTAAGGTAGGATTGGCTACATTTTCCATATATTCCGATGAAAATTAATAGCAGCAAAAAATCAATAAAAAAGTTTTATTTCGCAGGGTGATAAGTATGCGTAATGTAGTACAAATATTTAGTCTCAGTTCTTTTATTTATTTATTTTTCTTAAATGAAATTAGCGAGTTACTTTACCTGTGTTACGGTGTAATATGGGCATATCTGATAAAGATAAAAATATGTCACATTTTCCAACATAATTGGAAATAATTCGAAACTGTTCAAAAGAATTCGAATTAACTTATAAACAGGAATTGTTAAAAGAGCGTTTTCAATTATGTTACACGTTATTTACCTGAATTAACTTTTATTATACTATGTGGTGTGAATATAATATAAATAAATTCATATACAGGGTTACACAAAATAATTTTTAAACTTTGTCGCCTATGGATAGTAGCTGCAAGAAGTGTGTTTTCAGGTGTGTTATGCGTTACTCCTCCAAGTTAAATTTAATGTGCAATTTTTTTGTGAATGAAAATCTATATATTATATACATGGCTGCACATAAGAATTCGAATAAATTAACACATTCTATGAAAAAGTGAAGTTTCGCAAAAATATTCTAATAGTGTTCGAAAGTGTTTTATAATCTATGCGTGATGCATGATTCTTTTTTCTTGTTATTATTACACTACATGCAAAGCTTTTTTGCTATAATAAACAGCGAAAAGTATCTTCCCCTGTCATTGAATTACTAAAATGTATAATAGAGTAAAAGGTATTTTAGAAACAAAACTTGTCTACTATTGCCTATATCACATCATTCAGCCTAATAACTAATGTGTTCATGTTATATTATTTTGGACAAGCTTGGAAACGACTATCGTAAATTTTATATCATTTAAGCGGATTAATCACGTTAAATTTTCAGGGCTTTCTTTATTGAGAGCTTTCTGTATTTAAAGTAATTGGATATGCATGAAAGGCAGTTTTAATTTAAATAAGTGATGAAATGAGTGAATCGCAATTAAAAACTATTTAAGTCATATTCATATCATTTATTTCCAAAGTACAATTTGAATGACTAAGAAAAGTTAGAAACAAGAATAGAATTGACATGACTGTCTTCGGAAGGTCAAATTTCGTGGATGGCCGCTCTTGTAGGACGTACATCTTTGGAAAAGAACGAATGTGACGCACTGAGGCTGTGAAATTCGAATATCATATTTGTTCAACCTTTTCTCTTTTCTTTTTGCTGCTTTCGGCAAAGAAGAATTTTTCAAAATAAAAGCTTCACTCTCCATTTCCTTTTTACGGTAATTGTATTGTCTGTAATATTCGTTTTAATAAGAAATACCTCCGGAGAAAAAAAAACAACTAAATACTAGTTAAATCTTGGTGCATATATCAGAAAACTTTTCTCTAGTATTGGCCTTTTTAGGCTAGATTTAGAATATATATCTAATTTTACCAAGTAACATTTCCCTGAAGTTTCCAGAAAGCTGCCATATTATTAGACATATTACGGTGGAATGCCAAACTTGTCAAATACTTACAAGAAGAGGACCAAGCTTGGTAATCACAGATTTTGATTATTTTTATATATGCTGTAGAGTAGAAACTCTTTAGTTTCAGGTTCAACGGATTTTGTACAAAGTTCCTTAGTTTCCGAGAAATAGGGGGTCTAATATTATAACACAACTTAAATACCATAATTTACGGCCTATAATCCGCGGATCAAACAATCCTGTTCCACGCGGAAATTTTATTTTACAAAACGTAACTTACTAAATAGCTGTAAATATTTGACTTAAATTATAATAAAATTTCTGGGTTGGAAATTTTATTTTTTAAACGTAACTTACTAAATCGCTATAAATATTTAACTTCAGTTATTGAATAACATTTCTGGGTCGAAACATGATTGTTTGATCCGCGGATTATACGCCGAAAATTACGGTATTTAAGTTGTGTTATAATATTAGACTCCGTATTTCTCGAAAACTAAGGAACATTGTATAAAATACAAACCTAAAACTAAGGGGCTTCTACCCTACTAGATATATAAAAATAATCAAATATGTGATTACCAAGCTTGTCCATCTCCTTGTTAGAACAAAATCAAATATTTGCAATAAAATTCCAATATTTTGGCAATATTCGCATTGCATTGTAGGCATGTCCAATGTAACGTTAAGGCCTCCGCTAAATTAAATTACACTTTGAGTTTATCCGATGTAAAATTAATAAATATACAATTGGTGCAAAATTGGGTTAATATTTGCTTTTTGATGTGGAGATCTTTAATATATTTTCTGTACAACATATAATCTGTTTGTTTAACATTTTAGATTGTACCAGAATGTCTCTATTTTAAGCATTCCAGATTAGCAATGGATTGTCAGTAAATGCCTTACTTTGGTGAAATGAAAATTAAATTAACGAAATAAGTTAAATACATAACTTACGCACACATGATAAAATTTTAGAATATATAATGCAATTATTATTATTATTATTATTAATTGCCAAATCTTCTATTTAACACGTATCATTTAATGTAAAGGTATTCAATATTAAGAAATAAAATATATCTTTGCCACAACATATAGGGTCGTCATGTAATTTAATGCTTTCAAAATCATTTAATTTTTATTCTTATTTCATTCAGCGAAAAAGCAACATTTTCCTCTCAAAAGAAAAAAAGTATATTTTAATTGTTTTGACTAAAAATGTTCATATTTAAGCACCAAAAATTTAAATCGGTGTAGTAGCTAAAAAACTGAGCAAATATATTTAGAAGAATTTCGTTGGTAGAACAGAGACAGATATAAATATTTACAAAGACATTATATTAAATAATTTAAGAAGTTATAACTAATTTGATGTAATAATAAAATTTTGTAAAAATTACTAAATTCTTAAAAAATTACTGAAAACGATAATTTACAATTGCCTTGTTACAAATAAAAATTTAATATTTTTAAACGTAGTTACTTAAAAAATTCTACTATTGTTTGTTTGTTTGATAATAATAAAGATTAACATTACAAGTAGACAGAAACCACAATGATAAAAGTTTCGAATGTAGTTTAAGCTTTTTTTTTCTTTCCACCAACTTCGATCATTTTATACTGACGAAATTGAAATCACAATCTCCACGAAAATTCAATTCCTCTGATAAAACTCTATGTACCATTTTATAGAGACAATTTTTAGTAACATTAAAAATGAAAAAAAAATCTTATTCGAGCATTAACTATCCAAATTCAATCATTTTTTTTTTTAAATATTTCTTATCTACATGAAAGTAATCATGATTAAAAACATAGAAGTCAGAGCCACCTCCATGATGAAATGTTAGGAGCGTACGTTTCGAGTTAATACCATACAATTAAGTAAATTTTTCTTACACCAGTTTTCAATATTTGATACTCACGAAATCTAATTCATAATCTTATGAAAGTTCCAATTTCTCTGGCAAATCACAAATGTTAATTGGCTGAGAAAAATTTTCTGCATCTTTTCATGGCAACAATTTTCAGTAAAATAAAAAATATTCCACTACACTCAACTCCTTAAAAACTGTATCTTACACGATACAAGTTAACATCCTGCATTTTCACACACACAACTCGCCCCTTTAATTTATATTTTACATACCTTTAGGTTATCACGTTTAAGAATGGAGAACAGCCACCATGATGTGATTCCTACAATGTTGATCATTTGAATTAACGATTCATAAAATTTGCAAAAACCCAATGCATTTGGCAAATCTCGAAAGTTAATTTGCGGGATAAATTTTGCTGCATCTTTTTACAGCGATACTTTTTTTTTTTTTTTTTTTTTTTTTTAAGAAAACAAAAACTTAGTTGAATATTTATTATATGGATATCATTACGCGATATTTTACAGCTCTAACTTTTTAAAAGCTTTCACTTAGAGAATACAAGTCAATAACTTGCATTTTATTCTCGATTCCTTTTATAAAAAAAAAAAAAAAAATCCAGTATTTTTTTTTATTTATATGAACGTAATTTCGTTTAAGACAGAATTGTGAGCAACCTCCAAGATGAATTGGTTAAACTATATATTAAACAATTTTTCTTCCATGAGTTGCGATCATTTCATATTGACTAAATCTAATTAATTGTGAAATTTCAATTCCTCTGGAAAATCTGTTGTAAATTTTTATGAAAATTTTGATGTATCTTTTCACGAGAATTTGATTTTGCTAAAAGAAAAGAAAAAAAATCTTGTGTAGCCATCCAGATATCACTATGTAATCATCCACAACTCTTTAGTTTCATAAAAACATTCTAATAGAAATTTTTTAGGAAGCGCAAGTTTCAAATTAATACCTTGTATTTTAAACTCGATCTTTTCTTAACAAAACACTAATTTATTTTACGAACATGAAATTAATCATATTTAAAACTCAGAGATGGGAACGGCTTGCATGATTTGACAGTAATTTAAGCATTTTTTCTGTCAGCTTCTATCATTTCATATTGACGAAATTTAATTAATAATCTATGTGACATTTCTCTGGCAAATAAATGGATCAATAAATTCTTTTGCTCTTTTTAAGGATACATCTTTCTTATTGGTGAGCAATATATCTGTAAAGTTATCAATAACATATAGATGTAAACTAAGTTCTGCTTTTTATCGAATTTTGCTGTATCTTTTTATAGCAATAATGTTTAGTAAAAGTTTTAAAAAAATCTTATTTTAACTATCTATATGCGGTTATGTAATATGCCACAACACTATAGTTTCTAAAAACTTTAACCTATAGAATACAAGTTATTATCTTGTATCTTAAACTCGATCTCTTTAAAATAGTAATAATAATAATAATAATGAAAGTAATTGAGAACAACTTCTATGACGTTCGACTTTAAGCAATTTTAACTATCCATCAATTTCGATCATTTCATATTGACGGAAGCTAATTCATAATCTTCGTGAAAGTTCAATTCCTTTGACAAATCTCAAAAGTTAATTGGCTGAATAAATTCTGTAGTACATGTTTAGGATACACTATATTTCCAATGATGATCGGTCACTTGCGATTTTAGACGTTTTGTTAAATATATGGAAAGATACATGAGGAATTATCCTGAAACTTCAGGAGTGTAAACAACATGATAAACGTCACATATTTCCGCGAAGATTTTTTCCCAAAACCCCATAAGGGGCCGTCAACAAATTGAAGAAAAACGAATATCTTTTGGATAACCCTGTAGAAACTAATATTGCAAAAGCATTCAAACTGTAGATTCTGATTAAGTGGCTTATTGTAATAATTTGGGTTCATTTTTATGAAGATAGCATGTATACTCGAAGAGAAATTCAGGTTTTTATAAAAACAGTCCCAAATTTTACCAAGTTTTTTGCTTATAATTTGCAGAGTTTTTAATATAAAAACAAGTTATTTTCAGAAAATATGACAAACAAAATTGTACATAATACCCTGCAATCAGAATTAAAAAATAATAAAAATTGTATGAAAAATGAACAGGTTTACTAAATATTGTTTCACTGCGCATGCGCGAATTCAATCAAAATATACTGTGCATAATATATTAGCTAAGTGCACTCTAAATAATAAAGCGTGACTATTCACTCCGGAAGAGTGGATATTCACTTTATCGCAGAGTCAAAATTTGCCCAACCTCTTTAGAGTGACTATTCACTCTAGGAAAAAGTGAAATTCTTGACTCCCTGAAAGAGTGAATACTCACTCTTTCAGTGAATACTCACTCTTTCAGGAGTGAGTTTTTTCACCCCTGATAGGAGCAAATGGTCACTCTTTCAGGAGTGACTAAAATTCTTGAATAAAAAAGTGAAACACACGCTTGTTCGTAGGCGGTCACCCTCCCAACTAGTAACCGAGCTCGCTGCTGCTTGACTTCTGCGCTCGGACGAGAACTGGTACCTACAGCTTGCTACAGCCGCTTACAATTAAAAAAGCTCTTATTACATTATTTTAGCTTTGTTTCTTTTGTGATATTCGAACACACTTATTAAATTTGTGTAGAAATCATAAATATTTACGGTGTTTCTCAACTGTGTAAATAAGAAAACTGAAACCTTCTTTTTGTATCATATAATACAGAGACTGTTCGCACATTTTTTAGACAAATTGATAAATTATTTAAAAAAATGGAATTCTTTTAGAGGAAAAAATTCTGACAACAACTTATTATGTGTAATTTATATTATCGTCTGATACTTTCAAATTTATTCTTATTTCAAGATTGCGCATGCTAAAAAAGCTGTGAATGGGAAGATGCGTTTGCGTTTTTTTTTTCTTCTTCCGAACAGAAGTATGCTAATTCCACAGTCTAAAATGATTGCAAAGCGCATAATTTAAAAACTTTTTAGTGCGAAATAAACATAACAATTGATTGAAAAGTGCTATTACAAAAATCAGTACATATACATAGTAAAAAGATACCAGATGAAAAAAAAAAACAGGGAAAAAAAAGAGCCCATTTCAAGGCGGAAAACGAAGTTTCAAGTAAGGATTTATGACTATCGCAAATTTATCTTACATCGAAAACATTCATCGATATCCATCGAAAGCATTATGCAGAATTAGAATCAAGAAACAAGATTATCATACAGATTATTTCAGAAAGCAATATTCATATTTTAAACGTTAAAAACAACAACGCCGAAATCGTCTAAAAAATGTGCGAACACCCGTCTGTACATTTCCGCTATGACAAAAATTCCGTTACAACAAAGCAGTTATTTATTTATTCATTCATTTTTTTCTTGCTAATAATGTTTGCATAATTAGAGCCAGATTAAGATTGTCCGAGGCCCAGGGCCTGTTTACCAAATAGGCCCGTGAAGCCGAAGTTTACTCACTGAAATACAAAGGGGCCCCCAAATTTACTTTTCAAAACTAATTTTTAGGGGGGAAATTTCAGTCAGGGTAAAAAACGTTTTTTTTTTTTCTTAAATTATAGCTGTTAAATTTTTCCTAAGATTATTTCCGACACATTTATACTCTTTTTTTTTTTTTTCTATAATAAATTTTATAAAATCAGTGATTAAATGCAACGTTTTTCATTTCTCTTATGTTTAATTTCAAACGTGCTAAAAATAACAGAAAATTTAATCTGTATAGTTATATTTTGTTTATATTCATAAAGAGGTTAGAAATGATATAAAATATGTAGAATAGGTTATTTAAATAAAGAGGAAAATAATTAGCATTCAGAGATATTAAATTTCTGTTTATAAAATAGAAGCAAAATTGTGTTGCAGCTAAGCATAAATTTACTTCAAATATTTTTTTTCCCACACTTTTCTTAGCATTGGCAAATCCTGCAAT
The DNA here is from genome assembly GCA_963931845.1 of Maratus michaelseni. Classification (NCBI taxonomy): domain Eukaryota; kingdom Metazoa; phylum Arthropoda; class Arachnida; order Araneae; family Salticidae; genus Maratus; species Maratus michaelseni. The sequence continues at coordinate 255,226,006 of OZ007599.1, forward strand.
TTGTAAAGCATAAAATATATTTCCTGTCCATAATTCTATCGATTCATTTATTATTTCAATGCCTTTTTCAGTTTTTTTTTAAAATCGTGCTACTATATATAAAGGATTTCATTTTAGGTGTTTCGTTTCGATAACGCAGATTACTCGGATTCTCATCCGTGAGCTGGCGCCATCTTGTGATTTTATTGGAAAAAATTGTTTTTCCTCACTCTTCAACGGAGTGAAATATCTCACTCTTGTCAACGGAGTGAACAGTCACTCTCGACAACGGAGTGAGATATTTCACTCTTTTCTAGAGAGTGGAAAGTTCCACTCTTTAAAGAGTGCATATTTATAAAATTCACTCCTAAAAGAGTGAAAATGCCTCTCACTCTTCCAAAGAGTCAACTTCTCACTCCTTCCAATTTTAGAGTGTGCATAGACCAATTTTTATGAAAGTCTAAAAAACATAGCTTGAAAATTCTGATAGTAATCGTCGATAGAATAAGCTCGAATTTCGCTGTTCCCAAAAGGAAGCAAAAAGATGAGGGCTTGTATCCAAATATACTAGCTTATGAAAGTTGACATAATAAGAATGAAGTGTCTCTCATTCTATATTTGATACAACCCCTCATCTTTTTGCTTCCTTTTGGGAACAGCGAATTTCGAGCTTATTCTATCGACGATTACTATCAGAATTTTCCAGCTATGTTTTTGAGACTTACAAAAAAGTTGGTCTATACATTTAGCTAATATATTATTCACAATATATTTTGATTGAATTCACGCATGCGCAGTGAAACAATATTTAGTAAACCTGCTCATTTTTCATATAATTTTTATCATTTTTTAATTCTGATTTTAGGGTATTGTGTACAATTTTGTTTGTCATATTTTCTGAAAATAACTTGTTTTTATATTAAAAACTCTGCAAATTATAAGCAAAAAACTCGATAAAATTTGGGACTGTTTTTATAAAAACCTGAATTTCTCTTCGAGTATACATGCTATCTTCATAAAAATGAACCCAAATTATTACAATAATCTACTTAATCATAATCTACAGTTTGAATGCTTTTGCAATATTAGTTTTTACAGGGTTATCCAAAATATATTCGTTTTTCTTCAATTTGTTGACGGCCCCTTATGGGGTTTCGGGAAAAATCTTCGCGGAAATATATGACGTCTATCATGTTGTTTACACTCCTGAAGTTTCAGGATAATTCCTCATGTAGCTTTTCAGATATTTAACAAAACGTCTAAAATCGCAAGTGACCAGTCATCATTGGAAATATAGTGTATATCTCACTTCCTGGTGAGCAGTATAGCTAGAGGCATCATTGGTCTCCCTTTTAAAAACCACAATTTCCAAACAATAATCTACTTGGATTATTTCTATTGAAAAAGTTGTACAAATCTACCATAAAGGTTTTTGTTTGGAAATAGAGCTATTAAAGAAAAAGACGGAATAGTGGGAGCATTGTGTATCTGCGTAATTTTACCAATAATATTTGCAGATGTAAGCAAAGCTACCGATGTACTTCTTTCCATGTAATAAAACACGAGAACAGATTTTTTGAAAGCAAAGAAAATTTTATCGTATCTTTTTATGGCAATAAATTTTAATATATTTTTTTAAATCTTTTTTTGAGTAATAACTACCTAGATGCTTTTAAGTAACATTCCACATGTCTTTATCTTCTTAAAAACTTTCTTCTAGAGAATAGAAGTTAATATTTTGTATTTTGAAAAACTTTATACATTTTATCCCCATGAAAATAATTCAGAACAATCTCCATGATGAAATGGTTCGACTGTAATTTAAACAATTTTCCTTTCAATCCATTTCAATTGTTTCACATTGACGAAATCTAATTAATAATCTTTGAGAAAGTTCAATTCGCCTGGCAAATGTCAAAAGTTAATTAGTTGAATAAATTCTGCTGTACCTTTTTATGATATATCTCACGTCCTGGTGAGCAATATATCTGCAAGGATATCAATAATACACAGATGTAAACAAGGCTAAAAGGCTCTGCTTTCTATCGTAATAAAATAATGCAATATATGTTTATGGCTAAAGTACATATATTTTTTTATTTTTTACGGAAACAATTATTAGTAAACGTTCTGAAAATCTCATTTGAGCATTTATTTTCAAGACATCTCAACGTAGCATTCCACAGTTCTTTAACTTCTAGAAAAAATTCTCCTAGAGGAAACAAGTTAATATCTTGTATTTTAAAGTCGATCCTTTTTTTAAAAATGCAGTACTTTTAATCAACGTGAAAATAATTGAGAACAACTTCCATGATGAAATGGTTCGACTGTAATTGAAGCAATTTTCCCTTCCACCAAATTCGATCATTTCATATTGACGAAATCTAATTCACAATCTTCGTGAAAGTTCAATTCCTCTGGCAAATCTCAAAAGTTAATTGGCGGAATAAATTCTGTTGTACCTTTTTAGGATATATCTCACGTCCTGGTGAGCAACATATCTGCAAGGATATCAATAATACACAGATGTAAACAAGGCTAAAAGGCTCTGCTTTCTATCGTAATAAAATAATGCAATATATATTTATGGCTAAAGTACATATATTTTTTATTTTTTACGGAAACAATTATTAGTAAACGTTCTGAAAATCTCATTTGAGCATTTATTTTCAAGACATCTCAACGTAGCATTCCACAGTTCTTTAACTTCTAGAAAAAATTCTCCTAAATAATACAAGTTAATATCTTGTATTTTAAAGTCGATCCCTTTTTAAAAAAATGCAGTACTTTTAATCCACGTGAAAATAATCTAGAACAACTTCCATGATGAAAGGGTTCGACTGTAATTGAAGCAATTTTCCCTTCCACCAAATTCGATCATTTCATATTGACGAAATCTAATTCACAATCTTCGTGAAAGTTCAATTCCTCTGGCAAATCTCAAAAGTTAATTGGCGGAATAAATTCTGTTGTACCTTTTTAGGATATATCTCACTTCCTGGTGAGAATATATCTGCAAGGTTATCAATAATATACAGATGTAAGCAAGGCTACTAAGGCTCTGCTTTCCATCGTAATAAAACATGACAATAGATTTTTTTTAACCAAAATAAATTATAAATGGAAGAGACTCACCTTGACTGAAATCATCAGCTGCTGCAAAAGCACGGACCAGAAAAATTGATAATAAGCTTGATAAACATAGTTTAAGGCCACACCTACGATTCCCTTTGTGCATATTTGACGGAATAGGAGTTTTTGTTTCTTCCAATAGTTTTTACAAGTCAAAAAGGATTGCAGGTGACCTGAAAAAGAACAACAGATTTATTTAGTAGGTCATTATTAGATTTTAGATTAAAGATGAATTTTCACATGAGATTACTTTTACGATTTTTATTAAATGCGTCATAGCTTCTGTTTTCATTTTTTAACCGAAATAATGGATATTTTCTTTATTATTTCTTGAATGAAAGGATTAAATATGAAACAACTGTTGATAACATTATCTAAATAAGGATTATGCTTACATTCCGAAGGAAAGTCACGAACGCAGTTTAATTAGTTTTTATAAAATGCAAATAATTAAAAATTATATCCAGAAAACAGCGATTATTTTTACATACTTTCTTTTAACTTATATTTCTGTATATATGTGGCAGTCAAACCTTGATACTCATTTTTCATTGATTTCCTGTTGACGTAGAGTTTTGAAATTTTGAATATATATGTATTCCTGAGGGCAATACATGAATTGGACATTATTTTTAAAAAAATCGATCCCTAATGTGGGTCAACGTCCGTCCAAAGCTTGCATTTTCCCCATAGAAATAACGTTACGATAGTTTAATTGAAAAATTAGCTCCATTGTTGCAAAATTCATCCATTTCCACTGCATTGTTGCCCGTTTAATTATGACGTCAGCATTGAGCGACGCACACATTTGTGCTTTATAATATAAGCTGACTTTTTTGTGAATTTTAATGAAAGTATGTTTTTTTTAAAAATACATTTTATTATTTCACAGTACACTAAACAGTTTGGTAACAAAAAAATCTTATTATTAGTTAAGGGTTTCCTAAATGACTGTTATCCCGCCATCCATTGATTTGAGACGATCTCTTTCTTGGAAAGCTGTCTGGTGTTATGCATTTTTTTTTTCAGACCACATACACATAAACGAATTCTTTCAATTAAAAAGATGGCTGATAGTATAGACCAAGAATAATTTTCTATACAGTATAGGGTCATAATCGATTTATTGAGGCGTAAATGCAGGTTTCCTCACCCCAAGAAGAACCCAATTTCCTATAACCCAAAGAAAAACCCCTTTTCCGCCAACTTAAAATTTCCGGCTTCATACCACAATTTTCGAATTGTAATATTTACCTTATTTAATAACAGAAATTTGCAACTGAATAAGGCAAACATTATTATTTAGAAATAGTGGTATTTAAAAGATTGACAAGTACGAACTCTGCTTTTCTGCTCATATGTTAGATACGTAGAATATAAAAGCAACAGTAATTTAATTAGCTACTTATTTTAAACTATCTACTATTACATTCAGTTTTTGTTTTTACGGTATAAAGCTTAATTACTATATTTGGTGTTATGTCATGGACTTTCCCATCATTTGACTGTATTGCTTTATACTGACAAACCTTCCTGCCAGACAAAAATAAAAAAATAAAAAAATAAAATAAAATAAAGTAAATAAACAAATTTTAAAAAAGCAACAAATTCAAATATGTCCTCAGACATTGATAACCAGTGATGAAGGAAAAATTTATATCTATTTAAAGTACAAAGAATCTGGAAAAAAATGAGTTAAGACTGAAGAAGTTATTGCAATAATATCTTCAAAAGATTTACTTTGTTGTGTATGAAATATGATGATATCACGGAAAATATTGAAAGTGCACAGTTATTCGGTCAGTGACATTCATTTTTGTCAACTAAATTATGAAACATGAAATATATAGCTTAGTATTATTTGAAACTCTTACCAGCATTTTTCATGATATTATCAGGTTTCACACAAAACATGGTATGCCTGTTAAAAATTTCGTTAAAATATCTTCATAAAGTTATAAACGAATATTCAAATTCGGCTTGGAGTGAGCCATCTTGTATTTTTCACTGAATAAGTAGGCCATGAAGTAGGCTGTGACCGGTACTATGACATATATTGCTAGTCATGATTTGCAGTAATATTTTATTGAAGGACGAATTCGCGAACACCCTTTATATGACTCAGGTAATCTAAGAGACTTTCTCTCTTCCTGCTACAGGAAGATAGATACATCTAAAAATGGACTTGCTGTAAAAATAATCCATCTAGTCGAATCTCACTAGTGTTAACTTCTACATACAAAGGTAACAGTAAATAAATAATAAAAAGAAAAAAGAAAATGTTCTATAAAAACTTTTATACATTATAGAATGTAACAAATTATTTATCATTACTTTTTCTTGAAATTTCATACGATATTCTTTATAGTAATATGTATGTTATGTGTTTAATCCCTTTAATAGCTACGAGTTAAGAATATTATTTATTTAAAAGTAAATATTTATAAATGAGGACTATATCAAAAAATGACCTATAAATGTATTATTAAATATTAGCAGAGCATACACATTACTACTATCTTTTACAGCATAAAAGCAGTTTACCAAGTAGTTATAAAACATAATATATAAAGAAGTAATAAAAAATATTTTCATTATTCATCTGAAAAAAAAAAAAAAGAACAAGGAAAGATAAATAACGTCTCACAAAATTACAGATTTCAATTTGTATTTCTATTATCAAGGGATACTTTTTATATACTTCTTTTTAATTGCTAAAAGGTGTAAAATAAAAAAAAATAAAAACAGTAAAATAGGTTTTATTAGACTATTGACATATGTTTCAGCTCACTCTGAGCCATTATCACAACAAACAAAAATATTCTATAAATGCACGTTCTATGAAGTTATTTGAAACGTAATCATTTTTAGATACTTTTTTGTTTAATTTGCGGAAACCCTATGCTATATTTTACACAGAAAAAAATTGCTGCAAAATTACGGGCAGAGGCCGGCAGCAGAGATTCCAGTCATACCCCGTAAAAAAAAAAAAAAAAAAAAAAAAAAAAAAAAATCCATGCCCATCATTTTGTGCAGGCCGTAATTTTCCCCAACTCAGGAGCAAGTCTATGCTTTTTAGGCATAAGATTATCAGTATATATATTTTGATTATACTTGGTTCAAATTCTAAAATTTTTATAGCTAGCAATAATCAGTACTAAAATCAGAATAAAAATTTTCAGCCAATGGTATCACAATTTATTTTAAAAATATTACAATAAATAAATAGATAAATAAATAAACAAAATAAATAACAGTAGTAGGTTCTAAGATTAAAAAAAAAATTAAAACAGTGCATTAAAAAAATAAAAAGTACAATTTTATTAGATGCAAATATTCTTTTAAATGCAGGATTTTTAAGCGCTGAATACAAGCTTAGAACTGTTTTATAATTTTCTGCAGCAAAACAAAACCGGAAGAAACCATTCTGATCGAATGCACGGTTCAATGAGCAGTGAAATGAACGATGAGCAACGTTTCATTCGGTCGCGAAGACCATCTTCGAATTAGATGTTGCGAAAACAGAAAAAAAGGGAAAAAAAAAGAAAAAGAAAGAAAAAAAGAGTTCTATCTCAAATTATTAAGATATCAAACTCCGTGAAGCATCACTTGCAATATGTTCTTCCCGTGTTTCCTTCTAAATAACATATTCCGCCGTAAACAACTTTGACACTTATATAACGTTTTGGATATCTTTGCATTATGTTTGGATATTTTCAGATATTTTGGTTTTCTATTATGATCAAAGTAAAATGGTTATTTAAGTAAATAGCGAAAAGTATTTAACTTTTGTTACCTGCAATACTGCATGAAATTGTTTCTCAGACAATTTACGAATCATATTATGCATGATTTTTTTTCCATCCTGTTTTTTTTTATTACATATTTTGTTGTAAACAACTTTACAGTGGTCGGAACAGTCCATTTTGTGGCTCTAATATTTACAAACAATAATTTCCGTGGTAGATTTCTCTTGTAAATGTTGTATAAATCTACAACGAAGATTATTGTTCGGAAATTGTAGCAGACAAAAAGTGACCACGTCTTCCCCTGAGTTTGATACTTGTAAACATTTTCAGATATTTTTACGTTAGACATGGATCCTATTCAGATATTTATTTTTTTATTACTATCAAAGTATATATATATATAACATGGCTCTTTTAATAAATAACCAAAAATATTTATTTTTTATAAGTTGCAAACCTACATCGAATTGTTTCTCAGTAAATTTGCCGAATTATATTAAACATGTGACGTTTTATCACTTCCTGTGTTTCTTTCTAAATAACATATTGCGTCATAAATAACTTTGGTATTTGTACAAATTTTCGGATATTTTTATATTAGGTTTGGTCCATTTTCAGACACTTGTGTTTTTAATTATTATCAAAGTAACATAGTTATTTAAATAACCAAAATAATAACCAAATAAATAACCAAAAATATTTACTTTTTGTTAGTTGAAAAAGGGCACGAATTTTTTTAGTCAAGTTGCGAATTAAGAAAGTGATGTTTTATCACTTCCCGTGTTTCTTCAGAAATAAAACATATTTCGTCTTAAACAATTTTAACGTACAAAAATTTTCGGATAGTTTTACATTGGCTTTGGATGGTATCCAGTATTTGTGTTTTTAAATAAATATAAAGTACCATAGTTATTTAAGAAAATTACAATAAATATTTAATTTCTATTAGTTGCAAGACTGTATGAAATTATTTCTCAGTTAATTTACGAATTATATTAAGCAAGCAATGTTTTATCACTTCCCCGTGTCTCTGTCTAAATAGCATATTTCGTCGAAAATAACTTTCACATTTGTCTAAATTTTTGGATATCTTTACATTATGTCTGAAGCATTTTCAAACATTTTTGTTTATTTATTGTTATGGAAGTAGTATGTTTTATTTTAAGAAAGTTACCATAAGAACTCAACAATTTTGTTACACAAAACTGCATGAAATTGTTTCTCGTTAATTAACGAATTATAATCAAGTAAGTGGTATTTTATTCTTTCCCTCTAATTTTCATTGTTCCAGTTTTATTCAGACACTCTTTATAGATGTACAAACCCTTGTCATATATTAACAAGAAAGAAAAATCGTGCATCAAGCATAGATTATGAAACACTTTCCAACACTAGCAGAATATTTTAACAAACCTTCGCTGTTTAATAAGGTAAATAAAATACATAAATAAACAGCTTAGAAAACGCAAAACCCATTTGAAAACCAGATTTCAGCAATTACAAGTCATAGCGAGAAATGTACTCCTATTCTTTTGTGCATCCTTATATATAATCTATAGATTTGTATGTGCTCTATAGTATGCTGCAATTTAGTTTAGTATGAGAAAACAAATAACACAGTTGAAAATTCACCTTCAGCAGTTCCTACCAATAGACGGAAACGTATTTGAATTATTTTGTACAGTGCTGTATACCACCGTATGATTTTTATACACGCCACATATTTATCTAAATTTTAATTCAGGCAAAAACACTTACCAGAAATTCTGATACAGAAGCAGCTATGTATTCAGTTCTTTGCGTGACCTTGTATATGATTTTATTTATATTCAACAAACATATCTTAGTATACTAAATATATTTCAAATTCAACATGCATAACTCGATTAAAAATACCCTTTAGGCAATTTATGCTGATACACAGAAACGCTTACGAATTATTTTGTGTAGCCCTGTATATGATGTATAGTATTTATACATACCATATAGTATGCAAAACTCTAGTTAAACGCATAACTAACTGAAACCGCAATTTCAGCAATTATCGCTTATAGATATTAATACTTCGGATACATTACTGTATCCGAAATCTTTTGTGTGTATCTGTAAATGAACGATAAATGCTATGCACATCATATTATACAACAAGTATCTTGTAGTAAACCTCAGTAATGTATATGAATTTCATTCTATTTCAAATAGTGTAACATAATTAAAGTACGCTGCAAACAGTTTTTCCCTGTAAACAATTATGTAACCGAATACTTTTGTGTGCCCTGTAAATGAATGATAAATGCTTTACACTCCATATTCTACAGAAAGCCTGTTTTAGTGCACCTTAGAAAATGATATCAATTTCAATATGTTTATAATAGTGTAACAAGATTAAAATGCACCGCAAACGATTTTTCCCCATAGACAATAATATAACGGAATTCTTTTGAGTTATCCGGTAAACTAATTATAAGTGCTACACGTGCTATATTCGATAGTAAGCGTCTTGTAGTGTACTTCAGCTACGTATATCAATTTCAATATATTTGAAATAGTGTAATATCATTAAAACAACTGTAAATGATTTTTGCTCATAGACCATAATATAACGGCATTCTTTTGAATGTCCCTGCACACGAAGTATAAGTGCTGCATACTTCATTTTCAATACCGAACATGCCACAGTAAACCTCAATAACATATCTCACTGCATGGCAATCTGAGTATATTTACGCGAGTTACGAGAGCACGGATAGACGGCAGACAGACAAACCAAATTCATAAACCCTTTTCAACTACGTTGGAAAGTGTTAAAAAACTCAATTTTATTCATCTATAAAATACAGTATAATATTATAAGGGAGTTGAAAGTCAATTCCGCCTGTATCCCCTTGTTAAAGAAGTAAAGTAACTGCTTTCTTTGATAAGAAATTCGTAAGATAAAATGTAATAAAATAAATTGGATTTAAAGTTCGTTGATACTTTTTAATGAAGACCTATTTTTCTTGGTTCTCTAACGGAAAAAAAAGTTCTTTTTTAAATAAAGTCATAAGTACATTTTGTGTGAGGCTTAGAACACATCGATTGCCGAATGAGAGCCCGCAGTCAAATGATATTCAAGTCAAACATATTTTAAGCCAGAAATTGTATTTGATAAAATGTAGTTTATTTTTATAAGATACAAATTTGACTTTTTTTTTTCAAGAATTTTTTTTTGGTTCAAAACGTGTTTGTTTGATTCGGATCACATTTGACAGCCAACGGTCGGCAGCTATAGCGTATTAAGGCATTCAATTCAATGCCTTAAAAATAATGACATTACAGGCTTGATCTTAATAAGCGAAATAATAAATGACTATTTTTATTCCCACGTTTACTAAAGGGACAAAATGTCGTAAAATGACTTACAGAATGCAACTTGGGTAAAGTAATTGGAGTAATGGTAAAGTAAGCGGCAAATACATATTGATTTGAATATGACGCAAATTTTTAAATACTGACAAAATTAGATGTTTATTGGAAATTGATTTAAAAAAATGGAAATCGGAAAATCAGCTTTGTTTAAAGAATGTCTTTGGTAGAACTTAGTATTCCAGTTAACTCTTCTAAAAGGAAACAGCAAAGCATAGAATACAGAGACGGTCACATCACTACGAAATTACACGGTTTTATGTAACCTTGTAATTTTACATAATAATGCTGAGGTCAAATGAATATGCTGAAAACGCCATATATATTTTTTATATTCTTAGCACATTAAATAGTTTCGGAGAAAAAAGGAAATATAGGAAAATTTCACATTCCAGACGCTATTTAGCACCTAAAGTAACCACAATTTAAGTTTAAAACTAACTTTTAAATGAAAGGAAAATAATTTACGAACTTTATTATCATATCATTCATCATTAGCATTGTTTAATACAAGATCGTATGCATTTACCTTGTCCTAGTTATGTTCGAATAAATCATTAAGAATCATTCCATATCAGATCTTAGAAAAATTATAGATCATGTATATTTTACTTTCTTTTATTTTGGTTTGAAAATAGCTATTTCTTAAGTTACGTTTAATGGAAGAAAAATGATTTATCAATACTCTATAGACAGTAATTGTAAGGTAGACGTCCTTGGTGGTTTGTTTAATGGGTGGTTTTTGATGCCAATTTGATGAAACTTAAGAACATAATGAAACTATCAGAAATTATATAGATTTACAAGGTAACAGCTTTTGAGTATTTTTGTATTTTCCCCCCTTGCTATCAGCAAAAGAGTCACGAGTAATTAGTAATTACTCGTTAAAATAAACTGTGAATATGAGAAGCCTTAATTATTAAATTTTTTTTTAAAGATAGCTTTATTTTCTGAATAGGCTTTTTTAATATTCATTATATAGTTTTTCATGAGAAAAGACTTAGAACAAATTTAATTGCATAAGAGAGGAAATCACGCATGAAAATTGATTATGGTACATTTTTCAACCTTACTAAAACTTTTCGCTGCAAATGAAAGGATAATTTAACAATAACATCTAAAACTTTCATGCACATGTGGGGAATTGAAAAAAGGTACTTTTAATGCTCATATATGTATCAAATATGCATAAGTTTACACATTTATTACATTTCACGACTATAAACGTCATAAACGTTAGATTTTCGGCGTGATACTCATAAAAGTTTTTGACGTGGCAAACTGAACAACTTACCAGGGCTGTAACCAGATGGGGGCAAGATAGGCTAAGCCCTCCCCCTTAACAATTTATTGAACCCTCTAGTTCTCATAATCTTTTAATACAATAGTGTACTTTAAATATTTAAAACATTGCAAACACTTGTCCAATGGGCCAAAAAGCATAAACATGGTAAAGTGGCTCCCACAAAGGGGATCTATACTGAAACTTTTGCTAAATATTACATGGAAACACAAACACATTTTATGTTTATTTAGGCTCCTTTCAGCTACGTGACTTTAAGTAATAAAGAAAAATATTGCATACGAGAATATTATTTTAAACTTTATTACATTGTCAACTAATCATGTTAAAGAGATAAAACCAACGAAATCTTTTTGCTAATATTTCATAGCATATTACATATTTCTTTCATAATCTTCGATTAATTATATTTAAGTCAAAAATTGATAGAAAATACTAATTTTGCAATAGTTTTATTTGAGATACATTCGATTAATATATGTTATAGTACTCGTTAATACTATTTTTCTCGATAACCTTAGAACTTTTTTTCGTTTCAATTACATTTGTTAAAGCTTCTGACGGACGTAAAATTCGGGATAGATATCGTCTATATTGTAAGTAATAGACTATAGTGGCAACACGTGAATTGCATCCTACCGTGCAATTATCATTTAAACATTCGCAAAGTAATGGCGCATAACTATTGTGATCGGTACCGTGTCATGAAGAATGTAATCAATATTTTGTATAGCTTTTGCTGTATATCATGGTTCGAATATTCCACATTTTTTGTAAGAGGTATACACTATTTCCTAATTGTAATCATCAGCTTATTTAATCGTAGAAAATTAATACTATTCGAAAATAGTGCTACTGAAATTATAGGAGCGTACGAACCATAATCATGTGTCTGAATTTTACTTTTGCTTTAAGTTTAACGAAGTTTTGTTTTAACGAATTATATAGAAAGATTGTTGTCATCATTTTTTTTACTCGTCTAAATACGACACGGCGATAGACAACTGATAAGATTACGTAAAGAAAATCTTCATGGAATCTATCTTTCCCGAATTTTACGTCTTTCAGAATTATTAGCAAATATGTTTAAAACAGAAAAGTTCCTGTCGTTATCGAAGAAAATAGTAATGATGAATAAGATTTTAAAATTAATATGTGAATGATAAATTTATAAATTTTATATACATATTATATTATTAATTATATCATTATATAATTACATTATTAATTTATAAATGATATACGTAAAACATTCACTTCGATAAAAATAATAGTATAATGTCAGTTCTTTGTTTATCCTTTATTTAACTCTATCACTCCTTATGAAAATATTCATCGTCATCAAAAAATACTTTTTCAGAAGAATAAGGGAAGTTTGTTGCATAACTCAAGGAGAAGGGGTCGGGGGGCTTCCACTTAAATTTTTTACTATGTGTTGCACCAACATTTGTTTTTAATGAAGTTTATATATGTTATAGTACTCGATGTGTAGTACAACATATATCAATCCAATGACATTATCTCAGATAAAACTATCACGAAAAATTAAATAATTACTTTCTATCAATTTTTGACAGCGATGTAATTAATTGAAAATTATAAATAAATAAATATATATATATATATATATATATATATATATATATATATATATATATATATATATATATATATATATATATATATATATATATATATACATACATAATATACTATGAAACATCGGTAAAAATATACAGCTGGTTTTATTTCTCTAAAATGATTAGTTAATAAGATATTTAACATTAAAATAATACTTATGTATGGAATATTTTTTTTATATCACAAAGTCACGTTACATGTAACGGAGACTAAACACATAAAATGTATTCATATTTCGAGATAATAACTTTCCAACAGTTTCAGCGTAGGTTCCCATTTGTAGCCACTTCGCCGTGCTTATTCAGCTAGATCAGTGGTGTAGTCCTGGGGAAAAAAGTGGGGGGACGCTCATAGTCTCGATCATTAGGGTCTGTATCTGTATCACCCATAGGGCAAACTTGATTATGAATCTTGCTTTTCATTTTGAATTGCAGAGAAAAGTAATTGAAAAATTAAATTTTAAATTTTAAATTAAAATTTATTTAAATTAAATTAATTAAAGTTTTCTATCTGTTGGCCGTTCATAGCTTCCCATAAATTAAAATATTGTTAACCTTATTTCATGTGTGAAAATACGTATTTGAAATAGAATTCGTAATTTAATAACACTAATCCACGCAACGAGACTTTTGTTAGGCATTGTTTATTTTTGAGATAGTCATAGAATAACTATTGTATACTAAGAGCATTGAAAATTATTGCATTTTTACATTACGGACACTTATAATGTAAGGAAAATATTGTAATCATGACAAGAAAAAATACATTGAAATTTATATCTTTACTTTTATAGGTTCCCTGAGTCCGCTTTTCCTATTTCTGTAACAATTCTCTATGTATGTGCGTATGCATGTGTGCGAGTTGGTATTTTCTTTAAGATTCCCAAAGTCTGTGTTTGGTGATTTTGCAATGAGTCAATATGTGTATATGTGTCTGAGCAGGGTAGCATTTAAACGGTGTTTTCGGCTGAGATTAAATTTCGCAGGTATGTTGGTACATGATGAAAAAATAGTTTAACATTCTGGATTATATATGCCAGAATATATATGCCACTGCCCAAATTCTATACAAAATTTTGAACAACGTGTAAAAATATTGGGTTGTTCGGAAAGTTTCTTCCGTTTGGGAAAACCAATTCGTACCGGAAAATTCTATCATTTAATTATTAGACATTAATTTCAATACCTAATGTCAATTGACGGGCAGAATTTTCCGGTACGAATTAGTTTTCCCAAATGAAAGGAACTTTCCGAACATCCCAATACGAATTTGAAAGGGGTGAAATAGACCAGTATCCTTATAAAAAAAAAAAATTCTGAAAATCGCGTTTCATCAAGATTTTTGTAAAATTAGTAACTCTTTAAATCAGTTACTAGGTTACTTCTAATCTGTAAGTATTGAATTTTTACGGGATGAAATGGAGAAAGACGTTCAAAAATATTGGTTTCATCATGATTTGTGTGAAAATATTCGAGCAAGAGTAACTGACTTAAAACTTGGCACACATATACTTTCAGGACTTACATGCTCGTAAAATCTTATTTATTATTATTTTTTAATTTACATTTTAAAAGGATGAATTGTCCAGGGCTCTCAAATGGTTCACAAACTGAATACCAATATTTTTTAACAGAAAATTTCTTAGTAGGTTTCTAAAACTTTTCTGCAAAAATTTGCTTCCGAAGGTTGTTTCTGCAAAATTTACAAGAAAAATCTAAAAATAAAATTTTTCTAAGAAAATATTGGTATTCAAAAAGCGGACCATTTGGGAGCCCCGATTGTTAAGTAAATCTTCTAAACTCGTTTCATCACGATTTATCTGGTAGCTATTAACATGCAGATGTTCACGAAGCTTTTAAAATATTCGAAATTTTAAGTGCTGAAATAAGCCGAAAACTTTTTAAAGTTGTTATTCTTCTGAAACTATCAGTACTAGAAACTTCAAATTTGACATAGAAGTTATTTAACTCGTAAATATTCTTTACGATGAATTGAAATTTTAATGTGGGAATCGTCTCAGTGAATGTTACCGCACTATTAATAGCGATATAAAAGTCTACTCTAGTTATAAATTGATTCGAATCCATGCCATTCTATAAGTATTTAAAGAATTGAGCGGAAATTTTTTAAAGATATAATTTTGAAGTAGAGTTTCTATGGCAAATAATACTTATGCTTGTGCCAGATGACTTATTTAAGAAACACTTTCCTAATAAAATTACTTTTAACGTTAATAAAAATAAATTAAATATAGAAAAAAAAAAAACATACTTTCATTAAAATTCACAAAAAGTCAACTTATATTATAAAGCACAAATGTGTGCGTCGCTCAATGATGTCATACTGATGCGGGCAGCAATGTGGTGAAAATGGATGAATTTTGAAACAATGGAGCTATTAGGTAGCTTTCAATGCAAAAAAGTATAAAGCTACCTATTGCAGCCGTTCGGAGGAAAGCAGTTCCGGAAAATTTCGATATATTTTCACCGATCATGACCCCCAGACCCCAAAACCACCCTGCGTTCAAATGTTGATTTATATGTATAGATATATCCACACACATATATATATATATATATATATATATATCTGACCTATGTCATACGATAACGCCCGTATTTATAAATCGATTTTGATGAAACTAATTGTGTGTATTAAGGTCACTAATGTCTCGACCGAGTTCGTTGGCCAGCTTGGTCCGCCATTTTGTTTCAAGATGGTGGCCATTTAAAAATTTAAAACTAAAATAAATATACAAAAAAGTTAAAAATTCAAATTTATTTTTTAATTAAATGTTAGGCCTTGATACGAGGATTCCAGAGCATTTTTTGGTTTACCTCTATCTTAAAAAATGGCTGAGATAGAGCAGTTTGAAATTCTAGGGTGGCTGACATTTTGAAACAAGACAGCACATTACAAAAATTTTCATTGTTGTAATAATTTTCCCAATCATACGCATAAAACTATATATTCATATCCGTTAGCGCCAAATTCTCGCCAAACTTGGCGATATTTGGCGAAATATCGCCAAATTTGGCGACCAAAATAAGTCTTCATAAATGAAGCCAATTTGGCTATTGCTCAATAATTTGGCGAATTTCTTATTCAGATTCAGTATTAACGAATCCTTTGTAAACGTTTTCTTTGCATTTTAACTTGCTGTTTTCGTGTAACATTAGCTAAAATTTTAAAACGAAGATATAGGAAAGCTACCTTTTCCTCCCGGTACAGGCCGGAAGGACTTTTTTTTTCAATTAAACAATCGTAATGTTATTTCTATGGGGGTAAATGCCATTTTTGTGCCGACGTTGACTGACCCCCCCCCCCCTTTCTGATCTAATTTTTAAAAAAATAATGTCCAATTCATGTATTTTCCTCAGGTATACATATATATATTCCAAATTTCAAAGCTCTACGTCAACAGGAAGTGGGTGAAAAATAAATCACAAGATTTGAATGTCACATAGATACAGAAATGTAAAATAAAAGAAAGCGGGTAAAAAAGTGGCTCAAATTAATTTCTTTTATTTATTAAATATTTAAATAAAAGGGGGGAAATGGGTTGAAAACAACAGCAATATATTTAATTCTCTCACAGTTTAATAATATGTATTATTTTCCCTCTTTCAATAAACTTTACAGAAATACTTATTTTCAAAAAAAAATTTCACCTCTTTATATTTTTTAGATTTTGTATCAGTAGCCATTCTATGATTTACCGCTTTCCAAATTTTGAGTAAGGCTGTGGTTTTCACTTAGATAAGGATGAATCGTTAAATATTGTAATGAATTAGAAGATTAAACAGATTATTATTCATTAAAGTTAAATTACTATTATAAATTAAAAGCCTCAAGTTTTGTCACTAAAAACCACTGACTTTGAACCACGTTGCTATCAAAGTATTGCATTTTTTTGACAAAGTCTTCAAGTTTGAGCTAAGGTCGACTTTTACAGGGCGTCCGAAAAAATTTAAACTTGAAGATAAGTAGTTAATGTAAGATGCAAAAAAGTTTAAAATAAGGTAGGAAATATGCAGGGGGAAGAAGGGGACAACGACTATATATCAAATTAGAAAAGCTATGAGGTATTACAAGAAGGTAACAGTAACAGGGATGATAATAAACATGTGCGGTTGACCCCCAGTTATGTATTGCAGCTGACGGAAAATACATAGAGCATGCTTAGCCAATTCTTCTTATTATTTTTTTATTATTTGTAAGTTTTAAAACTACACTGTCTTTTTACATGATTTCTGCCCGTGCAGCTTTTTATGTAGATATACTTGCGATGCATTTTTTTTTTCTTTTTCTTTAATATTTAATTTTGTTCTAAAAATGCTATCGCCAATATGTGCACAGGACCAGTTTCACTGATAAAATAATATTTAAATGGTTCGAAAAGGTTTTATAAGTCAGCTTTCTTCCTTCATTTTTTAAATTTAATTTTAAATATATGCAAATTTTTAATGATTGTATTGCAGCAAAAAGGAAAATTTTTCTGACTGACAAATTTTGAATAGAAGAGCCGCATAAAGAGTTATTGTATAAATGTTTGAAAATTAACAAGATAATTATTTCATTGACAATATTACTTCAATATTATTTTTTGTTTACTTTATTTTAAACTTTTTTTATAATTTACGTTATCTACTTATCTCCAGCAGGTAACAAATTAAAGTGCGTGTCAACTTTTATAATACACAGACACACTGTATACCGGCCAATATATATTATATTCATTACACACAAATGTTTGTAAAATTAATTTGGTGCAACAATGTGTGAAGGAAAAGCATGTCTAGCGTTTTTTTTCATCGAAAATATAATTTCGTTCAGTTTAAACACATACCAAGCAATAATTATCTATAAATGGTAACGTATTCATTCGAATTATTTTGAGTGGTCATGTATATAAATTAATGATCATATGCTCATCACATAACACACTAAAATTTAAACCAGCTGCAAAACGCATTTCAAGAAATATCCGGCCATGACGGTAGTGTATTTGGATTATTTTTGTGTGGCCCTGTATACGAATATCATTTACGTATCACTTAGTAAATAAATATTTTCTTCCGCTGAAAAATACAAAATATAATCGAAAACGCGTTTCAAGCAACTGAACCCACGTCTGACAATGTGTCCGGATTCTTTGGCCTTGTAAAATAACTATAAATGTTTCGTGCACCGTTTTCCATGCATTGCAAACAATTACTGTTAATAGCTCATGGTGTTTCGAAATACTCTTTAACGTCCCTGTAAACGAACGATAAATGCTATTTTTGATAGGGAATATGTTGTAACGAATTTCAATACCATATGGCATTACTTCATTTATGTGTATTTCAAACAATCTCCGCCCAGTGAAAAGTAATATGAAAGAATTCTTTTTTGATCACTCGTAAACGAAATACTGATGCTATACACATAATTCACAATAGTGATAAGGCTACATTGAAAAAATATACATAAAATTTTGTCGAAATTCAAGCAAACTTTTGGAAGTTACAAGTAGAATGCGAACAGATGGAGACAGACAAGCGATCTGACACCGTAAACAATTTCCATGTTGTTGAAAAGTATTAAAAATCAATGCCTTATTTCTTAAAATTGTTGATTTATTGGTGTGCTCATAATTAAAAAAAAAATTAGTAAGTCTGAAAAGATGGCGTCCTCTCGCGTCCCCCTTGAGAATAAAAAGTAAGGGGACGCTCGACATAAAATAAAAAAGTGAGGGGACGCCGTCCCCCCGCGTCCCCCCTCGACTACACCACTGAGCTAGATCCTTTAGAAATATATAAAAAATGCCGAAAACTGAAACTATATTTTAGGTATAGTGTTTTATTTAGTGGTGTAGTCGTAAAAGAACGGGAGGATATACGCTATAGGCAGAGGGAATAAATATAGCAGATAGTATACGCTACAGCTATAGATGGTACACGGAGTTATCTAGAAGGTATACTGCGTATACCACCGTAAAACCCTGCACTACATCCATGGTTTTATTATTATTCATGATAAAGATATTTTAAAGGTCAAGCAGTCAAAATTAGTGACATTTAAATAATTAAATAATAAAAATATATTTTGAATGGATATAATCACATATTTTGAACAGGTAAAATAATATTATTCCTATAATAGGTTTTTAAATTTTGGAAAAATTTAATTTTTTACACCAAATCCCTCGATAGGCAAAAGTACTTTTCTACTTTTATTTAAATTTATTCTTTTTTAAAGTGAAATTAAAAAGGTAGATAAATTAGCTCAACCAAAAAAAAAAAAAAAAAAAAAAGAAAGAATTAAAGCCCTTCTTTGCATTTCTGTCTGGTAATGACTCAGTAGCTCACTAATTATATCTGAGTAACCATAATATAGAAAATAAAAAAGAAAGGAAAATAATCCATCCACATATATTGACAAATACTGTGGCACAATTTTGCCTCATCTCGACGAATAATGAAGAAAATTTAACAATTATTTGTTTTAGTATAATGAAGATGAAAGAGATAATCTGTAAAAACAATATGAACCATAACCGAGTATTTATAAAATGCAGTATAATCTAAAAAAAAAAAAAAAAATCATAAAACAGAACGACGTTTCTTAATATTTTAGATTGTGAAACAATTATTACAATGGAAGATTCTTGTATGTCATTATTTAATACCGGTCACTAATGAAAAGATAAATAAAACATTCGAATCAAACATTATTAGTAGTAATAATAGAAAAATCCATCCATAAGTATTAATTAACAGTGCGATTAAATTGCTTCGCAACAAAACCAGTATTGGATACAGAACCTGACCGGTTATACATATATACATGCCCTAGGGTAGTTTTTTTCGTTCATTCTTTTAATTAAAACTAACTTTTTTTGTTTCATATAACATGTAAAATATTTGTTACTTGTTTTCTTTATACTTGTTTTCTGTATACTTTCTTTATTACTTTTTAAATATACTTGTTAAATATACTTGTTTTCTTTTCTTTATGATACTTTTTTCTACAAACGAACATGGTTTGAAACAACTACTTTCATTTCAGAAAAAAGTATTAGTTTGATGAATTCTAAACATGTAAACATTGTTTGGATTACATTTTTAAAGTAGTAAAATGAGTAGTAAACAAAACTGATGACTTATTTATTTTCTTCTTAAAATTTACACGCGACACAAAAGAGAAAATTCAACACGTGTTTAATTAAATTTCAGATGTAAAATGGTAAAAAAAAAAAAAAGAATCCAATTGTTCGCTGTAATTTCTTGTTTTAATTTCCGTATTAAATTTTACGGTATTTGTAACATTTTTATTTTTTACGGTATGCGTACAGTACTTCTATAGTGCATTAATCTAAAAAATACAGTATATGTACTACTTTACATGTAAATGACATTTAAAGCGTAAAATAACAGTTTGCTGTTAAATACATAGTATAGCTACCGCTAAATATTATCTAAATTACTAATGTAAAATTCCGTTCCCACCAGTTTAAACCAAAAGCAATGATAAAATATTATATAAGTTCATGCTTACTTGGTATCTTTATGCTATACCAAGCATTTCACTCTTGGGAGGTTTCCTGGGATGCGTTTGCGCTGTTCCTATGTTTAATGTGTTA
The DNA here is from genome assembly GCA_963931845.1 of Maratus michaelseni. NCBI lineage: Eukaryota > Metazoa > Arthropoda > Arachnida > Araneae > Salticidae > Maratus > Maratus michaelseni. The sequence goes on from OZ007599.1 coordinate 255,246,842, forward strand.
TTATACAGTGGTATTTGCATTATATATACCGATTTCAAATACTTTTAGAGTCCCTATACCGTATATTTAATGTACAGTATCAGGTTTTGCCAATTCAACAGTTTGGCCTTTTTTAAATTCAGAAATTCCGAAAGAAGAATTTTTATTTTAAATAATTACGAAATGTCTGGGATGAAATAAAGAAAAATAACTATTAATAATTTCTGTTCGGAATGAAAAAAAGGACAAAATTGACAACTCTGTACAGTATATATACCGATTATATATGTATTTACAGTATATATACCGTACTGGTATAAGAAGTATGATATTACATACGGTATATAAACTATATTGTACTGTATATGTACGTAAAATAGTTTACGATACATGAACTATTTATCTGAATTACGATACATATACTGGTCACATTGCTTCCAGTACATGTACCGTGATTTTACACAGATTTTTTTTTTAGTGTTATAACTTGTTTGCATTACTATATTTACTTGTTCTTCATTGTTATTATAACAGTAAAAGAAAATTTTCGGGGGAGGGGGGGGGGGGGGTGCAGAATAAATTGAGGCTTTTCATCATTTTACAAGTACTTCTAAATACCACAAATCCTGAACAACTTTAACGCTAAATGAACTAATTCACTCAAAAAAATCCGTTCATTGATATGTATTTTTTCGTACATTATATTCCGTTAACTCACGAAAATTTTCCGTTTTGATTTGCCCATTTTCCCTCAAAACACTGAAAATTCACCAATCTAAGCTAAATGTTACCTGAAATCCTTCAATCTAGGCTGCGTTTTTGTCAAATTACAGATTTTTTTTTACAGTGATTTTACTTTTATTATTTGTTTCAACAATTTGTACTTCCGTTTCAGAAACAGAATTCTATGTATGTAATTTCTCTCTCAAATCACAGAAACTTCACGAAACTAAGCTCAAAATTCCCGGAAATTCCCCAGTCAAAAGACGGAAATTTTGCCAAATAACAGAATTTTTGCTTTCAATTCACGGGGGTGTTCAGGCAACTCTGTTGCCAGTACTATTTACGTTTTTTGACGAAAAAATTTTAAGAGTGTGTTTTTGATAAAACCTCTTAAGATTTATTTCTCTATAACATTTTTTCTATAAGCAAAGATGGTTTGAAAGAACTATTTTCATTTTAGAAGTAAATTGTTTAATAAACAACTAGCAAAAATAAAATAAATTTGTTTGAATTAATTATTTTATTAGAAAGACGAGTAGTAAATTCCACTAACAATTTATTTCCTTTTATGATTGAAACGCGATACCTAAAACTACGACATGTGGCTTAGTTTCATTTAAGATTTAAAACGTTCAAAAGAAGAAATAATAATCCAATTACTTTTATTTTACACGAAAATATTCTTCATCGTTACTATAGAAATAAAATATTATAGAAATAACCGTCATACTCATAAAGAGCAGCAGAATAAGTTGATGCTTTTCATTTTTTTATAGTACGTACCATGAATTTCGAATAACAAAAGAGCTGACTCAATTATTGTTTTTTTTTTAAACATGTCTTGAAGTTTCTTTCTTTGTGATATATTTTTTTCTGGAAGCAAAGATTGTTTGAAACAATTATTGTTAATTTAGAAGCAAATTATTTAATAAATTCTAAGCCAAAATAAACAAAAAAATTTTTTAATTAATGTGTGTTTAAATTAGTAAGACTGGGAATAAAATCAACTGATAACTTATTTAACTTCCGTCATTAACTGAAACATGACACCAAAGAAAAAAAAATGTAAAATATTGCTTAATTCTATTTCCCATCTAAAAGTGCTTTAAAAAGAAATATATATATAATGTACTTGATTACATGCAGGTGGTCCTCATTGTTTGCTACAATAGAAAAAAAAAAATCAGGAATAGACACGACTGACACTCAAAAGGGGGTTGTAAAGATTTTTTAAAGTTTGTTTCTCTGTAATATCTCTTTCTACATATACGAAGATTGTTTGAAACAACTATTCTTATTTTAGCAGTAAATAGTTTAATACTTTCTATACAAAAATATACAGAATATGTTTGAAGTAAATCTTTGTAAATTAGTCACAGCAGTTGTAAATTCGGGCACTTAGTTACATGCACGTAATCTTCATTGTTGTTACAATAGTAAAATTCTTTAAAGATAGACACGGATGGTATTGAGAAACAAAAAGACTCTTTGATGTTTGTTTCTTAATAATATCTTGTCCTATTGGCGAATTTTTTTTAAACAACTACTTTCATTGTACTACAATTTCTGAACAAAAATAAAAATAATTTGTTTGAATTAAAGTTCTTAAATTAGAATGTTGAGTAAAAAAATTCAACTGATAGCATATTTAATTTTCTTTTTTGACCGAAACGTGACACCGAAAAAAGAAACAAAAAGTGTAAAAAAAAAAAAAAAAAAAAGAAAAAGAGATCCAATTATTCTTATTTTATTAAATACACATATTCTTCATTTTTTATATAATAACAACATTTTTTAGAAGTGAAAACACTTCTAAACACTTCTAACACACTATCTTTAGAAAATACTTTTGAAAATTTGTTTCTATTAGCGAAGATTGTTTGAAACAAGTTACTCTGATGTTCAAAGTAAATAGTTTGATACCTTCTAAACAAAAATAAACTGAATTCCTCTGAATTAAAAATTATTAAGATTAGTAGTAAATTCAACTGATAACTTATTTAATTTCCATCTTTTGCTGAAACACGACAGAAAAAAATAACAAATGGTTTAAATCCATTTCATATTTGTAATTTATTTGAATTTAAGTTTCTAAAATAATAAGACGAATAGTAAATCCAATAAATATCTTGTGTAATTTTCTTCTTTCACTGAAACGCGACTACAAAGACAAAGAAATATAATGCTGCTTAAATCCATTTCATATCGATAATTTGTTTGGATTTAAGTTTTTAAATTAGAAAGACGAGTAGTGAAATCAACAGATAACTTATTTAATTTTCTTCTTTGACTGAAACTCGACACCAGAGAGAGAAATATAACACGTGGCTTAATTCCATTTCATATCTAAAAGTGCTTATAAAAGAGAAAAAGGATCCAATTACTCTTACTTGATTACACGCACGTATTCTTCATTGTTGGTACAATTGTAAAATTTTTTAGAGATAGCCACGGCTGGTACGCGAAAAGGGCTGAAGAGTTGATTCTTTTCATTACATGAAATAGGTCAAAATCATGACTTTGAAAAAGAAAGCTAAGGAGCTCTGCGAGTTAGATAGTATATGTTGCCATCATAAGAAAATGAAAACAAAATTTAGATGTAGATAAATCATTGTGGCCCAAAGAAGGCGCGGCTCTTCTTTTCAGACATGGAATAATATTCCAGACCGTCGGTCAATTATCGCCTCTGCGCTGACCCATTTCAATCGGAGATGTATTTTCTGCTTCATTTCACTTGATTTTTAAATTAAAGAATAGATGTTTTTTATCTTAACCACAGATGGCTGCCGTTACAGAATGAATGCAGCACATTCAATTAGTTTTATCAAAATGATTTCCTCAGATTCTAGGGCAAATATCATAATCAATATGTTCAACATATTAAGGGAATATATTCAAACCGAATGTTTATTCAGAATCTTCTGTTAGATTAAGGAAAACAGACTATTTTCAGACGCCTGAAAAACGCGAGAGGGAGAAATGGATAAATAAAATAAATTTCTTTCCAAATATCTGTTAACCTAAATTAATTTTTAAAACTTTTCCTTCTTGAGAGAAAATATAGTTTCAGTTAAAAATCCCACTAAGACCCGGATTCTATCTACGACTGTGAGATATAGATTTTTTTTTTTCTTTTCAGCACATTATTTCTAAAGTGGCGTTATAATAAATAATTTTCTTTTCATTTTAAAATTAGATTAAAAAAATAATTAAAACATAATATACTACGAGTGAAAGGATTAGGATTCATAAGACTATGGAAGTGGCCTTATTCAAAATGTAAACATAGAGGTTTCTTCTATTTTTTTCATTGGAAAGATGTTTGTGTGTGTGTCTTTCTGTATGCTGTGTTCTGAAGAAACCGCTGCTTCGCAGAGCTACAAAAGGGACCATCTCTAGGCTCATTTGGATGTTTCGTTTAAAAATGTGAAATAATACAAATTCGAGAGGGTACGTTGCCGAGGCAGTCAACTCCCCAACATTAGGTTCGTTTAGAAAGATTTCTGTTTACAAATATAAAGTCATTCAACACTGATTTTAGGTAGGGGAAGTGTGCCTAATATCCTACCCCATGATTTCTAACGCTCGTATTCACCATCTACCTAAACTCCCGGTTAAGCGCAAGAGCCTCGATCAACAGCTCAAATGTTATTAATCATTAACCTGATTGCAGCCGCAGGTTAATAATGAATATCATTTGAGCGTTCGACTGAGGTATTCGCGTTTAACCGGGAGTTGAGGTAGACGGTGAATACGAGCATTAGTAAAGTACCTGCTGCAGTCTGGTGGTCGTTGTCTAAAGTTGATCCTCCATAAGCAATTTTAGGCCATTAGTAATTTAGAATATGATTAAAGCAATTCAGGTTTAAGGAAATGGGTTTGAGACGAGCTTCAAAACTTTATGAAGTTCCGAAATCAACACTGAAGGGCAAAGTACAGACAATTAATTTCTCGGTTGGCCAAAAAGGTTCTTTGTTAGTAATGTTACAACTCATATTTCTTACAAAAACTTTTGAAAAGAGCAAATTTTATTGTGTTCCTAATATCGCACCCCCCGTGCGATATTAGGAACAATTTTTCAAAAGTTGGTACTAACGCGTTTTGCGTATTTATTTGCAAAAAACAATATGTTTCTTTTATTGGAAACCATTAAAAACAAAAAATGTTTTATTAGAATTTTTTCTGAACCCAAACCGTCAATCAGTTTCAATTTGTTGTGCAGTCAAGCCGAATTAGATAAAAATTTCAAAATGGGTGCGATATTAGGCACACTTCCCCTATGTTTAAGATTATTATCACAGGCCCGAGCAACGCCGAGCGGGTCAGCTAGTCTACTCTACATTAATAATATTTATGTTCCTTGCAATTGTTAAACATGTCATTTTTTATAGCCAAACTTAGCTATATGTTTACATTTTAATTTACATAATTTACAATGTTAATGCTTACATGTCATTATTATTTTTATTGTTTTTCACATTTTATTTATTTATTTCACACATTAGCGAATGAAGGTACCATTTTGTTTTGGATATATGTGTTTGTTAAGAGAGAGGAATTTATAAAACATTGAAATAAAATTGGTACCTCAAATCACTCATATAAGAAATAAAATCTTTTTCATTTACAACATAAATAATGTTTATTATATTTCTATATATTTATTTGTTCCTTTTTTATATATTTATATAAAATCATATTTCTGCAATATCAATAAAGACATTATATAAAACTGTAGTGGCAATAAACAAATTATTTTACTGAAAAAACATTTACTGAACAGATAAATTTATATCAAATCATTTTTAATACCTATATATAATTCAGTTAACTTTTTAAAAATATTTTTTTATTGGGAATTGTTAGTTAATATTTGTTGAATGATATACTTTAAAATTTACATCAATGCTGCAGAGGACACTTTTATAATCTTAACGACCTTTGTCCTTTATGCTCTATGTTGATAAATAAATTTTACTTTTCTGTATAAAGATATTTCAACAATTATGTTAAGACAACAATAATATAAAGTTAAAAGCTCGAGTATACGAGAGTTCAACTTTAAATGTGTCATAATGGAAAAAAATATATATATATTAAAGGAAAATAAATTTTACCACCATCATACTTTAGTAATGTTTACAGCCAGCACGCAAAACATCCCATTGTTACGACTGAATATTTCAGAGAATGTCAATCTGAGGTATCCCGTTTTTCTTGTTCAAAAAGAATCAATCGATTGGTAATTCTTATGGTCAGTGGATTCGGCAAAGCACGCAAACTTGTTCCTTTTTTTAATTGGTATATTTCACTGTCGCTAGAAGAAATCTAAATGTACTGCATGATGTGACCAAGAATTGTCCGTAAACATTGATTGAGAAGAGTTTAAAAGTAGACTGTTTCCTTAAAAAATTCCAACATCCTACGTTCAGCCTGAATTTTCTCAAACAAAGGAATCACTGAAAAATAAATTCTCCAGTTCTGATGGAAAGAAAAAAAAAATTGCTGTTTTCTCCCCCCCCCCTTTTAATAAACAATTTTTGAAAAAAAAAATCTCTCTTTTCAAGAAGGACACACTAATTTTTGATAATGCTAAGGTAATTTTTTTGCAGAAAGAAAGTGAGATTTCTATTAGCATGAATATATTCTGTCAAACTTTTAAACAATAAATAAATATATTTACTGAGAATGCGACGACAAATAGAAAAATAAAAAAATAAATAAATATGTGTAATAAATACCAAAAATAAAGACATTTTTAATTCAATTTTAGGATGCTTTGTTTATATTTTGCTTTATCGATACACTACGGAATATTATGCGAGCAGATTATAACAATCTGAAATTAGACAACAATTTTTAAAACTCTTTCATCATTCATTCTTAATATATCATTAATAACACTTACAGAATGATAAGAGGGTAGAAAAAATGGGTCAAAAATCCCTCTTTCGTTCATGGATGAGTTTGAAGACAATAAGACACACACATGTGGAGGTAAAAAATTCCTAACTTTTATCAAGATCTATAATTTAAAGCTTTAGCATAAGTGACCAGAAACCGATCACCAATTGATCTCGTGCTCTCACTCACAATCACCTATTCGCCATGTATGTGTGCATGACCTTTTTTGGTCACGAATCAACGTGACAGAAGAATCTTAATGGTCTGACGTCACAATTCAAGATAGCGTTTGGATATGGAAGATTCCGTTTTCTGGATAACAATAGATGAACGTGCTCCGGATCATAGTTGGTTGATCATTGGGGATAATAGGGATGATGTTTTTGTTAGTTTGCGTGATGAGAGATCGACTTTTGCTCCTTCAGTCGAACTTCATTCTACGTTAAGTTTCCTGAAGTAAATTTCTGCACAAGGGACAGGACGAAAGTAGTAAAGGAGGAAAGTAGTAAAGAAGGAGAGTAGTAAGGAAAGTAAATTCTAGAAAATTGGTGAACATGTTTTTGGATAACTTACAAGAAGAGGATTCTAGTTAGGAAATGAAGTTGGACAGCAAACGCTGCATCATGGCAGTTTACTATCATTGAAATTGTGTGTAAATTTTACAGCTCACTTACCCAGCAATTAAAATAAAATAGTCCAAAGTTTACATAGCGGTTTATTTAAGAATAAGAATAATAATTTTTAAAAGTTGCAAGTTATCACTGACTTGGGCGATAGAGTAACAAATTCCAAAACTAATGATGGCAAGTTCGATCCTCCGTGTGGGTCTTTCTTCTCCAAATCAGAATATATTTAGCGAAAATTAACAAAAAACGAACAGAACAATTTTTACGAAAGAAAGAGAAACTGCAATTAAAATAGGGTAGTCCGACCAGTAAGTGAACTGCCCCCATGAATGAACAATTAGTAAATATTTTAACAGAATAAGGTTTGAAAAATTCCCCGCTAGTTAATTATCATGCTGGGTTTAAAAAACCCTTAATTCAGTAAAAACGTGTTATAAGTTATTTGTACAGGTTGTAAAATAAATAGCATAGTATGAAACTGAAGTGTTTTTAAATTGTTGCCCGTTCATTCACTGGAAATTTTTGCGATCATTCACTGGTAAGAACTGTTCATTTACTTGGTTTTTGTATAGCTTTTTATTAAGACACCCCTAACATCCCAAACAAATGAAATATAAACTTCCTTTTATTATTTTTTAATCATTTGTATACCAACACATGTATTTACACTGTCAGGCACTCAAAGGGTACTGATTATTAAAATATTATCAATCTTTTTAAAAGAAAATGTTCTTGAGTGTTCATTTACTGGTCGGACTACCCTACTTTACTTTTAGTTTACACGAGTTTTACGTTTTTAGTTCCCGAGAATATAAAAGTCATTAACACGTCTTACAAGAAGTACTTCGAAAAACAAGATTCGTATTAAAGCAAAAACATAAGAAGGTAATTCTATATATATACGACAATAATGCTATCAAAAAATGAATGGCAAGAAATTAGAGAAAACTGATGACATTAATTGAATATAGCATACATGAGCGAGTGTCTTGATTAACCCTTCTTTGCATGAGTTTTTCTTTTACAATTGTTTTTTTATACATATATTAAATATTAGACACCAGAAATTTTAAGATAGATTTTTAACTTTGTTCAGCAACATAGTTCACGGGAAATTTACTAGATTAATATTGCTCTATAAATATAATGGTGGCGAAGAAGTTGATTTATTTATTAAAAGTTAAATAAACAGTGATGGAAATTTCCATCACAATGCAAAGAAGGGTTAAAGATACTTAATGGAAATATTTCGAAAAACCAGACACATATTAAAAAATAAACACAATGATGTTTTTGAAAGTATCATATGATGATAATGCTAACAAAAATAATTTCGAAAAATATTTTGAGAAAAGTTAAAGTAATAAACATTAAATGTTCCTGATTAGTTAGAATTGTCTTTGGTTACATATGTTTGAAAATGTGAATATTTCATTGATAAATATTCATAAATAGCAACATTTGATTTAAAATTTCGAGAAAAAAAAAGATATCTTTGACGAGGAAATAAACTTTAAGTAGAAAATAAGCTCTCTATTAAAATACAAATAAAAGCAAGGTGAAAACAAAAGCAAACATATGTTTAATAATTAGATTAATTAAAATAAGAAAAGTTCGGTTAGTTTTGAAAATTCTTATAATAACTACGAGAAACATAAAACATATATTTGTGGTTGTCAATACAACAAGTTTTTTGAAAAGATGAGAAGCAAAAAAGTTAAGAAACCCTAATCAAATGTTTTTTCTTCTACTCTTGTTGATTCTAATAACTGTTTTGTGGCATTTTCAGATTCATCTCTTGTAGCATAGTAGGTATTTGGATGGGCATACAAAAGTTTTTTTTTTTTCGCTTTAAGCTTTAGGACATTTTCCACATGCAATCTAGCTTTTGTTTATTTTTGCCCTAACCAGGCAATTATTTTTTACTAGCTATACATTTTTCCACTGTTCGGTTGATATATGACATTCCGGACATTATACAAAGAAGATTCATAAACTTTTTGTTTATAATAATCTTTTCTCCTACTGTGATTCATGTCTAATAAAAATGTAATCCTATACACAGTCTTGTTAGACTGACATGAAAGCTTTTTCTTTGAGATCAATTATTCAACAAATAGGCTCAGGGATTTCAAATGAACATCACTGCATTTCTTTACGTAAGTGATTACCTTCAGTGACTGTCTGATTTTTACAACCTTTCGATAATCCCATTTCTGTAAAGGTTGAATAAGTCATGCGAACTGAGAGTCAATGACATTTATGAAGATTCCGTATATCTTAATCTCTATGACAAACCATATGTATTTATTCGTTTATGTGATGCTTACTTTCATAAAAGCATTTCTGAGATTTGCTTTACAAATAGCTCTGAGATTAAACAAATCTGTTAGTGTTGTTTTAACCCGAATTATGTATACTTTAATAAACATTAAATAGGAATTAAGGATATATGAATAATTTGGAAGGAAAGACTTCGTGTAAAGAATAATTTAAAGATGACGAATAAATAAACATTTCAATCGAAAATAGTGATAACTATGCATGTATAAAGGTTGCGTATATATTATGAACTGAGAAGCAATGACATTCATGAAGATTAGGTAATCTCAATCTCTGCAAAATTTGTATGATTTGATTAATTTATACTTACATCATTTCATGATAACATATCTGAGATTAATTTTATACACATTCTTAAGATCAAATAAATCTTTTGTGATATTTTAATGCGACAGTTTATATGCTTTTTATTAATTCGGTATTAATAGTAATTAAGAATCAAAAATGTTTGGAAGAATTAACGTAAAAGACAAGTTACGTTATTTTTTCTTGATAAGGACGGGGAATAATTAACAAAATTCTATCCACGTTTGAGATGGTGAATAAATTAGTTAAATCTGATTGTGTATACAATTTTAAATCGATGACACATCACAGCACATTTTCAAAAATCTTTCGAAAACACATTCAGATAACAAATCATTATTCTTGTATACAGCTAAAATTTTACATATAATAAACTTTGTTGATCTTGTTGATCCCTTGAATACTACTTGCTGTACTACCTATACTCCAACTACTTTTCTTTGGATTTTTTTTTCATGTATATAATGTAAGTTTCTCTTTTGATATTTCGGAATACAAATTTTGAAAATTTTAAAACACTATTTTCATTTGGGGTAACCTCGTACTCTACTGTAGTTGACCCGTAAATAAAATTCCAGAGTTAAAAAAAATAGAATATCTACAAAATTAAATAAAATATTAATAAATCACAAAAACGTTTTTTTTTAATGTTTCATTAATACACGTGTAAGATATAAATATATAAAAAGAAAATTCTACTAAGCTGCATTGATGCAAAAAGAATAATGCCCTCATAATAAAATATTACAAATAATTTAAAAAATATATAACAGTTCTAAAGTTGCATCATTTTAAATATTACGTAAGTGTTTAAATATACATTAAATATCATGAACAACTTTAAGTATAGAAACAATACCACAAAGAATAATAAAAAAAAAATTGAACTAATTTTCTATTTTTTAATAGATTCCAGAAATATTTAATAAATGCTCGCATGCAAAAATTTTTCAAAATAATTTTCAAAATAAAAGTTTTGAACTTGAAGCACAACGAACTATATTGTATGGCAGATATAGCGAATACTATTAGTGTCTCGTTTTAGATGTTTTGTTGTGCAGCGATTTATAATGAACGCATTCGTAGAAGCGACGTTACATAATAACGAATCTATATTAGAAAGCAAAAGCATGTCTGTGAATACCGCTGACGTCATATTGACAGTAGTAACACATTACCAATAATTTTTATTTTTACTGATTTTTTTTTCTTCTAAACATTGCACAATTTCAATTTTTACACTGTCGAATAGGGAAAAAATGTTCTTTCAAATGAAATTTGGTTGAAAAATGTGTTTCAATTTACTGATTATTTATGGTTTTTAAAATAATTAATTATCAAGCATGATTACAAAAAAAAAAAAAAAATCTATCTTTGTCGCGGGCAGCTCGATTACGAAAGCCCGTATGCAATTAACACAATATAAACAATTCAGCATTTGTTTCCGGCTAATATTCCATAACGAAGTTAAAACTTCATCAATAAATAAATAAATAAATAAAATAATGCAAATAAAACACAAATTTAACAGACATGTAATCAAACTACGTGCTTAAACCACTGAAATTATCAGAGTCAAAAAGACCACTGTAAGTAGCAAACTTTTTTGAGATATCTTCGGCCCCGACATGCGGCTAATACGAAAGTACCGCTTTTAATAGATTTCAAAACTTTATTTAAAGGCATAATTCATATCATATGATTATCATATGAAAAAACTTTTTAGTTGTCAGAGGTTGTTGTTTTTTGTTGTTGTGTTGCCATTGGGCAATTTAAAAATATAATGTAAAAAAAAGGGCATTAAAGTTTTCAATTAAAAAAATGGCTTTCATGTTTTGTAAACCGGGTTGCCCGGGTTGGATCCCTTCGTTTATATAACAGGAAAGTATTATAAAAATGAGAAATATATATGTGTTGCACAAATGAAAAGGTGGCTTTTACTGTAGAAGCGTTGTATCTAATCGAAGTGTGTAAATATATTTGTAGATAGATGGTGTGGTTTTTTCCCAAATTTAACCCTATTTCTCGGCTCCGTATCTTACCCCCTATTTGGACAATTTACAAACATGAATACTGCATGTTGTAGAGAATTTTATGCTCTACAAAATGGTGAAAATGCTTTTGTCTCTAAAAGGTACTAAAAGTAGATTATTAAGCAAAAACTTACGTCATTTGTGGATTTTTACATTTTTTCCAAATTTAACACTATTTTCCTGGCTCCGTAGCTTACCCCCTATTTGGACAATTTACAAACATGAATACTGCATGTTGTAGAGAATTTTATACTCTATAAAATGGTGAAAGTGCTTTTGTCTGTAAAACGCATTAAAAGTAGGTTATTAAGAAAAAACTAATGTCTTTAGTGGATTTTTGCAAATTTTACCCTATTTTCCCGTCTCCGTATCTTACCCCCTATTTGGACAATTTGCAAACCTGAATACTGCATGTTGTAGAGAATTTTATGCTCTACAAAATGGTAACTGTTCTTTTTTCTGTAAAATGCACTAAAATTGAGCTATTTAAGAAAAATCGAAAAAAGTGCCGAAAAATATTGTTTTTTTTCAATATTGTGAATACATGTTACATCGACATACAGAGTCGTAATTCCCGTTTTTTACAGTTTTTTGTCATTTACACCTCCCAATTTTACAGTATGAGCACTCCGGCGGAGGAGCACCTTCGACTCATGAGAGAAGGTGGAACTGCTCCACTGCTCCCACCTTCCCCTGGCGCAGGATCCGCACTTTTCCTCTACCTCAAATGCATAAAATACAGTCAAACATATAATCTTTAGTATCATTAATGGTTACCGTTTGCGTAAAATGGTTAGTTTTATGTTACATCGACATACACTACCGTAATTCCCGTTTTTTTACAGTTTTTTGTTTTTAACACCCTTTTTTGCGGCACTCTCACGGCTAAACCATTGATCAGAGAAAAAAACTTTCATTACATAAAATATTGGAAATTTTATTTTCTTTAATTCATATATTGCCGACTTTCACGTAAAATGCACAATTTTAAAATTATTTTGAAAAAGCGGAAAAAAGTCCGGTTTTTTACACGTTTTTTGTAAAAAAAACATATTTCCCGAAAAAAATTTTGTTGGAAAATCTCGGATTCGTGTTCAGCGACCCAAAAAACATAAAGGGACCCCCCCAAAAAAACTACACCAAAACTTTCCTTTATTTGCTCTTTTTTATCCCCTAATGCCTGGACTAATAGTAGAGTACGGCTTCGTCTTTTATTTTTCTCAGTTGCGGAAAGTTGTTTTGCGCTGTCGGGTCCATGATGGATTCCTCCAGATCAGCGCAAAGAGCTGTTATCCAATTTCCTCGTACTACTGCAATACGTTACTGATGTTTAAACAGGTTATCAAATACAAATACAGAGAGAATCTCTCGAAATAGACAGCGTTGATTGCAGGACAACGCTAGACCAAATGTGGCTAAGAAAACCCTCGACTTGCTGAAGTCCTCAAACGTCCTTCCATACAGTCCCGATATCTCTGCCCCCCCCCCTCATGTGAGTCTGATATCTTTGGCCCCTTAACTGTACACATTAACTGTAATTAAAATATTCCGTACTTAAAAGTATTCTTTAGATATAACCGTAGTTTAGTTTTTATTTGGGCGCATCTTATATATATATCTCATATATATAGATATCTCATATATATATATATAAGAAAAATGAGTACGTGTGTTTTTCAAAATCGGGACTTAAATATTCTGAAGTATTTCAAACCGATAAAATTCCTCATAATAAGTATATTTTGTTTACTTTTAATACTAATTTTTAACAGCATAAAAGAAGTGATGAGAACAAAGCAAAATTAACATGCACACTTCACACCAAAAACGGATAAAATAAAACGGATAATAAAGCGGATTTGAATTAATTGCAATCGATGCTTTCTTGCAATCCTAACAAATCCTTTATTAAAAACAAAAGAGTTCTTCTGAAGAATTATGTTCAGGACAAAGCGAATGAGGATTAAACGATATATTTTAGTCTTTAAATTAACCTCTTACTTTAGAACTGGGTGATTATCTATTGGCATTGTGTGTTGAAAGATCCTAATAAGCCTTTATGATAATTATCAAAATTGCATTGAATTTCAAGGATGTATCCTGGTCCTAAAGCTTAGATTAAGATCGAGCATTTAATATTAGTTCGTATTTGAATCAGTAGTAATGAATGAATAAATTTCACTCATCAATGCATGAATGACTTTAATAACGTTGTCTGCAATGACCGTGAAATTTTATGGCGATAGTTGCTCATCATGTAGCAATGAAATTTTAGATTCGGTATAATTTAATTTTATGTCGCATTTTATGATACCAATAAATAAAGAGAATGAATCTTTTATTTTTCAGTCATTTAATTATTTCTATAACTGTTTCACTTTGAAGCGTTAAACAGACATACACACACACAATGCTCTAAGAAGAAGAATTTATTTTTATTCGTAATTGCTTAGTATTTTTTCTTTTTTTTACAACTTATTAAATTAAATAAACTAGTTAAACTAACTTAAAGTTAAATTTTATTAAACTATTAGCTTTTACAATACAGTCTTCCAGATTTTTCTTAACACTCAAGTTAACAAGTACATTTCTATAGATAAAAAAATGTCTCACATGACATAGGGGTTTAAATGAGAGTTATTAAAGAGTTGGCCCTCTATATCCAAAATACGTTATTTGTTACTGTTCTTCCACTTATGATATCAACGCTAATAAATTTACCACAATTTAAAACATTATAAATGAACATTAGTCTTTAAATACATGAATTTAAAAACTGATGATCAGTCACTTCAATTTTTGTCTGTACGGGAAACAACACGATGACAGATTCAAAAATCGTTTTTCTTCCCTTCACATAATTCGACAGTATGTACACATTGGGGAATATTTTCCCAAAAATATATTATGAAAATAATCTAAATGAGAAAGATACAACACTTTTTTCCATTAACGCATTCGTGGCGTAAAAACTTGAAATGCGTTTTTCTAGAAACGGAATTTGTGTAACTGGTTGTCACCATGTCTCTACCAATTTAAACCGAACCGACTTCCCATTTAAACACCTTAATTTATATAATATTCTTTTCAGAAAAATATAATAACTATTCTTTATATAGATTTTTACTTTTTTTTTTTTTTTTTTTTTTTTTTAAATTAAATTATGAATACATTACTTTTTCATCGATTTTTCAATGCGTTTCTTTAAACATCTTCCATTTTTGTAATAATTGTTATTTTTAAAACGACTATGCTTACAAAATTACTGAAGGGAATAGATCAATAGAAAATCAATGAAGTCCTATGAATATATATTAAAACCCCGTTGAGACAATGATTTTCCGATGATTACAGACGGAGCTAAAGTGACAGGGTGCCTCTTTTGTGCTGCACCACTTACAGATATATACGCAATCATCACATAGTTCATATTTTACGGAATTTTTTTTTTAACAGAAGACCAATCTATCAAAAGATTAAAAAGTACAATCTACATCCTTTTTAATGAACTATTATTGACAAGACTGCAATGTGTGTTCGTTTACGAAAAAAAAATTATATACATATATATAAATCACTTTTTGTGGTCATAGTACAATTCCCGAGAAAATGTTTAATCAAAACAATTTTGAAAAAATATTCTTTAAATAACTAAGAAACCATGTACTAAGAAACTGGTATAAGTGTTACGAATGATGACTAATGAGGCTATAAAATAAAGGAACACTGCGCAAGAAAAGATGTTGTGACCATCACTTATGAAAATTTGTGGTCAGTGAAAACTCACCATTACCACTTTATATTAAAAAAAATATATTAAAAGGTGAACTTTATACTTTACGTGTTACACATAAAATTGCGTTACACATAATTACTTTTTACACATTAAAGTACCAAAAAAAAAAAATAAATAAATAAATAAATAATAATCATGGTAATATTTTTTTTTGACATTTCCTAGAACTATACTTTTCTATTTTAATCCTTAAACGTTTTACTCATTTCTTATTTTAATTACTGATTGTACTATTATTATCGGAAGAATTTGGAGCATTTAGTCTTTTCAAATGAACGAAACAAATACGTTTTCAATTATCAAGCAGTTTTCCATTACTCCTGCATTATCCTTTGCTGTTATCTAAAAGAAAATCTACCTAAAAGTTTTTAGCTTAGTTTGCCTTCGAGTAAGATTATTTGTAGTAATAGAAAGCATAATAAAACAAGAATTGAAAATAATATTGCTAATTTTTGTTTCTTTCTGATAAAATATGAAATAGATATCGTGATCTAATAAAAGCAATGTTCTTTTTAAAATTATTAGTATTGCCGCTAATTTCTTTAAATACCTATGGAAATGATAAATATTTAAATCAAAAGCTAAACGTTTTTGGTTTAGTTCACCTTCGAGTAATATTATTTCTAGTAATTGCAAACATAATAAAACAAGAAGTGAAAATAATACTGCAACTTTGTTTCTTTTTTATTAAAGATGAAATAAATCTAATAGATCTAATAGAAATAATGGCATTTTCATATTATTAGTATTACTACAAATTTCTAATAAGTATCTATGGAAATGATAAATATTTAAATTTCTAGGCGTACAGTTCAAAGCAATATTGTAAACATTTTGAAAGAACATTTCTTTTATATACATAATGCCTTAATTCGAACTACAACATGGGGAAAGCATATGTCGGAAAAGACTTGGTCTAGTTTAAGGCTTAAGAAATCCAAAGGATAAAGAAATAGGTGTGTCATCGTTGAGCTTTTCAGGATGTTATTATGCTCTGCCACTTTAAATGAAGATCTATTCATTGCAAAACTTCCTCATTTGAACCACACACAAAAGAACACCACATTTCGCAGTTCAGAATTTTAATAGGCTGGGAAATGAAATAAAGTCTAAAAAAATCCTGGCAACATTCAACGTATAATAGGAGTCTCTTGTACAAATTTTTAATTCTAAAAATAAGGCACTTTAACAAGATAGTATTATGAATACTAATAACGCAGTTAAGATTGTTATTTAAATAAAGGTTTGTGCGATATAAATATCATTCTTAAAATTAAGAAAAGATGTAAATATTTCAACATAAAAGTGAAAGTAAACAAATCAATATATGACGAAACCTGCTTCCAGTTAATTTTTTACTATATATTAAGTAAAATGCACATAAATGTTTAAGATTATTAATTAAGAAAGTACCGTTGTGAAATGCTTTTTACTTTTATTATGCATTAAATCCCCCTGAATTAATGATAATCATCCACAATCATTGCCGTATTCTGGACACGTGTGCAACATGTGCAAACTTCCACCAGTAATTCAGTAGTAACTTTCGCCTTATGCAATCGCAGATAAATAAGGCAAAAATTAATTTTCTGAAATACTGGTGGAAGTTTGCACATTTTGCACGTGTTCAGAATATGGCTCCGTCAACAGTGCATAAAGCAATAAATTTAACACAAAATTGCATGAGACTGTTTAGTACATCAAACAATCAAAGCTTTATTGTAGATTAGAATTATATATTATAAACATTCTTTTTAAAAAGGAAAAAAAATATAAGCCAATACTAATAGAGTATCATATTCTAATTTCAGAAAAAAAAGGTTTATAAATAGAAATAAAAATTATTGTTGTCCGCTTTGAGTATTTAATTGATTTGATCACAGTAGTTTATTTTTCATTACAACCTTTTCATGGTAATCTTTTTATTGAATGGACTAACCTGTTTGTGTAAACTTATATTTATAATATATGCACTAACAAATAAAATAAAGAAAAACCTCTTTAAAATACAAAATAAGTCAGTTTTTTCCATCGTCTGATATAATCATTTTCCGACAACGACTACAGTAAATATACGTCAATATTCATTATAAGTATTTTTGTTCTGTTTGTTATGCATACCACAATAAGCAATAGGATAATCAATCATAAAATCAATCACTATCAACGAAAAACACACCCGTGGAGAATATAGATCACGAAATCATCAACATGTAATAAATATGAATTCTTATTCACCGCAAATTGGCACCATAGCAAAAAAGCAACCTTAATTTCATATTTCCGCTACCTGATTCTATTTTAAACCCACCTCTTAATTTGACATGATTTGCGATCAAATTTATAAATTTTACTCTTGTAAAAAAATATGACTATTACTTTATTTCTCATTCAAACATTTCTCTTCTGTTCCTTGTAAAGATAGTAGTTTCCCCTTACTATTTCCTTGAATAATGTCATTTCCTTTATCTATCTTTGTATAACCATCTCCAATTCAATCGACACAATTGTAGTCATTCTCATCGACGAAAAAGAAAAATCAGAAGGATACATCATTACATAGATAGAAAATGATTTTTAGATCACAAAACATTCGTGTTAAGAATTCGTAACCATTTTTGGAAACACGAAACATTTATAGCCAAATTCTTTTAGAATGAATTTTATTTATTTTTTATTTTAGGCTTGAAATACATTTAGTTTTATTTTAGTTTTGTTCTTATTTTACAACTGGTATATGTACAATATATATATATATATATACATATATATATATATCATTTGTTATAATTCGTTATCTTTCATAAATGTTGTTGCTTGTACTTTTTATATAAAAACTAATATTTCGAATTCATTCGTTTTAACACGTCTGTCCGTGCTCTAACTCGCACGAATATATTCGGATTGTCATGCAATTGATATATGTCATTAAGGTTTACTATGACATGTTCGGTATTGAAAATGAAGTGTGTAGCACGTATACTTTTTTTTACAGGGACACTCAAAAGAATTCCGTTACATTACGGTCATTGAGGAAAAATCATTTGCGGTTTATTTTAATGATGTTACACAAGTTCAAACATATTGAAATTGATACATATCACCGAGGTGCAATACAGGGGGCCTGCTATAGAAGATTGTGTGCATAGCACTTATAGATCCTTTACAGGGAAACTCAAAAGAATTCCGTTGTATTACGGTCTATGAAGAAAAATCGGTTGCGGTTTATTTTAATAATGTTTCACTATTTCTAACATATTGAAATTGTTATCTATCACTAAAGTGCATTACAAAAGGCTTACTATAGAATATTGTATGTATAGCATTCATCGTTCATTTACAGGGACACATTCTGTACTGTCTGCTAACAATAATTGTTGGAAGTGCGTTTTCAGTTACTGAAAGCGTTTTAAATTTAACTCATTTTTTGTTTATTACTTGATGTGTATACGTTCTATTCGCACAAAAGTTCTCGAGTGCATTTCCGTTTCTTGACGGAAATTTCAGAAGGGGAATTTTTTTAAACTTTGCTACACGTTTCCTAACTGAACTAAAATTTAGCATTCTATATAGTATATATACAGATCAATAGATCCTATACAGGGCTGCACAAAAGAGTTCGGATATTTTATCAAATATTATTGGTAATTCCTGAAACTGGGTTTTTAAATATGCTATGCGTTTTCAAAATTGTTTACTTGGATATCATCTTTCACCTTATTAAACGGTAAATATTTGTATAATTACTTTGGAAATGTTGGAAAGTGTTACATAAACTATACTTGACACATGATTTTTCTTTCTTTCTTTCTTTCTTTTTTTTTCGAGTAATCGATAAAATTTATTGGAGATTTTTTTAAATACCTGTTAACTGATTTAGAGAAACATTTTTAATTTATGCATAAATAACTGGAAGGAAGCTCAGCTATTTCCCCTGATTAAATAGTGGATGTTTTAAGAATACAGCACAAAATCAGTACTATGTTAAACAGATACAAACACAAAAGGATTTGAAAAAATAGCTATTATATCTTTTTTTTTTTTTTTTTTTTTTTCATAGTTCAATAGTGAAATCCGCAGGGTCGCTTTATATAAAAGATTAAGTTTTTTTTTTTTACAAGTTGATGAATATGAATTTTTTTTTTTCGAGATTTATCATATATGCCTAAAATATTTTTATAAAAATCAGGGATATATTCAAAAATCGTTCTATATGTTTTTAGAATTTATGGTTACAAAATTTTAAATTAAATAAATACATATATTGTAAATTAGCGGATGATAGTCTTTGAAAAACTGTGTACATCGAGTTAAAAATGCATTAAAAATATTGGCATGCAAAATTTACTTTGAGGGAAAAAATGTACTTTCTTCATATCGGTTATTGCTAATAAATATATGTTTAAATACTATAAAAAAATAATGTTTGCTGTAAAATCAGGATTATAAATTCGACATTTTTACTTCCGATATCTTCCATAAATGAAAATTATAAAACAGCATATTAAATTTAAATAAAAAAGAAATTCACAGATGATTAAAAGTCACATGTTTATAAGAATGATGTTGTATTTAAAAATACTTTTCCATTTTAAACATTAATCGTATCAATAGACTGATACCGAATGCCTTATTTAGCTACACATTTGGAACAGAAACTCAGTCAAAATTAAAAATCAATTCGTTGCAAATTTCTGAATTACGTTTTTTGCAATTTTATGACATAAAAAATTATTTCGATGGAGTAATTCAATAAACATAATTCTTAATTTTGTTCAATTACTTAAATACATATTTTCTATCGTGAAAACGTACGTTGGTGTTTTATGTATATAGTAAAGTACATCTTAAATAAATTATTACAAATTTACAGTCCAAACAGTGCTTAAAAACAAGCGAATGATATATTTTTTTCATATAGCTTAAACAGTTAATTTCTTCTTTCTGAATTATACAAAATCTCTTGTCAATTAAGTAGCGCTCATTTTTGAAAAGCAACCAATTCGAAAATAATCTTAATGTACAGGCGATTACTTAATTCGGTTTTGCCTCAAATAACTAGTGAACATTAGTTAGCTACTGCCATGAACGTGGTGTCTAAGCAAGTAGTAATTTTTCCAACTGAGTGAAAATGTGTCATGCCGGGATTCGAACTCAGAACCCTTTTGAGTCCCGGTCTGGACACATTTTCACCCAGGTGGTAAAATTACTACTCGTATGATTTATTTGCTAAACAGTATGATTGCGTTAAAATAATAAAAGTAGTGTCTAAGTATTGTAAAACGTACATGCGGTTTACGATAAGGTATCTGGCAGCGCTTTATAGCGTCAAACTGTGGAGTTAGCGTTCCTGTCTCGAAAACGGTACGAAATACAAAGGGAAAACTCAGTTACAAAGTTATAGAGTGACCTCGATTTAGTATGAAATGGCATTTTAAATGTACTAATAGCTTTATTAGAAGCTTCGAAATGTAATTTGGGTAATTTATATCTATTCACTAGCTTAAATATGCCACTAATTGAATGCAGAACTGTGCCATTATAAGATAGATGCACATTTACTAATAAAACTAAGCCTTGTAAGCAAGGTACAATTTACTTTAATAAGAAATTCTACTTTAAAATAATTACTTTAATAAGAAGCTATGCTCAATGTGTCCACCAACGGGATACATTGCTGCCGATGGTGAATTTGAGCACACTTTACTTGGTATTCTTATTAAAGTAAACTGTACTTTGCTTATACGTATTAGATTTATTACTAAATGTGCCTCGCCATATGTCGCACTTCTCCATGCATTTAGTGACGTATAAAAGCTAGGAACTGGATATAAAATATTCATTTCAGGACATGTAATGAAGTTATTTTTACATGAAACACATTATTTCATATTTAATTGAGGACGCTGTATCACTTTGTAACTGACTTTTTTACCGTATATCGTACCATTTTCTAGATAGGAATGCTAATTTCAAAGTTTGCCACATGGAGGCGCTTACTGGTATCTCATCCTGAAATGCATACCCATTTTACTATACCTAGACATCACCACGTTCATGGCTGTAGCTAAATTTGTTCACAAGTTATTTGAGGCAGAAAAGAGTTAAGGAATCACCCTGCATATACATTCTAGTTTGTTATTGTAGTTTTGGCTGCCGCCATCAAAACATATAGAAAATGAAGAATATAACCTTTAAAGGCTGTCAAGTGTGAAATTAAACTTCATGGCTATGCTGTTTGAATTTGCATTTATTTTTATTTGATAGGAGCTTTATAGACTATTTTTAATTGTATGAACTCGAAATAACACGTCGGTCAGTAGCGTTATAAGAATTCTTAAGATGTTTCTATGTTGTTCTTTTATCATCAGTTAAGTTTTTAAAATCTAATTTGGCTAAGATAAAAAATAAATTAATATACAGAGTGTCTATGAAGTCTTTTTGGGACTAATTAAACTCGAGACGCAGAAAAATAATATCATATGTTTGTTGCACTCAGAGGCTTCATTTAGTGAGGGTATGGTAGGGTAGGGTAATCCTCCCCTCCCTCTGAGTATGAGAGTTTTTTATGATGTTTTCTTTTTTATTATTATTAGTTGAATGTTTTTATTTGTTTTTATTAATATGGTAATAATTACATATAAATAGCTTATAACAGTAATAATTGCTTTGAAAATATCTATGATAGATGAATGGACGAAAAATAGCTAATTTCAAGTGAACAAAAAAATTCAATGTACTATTTCCAAAGAAAGAATTTTTCACCCTCCAAGCAATAGCTGAAATGACGCTATTGATTGCATTAAGTAGAATGAATTGGCCCGTCCCATCAGCAGTATGAGCCATATTGAATTTTCATAAGGAATAATTAGTCTACAGTTTAAATTATTTTTTTTATAATAATAAAAATCTTCTATGGACTTCCTCATACCATTCATATTTTATTGATGGTTTTATAATACCTTGGGTTCTAATTTATGAATTTTACATGAGCATAACGCATAAGTAAAGTGTTGAAAAATGTAAACCAATTTTACGTTTCTACTATTATCGTTTCATAAAATTTACATAGGTGCCAAGGATTATAAATTCCATATACTACTACTTCTGAATAGTAAGCTTTGAATTATTCGAGAATTTCTATAATTAAATAAGTCGAATATTCTTAATCAGAAATAGTGGTATTCAAAATTCGTAATTCTTGGCATTTATGAATTTAACTCTAATGTAGTTTAAAGGGAATAATTACATGGTCTTTTTATTAATTTTGTATGAGAATGATATATAAATAAACACTCAGTAGATGATAAGTAAATCAGTTTTACGTTTCAACTGTTATCGTTTGTTTAATAACATTTAACTTTAATGTAGTTTAAAGGAATTAATCACATTTTAACTACTAAGTAACACAAAATGCAAACAGTCTGAAATGAAATATAATACATATATATATAATTCACTTAACCCTTTTTCAAATTAATGAAATGCACAAAAAATAATTGAAAACATTCAGGCATTCATCACTTCGTATCAAAAATAATTTAAGCTTTTTTAATACCCCAAAGCTAGGTTTTTCCTTCTTATCAAACCGGTTAGTGTGGCACTCTTATGTCCGGTTGTTCATTACGAGTTTACTGGGTCCCTGTTCTAGCAAGAATAACCGCAAACAACCGTTAAATTACTTTGAATTTTTATACTAATAATTTATGTGAGAAAAGTCGTAACGGTGAAGGACATCTCAGTAGAGCTGAAATGCATGCTGAAAGGTCGTAGAGAGTTTTTTTTTTTCATTTTTGACGATCGCGATTTCCATTATACTATGGGCGGTAACAAGGTGTGGTGTTTTGAAGTGAAATAATGGAAAAATTGTTTCAAAAGGAATTATGGATTTAAAGAAAATAAAATAGAATTTACATAACTAATTTCTTGAGAAATTAAAGTATTTAGGTTAAGTTACGAAGAAACTTTAATGTTTTAAAATAATAAGAAAAACCCATTAAAATTTATTTCATGGGTATAGTGATAGTGTTTAAATGTACATCTAAAAAAAATTAATTGAAATACAATGATTAAAAAGAAACTGTAGATGAATTAAATTGTTTGGAGGAAACTCTTACATTCTGAATGTTCTTTTAACTTTCTATAAAAATAATAGCATTATTGCAGTGTGAAATGAAAATGTGTTATAACGTTTGTTCTACATTGTATTTGCAGGAAAACTTTCATAAAGGAAGCCGTTGGAATTAAAATCGTATTATTATTAATATATCGTGGACGGATCACGAAAATTATCTTTTTTTTCGGCTTTCTGTAGATCCTACAATGGATGCCTCTTCACAATATATGTTACAGTATTTAATGAAATATAGATACATTATTCGTCTTCATATAGAAAGTGACTTATACATGTTACAATATTTAATGAAATATACAGGGTGTCCCAAAAAGATTGAAACACGCTTTAACTTTTTTACTTGTTGGAGATACGTAGGCAATGTAGATTGAAAAAAGTGTTCAAAATAAGGTAGGAATTAAGACTGTGTTGATAAAATAGTCTTGAAATTGATTTTTTTTTATTTTTAAATTTTTTATATGATTTCTTTGTACTATAATTTGTATTTAGAGAAATATTTCTCCACGCTCTGACAAGTACAACAGTAAAAATTTCATTTTTCTACGACCAAAACTTACCGAGTTATGATGCTTTGAATTTTATGAAATTTTGAAGTTTTCCGGCACTAAAAATGTGTTTATCTTTTTAGGGCCGGAAAAGCTTAAATATTCTATAAAATTCAAGCTATCATAACGCGGCGAGTTTTGGTCGTAGAAGAATAAAATTTTTACCGTTCCACTTGTCAGAGCATGGAGAATTATTTCTAATTAAAAATTATGATATCCAGGGATCGTATAAAACTTTAAAAAATGTAACTTTTTGAAATTAATCGTAGGACTATTTTATCCAGATAATCTTAATTCTTACCTTATTTTGAACACTTTTGCAATTTATATTGCCTACGTATCTTCAACAACAACAAAAAAAAAAGTGCGTTTAAATGTTTTTGGGACAGAGTGTATCTGTATATCCAGAATACGTCTTTATATAGCAAAGGACATAAACATATCCATGAGTTAAATATATGCACGGTATTCGTGTTATATGTAGTAAAATACGTATCGATAAAGCTAACAATTGTACCATTATTTTACGTATGCATTTGTATTAAATCAAAACTGCTACTAACGTTATTAAATAATAACATTATTTTTTAAACACTTTCTTAATCAATATTTATTAGTTTCTTATTGCTCCTTTTATCTCATAATAATCTTACCTCAACGACAGCGATATGAAGGAAAAATGGAAGCCTTAAAGTGGCAATGACCAATATGTAGAAAAGAATCAATCAATATTTACTTTTAAAAAGTGTATTAGAAAGTAAACAA
Source organism: Maratus michaelseni (assembly GCA_963931845.1). Lineage (NCBI taxonomy): Eukaryota > Metazoa > Arthropoda > Arachnida > Araneae > Salticidae > Maratus > Maratus michaelseni. Next base: position 255,271,996 of record OZ007599.1, read on the forward strand.
AGCTTATTTATTCTACCAAACCTTGTTGCAAAGAAGTGCAATTTTCATTAGATCAAACAGTATATTGTATTATAATTTCTTTTTATATCTTATGTTTTAAACCTTCATGATTTCACTGTATAGTTTTTGTAACGACATAAGTTTTTCTGTTGTGCAGAACATTTTCTCTCTTTGAAATATCGGCATTACAGATTTTTTACGCTTTTTGTTATGTTAAAAAAAATTCGAGGATTCCACTGTTTATTTTGAAATTTTGAAACATGTTTAGTGTAAATAGACATCCTCTTTTAGCGCTCGGAGGTCATTTGAAATTAAAAATTGGAATTTCAGTTTTTAATATTTAATATTTAATAAAATAACATTATCGGTATGGAAACGCTCTGAACTTTTGAGAATTATTGCGAAAAACTAGCATATATATTGTTTGGTCAATGTAATTGCAATTTTCTTTTATTGTTCTTAAACCATAAAAAATTGACACTATTTACAATGACATAAGTTTTTTGTTGTATTGAACGATTTATCGTTTTGAAATACTGGCATTACAGATTTTCTACTCTTCTTGACGTGTTCAAAGCATTCACGGATTCTACTGTTTACGCACGACCTACTGATTTTACAATTTTGAAATATCTCTAGTCTAAAAACATGTTCCCTTTCATCGCTCGAGGTCATTTGAAACTGAAGATTGGAATTTAAGAGAAAATTGTTTTCGTTTCACAGGATTAGACATGCTCTGAAATTAAAAAAGGCAGATTCATTTAAAGCATTTAATGCTATTATTAAAATCGAAATTAAAAACAGAAATCAAAGATTAAAATATGACTTATAAAAATCCACAATGTGGCATTTGGTTGAAATACTATGAGAAATTTCGCTTTAAACCGCTTTAGGAAATATGTTAGATATCAAGGATGTCAATTTCGCTGCAAATTGTTCACATCACATATCGCACACTTATTTGTAAATAATAATAATAAAAAAAAATCTTAATATGTTAATGAATTATAAACATAATTCCTCATTTCTCATTAAAAGCGCGTTTAAATATCCTTAAAAATGTTTGAATTAGAGCGTTTTATCATTTCTCGTTTATCAAATTATGTAACTCTATTAGGGTTTCAGAAAGAATCTGAAGGCAAGTAAACAACTGCTTTTTTAAACAGTAACACATATATGTTATGAGTTGTAATTCTTCAATTGGACGAAAAATGTCCGGGCCAGGATTCGAACCTGGGATCTCTTGGCTGAAGCTGCCAATGCTCTACCAACTGAGCCATCCCGGGCGAATCTGGAGGACCTAATTCATCCAGTTAACCTTATTGATCATAGCATCTGGTCTTATATCTGAATCAGCTCAACATAATAAATTGCAAGTAATTTGGAACTCAAGAAAACGTTTGATACGAGATTACACTAGATTAATTTTAACACAATTATTCAAATTGGTAAAGAGAATTAAAGAGGTATGAAATGTAATTTTCCAACTGGACGAAAAATGTCCCGGATGGTTGAGCATCGACAGCTTCAGCCAAGAGATCACAACTTGAAAATTCTACGAAGAGGAAAAAAAAAGAGTTGGTCGAGTCTACTTGTTTGCTATTTTATTTAAAATTCAAGACCTCAGACGGGTCTTTTAAGAGTACCTGGGTCCCGGGAATTTGTATAGACTCTATCCGCCTGAGCCCTATTGTCGACACATCTTCAAATAATCGGATATAACGTGGCTCGTATTGAAGTAAATAATCTACTTTTGACTCTAAATATAAAATTTTGAGTTATTTAGCAATCAATTTTAAATAAAAAACAATTTGTTTGCATGTTTGATAACATTTTTCGTCTTTTCTGAGAAACTTCATTTCTTGAATCATATCACTTTATGGATAAATGTAAGACTTGATGATATATTTTCCATAGCAAATATGCACAAGTTCAGTTAACATATAACAAAAAATTCTGTAGAACTCTGAAGATATATAGTATTGAAATAAATCATATTTAGTAACAAAGCAACATCTTTTTAGTATTCAGAATTTTGCCAACTAAATTCATTTTCATAATGAAAATGTAAAATTATAAACATCTCATTGTTCCACTAAACTGAAGATGAAATACAAAAAAATATTTAATTCTTCAAAAAAGGTGAACAAATAATATTTTTCTAACGCTTGCAATTCTTAATAATATAAATATTTGGATGTAAAAATTGAAATCTATAATACATATTCTTCAATAAATGAAATCATCACAAAATCTTAGCCTAAAATATTGGTATGAATTTTATTAGACTTTGGTGACTTTTGAAAAAGTATTGATCCTGATATTTTCTATTTTACTTGAAGGCATCAAAATGTTTCGTTAGCATAAAAAGAAGTTTTAACTGTAAGAAAAATGTCAAAAATTAATTACTTACCAATGCGTATAATCCTTAATAACACAGATTCTTGGAAGTAAAATTTCAAAACTACAGTGCATATTCTTCAACAAATGAAATCCACAAAATATTTGTATAAATTTTATTACACTTTGATCAGATGTGGCGAAATATTTCTCACCAGATTTAACTCTGATACTTCCGGTTATATTTGAAGACATCCAATATCTTCATTAGCATCAAAAACATTGTTTGAAGCATCAACTTAATATTTTTCAGCCGCAGAGATGCAAATATATGTATTATATTTTCGCTATTCAGCTTGTAGATCCATGTTTTATTATTATTATTATTCAATCCATTTTGAAACAAACGATAATAAAATCAATATCACAAATTCTTAGGGAGAAAAAGTTGGCCTCAAACTTCCAGTATCACAATCAGAAGAAAAATACCTCAAAATTATCCACAACATTCTTCTTTCTTTAAATCCATTAGGACCTATAAAAATCAGAAATAGAAAAAGTTTATATTGGTATTTACAATAACTGCAAAAAATATAAAAGCAGAAGAACAAAAAATATCATTACAAAAATTCTTATTTGTCTAAACAGCATTTTTCACAAGACCCTACTTTACTATTTTAGCTGAAAATTTTAAAACATTGGGGAGAGGAGAGTAAGATGGCGGGCTTAAGCTTTCAAGATTTTTTTCCTGGACTCAGTAAGTGGATTAAAACGCTGTAATTTATATGAGACATTTCTGACAACACTTCTCTCCAACAGAAAATATTTAAAATGTTTTCCTCAGCACTCAAAGTATGAAAAAAATAATTTTTCCGACGTAGAGGAATTTGTCAGGTAATTCTGGCTATTCGTGATCTTCCCCAAAGAGAACGTAAGATGACGAATAGATAATTATTTATTAATGGAACAATATTTATCAAGGTACCTATAAAACTTTAATAAGTAGACTTTACAACATCCCACGCACATTTATGAAGTATTCAAAACAGGATGTAATTTGAAAATTCCAAAGCAAGAGTTATATCACTATGGTCTGTGCCTGACTTGATCTACATTTCAACCAGAACAAACAGCATGAGCCAAAAAATTGCATATGAAGTATTGGAATCAGAGTTCATCTTTGCCATGTTCCCCACAGAATATTATGCAGTATTTACTGTCATAATATTCATCTTGTCATATTTGTTTTCACTAGGTTTATCAATATATTCTTCACTGTAAACAACTATATTTCGTATGAAATTTTACGTTTTTGTGTTGTATTTTGAGAATATTTTAGTGAGGGTTTGAAACAATGCATCATAGATGAGCGATTCTTTGCACTATGAGATCCAAAAAGTGCAAGAAAACACTTGAAAATCGAACTTTAGCTTTTAACTACTCATAGGTTGTTCTAAAGATAATTACTAATAGTGAGTTCTGCAGAAAGGGTCTCTGGTGCACTTGGTCAGGTGCTGCTAGGTATGATTGCACGCAGTGTTATCAGTGGGCTACTTTTTTAAAATTCAGATTGCTTGATAATCATAACTCTTTTTTGAAATGGTATAGTTCGCCTTGTTTTCACCTTATTTGATCTGTTATTAAATAAGGCGAATATTATTTTCTAAAAAAACTGGTGGCAATCAAGAAAACTGAATAAAAAATGTAGCCTACTGGCAACACTGACTGCACAGGAGAAAAACTGAGCTCGTCATCTTATTTAACCCTTCCCTTAGATTCATATCTTACAAATTATATTTAAAAGATAATGTATAGCATTTACACATGCACGTATATAATTATGTGTGTATTTTAAAAAATGATTGTGTTAATATTTTTTCTCTATTTAATATACTTTTCATGTCTATAAAGATCTACATTTAGAAAACGATGTAAAGATGGAACAACTGCCTATTATGCTTGAGCCTTTTGTTTTTCTAGTAGTATCTTTTTTTAATCCGATATCCGGCTTGGAAAGGACGTGCCCTTATTTTCACCAATCCATTAGCATCTTAAAAACTTTTAGAAAGGCCTTTTCTCTTATTTACGATTTGTTTAAAAGTGAACATTTGAAAATAAAGTTTTTAACTATGATAGGGTTTCATTCCATAGAAATATAGATTTAGCAGAAATAATCTGTTTACAATAATATTTAAGAAATAATCAAGGGAAAATCTGTAGTCCAAGTTTTAATAGAAAACTATTGTTTAAAAATGAACTCAGTAATTTCATTTTTTGTAGGAAGAAGTTATGTTTGGAAAAAAATTATCTTAATAAAAATAAATACTTAGTAATAAAATTAACAAAAATTTTTACTTATAATTAAGAATAAAGAGCAATATTCACACTCTAACTAAAGGCACTTTAATTACACATTAAAAGTAATTGTTCAACTAAAGTAGAATTAGGTAACCTTAAATAAAAATGGAGGAGGGTTAAAATAATTTTTTTAAATCCTTTATCCACTTCATAACCATTACATATACGTATATCTTTTTTTTTATAAAGATTATATATACAAATTTTATATGAAATATGCAGATTAAATTTGTCATCAGCTGCACACAATTTTTTTTTGAAAGATTTTAAGAAGCTTTCGTATAAAAATCATAATGATTCTCGATGCAGTTTGCACTCTTTCATCTTATGTGTAATTAATCTAATGTATCATCTTATGTATAATAGTAAATACAGTGATTATTTTTAAGAAATGACCACTTTTCAAAAGTTATGGAAGATTAACTAGCAAAGTTACTACAATAATAATATTCATTAGATTATAAATTCAGATAAATATACTCTGTTACACAAAGCGATGAAAATTGTCCGCCAACACGGTCGTAATTGCAATTTATTTTAATTTGTATTAAGAATGCTTACATTTTTCAATACTATCATTAGCTTAACCAACGACATTAAAAGAAAAATAAGCAACAGTTTGGGTTGCTTTTTTTTTTTTTTAATTTCTTGATGGTGCTCGGTCGACACCATTAGGGCCAAGAACTGGATGATTTTAAATGACTTTTCCTACCCACAATATAAAAGTAGCCTCTAGAACAGGGGTCGTCAAATTTCGTTCTATCACGGACGCATTTCAATTTTTTTTTTTTTTTTATCTCGAGAGAGCACCCCTACTCCACACACAAACTTAATCACGTATGTACGCTTCTGCTGGATTAATATTGCATAAACATACACAATCCTGTATATAAATGGATATAAAAGCATATTTGAGAAACATTTACAGTACAAAGGGTGACAAAGCTTCTCTGAAACTGCTAAAGATACAAAGAACGATTCAATGTCCAAATTCGCTGTAATTTTCAGTTCGAGTAAAACTATATTTTGATTACTGCATATTTCTTTTTTAAAGAACAGCTCTAAAGATTGAAAACGTCTTTTTCTGTCAATCACTATCAACACTTACTATCTATCGGTGAGAAATCATATATATATATATATATATATATATATATATATATATATATATATATATATTTAAAGAGGCTTCTTAGCTGCAAGGAAAGATCGGTGAGCACAAATGTGCCCGCGGATGCATATTTGACGACCCCCGTTATAGTGGATTGATGCTTCAATTCATATCATGAACTGTATGTTGAAAAATGTTTATTTCAGTAAGTTCTAGCGCTTCTTAAAGTGTATTTCCTTAGTTATAAAGTACCCCCTATAGTAATCAAAAGTGCAAAAATAGTTTAACTGATGCATTTACAAATAAATGTATGTATAAATAGATAAAATATCGATTAAACAAAAGAGGTACATACCTGAATGTTCTGTAGCGATGGCACTGAACTTGAACTTTAAAATGTTACCTTGAACGTACCATGGAATGGCCTTTTGTACACACGTTAAAATTTCAGATGATAAAATGACAAAAGCTGCCGTTCTTCACATAGAAAAATAACACTTATAAATTATATCTAAAAAATATAACTTTGGTGACATATTTGGAATAATGAAAACCTTGGTAAACTATATAAAACCTATGACGATATGAAGTCCAAATAACATTAAAAAATAATGAACTTAAAAGTCCAAATGGGTTTAGTTCAGGAATGCACTGATGAAAGAATTCATGCCGAACATTTTAAATGACTTTACAATCATGTAACGTTTAAACGAAAACATCTTAAAGCCGTACATTTAATTTAACAAAGGAATAAAAATAGGAGTATAGAAAATAACTCTTATTTTGTGATAAGTTGTTAGCATTCAATAAAATTTGCTTTAAAAATTAATTCGATTCTTATGCGTCCCTTTGATGTAAAGGTTTATAAGACGATCATTCTTACCTTATTCCGTATAATTTTAACAAATAACTCTATTTGAAAAGATGAAAATACCAAAAGTAAAATAAATAAATAAATAAATAAAACATTAAAAATTTGGAGAGAGGCAGAGGAAGAAAGGGAGAAATGAAAGGTGGCATTGATGAATTTGTTAAATTATGAAGTGCTTCGTAAATAAAAAATAATTATTAAACTTGTTTTTTTTTTTTTTAAATATTTTGTTGAAAATCAACAAAAATACTTTGTGTTATACAACTTATCAACTTTTATCAAAATGGTGCAGTTTGCCATGAAAATTCCAATCCCTAAAAAGCTTCCTTTTTTAGTATTCTTATACTATTGGGAAAACATAAAATTTATTAGTTTCAAGCAAAAGTATCTTATAAGTAATCAAAAATTTATTAACCATCTCATTTCTTTATTTTTTATTAAATATACTACATTTTTCAAACATCTTATCGTATTACTCTTCTTATCCCTGTTGAAAAAAAAATGATTTACTATTCTAATAAAATGTTATTTACAATCGCATAATATATTGGAACATCGAAAAAAGTATGTAGATATACAAATTTATTATCTTAAAAATCTACAAATATCTATTGGTCAATTCATTTTGAATAAAAACATATTGAGAACATATATACTTTAGCAACTATACTTTTAATGAATTAGTTTTCTATCAAAAGTATTGTAGTTTTCTATCAAAAGTCTTTTATTTTTCTATCAAAATAAAAGAATAATGCATTTAATTTCAAGTATGAAAGAATCTAAATAATAGCTATCGTCATATATTTTATATTTACAATAAATGAAATGTTTTGATTTTAACTTAATAATCCTTAACTGAATTCATTAGTGTGAGATGGTTATTTCAAATTTTATTTGTTTTTAAGTGTTGAAGCAAGTAACATAAGAATGAATCATGCAGATGGCTTTGAGGGATGTGATACGTATGACAAATACGCATAAGACATAACATTTATTTAAAAGTTTATTTCTTAATGTTTCGTAAGAACATTAAAAAAATCTCATAGGACGACATTTTAGTTAATTTTAGCATTGTAAAACAAATTACAGAATATGATATCAGCTGGGATGACAGTAAAATAATAATAATTGGAAAAAATTGTCTTATTTGTAATGTGATTTTTCGGTTTTTTAACTGTCAAATACTATTTTTACAATTGAAAAATAGATTTTTTCATAAAAAAACAGTTTTTTACTGTCAGTTTTAGTACTGGCAGTATAAGGCAGTTTTTTTTTTTTTTTTTTTTTGTCAAATTTTTTTATCACCGTGCTAATGTCGGCTCTGAAACTAATTCTATGTTTGCCGGCAATTACCTGAGTCATCTTACCTGCTTTTTTTTTCAAGGACAAATAAATGCATCATCATCATCATCATCGCCTATCTCATGACAAACCTGGGGGTCCGCAGTGGGGAGCGGCCTCAGGCCGATCGCAGCGCCGGGCGAGACAAAGCCCTGGTGCGTTAAAAGCCCTTCAGAGGCTTGGGTGCGATGGTCGTTTACGCGCGTCGGCGACCCCCGTGGGCGCCTGACGGCGCAGGATAGTTTTATCTCATGACAAAGAAAATAAATGTCACTTACCTTTCATGGTTGTTTTAGTAAGTTGCAAGACCCATTCTTGACAAACACTTAAACATAGGAGACAAAATGCATTTTTTTTTTATTAATGAAAAAGGAACCGTTTAAAAGTCAAGTCCTTCTTCGTAAAAAAATTATAGTTTCAGTCTGATCCTGCTAGTATGATAACATAGAAAAGCATACGCAAAAATTCTACTATTAGCATTGTTACCCCTATGTTCCCGGAGCTAAAAGCTTGAATGAGTAATTACGCATGACTAACGGTACTTAAATTCCATCCACGTACGAGATTCGTATCTGCCAGTTATGCTTAGGCTCGTAATGATTCCGTTATTCAGGTATGGTTAATAAGTCATTCAACACAATGGAGAAAACACAGTTGTCCTTCATCGAGAGTGGATGAATCTTTTAGAGATCTTTTCGTATTGGCTCTTGTTAATGATTATTTAAAGAAACAGTGACAGAACGTACAGTGAAATTTATATAAGTGTACTACAAAAACGTCACTTTAAGCTACAGATAAACAAAAATATAAAACCACTGAGTTTTTTAAAAGGCCCTCTGGATAGACGAGTGCATTTTATTTCAACACACTGTAATTTATACTGTTTGGTGATTGTTTACCTTCTAACCAAAAAATATTTTACTGCGTGTGATTCACTTTCGTAGTACGGACATTCTCTAAAATGTATTAAGTAGATAGTCGTACACATAGCCAAAAGACAAACATAAAATACTAAAATTTTAATATATATTAGAAAAAAAAACAATGAAAAAGGGACAAATTTCGCGAACTACCCCAAAAAGCCATTATATAATCTTTTTTACTTTAGTTTCTGTTATATCAGCACATTATAATTATACAAGAGTTTCCACACATGGGCATTTGGTATACACTTATGTCATCTGAAATTATAAAAAATAAGTCGTCGATAGATGTAATATTCGATATTTCTAAGATAATGATATACAATTGTTTGTTTATATCAGAATTACTGATAAGATAAATTACTGATATGATATACAGACGAAAATCAGGAAAAATATTGGGCATATGAGATGAGATTGTAAAATATTTATCATTATTCAACTTTTAAAAATTGTAACTGTTTTTAAAGCAATTGTTAAGGTGAAGGTTGGTATTAGAGATGACATCCCCCCTCCCCCCCTTATAGGATTGGAAGTTAAAGTGAGCAAACTTATTTTTCTTTTTTTCTGAGATGATGATTTTTTGTAAGAGAGTTTGGCAACCTTCAAGAGTTTTTAGTTAAAGTGAACAGTTTAAATACACTTAATAGTTTTTAGAATAGATTAGTTCAAATATATTTCAGTTGACGCAAGACAGATTTATCTCATTTAGTTAACATAATACGCGTGACAATTTCCGGTAATTTACAGTTTACTCCTAATTACAGATAATCGTCCTTTGTCATAGGAAGTATTTATTGATGCAATCGCTTTGTTAACTTAATACGACAGAACCTTCTAGATAGCGTTTCATTTCTAAGAAAAACATTTTCTTCTCAGTTAAAAATAACCTTGTTGAAGCATATTTTTTAACACTTCATTTAGTTTTGAGCAGATTAAAATATATCATTCCTGCAGATAACAGTTTAAAATACTGTGTTAAAATCTGAGTCTTATTTATTATTATGTGCATTTGCAATTATGATTGTCTCATTTTCAGAGGTTTATTGACATTCTGACTTGAAATAAGCTGCAAGTAACAATTATAACGGTGTGTGACATTGAGTTCGTGTAATAATTGAGGGCATTTGAAGACTACAACTGATTGTATTTGTGTATTTGGTAAGTGACATTGAGTAGGCGCAATGATACAGATAATAATTATATAAATTAATACCCTCATAATCCAATTTTTAAATTTCAGCAAAACCAGTTAAATTTGTAGATCTTATAGTATTAAATAAGTCATGTGTAGAAAATACTTCCTTCGATAAAGGAAATAAATGAAATATAATTAACCCTTTGATTTCGGGGTTGGGACACCCTACGTATGAGCGACTATATATATATATATATTTATTTATTTGAACCACTTTTTTAAAAATAATCTCTTCCATACTCTTATTCGTAGATATTTTCAAAAAATATCTACCAAAAAGAATTTTTTTTTGTAAATTAAGGTACAATTGAATGTAAAAACAGTTGCCAATCCTGGCCCGTAATCAAAAGATTAATAAAATTATTATAGCAATTTTTAGAAAACGTAAGTTAAACTTAAAGATCTTCAATATTCACTAGTAAATGTCTCTTGCTCACATGCAGACAGCAATATGAGTCTAGATCAGCCCTACTCAACCTGCACTTTTTATGTGCGGCCAGAGATACATAATCACTAATCCATATTTATAAGATTGAGATATGTATAAAAGGTATTTAAGACTTCCACTGTTGTTTTATATTTTCTCAATGAAATACAAAATCTGTTCTGTAATTTATAATAAATCTAAAATTATGTTAAAACATCTTAAATGCCGTTTTTTAGTCAAAAGTTCTTTTTACATGTCAAAATTTCTTTTCACATACTTGTTCTACAGTGGTGTATACCTTTCTAATTCTTCAACACTAATCAAATATTATTCCAGATTAATTGAATGTGCACTATATATTTCTACAATTAAAAAATATTTTTCTTTTCTTTAAAACTTGGAAATTATGCATTGTTATATTATTAAGTTTTATACTTAATATATAGCTAATACTGATTTTTAGAGTTGAAAGTTTGTCGCAGAAAAAAATAGCATAAAAAACTTTTACAACATCACTTCCAAAAAACTAACTTCGTCCGATTTACATCGCAAACATATGTGTGCGGCCCGCCAGAAAAAAAGGTTGAGTATAGCTGGTGAGAAAAACTTCAAACGACTAGGCAAACTACAAATATTAAACGATTAGTAGCTCTAAAATGGGCTCTAAGAGAATCCCTTTATCTTCGTTTGGGTGAATGATAAGCTCGCAAAATTAATTTATATAAGATACAATAGATTTATAATAGAATATTTTATATAATTCCAAAATCTTTTACGACTGAATATTTTTCTTTTTTACGAAACGTCATGCATATTATAATGTTACAGTATAATTTCATAAAATAGAAAAAAAAGAATTTCAATTAAGTTTCATATTTTTGAAAAACAAACAGGATTATTTTATGCTTTTGACTATTGTATGATTTTTGTCTGATTTCATACATTTTATCCAATTTAGCAGGCAATGTATTTTTAACTTAAAAATGCGTTGAAGAATTTATAAGATGTTTATTTATTTACCGAACCATACATCTTAGCTAAAATTTAGAGTCTACAACTATTATTAAGTGTGTTGATCAAAACGAAACATATAATTTGATTTGTTTATTAGCAACAATATTAAAAAAATAAACAAACAAAAATTCCCATTTATTTACAAGTTTTATGTGCTATTTTATTAATTCTTCTGAGACTAAACGATAAATATAAGTACTATTATTTTTACAGTAAATATTCATACTGTGAACGTTTATTTGTATTATTATTTACGACTAAATAAATACTAAACATATTGTGAGCCTCTGTAGAATAATACGAAGATTATGGAAAAAAAATAAGGAAAAATAAGCGAATAAAAGTTCATTTTTATAGTTAGTATCTATATTTAAACTTTCGGATAAAAGCAGCTATTTGTATTTATTTCGTTTGTGAAGAACAAAATGACGGAAAAATATTTTATTCAGATCATAAAGTTATGCCTGTAAAAATTTGAGGCACATTGTTTGCATGTTGTAACACATTGCTCTAGAATGAGAAAGACTGAGGGATTTCACTGATTAGTTATAGGAGTTTATTCCGTTTTGTTTTAAAGAGTTCTATACTTTCTTCCAACTATCTCTTCAACAAATTATAAAGGTCATTGTTTAGGTACCACATTACTACTACTTTATGATGTCCTTTTTATGTAAATTCATCAAAGTTTTCTATCTCGAGTAGGTTGACACATGTAGGTCTCCTAAATGGTTCACTTTTTGAATACCAGTACTTGGTTCGCTTTTTGAATACCAGTACTTTCTAAGAAAATTTTCCTTTATAGATTTTTTTCATGCAAATTTTGTAGAAAACTGCCCGAGGATGCTTCTATTGCAAACGTTGACGTAACTTACCACGAAAATGTTTCTTAGGGAAAACTGGTATTAAAAACGAATCATTTGAAAGGTCTATACATGTGGTTCAAAGCAATGATGTTCGTACAGAAATGAAAAAATTGAGTTTTATTAACTGATACTAGTGCATAATGCATTTAACAATTAACCTCATAAATTACAAATTAATAAACATTTTGATCAATGTTCCGAACCATTGGATGGGTGCAGATGTGTGTAGAACTACACAAGTATTGCTTATCACCGCAATATAGTTTTATACAAGAAGTTACAAGTTATTGCATGCGTAAACAGCCATGACTCAGCCTGGAAAACAAAGCCCCTATTTCCTGGAGGAACAATTTCACTGTTTCTGCACTTCATGAAAGAGAACTTTTCTGAAGGTCTCGCTAATCCACAAACGATTGATCTTCACTTTACCACACGAAAGTACCTTGAAGAGATTTACCTTTGTCACATATTGCTGATATTCTACTGGGTTAAAACATCACACAACACTGTTTTAACCCAACTTCACGGTATCGTACACCAAAGGTTATCCCAATGGAGCGTATCACATCTTAACCATGAATCCGTTTCGGGACCCGTTTATTGTCATGTTCAGAAAGGTTTAAAGAACAATGAAGGTGTATAAATATCGCTCTCCTAGAAATGATTTTGATCTAATTGGAAGGATTTAAATACAGTACACGACTCCAAAACGCATTGTATTCTGCGCATTAGCAATAACTTCAACTTCACATTCCCAAAATAACGAACAGGAGTACTTTAGAAGTGTAAAACCTACGGGCGTATCCTCGTAGCTTTCGCAGTATAAAGAAGTCTTTAAAACAAAAGTCACGACTGTCTTGTTAGAAACGTTCATCCAACAGCTAACACGGCCTTTTATGGTTTTTCTTAGATCAAATAGAATTCTTAAGAATTATTATGTGGTACAAACACGGAAATGTCGTTTAGAATAACGGGGGATGATTATAGTTGAGTTCTTCTGAGTTCCTATACATACTTGGCGTGGTTAATCAATGGGAGAACAGAAATTCAAAATCAAAGAGTTACAAAATTTAAATTGAAAAAAAGAAAAAAAAATATTTTTGGTGCGTTTGGTACGTTAGGTAAAAGTCTTTACTGAAAAATAATCCAAAATTTTATGCAGTCCATATTCAATTTTATTTCTCAAACTCATGCATGATAATTCCTTCTTAAGAAAAATATATTAAACGAAAAACAATGCATTTTAGATTTTTTTTGTGGGGGGCGGGGGGGGATTTTTAAATAGATAAATAAAATTTATTGTCTGCATGATTATCTAAAAATTCTTATGTTTATCTGAAATTTAGGATTTTCTTAAAATTTCGCATGTTTCCTTCTCATGGTTATTTAAAATATGTGTTTTAAAATATGCTTTATAAAATTCGTTTAAAAATCCCCGGTAAAATTAATTTCACTTTCGTAAGTAGCACAAAATGTTTCTAAATCTTTCCAAATCTGATGCAGTTTGATAGAGTATATAAAACTCGATTTTTAAAAGATTAAATGTTGTTTGCCGCCCTAGGTATATGAAAGTTTTTCAGACAGACTACATTTATGCTTAAATAATCAAGAGCAATGATAATTAAAAGCTATAAAATATAGCCATGATAACTGCATTATATAAATGAAAGTAATTATTTGCTTTTAAACAGTATTTTCACACAAAGGGATAGTTTTACTTTTACGAATCTATCATACATAATAAAATAATTCATAATTTACAAAGATGTGCAAAGTTATAAAATTGCAGCTACATAGGTAGAACATAATTTTTTTTAAATTGTTTTAAGAATAAAAGGATTTTTTTCGTAAATAACGTAACCATTGTTAATTTCAAAAACATACTATGCGGCCAAAAGTCACTGAACACTTTCGATTTTAGATGTTTTGTTGAATTATCTAGAAAAATACTTAACAAATTCTTCAGGGATATGAAGAACAGGCCTGATTTCATATTTTTCAGCGACGGTTTCATTATGAGGGCAATCAGAGGACCAGAAACAATTTGAATATATATATATATATATATATATATATATTTGCAATCACCCTGCAAAATAAAATTCTCGAAATGATCTTTAGCTTTGGCACATATCTATGTGCATCTTGTACAATATTTGTGTTCGTTTATGTAAGAATAGCACATTATATCCATGAAGATATAGTTTTTTTTTATCCAGAAAATTCAGCATGCTTTTTTCTTTATAGCATGCAGGGTTTTCAACTAAATTTAACGCATTTTCAAGAAAATTGACAAAGAAGAGTAGAAGCAACATACTGCGATTAAAATTTAAATATATTAAATTGTTGATGAAACCTGATCATTTTGCATGAAATAAATTTGAACTGCGCATATGCCATCGATAACATTTATTTTATTCTATTTTATTTTTTGCATAATGTAGTAGTCAACGGTATAGGGCAACTTATATAAAAGAGTCAATACAATATTTTTGAAAATTCAGAAAGATGTTAGTGATATAATGAGATGGATTTCAGCTGCTTTCTAAAAATAGCTGTATGATAAGGGGTTTTCCACAGATTGCCATTTTTATTTATTTTTTTATATTCATTTTTAATTGATGCTTTAGTTTTCCTTAAAATATTAACAAGATTGAGACTATCCCAGCATATATATATGTATCAAAATTGAAGCACCTGTTCCGAATCTATACTCATAAATATATGTTTTTTCCCAATTTTTCCTTTTTTCTTTTTTTATTTTATTTTTTAATTGATGTTTTAGTTATACATAAAAAAATCACAAGAATGAGCCTACTCCAACAAAAAACTATCAAAATAAAAGCATCCGTTCCAAAGCTACTCATGGGATATATGTTAAATGCTAACTTCTTTGTTGGAATTCAGTTAATAAAAAATGACAATTTGTGGAAAATCCCTTATCATCCAGCTATTTTTAAAAAGCAATTAAAATGTAGCTAAAACTAGAACGCCGATAACTCTCTGAAATTTCACGATATTCGACGGGCCTTTTTACATGAGTTGCCTACGCAGTTGACTACTAAATTAAACAAGAAGAAGAATTATCTTTCGCGCATTTGCAGTTAAAAATTATTTAATTCATAGGCCCATATTTCATCGAATATTTAATATATTTATAATTTAACTGTACTATGTTGTTTCTACTGTACTTTGTCAAGTTTCCTGACAGTGGCGCTAAATTTGGTTGAAAACTCTACATGCTATAAACGAAAAATCATACGGAAATTTCTTTAATTTTTAAAGAAACTTTTATATCTTCATGAATATACGATCATGAACACATGATATTTTATATCTTCATTTGTTCTATACGTACACAAATGAACACAAATATTTTAGACGATCCCCATAGTCATGTACTACAGCTACAGGTCATTTAGAGCATTTTTTTTTTTCAGGGTGATCGCAAATATTACTTTTTATTCAATTAGTTGGTGGTTACCTAATTACCCACGGGATCAAACCTTTGCTGACAAATATGATGTCAAACATGTTCTTTATATACCTAAAGTTCCAAAATAATTCGTTAAGTATTTTCTAGATATTCGAGAAAAGGTCTAAAATGGAAAGTGTCCGGGTGACTTTTGGCCATATAGTGTATATATGTAACTTTTTAAATATTGCTTTCATCAAACTATAAAAGTTTAGATTTAATGCATTTTTGTTTCTTAATATGGATAACCCTTCAGTCATAAATACAAGCAAGTTAACAACAATGCTAGTAAGAAGCTGACAGTTGATTCAGAATATGATTAAAACGATATTTTGTTCGTGAAAAACGAAATCTCAATCCACAGTTCATTTAAAGATTTCTATACAAATGCGCATAAATAAGAGTTTTTTCTATTGGCCTAGATAAAGGTTAGGTACAAAACCTATTAAATAATGCACTATTATAATGCTGGAAAAGCCATAAAATATAATTTTAATTAAAATATAATTTTAATGTTCATAAAATATAATTTTAATGTATATAATGTTTCATTTGATGGAATAACTGAATTATTTACTGTAGTAATTGAAGACCTAGATTTCAGAAAATAAATGATTAAAATATTGGCTCAAAAAAATATTAACCATGACTTTGTAAAATCCAGAAAACGTCAAAAAGATAACACATTTTCAAAAACTGGATTTTTCTTCATCAAGCAAAGACATGTGCTATCACTATGAAGCAAAATTGAACTTATTCTTGGTTTGATCTTGTACAGAAACTACCCAATAAAAAAATATCCAGTCTTTAAAATCGCATTAGAAGTTAGATTGCTTTAATTTCAGTAACCTCAACTGCATCATTCTCTTGAATATACGAGAACCATGATGTAGATAAAATGACAAGTAAAACATTTAAAGTGTAACCGAGTAATTAAAGAATTAAGAGAATGAAAACTATGATTCATTTAAACCGAATCCCTTACATTTATGTTTTAAATGTATGCTAGCTACACAACACTGTAAAACATTTGCAGCAAACTATCCAGTCATTCGACCGGTTTTATAGATAACGGTTACTTAACCGTAATTCAATCAATCCAGACAAATAAAACCTCTTCATAATATGGTTAAGTAATTGTTATTTACAAAAAAGATTGAATGACTGGAGAGTATGCCGCAGATTTTTCACAGTGAACAACCGTTTAAAATTTTGCTTTTTGTCAAATAAGGAAAACTGAAATTACAGTTACAGAAATAAAGGTGTGTGATTTTACTCACTTTTCTTATTGCTGTATCTGCTCTGAAATCTGATTTTTACGGAAGTTCACTACAAATTATTAACGTTTTAAATCTTTCTATAAAATGAAAACACCTTTCAAAAAAATACTTTAGTAATTTACGTATAAATTCAATGTTTGAAACATAAGAATTTTAAAAATGTGGTCGTCAAGTCCACTGTAATTTAAACAATTATTTTTTTTATAAAGTAATGAGCATTAAAATAACAAACAAAAAATGTTCAATTTTTTGACATCTGAAATAAAAATACCTGTAAATTTCACACATGTAGAATATAGTTAAAATATATGTTAAAAATATAGCGTTGTTGAGAGGAAAAAATGAATATTTGACAAGAGCCTGGTGTACATAATATTAGCTGTATCTTTGAACTAGATTTCACATATTGAAGATATCTAAGAATGTTTATACTCTTTACTTGGTCCCTTTTAAGCCCTTAACAGTTTTCTTTCAATATAAGCTAAAAATATAAGCAAAACACCCTTTTTTCGAACTAAAATATTCGCCTTATTTAATCGAAATGTTTCTTCCAATTAATAAAGCAAAAATTACAGTTAAAAATTAGTGTGTGTGTGTGGGGGGGGGGAATAAAGCTTTCAGTAAAGAAGCAAGTAAACTCTTCTTTCACGTACGGTGTATAGACAAAACTATTACGTGGTTAATTAATCTTTAACCCATGTAAAGAATAACTATTAAAAACTTTTTGAAACTATTGAGTTGATTTAGCTTAGTTCAATGTACAATATTTTAAAAAAATCGCACTTCATTACATGATATTCGAAATATCGTAATACTGAAGCTAGATAACTAACATAAACTGGGCTATTTTATTTTTGCAATAAGAATATTCCTGTTTTATTATTATTATTATTATTATTATTTTGACGACTGAAGAAGTTTAGAAGTCAAAACCAAGTTCCTGAATTTTAGTAATCGAAATTGTAACCCAAGTATCACAAGGATCCTTTCATGCAAAAATCACATAAAATAAAATGCGGTGCTGAAAACTGTTGAGATAATTTTTCATTTATACAAGTTAATTCGCATAAACTGGATTATGTTATTTTTAGGTAGAGGCACGTCTGCTCTCTTTATCTTATTTTGAAAATATTTGGTAATGAAAACAAAATTTCTAGCAAATTTTATAAGTAAAATTGTATTCGAAATGCCACAGAGTTTCTTGAACACGAAAATCATATCTAAAAGAATGCGGTATTAAAAATTGTAGAAATAATATAATATTCAAATAATCTAAATAGCATAAACTGATCTATTTTATTTCTGGGTAGAAGTATTCCTGCTCTCTTTATCTTATTTCGAAGAAATTTAGTAGTGAAAACAGACTTTCTAAATTTTACTAATCGAAATTGTATCCCAAATGTCACAAAGTTCCTTGCACGCGAAAATCACATCCAAAAGAATGCGGTATTAAAAATTGTTCACGCTACGATAAATACCTTAAGTTCAAGAAAAGAGGAAAGAGAGATGCCTACTCGCGCATGAACAAGGGAATTTAAATTAGGGGTAATTTCAAACAATTTCTCCAAGTTCTGATGGCGTTTCCATTTTTATCGTTCCAGCATCAAAACTGAGAGTTTGTAACTTTTTTTTTTCAGGAAAAAGCAAAGAATGTGTAACCTTAAATGATACACTATATGATTGTTTTAACAAGTTTTGAAAACAAACCACCTGTTTAGGTCGTATTAGTAGTTAGTTTTGTATTTTCACTATAGATAATATCTACTACTATAATCTATGACTACTACCCGAATTTACTAAAACTAAAAACAAAAAGAACGTAAAATCATGCGTCAAGCATAGATTATGAAACACTTCCAGAATAATGTAACGAAACTTCACCGTTTAATAAGATGGAAGAAGATAATTAAACAACACTAAGTAGGCAATTTCGAAAACACATAACCCAATTGAAAACACAATTTTAGCAATTACAGTTCATAATCGAAAAGTTAGTCGTATTATTTTGTTCGATATACAGATTTGTACATGTACGTACTACATAATATGTTAAAATTTAGTTAAGTTAAAAAACGCATACATCACAGTTGAAAATTCACTTTTCGTCAATAGATGGAAATGTATACTCGAAAATTTGGAACAGCCCGACTTATAATCTTCAGATTTTTATACACACAACAGCTGTTAAGCTAAAATTTCATTCAGGTATAACACGCAACACAACTAAAAACGTACTTCTAGAAATCACCATTCATAGAAGGCAATGTTTCCGGTTCTTTGCGTAGCCCTGTATATTTTATTATTTTTATTCTATACAAATATCTTTTAGTATACTATACTTATCGTTTAAATGGAAAATGCATAATATAATTAAAATCCATGCTTAATCAATTCGCGCCTATGGACAATAATGCTCACGAATTATTTTCTGAAGCCTTGTATATGATCTATATACAACATGTAATATGCAAAATTTAGTTACACTTTGAAACGCACACTACAAATGAAAACGCACTTCCGGCAATTATCGTTCATAGACAGTACTGTAACCGAATGGTTTTGTGTTTATACTTAAGAACAAATTTTAAAATCATAGAACACAAAGATACTCTAAATATGCATATAGAGTTATATAAAAGAAAAGTATTTACTAAATCATACGATTCTTTTCAGTATTGTACAATATTACAATTACTCTACTTTCAAATTCAGCAGAACATATCATTACATTGAACAGCATGTTGAAGATAACAGGCATGAGAGTTCACAAAATTATAGGAATATATAATCAGCAAGATTAAAGTTGAACTATTGGAATGAAATTATGAAATTTTAACTTTTTATTGAATTGAACTATCGGTATTACAAAAAACAATTTTGAAATAAATTATCGTTTCATTAATCATATTTGTCAACTAAATTCCTTAGCATTAAATGATAAGTTACCAAAATATCATTTTTCAAATCATTTTATTATTTATTAAATGCTTGAGCTACACGGTACTATTAAAATTTTCAACAAAATACATAAATAAATAAAACAAAAAGCGAAAAATCTGCTGCCGGAAGCATAGATCTTAATTCTTTCGAATATTCCTCATTCGAATACTTGTCATTCTGTCCGAGTTTTTTTCGCTTTTTTTTTCTAAATATGTCATATTTCTTGAACTCTAACTATCTGAACCTCGATGTAGTTTTTTGTTCATATGTTATGCGAATGAACAGAATGAACAGAAGACTCTTTTACTCGTATAACTCTTTCTTTAAAGTATGATATATGTGTTTATCAAATTACCTGTAGATATTAGGCAATCCATTTTTATGAATGTATAATAAGAACACTTAACTTCAGGTTTACTTTTTTTAATCATGTTTAAAGGAATTTGTTATTACAATTTTCTAGTTAAGCTTTGCATGATTATTTTTTTAGAGAGGTATTAAATATTCAAGTATAAATATAATTAATGTGATTTTTGAGGGAATTAATAGATTGTAATCTCAGTTTCTTATACAAAAATTGGTTTGTTGTACACTGAGAAAAATGACACTTTCAAATCTGAGTAAATCGATGTTTTCCTTTTGTTATGAAACTTTTTGTTTCAAATAGGACGACCCCATGCTTTCAGTTCTGAAATACCAGAAATACTCAGAATATTGATTGGAATTTAGAAAACTTTAAAGTGAAGTAGAATTAAAATGTTTAAATTTCAAGAAAAAACGAATTTCAATGAAAAAAACAAATTTCATGCTCGCGAAAACGTGTTTCATTTTCTATGATGCAGTTTTCTCCATTTATAAAACTTTAAAATGAAACAGAAATAACCAATTACATTTCGCGTTCACAGTTTATTAATAACTCTGCACAATAGAAGTATCTCATTTTTTATCGAATTGTTGTTACTTAAAAAATATAGTAACATTAGTATAGTGCGAACCGTCAATCGGGGTGACTTTGTCACACCCTGCGGATAAAGACAAAATGTGTAATAAATAAAATTTGTTATAATAAAATTAATTAGTAATGAAGATTTGTGATAGATTGGAGCTGCAGCTTAAACATAAATTATTTAATTCAGCATTTTACAAATTAAGTTTGGCATAACTTTCGTTGTCGTTTTGTTTACTTTTTAACGCGTGATTTTAATGGGAGAAACTTTTGATAGTAAAAGTTATTTATACCTGATACTGTAAAGTGATAAGTACATTTTTTTTTCTTAATATCTTTTCTTAACGAATCAATGAGAAATTATGTATATCAATTTGAAATTTTAGATTTTATGTTGACTTTATTCATAACCAGTATTTTGAATTCCAATTTGGGGTGAGATTGTCTCAGGACAAAGTCACCACAAATTTAGTTTATTTATTACATTTAATTTTTCTGAATATATAACCATAAAACTAAACATTTGCTGCAAATATAAACGTTGTAATAGTATGTATATATTTTTTTTGCATATGTACTTGTGTAACAATGCCTCATACGTATAAATCTGCTGTAGGTAGTCACAATTATAAAATTATTCCAATGAAACGTTGCAGAATAAATACTACATGTGTTAAGCCAAAGAAAAGTCGCCAATCACTACTAATTCCAATCACTACTTTAAAAAATAAGCTAAAAGGTTCTAGAAAAAATTAAACCGAACGTTATAAGAGTCGCAATTATAAAATTATTCTGATGAAACGCTGCAGAAGATATTAAATATTAATAAGATGAGTTAATTTTAAATATTTAAAAAATATATCCTTCTAAGGCCTATTTTTTCTAAAAGAAATTTTTTTTAGTGCCTGAAATAAGTGAATTTATCTAAAATTTTGTCGTCTTGAAAAAAGGGTAATCTTACCATGCCTTAATTGTTAATTGTTTTTACATGGTTAATATATAAGACATAATGGAAATTTTTAATAAAATTTCGTTTTCTGTTCATTTTCATACAGTTATTTTTAAATTACGAAATCGCGAATTTTTTTTATTATGTTTTATTACTGTATCATAATAGTAGGATTGTATTGTCTTACAAGTTTTTTAAGGCTTATTCAGTGATTTTTTAGTTATGAGACAAATTTAAAAAAAAAAACTTAAAAAAACTGTTTTTTAAAAATACAAAATTGGATTTAAAAATTTACAATTAATATCTTAGAACTAGAAACAAAATAGTTAGAAATTGTTTAAATGAAAATTTCAGTAAGTTTTCGATCTTTAAAGACAACACGATGCAAAAAATGAGACAAAGTATCCCGGTTGACGGTACCAAGAGCTTTCAAATAAAATAGATTTAAAATGCTTCAGCAACAATCTTAAAGAAAAAAATCTGCACAACAAGAAATTTCAAGAACGTCAATTCATAAAACTTTAAAATGAAACAGAATTAACAGATTACAATTCGTGTTCACGGTTTATGAATAATCCTATATAATAGAATTATCTCTTTTTTATCGAGTTGTCATAACAAAAACATAGTAGCATAATTATAATGCATAACAAAAAGTTTAAAATAAAGTAGAATTACACTGTTTTAGTAACAATTTTAAAGAAAGAAAAATAAATTTCATGCTCGAAAAGTGTTTGGCGTTTTTTAAGATGCAGTTATCTCAATTTATAAAAGTTTAAAATGAAACAGAATTAACTAATTGCATTTCGTGTTTACAGGTTAGTAATATCCCTATATAATTATATCAAAAATCTAGTAGCGTTATTGTAGTTCGTACCAAAAACTTTAAAATAAAGTACAATTAAAATATTTCAGTAACAATATTTAAGAAAAAAAATCAATCTCTCAAAAATGTTATGCGTTTTCTTGAGTTTTCTCAATTCAAAAAACTTTAAAATGAAACAGAATTAACAAATCGTCTTTCGTGTACAAAGTTTATTAATAACTTTATACAATAGAATTATCTCATTTTTCTATCGAATTGTTATTATAGTAAAAATGTAGTAGCATGATTCCAGTGAGGACCATTCCCTTTTTTTTTTTCTATTTATATACAACAAGAATTGAAATCCAATTTTATGCTTAAGTAGCTAACGAACTTTTTGAAAACACAGAGCTCTGACCAGTCGCGTGTACGGATGAAAAAAGGAAAAAAAAAAAAAAAAGAATATTTGCAATCTGATTGTCTATTCTTTGACACGAAATCCAAACAGAGACGCTTCTGTTGCCATGGAAACGTCTGAGACTCAAACAGCATGGTACAAAACAGATGTATCGAGGTACGATGGCACACTCATGCTGTCAAATAGAGTATGCTCTGTCAAATGTGCTATCTAGATATGAATTGATAGTAAAACTATGTATATACATATCAGTAAATGCAAATGAAAACAGACTATTTTATCCGCGTTTCTTACATATCTAAAATAGAAAATGCGGAGCAGCATAATGTTAGGGAGAAGTTGGAATTAAATAAATATTATGGTCGGGTCAACTGAAAAAAAAATACAAACAGTATATTTTATACTTATACTGACAGTATGCTCACACTGCCGCGTTGACTGAAAATCTAGCCGAACAACTTATACATTTTCCAAAACATATTAATGAAAAATAGTAAAATGTTTATGATTTTAAATATTTCAAAAGAAAATAAATAATTTGTATCATTATATTACATAAGTAACATAAAATACATGAAATTTTACAGCATTTATTTTTTTTAAAAATAAAACGCATGAATTTTCAATTTGTAATTATCATAATTCTTAAATTTTCAAATGTAACAAAAAATACCACGCATTCTGGAGGAAAAAAAAAAAAAAAGACTTTTTCTCAGCTTATTAAAGTGTAAATCCGGCTGCAATTAGAACATTTAAAAATATGTTTCTTCTCTTGCAGTGGCTGATAAACATAAATTATTTTTGGAAATACGTTTCTTTTTACGTGTTTATGGTGTATTTATAAAGTCTATTTTGTAAAATTTATATTTCCAGAATTATTAGAATTATTGAAAATTTTAATGCTATCTGAAACTAAATAAGAAATTTTAGTTCAAGTGATTTAAAAAAGAATTAGCTTTATCAGATATTTCATTTTATCATTTATTAAAATATTTTAAATTTGTAGTAATTTACGAGTTAAATAAAAGTATTGCATTTAATTAAATTAAGATACTAAGATTAACTTAATAAAATATTTATGGTATTAACTCTGTTTCATTATTAAACTCAATTAGACAAATCGCAAATCATTTTTTTTTTTTTTTTTTTTTTTTATATAATTTACGAAAGATAATAAATGCCGCTTATGTTAAGTAATTGTTAACTATTCAACGACCGAAATAATACAGCATAAAAGAGATAGAAACAATCCTTTTTCCAAGCATATATCAGGTTTCATACAACTTGGCATTGTTTAAAAATTACCTCGGAAAGGATAATGAACTTAGGTGTAAGTAATCACGTTTAAATGGACAGTTCTTTGGCCTAATGCCAGATCCTTCTTTTAAGATAATACTCAGATAAATCATTGCCCCCAGCATCCGAATAATCATAAAATTGATACACTTTTAATGTAACGAAATACTCGGTACATAATCAATTCTTGGCAAAGTAACCTGTTTTATTGCATTATGCTCATCGTGACAAAATGTCGGAAATCGTAATGAAATTATAAACGAGTAATTGAAAAAGAGCTGACATTTTTTACTTTTTATTGCGTAGGCATATTTTGAATATATTATATGAAGTAATATCCTCATTTATTTTGCTGATTTAGAGAAGTAAACAAATAAATACTAGAAAACGGACGTTACATTTCCTTAATATTTTACTATAACCCAACTTCAAATCTATAATCTATAATAATCGTCATCAAATATCATACTCTATCTAGCATCAGAACAAAATATTCTTAGGCAATTTTTTATTAGTAGTTGTTAAATTTGATAATAGTTTATTTATAATATCTTTAAAAAGTATATATTTCTGCTCTATGATAAACTAATAGATGGGAAATTTCTTTCAAATCCAATAGCACAATCAAACGTTAAAAACAATTGTGTAACTATTTGTTCAAATTTTCCTGAATCTTTCTTTTTTTATTATTTATAATTTCAGTTAAAATGGGCGTACTTCGGAAACACACTCCTTGCCAGAATAAAATATAAATAAATAAACACAATCCTTATTTTTAAAAATAATATTAAGATAAATCATTGCCCTTGGCAAATTAAATAATCCAGAAATTTATATTACATTTTAATTCAGCGGAATATTCTGCACATAATTAATTCTTGGCAAAATACCTCTTTTACTATCTATACATTATATACAGAGTAATAAACTATCGAAAACTGTAATAAAAATAATTTATAGGATTATATAGGGAAAGGGAGTTGATATTTTATTCATTATTATTAAGTAGGTATATTTTGAGTTTCGGTAAAAGATAATTGATGCAACTGAAGCGAAATCAAATATAAATAACTCAAACCGGTGTATTTTCTTACGTATTATCCTGCAGAACTTTCACTTGGGCGCACAAATTCGATGATATCGTGTTTGATTTTAGAAAAGGTATATTAATTATAGAAATTTACCAACAATCTGGCCAATCTCTCCACACACATCTGTTTGAAACTAGATTGACGTATTACTATAAGGATATAGTGATAATGATTTTTTATTTATTCTATTTAACTTACTTTTTCATTTTTTATTCTTGCAAAGAAAGTGCCTCCCGATAGATCTATTAAAAATCAAAATAATAATTAAGGAAGATTTAAGAACGGAAATCGTCACAAAGAGTGTATATAATTTATTTTAAGATTGAATAAGTAAGGAAGAAAAAGAAGTTTAAAAAAACTTAAACGTAAAAAAGAGTGTATATAATTATTTTTAATGTGTTATTACGTTATAGATTTGAAAAAAAATGTGCTTCTTTTATAAAGAAATAAGTTTATAAACGTTAATTTCAAATCAAAATAATATAAAAATCTGTAGCAAATTGAGCGACTACCAATAACCAATTGTTTAAGGATATTTTGTTTTCCTACTAAATGGATTATGATATATGATGACGGGTTGGTAATACAAGATTAATGGTTAATGAACCTACGTTATGTAAACTAAATAAGTTTTATTTATTTATTTCTAGTATTTACTTATTTGCTCATCTAAATTAGCTAAATGAATACCAGTAATGATTGGGAAAAGTATTGGGCATCCGGTTAAGGCGGTTTTCAAAAAAGTATTTTGCTCCCATCAACAAACGCGAAACTTTCTGACACATTTACGGACTCATTTTTAAACGCAAAAACTTGACACTTGCAGGCACGATCAAGTGATTTGTAAATATAATTTTTTTTTTCATTTTTCGATAAATGAATTACATTTTGAGTTTTAAACGATTGTTGTCTCATAACAGCAAACTGCAAACTGAAAAAAAAAATGTTGATTTTACCGTATAAACGGTATAATATTGGCACCCTAGTTGTCAGTATTATACCGTAAAATTAACAGTAATAAACAGTAAAATAAGCAGTAATACGATTTGTAATTGAACTGGTTTTTTTTTTCATTTTTCGATAAATGAATTACATCTTCAGTTATAAACAATTGTTGTCTCATAACAGCAAACTGAAAAAAAAAAATTTGAGTTTACGGTATAATATTGGCACCCCAGCTGACAGTATTATTATACCGTAAAATTAACGGTAATAAACAGTAAAATAAGCAGTAATACGCTGCCGCGCTACCGTAAAATCAACAATTTTTTTTTTTTTTTTTTTTTTTTGCAGTGCAGTGCAGTGCAGTTTTTTCTTTCACGTGTTGCCGCGTCCGGAAATTTGGTTCAAACAGCCCGCTATGACGGCATTTTCTGAACGATTCTCTACCGTTACAGAAAAATGGAAAACACAGTTCGTTTACATAGTATCCGAATAATGTAATCTGAAACTTTCATACGTTTTCAAGCAAAAATATGAAAATGCGTCAGAAATTAGCCAGCTTGTATTTGAGAACTGCTATAATGAGAAGAATCTACGTTATTGTAATTATGTGAGTTTTATTTATTTATTTATAGAATTTACTTGTTTGCTAATCTAAACCAGTTAAATGAATACTGATAAAGATCGAAAAAAAAAGTGCGCATCCGGCTAACAGAGTATTAAACTGGCAGGTACGAAAAGACATCAAAGAATCTTTTCAAAACTTCGAAACAAATATAGAGCAAATAACTTCCGTTTCAAGGTTACTCGGGAAATACAATAAATAAACAAACACAAACATGCTTCTTCAGTCAAAGGTGAATGTAGCTCCAGTTTATCTATTTAATGTTGCCCCAGGTATCGTTAAACGGTGAGCCAAAAGAAGTTTTCTAATAACCTTAAATGAAGCACTTCAAGTAACAAGCAGTAAAAGTTGCTAACGGGGAGTCCTGGGTCAGTTATAAGCCAGGTTGAAAAAAATCCGTTTAGCAGGTCAAACACGCAAAGAAAATAGTTCTTACTCTTCCTCACTCAGTTCACGAAGTAATAATGACTTAACATGGAAGATTTTTTTCTTGATTTCCAATGTATCAGGTTACCGTAATTCAGAAATTAAAAAACCCAAAGAATGGTGACCGAAAAATTCAGTTACCAACTTAGATTTCTGCAATCGGTATTTGAATTCATATGGATTGAATGTTGAGACTATGGGAAATTATTTGTTAAAATTATTATGGTAAGAAACCTGATATTTAATATTTTAGGTTACGATAAATCGGAAATTTAAAAAGTAACTTAAGACTGTTCTCAAATTTAAACTGGCTATTTTCTGATACATTTTGTTACTCATTTTCGCTTGAAAACACATGGAATTTTACATGCGCTTATTCAGAAACTAGTTAATCCATAGATGGGAGAGATTTCTCCATTTTTCGGTAACGGCTGCGAATCGTTCAAAAAATGCTGTCAAAGTGGGCGTTTTAAACCAATTTCTGGACGCGACAACGCGGGAAAGGAAAAAAAAGCTGCTATTATGAGACAGCAATTGTTTATAACTCTAGAAGTAATTTATGTATCGAAAAATAGAAAACTGTTAAATTATAAGTCACTTCAATAGTCGTGCCCGCAAGTGTCAAGTTTTTACATTAAAAAAAAAATAGTTCGTATGATTTTTGCAACTGGTATTTGAATTAATATGGATCAAATTTTGAGACTATATAGTAGGTAATTATTATGGTAAGAAACCGGATTTTCAATATTTCAGATTCCATTAATTTGGAAATTTAAAAACTTAGAAAAGGTGATCAGAAAAGTCAGTTAACAGTCTTGTTTTTATCAACTGGTATTGACTGATATTCATCGAATTCTGAAACTATCTAATGTGTAATTAGTAATTAT
Organism: Maratus michaelseni; assembly: GCA_963931845.1. Lineage (NCBI taxonomy): Eukaryota > Metazoa > Arthropoda > Arachnida > Araneae > Salticidae > Maratus > Maratus michaelseni. The sequence continues at coordinate 255,300,522 of OZ007599.1, forward strand.
ATTTGAGGGGCAACCGTTATGTAAATGAATATTTGACGAATTTTGAGGATATGTAACATGAAATTAAAACTTGAGTCCAATATGTAATTAATGCTTAGAATCAGTTAAAAACCATGGCAGAAAGGAACATATAAACATCACAAATGTTACTAGAAAAAATGAATTCACACATTTAATTTTTCCAGCTGTTATTTGAGCTAACACGTGTGAAACTTTGAGATTATTCAATATGTAATTTATACTTATAATTATTTAAAAGAAGTTAAAAAACTATGTCAAAAGAAAATGTAAATATAAGAAAAATGATCGGAAAATCTATTAACAGCCTTGATTTTTTTTAAACTGTCAATGAATTGATATGCATTAAATTTCACGATTATCTAATGTGTAATTAATTTGCACAAGGATTGAAATATATCTATATAAAGTGATACAATCTAAAATAAAGATGTTTTATATGGCCTGTTAGTTTTTAAATTTTTCATTTGTAAATATTTTTTCACACAGTAATATTTAAATGGAATTACATTGAAATACTGCATGCAAAACTAGAATGTACTTTTAAATAACCATTTTTCTGTTATAAAACTGCTTTTTATTTTAATGAAACGATCGTATATTTTAAAAAATATATAATATACATCGCAAAATATTTTTTTTATATTCATATTTGATATTCAAATTTAATAACTTCTAAATAAACTTTTGTAAGCATGGAAAGAATATTTGTTGAGTACGAAGGTTTAGTTTGGCATACAATAGCCAATAGCACTAAAGAATGAACTACACCACAAAACTGTTAGAAAAAAAACTTGGTTTTAAGGAAAACATTTGTAAACAAGAGCATTAGTAAAAACATTTATTTTACAACAATCCCTATTTTATAACAGTCAAGCACAGTATTTGAATGTATTAAAATGCTGTGCTGTGGCCATCACAAAACTTTCTTTTATGTTATTCTAATATACACATATAATGTGTATTCACGTATCCAGCGTTTACTGGAGTTCCATTACCTGCGATCTTTTCTGTTGAGCTGATTAAAATATCAGACCAGATGCTTTGATCAATAAGGTTAACTGGATGAATTATGCCCTCCAGATTCGACCAGGATAGCTCAGTGGTAGAGCGTGGCGGCTTCAGCCAAGCAATCCCAGGTTCGAATCCTGGCCCGGACATTTTTCGTCCAGTTGGAAATTTACAACTTGTATTCTAATATAGTTAATCTAAATAGTGCTGTTACACATTAACAATTATGGATAGAAATAGTGCATTTCTTTAAATTTAAATTGTAGTTACAGAGATCAGCAAAGAAAATATTGCGTCGTGATTTTCTATGTAAATACTTTCATTGATTTGCGTGCATTTAAACTGGAGATATAAACATCGCGTATTTGGAATCAATCATCGAATTTCAGCCCCCCCTCTTAGATGACCGCAACAAAAATTGAATGACAAGATTCTGAATTTGATGTTTCGTTGAATTCTACGAACATAAACTGGAGATATAAGCATAACATAAATCGAACAAATCATCGATTTGCGGCACCACCTCTTGGAGGATTTTACCCAAAAACTGATTAGCACCAGTTCACATAAGGGTAGAAATTCACTTGAAATTTCAGCCTGTTCCACGCACTAGTTCATGAGCGCCCACAAAATTTGTGCCACATAGACTCGCGGAAAGACATTTTCTAAATACTCTCAAATCGTGTTCAGGATCTTCTAAAACGAATAAATCCGTCGAAAACTATAAAGTTAAAATTTTTCATCCAACACTTTCTTTTCATATAGATAGAAAAAATTAAAAATTAAAAGTTTTTAAGACAAACACATGTTTTCTCCCAAAACAAACGTAATTAGCGTACTAGCTGACAATTTAGTTTTTTGCTTTCTTCTATGAAAGAAGAAAGCCAGTTTTTTCCAGAAATTTCCAGTTTTCAACAGATTTATACGTTTCAGAAAGTTCTGAACACGGTTTGACAGTTTTTAGAAAATTTCTGTCCGATAGTCTGTCTGTGTGCCTCTGTATGTGGCACAAATTTTGTGTACGCACTAACTCAAGAACTGCAATACGGAATTTAATAAAACTAGATTATTTTAGACCTTGACATAAACTGGTGCTGAATAGGTTTTGGTGTATATGGCCCGACAGGCGGCGCTGGTATGCTGCATTTTTCACGATTTCTAAAATACCTATATCTCAAGAACTTAAAAATAAAAAAAAACATCGGTCAAGGACTAGGAAAATATAAGTTTTCATTTTTTTTTTTTAAACAAGGAAATAACTTTATCCGTTGACAAGATATTTTCGGCATCGGCTTAAAAAGCATTGTTTCGAGAAAATAGCGTTTAAAATGTTGCAGCAAGTACTGCTCACTCGTTAACTCTATCACTTCTATATTTGATTACATTTTTAAAAACGACTTCCCGCGAACATTTATAAAAATATTAGACATTCAGAAGAAAATGCATTTTTTTAAGCTAAAAAACCCCCGTGATCTGCGATCATTGGACAAATGTCAGGTTTTCCCATACAGTGATATAGACCTGATTATTGTTACTGTTATTTTTCTTTTCTTTCATAGTTCTCATACAAAAAGTAATGAAACATTTATCAAATTTTTAACAACTTATGTTTTTACAAAAAGAAAAAAAGTTTTAAGAGAAAAAAAAAATTCAGAAAAAGAAAATTCAAAGTAAATAGTTCTCATATTAAAAGAACGAGTGAAAAACAAAAAAAAACTTTCTATTTTCATAATTTTAAGTTTTACCCCTTATTATTTAAAAAGAAATTTAAAAAAAAAACAGTAAAGCACAGCAAAAGGATCAGTAAACGTACACGTTTTGAGATGATTAAAAAAAAAAAAAAAAAAAAAAAAAAAAAAAGCTTCCCCGTAAAATAAAATGTAACCCTTTAATCTGAGATCATCGGACAAATGTCAGGTTTTCCCATACAGTGATATACTCCTGATTACTGTTACTATTATTTGTCTTTCTTTTCATAGTTCTCAAGCAAAACAGCAATGATACATTAATCAAATTTTTGCCAATTTGTTTTCACAAAAAAAAAAAAAAAAAGATGAGTTTTATATGTAAGAAAACAAATATTCCAGAAAAAACAAAATTCAGAGTAATAGTCGTCATATTAAAAGAACAAGTTAAAAAAGAAAAAAAAAAGAAAGATAGATAGAAAGAAAAATATATCTTTCTATTTTCATATTTTTATGTTTAAAAATAAATTCTAAAAAACTTTTCTAATTTTAAGTTTTACCCCTTATTATCTAAAAAGAAATAAAGAAGCAAAGCACAGCAAAAGGATTCAGTAAACGTACGCGTTTTGAGATGATAAAAAAAACTTCCCCGGAAAATAAAATGTAACCCTTTAATCTGAGACCATTGGACAAATGTCAGGTTTTCCTATGCAGTGATGTGCTCCTGATTATTGTTACTATTATTTTTCTTTCTTTTCATAGTTCTCAAGTAAAACAATAATGATACATTTATCAAATTTTTGCCAATTAATGTTTTCACAAAAAAAAGACAAGTTTTAAATATAAGAAAACAAATCTTCCAGAAAAACAAAATTCAGAATAACAGTCGTCATATTAAAAAAACAAGTTAAAAAAGAAAAAGGAAAATCTTTCTATTTTCATATTTTTATGTTTTACCCCTTCAATAAAAATAAATAAATAAATAAAAAGAAAATATATTCTTATATTTTTATGTTTACCCCTTCAATAAAATATATATATATATTCTCATATTTTTAAGTTTTACCCCTTATTTAAAAAGATATAAAAGAAAAGCAAAGCACACCAAAAGGATTAGTAAACGTGCGCATTTTGAGATGATAAAAAAAATAAATAAAATAAAATAAAATAACTCTCCGGAAAATAAAATGTAACCCTTTAATCTGAGACCATTGGACAAATGTCAGGTTTTCCCATGCAGTGATATCAAGGGTCGATGCAGGTTTTTTTTCTTGGGGTCCATTTTGTGAAAAGTAAAGGTTATTTTTGTGAAATTTATTATATTTTTGTGAAAAATAACATTTTGTAACGGAAGTTGAAATCTAGTTAGTCGAATTCGAACCAAGCATTTTTAAACAAAAACTTTTTAAAATCTTTTTGGTGAAGTTTTCTTTGCTGGTGAACTTGTTTGTTTACAAATTACACATTTTAAAACATCACAAAACAATAAATGAATAATAAATAAGCTAGTTTTTATGGAATGGAATTTTGTGAAAGGGCCTATTTTAGTAAAAAGAATTTTGTGAAGGGCCCATTTTGTCAAATTGATTTTTGTGAAGGACCCATTTTATTAAATTGATTTTTGTGAAGGGGCCCTAAATAGGCCCCAAATTTTGCCTGGATCGCCCCCTGGATATGCTCCTGATTATTTTTACTATTATTTTCTTTCTTTTCTTAGTTCTCAAGCAAAACAGTAATGATACATTTATCAATTTTTTGCCAATTTATGTTTTCACCAAAAAGGGGAAAAAAGGGGGCAAGTTTTAAATGTAAGAAAACAAATATTCCAGAAAAATAAAATTCGGAATAATAGTCGTCATATTAAAAGAAAAGTTAAAAAGACAAAAGAAAGAAAAAGAAAAATCTTTCTATTTTCATATTTTTATGTTTTATCCCTTCAATAAATAACAATAATAATAAATAATAATAAATAAATAAATAAATAAAAAAACGGCAAAAGGATCGGTAAACGTATGCGTTTTGAGATGATAAAAAAAAAAAAATCCCCAGAAAATAAAATCTTACTCTTTAATCTGAGACTATTGGAAAAATGTCAGGTTTTTCCATGCAGTGTATCAATTTTTTGCAAATTTATGTTTTCACCAAAAAGAAAAAAAAAAAGACAAGTTATAAATATAAGAGAACAAATCTTCCAGAAAAACAAAATTCGGAATAATAGTCGTCATATTAAATGAACAAGTTTAAAAAAAAAGAAAGAAAAAAGAAAAATCTTTATATTTTGATATTTTTAAGTTTTACTCCTTCAATTATTTAAAAAAAAAAAAAAAAAAAAAAAAAAAAAATTGGCGGTGATTTTGATATGATAAAAAAAACTTCCCCGTAAAACAAAACTTAAGGAATTTTTACACTAACATAATGGATGAAGAATAATTGTAAAATTAATTACAGTTTTGCGTTTCAAAAAATTTTTAAACTAATGATATTTTTCTATGCTTATATAAAAAGCAAAATAATAATCTTTCCTATAAAACAGTTATGAAAAAAAAAAATTTAAAAAAAAAAAGGAATAATGATGTTAAAAAAATTTTGTATTCTTTTTATTTTAAAGTTTAGCTTTTCATATATAATAAACAAGCGCTTTTTTTTAAATTGCAAATAAACAAGTATATGCTTAAAAAGTACATAAAATTTAAAAATTAACTTAAAGTTTAGAAACGTATAAAATGATTTTCATACTTCTCTGAATATGCCATTTAAGGCGTTGCATACTTAGACAATAAAAACACTTTCTTTAAAAAAAAAAAAAAAATCCTGTATATTAAACTAAAAATATTAAAAACTACGGTTTATCTGTAATTATGTATATTTTACGCACAAAATTAAATACATAAATTTATTTTAAAAAATTGCATAAGACAATAAATGAAATGAACATGTTCTTTTCTCACACTTTTTCTAAAATATTCAAAATTTTATTATTCATACTCATTTATCACATATCTCAAATATTCACAAATTATTAGAAGAAAATAATTTTTCTAATCTTTAATTAGGAATATTTTACGCACAAAAATAAAAAATAATTTACTAAAAATAATTGTAAAAGAAAACAAATAAAAATAATTTTTTCTCAAACTTTTTCTAAAATAATTAAACTTTTATTATTCATATCTTATTTATAGCATATCTCAAAAATTGGGAAATTAATAATTAAAAGAAAATAAATTTAATTTAATCATTTACTTACCAGATTAACTTCTGGTCTTCAAATCCTTCCAAGGATCAAAGTTTGCATGACTATATGAAATAATGCTATAAATCCACTTTTTGCATGAGTCAAACAACTGAAAAAACAGTTAATAAACTGTAAAAAAAAAAAAAAAAAGACGTAATTTTGATGAGTCAGTCTAAAACTGCACCATATTCCACTATTGCAACGCAATCATTTCACATTTTCATTGCACGAAATATACAGACAAAACACATTTTTACGGCACAGAAAAAACGCACTGATCAGGTGTGGTTAGAACTGGGACGCAACTCGAAGAGTTTCTGTTAGGAGCGGCAAAATTCATTCGAGAGACGGAAGAGTCTTCTTTGCACCTGGCGGCTATCATGACGTCAGGAAGAGCTGTAGTGGCGACATCTGCCGAAATGTTTTCAAAAATTTCATGCCGGTGTCGGCAAGACTGGGAAACTTGACTTCCGCTGAGGGGAGAAATCGATGCCAAAGGAAATTAATCTTTTCTGATCTGCAGATCGCTATTGATTTGAAAGGTGTCAGGTGCAACTTGAAACGTGTTAGGTATGGAATAAACAGGTGAACAGCATTATCTCGTTGTTCATGTGATTGCTTATTTAAACTTTCGAAAAAGGATTTCATAAGACACATGGTCAAATACATTTAATATGATAATGGTTAAAATTATATCTCGCTTAACTTAACTTTTCAGTATTCCAAAACACGCCAATAATTTTCTAAATAGTGGAATTTTTCGATTAATGTAATTTATCTACAGGATCTCTCAAAAAAAGTTGAAACCAGGGTTGTACAAATTCACCAAAAAAGGAACTTATTTAAACTTAAATTCACTTTCTAAAAAATGAGTTAAATTTGCGCTCAATTCAAAATTTATGAAATGAATCCGCTAAATTCAATCTCATTTTTAAACAAGAACGCAAAATCATGCATCCCGCATAGATTATGAAATGCTTTCCAACAATAACAGAATATTATTAAGAAATTTAATTTTTTCATACGATGAATTGAGATATCTAAATATGCAATTTAAAAAATACATAACTCAGTAAAAATCCATTTTCAGCAATTGCTGACCATATTTGAAGACTTTTGTGCAGCCCTGTATATGATCTACAGAATTTATAAACAGCGCGTAATACACTAAAAATTACATAAAATTGCATATCACAGCGGAAAGAGCACTTCTAGCAACTACCGATCATAGTCAGTCTTTTAACTGAATCATCTTGTGCGTCTCTGTACATGAACGATAGATATCCTACGCACTCCATAATCTATGGAAAATAAGTTGTATTCAACCTTAGTTATCCTTTTAAATTTCATTATTTTTCAAGTGTCATAACATGTTCAAAATGCACCACAAACTATTTTTTCCCCATAGATCCTATAATGTAAAGGAATTACTTTATATGTCCTTGTAATTGAGCTATAAATGCTACTAATTATATACTCCGATAAAAGCATCCTGTAGTTCACCTCAGTAACGCATATTAATATCATTATGTTTGAAATATCGTAACACCAATAAAATGCGCCGCAAATGATTTTTCCCCGTAGACCATAATGTTATGGAATATTTTGTGTGTCCCTGTAAATGAACTATTAATGCTACACACTTCATTTTCAATACCGAACTATCTAATTCTATAGTGAAATTCAATAATATATAAAAATTCCATGACAATCCGAGTATATTTACGGGAGTTAGAGCACGGACAGACAGACCAACTGAATTCATAAACACTTTTCAACTATATTGGAAAATGTGAAAAAGGGTAAAACTCACTAAGGATTCCTAAGAAAAGAAAAGAAAGAAAGAATAAAAATAAAATAATTATATATATATATATATTTCTTTCCTTAAATTTTTTAAGTTAGTATAGTGATGTAACAATCTGATTAATTTAGCGTTGGAAAAAGACTTCTTAAAATACTCCGGTTTAATTGAAATAATTGAAATAGTGTAATTAATATAATTAATTATTGTGAATTAATCTTAAATTACTTCAGTGATTTTTAAACTCTCAGGGTAATTTTATCCACAAAATATGACTTGCCATTAAGAACATTAAAGGAGTATTTCCTTTTAATTTTTTTAGTTTAAGTGATATCATGTCTTTTTATTTTGAGATTAGTGAAATCGCCCACAAGAAAGAAAATATTTTAAAGAAATTATAAGAAAATATATGTGTTTGCTATATTATTTTCTAACTAATCTAAGTTTTCTTTTTAATAAAGAAAACTTAGATTAGTTAGAAAATAATATAGCAAACACATATATTTTCTTATAAATATAAAATATATAAAATTAAAATCCTTAATAAATTACAAACCTAATTTAATTTTTACGCTGTTGTATTCCATTATGTTTACAATGTATTTGATGAAATTTTGCTGTCTATTGTTTTACTTTTAATGCTGAGTTTCATAAATGAAAATATTGGCTGTATATACATTTCTGGGTTTCTTTTAGTGTATTTCATTCGTATATATTATTTTGGTGTATATAGCTATTACTCCACAGATTGACTGTAAACACATCACCAAGCACAAGTTTACTACATATATTTTCTCAAAATTCTACACTGGAGTTCTGCTAGTTAGTGGGAAAGGGAAAAAATGGCTTTCTAACGGCGAGAAATATTTTCAGAAAATTGTGAAAGAAAAATTGAATGAGTTTGAGTTGTAATTTTGATTCGCAAACTGACGGATTTTTTTAGGTCTAACTCAACTCACGCCCATTTTTCAAAAAATGAGTCAAACTCAACTCAAAGCTCGCAGAAAGTGAGTAAAACTCAAGAGTATCCATACAATGAGATTGCTCTTGCACAACATTGGGTGCAACGCGCTTTAATTTTTCACGTGTTGGAGATAAAAAGGTGATGTAAATTACAAAAAGTGTTCAAATAAGGTAGGCAACAAGTTTACGTTAATAAAATAGTCTTGACATTAATTTTCAAATGGTGCACTTTTTAATTTATTACGAACGTTAAACAAAAGTTCTCAATTAAATAAATAAATATATATATATATATATATATATAACCATAAATGAAACATTATCATAACACCAACTTAAACAATGAAATAGTTAAGTATGAAATAAATAGTTGACAATGAAAGATTCTCCAACACACTTAATATGGAATCAAAAACATTGAAAGAATAAGAAATTAAATAAAAATTGAATAAATGGAATTAAATGAATTAATTGAAATGAAATTTGTGGAATTTAGACAGAATTATCAAGTCCCAATTGCCTAAATACCATAAATAAAATGAAATGAGATGTTTCATCATCATATTAGCCATACATTGCTAAAAAATATGATATTGGGACTACATCTCAAATACAATGAATCAAATCAGTGATAAAATAAAAAATAAAATACAATATTGAAAAGGAAAGAAGCCATACTTATAAATTACAGAGAGAACATTTAATAGAGACATTAAGTATAAAATCCATAAAGATGAAAAGAGATATAAATAAGATACCTTGCAGTTCATGAACCATCATGAAAACCAACATGACTGGGGAATGAATTGCATAAAAAATCATAACATGTTGCCAATTTTAGAAATATAAATTGTTTAGAAATATAAATTGCTTTGCAGTGATGCCAGAAATAATGTTAAAATATAATGGATTATAAAATAAACAGGAACATTAGTGCTGCCATCTATTAGTGAAAGTGAATATAATCTGAATCAAAGGAATTGGATGGAAATAAATGTTTCATAATTCAACCAAATTACTATCATAATTGATACCAATTAGTTAAATAATAAATAAATGAAATTAATTAATAAATAGAAAATCGAATTACATTAAAGGATGTATTAATGAATAATACTATGTTATAAATAAGTATTAAGATGGAAAAATTAATAATAAAAAACAACTTAAAATAGTGTAAAAGTAAATATAAAGTAATGGATGGAAATTAGTGTTTAATAATTAAACCAAATTACTATCTTAATGATAGCCATTAGTTAAATAATAAATAAATGAAATTAATTAATAAATAGAATGTTGAATAATATCTAAAAATGGATGTATAAATTAATAATACTATGTTATAATTAAGTAGTAATATGGAAAAATTAATAATTAATGCAACATTAAAAATGTACCATTAAATGACAACAACGATTAAATAACTGTACTAAAAATGCAACATCAATTAAAATAAATTAAATTAAAATACTAAAGATTTGAATTAAGAATCAAAGAATTTAAAATTAATATTGAAATGAATTAGTCACAAATAATGTGGCTTCAAACAAAGTTAAATTAAATAAAAACACTTAATAAAATTAAAACATATTATATTAACACTGTATAAAAGTAAACATTATCTTAGAAGTAAATATGATATTGTCCACCAAAGGTATTAATCCAAATCATTAGATCAAATATATTCTTAATATTAATGAATATAAATTCATTTAAAATAATTAAATAATGAATAAGTAAATCTAACTAAATGAATATACATATAAAAATAACACATCGCAGTCCATTATAAAATGTGTATGATCAAACAATTGTGTAAATCAAAATGCCCTTTATATATATATATATATATATATATATATATAATATAAATTAACCATGCGTATTTTTTCATACAACGCCGCCACACACCTCCTCAATCCAACGTCTACCCACCCAACCGTCCTATTATAATTTTTTTTTTTTGTAAATATTTATAAGATTATATGATTTTTTTATACATTTTTTAAACGCATGTGTTAATTTGGTTGTAAAGATCAAATAGGAACTAACTATATATTAAGGAATAAATGAATTTTTTTGGAAAACCATGTTGTAATGCTTCATAGATAAGTTTTTTAATATTTTTGTTAATAAGTTGAGAGGAACATAAACTTTTTATTCTATAAATATGATTAAGGAGTATATTACGATATACAGAATTATGAAGACATGATTTAAAATTAGTAAATGAATTAACTTTAAATTTAAATTCTTTACGTTTATCAAATAGATCCAGCATTATTTTGTTTTCTTTTAGTGTAATTTTAAGATCTACAAAGTTAATAGTATTGTTAGAAAGGAGGTTTACCGTTAATTCTAAATTAGTAGGATAATCAACTGGAAATATAGAAATATTAGTGTGATCAGTGGCAATTAAAATAATGTCATCAATATAACGATATAAATGTATATTACTATTAATAAATGTACTTTCATAATGATACAAGTATAAGTCTGAAAGTATACTAGATGTACATCCACCTTGTGGTATACCGACTTTCTGTAAATATAACGTGTTATCATGCATTATATAATTATTATATATAATGAAATTTGTTAAAGTTTTAAAATAAGCTGTATCTATATGAATTGGTAAATTAAGTGAATGTTGATACTTATAAAATAATGCATTTATAATATTATGTAGATCTAATAAATCTATATTATTAAATAGATCTTTGAAATCATATGTCATTATATTATTAACACATTTAAGATTTTTCAAAATATTGACGAGTTAAATTAAAGCTATATATATATATATATATATAATATATTGCCGCGACAAAATTATTACAAGAAGCATACCTGTATCTTGAAATTAACTGAATTACAATGAAAGGAAAAAGCTGACTTATAAGATTTTTTTGTACCATTTAAAATGCTATTTTTTCAGTAAAAATAGGGATTGGTCCCGAATTGACAATGGTGTTCTTTAGATCAAAAATATATGTTAATAATTAAAAAAAAAAAAAAGCATCACAAATACACCGAAATAAAACATTATAGAGTCATAATTCATGTAAAAGGACAAATGTAGTTTTAAGTCCTAGTAACATAATTAGCAATTCACAAAGCACAGTATTTCTGTTTCATCTTTAATACATAACTGAGCTCTTCTAATAAATACTTCTATAAATATTTTGGAGTTTTTCACCATTATTATCAGTGCAAGCCTGATTATCTTTTGTTTAAGTTAAACTGACTATGGTATTATCATTCTCCTTTTGCTTTCCTTTATCTTGCAATATCTTACTGATTTACTACATTCCAAATTTGAAATATGGTCCCCATTCACAATGTAAAATTTTTAATTAAGTTAATTCATTCGATTTTAAAGATATAGATATGATGTTTTTTTTTTTTTTTTTTTTTTGTTATAATCTTATTGCAGAAAAAGGAAAAAAAATCTAATTCATCAATTTTGTCCAGAGGTGTTGTATAGTAAATTAGTAAATAAAAAAAATGTAACTTCTTGAAATTTAATAGCAGGACTATTTCATTAATATAAACTTATTTCCTGCCTATTTTTGAACATTTTTGCAATTTACATTGCCTATTAATCTCCAACAGGTAAAATAATACAGCGCTTTTCATTGTTTTTTGGGACACCTTGAATTTAAAACAGCCGTTCCCATCCTTTTAATCTATTACGAACAAAATTGCTCAATTAAATATACACTATATGGCCATTAATGACCGGCAACTTTCAATTTTAGACATTTCGTCGAATATTTAATAATACATATACTTGTTAGATTCTTCTGGAATTTTAAGATCCAAAAGAACAGGTTTGACTTCATATTTATTATTGTTGATTTGGTAAGGAGGACAAATAGGGGACCAAAAAAAAAAATTAAAGAAAAAAATAGTACTTGGGATCACTCTGTAAAATAAAATGCACCAAATGATCTATCGCTATAGAATATACATAGGCAGACATTGTACAATATGTGTATTCATTTGTGTAAGAATAGCATGTATATTAACAGAAATATAGCGATTTTTTTAAAAAATTAAAAAAAATTCTTGCATGTTTTTTGCTTATAACATACAGGGTTTTAAACCAAATTTAACGTCAGTTTCAGAAAAATTGACAAAATGTAGTAGAAACAATATAGTGCAATTGGAATATAAATATATTAAATATTTAAGGAAATATGGGCAGTTGTATAAAATAATTTTTATCTGCGCATGCGCGAACGATAACAAGGAACTTTTTGCATAATTTAACAGTCAACTCTATGGAGCAACTTATAAAAAAAAATCAGTCAAATATCGTAAAAATTCAAAGAGATATCGGCGTTACAGTGAGCTGTTTTTTAGTTTCTCACTAAAACTCGCTGAATGATAAGGGATTTTCCACAAATTGTCATTTTTTATTTTATACTATACTATTTTCCAATTTTTAATGATAATTTAGTTCTCTTTGAAAAACTACTCTAACGAGCTTATTTGAACAAAGAAAGAATTATCAAAATCAAAGGATCCATTCCAAAAGTATTATAACCTGGTGCAATAAAGTTTTCCAAGGTGAACTAAAGTATCAATAAAAATGAAATATAGTATAAAAATTAAACATGACAATTTGTGGACAATCCCTTATCATTTAGCGAGTTTTAGTGAGAAACTAAAAAACAGCTCACTCTAACGCCGATATCTCTCTGAATTTTTACGATATTTGACTAATTTTTTTTAACAGGTTGTTCCATAGAGTTGCCAATTAAATTATGCAAAAAGATCCTTTTTATCGTTCGCGCATGCGCATATAAAAATTATTTTATACAACTGCCCATATTTCCTTAAATATTTAATATATTTACATTTCAATTGCGCTATATTGTTTCTACTATATTTTGTCAATTTTTCTGAAACTGTCGTTAAATTTTGTTAAAAACCCTGTAGGTTATAAGCAAAAAACATGCAAGAATTTTTTTAATTTTTTTTTTTAAATCGCTATATCTCTATTAATATACATGCTATTCTTACACAAATGAGTACACATATTGTACAATGTCTGCCTATGTATATTCTGTAGCGATAGATCATTTCGTGCATTTAATTTTACAGGGTGATCCCAAGTATTATTTTTTTCTTCAATTTTTTTTGGCCCCCTAACTATACTCCTTATCAAATCGATGTTGATAAATATGAAGTCAAACCTGTTCTTTTTAATTCTAAAATTCCAGAAGAATCTGACAAGTACATTTTTAACTATTCCACAAAATGTCTAAAATTGAAAGTTGCGGGTCATTAATGGCCATATAGTGTATATATATATATATATATACTGCCGCGACAAAATTATCACAAGAAGCATACCTGTATCTTGAAATTAAATTAATTACAATGAAAGGAAAAAGCTGACTTAGAAGATTTTTTTGTACCATTTAAAATGCAATTTTTTCATTAAAAATAGGGATTGGTCCCGAATTGACGATGGTGTTCGTTAGATCAAAAATACATGTTAATAATTTTTAAAAAATGCATCACAAATACGCCGAAATAAAGTATTATAGAGTCATAATTCATGTAAAAAGACAATTGTAGTTTTAAGTCCTTGTAACATAATTAGCAATTCACAAAGCACAGTATTTCTGTTTCATCTTTAATACATAACTGAGCTCTTCTAATAAATGCTTCTATAAATATTTTGGAGTTTTTCACCATTATTATCAGTGCAAGACTGATTAACTTTTGTTTAAGTTAAACTGACTATGGGGGGGATATTAACATTCTCATTTTGCTTTCCTTTATCTTGCAATATCTTACTGATTTACATTCCAAATTTGAAATATGGTCCCCATTCACAATGTAAAATTTTTAATTACGTTAATTCATTCGATTTTAAAGATATAGATATGCAGTTTTTTTTTTGTTATAATCTTATTGCAGAAAAAGGGAAAAAAATCTAATTCATCAATTTTGTCCAGATGTGTTGTACAGTAAATATAAAAAGTGTAACTTCTTGAAATTTAATAGCAGGACTATTTCATTAATATAAACTTATTTCCTGCCTATTTTTGAACAGTTTTGCATTTTACATTGCCCATTAATCTCCAACGGGTATAAAAATACAGCGCTTTTCATTGTTTTTGGGACACATTGAATTTAAAACAGTCGTTCCCATCCTGTACTCCATAATTTCCAGGGTCTCCGCGGCCACTTGAAGAAAATAAATGAAAACTGAATAAAATTAAAGATTAAGTTGGTTGGGTGGTTGATTGGGGTTTAATGACACAAAGTTCCTTTAGGGACATGCTGCGCCAAGAAAAAGGGAAACAAGAACACAAAATGATATTTAAAAAGTTATCTGAAACCTTGCCATAAGAACATGATGAATGAAAACAACACAGTTTAATGAAGAAAGTAATGCGTTGATATATATATATATAATTAAAATCAATCAATGAGATCACAATATCATGTAAAAAAAACACAAAGAAAATTTTGCATTCAATGTCGTAAAGTCTACAAGGTAATGATTGGTAAATAAAACAAAATATAAAATGTCTAAATAATACAGCTTAAAAACAAGTTTATTTAAACCACAGATTATAAAAAATACAATGTAAAATCACGTAGGCTCAAAATCCTCAAAAATGGTATTTCCTTCATCTGCATCCGAGTGATAACTGTAAGAGTATGACTCCATAGCCTTTTCCACATAGTGGAGCAGCTGTTTGAAATCCTTCATAGTAGGAAGCGATGGGTCAAGACATGATTTCTTGGTTTTTTTCTTCTCAGTTTTCCTCTGCGAAGAGGATTAAGTTGAGTTTTTTTTTTCTTTCTGTGTTAGAGAAACATAAAGTTTTTGCAATTTGTTTTCAAATGAAACAGAAGTTTGCTCCAACTCATGGTCGGTTGGCTTTTTAGTTTGACTTGAAGGTTTTTGTGACTGACGTTTAAGTATTTTATTTTAACAGGTTCTGATGATGATGGCCAAAGTTCTAGTGCAGGCATAAATAACTCTTGTACTAGTGGTAGAGTACGCATTACGGGTTTTTTGTTTATAGTGCTGGACAGTGTCATAGTTGAATTACTTAGTGGAAATGAGACTTCAGTTTGGGTGCTTATGTGCATTACCGATTTTGATTGTTGCTTGAGTAAATTAGAGTAAGAAACTCCTACAGATGGAGTTCTCAATTCAACAAGCTTGCGAGCTTCAGGGTAAGGAAGTTTTTGAGTAATGTTTACTACAAGTATATCTTTTCAGTTTTGACAAGTGCGAGAGTATGCTGCATGGTTACCCTTACAGTTTGCGAAGCTTTAAGATTTTTCGAAAGATTTACCGCCGTGGTCAACTTCAGTACAATGTGGGCAGGTAACAGAACCCCGACAGGTAGTTGTAGTATGGCCATAATGTTGGCATTTAGAACAACGGAGAGAGTTAGGAATATAAGGCAGGACTGAACAGCTAAGGTAGGTAGCTTTAATTCTAGTCGGAAAAGTAGAGCTATTGAAAGTGAGAATAATGTGCTTCGTAGGAAGCACTTGACTATTCTCACGGATAATAATATGGTGTACAACTATGACATTTTGATCTTTTATATTTTGTAAAAGTTCGGATATTACATCATGTCTTTTATTTAGAGTTTGATGTACCTGAACAGAAACAGAAAAATAACCTATTGTTTTGCAATTTGAGAGAATTTGTGAATGTTTGACTGAAGAAACCTTAACAAGCAGATCCCCAGATTGCAGTTTTTTAAGTGAATAACCAGATTCGTTTCCTTTGAATGCAAAAACTTTATGACACTTCTTACTTCAATGGCAGACCACGTTTCCGTCAATGCCTCCATCTTCTAACCGAGACTTTGGCGCGTTAATGTACATCTAGCTCCATCTAAGAAAACCAGAATTTACATTCTGTACGGAAATTTTTGACTTTGAATATCACACCTCCTCTAACAACAGATGTTTGGTCATTCTTCTGTCACTAGTTTAGTAATTAATTATAACGCGAATAATTTGATTTATTGAACTTTGGAAGAAATTTAAAGTATGGTAAAGTTTTGAAAATATCATGCGTATTGCTAGTAATTGAGAATAAATGAAGTACCATGGCAAATTTTAAAATTTCTGAAATATTACGTCGCATTTACAATAGGGAATTATTTAGATATTTTCTTTACTTTATATTCACTTACTGTCTATCTCCAATTTCTCTCTAGGGTATTATATTCTTATGCTTCGCCATGGAAATTGATACTGAGAATAGTTTCACAGTTCAAAAAAAGTTGGGTATCAATAATTTAGTATAATCGAACTTACAGGAATAGTCTCAATTCCGAAAGAATCGAAATTGTTTTTGTTTTAAACGTTCAATTTCAGATTTGTATTTCTTTAATTTAATACGTGTTTTTTAAGCCAATACATCTTTCAAACAAAGTTGTAATCACTGGTGTATCTATAATATTGCATAAAGGTATTCTTATCTGTGAACTAGAAGATATTTTGTTTACTCCTATTCAAAGATCAAACAACACGGATATATTTGACACATCTACAGGACCATGAGTAAAATATGTAATAAGTTTAAATTAGAAATAATGAAGATACAGAAATACTTATTAGAAATAAATTTTTGCACTAACTTCTTAATTAAAACAAATTTAAATAGGAATTGATTTTTTACGGATTGTACGATTTCTTGATGCAATTGTTGATAATTTAAGTAGAAACTTATATATATATATATATATATATATATATATATATATATATATTATTATTCATATAGGGGGCAGCACATTTCTTGTCAAATAAATGTTAATAATATTTTTAATTTACCTATAGAGGGTGCTTATCGCTTATGTATTTAAATTTTACTTTTAAAGATTAAAATTAAATAGAAAATTTGTATATTCACAAATATAAATTTGTTTTTGAGTGTATTTATTTGTTTTTATCACAGAAATAAATTTGTGTGATTTAAATCAATTTGTGTTGAGGTGTAATAATTAAGGTGTTATTTCAAAATATGTTCTCTCAACTTAACTATCAAAATATGTTCTCTCAACTTGACTATCTCATCAAGATTATGATATTTCATGATGTGCGCCATGTGGTCGTAATGGTATAAATGTAGACCTTGTGATGTTTACGGTATTTTGGATAATTATTGTGAGTAAAATATTTTATCTATTCTTTACAACTTTTTTATTTCCAATTTTACTATTTCCAATTGTTTCTGGTAATAATACAGTATACTTGGATGAATATACTGATCTTAGCATAAATGCCAGTACATTTATGCAATACTGTATTATTTTTTAAAACACGTGTGGATACATCCAGGCTGATGATTATATCTACACGTGTTTTTTCATATCCAATTTTAATGTAAATCTCTTGTTATCCAATTTTCCATTATATTTAGTTCATATTTCATTTCAAAATCCATTTGTATTCACTTGATATCAACTTCAAATTATTAACATTTTATGGTTTATTATATATATATATATATATATATATTTCTCTCTCTCTCTCTCTCTTTTTAAATATTCTTCATTTTTTCAGTATTTTTGGCCAATTACCATTGAAGCAAATGCTATGGTAAAATTATGATTGCACTTGTTAATTTATTAACTATGTGGTATTCTGTCTATACTTTATTACTAATTATCTCTTAGGAGATTTAATTAGAATGTTACAAGAACTTGATATGTTTTTTGAAATTCAAACATATTATATATATATATATATGTCTTTCAAACAGTCAAATAGTGTGTTTGATTGTTAAAAACGAATAACTAACGTTCTATCGTACAGCTTTTATCCGAAAATCAACAGGTATTTTTTCTTAATCAAAATATCACCCTTCGTTTTCAGTAATCAATAATGAATTTTCATTTAATTGTAACTTTTAATGATAAAAATCTTTCTTTACTCGTTAAATATTATATCTCGTTTATAAATGTAAAGTCGAGTATATGTAATCTTAAAATCTGATAAAGAGTTATTTTGAATGGTTATTAGGAATGTTTCTGGAACAATTATTAAATTAGAAGTGGAATATATATAGACTACTAATTACTGAGAAAACAGAATTTTAAGATTATAAATATCATTAAACAATATATATGTGAGTATGCGTGTGTGTTTATTTACTTATTTATTTATGCTACTGCAAATATCGTGAGCTATATCTTTAGTTTTAAATGAAGGGATTAAGGAAAGAAGTATCGTTTTGATTTGTGGATGGTTATTTATAAATGTGTATGATTTATTTTGTCAAAACAGATCGTATATATACACTGCTCAAAACAATTAAAGGATATTTG
The DNA here is from genome assembly GCA_963931845.1 of Maratus michaelseni. NCBI lineage: Eukaryota > Metazoa > Arthropoda > Arachnida > Araneae > Salticidae > Maratus > Maratus michaelseni. The sequence continues at coordinate 255,319,569 of OZ007599.1, forward strand.
AAGTTTTATATAAAATGAAGATATAAACGAAATTTTTTTTGCCGAAAATAGAAGAAGAGAATCACAAATGCAAATTTTTCTGGTTTTCAAACTGTGGAGTATGCAAATTTTGAGTTCGACGTCAAAAACGTCGCTTCAGCGGCAGCGAATGAAATTTGACTTTCAACTGGATAAAAGAGAATGAAGACAAGGATGATCGGCATTCAGTGATTGCTTTGTTTCGATGAGTACGATGTCTCAGCGAAGTCATTTGACAGATTCAGAAGCTTGGAGAATTGTGGTAGGTTAGAAGGGGGCCAAACTCAAGCCGAAGTAGCGCAAGCCATTGGAGTGTCACAAAGTGTCATTTCCAGGATCTGGAACCGTTTTTTGGAGAGTGGACGTGCAGGCCGAAGACCAGGGCAAGGTCGTAGACGGGCAACAACGCCCAATAAAGATCGGTATTTAGCGTTAACAGCTCGGAGACACCGAAACATGAACGCTACTCTTCTCCAACAACACCTTCGCTCGGCTACAGGCACCACGATTTCAACTCAGACTGTCCGAAACCGGCTCTATGCAGTAGGTCTGTATGCTCGCCGACCGATGGTATGTGTTAGATTAACATCAAGGCATAGTCGCGACCGCAGGGAGTGGGCAACCGAGCATGTCAACTGGAGGAGAAATGAATGGAGCAATATTCTGTTTTCTGACGAGTCCCGTTTTTCTCTGCATCCGGATAATAGGCGTATTTTCATCTGGAGGGACCGTGGCAGTAGGAATAATCCTGTGTTCGTGCACGAAAGTGTCAGATTTGGTGGTGGAGGAGTGTTGGTGTATGGTGGCATCTCCATTGACGGGCGCACTGACCTCTACATCATTCGAGATGGAGCTCTGACTGGTCGCCGATATAGGGATGAGATCCTCAGACCTATTGTAGTCCCTTACGCTGCAGCAGTCGGAGATAACTTCATTTTAATGGACGATAACTGCAGGCCACATCGTGCAAACCTGGTGGAGGATTTCCTTTTCGAGGAAGGAATCGTTCGAATGGAATGGCCAGCGTGTTCTCCAGACATGAATCCAATCGAGCACGTTTGGGACGCTCTAGGAAGACGAGTTTCTGGCCGCCAACAACCCCCACAAACTCTCGAAGAACTGGAAAGAGCTCTTCTGGAAGAGTGGGGCAGAATACCCCAACTCGTCATTAATAGCGTCATTGAGTCTATGCCTCAAAGATGTTCAACGTTGCTGGCCGCCCGTGGAAACCATACCCCCTACTGAAAATGATTTTCTTTGAAGAAAACACCTTTTCTTATTCTTTTTTTCTCATATGCACAAATTGTGTTTTTTTCCTTTTGTACACAAATGCGCAATAAAATGCATTTTTTTCTGCCAAACATGTGTAATTTATTCTCATATAACCTACTATGTCTGTCGACCATGTATCAATCAGCTAAAAAGTTTCCCAGATACAAAATCCACCTAAAACTGCAATATCCTTTAATTGTTTTGAGCAGTGTATTAAAAATGAGCCTAATAATTAAAAGTTCGATGTCAATAGTGAAACATTATATTACATATTGAATGTATGTAAATAAAGGAAAACCTCTTTTCAATTTTGAATCAGGAGTTAGTGAAAACTGAACATTTAAATTGGAGCCCAGTAATTTTAACCAGAGATTTTGGTTATTTAGAAAATTTTGCATTTTTTTTAAATTTTTTTTTATATGTTGCTTTGTAGAAGTCCAAACATACATTGTACATTTTGTATTACTTATAAAATACTAATTTTTATTTAATAATATAATCATTAAAAATTTCTGAATAGAAACATTAACTTCGGTTTCCTTTAAAACAAACATGGTCCCCAAAAGAAGTTTTGTTTACATTCAAACATTCTTTTTTTATAATATTCGAAAATATACATAAACGAAAATCTTAAATGCCAGTAAATTAGATTAAAATTGAAAATCCATCCACTGCTATTTAAGGTATAGTAAATATTAACAAGTAACATTTATTTATATATTTTTAGAGAAATAAACTTATGCTCTATAAAAAAAAAATAATATCCTTATTTTAGTAGTAAAACAACATTTTTATTCAACTTTCAAAATGCATTTCTTAATATTGACACAGTTTTCAAATTTATTTTAACTCATATAGTCATACTTAACATGGTTTTCCAGATGTAGATGAAATTTTATAATCTGTGCAAATAAACAGATTAAAAAAGGGGGAAATAATGAGCAGATAGTTACTGAAAATGTTCAAGAAACGCTTTTGAAAACATAAAAATTTTCTCGTGAGCTCCATTCATAAACTGCTGTTGTCAACTTTCATCAGGCATGTTTCAGAATAGAAAACAAGAATTTTTCAGGAAATTGTGTTTGGGCAATCATCTGCCCATCATTTTCCAAAAACGTTCCTGCAATTTATTTTACAGTGAAGCCATGATACATCGAATGAAAGAAAAAGTGTAGTTTCGTATTGAAAATTTCTAAGTTCGATACATAAAACATAGAGAAATATAGAAAAGCATAAACAAGATACTTGTGTGAAAACTTATTCAATGACTTTTACAATTGGAATTTACGTCTCTTCGCATTTTTTTTCGTACCGTATACATTATATTATATTTCACTAAAATCTAAAAATCAATTTTTCGACACGATTCCATGCTATGAAAATTAATTATTATTTAATAAATCAGTTATAAACTTCCTTAATAAATCAGTCATAAACTTCCTTAACATCTTTTAACCGACTGCATACTTTTTTCTCAATTAAAACGAAATTTTATCTAAAGATTTTGAAAATCCCTAATAGGTAGGATAAAAAATTCTTACTACCTTTTATCCAAGTGCATTATTCTTAAGCACAACAAAAATGAACTATTTTCTAAAGATGTTGAAACTCCGCTGTCGCCTTAATAAATCGATAATAAACTTCCCTATCATCTTTTGATCAGTTGCATTTTCTTTTGCTCAATCAAAATGAAATATTTTCTGAAGATACCTCTTTACCTATAATTGAGTGACTCTTAAAAAACAATAGAGGACAAATTTCTCACGATGGAATGAGATCGGAAACTGATTCGATCGACAAAAAACAACGAGTATTCGAAAGGTATATGGATCACTGCATCTGATTTGATCCCTTCTACTTCCGAAGAAGCTTCTTTGTCTACAGAATCTTTTTATTTGATCTGGGACGAAGAATATGAAATGACTGACCATTCCACACCTGTGCTACTGCCTGCATTGTCTTCCTCACTCGGATTCATCTCCTCCCAAACGCTTTGCTTCCTCAAAAGTAAACAGAAGTTTTCCTCTTGATTAAACGCTGACAAATGTCTATAATTTACTCAAGATTAATTGCATTCCAGTAAGGAGGCGAACTCATTCGGAAAAGATGAGTATCGTAGTATTAGGAAAAGCATTAAATCAGTATTGATCAATATGGTTAATGTAGATTTGGCAGGTGTGAATTAGAAATCAAACACGTTTAATATACATAATAATGCATTTTACCAATACTTCACACCCCGAAATATTCTTTTTAGGATGTTCTGAAATGAAATCTAATTTTTTTCTGCCATATTCATGACTATATTTTTCATTCATAATTGCATTTTTTTCTGTATAGCATGAAGAGTTTCAATAAAATTTAACGCCACTTTTTGGAAACTTTGCACATTAAATATAGTGTAACTAAAAATGATTATATTAAATATTAGACGAGATACGGACGTTTGTATTTAATGCTTTTTAATTGCACATTCGCGAACGATATAAAAAATTCATCCAATATTTTGTAACCAACTATATAGGTCAACTTATGTAAAAATACCAACTAAATATAGTGAAAATTCAGAAAGATATTGACGATAAAATGCATTGAGAATTTCCGTTTCTTTCAAAAAGTAAGCTGAATAAGGGATTTTTCACAAATTGTCAATCAGCTCACTGTATTGTCAATATATTCCTGAATTTTCGATATTCCACTGGCCTTTTTATGTAAGTTGCCCTATATCGTTGATTACCAAATTTAAAAAGAAAAACGATTTTGATATTGTTTGCTCATGCGCAGTTAAAAATTATTTCATACAAATGCCAATATCTCATCAAATATTCACCATATTCGTTTTTAATTGCCGTATAATATTTTCTCTGCTTTTATCCAAGTTTTCGGAAATTCGCGTTAAATTTGGCTGAAAACTCTGCAGACTATAAACGAAAACGCTTGATTTTTATTTATTTTTTTATATATAAACGTTTATATCTTCACGAATATGCGTGCTAATCTTACACAAATGCATAAAAATGTTGTACAAGGCCTACATAGTCATTTTCTACATTGACTGACCATTTCGAGTATTTTTGTTACAGGGTGATCGCAAATATTATTTTTTGTTCAATTTCTTGTTAGCTCTCTAATTTCCCTCGCAACAAAATATTCACTAAAAAATATTACGCCAAACATGTTCTTTACGTCCCCGAAGTTCAAGGGGTAATTGTAATGTAATCAACGAAATTCCTACCAGAGAAGTGACCTCTATTCTATGCGCTACACAGCTATAAAGGTTCGTTAGGAAAATATACCTTATAACGATGTTTTAATTAATAAAAATAAAATATTTAAGCATTCACTAGTAAAGTAAGTAAATGGGACAAGCTAGGGAAAGAAATTTTTACTAATAAATAAAAGAAAAGAGTTTGTCTGTGTGTCCGTGTGTCTGTTGGCGATAACTAAGGAAAATCTACCACGGGTAGATGTCTGAAAATTTGCATGAGGATAGTCCAAGGCAGGTCTTAATCTACTTAAGGCTCTTTATTATAAAACAGTGGATTAATTAATAAAAATAAAATATTTAAGCATATACGAAACCGGATTACGTACCGAGAACTGGCCAACCATCAACGTCAGTTGAAAGGATGGAAGAAGTGAGACAGTCTTTTATGCAAAGTCCCAAGTAATCAAGCGCGTACTGCATCACGTGAATTACAGATGCCCAAAAGATCCTGTGATACCAAATAACACACTGAGCTTTTTCTTGATTTGTGAATATTTCCGGTTTCTGGACACTGACACTGCTACACTACAGCCAAGTTATGGAAACCTGCAACAAGGAAACTTGGTTAGTTTTCCAACATTTTGGCACCAGTTTCACATGTATCAGTTGTAAATGAATTAAAGTTCCAACCCACGTATTTTGCTTTACAAAACCATTATCACTAAACACATAGTTTTTAGTTAATATACGATACAGGATACAGGGAATCGTAGTGTTTAACCAAATGATGGGAATAGCTCAACAAAATTAAATATATACATATTTGAGTTTCGATTATTTCGGTTGTTTATGATTTTTATGCATGGTAAATATTTCTCTCATTTAAAAATTTTTGAAAATAAAAACATGAAAAAATTTCATAACCCAGTCTTTGCTAATTTACAGCCCTTGACTGATTCGAGGTCTTGAGTCTGCTAGCCTAGGAGCTACAGGTTCAGCTATTCTATCTATTAATTGCAGATTAGATCCCATAGAACCATGAATTAATTTAATCTGTAAGTGAAACCTGTAAGTATTAATTAATTTAACCTGTAAGTGTGTGAAAAGCTAAAACATAGCCGGGGGCGTGCGGTTTCCGACACCGCATTTAAATCTCCCTTATTGGAACATTTTTATTTGAATATTAGTTTGAAATTGACAGATATGTACTTTGAACTTGCGACAGAAAACCAACAAAAAAATGCAGATTTCAAGGAAATAAATTTTTGCACAGAAGCTCTTTCTGGAACATGGGGAGTTCTTCATTACAAAATCTTCACAGTGCGGTTTCAGAGACCACAACACTCCAAATATTGGTTAAGAAGAGGATGGAATATTACTTTTCGTCATTTAGATATTTTTTATTAAAATATTACTTAATATCATTTTGAATTTTAACAGCATAAAATTAAACAGAAGCAGTTGCTAATGCATCTGAAGATAGAAAATATGCGTTTTTAAACCAGCTTTTGTATGTTACATTATAATTTGAATTACAAATATAACAAATACATTAGATTGTAGCAAATGACATTGTTTATTTTAAATAGTTTTTAGAGTAACATATTTAAGGTCTCTGATATTTTTTCAATAACAGATAATCTTATGCGTGCATGGAAAACAATACGTTCGAAATCTTTTTCTTTGAATATTTGTTGTTTTAATCATTTTTTGTTTCAGGATTAATTTTTATATTATTTTTGGTCTTTTGCAGTAGGGTTTTAATATTTAAAAAAATGTTCCGTATAGAAACTGTGTGAAAACAGAATTTTCGTAATATTCACTAAAATAATGAGCTTAACTCAACCAACATCGATAAATGTTATTTTAGTTGTGCGTATAACAGATAAAGGGTACTTTGTCCTAATGAAATTATTTGATAATAATCATGTGATGCCTGAAGTGATGCTGTTCATGTCTAGAGAATTAAAATTAAAAAAATGCAAATGACATAACGAACGTGAGAATCTCTTATTATCTGTTTTATGAAATTAAACGTTGTGACGTTGTTAAGAAAATGAGACTTAATTATATTGACTATGTATATAATAATCCATAATGAACACTATAAATATACAAAAGTCATAAAATGTTGTCACCAGTGGCGTAAGTACACTCGTGGAGGCCCGTGGCAGAATGAGGCCCTATTTCTATTGCACAATAAGTGCACAATATGTCTTTTCTTACTGAAGGCATGCATATAAAAAGTGGGAAATGGCATTTTTACTACCCTAAAGCACGGGCACAAGCTTATTTCAAAGGCCTCTTTTCCATGATGAAAATATTGGAAAGCTTAAGTAAATCTATTTTCAAAAATATTATGAGTGAAATACAGGGTAAGTCAAAATGAATATAGCGATTACAAACGGCTATAGCTATTTAATGGAAAATAATTTATCGATAAGATTAACACAGAATATAGACGGAACTTCAAAATTTTGTATACATACGTCATAGATGTTCTATGTGACTTCCCTTGGTCACACGGACAACATCTAGGCGGTACTCCATTTCACGCCGTACATTATGAAGCATTTCTTCAGTCACCGACGCAAGCGCATTTCAAATGCGTACTTTGAGTTCTTCAATTGTTTTGGCCATGGGAGGCACGCATGTCTTTCACATAACCCCATAGATTGGTTGAAGTGGTGCGGACGAAGTCTTCTGCTCTTGGCCACCGAGATCTCCGGACTTGACACCCTGCGATTTTTTTCTATGGGGTTATGTGAAAGACAGGTTGTATGTGCCTCTCATGCCCAAAACAATTGAAAAAATCAAAGTACACATTTGTAATGTGCTTGCGTCGGTGATTGAACAAATGCTTCAGAATGTATGGCGTAAAATGGACTATCGCCTAGATGTTGTCCGTGTGACCAAGGGAAGTCACATAGAACATCTATGACGTATGTATACAAAATTTTGAAGTTCCGTCTACATTCTGTGTTAATCTTATCGATAAATTCTATTCCATTAAATAGTTACAGCCGTTTGTAATCGCTATATTCATTTTGAGTTACCCTGTTTATTAATAATCTTTTAAGAAGTTTTCATTTTCTTTTAAAAAAAATAAAAAAAAATAAAAAAATAAACTCTGAAATGTTAAAAACATGTAAATAAAAATCTGGATAATCAGTAATTACTAGATGCTTATTAATTTCGAGTTTGGAAGACCCTTACTTTTTCGTTACCAGACCCTTACTTGAAACACTTCTATCTTCAACATCTAAAGGCAGCGCCTTAATTTTATGACTCAATTGCAAATATAGACAATAATTGCAAATAAATGATATACAATAAGACAGTGTTTTTGACAGTATAACCCAGGTGATTCCCCAATCGCGCATAAAACTGTGGTTTACTGTACATTTTATGAAACATATATATTAAATACAAGGTGATCTTCATTTGTAATGTGCTTGAGTCGATGATAAAGATTGTTTACTAAATAGTCTTTAATAATTTATTTACAAATTTGCAGCAAATAAAAATTGCGCAGTTGAGAGTAATAGTAAAGATTACGTCATTCATATTTGTTTTGGTAAAATTTCCCAATTAAATAAGTTCGTTTAAACTGATGCTGTGAAAGTAATATCGGGCATTCCAATGCAGAGGAAATAGATTTAAAGATGCTGCATATATTCTAAGGTTTTCTTTAAATTTTCATTATTTTATTTTTCCCTGATGAAGTTCATTGTAGTTTATGATCTGTTTAATCCTTGAATAGGAAAAGTTTTGGAGGTATGGATGTTGCGAAGTCGTCACTAGTTATTAGTGGAACTACGAAGTATCTTACTCATCGATATTGGAGCCTAGGGATGGGAAGAATGAATGATTTTGATATTCGAATGAATCATTCAAGCATACGGAAAAGCATAGTTGCTAACGTGTTCGTATTTTTTAAAAATCAATTACTACCATAAATTTTGTAAAAAAAAGTTTTTAGTAAATTAGTTTTTTTGTTATAATTAAACTAAAAGCCACATAAAAAGTAACAAACTTTTTTTTTTTTTTTTTTTTTTTTTTTTTTTTACAAAATTTTTGAAGGTAATTAATTAAAATAAATACGGATGTTGAGAACTATGCTTTTGCTTCTTTTTTTATACAATTTCTGGTGGTAATTGTTTTAAAACAATACGAAGGTTGACATCTATACTTTTGCGCATGCCCGAATGACAAAATCATTCATTCTGCCCATCACTATAGTGGAGACTACGAAATTTTTATTTGTCGATCAGGGAAATGCAAAGTTTTTCATTCATCGATAGCGAAACTTATTCTGATTTTCGATAGTGAATGTCAGGGGAGCAAAATTTTTAGGACAGTGGTGGTAATCTTTAAAGTGTTGTAAAAGCTGAAACTTAGAAGTGTAATGAATGAGTTTAGTTAAATTTTTATTTCTGTAACCAATTTTTAAAAACATTTTTTCTTTTATTCTTCTTATAATTTCACATGTGTCATTGATAACCGACGAGAGAGATGTATATTTTTACGTTTTTATGGCTGTTTTAGTAGAGGTTGCGGTTGATTCTGTAATATAGAAGTACATTCTAGTGTGATTGAAATCAGTCTTGAGCTTTGAGCTGATTTTTGAATTAATTTTACTGCAAGTTTAATTATATTTCTCATGAATAATTTTACACTTACTGAACAAGTAGGAGTAGTTTAAGTTGTTTTTCATTTGGAAATTGCAAATTTGTTAAGTATATCAAAAATAGCCAGTTGAATTGTATTTTGATATAGCTAGCTGTTATTAAGATTTAAATAGAGGCCATTTGAATATGCATTAGTATTTTTTTATTTGCAGGACGCCTTTCCCTTTTTCAAACCTGACTCATTTTCCCATAAGATACAAAATAACACCGGAAGCTCCTCAAAAGTTATTTTTGTTCTTTTATAATTCATTTCACGAGAGCCTTCTGTTTCTCAAGGCCCGTTTTATTTTTCTTCCCAGCCACCCAGTAGTTACGCCACTGGTTTTCACAAAAGTCCAAAAACCCCGAACGACGAAATTATGGTAAAATGTCTGATACTATATATTTTCGATTTTGTAGCCGTTAATCATTTTTGAATATCCGTCATACCTTTAATAATAATAATACAAACGGTAAATTGCAATATTTTATTTAGAAATTTCTTCGAAATTTAATATTCTGCGTTCATGTGATTTCCGCCGTTTGTCTATGTTATTTTTTAATCAATTTTGTTTTAACCAACTAATAATACCAATTTATTTGTGCGACAAAATTAAATCAACAATTGATATTTCATTAAGATTGATTTTTCGGATGACGGCACCTGACGCCATAAACCGAGTTTATATATATATATATATATATATATATATATAATTCAAAGTTCACATTTATTCAAATCTTTCTTCTGTTGCCCATATATTCATATCAAACGGTTTCTAAAATTTTAGAAAAACATTTTCGTAATTTGTTCACTACGACATCATATAATTTAAGTAATGCGTCTTCGAACGAATATTTAATTTTCTTAACCAATAACTTCAGCTTGTGTGGTTTCGCCTTTAGGATATTGTTCTGAACTACTGAAAATGACAGTAGCAGCAAGGAAGAGAAATTCAAAGAAGAAATTTCGTTGTTTGTGAACATGACGGAGGATTTTTTTGGTAAATTACTTTAAGTAATATATGTTTAAAGCAATTATGTTTCTTCATTAAAAAATTAGAAAATTATCCAAATTCAAATTTCCTTTTCTATACCTACTTTAATGTGTATTGGAAATTCTACCCAATTTATTGTACGATCTTACCGTGGGCAGTTAGGTACATAATTTCCACATCCTATTACTTTCATTTTCAATCTAGATCAGGAGTGTTCAACCTTCGGGTCTGCGGGCTGCTTCTTATCATTTTTTTCTATATTGTAATCTTTGCTTCATTTAAACGCAAAATATTCTGGGATTCAAAACGACGAAGATTTATAATCGGAAAAGTGATAATAAGCGGTTTGTAGACCATCACGATTTAGAGCAGTGTTGAACTTCACTACTCTAAATCTTGTATAGAAACATCGATACCTCGGCTAACGAAGTAATTCACTCAGTTGCATACATTCGTTGGCTGAAATCTTCGTTAACCGAAACGTGATTTTCCATCCAATTAAAATGATTTGCGGCTGCGTTATATTAGCGCACATATCCAATAAAATATTCATTAGTTGAGTCAGATAAAAGGCAAAAAAAGAAGTCTTCGTTAGCCGAAATATTCGTTAGCAATTGTTACAAAGGTTAGCAAAGGTCACACTGTATTCACTTTGAATTCTACAGTTGAAACTTGATCCATCTCCTCAGATGAATTAAAATAATTACACTTTTTAATTTTGTGTTCCAGTGTAGACTGGCCGCATCTGTAATTTTGCGTTTGGTAACATTTTAAGTGATCTAGGTCTGGGCGTTCTGATATTGTTAGGATTGCATTCTACTTTAGAGAATTGGAGATAAAATATCAGCAAAATTTAGATTTCCATAATTTTTTATGAAAGCGATTTCGACTTTTTAGTATTTTAAATTGTATGTATAAAAATTATGGATTCCTACCTCGCAAAAAATATAGCTTGTGAATTGTAATGAACGTTACTTTCAAACGTTTTTCAATGTTCACATACAAGTCTCGACTTTTAGTATTTTAAATCTCGACTTTTTAGTATTTTAAATTGTATCTATAAAAATTATGGACTAATTACTATCTCTCAAAAAGTATAGCTTGTGAATTGTAATGAGCGTTACTTCCATACGTTTTTCTATGTTCACATACAAGTTTTTCTTCTAACCCAATTTTTACTTTATTAAAGAAATATTACAATTAAGATGCTTAAAAGAGCTTTACTACGTGTCTTAAAAAAATTCAAATTTTGGAAAATCGGACACAATTTAAAATATACTAATATGTGATTTGAGTAAGCTTTTCTGAAATATAAACACTTATATTTAATGATTTTCTACTTTGATATTTTTAATTTTTATTTCCATGTATATTGTTTTAGTCTTCTTATTGTTTAACATTTATTTTATTGTATCGGTTTACTCTTTGTCTTTTCATTGTCCTTATACAAATTAGCCATGCGTTAATAAAAAAAATTGCCTTATCTTTTATTTTTATCGTTATTCAGAAATATTTATTAATTATTTAGTGATATAAAATGCACTGTTGTTTAGGTAGGTAGATAAGAAAAAAGATTTTCTCAAGAAAAAAAAGTGTTAAGTAGCAATTAATTATCAATGATTCATACTCAGGTGATAGCACTTTTACAAAAAAAAGTACACTTGACGCACTGTAAGTACAGTACGCCATAAAATGTTTACCACTGTTGTTTAGGTAGGTAGATAAGAAAAAAGATTTTCTCAAGAAAAAAAAGTGTTAAGTAGCAATTAATTACACTGGTTTACAAATTTAAACATTTTTTATATACTTTTGATGAAACACCTATTTTCTTATTATACTACCTCTAACTAATGAAAGGCGCTATTTGAAAAAAAAATCTATCACGTCACATTTTTAAAATTTTTACATTTTTCAATATTCACATTTTTAATTCTATAATATATCCATCACGTCACATTCAACTTACCGGCATTGTCAACTTGGATTATATATTCTACTTTCTTGTGTTTTTGTGAACTAAAGTGGTTTTGATTTTAATAAAATGTCTTATAGAGTGTGTAAATTAAATTCTGGTCGTTTTTGTTACGTTTGTAGACAATTTATGTTCGCAAAAAAAGGAAGACCGATATCGGAATATTGTAAAACAGCATATGTGCATTATTTTGTATTCTCAGTTATTAATCAAGATAAAAAGTTGGTCCCACATGTTTTTTGTGAAAGCTGTAGGCTTACTCTTATATGCTGGGCTTCGGGAGAAAAAAAGTATCTTTAATTTGGATCACCAGTGCTGTAGAGAGAACCTTCAAATCCCGAAAATGACTATTATTTTTGTTTGACAAAAACTAAGGCTTTAATTCAAAAAATAAACATAAAATTCAATATTCTGACATTCCATCAGTCTCAAAACCGATATCACATTCGGAAACTCCCTCACATCTTGTATGTGCAGGTATGTCAAGTGCGAGTTGCCAAGATAGTGACGATCTGTTTATGGAGGATGAAAATGATGACGAATTCGTAATCGAAGATGATAAAACGTCACATTTAATAAACCAAAATGAGTTGAACAACCTTGTGCGAGGCTTGCAACTATCTAGAACAGTATAACTTATTGACACCAGATATCAAATTAACTTATTACCGAAATCGAAGTCAAATTTTCAGCAGTTATTTCATTAAAAAAAAAAAAAAAAAAAAACTGTCATCCATAGATTCTTAGGAAATCATAAAGATGAAAATTATGAAAAAAATATTGCTGTTCTATTAAAAAACTATCATGCAATGACTGTGAACATGTCTCTGAAGGCACATTTTATCCATTTGCACTCGGATTTTTTCCCTGAAAACTCTGACGCCGTGAGTGACGAGCAGGGCGAGCGTTTTCACCAAGACCTTAAACTTTTTAAAGACAGACACAAAGGTTTTGGGGACGAAAGTATGTTAGGGGCTACTGCTGGTCTATTTTAAGGGAAACAGATCAAGAAAATTATAAAAAGAAGAGTAAAATCAAGCGTTTCTAATTTTTTCTTTTTATATTTCATGTTATTATTATTTTTAAGTATTTAATAAACATTTTTTAAACTAGACGTGACAGATTTTTTTCAATAATTTTCCTGTACTCAGTGCACTAGAATCTATGAAAAAATACACATTTCGGTGAAAGTATATAAACCGTGTAAACCAGTGTTATCAATGATTCATACTCAGGTGATAGCACTTTTGACAAAAAAAAGTACACTTGACGCACTGTAAGTACAGTACGCCATAAAATGTTTACCACAGTTGTTTAGGTAAGGTAGATAAGAAAAAAGATTTTCTCAAGTACAAAAAGTGTTAAGTAGCCATTAATTATCAATGATTCATACTCAGGTGATAGCACTTTTGACAAAAAAAGTACACTTGATGCACTGTAAGTACAGTACGCCATAAAATGTTTACCCCCCCCCCCCTCCGAAAGATAGTGATAACTCCAATTCTAAAAGTCACAGAATAAATCTATTTGCACCACAGTTGCTTGTGTGTAACCTTCTACAATGTTGTTATGGTGAAATTTTCTTGAGGGGCCGTGTAAATATTTATTTTCGTACGAATTTAGAAAATTTCAATACAAAGCCTCATATTTATTTATTTCGTTCTAATTTTTATGCCACATTTATCCTGAATCCGAATTTCCAATATTCTATCTTCAAAAATACGCATAATATATGTTAGAGCGTGTTCGGGAACTGTGCTAATATTGAGAAATGCATTTTGAAAATTCCGTGATATTGCGGCTAAAGGTTTTAAAATAATGGTGTAACAATAGTTTGTTAGCGAGAGTAAAAATTCTGATTCCATAAATAGATCCTTTATATCGATATTTTCAACTTTAAACTTAAGTATGACCCCCTTAAAATTGCCAATTTCACATATCTAATGATAACTTGTCAACTAATGGATAGAAATGAAACAGAATTGTGAAGAAAAAATGTGCGTTTCTTATGAATTTTTAATAATCACATTACTAATAAATAATTAGTGAGTATTACAAAAATATATTTATACAAAATATGTATGTGTGTTATGTTTGAGCTTTTACAAAGTATCATATAAAAACAATAAGTAATGAAATAAATAAATCTTTGCTTAAGTTATGGCTAAATAACGGACTTTTATCTTTAACATAGATAAGTTCATTTTTCATTAATTTTTATCTCTCCAACCTGTCATTAAAAATTGATGCCAATTTGTATTTTCAGACATTTTTGGCATGGGGAACAATGCAATAAAACAATGAACAAATATGCAATAAAATTATTGTGTTAATTGCTATTGAACTTTTAAAAAAGTTAAGTTTAATTGTAATATGGATATGACCCCTTATGACAAAATAAACTACATACGATTATGAAGAGCTTTGCAAGATAAAACGGTACTTTTTGTTCTTTCTTGCATTAATTAGAACTAAAATTATGTTCATCGTACATATTTTCTTTTCTTTAATGTTACTATATATTTTCCGATAAAAGTTAGAAAGCGAAGGAAATTTTTAAGGCTTAAAGTGGCGTACTGAGAAAAAGGGAGGTAGAGTTTCCCGTTTATAACTTACAATACTTTTCAATGTGATTTATATGTTATCGTCAAAACCCAATTTGACTAGTTAAAACTAGTTTTAACTGGGCTGCTTAGTCAAAAAAAAATTTTTTTTCACTAATTCCCACTGAGTGAAAAATAGTTTTAACTAGATAAAACTATTATTATCAAACAATTTTCAGTTAAAACTAGAATTAACTGACATGGAGAGGACCAAGCTTGGTAATCACTTTTATATATGTTGTAGGGTAGAAGCCACTTAGTTTCAGGTTCAACGGATTTTATACAACGCTTCTTAGTTCTCGAGAAATAGGGGTATAATATTTTAACACAGCTTAAATACTTACTTTGTAAGAAGTTACTGCGTTGGACGTAGCTCAGTTGTTATGGCGTCTGCTCGTTGATCCCCGAGTTCGAGACCGGGACGAGCTGCATTTGTTTTTCTCGTTTTTTGTTTTATAAATATACTTGTAATTATTTTTGACTAAGCGCCTCATTTAAAACTAGCTTTGATCAGTTAAAACTGAAAACTAAGTTTAGTCGAAAGGGGATTAGTTTAAACTTAGTTTTAACATGTCAAATCGAGTTTTGATAGTAACATGTATACCAAATTTCCGAAGTTCAAGTTCCATCTGAAATGCCTTGTTCTGATAGCCTAGTGCGACTCAATCTATCAGAAAAGAATAATAACGATATAGAATGGTAATATAAAAAAGAAACGTAATCGACTTTATATTATGCCTGTTATGCAACACCATTTGTAAAAATGTTGTTGATGTTCTTTGATATCAAATATGATTTATCGTCCCTACAATGCAGAAATATTGAGTGCAAAAAACCTCTACCATTTTCTTTTCTTTTTGAGATCAAAACTCTTTTTAAAGTTGTGAATGAAATAATTATTTTTTGATACTTTGGTCAAGTAGTTTAAAGGTTTATATTAAACAGTTTCCTTTCAATAAATACACTATCGACGAAATTAACTATAAATTATTGAAAATAAAACTAGTCTGTTCACTTCACATTCGGCATTTCTGCATTGCATTAGACAATATGCGAGTTTAATTGTAATTAGATTCCTATTGTTAAACAATAGCTAAAAGAATAATCTAATTTTATCTAAAATTTAAATTAAATTTAGAAAGTTTATTTCACAATTTATTAACGACTTTATTAAAATTCTAAATGTGATTCACATTATCTTAGAATTATTTGTATTGTTATTGTTATTTTGGAAATTATATCTTATTATTAGTTTACATTTAATAGAATTAGAGCAGTTGATAAAAGTTAAGAACTAATATTTTTGTGAAATCAAGGATAATAAACTCAGAAAATAAACCATTCTTCAAATAAATGAGTGGAAAAAAAGGGAGAAAAAAAAAGGTCACACTGTGGAACCACTTTTGTGAAAGATAAATGCATAACACCTAACCGAATATTGCAATATAATGTATTTAAAATTGTAAAGTTTGTCTCGCAATATGATATCGATTTTATTAAAACTGTTTGCGGAAACTTACAGGGATTCACATTAATCATAGAATTAAGTTTCTTTATCGAAATTATAGGTTATTATTATCTTATATCTAATTGACTGAGATCGTAAGATAAAGTTTAAGAATTGGTTTCTAGTAAAATTATCCTTTAAGTGCTGTTAGTGTTGACCGCTGTTTGTTTTTCAATTTTCACAATTTAACTTCTAATTTTCAGTTTAAGTAAAGATGCTAAAGAAACTTTCTTTCGTTTGGAGTCCTAATACTATCGCTAGAGACTTCTGAAAAAGTGAATTTTAATTATAATAATTTTCCATAAAGTCCATAAAGTTTAGTACAGAAATAGTATCCTATGAGTTAATAGAAACTTTTATTAATCCTTCGATGAAACGAAGTGATTTGTCTCTATGGGAAAAAAAATCTCTCTATGAGACAATTGTTTCACATTAGTTAAGGGATAACAATAATAAACAAAGAACAGACACGCCTTCAAATGAATGAGTACATGGGAAAATAAAAAGCCACATTCACTCTGAGTGTTTTTGTGCAAGATCTCGAAGAATCACCAAGAAGGTCATCCGATGAATTAAACACCCCGGCCCACCGGGACCACTGGTCGATGTCTTAAACTTATTGAATTTAGCTATTAAATTTTTCCGGTGGAATCGTCCATGATTAGGTCTACCACCATTCCGGTCAGTAACGGAAAGAATGCATCTTCGCTTGTGCCACCTGTTTGGCAATGTAGAGGCGGTCGTATAACAGCTAATCAAATATTGAAATTTTAACAAAAAATTTAAAATAAATTTAGAAAGTAGATACAGGTAAAGAACTAGTTTCTAGTGAAATTAGCGATAATATACTTAAACAAGAACGAAACATCATGCGTCAAGTATAGATTATGAAACATTTTTCAACACAGCCAGAAAACTGTCCCGAAACTTCACCGTTAAATAAGGTGAAAGAAGATATGTAAGTAAACAGTTTAGAAAACATATAATACATTGAAAAATACAGTTTTCGAAATTACCTTACAGTGTCAAATAAAGTAGTCGAATTATTTTGTGGAGCCCTGTATATGATCAATAGATGTGAATATATATAGCATGATAAAATTTAGTTCAGTTAGAATAGTCACATTTAGCAATTTTTGCCAATCGATGGAAATGCACTCGAAATCTTTTGCATATTATCCCTGTATATTATCTCAAGACTTTTGCACACACCACACTAAGCTAAAATACAACTTAAAACTCACTCGCAGCAATTACCAACCGTAATTGACAATTTATCTTTTTCTTTGCGCAGCCCTGAATGTGAATTTATTTATATTCCACAAACTTCTATCAGTCTACTAAATATAGTTCAGCAGGAAAATGCGTAACACCATTAAAAACTACCCTTAAGCAATTCACTCCCATAGTCTGTAATACTTGCGGATTCCCTTGTGTAGCCCTGTATATGAACAATCGAGTTTATAAACGCACACATACTATGAAGAACTTTAGTTAAACTAAAAAACGCAAACCAAAATTGAAAAGCAATTATCACACAAAGTCTGTAAATATCGCACATGTACTGTAATCGATATTTTTTGTGTGTCCCTGTAAATAAACGCAATGCCCACAAGAGAGCAATTTATAGTACACCTCAGTAATGCATATAATTTTCTTTATGTTTGAAATAGTGAAATATCACTAAATTACACTGCAAACGATTTTTCCCCCATAGAACAATGTGTAACAGAATTCTTTTGTTTGACCCTGTAAATGAATAATAAATGCTTTGCACCCCATATTCTACAAAAATCATGTTTTAACGCGCTTCATAATTATATATCAATTGCATCACGTTTTAAATGACGTAGCAGCATTAAAATGCACTTGAAGCGATTGTTTCCCATCGACTGTAATGTAACGGAATACTTTTGACTGTCCCTGTAAAAAAACTATAAGTGCTACACACTTCAGTTCAAATAGGGAACATGATATAGTAAACGACAATAACATGCAAAAATTTCAGGGCAATCCGAGTATATTTACGCGAGTTAGAGCGCGGACAGCGGCACACAAACCGAAGTCATAAACACTTTTCATCTAGGTTGGAAAGTGTTAAAAAGAAACGTGCCTTCAAATAAATGGGTACAAGAAAAATATTACAATATCTGACTATTTCTGTGCAAGATAATTGAATAACCAATAATCAAACAATGATTTTTTTTTTCAAAATTTTAAACTAAATTTAGAAATTTTATCTCACAGTTTGATAAGTACTTTATTAAAACTGTTTCTGGGAGCTAAGAATGATTCATATTATTTCAGAATTAATTTTCCTTCTGAAAGTTATACGTTATTATTATTACCTTACATTTAATAGACTCAGACCACTAGATAAAGGTTAGGAACTAGTTTCTAGTGAAATTAACGATAATAAACTCAGAAAAGAAACCCGCCTTCAAATAAATAGGTACAAGAAAAAAAAACCCGCACAATATCTGACTGCCTTTGTGCAAGGTAAGTTTGTAACAAAAAAGTAGGTTACAACTCGAAGAGGCAGGCCGGGATATTATCATCTTGCCAACAAGAGAATAAACGTTTTCGATAGTTCAGGCGAGTAATATTGTTTTGGATGCAGAAGTTTAATTAAGGCAAGTTGGAGATCGGGGTCTCTTCGCTGTTGATTTTAATTTATGATCGGGACCGCCCAATGGATTCGATGAAGCCGATAAGAGACTACCGTTTGGCAGCATTTTTTTGATAAGATCACAAAAAGTAGTGAATAGAAGCAACACAGAAATAAGTGATTGATTCTGAACGTAGCAAATAATCAAAGAATCTAAGTTTTATATGACGGAGTAGGAAGTTATTTGTCAAAAATCAGGAAAGATTAGAGTAATTTCTGCCAAGAAATGCGTGAGGTTAAAAAAAGAAATCGTTCACAGATAAGCTTTATTCCCATTTTATTAATGATGATTTTATAATTTTGTAATGGTTTTGAATTTCGATTAAATGGAAGCTAAGCTGACTTTTTTAGTTTCGTTTTTCAGCTTTTTAATTAGAGATGAAAAAGAAAAAAAAGCGGGGACCAAAAATATTCAGCTGCGTTTTCTTAAATATGGCAAAGTAAAATGTATAGCAATGACTGATAAATTTTCATTTTAATAATGAGACTACTTGTTGTTTTTCGCATACTTTTTCTAGTTTTTTAGAGATGTTTGCGATTGGAATCCCTTTATTTTTTAATTCCGTTTATGACGGGGAGGCCGGGATTCGATGAAGTCGATATATAAGAGACTACCGTTTGGCAACATTTTTAGATACAATCTAAAGAAGTAGTGAATAGAAGTAGCACAGAAATTACCGATTGATTATGAAACAAGAAAACAATCAAATAATCAAAGTTATAAGAAGCGGTAGGAGGTAATTTGTCAAAAAAAAAGAGAAAGAAATTATTTGAGAGATTTCTGTCAAAAAATGCATGAGTAAAAAAAAAATAGTGTACATCGATAAGATTTATTCCCATTTTTTAAATGATGATACTTAAATGTTTTAATGATATTTCATTTTATTTAAGGATAATCTAAGTTGAATATATTTTTTGTCTTTCAGCTTTTTAATTAAAGATAAAAAAAAAAGCGGGGGCCAAAAAAATTAAATTCATTTTTTTAAATTTCGTAAAAGAAAATATGGGTCATAGCTGGTTGATTTTTAATTAAGGATTTTTCATTTTAATAATGGTCCTATTACCAGATTATTTCCGAATACTGTTTCTAATTTGTTAAATATATTTGCGATTGGAGTCTCTTTACTTTTGATTTCAATTTAAGACCGGAACCGCCCAATGTATTCGATGAAGTCGATAAGAGACTACCGTTTGGTGGCATTTTTTGATATGATCTAAAGAACTAGCGAATAGAAAATCTAAAGAAATAGCAGCACATAAATAAGTGATTGATTTTGAAAGAAGCTAATAATCAAAGTTGTATACGAAGTAGTAGGAAGTAATTTGTCAAAAAACAAAACAAAAAAAAACAGGAAATATTAGAGCAATGTCTGAATGAAAGCAATGTCTGCAAGAAATGAAAAAAAATAGCATTTATAAAATAAGCTTTATTCCCATTTTATTAATCACATTTTATTCATTAAGCGAGTACGAAGTTTATGTAAGGGAAGATAGGATATTTTGTATCTAAGATATTTTATTGAAAATGAAAAAAAAAAAAAAAATATATATATATGGGGACGAAACTATATTAGTTTTTTTTTTTTTTTTTTTTTTTTATTGCGCAAAATAAGACACATGGTAAACATGTTGCCGAAGTATGGCTATTAATTTATTCATTATATATTTTTATTTGTAATAATGGTCTTATAACCTATTGGTATCTGAATGTTTATTCCAGTTTTTAAAAATATTTGAGGTCGGGTTGATTTTAATTTATATATTCATAATTTTATAAATTAAAATGGCTGTTTATTCTATTTTACGACCGGAACATCTTGACGGATTAAATGAAGTCAATAAAATACTGCCGTTTTGAAGCATTTTTTGATACGATCAAAAGTAGTAGTGTACAGTATCAGCCCATAAGTAAATGTTTAATTCTGAAAGAAGAAAAAAGTAAATAATCAAAATTGTATGTGAAGAATTAAAAAATATATTCATGAAATATAGGAAATATTAGAATGATTTCTGCCAAGAAATGTATGAAGCTATATAATATATAGTACGCAAAATAAGCATTATTTCCATTTTATTAATGATTATGTTATAATTGATTGTGGGTTTCAGTTAATGTAACAGAAAACGAAGTGGAATATTTTACTCATTCAAAAGTTGGAAATTATGAAATTTATTTACGTTTTCTTAAATTACATAAAGTAAGACACATGGTAATGCTTTGGAATTTTTAATTATATATATATTTTGTTTTGTTTTAATAAGGCCCCATAATCTTTTTATTTCGGAATTCTAGTTCTTTTTATTTCTAAAAATCAATGTTTATCCACCCATCTCTTTTCGTATAAAATGGTCATAACTGAAATTGCTTTCGTTTATTATACAAATTAAAACTTATTTTCTTTAGACTTGTTAAAGCTGAAACGTCCCCTTAAATCAAATTTACAGATTCTTCGTTATATATTTCTCAACTAAAAGTTAGGTAACTCATATTTACTGAGGCTGATGAACCAGAAAAATTCATCTATACATTATGTATTTTGTTAGGAGTACAAATAAGTGGCAACCGGTTTCTACTGACCATCCAACTTCAAAAATTTTAAATCCATACACCCAATAACATAAAACAAGGAAATCAGCAATAGAACGAAGGGTGTGCTCAAAGTAGAACAACACTGGTACCATTGAGGGCAGAAAAATTATGCATCATTATAGATTTGGCACGGAATTCATTCAGAATAGAGCTTCGAAGAATCGTGTAAAGTCTGAAACGTCTTCGATCACTTAAACTCTTGTAAGTGATGTAGTTATGTTTTCAAGAAATAGGCTACTCTAGATTCAAGTAGTTAAATTATACTTAAGTAATTAAAATACAACTATTCAATCATTGTTTTCAGTGTTCAGTATGCAAACTATGAAATGACATATAATTATAAAATTCAGAAAGCTCTATTTTTCTTTTCTTTTTTTCAGAACAATGATTTATACGAACATACCAATAAACTAATTTATTTTTAAAATGTCTAACTTGGGGGAATCTTGTTTAATGAATCATGAATGAATAAATATGAAATGAATAAATGTAATGAAAACAAAACCAATGAACAAATCAGAAGAAAGAATTTCCTGTGAACTTGTACAATTAAATACGTTTTTGTACGTCCTAAAACTAAAGTTTAAATAAAAATGCCTACTAAAATATTTGTTGCAAAAGTTTATTATATACACATGTAAACTAAATTCTAACTTTAACTAATTTCTCGCTATCCTTGTTTATTTTTTACACTTCGGATACAAAATAAGAATTTGTAACCTGATTTATAAAGAAGGATTCAAAGTATTTAAATGTAAGCAGGGGCTGATTCCGAATATTGTAGAACCTGTTGGGGACCTCTATACACAACTTGTCTTACACAATTCGTTTACTGAGTGATATGTCAATTTTCGAACCAAGTATGTATATATGTATATATATATACATAAAATTATACAAACATTAAATCAAAATACAAACATTAAATTAAAAAAAAACTTGAAAGCAATAAAGAGAAGTTAGTATTTTTTTCCATTAGAAAAATTAATAAATTAGTAAATTAAAAAGTATTAAAATATAAAAGCGGTTTGTATAATCTTTTTACGCGAGACAAAATTTCAATTGGGATTCAACATTTGCCTGTCCCTGAAAATTTGGGGCTCTAGATCTGGGTCTACTATGCCAGTGAAAAATCAGGTTCTGAATTTATGTATTTCAAATAACTGTTTATGCTTACAAAATATCTAATGCGTGCACATCTAACATACTTAACTCATTTTTATAATTTATAACTTTAGAGTTTTACTGTCCAAAGAGATAATTATTCGAAATGCTTATTGATCCAAAAAATACGCTGTAGATCAAAATACTAATGGTGAAACAGTATTTTTGATTAAGGGACTCTGTACCCTCGCTAGCTACACCCCTCATTGGAAAATATCAATTTTCCAATTTATTGCTTAAAATGTATTTAAACATCTCCTTAATACATTCTGGTGAAGTTGCTTATAGATCTTATGATTATAAATATATGAAAAATACTTTTTACTGCATCCATTTCCCTTTAACTATATCACAGTTGCAATCTAAACTCTTTTTTCTCAGTTCGAGTGTTTTTTTTTTTTTTTTTTTTTTTTTTTTTGACATTTTGCTTTTTTTTTTAAATGCTTCAACTTCAACAAATGTGTAAGAAATGACATTATTTTTTTTACATAATCAGAAAGGGATTCAATATAATTAGGGATTGATTTTGCAATAAAATGAATATATATACATATGAAGGAATTCGTGTTTTTCACTCAAATTTAGCATAATAAGGACTCAAATATACCATACTTAAAAAAAAAAAAAAAACTAATGAGTTTATTGAAAAAAAATTCCAAAGATATGAAAGATACTTCTGTGAACACCAGAAAAAAAATTTAGCATTAATGCCAAGATACTCTCTTATGAGAGTAGTCTATGGTCGAGTGGATTTTGAGATTGCGTGCGATCGTAGTGTCCCGAATGCTGACATTTGGGCGAGAATGAGCTCGCTATTCTGCCATTTTTGTACTTTCGCAAAGTGTGTTTAAATCTCCAGGAATCTGATTTTTACGGTTATTTTGAGCAATGATATGATATTAGGTTTCTGTGGTCATCTAGCTTGTATAAATACGGCGATAGAAGTTAGTATCGTTGGATTTTTACAGATCTCGTCCCTCGTGGAAAATCAAGACTAGTTTTGTTATTCATCAAGCCATCCATGTGACGTCAGCAGTGACATTCCATTTTGACCGAGTTTGCAATATGATTCTGCATCTGAGAGTTTGCCTACGTGGCAAGTAGTTGAGTTTAATATTTGAAATAAAAGTATATTGGAATCCACGGGGTTCCCTTCAGATAGGGTGATTACCATGTTTTCTAGTGATATTGTGTATAATGCAGTTTCAGAGTTTCTAGTAACACTTTCGTAGCAAACTGAGAAAACCTTTCTTAGGTTCGGGAATGCCATCAATATAGCCAGTTTATTTAAGCTATTGCGTAGTATTTAGTAAATTTCTTGCAGTTAGCATTCCCCCTCTCATTAATTTTAGATACATTGTTTTTATTGTCAATCTAGTGTTATGGCTACTTTCATTGTGAACGAGTCCGAAGAATCCGCCACAAAATGTGTAAAAATATTAAAAATGTAAAAATGATAAACGTTTTAAATTTTCTAAAATTATTTAAAATATATATTTATTTATTTATTTTTTCAAAATCTAACCCTAACATTATATTTTTTGTCGTGAAAATAATTTTCTTTCACAATTTCATTTTATGATATGTAAAGAAGGCATTACAATAGGCATAAGTGAAAAAAAAAAACTCCAAAATGTAAGAAGCCACTTAAAGCATTGAAAATTCGTACTACATGCATAGTTTGTTCTATAAACACGTATACCTGCTCTACATGAAAATCTTTCTACGTTCTCAGGGACTGATTTTTCAATTTGAGATTTGAAGCCAGAACCAGTGCCTGGCTCCAATAGGCCTTGGATGCCCATGCCCCGAAAATCCTTCAATAAATAAATCTCTGCAGCTTTGTTAAAGATAAAATTTCAAAGAATAAACAAGTTTTGAGGAGAACATTTGTGTTTTAGGAAACAAAATATCCAATTTATAGATTTGCTTAAGCGGCCTTGGTACCTTTTGGACTTATTTTAAAAGTTCGGTGCTTTATAATTGACGACATAATACTAAATGAAACCATTTAGTATTAGAATAAACCTTTTATGAAGGAAAAGGATTTAATCAAGAAAAATTCAGTTCTCGTGGTTAGATTTGGAAGAAAAATTTAAGATCTTACTTCTCCAGCAATTTTGAACTGTTTGAAACATTTGTTTGCATGCTTTTCTTACAAGTGGAATATAATACATCTATAACGGTAGGGATCGGATTTCCAAGAAGTTAATTAAATTAAGAAAAAAATAAATAAAATGTCGTGACGTATATAAAAACACAGTAAAGATGACTATTGACTTATTTTTTTATTTAAAAAAGAAAAAAAACTACTTATATTATTGAAAATCCGATTCCTATATATATGAAAAGCATTTTAAGGAGAGTTAAAAAAAAATTCGAGTCAAGCGAAAAGTATATACTAAACTTTTAGTATTTTGATCATACTGATATATTTTGTCAGAATATGTACTAGAGATGTCTAAACACATTTTAAACAGAAAATTTTGAAAACAGATATTTTAGCCATCTTTTGCAAAGTGAAACGTACCGAGTCCCCGGCGGTAAACTTGGTTACATTTATCAGGTTTAATTTTCCAAAAATTATATTTTTCAGAATTTATTTATTTTTGGAACTTTATTGAATATGAAATTTTAACTGAAGTAGATAAAAACCATTTAAAAATACGTTTATACATTTACATATTATTATTATTATTATTATTATTATCAGTATTTTTTTTTTTTTTTTTTTTTTTGCCTGCAATAAAATGTAGATAGTATCATTTATATAAAGATAATTGTGTAAGTTTAAAAGTAAAAAACTTTAATGACTTACAGAAAAAATAAATTTAAGAAGGATACATTTATCATCCTTTCTTAAATGAATCTGCAAGACACAATGATTGCAGTAGAAAGAGAACTAGTTCATATGACTAGTACCCTTAAAAATAGAATCAATCAGAGTATGTCTTAATATACTAACTCCTTCATAAATTGTTTTGAGATAAGATAATATTATCTTTGAATAGTCATTTCAAAAATGAATGGATTAACCACGCACATCACGTAGAAAAAGATTACCGTATTGTCTAAAAGATCGAACTAGTTTAAGTGTGATAGTCAGTTTGAACTTGGCTGCATCATTGTATAGTTTTAATTAAAGATAGTTGTTATAACTCTTTCAAACTTAGTATCTTATGATTTCATACTCAGTCGATAGAAACAAACAATACAAATTATAATTAAAAATTAAAGGAAATAACAAATCTGAAGCAAGTTAATATATATATGTCACTTTAAAAGTACTGTTTTGAAGAATATCATGATTCCTAGCTGTCAACTGATACGATATTTTTGTCACCAGAAGTTTTGAATAGTAATTTTCTCCTCATGTAATATTAGAAATCTGAGATTAAATAGGCGAATATTACTATTCTGAAATAGTGTTGATAAAAAATTGTAGCAGTTGGCAGCTATGTGAATGTTTTGGAAAGTGCGATGCTCCCGTAATTAAGAGCTTCAGTAGTATTTCAGTTAAATGCTTTCATAGGCATTTAATGTTTAGACTCTACTTCACATATTTAGATTATTATTATTATTATTATTATTATTATTATTATTATTAATTAGACGTTAAATGTTATTTGAAGATGAATTCCACTTTAACTGCTATGAAGCAACAATTTCTTAATTTTTCAGAAGTTCACGGAAAAGCATTTAGTTTTGAAAGAATAATTTTATAGTTGATTTCATTAGTAAAGTATGCGTGCGATCGTCACAAAGATAGAAATCTTGAGGGAAGAAGAATTGCTTTTACGATGTATATGTGTTACGGTGTATTGTGTATATATGTGTATACATGTGCAGGGCTTTACAAATTTGATAAAATCTGGTAGCCAGCAAAAAATTCTATCCAGTAAAAAGTATTTACCCCATTCCTCCCCGTCATTGATTTTCAAAAAAACACAGAAGTTTTTTTATGAATTAATTGAGAAAAAATAATAAGCTTAGTTTGTTATTATTAGCTACATAGTTTACAATAGTACATAATTTAGAAAGATAATATAAATTAAATTTTCCAATAAAACTTATCAAAATTATGTATCTGTGAAAAAAAAAATGATATACTGTAAATGCTTAAATTAACCATCATGTTCTGGAACTGCTGATTGCCGAATGCTTCAAATGTCCGGATAGTTGAGTGCTACAAAATCTACATGTGAGGGGGAGGGGGGGGGCATCGATGAAACAGTGAAGAAGAAAAACAATTTTGTGTCTATTTTCCTATCGAAGTCAATCAAATAATTCTGATTTTATTATTTTAAAATTTGCATTTAATTATCTTATTTTTGCCAAATTAAAAATATTTTTTGTTTAAATATAATTCCTAAGTTTATTTCTTAATATTTTGTAATTTTACAGCATCTATATGAGACATCATATGAGAACTTTAATTTACCATTGTGAACAAGATTGGTAAACGATGTTGCTCTTGATAGAAATTTGCCAGATTAAATAACTTGGTCGCCAGTGGCGACTGGCGACCGCATTTGTCAAGACCTGTACATGTGTATATTGCCTCTATCCTCTTTATTGTTATTATTAGTTTATTAGTGCAGTAAAATGTTGTTTGTGGAAGAACAAGTGGCTGCGAATAAATAAACTGTGCGAATTTATGTAAATAAGTCTTTTACGAATTAAATTGAAAATTCCGATAAGGACAACTTAAATCGTTAAATGAAATTGGAAAAGGACGTACACCTAAGTGGAAAGAATTGCAACTCTCGTACTACTAAAATTATGAATCTAAAATTTTGAGAGCTTGTATATAAGTACACTCATGTGGCCAGAAGTGGCTGGAGGATATACAATATACAACACTCCCTAAGCATTTTCTTTCATTGGCGTACTTATATACATTTTATCCATCATAAATAATCCAGAATATTTAACACTTTAAAACTATAGAAGTATCACCCTAATGTAACGGCGCCCCTAAGATTGTTCCTAGTGGGGCTAAGCCCAGAGGACTACATTTTCATCCAATATATGAGTTTACTACAATAAACAGCTAATTATTTTTTGCTTTTGTATTTTTCTTTTAAACTAATATGTAAGTAATAAAAAGATGAATCAGCGTCGTAATTTTATCCTCAGAAAATTTGGTCAGAGATTTTTTCCAAAACATTTCTATATATTATATATTTCTATATATTATTCTATACATTACTATAACTTATACTTAAGTTATCAATTCAAATTCCTTTTCCTTTAACAAATGTTAAAGAATAATTTCTATAGTCAGAATTTTTTTAACTGCTAAAGGAGAAGGTATTCCTTTCTCTGAGCAAGCCTTCCATGGAAAGTAATGTCAATCTTCCCCATATTCTGCAAGAGGTTTTCTCATTCATTTGCTTCGGCAAAATGAAAATGCTTCGATATTTTATCATCACCCAGGAAAAGGGATAGCATTTCAGAAAAAAAAAAAAAAAACTTTTTTAGAAGTGGCAACTTTGTTGATGCTATTGATGATGCTTTTGACACACGTCAAAAACGGGAATTTAAGTAACAATATTGCGAATAATACATAAAATATTATTCTATATTTATAACAAATAAAAGCAATAACGAGAGTTTGTAATCCTCTCGCCGTCTCACTCATGAATTATTAAAAAATTATATTCTATAAATTGATATAGTTATAATTCTGTTCTAGATTGTAGAGAAAAAATAATTTATATCGCATAAGAGATCTTGAGGGTTAACAGATGTCAGTTAAAATAAAATTTAGCAGAAAAAACGATTTTAAAACACAGTTTTTTCTAAGTTAAGTTAGAAACCTTTAAAAAAGACAAATGTTTCTTAATCTACGAATATATAACATAACTCCGAACGAAAATATAAAAGAACCTCTTCTGAGTTACCCACGATTCCGAAAAGTTTTCTTTATCTGTAGAAACCTCAAAAACCAACATGTTTTTGAGATTTAAAGAAGCATTTATAAAAACAAAGTTTTTTTTTCTTTTTTTTTTTTTTTTTTTTGCTGCCACTGATTTTCGGAAACGTTTTCGAGTAATTTTTATAGTGCATTATTAATTGCCTGAATATTTGGTTTTAGGACATGCTATCAATTCTCAATTAAACATTTTCAGCTGCGTAACTGAATTTATACATGCAAGAGTAACAAAATCATATTATTTTTAATGTTAACGATAATGCTGTTCATTTATAACGATTGTCTGTAAAACAAAATTTGCTAAACATGAAAATATTTACTTAAGAATTGTTAGCATCCGAAAAGTCGATATTTTCCGGTTTGAAAAAATTAATTAATACACTATAAATACTACTATACGCTATACACGGAAAAGTTTCCAAAAATCACTGTCAGCAAAAGAAACTTTGTTTTTATAAATGCTTCTTTATTCTCGAAACATATTGGTTCCGGAGTTTTCTAAAGATAAAGACTGCTTTTCGGAATCATGGGTAACTTGGAGGAGGTTATTGTACATTTTCTTCTAATATGATATTTTCCTAGATTAAGAAACATTTTTCTTTTTTTACAATGCATTTGAGGTCCAGATGATCGAGAGGGTTACTCCCTCTCTCTCTCTCTCCTTCTCTCTTGTCTTCTTTTTTTTTTCTGTGAAAGTAATTTTGTAAACTGTAAATCTTATTGTCTTATAATGTCTATATATTGTACTTATTGCGCGTTATTTTTAGTTTTTTTACAATATTTCAGTTTTACAGATACTTAAATTTCAATAACAACACAATTATTTTGCTCAACTTTTCTTCTTTTCGCAGCTTCCTATTATCCATTGGTAGCTCAGTTTGAATAATCTTTTTTATAAAAACCCATATGCTCTAAATTTTGTTTGTCAGAAAATTTATCATAAATTTATTGTTACCAGTTTATTGATACACGGCAAGTCTCGAAAGTCGTCAATTAATTTTAAAGTGTTATAGCTTGAAATCGGCTAATCGTATTTAAATGAAATGTCTACAGTTAAAAGAGGGTGTGTTTAAATGTTGTTTGGTTTTGAACAAAGAAATTTCTAAAAGCCCGGTTAGGTAAAATGAGCCTCGAAACTAAGCACTTCAGAATTGACTACCTCGTTCCTGAACTTCAGGGTATGCGATTTCTTTGTGCGGGGTGGGTACATTGACTTCTAATATAAATTTGTAAGAGATGTCAATGGGTGGGTATCGAAGACTTTTGGTGTATGTGTCCCTTCTAGCGAACACTTTGGATAGATATACTACATAATGTGTGGGAAATGTTCACTTATTAGGTAAACACCCATCTGATGTGCGCCGTGTGGCTGGAAGAGACGACATTAGGCATTTGTGAATATTTCATTGACAGTTTGACGAAAGTACATTTATTTTGTACTAGCTGACCCGCCCGGCGCGGCGTAGCCCGAGCCCTTGTAATAAACTTAAATATCTTAGAAAACGGAACTCTGGCCACGATGGCTTCGGAACCGTATACCCGGCATGCTCATACGCTCTAGAAAATCTTTTAATTCCCCCTACCACCGCCAGGGGAGCATTCTGTTCTAAACAAACCTCTTTCCGAACGAACTTCTGAGACAGGTCCCCGCTGCCTACGTTACTGTATAGTAGGCGCACTACAAAATTGAGCTGGTTTCGAGAAGATTGGAACATTATTAGCCCAGTTATTGCAATAAGGCACAGTTAGAGAAAATAACCTTGAGTGAGATGCCGAGGGGAGGGGATGTTCGAGTGTCCTTCAGAAAATGACTAATTAGGAGGCCCACTATGCATGCATAAAAATTCGTTCGTTTTGTTAAGCTAGGAACTTAATTACAAAGTTGGCTTAAACTCTTATTTGTAAAACCGCTACTCATAAATTTAATTTAATGTTATAAAGGGCGACTATTAAGTTAAATATAATGTTTGGAATCACTTGCATTGAAATCGGAAAGATAGTTGCTGATATATAGAAACGGGGCATAGTTAGAGAAAAACCTTGCAAGAGGGGCCGTAGGGGGGGGGGAGGGTGTTCAAGTGTCCTTCAGCAAATGACTAATTAGGAGGACCACTATGCATCTTTCAAATTTCGTTCGTTTGCTTAAGCTTTGAACTTAATTACAAATTTGGCTTAAACTATTATACGTAAATAGTGGTAACCGCTACTCATAATTTTAGTTTAATGTTATAAAGAGTGACAATTAAGTTAATTATAATGTTTGGAATCACTTGTGTTGAAATCGGAAAGATAGTTGCTGAAATATGGAAACGGAGCAGAGTTAGAGAAAAAACCTCGAAGGACGGGCCGGGGTTGAGGGGTTGTTCAAGTGTCCTTCGGCAAATGACTAATTAGGAGGACCACTATGCATCTTTCAAATTTCGTTCGTTTGCTTAAGCTTTGAACTTAATTACAAATTTGGCTTAAACTATTATACGTAAATAGTGGTAACCGCTACTCATAATTTTAGTTTAATGTTATAAAGAGTGACAATTAAGTTAATTATAATGTTTGGAATCACTTGTGTTGAAATCGGAAAGATAGTTGCTGAAATATGGAAACGGAGCAGAGTTAGAGAAAAAACCTCGAAGGACGGGCCGGGGTTGAGGGGTTGTTCAAGTGTCCTTCGGCAAATGACTAATTAGAAGGACCGCTATGCATCTTTCAAAATTCGTTCGTTTGCTTAAGCTAGGAATGTAATTACAAATTTGGCTTAAACTATTATTTGGAAATAGTGGTAACCGCTACTCATAAATTTAGTTTAATGTTATAAAGAGTGACTATTAAATTAATTATAATGTTTGGAACCACTTGCGTTGA
The DNA here is from genome assembly GCA_963931845.1 of Maratus michaelseni. Lineage (NCBI taxonomy): Eukaryota > Metazoa > Arthropoda > Arachnida > Araneae > Salticidae > Maratus > Maratus michaelseni. The sequence continues at coordinate 255,351,036 of OZ007599.1, forward strand.
AATCGGAAAAATAGCTGCTGAGATATGGAAACGGAGCATAGTTAGAAAAAAATCCTTGCAAGAGGGGGGTGTTCGGAGCAGAGTTAGGGAAAAAACCTCGAAGGATGGGCCGGGGTTGAGGGGTTGTTCAAGTGTCCTTCGGCAAATGACTAATTAGAAGGACCGCTATGCATCTTTCAAAATTCGTTCGTTTCTTTAAGCTTTGAATTTAATTACAAATTTGGCTTAAACTGTTATTCGTAAATAGTGGTAACCGCTACTCATAAATTTAGTTTAAAGTTATAAAGAGTGACTATTAAATTAATTACAATGTTTGAAATCACTTGCGTTGAAATCGGAAAGATAGTTGCTGAGATATGGAAACAGAGCAGAGTTAGAAAAAAAACCCTTGAAGGACGGGCCGGGAGGGGGGGGGGTTGTTCAAGTGGCCTTCAGCAAATAACTAATTAGGACGATCACAATACATCTTTAAAGATTGATTCATTTGGTTAAGCTAGGAACTTAATTTGAAATTTGGCTTACATTATTATTCGGAAATTCTGGTAACTGCTTTCTAGAAATACACCTTGAAGCTTAAATGTAATTAGACCCTTGCCCCTCTTCATTCCCGCAAATATAAAAAAGAATCTGTTAAATAAAGTTTTCTGTATTAACAATCTCCATCATAATAATAAATGTCATGTAAAAAAAAAAAAAAAAAAAAAAAAAACCCTAAACTCGACTAATTGTCATGAAGAAAAATGTCCCTGGAAAATATTTCAATCAGTGGGACGTATGTGTAATTTGTCATGTACAGGTGGCGCGACATTCGCATGGCTCCTCTACGCTGATAACTTCATTCCATATTGACACTATTTAGTTACAAATCCTTATTTATGCATCGCTACTCAGGTTTATTTAATTACTTCTGTGAAGAATCAATGCAACCAACCAGTGAACCAACCAACCCAAGAGAATAAAAGCGTATTTTTGATGAGAGTTCTTTGTGCATTTTAATTAATATTTCAAAAAGTAATTAAAATATTAAAATTCTGAAGTAATGTTGCACCAGGAGAGGGTTTGGACTACCTAAATCTGAATTTCTAGCCTTCTAGGTGGGCTAAATTTTCCTAGCCATCGCCAACAGACACACAGACACACACACACACAGAGAGCGAAACTTTCTTTTATTAGTATAGATATTGCAATTTTTAGGTGCGTTCGTAATTATATAAATACGTAGCACCTATTGTCGTCGCTTGGTCCGTCCGTCTGTCTGTCCGTCCGTCCGCATATAACAACGCAAAAACTACCCAACCGAATGGTTTGAAATTTAAGATATATTATCTTTGCAGAATTTTGTCGAGACATTTCAAATTTTATTAAAATCGAATCAAAACTTTAGGAGATATTAATAAAAATATTTATTAAGAAATTTGATTTTTTTTTTTTTTTTTTTTTTTTTTTAATCGGTGCTTTCTTGTTATAGGAGCTTCCGAAGTTTAATCGTCAAGCGACCGAGATACTTATTCTATGACAGAAATTAATCTGCAGACGATATCATTCATTTCACAGAATTAAAAATCATCAAGATCTAAATATTTATATAGATAGCTACAGTACGAACGCACCTCATTTGTCACGTTTGACGTACAATTTCTAGCTTGTTTTTAATTAGTGAAGCACTGTGAAATCGCATGGAGATTTTAAATACAACATGTATTTTGTCAAAATTAATATTAGCTACAAATACGTTAATGTTTTCTTTTTATGAAATTCTACTATCTGATTGGATCTACGAGTAAAATTCTGGGGCGTATTCTAATATTGGAGGCAAAATGCTTTTTTCAAAATATGCTGAGATATTTGGGTTTTTTAATTTTTCATTGTAAAATAAAAAGATTATAATAAACACCTTGTTATTTTTATCTTTATAATTTTTATTATTATTTCTAAATCTTCTTTCTTGGGGGTTTCGCAGAAGCGGAAAAAAATATCCATTTGGATTTTTTTTTTCCGCTTCTGTGTGATGTAGTTTTCTTTTGTAATTGTTAAAGGGATTTTGTAACCAAGTTTTGCGCTTTACACTCTTTATATATGGAAAAAAAAAAAAAGAGAACAAAAAACTGTAAGAAAATTCCCCTAATACAAAGGTGACCCTAGACTGTACCTACTGCGCCTAAGTCCTGGCCTTGCATGTAGCTTATTACATGAAAAAAAATCATATGTTAAAATATTATGAAAAATCTCAATTTAACACGTTCACTGCCGCGTTAAAATTACCGGGATTTTAGTTTATTTAGAAAGTTCGAATTCATACCAGAAAATACTAATAGCAATACTATTTACTTTATTTAATTACAGACATTTCGTGATTACATAAAATAAAAATTCTGCTTTTGGAATTTCCGATACGAATTCGTTATTTTAGATTGGAAAACCACGAGTATACTCGTGGTTGGCCGCGAATGGGTTAAAGAAATTCACTTTTATAAACTAATCGTATATGTGGATCAATATCACGCATGAACTTCTAAAAATAGCGTGTTAAAGAATTTTTAAATATGAGGGTTTTTTTTAATTCTAATTCTTTTAATACATTTAACAAGAGAAACATGTATCAAAAAGCTTCTTTAAATACATAGAGATATTTAAAATAAAAGAAGTGATATATTGCTTTATGTATAAAAATTGACTTAGGTTAAAATTCTAATGAGAAATTTTATATTAGATTTTGCGATTACCAACTCTCTCCTCCTCATTTTAATGAGCAGAATTGTCTCAAAAGACAATTCCTTTAATCAAAACATTTTTGTAAAGAAGTTTTTATTGCTATAATGGTGACTGCTATGAAAAAATAAATAGCTTAGTTTATAACAAAATAATTTTACATTTAAAACTTTATTACGAAAATTTAATCATTGAACTTCAATATTTGCTTATTAATCAAGGAATTTGACTGAACACTTACATCTAAATGTATCAAAACTTTCTGATTCCTCTGACCCATTATCATGTAAAGTACTAAGAGTAAAAGGTACCCTTTTTTTTTTCTTGGTTTTATTGATACTGGCATGCGCTATGTTTCTTGGCAGCACAATATTTCTCAACTTGCTGCTACATATTAATATAATCAGGACTAAAAATTATAGTTCATGGACTTATTTGAGAAGAATCTTGTAAGTGATTTCACGTTTTTACGCAGTTATTTTGGCATTTCCTTCATGCTTAATTAAAAGAACAGACATTGCATACTCTATATAAACACTCATAGATACCGCCCTTTATTTAATCTATAAAATTTTCGGTTTATAGAATATATTCAAAAAAATTATATAAATTGGTTTTAATATTACATTCTAGCGTAACATCGAAAATCCCACAACTAGCCAACTCTAAAATTTTGAAGCTATTGTACTTCCTTGAATCTCTAACCAAATCTCCTTAATATATTGGCTATTTTATACCAAATTATAAAAAAAAATATATATCAAACATCATAAACCATTTACAAACTGTGCTATAATAACAACGCAATAATGACATAATCTTTCAGTTTATCATTAGAGGGGGAAAAAAATGTTCTAATACTTTTAAAGAACATTAATTTAAACAAAATCCATTTTAAGATTCAAAACTTGAGGTTCTTATCTTTAAATTGTATACAAGTTGAAATTAAATATAAAAAAACTGCAACTGTCAATTAGAAAATGAAAGTAAAAACTAATAAAAAATCGCCAATTATATCAGAGCTATGTAACGATTTGCTTTATTTATTTATTTATTTATTTTTATTATCTCGCAACAAACTACCAAACGCAATGTTTTGAAATTATTAGTTTACTTTGCATCATTTATCAATGGATTTCTGCTAAATGCTAATGGTAACTTTCTGATTATTCATAATTAAATTAACTTAAAATTGAAACGAATTTCTTCTGCGAAAATTCTGTCGCCTTTATATTTTTATGTGACAGCTCCGAAGGAAATATTAAAACTTCTATGTTACGCTTCTTGTCAGTAAGAACTATAAAACAGCCGTATGTTAATCAAATATGTTTTAAATGACTACTCTGGAGAAAATGCATGAGTGTAGCATTTACAAACTATGTTCTAATAACAACGCAATAATAATATAATCTTTCAATTTATCATAGAGGAAAAAATATTTTTCTATTACTTTTAAAAAGCATTCATTTAAACAAAACCCATTTTAAGATACAAAACTTGAGGTCCTTTTTTATAAATTGTATACTAGTTGAAATTAAAGAAATTAATGTTATAACTTCTATATTAGACTGTCTTGTCAGTAAGAACGATAAAAGAGCCGTATGTTAATCAAATGTTTTAAATGACTGCTCTGGAGAAAATGCATGAGTGCATGCAAATGTGACTGCGAAGGCCGCAGAAAGAGTAACCTGTGTCAAACTTTACAATCGTAGAATTTTGTGCTCTAATTGACACGCTGACTATACAACTGACTGAATCTTCCGAGCGGCTTCAGTAACAAAGGTAACCGGAGAACGAAATTATTACCAGCAGAAAGTAAACATACCGTACAAAAGTGTTTTTTTCTTGCTTTCCTCTGCTTTTCTTGTAATCTTTTCCTACACAAATAAGTAGATTACGGTGAAAGGTCATGTATGAATGAAAGCGTAAAGAAAGATGTTTAGTGTCGAAGTAAATGTTATGGTAACTACAATTATTAAAATATCATATTTTAAATTTTATTTCGAACTTCATAAATGATTTTTAATAGAAAGAAATTTCTGTCAGTTAAGAACTGTTTCATTAGGCATTAAAATACTAAGCTAAGCATTCTAAAGATTAAAAGTGTGACGTCAAACTAACAGAAAATGATTGATGGCCCCAAGTTACAAGAAGCTCTGATTTTTCATTATATAAGTTAGGTTACAAAACATGTAGTAGCGATTTGCTCGAAGCCATGCAGCTTCTTATCTCTTAATCTATGTTAGAGTTGATAATTAAAAAATTTAAAGCAAAATGCGAAATATATCTGTATATTTTAAACCAACTAATATTTTATTTAAAAAAAATTAAGTTTTATGAGAGTAAAATTATCATATGAAAAAAGGGTACTATTATTAAACTTCGTAGTCCTTATACAGTCCAACGCTCGTTATAACGGCCCTCTTTGATCGAAGAAAAAATCATTATATTAGAAGGTTACTGTAATGGAACTTAAAATATATTTATAATGTATAAATTGGGTTAAAAAATATTTTTTTTAAAATTACACATAGGTCTTTATATTAATGTACAGTTTACTTAATTAGGAGATAAGGAAATCCCAGTTCTTCTATAACAGCTCAAAATTTTGCATTACCTCCTCTCTATTTTTTTTTTTTTTACAAATTTTATCCCGTTTTCACCTGATGAGGAAAAGGCGAAACAAATTTATATATGTAAATTATGATTAGTCAATCGAAATTCAGTTCTCCGATTTTTATTGTTGACTTAATTTTTTTCTTGAGTAGTTAGGTTTGTTGTCACGGTATATTGTTTTCTCAAAATCATCATTCGTCATAAAAGTACTTGAAGTCAAGTAGCTGATTATGAACGGAGAAGATCCATTGCCCCTGGATTAGAAGACAGTGATAAGGCCAAAGTAATTTCCCCCAATGAATGGAGGAGTAGTAGCTATTTAAATTTTAGTTACCTTTTAACTTATTAGTTAAAGGGTATTTCATCTTCAAAAGCAAAAAAACCATTACCAAGAAAAGACAACTCATAGAAAAGTTCATAAATATGTGGCATCACAACCCTGAAATAAATAAAAGAGCAAAAGGATGCACACTTAAAGATAGTATACAAGATTGTATTTACGTGAAATGAGCAAGGTTGCCAGTTTAAGTGACCAATTTTATTTTGAAATTCTGAATTCATACTGCAAATTCTGAAAGAAGAAGTTTTATTTTATGTGATCGCAAAATGCCTGTCATTAAATGAAGCAAAAATTACTCTTCGTAATTTCCGGTATATAATCAAAATTTCTGAATAAAAATTGAAGTCAAATTGGCAATCCTAGAAAAGAGATGCCGATAAATATTGATTGATTTAGACAATCTTTTTCTTTCTTTTGATTCTAAATTGGACCTTTTTAGTAATATCTTTTTCGTTTAATTTAATGCTGAAGCAAGAAACCTAAAACAATATATCTCTGCGCAACAAGTAACGCATTGAATTAATTTTTTCATCTATAATTTCAAATTACCCAATTTTTGTAACTGTTCACATCGATTTTGCCACCCATTGTACGAAATTCATCCTTTAATCATATTATTATATATGTGTAAAAAAAAAAAGTAAGCAGTCCATTGTACATAATTCATTCTTTAATCATATTATTATATATACAGTAGAAACTCGCTAACTCGGACCCCTTTAACTTGGATCTCCGGATAACTCGGACTAAGTCTGCTCGAGTTTCGAATTTCCAAAAGAGCATTTATTTGCTCATTCACATTCTATTTTGAAAATATATATTTTTTAATTTTGTGGATATGTTTCAAAAAATTGATGACTGCACCGACGTTGATGTCAGTGACGTTAGCAATTGGTTGGAAGTTGTCAATGGCGGAGGTTACGCCGCACTGACTGATGAAGAGATAATCGCCTCCTGCTCATCTAAATAAACTGAAACTGATTGTACAAATAAAATCGGGACTGTTGATGATAATTCTACTACTATGAGCCATGCTGAGACAGAAACACAGCTAGATCATTTGATGATCTATTTTGAGCGATAAACCGATACACCATCAAATGATCTTCTTGTACTCAAACGGCTGCGTGATCGTGCCCTCACAAGCGATATTCAAAACTACAACAGAAGAAAATCACGACCTTTCTTAATTCAGACTAGATGTTTCCCCATTCTGTAAAACAATGTTTGGATTTGACAATATGCAATGATTTGTGCAATAAATAGTTCATTTTCTGTAAGTATGTTTTATTTTAATTTCTTTTTTACACGATCCCCGATTAACCCGGATTTTCGATAACCAGGACTGGCTCCTGTGCCAACTAGTCCGAGTTAACAAGTACGTACTGTACGTAAAAAAATGCATCCATAAACATTTAATTATTAAACAGTCAAAGGAATTTCTGATTTAAATCACAAAATTATTTTATCCATTGACGTCTCATTCTTAAAAAAGTTTTTTTTCATTTTTAGGGTTTCGTTCATCTCACGAAACCCTATTACTCCCGCTCCGTTGTCTGTCCATCACAGAGCCATTCTCAAAAACTATATAACTTACAGAGTTGAAACTTCGTGTATATAGATGAATACCAGCTGTGAAGAGCTCAAAATATTAAAATTTGAAAAATTCGTATTATTTTAATAAATAGAGATAAAAAACAAAAATTCTAACAGCCTTTTCCTATTAAATTTAAACATTTTTCGTTATAGCAGATGCCAAAGATTTAAATTCCACAATGAAATTCTTTCTACAGTAATTAATTTTCTATCAGACGATTTCCACGTGAAAAAAAAAAGTGAAATAAAAAGTTTCACCAATTGAAAAAAAGATAAATATGAAATAAAATTGATTGACGTCATAGTCGTAATAAAACGGAAAATGTCTAAGATTTCTTAATAATACAAGGAGTATGAGTATATGTATACACAAAGCAGATTAATATCACGTCATTAGAGAATTAAAAAGAAAATATGACGTCATATGGGAAGTTTAACTAATTTTTCAAATGTTTGAGAATAATACAAAGCGAGTATCAATATAAATAATAGAGAATAGTAAATATATGAGTTTGAGAAACACATTGAATCGTGATAAAAATCCGATTATAGAAATATTCGCATATTTTAACATTTTGAAGGTGTACAATTTGTTTAATTTTTAAATTATTTTCTTAAATATTGTATTTAGTCCGTATGATGGATATTATTATGACAGAATATAATAGCGGGCTTGGCCCGCTATCCGGCTGGTTTAGATATTCGAAAAAAAAAATGAAAAACTATACCGGTAAATTTTTACTTTATAAAAAACATGACTTTTTTTTTTTTTTGTTGTTGCTAAATGAAATTTGTTTGAATTTATTAAAGAAAGAATAAAGTGTTTTGAAAGGAATATTAAACGAAACCCTTTGAGCGATCTTCGATCACACTTACCCACTTGTTTATGTTTGTTATTTCTTTCCTATTTAAATTAACATCAAATGCTTTTCTCTTATATATTACAGCTTGTGAAATCCGATACACCATCTGTTGCATCGCTCCCCTCAGACTATGGAAATGTAATTTACTTCGTTGGTCACCTTTTTTATACGTATTTCGCACGGTCGACAGAGCGAGATTGTTTCAAGTTCACTAGATTTGTTACAAACGACTGCTTGCCTCATTATCAGGAGGAGTCCGTTACACCAGTTGATTTGAAACAGATGTTCCCCAATCATGATAATGAAAATTGCTCTCTGTAACAATCTGAAACGAAAATATTAGCTAAATTTTTATCAATATTTCGTTAGTAATCGGATTTTGAATAATCCCTTTAGTATTAAGATATTTTAAAAACTTCAGATATATTTAGATATTTTTAAACACGAACAGATTTTTTCAAGGTATTTTCCAAAAAAAACTGCTTGTGATCAAAGGAAGCTATAATAATTTCTCAAAAATTATTATAGCTTCATTCAATTCATTTCTAAAAAAATGAATTAATAATAATAATAATAAAAAGAAACATTTTGATTTTTCTATTATTATTTGATTTGATAGGTGCTTTGAGACATGCAGCATTCAGGTTGCTGTCTCGCTTGATCCTTTTAACGATCTTAACAACGACAATATTTAAATATTATATTTTAAAGCAGTGTAAATGTTTATTTTATTTATACAAATTGGAATTGGAGCGTCAGACATAAACAAATATATATATATATATATATATACTAGCTAATCTGCCCGGCGTCGCCCGGGCCCGAAATATTAATAATCTGTTCTATACGAATATGACTGAAATCTGTAAGGCTATCGAAATCAAGTCGAATGAGGCAAACCCCGTCGTAATCGGGCTCATAAAACCCAAGATCAGAAAGCGCATCCTGGCGGTCGAAAGTGCAGCTAAAATATTTAAGGCTATAGATATCAAGTCGAATGAGCCTAACCCCGTCGTAATTGGGTCCATAGAACCAGATACACTCCTATAGTTCCACTTTCTACCGCCAGGGGGCGCAGTCTGTTCTGGAAAAGGCCTTTTCAGAACACTTGACCGAACCAAATTTCCTAGTAGAATTGAAATTTAACTACGGGTAAACATTGCCAAAATAGCGGAAATCGCGAAACTGGGTTACGTAATCGATCGGTTTCTAAAAGGTTAATGTAGATATTTTTTAAAACCCAACCGTGCATTTTGAAGAAAATGAACGTGTCTATGATCTGGAGTCTACTGTTTGTCCGTACTTGCATTTCCCGAGTCGATGCCAATTTTTAAATCTGGACCAAAAAAAGGAAATTCGCGTGAGTGAGTTTTGGAAAGGATTTTTTTCGGAGGGTTAAAATTAAATTTTTTCAAAACGGATACCAGATTTTAAAAAATAAAGGGATATAGATTAGTCACGGTATTTTTAGTTTTTCGTATCTTGTTTATAAACGCCAATTCGGATTTTTAAAGATGGGAGAAATAGTTAAAAAAGCAAAATTGACTTACGGTAAAAACGTTTTCGAAAGGGTTAACGTGATTTATTTTTTAAACTAAAGGTTTTTGCCTAAACCCGATAGAACGTAGATGTCTTTAGGTGTTTTTGCTTTTTGTTTGGTTATTTTAGAAAGCCGATGCCAGATTTAATATATAGCAGAAAATCGGAATTCGCAAAAGAGAGTCCTGTGTACGATTTTTTTTTTAAGGGTTAATATTCGTATTTTTCAAAAACAAATACAGATGTCGAAAAAGGAATAAATGTAGATATTGTCTGGTATTTTTAGTTTTTCGTACCTGTCTCTGAATCGCCGATGCGAAAATTTAAAAATTGCCAAAATCGCAAAAATCGCAAAACGGCATACAGAAAATATACTTTTTTGAAGGGTTAATTTTTGTATTTTTTAAAACCAAAGGTGGCTTTGAAAAGGACAAAAACAGTTCTTTAATTTGGTGACCTTCGTTTTTCCGTATCTTTTGTATTCCAGTAGATGCAAGACTCGGAAAACGGGAGAAAATAAAAAACACGAATTTGATGCTTTTTGATTATTTTTTTTTTGAAAGGGTTAAATGTAAAATGTTTTCAAACCAACCAGATCGTTCGAGACGTAAAAGCATGCTCTTTTAGAATATGTAAACGGGTTTTCCGTATTTTTAGTTGTTTGTCCATGGCGAATTTAGAAATACTTTAAACAAAAACGGAATTTTCTTCTACTTTCGTTCTTCTGTTCCGGAAGATACGGAAATTGGTTTCTGCGCATGCGCCAGCTTGCTTCAGAATAATGACTTTTTTATTTGTGATCTTTGATCAGTGTTTAATTGATAACTACTTTAATTTTCAAAATTTTAAAATTCTGAGGCTCAGGTATACCAGGAGAGGGTTTGGACTACCTAAATCTAAATTTACAGACTTCTAGGTGTGCTAAATTTTCCTAGCCATCGCCAACAGACACACACACACACACACACACAGAGCGAAACTTTCTTTTGTTAGTATAAGATAAGATATAGCAAAAAATCATTTGGTTTTAAATATTAAGTTCGAATTAGAAACACGTTAATAAAAAACATATATTTTACTAAACTACTTCACAAAAAGTTCAGTTTGATTTTTGTAATTTTTTTTACTTTCTAAAATTTGCTTTTCACAAAACGAAAAATCTGTTTTTTGTGCAATTCAATAAGATGTTAAAAATTTGAATGTATCACTACATTCTGCATAATAATTTTGCAGTTTCTTTAAATTATGTTACGTTAATTTCATTAAGTTGCTGTTCAAAAAAGTAGATCTACTTAATCCTTTGATTGCCGGTTAGGACATATACGTCCCAGTGGACAATTTTTATTTCTATTTGTACCACTTTTTGAAAATAATCTCTACCATACACTTATACTATATATATATTTTTTTTTCAAAAGAAATTTACAAGAAGGAAATAGTTTGTAAATTTTGGTACGATTAAGTATAAAAATATTCACTGGCCCTGGCTCGTAATCAAAGGGTTAAAAAATGTCTACTTGTAACCAAAGAGTTTTTCGCTACTAGCTCTTCAAAATATTACTATTACTAATAACAATTGTAATTTATTACACAGGATGATAAGTCAGATCCAAAGGGGATCGAATTTTTTTAATTTGTTGTATTAGTTAATTTGATGAAGTTACCACATTTCACACATTGTACGTATATCTGTGACAAGGTTTGAAACTGACTGGACGACTGGTGTGAAATTGACTATTGTTCAGAAATTGCAATATGTATTTCTTATGTTGATTTAGTTGATTATGCTTTTACATTTGTTTATTCCAGAAAGTTTGAAAAACGAAGAAATGATTATGCTGCATAACTTTGCGTTTTCTTACAGCTTCATGATTCAAACAACATTAAATTTTCACACCAAAAAGGAGAAGTTAATAACTTAATCACTCACCAAAATAGAATCACTTTCTATTCATTTCACTAAGAACAGTAAAACATTCTTTTACACAGTAATTTTCTTCTTTTCTCTTACTTTTTTTTTTTTTTTTTTTTTTTTTTTAACTAAGACGGACAAGTTTTGTGCAAGCTACAACAATCGTCCGAAAATTATTCGCATGTTCTCGAATACAATTACTTTAATAATATGCAGTAATTCATAAAACAGCTTCTTTGATTCAAATGCTGCATGACATAACAGAATGCTAGTAGTCTTACGCTTCGTAATAATAAAAAATACCTCAGTATCATCCTTTTCAATCGCTTTCCAAGAGTGCGAAAGCATCGACCTCTGAATCGTCGCGACTTACTTCCGCTTCTTCGCAATATTGTTCAGAGACAGTCAATGAAGCATGAATCTCTTACTCATAGAACTACTAGCCGCCTGTTTTATGGTACAATTTAACTTAGCCGATCATTTTTTATAAACTTTTTTTACCTGTATTTAATCATAAATAAGCCATGGTTTTGTTTTCAGTAGATATGTTATTTTATATTTGATTCAATAAAAAAGTAACCTGTTTTTATATTATGAAGCAGTTTCACTGTTAAAAATATATCTACTTAAAATTGCAAACCTGAACCTACTCGGGCTTTTTTAACACTTTCCAACATAAAGTATTTACAATTCGGATTGTCTGCTCGTTTGTCGGTCCGTGCCCTAGCTCGCGTAAAAATCCTCGGATTGCTTTTCTTTTTCTCTGAAAGCGGTCTTTTGAAAAAATTTCTGTTTCTTTTTTTGACATTCAATGATTGAGGATATTATTTGTGTTTGTAAACAGTATTGTGCAGGAGCGAACTCATTGAGTTGAAACTCATCACTCATGAGTTTGACTCACTTTCTGTTAGTTTTGAGTTTACTGTGATTCACTTTTTGAAAAACCAACGTGTGTTAAGTTAGACTAAACAAACTTTAAGAATTTGAGTCAAAATTACAACATCAGAGTTGCCAAGTCTCCGGCTTTTTGGACACCAGTATTTTAGTACAGAAAATTTTGTTTTATGGAATCGGAACATTCTGCGGTTTAAAAGAACAACATTTTTTCTAAGATAATACTGGTGTCCAAAAAGCCGGAGACTTGGCATGTATGCAACATAAACTCATTAAATTTTTTCACAATTTCCTGAATTTTTTTTCTGGTTGTTAAAAACACGTTTTCCCCACTTTAAATGTTTGTCAGCCCACGAAGTAGAAGGAACTCCAATGTAGAATTCTGAAGAGAAAACATGTGGAGTAAACTTGTGTGCGGTGATGTGTTTATAGCGTTGTAGGCGATGATTTGTAATTTCATTAATCTCAAAATAAAAAAACAAGTTTTTTTATTCGTGTTTGTTAAATCTGTGAGTTTGAGTAAAATTTACAACTCAAACTCTTTCAATTTTCTTAAAACTATTTAACAAACTTCTTTGTTGTGGGTTATTTGTAATTTTATTAGCCTCAAAATAAGAAAGACTTGATAACACACAAATTAAAAAAATAAATAAAATGATATACTTCTTTAATGTTCTTAATAAAAGCCTTCTGAATGGTTAGTCGCATTCTTGCAGAGAAAATTACCCATAGAATTTAACACTAAAAACTACTCAAGTAATTTAAGAATTTAAAATTAATTGGCAGAAAATAATTACATTAATTACAATATTTTAATTATTTTAATTATATTAATTACAATATTTTAATTATTTTATCTATATTAATTACAATATTTTTTTTTAAATATAATAAAATTTTACGTCTTGTTCCAATACAAAACTAATTAGAAGGTTTTGACATCACTACTACATACCACAAAATTAAGAATTAATGACATACCACAAAATTAAGCAAAATATTTTTTTCTGTTTTTTCTTTTTTTCTATTTCTTTTTTTTTTTCACATGATTTTTTTTTTCTTCGTATTTTTTAAAAGGAATCCTTAGTGAGTTTGACTGTTTTTTAGAAAAGAATTTAAATTAAGCGGATTCGTTTTATAAATTTTAAATTTGAGCGCTCATTTATCAGCATCATTTATCACATATTTTTTAAACGTCATAATTTTAGCGTATCGTGAAAGTTTAACCAAGGGTAGGAATGTGCAAGTGGAAAAAAGTTGCTCTACAGGCTTTAGTACGAAATCATTTTTCTCAACTATTTTTCAGAAGGTGATTTTGGGTTTGCATTATAGTTCCTTTTTTGATGAGTTTACACAACATTGTTAGTAAATATAAATTAAAATTTTTATAGCAAAATATTTTTCTGATTTTTTTTTCTGTTTTTTTTCCACATGATTTTTTTTTTCTTCGTATTTTTTTTAAAGGAATCCTTAGTGAGTTTGACTGTTTTTTAGAAAAGAATTTAAATTAAGCGGATTCGTTTTATAAATTTTAAATTTGAGCGCTCATTTATCAGCAACATTTTTCACATATTTTTTAAACATCATAATTTTAGCGTATCGTGAAAGTTTAACCAAGGGTAGGAATGTGCAAGTGGAAAAAAGTTGCTCTACAGGCTTTAGTACAAAATTATTTTTCTCAACTATTTTTCAGACGGTGATTTTGGGTTTGCATTATAGTTCCTTTTTTGATGAGTTTACACAACATTGTTAGTAAATATAAATTAAAATTTTTATATGTTCATTTCATTTTTTTTACCATCGTAATTTTACCACGAATGTTTAACAAAGAGTCTGAATGCTCATGGGGAAAAAGATATAAAAAAAAGCGTTGCGCTAAAACAAAAGGATGCAAACAGCATGAAAATACGATAACTAGATCAAAATATACAACGCTTTTAAAATTGTACTGTCTGTGGTAGGCATGTTTTATTCCAGGATTTAAAGGCGTGCATTTCAGAATTTTTTTTTTTTTTTTTTTTTAAAGATTTTTTCACCTATTTTCATTCAGTTATTATTCAGACTTTTTCAAGATTTGACATATTGAAATTGGTATTTCTAAATTTCTATGAAATATAAAGTTATCAAACATTTACATCTATATATTCTTTATATTATGATATTCGTTGTATTATTCGTATATATATATATATATTCGTATATATTGGGATTTTCTGTTTTAAAAGAAAATTTTCAAAATATGATTCCTATAGTAAAGAGTCTTCTTAAAAAATACCTTTTTACTTTTAAAAACTATTACATTTTTAAAACCAGAAAACAAAATTATATTTATTCTCTTTTGTAGTCAAAAATCAAAAAAGTATGCAAAAACATATATTCTTTCATAAGACATATTAAATTTTAAACATGGTTAAAATTTATATATATTTTTTAAATTAAATGTTAATTTTTTAAAAAGACATTTTTACATTTAAAAAGGAATATATATATATATATATATATATATATATATATATATATATATATAACAATTAAAAAACATCACAGAAACATCATACAAAAACAGGGGAGGAAAATGTTAAATATGAAAAGTGAACACGCACCTGTTTGAATAATATCCAGAATTATGTAGAGAAAAAAGTAAATAAATATATAAAGAGAATTTAAAATAAAGAGATATATTTTAGGGACTGGAGGGAAAAATGAAAAGAAAAATAAAAACCTGAAAGATGGAACTCAAAACGAAATGTATCCATAAATTATCAAATAAAGAAAAAAGTGAAAATTTCAAATAGATGAAATAATTCGAAATAATTGAGGAACCATGACAGTATATACATTTCAAGAAAAAAAAGAGCAAAAATTATTTATAA
This sequence comes from Maratus michaelseni, assembly GCA_963931845.1. Taxonomy (NCBI): domain Eukaryota; kingdom Metazoa; phylum Arthropoda; class Arachnida; order Araneae; family Salticidae; genus Maratus; species Maratus michaelseni. Next base: position 255,366,378 of record OZ007599.1, read on the forward strand.
ATAAAATTAATAATTTTTGTGTCCCAGGCCAACCTTAAATGAAATATAGATGCTGATTGAGTATATTTCAATCACAAAGCCTTTTTAAAATTTATTTTGTCAAAATTGGAATTACAATTACAATAAATAACTATTTTGCAAGATTTTGTCTTTGTTGTAAATATGTTATAATAAGGCGCTTTTTAATAACACTTCCGGTGAATATTTGTGTAATAATTGTTTTAACACATTTTATGTATAGGAATTTGTACAGAACAAAATTTCAACTCAACTGATATCCTTATCTTTTCGTTTTACAATAGTTTAAAACGAAGCCAAGTACATATTTTAGTGTTATATACTTTTATCCTTAGACTACATAAAGCCTTTCAGCAGAAAATAAGGCATAATTGTCCAAACTACAGTAATTCCCGGAAAAGCTCTGAATTTTTAAAATTTTTATTTTAAACTGAATGATAGAAGGTTTCGTTTGAACTACTTAGTGATATTGGCAAATACTTACAATTATTATTAATATGATTAATATCTTTACATAATACTTGCACTTAATATACTTTACAGTTAGATATGTATAATATTTCTCAATATTCCTAAGTATTCCATGCATGCAACTCTTATTCAGTTATTGGTTAATATACATTAAAAAAAAAAAAATCAGTGTAAATCTGTCTGCCGTTTCACTTTTTCTGCTGCATCATTTATACTTACTTGAAGAATATAAACAAGCCTGTAATTTCATAACTTCACTCTAAAACATTGATCACCCTTTCTAAGAAAAAAAGAAAACACATAAGAACTACCAGACCATAAATTTAAATAAGAAGACAAATTTCAATAGACTATAAAAATTTTATGCATGGCCTGTCATTTTAATAAATTTAATGTTATAGTGGATTTAAAGAAAACGCCACCCACTAATTTATCTTAAAATCGCTTTTCATTAGTATACATTACATATTAGCATGACAACGTATAATATTTATGTTTTTCATATGCAAATTTCGTTGTTAAATGTCATAATTTATTCTGCATTTGATGCAATAGAATGCTTATCTCATCAATCAGCGTCTCTCTGTTAAAATTTGTAATTGTGTAGTATCTTAGTAAGGTAATAATTGGCTTTACCATATTTCGTGATATTTATATGTATATGCCTATAAAATATGAAGGATAACAATTATTTGTAAACGTAGAATGAAGTAAGAAGTGTTACAAATACTCACCAATTATGAATAGTACTATAGAATGCGAAATAATAAGTATTTCTATTAAATTTAAAAAATTTGATTAAATATTGAATATTTCATCTCACAACATGTAGATTCTTCATATTTCCTACTAGATATACAGTTATCCCGTGTCTCAATAGTTTTACTAAAATTATACTAGATTTGATAAAGCATAAACTTTTTAAATGCACTTTAAAATAATAAAAAATATTTTGAAGGAATAAACCTTTCATCTTCAGGCAAAGTTCTTGTAGTATCCAAAATTTGAGTTCTGCTTCTGCTCTTGTAGTTGTTTTACAAGAAAATCCGATATTTTATTAATTCGAAACTCTTTTACTTTATCCATAATTTTATGTTGTACTTAAGAAGTTCACGCATTTTGGGTGTTTTTTTACTTTTTTTTTTCAGTTTACTTTGTTGCAATATTCATTTGCAAATGTATTTCGCACATTGCAACATAGATTTCAAGAATTTGTCTCGTGTGTGTAATTTTATTGAATGTGAGTCAGATATATAATAAAAAAAATATAATAAATGTGAGCCAGATATGTTTAAAAGGAATATATTTTAAGGCATGCAATTTTTGTAAGATATTTCAAACATATGCTTGCCTTCCAGAATCCAACTCTTTTGGAAGTGAAAAGCGACTAGCTTTCCAAGAATAATGAAATATTTATGACATAAAGCTATTTTACGATGAGGTAAAGAACATCTAAAATTTAAACTTTCAGAATAAAAAATTAGGGCACAGATGTCATATATGCACTACGTTGGCGCGATTTTTTTCCCGCGGCAATTTGGCGAAAACTTTGTTTTTGAATGTTAGTTACAAATAGCATGCAATAATAGCACGTGATTTTTTATTTCAATACAAGAATAAAATAACGTAATAAATGAAATAGCTTCTATTACTTTAAAAAAGGAAAAAAATAAAAATAAATGGTAGTTTGATATAAATAAATATTGATATATATAATAAAAATAATTTATAGAATTAAAATAAAAAATAAAAGTAAATAAACAAAAATTTATTTTTTTTCGCCAAATTGGCGGGGGAAAAATCGCGCCAACTTGGTGCTTATATGACATCTGTGCCAAAATTAGCAGCAAAACTGTTTCTGCTCTTGTACTGATTGTACATATTTAAACTTAAAAAAGAAGCATCCATTACTTCACAAGGCTTTGTTTTTCCGTGCTATTACGGTATATTTACAGTTTTTGTACTTTATAAAGGGTGTTTCGCCCTAGTTTTTTATAATTAACTTCGGTGTAAATAGTGAAAATTCAAATTTCCCACATTTTAATTTTTCTTCAAGCCTTTTTTTCCGCCAAAGCAAGCTTCTATTCATGTACAAATTTTACTATACATATTATCTGTATGCAGTTTAAATTGTAAACTAAAAAAATACTAAGCGTTAATTTGATCAAGGAGAATGATCCTGTAGCAATTAACAACACATCACAAAAGTGGGGGATAATCGAAAATGCAATGTTAAGCTAATAATTAACTGGTGGATTATTCTTTTTTTATTTTTCTAACTTAAGTTTTTATTTGGGGGACATTTATTATACTGTTCGAACCCTCGCATGAAAGAAGCTATTTGTTTTCTATTTAAAAACGTCTATTTTAAACGCGTTCTTTGCATATAATGCTATGAATAATAATTCTCAATAGGTTTAAAACTAGTATTGAAGTGCTGAACTTTCTTTCAAGACACATTGAGGATATTCAAAATATTTTCTCACACCATAAGTTAAAATATATATATACATGCTTGCATTACTAATATGTAAATATACAGCGTGTCCACGTATAACCTGACCGACCTTTATTTTCGCAACCGTTGGTCCTAGATGCATACTTCCAATTACAAAAATGGTTTAAATACGGTAAAGAATTACTTTTAACGTGATTTGGGTCAAGAAAAACATTTATTAAAAAAATACGAAGGTTAAATTTTTATACGGTCCCCCGGTCCTATAAGTGATATTTAGTAAAAATTTACTGTGACACTAACAAGTACGACAAAGAAAGTCCCATTCATCTAACATTAAAATTGACCGAGTTCTGAAACTTTGAAATTCATTACTTACACCACTTTTTTGCATCTAAAAAGAGATGATTTCGGCCATGCTTTCAGGGGTCGTATATAAAGTACTTACACTTACTTCAAGGTATCTGCGCTTTGAAATAAATCGTACAACTATTACGATTGAGTTAATTTTTATTAGTTAAGTTTCAGATTAATTAAAATAATTGTAACTTAACATATGTTTTATTTTGAAAGGATTTGAGGCTATGATTTCTTTTAACAAAAATTATGTTATTTTCATAAGGTTTTATTTAACTTGCAACGATCGTCTTTCCAGTTTAAAATTTGTACTCGAAGTTTAACTCACTTTCAAATGTCCGATCGAAGTTAAATTTTACATACTGACTTAAATTCGATGGCAATGTAATATTATTATGATTTTCGACGCTTTCTATCTTATACATATACTTATATTAGAGGATAACACAAAAAAAAATTCGTATAGCTTATCGTCAACAAGTTTAAGAAAGAGTTTTAGATTAGATAACATAAACCTGCGATGGTTGTGTTTTTTAAATTTTAAAATTACGTTTTGTGTATTTCTTAACGCTGAATAAAAAAAATTACTTTCACTTTTAACTATCATATCAGGATTTTTCGCAAATCGTAAATTTCAAGGTTAAAAAACAGCGAAAAATCTTATATTATAAAATAGATGTAAGACTTTTGTATTAAGTTTAATTTTATTATATTCAATAGTTTATTCAAATTTTTGCCTTATACTGGGTTTCTTGCATCTAAACAGCTCAGGGGTCCGATGAGGTTGGGCGGAGAGGGAGGATCAATTTTATCTTTGAGCTTTTTAACTTTGAAATTTGCGATTTGAGAAAAATCCTAACGTGATGGTTTAAAATGAAGGTCATTTTCGGATTCAGCACTAAAAATTCCATAAGAATCAATTTTCAAAAGATAAAAAACATGGCACAACCCAAAATTTGAAAGACCGTGTAATCTAACAGCATTTTAAAATCTGTATCATTTTGTAAAGAATTGAGGCTGTTGTTTTTCATCCTTTTATTTAACAAAAATTCTGTTATTTTTATCCTCTTATATGTACAGTACAAATTGTATATTTTGCATTAATATGTGAGAATGATTATAGATTTCACAATTTTATTAGATTGCAATGTTAATTTTTCTCTCAACTATTTTTTTTATATATCTGACGATTATTTATATTTCTACTACATTTGTGAATGACCCCTATTTCGCAGCAAAAAATTTACTCCAACTTTAAACAGCTATTATTCGGTCAATTTTAATGTTAAATGAATGGGACTTTTTTTGTCGTACTTGTTAGTGTCACAGTAAATTTTTACTAAATATCACTTATAGGACCGGGGGACCGTATAAAAATTTAACTTTCGTAATTTTTTAATAAATGTTTTTCTTGACCCAAATCACGTTAAAAGTAATTCTTTACCTTATTTAAACCATTTTTGTAATTGGAAGTATGCATCTAGGACCAACGGTTCCGAAAATAAAGGTCGGTCAGGTTATACGTGGACACGCTGTATATACTGATGGTGCTATTCTCAGAAATAAAGCACTTCAAATATACTCCACCAACACCATCTTCTAAAGTCGGAATGATGTCCCCAGTTTACAATAGAAGTTATGATTGTCCCGCAATCATTAATAAACACATGTATCTCTGAAACAATAGCCGTTAATTCTTGTTAAATGACAGAACTGTGATTTGAATGCTAAAGGTATGTGATATCGGCTCATCTGTGTCACTCAGACAGGCAGCTTAAAGATGTACCCGTATTGTTCACAGATTCTTTTTTTTTTTTATCATATATTTTTTTTCCTGTTGCAGCAATTTATCGTGCGAAGGGTGCAAAAGAGTTTGAATGATTCTGGTCACTGACCTGTTCTGCTTGTCTTTGAATGTAGTCTGCAGGTATTCACTAGGCAGTCACTAAAAAGTCGATAATTTGATAAAGCGAGCAAGCGTGCTATCCCGTTAATAGTTTTAGAATCCGTAAATTAACTGACTAATCAAAAAGTTGCGGGCATAAATGTATCATGTCATTTTCTTATAGCTTTTTGGATTTTATTTGCACTTGTAAGGTGCCTAAGAAAAGGTTCGTTATGAATTAATAATAAATACTTTGATGCTTTGAAGATATTTCGATATTAGTACACGAATTTATGTCACTAACCTTAAAAAATAAAATTTCAGATTTTTATATTTGCAGATTATTTTCCCCCGCCCCCCAATAATCTTAAACTGGTTATAAAATTAGTTTAATGTTAGCCAGATGGTAACCAATGCTACACTGTAAATTCCCAGTACACATTGGGAACACATTTGGAACATTTTGATTAAAAAAGTGTTCCAGTTACCTTAATGTGTACTGAAATGTGTTCCGAATGTGCTCCGTTATAATAGAAAGTGTTCCGAAAGTGTACCGAAAGTGTTCTGCTCAGGGTATTTCTTAAATCTAAACATGGGAACACATTTGAGAACAGATTGACAGCACATTTGGGCACACATGTGAAATCATCGCTTTCAAAAAGTGCGCTGAATAAAAGAAGTGTCCTCAGAAGCAGTATTCTAAAAACTGTTCCAAAAAGCGCGCTTCAAAGTGTACTAAAAAAGGTGACAAAATAAGTGTTCTAAAAAGTGTTCTGAAAAGTGAATAACGATTTGCAGCGTATCAGCGAAGAAGGGCAGCTGGAATAACCGCTGATTTAATGTATTTAAAAAGAAAAAAAAGATACATTTTCTTTTAAGTTTTTTATTATGACTGATACGTCCAAAAACAAACTAAACAGAAACAAAAATCATGCATAAGGCATGGATTATGAAACACTTTCCAAAACTATCAGAATGTTATTAAGAAATTACACTTTTCATACAATGAAATGGGATATCTAAGTAAGCAAATTAAAAAAACACATAACTCAGTAAAAATCCATTTTCAGCAATTGATCCTCCTATCCAGTAATGTGTGTAAATTCTTTAGTGCAGCCCTGGATGTGATCTATAGAATTTATACACACAACGTAATACACTAAAAATTAGATAAGTTTCAAAATGCATGCCACAGCTAAAAACGCACTTCCTGAAATTATCGATCACAGCCAGTCTTGTATCTGAATCCTTCTATATATCTTTGTTAAGTGAACGATAACTGCTATGCACTCCATAATCTATAGAAATCATGTTGTAGTGTATCGTGATTCTTTTTAATTTCACTATGTTTGAAGTATCATAACATCATTAAAATGTACCGCAAACGATATCTCCCATATATGTAATGGAATTTTTTTGTGTATCCCTGTAAACGAACTATAAATGGTATATATTCTATACTCCTAAGAAAGCATGGTGTAGTCCACTTCAGTGATTCATATCGATCTCTTTATGTTTGAAATATTCTAACATCCATAAAATACACCACAAACGATTTTAATGTAACGGAATTCTTTTTTTTTTTGAGTCCCTGTAAAATAATTATAAATACTTCGCACTTCATTTTTAATACCAAACTTTCCATTAATAAAGCTCAATAATATATACAAATTACACGACAATCCGAGTACATTTGCGTGAGTTAGAGCACGGAAAGACGAACAAACAAATCGAATTCATAAACACATTTCAGCTAGGTTGTAAAGTGTCAACGACTATTTTGGAAAGTGTTAAAAACTAACTAGTACTTTTATCTAGCTTTATTTTACATCACTTGCTATTATGTGTAGTTTTTATTTTATAATAAAATCAATTCAACAGTGTCATTGGATTTTAAATAACTTCGTCTTTCAAAATATCAACGTTTTGTTAGTGTAACGAGTTATTTACATCGGTGAAAAAGAATTTGAATGATTCTGGTCACTGACCTGTTCCGATTGATTTTTAATGTAGTCTACAGATATTCATTCAACAGTCACTATATAGTCGATAATTTGATAAAGCGTGCAAGAGTTAATTGTTTAAGAATATGTAAATTGCACGACGAATTAAAAACTGCTCACATAAATGTAATTATTCCGTTATATCTTTTTGCATTTATTTGCATTTGTGAGGTGTTCAAAGAAAACATTATGAAAAGACATTATTTTATTTTGAACCTTAAAAATTAAATATTGGATTTTTATGTTTACAAAATATTTTAAATGATCCTGAATTCTTTCTAAAAAGGGCTAAATGATACCTGATTGGGAAATAATCAACGAAGAGGGAGAGGCAGAAAGGCAAGCACTCTAAGCTAATTTAATAAAATACTACATTTTATTTTAACCAGTTTTTTTTTCACGATTAGTGCGCGTAAAAACAAACTTAAGACAATTTTTTTTTTCTATTCTAATTTGCATCAAATTTTTTTTATCTCTTTAATTTGCACATATTAAAAAAAAATATGTCACAAAGTGTACAATTCAGTTTTAAAAAAATCGTAAAAAAACAAAAAGAGTGAAATCCGTCAGTAATCATGATTCGTTAGTTACAAAATCAAATCCACAGTGCCATTGATTTGAAATTATGTCAGGATATCAATATTTTGTTAGTAAGTATAAAGGGTTTATGATGTCGCATCATATATTATTCAATTTTTGCAATTTTAGTAATTATTCCCTTCTCAATTAATTCCCTTTTTCAAATTTGTTACATTGAATTTAACAAAATGGTGGGAAAGGAAAATGAAAAAGTATTTTTGTAGAACAGTGAGCGTTAAAATAATGAAAAAGGGAACAAATTTGAAAAAGGGAATTAATTGAGAGGGGAATAATTACTAAAATTGCAAAAATTGAATAATATATGATGCGACATCATGTCGCATCATAGGGTTATTTGCATATTTATTTGTGCACGAACTTTACTTTTTTTTCAGTAACAGTACCACAATCTTTTTTCTAGTCAAAGGATTTATCGCATTGCATGTGGCCAAAACACAAAATTTTGGGAAAATGTAAGCATAAATAGAAGAGTTTAAAACAGTTTTAAGTGAATATTCATAAATTTAGAAAAATAAAATTCAAATCATTCGTTTCATAGGAAAAATTTCGTTGCGGTATTACTTTATTTTTTAAACTTTGTACAGTTACTTTTTTATCCTCTTACAATTCCTACAGAAGACACATAAATTCAACTGATATTTTAAGATTATCAAAATTTCGAAAATAGGTGGTAAGTAAAAGCGCAATAATTGATTTAGTCTGTATCACAATTGGAAAGAAAAACATCGAACGACTTTTTATGGATCAATGAACGCTTTTCATCAAGAACAAACAAAAATTGTGTGCATAATAAACAGAAACTTAGCTGATTTTCTAGTGTTACAGTCGTGAGTTTCTTTACAGTGCTCTGGAAAGAATTATGGTTTAAGCTTCCGAAATAAATCAAGCAGTCTTTCAACTGATTTTTTTTTTAATTTTCAGCTTCCTAATTGTTGCTTCTCTACTTTTTCATATATCATTAAGATAGAGCCTTCCTCCCTCCCCCCTCTCCTCCCCCCCTTCCCACCAAAAAAAAAAAAGATTTCTAAAATGGAGCAATTCCCATAATTATATCTGAATAAATTTCTACATTCTTTAATAGATGTTGAATTTACACCATAATGTCAGATTCTTTTCTTTTGTTCCTACATTTAGACTTTGTTTTATCACTTTTCTAAAATATTTTCTCTTCTTTGCGTGAAAATATAACAGAATGCGGCTTTCTTAGCGAAAAAAAAGCTGAAAAGTAATATTTCTTTGTATCTTAAGAGCATATTGAAAGGAATGGAATGTGAATTAGGGCACTCATATTTTTTATACTATGCTTCTTTTTACATAAAAGTTAATGTAAGTTATAATCCATAATTTTTAACTACAAATTTATTTATATTTTTTTAATTTTAAAATACGGTTTAAAATCTGAAAATTGCTTTGTTCAATTATTCTTAACAAGTGTGTTGCGGCACCGGTTAAGAATATACCTAGATTTGCCCTAGATGTGCCGCGAAAATATTTAGTAATGTTACGATTTACGATTTTACGATTTTACTACTACGATTTTACGATTTAACAGAAGTATCGTTACTTTAAGGATGCTCTCAAATCCAAACTGGTTTCTTTCTGGCTTATTTTTTATTCATTTTTGATCGAAAACGTATCAAATTGCCAGGTGCTCTTACTAAGAAACTACGTAATCGAACTGTTTTCGCCGTTTTTCGGTAAAAGCAGAAGATTTTTCAGAAAATTCTGTCAAATTTGACGGTTTGAATCGAATTTCCGAACGTGACATCGAGGGAAAGTAAAAAAAAAAAAAAAAAAAAAAAGCTGCTGTCCTCAGACAACAATCGCTTATAACTTAGGATGTGATTAAAAACAAAAAAACTTATCTGATCTCATAATCGTGCCTGCAAATATCATGCCTTTACGTTGAAAAATTAGTCAGAAAGTATGTCAGAAAATTTCGCGTTGAGCTCAAAACTTCTCCATTTTGTTAGCTCTACGAAAATTTAAGAAAGGTAGATGAATTCCATATTTTAGGACAGATTTATTCGAAAAAATGACCACTCTCATGCGTGGAAACCTCATATGAAGTTCTATTGAGAAACAAGCACCTGCGAACTGTACATATATTATTTCTATTCTTGTATCTCATATAAACACTCATATAAAAATCAATAATGCATGCGGAATAGAGAAATAAATAGAACTGCTACCTCTTTTTCTAATATACAGTTGGAAAATCCCCCTTTGACATTTCTTTTCTGTTCTTCACGAGAGAAGATTATCTCAGAGAATTTCTGCTCATGGATCTAAACTTAAACATAACCAAAAATATTTTTCCTTTTTACTATGTGGTAAAATGTCAAAAGTTTAAATTATCACAAAAAAGTATTGAATAACTTTTAGTAATTTTGTGTGTATGTAAAATTTCGCAATGCGTGCGAAATGTTCTATGGAAAAATTTCCAAAGTATTAAATATGAATTTATTCAATTATCGATGTTGGATTTTCTTTGATTTCGTGTTTGCACCAGGGTTGGTGGTTCACGGAAAATATTCCATTTTGTACTGCGTTTGTAGCCTTGCCAACATGTTATTCTGAGAAAGTTCCAGGCTGAGTATCGTTCCCAAGTGGTTCAGTTGGTAGAACGTCAATGCGCTATACTGATGACCCGGGTTCGAGTCCCGGCCTGGGTACTTCCTCACTATGTTGGCTATACGCCTATTAAGCAATTAGAATTTGATTAGATATAATACATAGAATCATTAAAGTAATGCCATACTGTTATTCAGAATATCACAAATGTTACTCAGAAATTGGCAAAAACACTTTATGTTATATATTTTGATTTGAGCATTTGATCTAATTTTCAAATTGATATATCTCGGAAATTGAAAAATGAGGCTCAGCATTCTCTTGCCCTGATCCCTTCAATTACAGGCGAGTCAGATGGCAGACGGCAGACAGACAAACCGAAGTCATAAACACTTTTCAGCTACTTTCGAAAGTGTTAAAAAATCGCTCAATTTTTAATATGAAATCGACCTTTTATGCAAAACTTTTTCGAGTCTAATAACATTTATCTTTTCGATTTTATCTAATACTAGCTGACCCGCCCGGCGTTGCCCGAGCCCTTGTAATAAACTTAAATCTCTTAAAAAACGGAACTCTGGCCACGGTCTACGATGGCTTCGGAACCGTATACCCGGCATGCTCGTACGCTCTAGAAAATTTTTTATTTCCCTTACCACCGCCAGGGGAGCATTCTGTTCTAAACAAACCTCTTTCCGAACGAACTTCTGAGACAGGTCCCCGCTGCCTACGTTACTGTATGGTAGGCGCTCTACAAAATTGAGCTGGTTTCGAGAAGATTGGAACATTATTAGCCCAGTTATTGCAATAAGGCACACAGAGAGAAAATAACCTTGAGTGAGGTGCCGAGGGAAGGGGATGTTCGAGTGTCCTTCAGAAAATGACTAATTAGGAGGCCCACTATGCATGCATAAAAATTCGTTCGTTTTGTTAAGCTAGGAACTTAATTACAAAGTTGGCTTAAACTGTTATTTGTAAATAGTGGTAACCGCTACTCATAAATTTAATTTAATGTTATAAAGGGTGACTATTAAGTTAAATATAATGTTTGGAATCACTTGCGTTGAAATCGGAAAGATAGTTGCTGATATATAGAAACGGGGCATAGTTAGAGAAAAACCTTGACGGAGGGGTCGGGGGGAGGAGAGTTGTTCAAGTACCCTTCAGCAAATGACTAATTAAGAGGATCACTATGCATCTTTCGAAATTCGTTCGTTTGCTTAAGCTAGGAACTTAATTACAAATTTGGCTTACCCAAGTATTCGGAAATAGTGGTAACCGCTACTCATAAATTTAGTTTAATGTTATAAAGGGTGACTATTAAGTTAATTATAATGTTTGGAATCACTTGCGTTGAAATCGGAAAGATAGTTGCTGAGATATGGAAACGGAGCATAGTTAGAGAAAAAAACCTTGAAAGAGGTCCCGGGGGGGGGGGGGGGGATGTTCAAGTGCCCTTCAGCAAATGACTATTTAGGAGGACCACTATGCATCTTTCAAAATTCGTTCAGTTCCTTAAGCTTTGAATTTAATTACAAATTTGGCTTAAACTGTTATTCGTAAATAGTGGTAACCGCTACTCATAAATTTAGTTTAATGTTATAAAGGGTGACTATTAAATTAATTATAATGTTTGAAATCACTTGCGTTGAAATCGGAAAGATAGTTGCTGAGACATGGAAACGGAGCAGAGTTAGAGAAAAAACCTTGAAGGACGGGCAGGGAGGGGGCGGGGGTTGTTCAAGTGGCCTTCAGTAAATAACTAATTAGGAGGATCCCAATACATCTTTAATGATTGATTCATTTGGTTAAGCTAGGAACTTAATTTGAAATTTGGCTTACACTATTATTCGGAAATTCTGGTAACTGCTTCCTAGAAATACACCTTGAAGCTTAAATGTAATTAGACCCTTGCCCCTCTTCATTCCCGCAAATATAAAAAAGAATCTGTTAAATAAAGTTTTCTGTATTAACAATCTCCATCATAATAATAAATGCCATGAAAAAAAAAAAAAAAAAAAGAAAAAACTTAAACCCGACTAATTGTCATGAAGAAAAATGGGCCTGGAAAATATTTCAATCAGTGGGACGTATGTGTAATTTGTCATGTACAGGTGGCGCGACAATCGCATGGCTCCTCTACGCTGATAACTTCAATCCATATTGACACTATTTAGTTAGAAATCCTTATTCATGCATCGCTACTCTGGTTTATTTAATTACTTCTGTGAAGAATCGATGCAACCAACCAGTGAACCAACCGACCCAAGAGAATAAAAACGTATTTTTAATGAGAGTTCTTTGTGCATTTTAATTAATATTTCAGAAAGTAATTAAAATATTAAAATTCTGACGCTCAGGTACACCAGGAGAGGGTTTGGACTACCTAAATCTAAATTTACAGACTTCTAGGTGCGCTAAATTTTCCTAGCCATCGCCAACAGACAGACACACACACAGAGCGAAACTTTCTTTTATTAGTACAGATGTCCACGAATTAGCGAAAGAAAAAAAAGTTTTTCATTTTAAGGACGTCATATTTGACAGTTCTGTGTAGATATTAGTGCCATTTATTTAACAATTTTAGAAATCAAAAAAACTTTCTCGTTCAAGTTTCTCTTGAAATATAGAAAATAACAGTTTATCAACAAACTTTGTCTTTTGTTTATTCACCAATTTTTAAAGAACGCGAGTTGTGGTTCGCTACGTTTTAAGATATAAAATCTTTAAATTAATATTATAAGTTATAGACCACACACATACTCTTAGAACTTTTTTTTTTCAAAATGATGTTTAACAAGTTTTGGCTTTTTGTTCATGCGTATATTAATTTTAAAATAACAATTAATAAATAACAATTTTCATAAGTTATAAAAATATTTAGCTGCCAAAACGAAAACACAAATAACAAAAAATAAAATAAAATAAAATAAAATAAAATAAATAAATTAATTAATTAATAAGCATTTTTGTAGATATTCTTATTGGAATTCTAATAATTTACTAAGATGCTTTAAAATATCACGTTAGATATTTTTATTATGGAAAATCATAATGGTGATTTTCCCAGTGAATTCCGTAGTACTTCCTTCAATATAAGGGATAAATTCTTCACACGTATTTGAAGATGAAAGTCTTGAGACGCATTTCGCATTACTGAATGAGATTGGATATTTGCCAGAGAAGTGAAAAAAATGGAAATAAGAATTTCATTCATTCGTTTATATAAGTAATATTGTTAATAAATATCGGATATCCATTACATTAATGCTGCACGCAACGGAAAAGCAAGCTGCCTTACTGTTATTCCTTTTTACATATGTGTTTTGTATTTGAAACAGGAAAACATCTGAGGAATGAATTTTATACTGATAAATATGCAACTAATGACGCATTCCACAATAGTAAGTTCTCCGGAAAACTTTCAGTAAAACGTAAGGTGGAAGTTTTGACAATTATTATCCTACGTTATTAGAATTTTATTTAATATGTGACATAAAAGTTAACTTTTATGTCACATGTGCAATAAAATACTTCCTTAACGGCTTTTGTTGAAAAAGTGTCTCATAATTTATGTTTTTGTACTCACAATGATATACTATTTTGAAATTTCTTTATGCTCACTAACAAATTCAGAATATATGTAGTAGAAATTGTTCAAACATTAAGGTTGCTCGATTTTTTAATTCAGATAATAGTAATTTTCTGTCTATAAAATAAAATGAAGAGGTCGAATTACAACAGAAATGGAAAAAGAAAGAAAAATTATGCACTTTTTACAGTAATAATGTCGTTTTAATTGTACTCAGGTAATTTACTGCTTCCTTTAGTGCACTTATTAACAAAATGCTTCAAGAACTTATCTGTTACAGCAAGTCTATTTGTATATATTATCATTCTTCAGCATCAAAAATGGAATTGACCACACGTTCATCAATTTTAGTGTCAAAATCAAATACTGTGCTCTATTAGAAAGTATCTTTTCCATTTAAAAATATTTCACATTTCTAAACACAAGTGATTATTACATTAACTTCTGAAATAACATATGCCAATTAATGAATTTAAAAAACTTATAAATGTTAGCTTAATTCGATATCAAATGAGTGATAAATATCTGAAGAAATTCACGCTTTGTTTATCGTGTACAAATTCTTTATTTTGTACATAACTAATTTTTCTTTCCGGTGTAAAACACTTAAGTTTTACATGAAAAAAATATCATAGCTAAATTTGTTAACATATTTTATTACATTGGATTAAACAATTTTAATCGATAACTTTCATTACCTTTTGGGAAGAAAATTGGATTCCATCAGTACAGCGTTTAATAAAAGCTTCGCTACATTTTGACTCACAGTTAGTTCTCTACGATGCGGTGTTTTGAAAAAATCAAGTAACTTAACCAGGTACCGTTGTTTATATTAGTAATTAATTAAAGGTTCAATAGATTACATTGAACATTTTTAATTATATTGTATTAATGCTATAACTTTTTCACATTCTTTTAGAGAAACAGGCTTTTAATGTGATTGATCGAAACAGTGTTTAATGGAAGTTTTACTTAAACGATATGCTTGTTCTATAATTTATCACACCGTTCTCTGCGGAGTTTCGAAAAGAAAACAATTTTATCCTGTATAGTCATTAATATTAAAGATGAATTGAAGGTCCAATTTATTATAATGAGCCTTTTTAATTAGCCAGTCGAACTCAATTATAACGAGGATGAAGGGCCCAGTAAGTCTGCTCGTTATAACAAAGTCCTCGCAATAAGAGAGTTTAAGCTCTGTTCATTTATCCAGTATGGAAATAATATTATGTATAAAAACTTAATTTAATCAGAAAAGCAGCTGAACCATCACGCTTGTAGAGATGCTTTTACTTTTTTTAATTAAAATTATATTACATTAAATTATTAATTACAGTGCATTAATTATTGTAATATTTTACTCGCTAACGTAAATAGTACATAAGGGAAAAAAACTCAAAGAAAGAGGAAAAAGGAATCAGTCTTATCATTTATTTATTATTAGTAGGTTGAAAAAAAAAAGATTATTTTACTTTAAATTTTTATAACATACTCGTACTTTTTGTTTGATTAAGATCATTACATGGAAAATATTATCACTTGCCCTCTTTGCTTCGAAGAATCTTTAAATTTTTGTGCTGCAATTCAAAGCAACTACATGTGTCGGAGGAAAGGCTATTGTCCCGCAATCAAAGTCATCCTCCTCATCTCCAGCATTTTCTGCAATGGTGTATATCCACTATGAAATGATATGTTTTATTCAACACTAGAACTACCGTGTTTCTTGTATACCTAGAATAACCGGGGTGACCCATGGATTTTAATGATGTTATTTTTGCTTTGTATTCGAGATATAGACACACAAAAAGGTTTGATGTTTAATAAAATTATTTTTAATTTATGATTAATAAAATTTAGCTTCTAGAATCTTGCATAATAATAAATATACTGATCAGATATCATCAAAGAAAATTTAAATTCCTAATTTCAGAATAGATACTTTGAGTTTTTGATAGGTCGTATGAAATGTAAAATAAGGAACTCTTTCAAATAATATACATTTAATTATCGATTTGAATTTCGTAATAATATTCCTACGCATTAATAAGATATTAAAACTGATTAAAATTAAATATATATAGTAGCTCCATGATTTTTTACTTACATTTTACGCACGGTAATTCTAGGTATACAGACCTGTACATAAAAAAGTATTCCTTGGATTTCAACTAAATTCGTGTTAAGGCATTATACTGTATATTTAGGGAAAGTAAAGCAATTTAAAATTGTTAGCCTGAAAAACAACAGTGATACGAGCAAAAAATCACGTCTTGGGTCATAGATATGACCCGCCTTGGTACTAGTTCTATAGTGTTAAGGAGAATGGAGATTTAAAAAAAACGGAATTTTTGTAGATCTGCAGATTTTTTACTCGTTATATTCGAGTTTTACTCGTTATAACCAAGTTTCTTGCAAAGTATTTTCATATTGGACCAACCATTTTTTAGTTATTTCCTCGTTAAAACCGAGTTCGTGTTACATCCGAGCTCGCTATAACCGAGTTAGATTATATTGGATTAAACAATTTAATAGAACTTTCTCTCCTACTTTTAGGAAAACTCGAATTTAATAGGATTGATCGATACAGTGTTTAATGGAATGATCACGTATAAGTGATAGGCTCTAAATTTTGTCTCTACGAAGTTTAAAAAACAAACATATTTGCCATGTATCGTTATTTATATTTTGAAATTGGTGACTAAATTTAATTGTATTATTGAAAGATATTTTCCTTAGTATTTCCCCATAAGATAGCAAAATAGCATTGTGATGGAACATAATTTTATTTTAATGAAAACAAATTTTATAACGGTGACATATCATAACATTTTCTCCAAACATCAAATTTAAAAGAAACTTTTATCTAAATCAAATTTAAGATAATAAATCATTCTGTAATCAGTAGGAAACTATATTCAATCTTTTCTCAAACTATCCGGAAGCGTGCTTACAAATCTCTAGAGTATTTAATTTTAGAAAAATAAAAATTCTAAGCATAAAAGCGTGCTACAGAAACAATTCGTGGCTGTTATCGATTTGGGTGACTAACTCCTATGGTCACACCCAGCTGTCTTTTATGTAACAATTATGATGACTGACAGCAATTATCAAAAAAGAATGAAATATGAAGCAAAAAAAGCACTGTTAGAGGTAATAAAATCTGAATTGTAAACATCGTATAATTTCTGATGTCTTACAAGGTGTTTTTCATCTAATGTTCTCTTTTATTTCATCTAATGATCTGTCAGGTTACTTGATGCTTTATGGGTGAATGAATAACAAGGTAAAATATCTGATTACGCATCTATAAATTATAAGATAAATATATTTAACTTGAGCCCTTTGTGCCAGATGTAGTTTTACAAATATGTTAAACAAAATAAAACAAAAATATTAAGTTACTTATTTCTGGAACTAACAATAATGTTTCGCGATTCGTAAGAAATTATTAAAATTTCAATACTGTATACGATTTTTTAAATAAATTTTTCAATAAATAATTTTTTGTCAACCCCAAACGTAACTTTTCTTCCTAATCTGTTTAAGAGTGTTTTTTTTTTTTTTTTTATGTGTTTGTGAAGATCCGAAAACTTATGGAGTACGAGAAAATAAGTGTACCGATATGGAAGTTCATTTGCTCGTGATTTTTCTTTTATTTAAACAATATAGACAACATTTGAAAATATAGATTTTTGCAAAAACAAAACAAAACACCATCTACCCCAACTGCCGATTAAGCGAGAAAGCCTCAGTTTAACGTTCAAATGATATTCGCCATTTACCTGATTGGGCCTTTTCGCGGCTGAAGTCCAATAAAGTTAATGGTGAATAACTTTTGAGCGTTCGAATGGAATTTTTGCACTGAACCGGTAGTTGAGGTAGATGGTGAATACCACAATAAGGAAAAGTGGGTCCAAAAGGCCCATTTTACAATAAAAATTTAAACAAACGTGGTTTTTGAAAGTTTATATGTTTTTTCTTATGCAAAGTCCTACATATTTCAACCTCGTTCCTAAACGTCAAGAAACTATATAATGATGCTAATTTTTTAAGCCAAAAATCTCTCATAATCCCTTAATAATAATTTGAACACTAAATATTTAACTTATTACCAACAAAATATTTTTTCTTCGAAAAGTATCTATTGATTTACTCGATTTTTTAAATTCATGGCATGAACGAAATTAAATTGGTTCATTCTCTGTAAGAAGGTATAATCACACCAAATAAAGTGAAGTTGCTTTGACTATACTTTAAATTGAGAGCATTGTGAATGCGATTTTATTAACAATAAAGTATATTTTATTCACTTTAATAAAGAAAACTCACTATAATGAAAATTCACTACATTCACCATCTGTTTCTTTGTAATGAGATCAGGTAGTTGTGTTATTTAAGGACACGTTAATTTTTGTTATTTTAATTATTATTTTTTATCAATACTCTGATTTGAAACTTAATGAGTACTTTTCATGATTATTTAAATACAAAACGAAACAGATCGCTAACCGATTGTCGAATATAATCAGCTGAAATGTTTTACAAACAAAAAGACAAACAATATAGCCTTTTTGAAATAATGGGAATAATATGATCACTTCAGGAAATTATAATTTCAGTTTCGTTTTTAACGCTGTTTCAGACTTATTAATTTCAACATACTTATGATTTCTACATTGTAAAAAAAAATCTTGCAATGAATAAGGTGGGTGAACTATTTAATTTTTAATCACAAAATGGTGCTACTGCATTGTCAATCATGTATCTGCAGTGCACGTGCCTGAATTTAAAGAGATCACTTTGATCCTCCGACATTTTATGCAGTGATTTCACTTTTGAGGAGCAGTCGTTCTAATTTCCGAGTAAGAAGTTATTTTAATTTATATGTATTTAAATTCTTAGAACTTTGAGATATGATACGTTTTCTGAAAGCTTATTTCTTTCTCTTTAACCAGATTTACTTCAATTCTAAGAAATGTATCAGATTAATACTTTTACGCTGTACAAACGGCCACCATACGCATGTTCCCCATACGCATGTTCCCAAGGTGGCTACATTTGATAACAAAGGTGGCATCAGTGTAGTAAGGATGATTTTCAAAATTTCTACATAAATATTGGAAAAAACTTATTACCATTTATTGTTAACATCAGAGATCACTCAAAAGAAGTCAGTAACTCCCAAAAGAAATTCACTAAACTACTGTGCACAAAAAGTGCTTCAAGGTCTTTTCGTGTCATAAGAAAAGAAGATTAAGAAGAAAAACTTGAAAAATATGAAAAGAAAGAAAGGATCCTTAGAGCATAATAGTAAGCAAAATAGTTTGCCGAGTATTTTTTCACATTTTAAAATTGATTTCAATACATGGGCCGCCTTTGGAACACTATGCGCCAAAGGTGGTCCACAAGCTACTATTTTGAAATTGTATTAGTAAAGTAATTACATTTTATTTTACAAAGAAAAACATACTTGATCTGTGTTAGAGATAAGTTTAAAATTTTACAAACAAAAATTCAGCCGCATACAACCAAGCAGAAAATTATAAAAAATAATCAAGGCTTAACTATGGCCACTTTGGTTGACCTACCTTATATGAAGTTCCTGTTTTATTCTAGAATACCTTTTAAGAACATTTTTTCATATATACAGGGTTAGCTTAATCAATGAGCGTATTTAAAAAATATATTTTTTCAAAATTATTACACATGTTATAATAAGTGATATACGAAAATAAAGAAAACATTCCAATTTTTTATTCAGTTACAAATGTTCGAAGTGTGAACCTTTCGTAACACGTCAAACATCTAATTTGTAATCAAATTCGTTCCACACATTTTGCAGTGTTACACTGTCAACGTTTTTTAATGCAGCGCTAGTGCGTTCTTTAATTCCTTTGAGTGTTTGAGTGTTTTTGGAAATGATGGTTCATAAACAAGATATTTTATGTAACCCCAAAAAAGAAATCACATAGCATAAGATCCGGTGATTTTGGTGGCCATGTGAATAAGGTAAATCATCGCTATCCGCACGTCCAATCCAGTGTTGAGCAACGGTATGAAAAAAAAATACCTTGGAATGTTTTTTCTTCGTATACTTATAGAACTTATTATAATATGCAATGGTGGAAAAAATGCACAGCAGTGTATCAATTGTCCCCACTAAATTTTAATAGTATTTTTCGCCTTATTAAATCTCTGAAATTCTGTCATTAAATAAGGCAAAGAATATTGTTAAAATTAAGTGGTGACAATCGGCCCACTGCTGCGCTTCTTTTCCACCACTGTAATATGCGTAATAGGTTTGCAAATATAAATTTTTAAAATCTGGTAATTCATTTATGGTAACCCTGTATATTATGAATTTTACCAAAAATCATTCGCATATTTGTAGTTTTTTTTTAAATAGCTATGATAATTTTATTTGTGTGAATCCTGGAAACCAATGCCGAATTAGTACGAATGAGTTCAAATTTGCTACCGGAACGATGTTAATTTTATTCAACAAGTTAAGAGGTGAACGAATTTCATATGGAGTACCTCGCAGGTAGAATTTTAATTCCTACCGGTTCCTGAATCAGGTGTGATTTCTTATAATGAATGACATCTCGAATGTGTACGAATTAGTTTAGACTTTTACATGAATGATGTTAATTTTATTCAGCCGATTAGTTTATAATATGAAGTAAATAATGGGTTTTATAAGAGTCTGCCTCGCAGAAATAATGTTAATTTCAGCCGAAAATTTGTATTTGATTATGTGTATTTCCATAATCATTTCCTACACCTACTTGTAGGCTCTTGTGGGTTCAGAAAATTGAACTTTTTCTATGGATATTTGGCGTATGGTATGGATATTACGCATATGGATATTTCACGGATGAGATAATAAATTCACTGAGGATACTACACATACACACACACACATATATATATATATAATCTTACATTTTAATGAATATTTCATTTATATATCTGTACCTGATAAGAGAACTACTTTTGGTAAGGCTCGCATACCTAGCAGTGAGACCCGGTGCATTTATAGCCCTATAGGCGAAAGTTGAAAAACCAATAAAATATGTCTGCAAAAATCGTATTTATTGATTCTACAGCAGTATAACATTCTGAAAATGCAGTTTTCGAAACCACTTATCGGACTATTAACAAAGAAGATTTTTTGGAAAAAAAAATGCTTTAAAATACAAATTAGTTAATAATAAGAATAAAATACTGAAGAAAGCTTAAAAAGTCCTTCAAGAACCTACGAATTTCATTTTGAAAAATATAACATTATAATTGCATTTTTGGCGGCGCGAAATTGGCTTTATTCGTTACCTTAGCCATTTTTCCGTCAACCCTGGCTGAATGTCATAGTCGTCTGCTGTGTATGAGTGAGTAGTGGTTTGGATTTGTAGTACCATATTTCGCGACTTAACTCGCTTTTGGTAAAATTAACAATTAAAAGATCATTTCTATAAAATTGAAGGCATACAAAAGTATTTATAATACGATTTTTGAAAACAAATTTTACCGGTTCTCCAATTTTCGCCTGTAGAGCTATAAAATTCACCAGGTCTCGATGTTAGGGACGAGTGTCACCAAAAGTGGTTTCCTTGTTAGAAATATTGTGAATGTCCAATTTCGGTGTTTTGAGAAAAAGCTGATTTTTATTTTTTTAAATCGCTATGATATATTACTAAAAAATATTTTCCCTACGGAATGCCGTATTTACTTGTGTAATTTGCGCCCCCACGTATTTTACATGCTCCGTACTTTTAAAAGAAAATTTGGGTAAAAAACAAACATTCGCATAATTTTCGCACCAAGATTAAGAGTTAATTAGAGAAAATAAAACCGCATGCATCCTCATAGTTTTCATTTTTCAATATTTCAGTTTAGTTGTTTAGAATAAAATTATGCATTGTTTCCCCCTGTGAATTTCTTTCTTTTAGCTAGTACATAATTGTGTTCAGACGGTATTATAACTGATAAAGCAAAACCATCACTACTGTGATACATAAGTGCTGATTTGTTTACAATGTATTTTTTTATTCATGGTAGAGAGTTTAATAAAAACTATAAAAGGGCAGATGAATGAGAGTCCGGAGTGAATGAAACACTTATTTCATACAAGCTGACCTGCCCGGAGTTGCCCGGACCCGTCATAATAAATTAAAACAAACCTGAAGTTTGTATGATTTTATATTTTTAACACGAATTTGTATGAAAATACTTTTTTTTAAAGTGCTACACATGCGCACTCCTTTAATCTTACAATCATTTAGTTCCACCTTCCGCCGACAGAGGGCGCGTTCTGATTTAAACTAACCTCCAACACGTGTTCCCGCTGCCTGCAGTACTGTATAGTAAGCGTGCTGCGCACGCGCTGCAAAATTCTTAGTTCCACCTTCCACCACCAGACAACAGAATTTGTGCTATACAAACATCCGACACGGTTGCAAATCCCATATAATCCAATGGGATTTCCCCCGAATTTCTCAATTAGCTCACTGTATTGCTGGTATCTTTCTGAGTTTTCGCAATATTTGACTGGTCTTTTTATATGTGTTACTCTATAGAACTGACTACCAAATCATGAAAAAAAAAAAAAACTTTGGTTATAGTTCGCGCATGCGCAGATATAAATTATTTCATACAAATGACCATATCTCATCAAAAATTCAATATATTAATTTTTTAATTGCAGTATACTGTTTCTACTGGTCTTGAAACATGTTGTTCAAACATGTGCTTTACATCCTCGAATTTCAAGAGCAATTTGTCAAGCATTTCAGTAGATATTCGACAAACCGTGTAAAAAGCGAAAGTGGCTGGTCACTGCCCCTTAATTTTTGGACAGCTGTATATATATATATATATATATATATATGTGTGTGTGTGTGTGTGTGTGTGTGTGTGTGTGTATAACTGTATAAGACAACACAGAAACCTCATACACAAATGGGGGAATAAAAATCATAAATTAAACTATGAACACATACCTGTTTGAATAATATCCAGAAAAAAAAGAAGAAATAATAAAATAGGTAATCAAGAAAAGATAAATGAATGTGGAAGATAGTGAATTAATAAAATATGTGTGGAACTGTGCCAGAATCGTCAGGCCCAAATTATCGCAGATTCCACAAAAAGGTACGATTTCATCATTGTACAAGCTATAATAAGCTAAAATAATACAAGATTTGGACAATCCCACATTAATAGACTTAGAAAAAGAAAGAAAGAAGAAATGAAAAGATTCAAGTGAGGAAGCATTTCCTCATAAAAAATCCAAGAAAAACCTTGCATGATTTGACAACTCTGAATATATACTTATTTTCTTTACATAAAAGATAAAATTGATGTTAGAAATATAATTACAGAGTATTTTTTTTTAATTGCATTAAAATATTGGATTAATTTTGTTGTGGGTTTTAGTGTTCTTTCTAAAATAACTTACTTAAACTTAAAAGGCTCATTTGTTACTCAATCTTCACTTGACATTTAAGTATTTAAAAAAAAAATAAGTATACCCTGATTAGCTCTACTGAAATCTGTTGCCATGGAAAAGGGAGATAATTATATTAAACTAATCAAAATATCAAGACTTAAGAATCCGAATAGGTTAATACAACAATGATAATTTTGAACTCATCATTTTAAGACAATATTAAATGTAGTAAGGGGCAACAGATTTCTAAATCAAGTAGCATACTGGATTGCATAAAGAACACCCAACTCCACTCCAACCCGATCAAGCTCAAATCTCCATACACATTAAATTAACAAAAGTGTAATCATCATATAATTTGGAAAAATGCAGACAACCTGAAATTCCTCCAATATGAGGACCAAAAGGAGAAGGAGTTAAATCCGTTAATAGAATAGGGATATGATGATATACTAAAATTTTAGAACAACCATGGAGATTCTGAACAAGATCCGATTGGTTAGCCAAGAATCGTATAGTGGTATAATATAACTGGAAACCTTTTTTTTTTTTTTTTTTTTTTTTTTTTTTTTTCTTTGTTAAAAAACAACCATTTTGTTGTTTGTTTTGAATAATACTTCAAAGAAAGGATAATTAAAAATTAAATTAATCAATTATGAAATTAGACTTAATTTTACTTTAGCATCAATTATCAGTATATCCAATACTGAGATATGAACAAAAATTACATCTAATAACCTTACGTAAACCTCAATTAATTTTCAAATAAACTATTACTATGAATTTTAGATTTAAGAAATTTAAAAGTATTAATTTAGTAAAATTATAGCTTTCATATTTTTAGTCACACTTACTGAGAGGTTAATCCTTTCTTATAGGTTTGTTGTAATTATAAAAATATTAATTATTTAAAAATTATATATACAGAAAAACATACCATATTTGAGAATAAACAAAAATTTTCTTTATTTGAATAATTAAAATTATAAAAGTAAGGTAGTTCTCAAACAAAATATAATAATGACACAATAATAAAGTTGATCAAAAAAAATACTGAAATTAACTATTATAACACTTTATATTAAACAGCAAAGTCCCTAAAATTACCACAATATCATGATTTAAAGATGGATCAACTTTTCAAAATTTAATTATTGATTAATTTTCAATTAAATATCATAAATCTTAAACTACTAACAAACTAACAATTCAAATGTCGTTCAATCATAAAAAAAAAGTTACATGTTAATCATCTTAAAACACCAATAATTATATTTTTTGTTTCTCCAGGTATTTATAAATATTACAACAGTAGACAACATGTAATAAAGAAGAAATATGGGTTACTTACAATATACTTTAATATTTACTACCGTCAGTGTGGGCACACTTCTTTGCATACGTACTAGTCTGCCATAGTCCTTTTTTTTTATCAACCTATTCTTTTCTGCTGCCTCTAAGAGCAGTATATTTCGCTTGTTGAACAGTATAATAACACATCACGGGTGGGTTCTTTTCTCTTAGTCTTTCCTACTCCAACACCGTTACTCCATACATCACTTGGAGATTTTGATTTATTCACGATTCAAGACGTCCTCACACCACCGATACCTTGTAAAGCGGGCAAGTCTACTCAGCTAGTCACGCCAACCTTCTTAGTCTAGGATTAATAATGCCCCATCTCCAGAAATGATGCTCGTCTAATCATTAATTCATTTTTCATCAAGGCATCAATAACAACCGCCGCTTAAGAAGTCAGTACAAGATAATACTTTTTCTAGGAACGCCGCTACTACATGATGGGTCAAACATATTTTCTTTTCATTCGCCCTCTATCAGATACAGATCCTTAACTCGAAAATGCCCTTATAGCCTTTTTTCATCATAACACTATAATTTAGGATAGTTAGTGTAGGGCCATCAATGCCCCATTTCCAATAATCTTTCAGAAACCTGTCCGCCTTCAACAACTTCGCGATCCAGCCCACAGGCCAGTTTTCGAGCCCCGTAACAAGTCCAATTTTTACGAGCCAAACGACAGGTATCTCGGCCAAGCAACAACTGTTGTCGTAAACATTCACTCTCCCGCGCCGTTTGAAAACGGGACCGATCCACTCTGCCAGGGGTACGGGAATGGAAACAAAAGGAAAAAAGGACTCTTCCTGAAGACTCCAGCTTGTCGCTCCACACTGCCGGCCGCTTCATGGGGGAAGGCAGCCATGCTTCACCCCCATGGCGTGTGCTGAAGGGGGTCCTGTGAGCCTCTGTTTACATGGGCGCCAGCTATCCGCCTGATAGCAGAGCCAATTGAAGCCTGTCGTAAACTTACAAAGCCTAATTGCGTGTATAGTACACTCAAAAGATAACGTAATTCTTATACAGGGCGGTCGGTCATTCTTATATCAAAGTCAGACTAGATGACTCCAAATTTTCCACCTGTGCGGTCTTTAACTGACAAAACATCCCTCCCTTGCTGTCTGCTTTTCGTATTTGAAAAACAGGAAGCTACGTTAGACTATGAAAGTTGAAATTGCTTTGCTTAAAAGAAATGGAAAGAAGAGAAAAAAAACTGCTTTTATAATTAATATTACAATTACTTTTATTTATATATATATTTAAAACAGAAACAAGAAGAAAACTTTTAAATAAATGTTGAGAGAGTGATTTAAGGTAAATAATGTAGATTAAAAAAAAAATTTGGTTGAAACCAACCGTAACAAGATTGCTCCCCCCGGCTAATTAAAAAAAATTTTTTTGAGAAAACAAATTATTTTTTTGAAAGGTAACTGGGTACCACATGGCATGCTGGGACCTCAACACTGAAAAAACTGACCCACAAACACAAATCATACATCGATCCGGGACGGGATCCAGAGAGTTCACCGCTGAAATACCACCCTGACAATATATTCCGGATATATACAACCAGAGCTCGCACATCCGTAGAAACCATTACCTAAACTATTACCTGAAACATGACCATAAAAGAGTACTACCAGAGGAGGGACCACAAGGCTGATTTTACCACTAAAATGACCAAGATATTTTCTGCACCTGTAAAAGAACACATGTTCCACCTGACTGTGAAACCTCACTTCCCTACTACTGTCATTCCTACGCATAACTGCATCCTACCTGAAATTTCTGGTAACAGAACTGTAAATAATACATAAATTGAATTTTGAAAAAAAAATTAGCCGAAAAAGAAGAGAAGTGCCCACTGATTAATTGTCATTATACTGCTTATATACATAACTTCAATAATTGGCATCACAGTATATTACAACACTATCTATTAATGTAAATAAGTACTAGTAATATCATAGTTACAACACTGTAAATGTCAATGAAATTTGTAAAACACATATTACTTCTATTATACAAAAATACACAAGAGCAACTGGTGACACACAAAAAAAAATATATACATATACATCTGTAAGACACAAATTATGGTATCACAGACCATGTTAGAGAATTACGCACACAATTGTAACAATTTTATATGAGAACACATGTTTGTTTTCGAACACAGTCTAATGATTCGGGATATTATGTAGATTTTACAAATGCACGTACAAGTAATGTGCATGGGAAAGAGTATCTCTGCCTCTGTGCTACTTATAGCAAAAAGCAGTTTCGGGCTTTTGGGCACTACAGGGAAAACATTCCACAAAAACTTAAAAAAAAAAAAAAGGTTGGTGAAGTACATCACCAGGAGGGAAAACACACATTCCACAAAAATAGGAAGTAGAATAAAGAAAATAGTTAATTTTAGCACTTTTAGCCACACACAACAACATACAGGCATGTACATGAGACAGTATGTACAAGAAAAAGAAAAAGGGCCCACACTCCTTAAAGTTTAAGCTCAAATAAAACCACAAACTGTATAGTAAATAATAAATCTATCTAGTTAAAATGTAGAAATTAAAGTAAACACATACTTAAAAAGTTATATACAAAACACTGATGCATTAAAAAAAACTGAACTAAACAGATCTACCTCGGCAAAAGGGCATACAAAACACAACATCCTAAAAAAATTTTTAAAGTAACAAAAATTACATTCGTTTTTTTTTTTTTTTTTTTTTTTTTTTTTTGCAAAAATACACCCAAAATCTACGAAAACGGGGTGCGGACGGGTATATACCACATAATCTACCATAAAACAGACAAAAACCTTAAGTATAGGCATAAAAAGGGTTAAAAATGCCTACATGAAAGTATCAACACACAACCAAAACAAACCTTTAATACGCTAGAAAAACTAAGTTCCGTTTTAAAAATGTCAAAGAAAAATAATTAAATATACATACACATTAACTAAACTATAAATAAATACAAATAAACAAGGTAAAATTGAATAAAAATGCTTGAATAACGAAAAAAGGTAGTTAGTATTTATAACTCGGACGGTCTCGTCTATCCCGTAGCGAATAGTCGGTTCTAGAAATCGATATTGAACGACTACTTCTATTCGATTTAGCAGCTGGACGAATCGATGAACGAGACCTGCGCGAATCGCTGTGCTCAGCAGTTGAACTGCTTTCTGCCGTGGCTGAATTTTTACCTACGCGCATTTCGCTGCTTTCTGCCGTTGCTAAATTTTTATTTACGCACATCTCGTTATTCTCTGCCGCTGCAATCTCCGGAGAAATGGGAGGTGGGGGAGAGGGATTTATGATTTCAGTCGCGTCGCTGTCTGTTTCCTCCACTTCCGGCGCTACCGGAGTTTCGTTATTGTTGACGTTCACTACTGCTGGTGCGCGGTTACTATCATATGGTGCCCAGGGAATGAATCGGTTGCGTTTACACCTGCGTACAGGAGGAGAATCGCGCGGTTGGTGTGGTGAATCGATGGTCACGTTTTCAGTCGATCCCAGGCCAATTGTTTGTTTTGGTTCACTGGACCAGATGGGGAGTCTGTCTTTGAAGGAAGACAACCTGTCAACATGGACAACCTGACAATTTTTGGGATTAGCAACTAGCGCTATTTTAAAATTAACCTCATTTAGCTTCTCAATTATAGTAAAAGGACCATTATTTTGCTTGCTTAATTTTTTTGTATTACCAGGGGCGACTGTGGGTGTAAATAACCACACAAGATCTCCTATTTTAAAATTTTTAACAACAGCTGTCCTTTCACGGTATTTTTCCTGCTGCTCAGAAACCTTAATTAAATTACTATGTACTTCAGTGTATACTTTTTGAAGAGCTGGGATTAAGAGTTCGCAAAAAGAGGGTGCATCATTATAATTAAAAGAAGGTGGTTGAGAAAAGAGATTATATGGTAGATTCATATTTCTGCCATACATAACTGCAGCTGGGCTAAGTTTAGTTGAAGAGTGGACAGCTGAACGCATAGCTAGTAGTCCAAATTTGAGTTTAGTGTCCCAGTCAGATTGATTTTGATTGACTATGTGACAAAGTGCATTTTTAAGAGTACGATTCTGTCTCTCCACTTGCGAGTTGCCAGCCGGGTGATAAGATGAGGTCTTAATATGTTTAATACCAAACATTTTATACACGTGTTCAATCGCATCTGAAATTAGATTCTTCGCGTTGTCCGTCGTAATAAAACAGGGCGCTCCGTAGCGTGATATGAAATCAGCTAAAGTGTCCGCAATGACATCTGAAGTGGTTGAACTAACCGCATATGCTTCTGGCCACTTAGTAAATGAATCTATATATGCGACAATATACTTATTTCCCGAGAAAGTTTGCGGTAAGGGTCCAATGAGATCCAAATGAACCTTGTTCATGGGAAACTGGGGGGTCGGCATACGTTGCAAGGGGCGAGCTGGTTCGCTCTATAAGCTCTCTTCTGCTGACAACTAATACATGACTCCACTAGATGCTTGACATCTGACGACATTCCTGGCCAATAGAAGTGCTCACGAATGCGATCAATGGTCTTTTGAAAGGCTTGATGACAAGCCGCTAGGGACTCATGTGTAAGTGCAAAAACTTGAGTAACCAATTCTTTTGGCACGACTAACTTTACAGATTTATTCAAAATAGCTGACTCCCTTGTATCCTCACAAACTAAAATGTCATCTCTAAAAAAAATTTCATGTATTTAGGAGCAATTTCTACACCTTGGTCCAGTTTTCTTGCAATCTCGCAGCATTTCTTGTCTGATTTTTGTAATTCACCAATTTTTTCAAGTAGATTGGAATGAGGCATAAAAGTAACTTCCTTTTCGACTTGTATACAAAAATTACAATTAACAATATCATTGGAGTTATCATTGTTGACATACCTCGAAAGGAAATCTGCGACACTGTTACACTTACCTTTAACAAACTTGATTGTAAAATTAAAGTCTGAGAGAGTGCAGATCCATTTAGCCATGCGAGATGTAGGGTCGTGAATTTTTAACATAAATGTTAGAGGCGAATGGTCTGTATAGATGAAAAAATGGGTATTGGCAATGTAACATTTAAAGTGGGCCCAAACTAAAGCTAGTAATTCCCTTTCAGTGGTGGAGTAGCGGGTCTCAGCATCTTTCAATTTTCTGCTGGCAAAGGCAACAGGATGGAGCATGTTATTTTCATCTAATTGTGATAACACTGCCCCTAATGCTTCGCCACTGGCATCACTATATAAATGGAATTCTTTCTCAAAATCAGGGAGTGCAAGACATGGTTTTGAAATAAGAGCCATTTTAAGGTCTTCAAATTCTTTCTGTGCATCTTCATTCCACGAAAATTTTCCTGTCTCTTTAGTTAGATTGATTAAATTTTTGGCCCTCTTAGTAAAATCTGGTATAAATCTCCTATAAAAAGATAGAGTTCCAATGAATGACCTAACAGCCTTTCGGGTAGTTGGAGGTTTAAAATTTTCTATTACGGCAATATTTTTATTGATAGGTGATACTTGGCCACTACAAATCTCAAAACCTAGATATTGTATTTTATTCGAAAGGAAAGTGCATTTACTGGGCTTAAGTTTAAGTTTATGCAGTCTTAACCTTTCAAAGACCATGCTAAGCTTCTCAAAATGAGAATTAACATCACTGGAGGCAATTACAATGTCGTCGATATAAACAAGAATTCCAAGATTGCCTAAATCACCGAAAATAGCATTCATAAGTCTCTGGAAACTGTTACCTGAATTTGAGAGCCCAAAACAGTTACGGGTCCACTCAAAAAGTCCCTTGTGGGTGATTATTGCAGTTTTATGCCTATCCTCTGGGCGAATAACCTGCTGAAAAAAACCACTAGTTAAATCTAGCGTTGAAAAAAATTTAGCCCCGCTTAAAGCATCAACAGAGTCGGTAATGTTAGGTATTGGATAAGCATCTTTAAAAAGATTTTTATTTAGTCTTCTGTAGTCAACAGCAAGTCGATAGGAACCGTCTGATTTCCGAACCAGAATAACCGGAGAAGCAAATTCAGACATGGAAGGGGAAATTATATCCGCCTGTAACAAAGTATTAAGTTGGTCTTCCATTTCTTGACGTAATTTGTAGGGGACTCTATAAGCTTTGCCTTTAACTGGTTTATTTGAAGTTAAGTTAATTTCATGCGGGATTGTATCACAGCCGGGTAAATCTAAGACCGATGCTGCAAATACATCTGTGTTTTTGTCTAGAAAATTTTGCATTTTAAGTTTTAATGGGGGTTCTAAATGATCTAAATTAATTTCAGAGCTCCAAGTGAGATCAGCGTGATCAAAGTCACCAATTGGAGGGGCCAAATTTATATTATAGGTTAATTTATTATCAGTTACGGGTATATTTGACTGGTCTACACATTTTTGAATTTTGGCAACAAAGGTTCCTTTATTTAAATGGATACTATTGTCTGAAAAATTTGCAAATGAGATATATAGGCCATGTTCTTTAGTGCAAATGGCTCTGGAGGTAAGGAGACCTTGATTTAAATTTTTCGCCAAAGGTTCTAACATAACAATATCATTTTCCTTAATAAAATTTTCCTTATAACTTTTAACCTGGGCTAACATTTTTGACTGCGGGGGAATTGAAATTTTACTACATAACACAGCGAAACTTATATTTTTATTTTTATTGGTTTTATCACTACTGCTATCTTCATTGCTTTCCTCCTCGACTTCAGGTACCTTATCCTCTATACTTACCAAATCTTCACTTTCATCAATATTACAAATTTCAGTAGTATCTTCAGCTAAATTACCCTGAGTTACCTGACTCGCTGCTGAAAGAATGTTGTCGACACTTTGAATACTTGAAGAATTTTCGGTATTATTACCTTCAGAGCTACCACCTGATATTGTTTGCATGCAAAAGTTCTGCGCAACACTTTCAACTTCCTTATCTGACTCAGTTTGAATGACTATCTCAACATCTTTTCCCATATTACTCAACTGCGGGTCCTGAACTACCATATTTTCACTACTATTATTCCCATTTTCAATATTAACTGAGTCATGAACTTTCTCACATGCACAATGGCTATTGGCATTACTACTTTTTGAATTCTCCCCTACTTTGTTGACACATTTTATATTTATAGAATTATTTTCAACACAAGCATTATTTAAACAATTATTATTAGAATTTACACTATATACAGAATTAGAAATATTTACAGAATTAGTAGCAAGACAAGTATTAGACCCTGAAGTATTACTTGGGGTTTCTACGCTTTGTTTACTTTGGCCAGTTGCTGGCACTTTAAAAGCAACAGCATTTGTATCACAATTTATACTTGCCCGGTACTCTTTCAAAAATGGCATTCCCAAAATCATATTAAATTCCTCTGCTAATTTACCTTCCACTACATAGAATTCAGCTTGACATTGAACATTATCAAAAACAAATTTTAAAAATACTTTCTTATTTAGGTGAACTTTCTCACCGGTGACAGTCATAATGGGGATATTGCAATTCTCCGTTTCAAAATTCTCTAAATAGTTACAATCAGTACCACTCAGGAGATTAATTGCAGAACCCGTGTCACATAATGCATTCAGGCAAACTTTATTTATGTAAATTCTTGCCGTTGGTAATGTATATGATTGGGGCTGAAACATACTATACACAGTTGGGGGGTCCAGGGGCCTGTTGGGGATCGAGTTGACCACATTTGATCCGGCCACTAATAGTTTAAAGCCTCACTTTCATTGTTAGCTACTGGGGTGTTATTTACCGCCTGCTCTTCATTTCTGTTCGCGGCTGTATTCCTACTGTTTTGGTAATAACCACCTCTTCTTCCCCTGTATCCGCCTCGCTGAGTCTGGTTGCCTCTAGGATTTTCACTTCTGTTTCTATAATTTTCCCACGGCTCCTGAAATTTTGACCACCTCCCCTTCTAAAATTATAGTCGACAAAATTTAGTGGACAATCTCTGGCATAGTGGCCTTGTACGGAACACCTATAGCAGGTTACGGGTCTTACTTCCTGGGTTTTTTCCTGCATATCCCTAGCCCTAAGATCAACTAAACTATCTATCTTAGCTGCTAAAACATCAATTTGAGATTTTAGTTGGTCTATCTCCTTCTTTTGTGAGCTGTCTTGCTGAAAAACAGCAGCACAGGGTAGGTTTTGGGTCAAATTAGGGTTGAGAATTTCCTCGCGGTGGTTGTAAAAAGGGTTAATGCTCCTATAAGCCTTTTCCTCAAGAAGCGCAATTTTGAGAACTTCTTCTGGGGATTGCGGATTTCTCGCAATTACTCCCTTTCGCACTTCTGGTGTAAGATTGCTCAACAGCATGGAGTGTAGTAGAGCCGTTCGGCTTTTATCGACTACTTCACCCTGGATACCTTCAATTACAAGGACTCTTAATGACATATCATATGCCTTGTCATAAAACTCCTGAACACTCATATTGGGTGGCTGTTTAAAATTTAGAAAGTGACTGAGTGCAACATCTGGTGTGGCCTGTGAAGTGTAACTCTCTTTTAGTATTTTCAATAACTCATCAGATGTTTTCGCTTTGTGAATTTTTATCCGCCTAGATGCAGCTCCTGAAAGTCTAGCAAGTAAAACAAACTTCTTTTCCTCCTCAGTCCAGTCGAATAATTTGGCAAAACTCTCAAATTTCTCAGAAAAATCTGAGAAGCAGACTGAGCTGGCCTCTCCATTGAATGGGGGAATATTAGACAAATTATCCACTAAAGCATTTTTCCGCTGAATAGTGGCAATTGCTTCCGAGTGCTTATCAGCCATAGTTAGAGTTAGAAAATGACAAACAAACCAAAAAAATGAAAAATGGGGGGGGGGCAACTTAAAAATGAAAAAAAAAGAGAGGGGAAAGGAAAACCTTATAAATACATAAAACTTAAGTACAGGACTATGATTTTAGTGACTAAGCTAAAGTTATGTACGCAAAACATAATTTTGACTGGGGATTGTAGCTAATAGCACAGAGAGAGAGCCTAGACCTCTTTTTACACTTGAACATATAAATAAAATTTTAATTGCAAAAACACCCAGTTGCTCTTTGATACATAAATACATACAAGTAAAAAAAATCAATAACCCAGAGACCGAATTGTTACGGCTCCATTTGTTGTGGGTTTTAGTGTTCTTTCTAAAATAACTTACTTAAACTTAAAAGGCTCATTTGTTACTCAATCTTCACTTGACATTTAAGTATTTTTAAAAAAAATAAGTATACCCTGATTAGCTCTACTGAAATCTGTTGCCATGGAAAAGGGAGCAAATTATATTAAACTAATCAAAATATCAAGACTTAAGAATCCGAATAGGTTAATACAACAATGATAATTTTGAACTCATCATTTTAAGACAATATTAAATGTAGTAAGGGGCAACAGATTTCTAAATCAAGTAGCATACTGGATTGCATAAAGAACACCCAACTCCACTCCAACCCGATCAAGCTCAAATCTCCATATACATTAAATTAACAAAAGTGTAATCATCATATAATTTGGAAAAATGCAGACAACCTGAAATTCCTCCAATATGAGGACCAAAAGGAGAAGGAGTTAAATCCGTTAATAGAATAGGGATATGATGATGTACTAAAATTTTAGAACAACCATGGAGATTCTGAACAAGATCCGATCGGTTAGCCAAGAATCGTATAGTGGTATAATATAACTGGAAACCTTTTTTTTTTTTTTTTTTTTTTTTTTTTTTTATTTTACTTTGTTAAAAAACAACCATTTTGTTGTTTGTTTTGAATAATACTTCAAAGAAAGGATAATTAAAAATTAAATTAATCAATTATGAAATTAGACTTAATTTTACTTTAGCATCAATTATCAGTATATCCAATACTGAGATATGAACAAAAATTACATCTAATAACCTTACGTAAACCTCAATTAATTTTCAAATAAACTATTACTATGAATTTTAGATTTAAGAAATTTAAAAGTATTAATTTAGTAAAATTATAGCTTTCATATTTTTAGTCACACTTACTGAGAGGTTAATCCCTTCTTATAGGTTTGTTGTAATTATAAAAATATTAATTATTTAAAAATTATATATACAGAAAAACATACCATATTTGAGAATAAACAAAAATTTTCTTTATTTGAATAATTAAAATTATAAAAGTAAGGTAGTTCTCAAACAAAATATAATAATGACACAATAATAAAGTTGATCAAAAAAAATACTGAAATTAACTATTATAACACTTTATATTAAACAGCAAAGTTCCTAAAATTACCACAATATCATGATTTAAAGATGGATCAACTTTTCAAAATTTAATTATTGATTAATTTTCAATTAAATATCATAAATCTTAAACTACTAACAAACTAACAATTCAAATGTCGTTCAATCATAAAAAAAAAAGTTACATGTTAATCATCTTAAAACACCAATAATTATATTTTTTGTTTCTCCAGGTATTTATAAATATTACAACAGTAGACAACATGTAATAAAGAAGAAATATGGGTTACGTACAATATACTTTAATATTTACTACCGTCAGTGTGGGCACACTTCTTTGCATACGTACTAGTCTGCCATAGTCCTTTTTTTTTTATCAACCTATTCTTTTTTGCTGCCTCTAAGAGCAGTATATTTCGCTTGTTGAACAGTATAATAACACATCACGGGTGGGTTCTTTTCTCTTAGTCTTTCCTACTCCAACACCGTTACTCCATACATCACTTGGAGATTTTGATTTATTCACGATTCAAGACGTCCTCACACCACCGATACCTTGTAAAGCGGGCAAGTCTACTCAGCTAGTCACGCCAACCTTCTTAGTCTAGGATTAATAATGCCCCATCTCCAGAAATGATGCTCGTCTAATCATTAATTCATTTTTCATCAAGGCATCAATAACAACCGCCGCTTAAGAAGTCAATACAAGATAATACTTTTTCTAGGAACGCCGCTACTACATGATGGGTCAAACATATTTTCTTTTCATTCGCCCTCTATCAGATACAGATCCTTAACTCGAAAATGCCCTTATAGCCTTTTTTCATCATAACACAATGATTTAGGATAGTTAGTGTAGGGCCATCAATGCCCCATTTCCAATAATCTTTCAGAAACCTGTCCGCCTTCAACAACTTCGCGATCCAGCCCACAGGCCAGTTTTCGAGCCCCGTAACAAGTCCGATTTTTACGAGCCAAACGACAGGTATCTCGGCCAAGCAACAACTGTTGTCGTAAACATTCACTCTCCCGCGCCGTTTGAAAACGGGACCGATCCACTCTGCCAGGGGTACGGGAATGGAAACAAAAGGAAAAAAGGACTCTTCCTGAAGACTCCAGCTTGTCGCTCCACACTGCCGGCCGCTTCATGGGGGAAGGCAGCCATGCTTCAGCCCCATGGCGTGTGCTGAAGGGGGTCCTGTGAGCCTCTGTTTACATGGGCGCCAGCTATCCGCCTGATAGCAGAGCCAATTGAAGCCTGTCGTAAACTTACAAAGCCTAATTGCGTGTATAGTACACTCATAAGATAACGTAATTCTTATACAGGGCGGTCGGTCATTCTTATATCAAAGTCAGACTAGATGACTCCAAATTTTCCACCTGTGCGGTCTTTAACTGACAAAACATCCCTCCCTTGCTGTCTGCTTTTCGTATTTGAAAAACAGGAAGCTACGTTAGACTATGAAAGTTGAAATTGCTTTGCTTAAAAGAAATGGAAAGAAGAGAAAAAAAAAAAAACTGCTTTTATTATTAATATTACAATTACTTTTATTTATATATATATTTAAAACAGAAACAAGAAGAAAACTTTTAAATAAATGTTGAGAGAGTGATTTAAGGTAAATAATGTAGATTAAAAAAAAAAATTTGGTTGTAACCAACCGTAACAATTTTCTTTCATTTTTAGGGTTCCAAGTATAAATGCTTCGGATTTGGGTTTTGTTCCAGGTCAACTTCAAATGGAATTTTTTAATTTGGGTCGGTATAACCCGACCTTTACAGGACTCTAATGGGGATAACAATACAGGATTGCCACAAAAACATGAAGTTACTTATTGTGTGGAGCGGATCTATCTTACAATTACCTGGTGAAAATAAAAAAAGTGAATGAAGCAATTCAATTTACAGTTTAATGAAAATTTCATTAATATATAATGAAATATCTGTTAAAATAAAACATTTTAGTTCACATTAATCACACCAGAAAGGAAATCATTCACGTAAAGTAACTCGTTTAATTGAAACTCGATCATGCGAATGAATTTTCTTATATCTTCCAGCATTTTTTTAATACATTCTAAGATACAGTGGAATAATTCACTGTAATTAGTTTCGGTTTGTGTGCTTTGTTTCTTGTTCGCATTAATTTTCCTCGATTAAATTTAACTTCATTTCTCCTGGTAGGACAGGGTGCAGGAAAAAGAAACTTTATCGCACCATCAACATCGTCAACTAGTCTCATGAATCGGCAATTTTTCGTAATTGAGCTCTAGCCTTCATTCGTCAGATTATCAAAATCGTGCGGTGAAGGAAGCCTTCATCAATGCCTTCTCAAACAGAGAGGCGTTTTGTTAATCTACTTCCACGACCAGAAGCATTTGGAACAAATAAAAACAAAAATAAATGAAAAACACTTGAAAAAAAGGAGAGTCGTGCTTTTCAAACCATGTTCAATGATTACCTCTGAACTTTTTTTCAGCCTTTAGTAACGGTTCCGTAGGGATTTTTTTCAGGAATTCGGATCAACGTGATAGGGAAAATGAAGATCGAAAATAGCGGAGCCTTATCTAGAGAAATATATCTTTTGGGTCAAGTTGTATTTATAGGGACGTGTGGGACGATGTTACAGGAAAATAACTTTATATATTGTCTGTTTTCTTTCCAAAAATATCACGCTGATATATTAGTTAAGATGAAGTTGGAGACAGCGAAGTATTTTTACTTTAATTTTTTAAATTGTAAATGCTAATCTTTTAATTTTGAAAAGGGAGAGAAACGTGTTCATTAGCTTACAAGTCGTTTTCAAAATTTCAGAGATGAACAGAAGATTTAAAGAAATACACTAAAAAAAGAAAGGTATGGAAATACAGATAACATTTAATAACACTTAAGGTAAATTAAGATAAATTTAAGATAAATTTAACTTCAAATATTAGACATATTTTTTATATGTCTAATTATCTAAATCATTAATGCGTCTTTTTTCTAAACACTGTGTTCATTAAAAATGTTACATTTTTATTAAAACCAGTAGATTCGCGCGAGATTTTTGCACTGCAAGCTTTAAGAATATTTGCCAATATGTTTTTCATTAATTTTGAATTAAGTGAAAATTTGTAATCAAACAACACGTTTTTACTAAATGTGAGTGTAATAGCTCAAAAGGCTGTTCAAAAATCTTCTGTATAATACCACATTAATCGTTGTGCATTTTGTATCTACATATAATAATGAGTGTTGACATCAAAAATAATATAAACTGTGGTGTTTACTATTATTAAAGAGTCAATGTCTTTAATATTTTTTATATAAATTATGAAGAAAATTTTTTTTCCGCATTACGCATTAAAGTTTCAATGCATGTATTTTATATAGGTCTGATGACAATGGAAATATAGATTTCTTCTTTCACTTTGACAAACGCATTCTTTATTTTTTAATTATATCAGCAGAATAGGGAGACATTTCTTCTAAATGTAATATAGAAGCATGTATAAGGTAAAGCCAGGAGAGATGACGCGGTCGGAGAGATTGCGCACATAGAGGTTCGGGGGGAAGGAGTAGAGTGAGCGCGCAGCGACTCCAGGTAGTTGTACACAAGCAGTAGTACAGTGTCTACTTGAAAGTGCACGTTGATTGTTTTGAACGTCTAAGATAAAACATTGCTATTTTGTTTTTGTTTTCTCAAAGCAAGTGCTTGAATTTTCATAGCTATTCATCAGAATTTCTATACAATGTCAGTAGTACAAAATATTTTAATTTTTAACGATTTCTCATAAGCTACTAATCTAGACTAAAAACGTGAACATAGACTGTTCGTTTTAGTACCAGCCATGTTTAAATAAAAGGCCACGCAATCTCTCCTGCCGAAATTGGAGAGTTTGCGCATCTGTTAATTAGGAGAGATGGCGCATCGCTCCCATTAGTTTCCATGCTAGGAGAGATTACGCAGATTAGTGGTAAATTTCCATAAAAAATGAAAAATGAAAATGGATTAATTTTAAGTTAAACGTGTTATCATGTAACTTAATGTTATTTTGTAATCTTATCTGGACTTACTTTTTTTTATTCTTTAATTTTTTTTCCCTTAATTAAAAATCTTTAATCGTTTCTAAAATTATTTCTTTTTTTCTGATTCTTTAATCATTAGGTTGAAATATTCACTCCTAATACAATAATATTTGTTCACAAAAATCTTACAACAATGTCATTTAAGTGTAATTATTATTGTTAACAATTTAATTATAGTTATTATTAGTAACAATCTCTCCTACCCATGTGCGCAATCACACCAACCCTTTAAGGACAGATTGCGCAAAATAACATTCTTGGTTTTATTACAACTGTTCTATTAAATTGCAACATAACAACAAAATAGCAATGGAAATGCATAAAAAACAAATGAAGTAAAAATTATTCACGGATAGTTTAGCAAAAAATTAATATTTAGATTTTTTATTGTTATTCTTTTGAATTGTGCGCAGACTCTCCTAGTTTTACCTTATATGAGAGGATATAATATTCATTAATATGGAAAGTAAATTAATCTATTCAACATATTTCATGTATACACATGAATGCAAACAGTAAATAAGAAGTTGTTGTCACAGTTTTTGTCTGCCAGGTCATTTTAAATGCAATAGACATGAAACCTAGATATTTAAATTTGAACTATATTTTTCTCTGCAAATTAAAAGTTTGTAATAGTTGTGGGTATCAATTTGAATTCATATACAAAAATTCACTTTCACCTACGAGATAAATGCAATCCATAAAATTAATATTCTAAAACAAGATTAATAATTTTAAACTATGATACTCCAACCAGTGAATATGATTTACCTAGTTGAAAATTTTTTCCTCTGTTCATTATGATATTATTATTAAGTTTTAAAGTACAGTATTTAAAAACTAACCAATAATATTGGAGCAAACAAAATTCCATAAAAGTCGCCTACTTTGTTGATCAGAGCAGACTCTTATCACAGGCTTTTAACACGATTTCCTTTATTCTTTTGAAAAAAAAAAATGTAAACTGCAAAGCTTTTCTTGAACAATATTACATGTATGATTTTTATTTACTTTATACTTTCAAAATGGAGAAATCTTTACTTCCTCGTACTAACCATTAAAAGGGAAAATACTTCTCAGCAAGAGAGTTTTGCATCGCCATAGATCAAATACGTAAAATAGGTTAAGTGCACACCAAACAATGACTGACTTAACCAAATAAGGTTTTTTTTTGCATGTCGAGATCAATTCTGAATTGAAAATTTAAAGTTATGTCCTTGTGTCATTCAAAACATGCGAATTCACTTTAAAAAAGACATAGAATAATGCATAGATAACTGTTTTGGGTGGAAAACATTGTCATAATAAGCAGGTGGCTTTTTTACTAGGTTTTATTAACGTAAAATAATATATATATATAATCATAACATGCTTAACAGAAAATGCTTTACTTTCAGTTTCAAGCAAAATAATTTAACTAAAACCACTGTTATATGCACAGCTAATTACTCTTGCTTTGGTCTTTCATAAATTATTTTTCACTTTTATATTAATATAACTTTAAGGAAACTTTATTTTGTTAATAAGTAAAAATGTTTAAATAAAAAAAAAAAATTAGAACAAAATATGGGAATTTAAACTTTAAAAAAAATTGGTATTCTTAGTTATTTTACTAGAAAAATAATAAACATATAGAAATTATGTAACGTTGCAGAAAATTTCCTTAGCTATCATAAAATTTCCTTAGTTATTCTAAAAAAGATGCATGTGTGTGTAGGTAAATCATTATTGCTGTCACTTATTGTTACACTTAACACACACTAAAAATAAGTTTCGTTAAAAAAATGTGCAAAGTATTAGTAGTATAATTGACTGAATGCCTCCACCTTCCCCGATGATTTCACGAAATTTTCATGTTTGGTTGGAAGATTTCAAGTAATTTTTAGTTTAGATTAGAGAAGTTTCCATTATTTGAGGGAAAAAGGACATGCACAAGTTTCCGGAACACCCCCTATTATTTGACAAAAACGCAGCATAGATTGGACGATGTTAGGAAATTTTTAAATTAGGTTAGTGAAGTTTTGGTCTTTTGAAGGAAAATTAACACTGAAAACATTCGTTTATAATAAACAGGAAAATACATTCTATTGATTCTATTAACGCATTTTTTTCTTTTTAGAATGTAGAGAGAGGTGCTATTAATCTGAAAAACATTTGTGAGCGCTTATTTTGGACTTTTACCACTACTGTGGGATCCAACCCGGGATTTTCGGGTTACAGAATATAGGTGAAAAAGAAATTTTTAATTGAAAACTCTAATGTATATATATTTTTTACATTTAATATATATTTCTCTTGATTGTCCACTAACACCAAAAGGCATTTTTATATTTAAAAAAATATAAATAATGTCTTCAAACAAAGTTTTGAAATTCGTTAAAAGAGCTACTTTTGTATTAGCCGCTTGTCTTGTTAATAACCGAAAAAATCGCCAACGATTTCGTTACTTACAGCGGCCTTTTTGATTATGATCATTTCAGTAAATTTGTGTTTTATTTTTATTTTTTTTTATTTATTAATTGATCAAGTTTTAATTTTGTTATGGGAATATTAGCCGTAAACAAATGCTGAACTATTTATATTCCTTTAAGCGCAAATGGGTTAATTTTTCATAATCGGGCTACGCGCAATAGAGAAAGATATCTATTTTTTAAATCACGTTAGAAAATTATTTTTTTAAACCATATTTATTTTAAAAACCATACAAAATCAATAAAATGAGATACAAGTTTTATGCAAATTGCATTTGAAAGAACATTTTTTTCCTATTCGACGGTGTAAAAATTGAAATCGTGCGGTGTTTAGAAGTTAAAAAATTGCACTAAGAGCAAAATTGATTGGTCAGGTGTTACTATCGTCAATGTGACATTAACTTTATTGACGGAAATATTTTTTCTTTATAATACAGGTATTCGTGTAAATACATTTGCTAACACTTATCAGCAACTGGTAATATTGGTATTTATTGATATTGTGGTCATAAACAAAATCATAAGTCGTTGCGTTGGAATGACAAATTTCTATAGCTCACAAAATAGGCCAAATAATTGAGATGATATTATCTACTTATTTATGCTTAAATTTGTACATAATTTGAGCTCACTTACAGCGCATTTTAAAGAGTATTTTCGAGAGTGAACGAATTGGACAATGTTCCAATTGCTGTATTACTTATAAAAAATGAA
This sequence comes from Maratus michaelseni, assembly GCA_963931845.1. Classification (NCBI taxonomy): domain Eukaryota; kingdom Metazoa; phylum Arthropoda; class Arachnida; order Araneae; family Salticidae; genus Maratus; species Maratus michaelseni. Next base: position 255,408,621 of record OZ007599.1, read on the forward strand.
ATGTTAAGCAATGAATCAGAATTTTTAAGAAACATTATCAAATTATATTATATATTTAATAATAGATTATTCTATTATGCTTTGATAATGATATGTAAAAACTCTGAATATGTTTGTTTGTTTGTTTGTTTGTTTGTTTGTTTTTTGCTTTTTTTTGTACTTTTTTCAAGAATATTTTATTCACAATCAAATAAAAGGGATTGTTAACAATAAGTATTATTATGTGTCTGCATTTACCGAAATGATTCTTTAAAATCTCAAATGGAAGTGCTTACATGCGTCTTTGAGGCATGTAAGACCTCGCTCTGATAAAGGCTACATTTTACCAACACGTTCCGGTAACCGGTAAGTAATACTACAATTTACCGTTAAAATATAGAATTTCCGAGCTTTTGCAGTAACATATACACATATATTTTCAAATAAAACTTTTCTTCTTACCTCACGCGGTTGATAATATGTTACAAATAAATTTCTTTCCTTATATTGTATATGGAGAAAGATTCTGACGACAAAAATTCCACGGAATTAAAATTTAAAATTAGTTCCTATAAAAAATGTAAAGACAATTTAGTTCTTAAATATGAGAAGAAACGCAGTTCTCAGCAGTAATTTATAAAAAAAATTCATACCAGTAGAAGTTGAAAAAATTACTTTTTAAAATATCATATTTATGTGCATATTCAGGGTAGACATTTGTACCTAAGGTTACTGTGCTTATTTTAAATAATATTTGGATCTAAGTGTTATTATTCATCAGGGTGAGAGGTCACATCAGTTTTTAGCTCACAGGCTATCAAAGCCTGAGAGCTTATGTGCCCGCCGGTTCTGTATGTATGTATGTATGCATGTATGTATGTATGTACGTATGTACGTACGTAACGCGATAACTCTTCATAGAAATATCCGATTTCCTTCAAATTTTGTTTATAGGTTGACTGTGTTAAGGCGCTTCCCTGATTAGTTTTCGGGATTGATTGGTTAAATATAAAGGGGGGAACAGGGGGGCTAATCCCCCCCTAATTTATATAAATAGGGTTTTAATACAGAATTATTCCGTTTTCCTTCAAATTTTGTTTATAGGTTGACTGTGTTAAGGCGCTTCCCTGATTAGTTTTCGGGATTGATTGGTTAAATATAAAGGGGGGAACAGGGGGGGGGCTAATCCCCCCCTAATTTATATAAATAGGATTTTAATACAGAATTATTCCGTTTTCCTTCAAATTTTGTTTATAGGTTCACTGTGTTAAGGCACTTCCTTGATTAGTTTTCGGGATTGATTGGTTAAGTATAAAGGGGGGAATAGGGGGCTAATCCCCCCCTTAATTTATATAAATGGGTTTTTCATGCAGTATTATTCCGTTTTCCTTCAAATTTTGTTTATAGGTTTACTGCGTTAAGGCGCTTCCCTGATTAGTTTTTGGGATTGATTGGTTAAGTATAAAGGGGGGGGGGACGGGGGGGGCTAGTCCCCCCTTAATTTATATAAATGGGTTTTCCCTGCAGAATTATTCCTTTTTCCTTCAAATTTTGTTTATAGGTTCACTGTGTTAAGGCGCTTCCTTGATTAGTTTTCGTTATTGATTGGTTGAGTATAAAGGGGGGGAACGGGGGGCTAATCCCCCCCTTAATTTATATAAATGGGTTTTTCATGCAGAATTATCTCATTTGCTTCAAAATTTGTTTATAAGTTCATTGGGTTAAGACGCTTCCCTGATTAGTTTTTGGGATTGACTGATTAAGTATAAAAGGGGGGAACGGGGGGGCTAACCCCCCCCTTAATTTATATAAATGGGTTTTTCATGCAGAATTATCCCATTTGCTTCAAAATTTGTTTATATGTTCATTGGGTTAAGACGCTTCCCTGATTATTTTTCGGGATTGATTGGTTAAGTATAAAGGGGGGGGGGAACGGGGCGTGCTACCCCCCCCCCCTTAATTTGTATAAATGGGTTTTTCATGCAGAATTATTCCATTTGCTTCAAAATTTGTTTATAGGTTCATTGGGTTAAGACGCTTCCCTGATTCGTTTTCGGGATTGATTGGTTAAGTATAAAGGGGGGGACGGGGGCCAATCCCCCCTTAATTTATATAAATGGGTTTTTCAAGCAGAATTATCCAATTTTCTTCAAATTTTGTATATAGGTTCATTGTGATAATGCGCTTCTCTGAATAGTTTTGGGGGTTCATTGGTTAAGTATAAAGGGGGAAGGGGGGGGGGCTAATCCCCCTTAATTTAGATAAATGGGTTTTTCATGCAGCATTATCCGATTTTCTTCAAATTTTATATATATATATTCATTGTAATAAGAGGCTTCCCTGATTAGTTTTTGTTGGGATTGATTGGTTAAGTATAAAGGAGGGGGGAACGGGGGGCTAATCCCTCCTTAATTTATATAAATGGGTTTTTCCTGCAGAATTATTCCGTTTTCCTTCAAATTTTGTTTATAGGTTCACTGTGTTAAGGCGCTTCCCTGATTAGTTTTCGGGATGATTGGTTAAGTATAAAGGGAGGGAACGGGGGGGTAATCCGCCCCTTAATTTATATAAATGGGTTTTTCATGCAGAATTATCTCATTTGCTTCAAAATTTGTTTATAAGTTCATTGGGTTAAGACGCTTCCCTGATTAGTTTTCGGGATTGATTGGTTAAGTATAAAGGGGGGGACGGGGGCCCAATCCCCCCTAATTTATATAAATGGGTTTTTCAAGCAGCATTATCCGATTTTCTTCAAATTTTGTATATATATATTCATTGTAATAAGAGGCTTCCCTGATTAGTTTAAGGGGTTCATTAGTTAACTCTGAGGGGGTAACGGGGGGATAACACCCCCCTTAATATATTGTCGATTTCTTTATTTTTCAAGGGGCTTATTTCAAATTCTTTGAAATTCGAGTATAATATACAATTAGTGTGAATAGCCTGTGAGCTCAATGCCCTCAGTTTAACTGGGCAGTTTTCTTTTTTTTTATTACTACAGTCATTTTGAATTTCAGAAGAATGACGTTAGAGAAATTAAAGGTGGAAAACTGTTTTGAAATCACAAAAATACAATTTTGCACCTGAATTGTTTTACAATTTTACAAAGTTAAGAACAATATTTTTCTTCTAACTGCAGTACCTAGTTTAAATTTTTATCTAAAGTACTAAATGCGATATGGAATAGTAGCTATCCATGTGGAATTTTTAATAGAGCCCATTTTGTGTAAAATCACCTAATGTTGTAATTGCTTTGTACTGAGGTCCATGGCTCTAGATAAAATTTAAAATTATAATGTAGGAAAATTCATGAAAATATATTTTTTTATGTATAAAAATTACATGCTAGAGTTTTGGAAAATTTTTGGAATTTTAATAGTTCTTATATGGTGGGTTAGTGATATGTTAATTTGTGAATTATTTTTCCACATTAAAAAGAAATGTAATTTTAAACATGTATTAAACCAGTTAATTTTTTACTCATGTGTTATCTGATAATGTTTGTTTGTTTTATAAAATTTAATATATATGTTTCTTCTTTATTATAGAGTGTAAATTCAAAATTTCAGGAATTTGCCTTATGTACAGCAGCTATTACCCCTAGGTACGTTGGAGTTTCTCTACATAGGGTCATTTGCCTTGTTTTAAGAAAATTATTCTATTTATAATAATTTCCACTTTTAAATATGTACCATACTTTCAATAAGAAATAAATACTAACATGCGTTCACATTAATGTAACAGTTTTAAAAGTGGTTAGTAGCTTAGTGTTTATGCGTTAAACAAAAGTTGCCCTAAGTACAAAGGTCTCCCTTATATATTATCTTACGTGTTACGTGCAGTTACATATACTAACTACACCTATAAAAAGAGCTTATTTTTAAATAATAATGATGAATAAATAGTTTGTCTTGTTTATTGCATAAACTGTATGATAATCTTAACATAGTATAAAACAAAGTCGCTTTTTCTGTCCCTATATCCCTATGTACGCTTAAATCTTTAAAACTACGCAACGGATTTTGATGCGGTTTTTTTTAATAGATAGAGTGATTCAAGAGGAAGGTTTATATGTATAATAACATCCATTAAATAGTGGAGAAATACTGTTATTTTTGAGGTTTAAGTCGCTTTTTCTGTCCCTATATCCCTATGTACGCTTAAATCTTTAAAACTACGTAACGGATTTTGATGCGGTTTTTTTTAATAGATAGAGTGATTCAAGAGGAAGGTTTATATGTATAATAACATCCATTAAATAGTGGAGAAATACTGTTATTTTTGAGGTTTTTAATGTGATGTCGTAAATAATTTCATTTTTTCCGCTTATACATTGCAAACGCAGGCTGAACCCTACAAGATTTATCAAAATAATGTACTAATTATTGTACACATTAAAAAGGTCTACAGAAAACACAAAGAGATGAAGGTTTTCAAGGTTAACCCGAAGCAAAGCGAGGGAGGGCCGCTAGTTTATGTATAAAAATTATGTCTGAAAAAATTAAATCAAAGTTATACAATTCTCTTCTTAGTAACAAAGAAATATTTATTCAATATTAACGTAATCTTAGAAAAACAGTGAACTATTTATTACGTATAATATTTTATCGATATGAGATATTTATATTTTGTAAACATAAAACCAAATTTTCAAAGCAGCATTTCATCATTTTTTTTTTGGCTATAAGTTTTGAAAACAAAATATAAATATTGGTGAAACATTTATGTTAAGTTAAAACCTATGAATATTACGTTATATTGGTATTGGTAGTGCAACACAAATATTTCCAGCATAGCAGACATCCTGAACAAACGAATTACGCTGTAAATTGTCGGGGTAAAAACAATAAAAGCAGTAATGACCCAATTTTTTACCAGTATTAATTTGCTACAAAGATTATTCCCAATGAACAATATCCACTTGGGAAAATCATTCTAGCGCCATAGTACACGCAAGAATTACACGCAAGCATGTTCTGTTAGAGACATGATCAAAATTAGGGCAAAATTAGGTCATAATTACACTGATAAATGTTTTTCATTTTTTAAACAATAAATACTGAATTGTTTATAACTTAAAAAATTCATATTAAGTTATCTTTAAATTTAATTTTTATTTCACAAGTAACTCTCACGGAATTTTTTTTCCAAATTATGAAATTTATATTAATATCATTTGACGATTTCCGATATTGCAATCTCATCTATAAAAGTTATTGTTGTTGGTTTCAGCAATAATTTGTGAAAATTAAAAAATATATATGTAATTTGTTGGCTCTTTGAATGTTATATAATTTAATTTCAATTAAGTTAGTATTGTAGATTATGATAAATCAACAACTTTGAAATCTTCCTTTAATCAAAGTGTCACAGATTTAAGCTAATTTAAAGTAGAAGATCACTTCTAAGTATTTTATTCATATAGTGCTATTTATATAAAACAAAATTACTTGTCTGGTGTACTAGAACAAACTCTCAGGAAACAGAAACTTGAAGTATATTCGAAATAGTAATAGTTTGATAAGGTAATACTCACAAGGCTTTTAAAAGTGAGATTAAATAAGTTGAATTCTCCGGATTTCTCCGTAATTAATGGTGGTTAATTTATTATTTGACAATGCGGAAAAAGAAATTACGTTTTTCTGGTACTTTCTCTGTTATGTTATCATTATATTTCTTACTGTTGGTTATATCCCTATCTTTAATTATTTTAAATACACTCACGGAATGTCGCTGATACAAAGAAATTACAAGCCTCTTAGTCGAATTTATGTTTTCTAACCCTTGTCTTTTCCTTGTTATTTAAGAATTTATATCTTAATTTTATGAAAAGAGTCCGACAGAGAGAAGAAAAGTAATATTTTAGAACAATTTGTAAGAGAATTTCTACACATTTTTTTCTAGATATTTGTGCGGATATAATTAACTTTGTGATTTAAATCTAAAGAAACTACTTTTTACGGTCACGCTTTTTCCTCATTCATTTCAAATTCTACAAAACCTAAATTTCTGAAATGTTTTCAGACCAAGAATTTTATCTTATTTTTATGCAGCAGAAGTTGTTAACATTTAGTAAAAGAGTTGTGACAAGCTCGTGATATCATCATTTATTCAGTTGTTCCTAATTCCGAAGTTTAAAACTTTCAGTAAATGAAGAAATTTCGGGTTTTGGTGCCTACGTTTTCGATAGACTGAATGTATATTTCAGAATTTAACAATGCTGTGTAATGCAAAGAATTTGAAAGGAGAGAGGTCATTAGTATACTCGGAGTTGATTTTGCATAGTAAACAATGATTTTGGTTAACTTTATATCTGAAGTGGTTGAAATGAAATTCAATTTACACTTTTTTAAAACATAGTGTACTAACGAAACAATTTACTGTTTTTAAAAGCTATCCCAGAAACGTTTTAAACATTCAATACCGTAATATATGATGCCTGAAATTAGCGCAATATTTCATTTGAAATATTTACTAAAATGACAATAAAAATTCGCAATATTGATAACAATTTTTAAAAATTATTGGTTTAATATGTAATACAATTTTCGGCAAACAAAGAGCATTTTCTTTTTCTTCGTGTAAAAGCTGAGTGTAATCTCTCACGGAGCGAGATTTTTATCATATGTTATACAGTATTCAGAGTACTCATTTTCACTTAATTTGATTATATTATGAAACACCATTCAGATCAAAGTTCTGAGCCGACAACAAGAACTAGTCCGCCACAGGATTTTAAAAAAGGAGAAAAAGTTTTTTTTTCCTATATTAGAAATATGTTGGCAACATTGCTTCTCAGTGTTGATGAAACAATGTCACAACATTTAAAATATTTCCAATGTAATGCCACTCTCTTAAAATATAGCTCCGAGTAAGTTCAGGTTCTCTTTTTCGAGCAGATTTTTAAAGAAAAAGTACACGTGTTTTTCAAATTTAATACTTAAATACTCTCAAAAATGGGTACATTTTTCTTATTCTTTACACATCTTTTTAGTAAATTTATCTACTTAAAAATGGCAGCCTCAATCTTGTCGAAGATATTTTATTAATAGTGCAATATTGGTGATATAATTAAATTGTATATGTTTATATGGTATTACATTTTAATATAAAACCATTACATGAAACATCAGCGCAAATTTATGTTTAAAATGTTTTGCTACTAAGATCGTTTTTGTCTCCTGAAATAAGACGCAATGTAGAACGATAATGCAAAGTATTAAACAGAAAAATGAATTTTTTAATAAAGGCAAATCAATTATAGGCATCCATAGGAAAAAACAACGTGATAGAGAAGAATTATAAGAACCATCTATAAATATCTCTTAAGATAGCTGAAAAGTTCGAAGTACATTTGTGTTATTCATACGTTTATTTTTCTGACGTAACCATGCATATTGTATCTCTAAAAAATAAAAATGCCAGGTTGCCTTGCTGCCTTGCTGCATGAAACCCTTTATCCCCACTTATGAACGGCTGTATCCGTTTTTCTCAATTTTAATCCATATTAAGCCTCTATATGCGGAAATACGCTGTTCTGGATGAATATAGCGTTAACCTTCTTGTAGGACACATTCTACAAATAGGAAATATAGTTCCATATGAGGTTTCATTACTCACCAGATGTGAAGAGGAAAGTTGTTTTGTATTAATAATCAAACAAAAAAAATGTATATATATATTACAAATAAAAAGAGAGAGAGAGAGAAATTCCTAACATTTTATTGTATTTTAAAAGTTATTTTATTTAAATAGTATCTATTAAGCAGTTTACTACAGCAAGATACTAACACGTTTTTCTTAAACTTGCATATTCCATAATTTATGTAGCGTTTTAAAAGAGAGTTTAATTTAAAATAAAGTGTTTTATTTTTTGAAATTTATTTAAAAGTTCTTGTAATTGCACAATTTATTACAATATGAATTTGCTCTAGTATAATACATTCTACAAGTCTTTTTAACACTTTCCAACCTAGTTGAAAAGTGTTTATGACTTCGGTTTGTCTGCCGTCTGGCCGTCTGCCGTCAGGCCGTGCTCAGCTCACGTAAATATGCTCGGATTGCCTTGCAATTTTTATATGTTATTGTCGCTATCTATAGCACGTTCCCTATTTCAACTGAAGTATAGTTTTTTTACAGGGACACTCAAAAGAATTCCGTTACATTACGGTCTATGGGGAAAAATCATTTGCGGTTTATTTTAATGATGTTACACAATTGCAAACACATTGTAATTGATATATATCACTAAGGTGTATTACAAGAAGCTTAATATGGAATAGGGTGTGGATAGCACTTATAGTTAATTTACAGGGACAGACAAAAGAATTCCGTTTCATTACGTCTACGGAGAAAAATCGTCTGCGGTTTATTTAAATAATGTTTCACTTTTTTAAACGCATTGAAATTTATATATATCACCAAGGTCCATTACAAGAGGCTTACTACAGAATATTGTGTGTATAGCAGTCATCGTTCATTTACAGGGACACACTAAAGAATTCTCTACTGTTTGTTAACAATAATTCCTGAAAGTGCGTTTTCAGTTCACTTTTTGTTTATTACGTGGTGTGTATAAATTCTGCAGATCATATACAGGGAAGCACAAAAGTTCGCGAACACATTTCCGTTTTTATTGACAGAAACTCCAGAAGGAGAATTTTAAACTGTGCTACACGTTTCTTAACTGAACTAAAATTTGGCCTCCTATGTAGTATATATACAAATCTATAGATCATATACAGGGCTGAATAAAAGTATTCGGATATTTTTCTGAATATTGTATACATTGGAAATTCCTGAAATTATGTTTTTAAATGTGTTATGCGTTTTTCAAATTGTTTACTTAGATGTTATCTTTCAGCTTATTAAACGGTACGATTTGTAAAATTATTTTGGAAGCGTTGGAAAGTGTTACATAATCTATGCTTGACGCATGATTTTTCGTTCTTGTTTCATTTTAAAAATTCATTGCTTCTATTATCGAGAAGGGGGGAGCAGTTTTAATTTCCAAGAAATTTATAATTTTCTTGCTTTTTTTAAAGTTTACTCATTTAAACTGTTTTATAATGTTTAAATTTTCCATTAAATTTTATTATTTGTAAAGATTTTTTCTATTTCGAAAAAAATATTTACACAGATTCAACTAGCTATTATATCATTGTTATCATTATTATTATTATTATTATTATTATTATTATTATTATAAATATTAATAATATTATCATTAAATGAATATTTTAATTTTATCCATTTTTAAATATTTAAAAAATGAAAATTTGAAACTCCTGTGAATGATGCTTAAAAATACTAAGGAGTTTTAGCAAATGATCATTAGAAATGTTATGGAGTGTTTTTTCTTTTTCTTTTTTCTTTTTTTTTTTCTTTCCAATTTAACGAAATTTTCAGTAGAGAGTCTCTAACTATTATTATTATTTAATATTTCAATTTAATTTTTTTAATGTTTTATAAATGAAAATATGAAAAACCTAATTTTTAAAATCGCTAATGTATGTTACATATAAGAGCATTAAATATGTTAAGATGATTTGAGTACAGAAAGAAATGTTGTAATATTGTTTAAGGTATTTTATAATAAAATTCACTGAAATGTTAAAAAAAATATTATTAAACATTTTTTTAAAGTAATGGCATTTTCACTGTTCAAAACAATTTCTCCTTTCACATATAATCAATAGGTAAAAAAGCGTATCTAAAACTCAGTAGAATGCAGACTAATAAAAATGGCCAAATAATAAACTAAACAATTAAGTAAAATAATAATATACATACTTAATGGTTTTATGGCGCTGATTTTTCGATTGCTTTCTTTTTTAATTCATCTATTCCTTTAATCGTTATTTTCGAGATCAAAATAATTCAAATTTATTCAAAGTAGCATTCCTCAAGGTAGTTCTAAACAATAGGTAGAAAGCTATTAAGAGGAATGTAATGTTTGAGAAATTACCGCACAAAAACACTCACGATATCAGGAAGTAGCAGGAAGCAGTTGAAAATCGTGAAATTTTCATGGATTAGCTTCGTGACTGTGAAATTTATTGGTCTACCAATAAGTGAGGAATGTGATCCACACTTAGCTGCAGAAAAAGGAAAAAATAACAAAATAAGTGACAGAAAATTATAATGGCTTCGTGTTTTATGTCTTTTTGTGATGCATTTGAACATGTTTGTATAACTTTGTATGATACCATAGTATAGATATAAATGAATCATCTTTTTAATTAAAAAAAATTCTAAGAATTGCCCCCGTTTATCCCACCTTTATTTTAAATAAGATATAATATATTGACAAAATTCATCCTTCGTAGTTGAATTTTTACACAAAACTATAAAAACAAACAATTTTTTATAGTACACAAATATGAAAAAAATCATAATTTTGAACAGAAATCAAGTAAAATTAAATCATCAAGACGTAGCGAGAGTAGTTGAAAATCGTGAATTTTTCATGGAGTTATTTTGTGATTGCAAAATATGTCAGTCTACCAATGAGAGAAGAAATATGATCAGCATTAAACTGTAGAAAAAGAGTAAAATAAATAAACGAAAGAAAATTGTATGGACACCGATTTTTTTTTCTTTATTTATGTATCCAAAATTGTTCAGATCGCCTTTTTTTTTTCAAAAACGTAGCGCTAATCAGGCTTATCGAATGAAACTCGTCCCTTATGGGGAGTAAAAATATATGTATGTCTTGTAAAATTTTACCCATATCAGCCACTGTGACGGGTGAGCTATTCGTGAATGAATTCGGGTACTGGAGAACGTGGAAGTTCTGAAACAAGAACTGTTTGCCACATTTAGATGTTTCATGCAGTGAATATGAAAGTAGCAATAACGTCTGACTGGACTTTCTTTTTCCTGAATAAAATTCTGGGAATGTGTGTGTGTGCCGGTGGAAAAGGGGAGGGTTAAAAATATCTGTAAATAACAATGGGTGTAAGTGTTGCACTGCTCCCGAAATAAAACTTCCATTCGCAAATCTTAAAGTGCAAGCACGAAACTTTTCATCGCTACCAGGATGGATCTCTGTAAAAAATGCCTAACTTCCATAAAAACCTAGGCTGATGATCTTCTTTAATTTCAAAAATTGCTCCTTTTGTTACATGCCTATTTTTCGTGCTCTCTATTTGGTGAGCATATTTTAAGTCCATCAGATAAATTTGTTTCCATTTCGTCGAAAATTGTTGAACTAGGTTCATTCGACATCTATATTTACGTGTTAATTCACTTTTCGTAGAAGAGGTGATTCGAATCTTTTCCGCACAAATCTGTGTCTTTTTCTTACAAGAAACTGTGTTGGACATAATGGACTTGGCTCGTTTGCATCACTCGACATAAAGGTTAATGGGCGGGAATTCAAGATAGATTCTACTTCCTGTAAGGGAAACTCAAATTCTTTTTTGTTCCAATGAAGCTATTTCAAAGAATTGCTTGAGACGTATCTTCGTCGAATGTACTAATCGTTCATAGAATCCCCTCCCCCAATATTCATCTTTCTAGGATGAATTTCTATTCAATTATTTGTTATTAAAATAATTTCGTACTTCTGGATCCTTTATCAAATTGCATATTGGTTGTAAATCCTTTTCAGCTCTCTTAAAGGTCACTGTAAATAATCTTGCAAATCCCATGACGTTAAGTAAATCTTTCGAATACCATTGAAAATCCTGTTGTTATTAAATTCTTAACAATTTTGAGATGCACTGCCTTTATTACTGCACAGGTAAATAAAACAATATAAATCGTCGTACTATTTTGGAAGTACAGGGAACCTAGAAAATCTAGACCATTCACTTCAAATAGTAATGCTTGTTTATCTCTGTCTGGAGGAAGAAGTGATCATGGTAATATTGTTTAACACTGATTTTTTGACTTATGACACATCGTGTTATTTGTTTTACTTGTTGTCTACCCTTTAAAAGCCACAACGTCTCTCTTACTTGAGGAAGTGTTTCAGCAACTCCAGAATGAACCAGGTATCTAAATGTGGCAATGTATTTTACCTCTACCGGTTTATCTTAATTTTATTAATTTAATTGGTATGTATTTTTTAAATACTTAATACTGCATTATAATTAAATAATGAATCATTTAAACATTCATACTTTTAACACTTGTAACTTTGACAAGAAGTAACAAATGAATCAATCAATAATAAATAATAAATAATGAATAATAAATAATAAATAATGAATCATTTAACATTCATACTTTAAACACTTTTAACTTTGACAAGAAGTAACAATAGAATGACTAATAGAACATTAATTTTAGCAAAACGATGTTTATCGTATGTTTTATACAACTGTTCCATAAACTAATTTTTTTATTTTTAAGAATCCCTGGAAAGCTGTAGATGTTTCTGAAATTTAACAATTGTGCTAATGTCATAGCTGCCAATCTTCCCGTTTTCAAATAAACATAATTCGAACGAAAAAAATACGTAATGAAATATTTCTTGTTTCTACGTGGTTATATATTATATTCTTTTATTTTATAACATTTCTGGTTATATTTAATTTAAAAAAAAGGGAGATTGCCAGGTATGTCCAATTTTATTTCAGTTCACAAAACGTTTCCTCACACTGTTCTGGCCACGTATAAATTTTGGACCACTCATTACCATTGTGTTTACTTCGACTTCTTTATCTATCTTAATAGAAACAAAAAAATACCTTAAAAAAGTTCATCCTCATACCCAACAATTACATAGATTCTACACTTAATATTATCATTAGACTCTTCACTTAGCCAGTGAATCTTTCAACCAAAGGATACCAATGGTACTCTCAGAATTAAAACAAATTAAAGGAAACTGTAATTTAATGTGTAAAAATTAGAAAAATTAGACGTATGTTTTTTTTTTTTTTTTATGTATCTTTTTTTTTTTAAATCTATTTTGAATGTACAGACATTGGAAAAAAAGTATACCGTTACACACTCTGCCGCAAATCATATGATGATTGTTTGCCCAATTTCATTACTTTTTTCACTAATGTGTGCAGAAAAGGCTTCTTGTTCATTTCTCTCCAGGATATATAAAAGTAATACTTACATAATCTATATATGTATATAAAAATAGAAGTGTGTGTCGCTATATTTCACTTTGTAGCCACAACTATCCAGCGCAGACAACTGATATTTGTGTGTGATATAGTAGCATCGAATCTCCCATCGTGGCACCAGGGGCGTAGCTACTGTGGAGTAGTTGGAGCACATTGCTCCAGGCACGAGAATCATAAGGGCGCAAAATTTCAAAAGAAAAGGACAATTTAATAAGAATTTAAAGAAGAATTTAAAAATATTTATTTTTACATTTGCCAGGTTTTTTTTTAATAAAATATACAGTAAAATCTGTGAAAGCGAAATCCTGTCTTCAACAGAAAATATTTCCTGGTCCTCGAGTAATTATACCTGCTAATACGAAAACCTGTCTAAAACGGAATATTTTTCCAACGCTTTCCTATTTGGTTTTAGAAAAAAAATTAGATAAATGGAGCTACAGTATTCCTTAAACTTGACTTATCAAAATTTTTATTTAAGATAATATACATTATAAATCTATTGTTTTATGTCTATGAATTTGTTAAAATTGTAAAGAATGTTAAAAAGCACAATTAAAGGGTCACTACATGTTGTACATTACAGCATTGTTGTTGCACAGCATTACAAGTTGTGTTTTGTAGCAAAAATATTGTATTAATTTGAAATAAGTACAATGAAGCCTGTTAACACGGAATGCCTTTCTAGTCAGATTCCGTTTTTACAGTTTTTCTGCATTATATATATATGTATGTTTTAAACCTAAAAACAAATTTGGGGAAACCTTTTATGGTAGAGAAGGGGGGGGGGTCCGATTGTACTTGCTCCAGGGCGCTGAATATGTAGTTACGCCACTGCGTGGCACTATGGTGGTTGCACGTCGGGTAACTGTGAGGGTGTCATAGATAAGGGTGGTTGAAAGTGCTCGACCTACAGCATTTTCATATTTCGACCAAAGTGTTCTAAAAATGTTTGAAATCTTCTTCAACGGGAATTGGTTCAATTTAACATGAACTAATTAAGATATAGATAATTCAGTAAGATGATTTCGGGCCCCTAGCGGTGGAAATTGAATCTAAACGATATTGCTGCCGTGCGTAGCACGCCTGCTATACAATGCGGTAGGCAGCGGGGACGAGTGCCGGAGCTTCGTTCGGAAAGAGGTTTGTTTAGAACAGAATGTGCACCAAAAATGACTACTTTTAACGAAACCGCAAAAGAAAGTTACTGATCCGGCAATACCCGATAGATCAGCTAGTTTATAATAAATTTTAAGTAAAGAAAGAAGATTATATATAGGAATTTTTATTTCGAGGAATAGATTTCCAAAAAAATCAAATGAAATAAAACATCCTGAAGTCAATTTATTTGAAATATCACAAAAAACTCGGTACAAAATGTCATACACAGACTTGCAAGGAAATTTAGATATATCCTTTTAAACATGACAAATTAAGAAAAAAATCTATTCTTTGATAAATGGACTTAGTTTTAATTACGAGCGGGGCAGGACTGGTACTAGAATACAAAAATTGTTATATCTACTAATGTAATCATCGTAGAAACGGTTTACTTCAATTAATTTAACTTTGTAATATTTTATTAGAAAAAAATCAATGCCCTTTTCTCGAGAATTTTGACCCCCGGACCCCCTTAATCATTCAATAAATTACCTGAAGCGTCAGTAATATATTCAATCGCTTTTTAATTTAACAGGTATGTAATAATTACACTGTTTAAATAATTGATATCTTACCGTTTGTTTTAGCAACGAAAAATATTTTTTTCATTTTGCAGATCTGTGTCTTGTCGTGACAATTTCATTAAAAAAAAGAGGGGAAAAGCTGTCGAATTGAATATGTCTGTTTTGTAGAGCAAATTTCTTTTGAAAATTTCTGGAATTTATAATGCCTGCACTACAATTTAATGACAAGAAATACTCAAATGCAGGAACGTGACCGCGAAGGAATCAGCTTAATTGTGTGAAATATTCGTCACGCAACAGTTTGTGCAGATTTTCAGAAAGAGAAAGGCTTGAAAGGAGATAATTACTCAAATGCATGAAGACGTATTATTTCTAAAGATATCCATTAAAAAGATGTAAAAAAAAATAGAGTTATTATGATTCCCATAAAAAATGAACTGATAATTTATTTATTTTTTCTTTCAGAGGTTTCGAATTCCTCATCTGTCGTTTTTATCAGATTTTCATTTTTTATGTAAATGTACAGGATTTAAAATAAAGTTCGAATACTCAAATTACTTTTGAACGGTGGTGGCGGTGTTTCCTACGACCGATTATCTGCGTGGGGGATATAGGCAGAGGAAGGTGGGTTGCCCTCCATGGGAGGGGAGTATTTCTAAGGGAACCTAATCCAGATTTATGCAGGTTCGGGGAAAACCACTGGAAACTCCGAACGGTTAGGTCGACAATCTCGAGATCGGGTTCGAACCCAGCACCTACCGTCTACCAACTTTAAAAGCATTACCTCTTAGCTGCCGGTGGGGACACTTTTGAACGAATAAAGCAAGAGATGTGGAACAAGTGCATCTACCTATAATAAAACGACTATCGGCTACCGTACGTGCGTGACTGCAGCGCTCCCTAACTGTTAAATTTTGAAGTTATCGACGATATCTCAAAAACCACAATGAGATAGCGGAAAATTCAATCACAAATGTGTAGAGCATCCTCGATTTAGTATGAAATGATGGAATGTGTGTATAAATAACTTTATTTGAAGCTCTGAGATGTAATTTATTCGATAGCCAATCATTGCTTAAATACGTTGCTAATCGCGTGCAGAATTATGGCATTAAAAGGCAGATGCAAATGTACTAATAAACTAACATATTTAAACAAGCTACAGTTTATTTTAATAAGAAAATCAAGCTAAGACTCAAGCTAAGACTAAGTGTGTCCAACATCGGCAGGAATGCATTGGAATGCACGTTTAATGCTGCTGATTGTGGATACATTGATCATACTTTTTTTTCTTTTTAAAACATTTTGTACTTTTTTTGCATGTATTAATTTTATTAGTAAATGTGCATCTGCCTGATTTTGCAACACTACTGCACGCGATAATGACGTATTTAAGCCTGTGTTTGAGTATAGGCAAATTTACAGTTATGTGCTTCTAATAAAGTTGATTTTACATGTAAGACATAATTTTGTACTAAATATAGAACGAAAGACGAACTGCACTTTATTATATCTTACAGTTTTCGAGACAGGATAGATAAGTAGACACTTGTTTCATAATTCTAGATTTATTAGTTCAAAAGTTATTTGAGTGTATTCGGAGTTTACTTTGCACTCTGTATAATCATTGTAATCTTCGCTAAAATGTATAAGCATATCCTTTTTTTTTTCTTTTTTTTTTACTGCAGAGGTGTGGATTACCGAATGATTGCGACATATATTTAGTCTTATATTTTTTCTTTTGAATAATTTCAGAAATAAGAGCTGTGTGCACTTTAAATTTAACAAAATTGCGGATACATTGATCCCTTGTAGGAATATATGTCCGTCGTTTCATTTATATTTCTTGTAAAACAGTGATATATTACATATAAATTTGAAAAAACAAAGTTATATAGAGACAAAGATTATATAAAAGTGAAATATTACTGAAAAAAAACAAATAATTTCTTGTATTTATCAAAACTATGATTCATATTCTCGAAGCTTTTATAAATCACGAAAATGTTTAAAAATGAGTATATTTTGCTTATTTTAAGTGTTCATTTTCGACAGTATAGATACATTGAAAAAAAAATGAGACGCACAATTTATACGAAGCTAAATTTTCATGAAGATCTTGAAGCCTTTTATATTCGTGCCATTTGGTCATCAATGCAGTCTTTTGTTCTACAAATATGAGCAAATGGTGAGCATCTGTTTATTTGATACGGAAGCGCCTTCTATGATTGCTCAGTGAACTGAATCGTCATGTACCATGTTAATGCTCAAGAGACAAATAATGTTGCGATTTTTATTTCCCTGTTTTTATTATGATTTTCTGAGGTATATGAATACGACACAGAACATTAGATTCTCATTTGTAGTCGATTTATGGCAATTAAAAGATTTTTTTTTTTTTAATGGATCCCTGATATGACTTATATAATATATTTACTGTGGGGATTGATGCTTTTGAATGTATTTTTTCAGAAAAGAAACAGGAGAAGAGATTAATTTGATGAATAAAACATTAAATAAAAAATTCTGTATGAGTTAAGATGATTGCATCCGATCAATATACAGGAATTATATATATACAGGGTGATTTTTTTTTAAGTTGTGAAAGTAAAACCCTATAACAAAACAACCACTGATCCAAATCACCTAAAATTTCACCAGTATGCTCCCAAAGCAATGGGATTTTTTTGGCGTGGTTAAAAAAAAACTTAAAATCGCACCGACATATGGCGCTGTACATGCAGTAAAGTCGGGAGACGAACTTGCGCCCGGTACACGCACATTGGCGATAAAAACGTGAAGTACGCACATCTCGTGTTCATTATTCTACGGAAATCCTCGCAATTACTGCGTCATTGACGGACCGTGCGTTGTTAGTGAAACTGTATTATCAGAATAATGACAGCGCAGCAACTGCTCTTAGGAGATTTAGGACACTTAAGAATTTAAGAAAAGGTCCAATGACGACAGAGTGTACACGGAAGATGATTTCTCAAAGTACCGTCCATTGTTTTCCTCCCACAGACGATATTCTTTGTTTCTGCTATCTTACAGCGCTATCTGTCGGTGCGATTTTAAGTTTTTTTTTAACCATGCCTAAAAAATTCCCATTGCTTTGGGAGCATACTGGTGAAATTTTAGGTCATTTGGATCAGTGGTTCTTTTGTTATAGTGTTTAACTTTCACAACTTTAAAAAAAATCACCCTGTATATACATATATTAAAGCTTAAACACTACGTTTGATTACTTTATTTTACAATCTGTTTTTTGTCTGATAAAATGTGTGTTCTTATAATATTGTAATATACAGGAAGTTTGATAATTTCAAAGATAATGTTATCCATCACAACATAAAATGTTATTTATTTTTTAACTACTTTATTTGTTTTAAAAATTATGAAAACTTTATAATAGTTGAAGAGTTCACAACCAAAACAGCACTTATTCAAAATTCACAATTTTCAGAAAGGAAGAAAAGTCTCTGAAGAACCATTCTTACTAAGGTCGATTAACTATTCTTTGCACCAAAGAAAGGCTATATATATATATATATATATATATATATATATATATATATATGAAAAACATAAATAATTAATTCAAAATTTTATTTAGCATGTTTAATAGATTAATAAATAATAAATTAAGTTTTAAAGACGCTAACCATCAATGCACTGTTTTTAAAATAATTTTTCCACTTCATTAAAGTCTGTATTTGTCCTCTATGTTATCGAATTCATAAAGTTTTGTTGTGTCTCTTATGTTATCATGAAAAAACAAGGCAATTAACAATTATTACTTTTTTTTTTTTTTTTTTTTTTTTTTTTTTTTACTTACTAAAGCATAGATTAATGATCTAGCTATTCTTCGGAGAAATAAAAACTACAATTAATAGATTTAAAACAGATTTATAATAAATTATTTTAGGAGAGAAAGGAGTATGTGAAAGAATAGATGATTAAATATTCTATATGACAAATAAAACTTTCTTGCCTCGTCACAAAAACAAGGTTTTGTTTTTGTTTTGGTTTTTTGTTTGTTTTTTGTTGTTAAACGATTTCACACTGGTGTGAGTATTGTTGAGAACAGTAATATTCCGTGGTTTGTTAATTTATTTTTGGACAAGTGTTCTTTTTGTTGGGAACATTTCAATTTAAGAATATTCCATTCACTTTAAAACAGGAGGGTCATTTAACGTGTCATTCATTCACGTGACATCGGGAATTGGAATAGGAGACAATTTTAGATTTCAAATTATTATCTCGGATTTGATAAAGAGAAAAAAAATAGCTGAAACTTAAATATAGTTTTCATATACATGTAGTATATCGAGCTCTTAGCTCCCCCCCCCCCCTTTCACCCAAATTATCGTTAGCAACAAAATTTAAGTTTGGAGGAAGCATTTTTTTAAGTCGCATTTTCCATTGTTCAAGATTAGTGTTTGAATTTTGTTCCTTAACCACTCCAAAATTTTAAGTATGCTTCTAAATTTACATTAACACTATTTGCAATTTAAAAAAAAAAAAAAAACTCATTTGTCAAACATTGTCGCGTACAATAACACTCTGCAACAATGAAATTGCCTCTGAAGTGAAAGTATGCAATTCTGAATGAATTTAACCCACTGAACACGAATATCGCTATGAAAACACTTCATTAGTTCTGTTTTTGGAAATACAGAAGTGCAAAGTTAAGATTTTTAAAAGTATATTATCCTTTAAGATTAATTTTCTAAAAATATATATGAATTATAATCTATAAATTTTTAAACATAAATCGATTTCTCGAAGCTTCAAATACGAGAATACAAAATTGTAGCTTATTCTGCCATAAGTAACTTTTGAGTTATGCTTAAAAAAATACCTCCGTCATTACAGTTTATTTTGTAACTTTGAAAAAGGAATTTAACATTAGGAATTCCAAACGTCATAGCCTTAAAATACTACTTCGTCCTGTTTGGTATCTGAAGTTAAATTTTACCAAAATATCAAAATATGATGTAAAAATTGGATGTTAATATTGAAATTTTCAATTTTTGATACAATTACAATATGGAGACGACCTCTAAGCTTTTTTTTTAAACATAAACGGAAAGAAACCATAAATCTTAATCTAATAGCTATTTTTGTTAATATCTGCGACAATTTTGAGATTAAAAAGTATGGGGTGTTCTCTCTTTCTCTCCCTCTCTCTTTCTCCTTTTCTGACGACGGTACATATTTCAAAGCTAAATTTAAAGAAATGTAAAAAAAAGCATCGCACTATATAATTTTAGTTCCATCATGATTACAGTTATTGGTTTTGATAAATTCATTTACATTTATTGTTTCTTATTGTACATATTTACAAGAAGTTTAATGTGACACGCGCAGTTTATAGAGTGATTTAGGCATGCATATGCCCATAAATTACAATATATATATATATAGCCAAATCAGCTTTTTTATGGTCATTTGCATGTCCAACGCATCGAATTCATTAAAAATTAAGTATTTATAAATCGAAAGCATTAACTTTACCGATTTTTGTTGCACACTGTAATTTGGCAAAAGGGCTCTAATGTATAACAATAAACACAGTTCATGTAATAAACTCTTTTTGGTAGACTTAGTCAGTGTTTTGTATTTTTACATAAGGTAAAGCTAGGAGAGTCTGCGCACAATTTAAAAGAATAGCAATAAAAAATCTAAATATTAATTTTTTGCTAAACTATCCATGAGTAATTTTTACTTCATTTGTTTTTTATGCATTTCCATTGCTATTTTGTTGTTATGTTGCAATTTAATAGAGCTGTTGTAATAAAACCAAGAAAGTTATTTTGCGCAATCTGTCCTTACAGGGTTGGTGTGATTGCGCACATGAGTAGGAGAGATTGTTACTAATAATAACCACAATTAAATTGCTAACAATAATAATTATACTTAAATGACATTGCTGTAAGGTTTTTGTGAACAAGTTTTATTGTATTGGGAGTGAATATTTCAACCTAATGCTTAAAGAATCAGAAAAAGGAAATAATTTTAAAAACGATTAAAAAATTTTAATTAAAGGGAAAACAATTAAAGAATCAGAAAAAGCAAGTCCAGATAAGATTACAAAATAAAATTATGTAACTTAATAACACGTTTAACTTAAAATTAGTCCATTTTCATTTTGCATTTTTTAATGCAAATTTACCAATAAGCTGCGTAATCTCTCCTAGCATGGAAACTAATGGGAACAATGCGCCATCTCTCCTAAGTAGCAGATGCGCAAACTCTCCAATTTCGGTAGGAGATATTGCGCGGCCTTTTATTTAAACATGGCCGCTACTAAAACGAACAACAAAACAAAACAAAACAAAATAGCAATACTTTATCTTAGAAGCTCAAAGCAATCAACGTGCACTTTCAAGTAAACACTCCACTGCTGTTGTTGTAGAATTACCTGGAGTCGCTGCGCGCTCACTCTACTCCATCCCCCCCGAACCTCTATGTGCGCAAAAACTCCGACCGCGCCATCTCCTTGGCTTTACCTTATATGCTTTTTACCGTGTTTTCTATTGTCTGTATTATTTGGTTATTATTGTTTAATTTTTCTAAGTTTGTTTGTTAAAAATATTATCTTTCAAGATCGTTGAATAATTTGCGCAGATTTTATTTTTATGAATTTTTTTTCGCAAATACGATAAAAAAAAAATCCACCCTGGAATCGAACACCGTATTTCTTTTTGCGGGTTAATTTATTTGTCCATTGAGGTTTTTTACGATCTTCAAATAATATAGAAAAAAATATGCTGTTAAAAAATCACATCGCTTATGTGTCTTTGGCGTTTATCGTTTATGTTACACTAGATAAGATAAATATTTTATAATTACAACTTTTTGTAAAAAGTTAAGTATTCTAAAAGTTCAGTAATTTTCCAAAAAATGATTTTATTTTTGTCAGTTTATTACTTTTTCTCTGTGCGTGTGTGTATTTCTCATAGCTGCAGTTAAATACGCTGTTTTTTTTTTTTTTTTTTTTTTTTTTTTTTTTATCATTTCGTTAAAAACGATGCAATGATTGTGCATGAAATATTTTTTTTTCTGTTGTTCCTAACGTATATGATGGTATTATCAAGGATCATTATCCGCTTAATGACAGAAAAAAATTACTTGGATGCTCAATATCGGTTAAAGTAGATAATTCGGAAGCTCGTAAAATGGCCTTACTGGCATTTAAACCTGTAACACTTCCATGGATGTTGAGGTCGACTGGTTTTATTTGAAATAATGACGCGATGATCTCTTAAAATTCAAATTATACTTCATCAATAGTTCATAAGTTTAGGACTAGGAAGTGTGATCTGATATCGGAATCTGAATTCTAGATTAATCTGAATTCTAGATTAATCTGAAATAATTGGAAAAATTTCTTTAATGAACTTCCCTGAACTTTCAAGCCGAAACATTTAAAAGGAGCCTTACAGGCATTTATATTTGCATATTTTATTTTTTAAATGTTTACATTTAGAAATAATTTATTATAAATATGGATAAGCAAGAAAATTTAAAATTGTTTTAAATGATGTTTGCAAACGCTGCGTTTTTAGAAAGAAGATGGTGTAGTAAAAATAAAATTTAAATTGTTCAAAAGAAAACTGTTTGGTATGCATTCATACTCTCTTTATCTCTGATTAAATATAATTTGTTTTATTAAACCTTAGGGTTGTTCAGATACAAAAATTTAAAACAAAAATCACATTTTTACTTTTTTATCTTTAAATTATTATAGAGATTTTAGAATAAAATGACTCAAACTGCATGCCAATATGGTAATTAGATCATATAACGCTTTTCATGGTGTACTGTCTGTGGTTGCCTCGCATTCTTCCAATATTTAAATGCATTTATCTCAGAATGAATATTTTTTCAATATTTGTCAGATTTGAATTCATACAGCTAAATCTCTAAGACAGTAAAGTTACTTTTTCAGTTGTAATGTTTCCAACTGAGTAAAAAAGTGGCCAGGCCGAAAGTCGAACCAGCTTCAACTTATTTGAATTCTTTATTAATGCTAGATTGAATTACAATAATATGATAATTTTGTTGTAAAAGGCTTTTCAGTTATATATTCTTTATATTGTCTACGGTAAATTTTGCTTTCGAGAGAAAATTTTGAAAATATTATTCTCGTAGTAAAAAGTACTCGTTACAAACGAACTTTTTTCTTTAAAAATAAATAAATTAATACTTTTTTCTAAATCCCGAAGTTAAATTAATATCTGATATTTCTTTTACTAAAAAAAAAAAAAAGTATAAACAAAAATGGTTATTTCAGAAGATATATCAAATTTTAAACATGGCTAATATTTGTAAATCAAAACGTTTCACTAAAAGTTTTTAAAAAAAAGCACCCTGTGTACGATGGTAGAGTCCAAAAAATGTATTAGTTTCTGAATTCGACCGACATTGATGTGTATGACACATAGCTTTAGAATTAGGTAAGCTGATTTTGTTCATTCTTTTCTTATGCCGAGAAAAAAGTATTTTTGTTGGCAAACAAAAATAAAATCAATGAATAACAAAATATTTTTCAGAAAATAATCTGCACACCGAATAAATACTACGATATACATTGCAAAAAAAATCTGAAAAATGGCTACAACTTCTAATTCATGCCAGAAAAAAGTTTATTTTTTATTCGTTGAAAATTCTCTATAACTGCATGTGGATTAGTTTGCTTAAAGAGCTTATCTGCATATTAAATTTGAATCGAACATTAAAAAGTTTTGTTTTAATACCATAATTTTATTATATTTTTAAAGTTCAGCATGCCAAAAACCATGAAACTACAAATTTTCATTAATTTTCAATTATTAATTAATGCGATATGATATACATTATTGAAAAATGAATCAATCCGTGTTACAAAGAAACATAGGTTATTTAGATAACTACTGAATTATTAATTATAAAATAATAATTATATTATTAAATGTTTCGAAATACAGGACGTATTATTGTAAAAAGAGCAAATATGTAAAATCGGCAATATTATTGCACTAGATTATAAAGTTGAAAATCTCTTTCCTGACATTTCAAGAATGATAAATACTATCAAGTGAACAATATATGTGTGAATGTCCAGATAATCATCCGTTACACTAGTTAAAGAATAAACTTAATATCAACCAGTTTCTTATTTTAATAGTTTTAGATGCAATATCTTCCAAATGCGTTTCTGTATATTCAATAGTGAGAAATGCATTTGAAAATTTTTATATCGAAGACATATCGTTCACTCACGCGAACAAAAATCCCTTATCTTCAATATTGACATCGTCAATATTGTGAGCAAAACAAGCGGTCCAAGGGGAAAACCAATTCAGTCAACTTTTTCATGAAATTGAATTGTAGGTGTCATATAGTTGCATATAAAATAAACTTCGGTGGTACGCTATCATTTTCGGCGCAAAACAATCTCAGTTCACATAATTTTAGCCAGCTTTTGATCAATTCCCATCCCTTTTATGAAATGATAGACTTTTATTTGTGTTTTTCTCTAAATTGACTTCCATGGGCTTTCCGCAAAACATTGAGACGTCACGGCAATGTCACTGTGAAGTCATATTTTGACTTCACAGTGACATCGTCGATAACAATGTCTCGTCGTCTCCTTTCTGACGTTGAACTGTAATGCATTGTAATCATGCTTTACGTCAAATAAATGTTTTTTTCTATTTATTATTGGCCCTTTTTGTTTCACTCGACGTAACACCCTTCATAAATATTTTTGCGATTTTCTCTGACTAAACGTGGTTTACGACCCCATGTTCTATGGTAAGTTTTCATCCTCTTGATGCTTTCTATCAGCCCTCTTAATTTGTCGGTCGGATTTTGGAGCACTCCGTATAATACTCTAAAAATTATATACATTAATTTAAAATAGTTTATCTCAAAAACGACTTTAAAGAAAAATTGCTCAAGATTTCTATTAAACTACTTTATATATATATATATATTTTTTTACAGATAAGCTTTACGAATTCACAGATTATATCTATGTCTTAAGATTGGGCCAAATTCCAGACACAGAAAAAAAAAGCATAGATAAACTTCGAAAAAAATATGCAACCCGTTCAACTTTCTTTTTAAATAGAAAATTTACTAAAATATGCACAAATTTAGGTTGAGTCTTAAGATAATAAATTCACAAAGATTGCAGGCAAAAACATTAACTAATTTAACAAAATGGTTGTGCTCAATTTAAACAAAGTACGTTTTTAACTTTCTGAGATAAAACCACTTTAAAGTATCTCTTTAATCATTGCTTATTACAATCAGAACAACATATATATATATTTAGCCATAACTCGTGTAATTATAGGAGGGTGGAGGGTTATGCAGGTTATTTTAAAATGCTCAAACGATGTTGTTCTTTTGTGTATAGTTTTTTTTTCTTTTCAAAAAAGCGAATTTTTTTAAGATTAAACAGTTGTCCCTTTTAAGATTTCAAAATATTAAGATTTAAATTTTGTTTGGCTAATAGAACATAATTTAATTCTTTTTAAAAAGCAGGCACACTTCAAATATACAATCATATTAATATTTTTCATGTATGAGTAAGTGTACATTTTAAAATATATCCTTGCAATATAGGTTTAACTCTGCTTTTTTTTCAGATTGTCGGGTGATTTTTAATAGGAGGGAAAAAAATTATACACTTACGTTCTGTTCCTTCCAATGCATGCATCAAATAATAATAATAATAAATTTTATTATTATTATTATTATTATTATTATTATTATTATTATTTTACACTCCCATTTATGGATTTTATTTGGTACAAAAAGCTACATATACAACTTTAAAAGTCTTAAGCATACAAAAAATAATAATACTTTTAAACAGTATGCAAGTTTACTAATTTTACATTGTAGAAGTTAAAAGCTTATTTCTTAAATAAAAACAAAATTTAATTGTGAAAAATGTTTACACCAATTATTGATTTGAAAGATTTTTAATATATTAAATTTTTTACATACCTTTATTTTTGGTTATCCAACCTTTTTTTCTGGAAGATCGTAGAAATGGGAAGAATAAATTTCAAAATTAACAACTAATTAAATAAAGCTAAAAAGTAACCAGGGAACAATGAAGGAATTATAAAGACACCTAGAAAAGTTACTCAGTTACCATTTGACTATTAATACATGAAATTAGATTAAAATGAAATTTTAAAATAATTTGGCTAGCAAAAGAACGTCTTCCTGCTAGTGGTTAAAACGGCAGCTTTCTGACAGTGGCAACTGTTATTTTTTCATTGCCAGGACTTTACTTCCGCAGACGATTAGTGATATTGTAATAAATTTTCATGACTTTTTCATTAAGAAATGAATAAATAAAATTTTTTTTATCACTGCATTCTAAACTATTATGTGCATTGACGTTTTTTCAATAACTTACTGGTAATTTTTTCATTAATTTTAAAGAGTTATGCAGTAGAGTTCGTTTAATTTAATAAAGTCTACATATGTATAGATAAAAGACTTTTATGTTACAATTAAACGATTCTGTCTTAACAAATTATTCCGAAAATTAAATCTTGGTTTTCAATTAAAATTGCTTGAATGCTGTCACTTTTTTGAAATAGTAATATTCGCTTTATTTAATCTGGCAATAAATAAGAATTAGTTCAAAAATGTTCTAGCAATCAAGCAATTTTTTTTTTTTTTTTTTTTTTTTTTTTACAAAAAAAAGCCCGCCCAACTGACAACACTGCTTGGCAGGAAATCCTGCCATTCGGATAATGTGAATTACTTAATTTAGTCCGCTATAAATATTTTCAAGGCAGCAAATTCTGTTGAATTTCAAAATTATCGGAGCCAGCTGAATTTTGACGTTCAAACTTTGTTGTTTTAAGCTTGTATAATTTTGGAAAAATAAATGGGAAATAATTTGGGGAAATAAATTGAAATTATTTAAAATATTTAAACAACTCCTCGCCCCCCCCCCCCTCAATATATTGTTTTCTGGCAGATTGGTGGTAGCAGTAATTTATAATTTATAAAGCTGTTTTAACACAATTTGTTCATTTTCTTAAGAAAAAAATAAAACGGAAATGAAAAATTCTCTAAATTAAAATAAAAACATTTTTCCTCGTAGTACATGAAGAATTATGTTCGAGACATAATTCCCCAATACATATTAACTTAAATTGATTTATTTAAAGTTCATTTTCATGTAATTCGATAAATTAAACAGTGACAGTCCTGTACTGACGGCTAATTAAGACGGCCCTTTTTTCAAATGTTTCCTCTCATTTTCAAAGATTTTTAAAATTCACATTTTGGTTTCAATGAGACTACACAATAGCATGTTTTTTTTTTTTTTTTTTTTTTTTTTTTTTTTTTTTTTTTGCCGCAATGGGGCTATACAATCTGGTGGTTTTTTGGTCATAGTCTTCATGTGACGTACGTGACTTGCAATTATGTCACAGTAATGTCGATAAAATTTTAAAAAAATGCCAAAGCGATAAATTTTACAATAAATAACATGTTTTCAAGTATTCTTGTACCTTTTTAAGCATTTTGGAGAAGTTCACATTTTAGTCACAACGGGACGTCACTGACTGATGACATTTTTGTCACAGATGTGACGTGACCACCGTGACTTTCAGTGACGTCACTGCCACCATGCGTGCTATACGGGTAGTATTCAATGTTGTTCTTGAAACAACTGAATTGAACAACTTTGATGATTTTTCCCCTGGACCCTCCAGTTGTAAGAGACTGCGACTGTACTGCAATTACCTATCTGCCTATATATCAATTATCAAGCAATCAAGCAATATGTGTAATAAAATAATAACTATTAAATTATCGCAGTTTACATTTTTGCTTTATTTTGTGCAACATCAATTTCAATAATTCATTTCATTGACACTCAAACCATTAAATAATTTAAAATTTTCGTTTTTATTCAATTTCCTCATCTACTTTTAACTCACATAACTACTATAACACACTGAATAAAATTCAAGTTAGAATATTTTATATCTGTAGTAAAATAATAAGTATTAAAATATCGCAGTACGCATTTTTGCTTTATTTACATCGTCGCATTCAAAAAGTCATTTAAATAACACTCAAAGCATAAAATAATTTTAAATTTCTGATTTTATTCAATTCTCTTAACTATTTTAAGTTCAAAAATTAGTATAACACACTGAATAAAATTTAGAAAAAAGCTTACAATCATTTTGTAATAGGAATATATTCTTTTCCAGAGACAGAAATCTGATAAGCTCCGTGAGTGAAACTTGAAAGGCAATCTTTTTTGAAAAGATCATGTCTCTAATCCAGTAACATAGCCTAAAAGTACAATGATGGTTATTATTTCTTGAATATCATCATATTCGTTTCTTATTTTCGGCCATCGAACCTAAATAACATACCTTATTCGAGCATGCGTGGATAATAAAAAAATAATAAAATAAACAACTTTTAAACTTGTTCTTCGTTGTTTTGGATGACCACGTGCATTTCACTGAGGACAACGCCTCTATGTCATAATAAAATCACAAAAGCAGGAAATGACCGTTTAAAAAAACTTAAAT
Organism: Maratus michaelseni; assembly: GCA_963931845.1. Lineage (NCBI taxonomy): Eukaryota > Metazoa > Arthropoda > Arachnida > Araneae > Salticidae > Maratus > Maratus michaelseni. The sequence continues at coordinate 255,436,953 of OZ007599.1, forward strand.
TTGGTAATATTATCGCCATTATTACTTGCTATTCTTAAATTTCCCTGTCATGACTACAATGATTAATGTGATTTAAAATTAATAAAGCAAGTTTGCTTAATATTACATTAGTCTACTGAATTATTAAGAAATATGAATCGCCTTTGGTATGAATTTCAGAAAGAATTGCTTGTTTCAAGTGCTTTGTGTTTTGAGTTTAAGATAAAACTGGGAATTTCAGTAGCTACATTACAGCTAAAATGATAAATAGTTACATAAATGTTTTTGAATAGATAAATATGACATTTATGATATCTGTGAAAGCAAAATAAAAGACAGACATATAAAAATTTTGTATGTCATTCAAATATTCTTTATTATCCACTAATTATGGCTCTTCCTGAATACAATTAAAGTAATTAACCAACGTGATTCTTGTTATTGTTTTCTCTCAAAACCCGAATGCTTTTTTTTTTTTTTTTTTTTTTTTTTGCAAGTTTTTAAGGCCCAAAGCAATCTCGGGACCAATTTCCAATCCCGGGATTTCGGGATTGTCTAAAAGACATCACGTAATTTTGCGAACAAGAGTTTTTCTAATATTAATACATTTCCTTCAATAACTAAATTATGTATAAACTTATAGAAATAGTAAGTAGGTAGAAATATATAATAAATATATCATTCATTTTTTAAAGTTTTACATAAAAGAAAATGTAATAAATTAACTTGACTTGCGAAACGTTTATGATAAATTGCATCCATAAAAAGTTCAACAAATACACTTTTAAATTTAAAAATGGATGATATGTACTAATCCAAGTTTCTGCGAAAGGTTTGAGACAAATTTTTGTTCCAATGTTTGAAAATGCGTATTTCATATGAAAAGATGCACTAATTCTCTAATTAACCATTTCAAGCAATTCTTCCATGGTAATTGTATCCTCGTAAATTTTTTTTAAATTTTCGTTAATGTGGATTAGCAGCTTTTTGCATAACGTTATTCTTTTACTAAGTTGTGTTATGCAGAATTTCCGGTATTTGGTGTAGAATGATTGAGGGACCCTCTGCAATAACAAGGCAAATGAGTTACCTTGATTCCTGAAAAACCATGTGAAAAGGCTTGTTGACCTACCTAGCTTTTCCTTAGGCTCTATTTCGTATTCGAACCGTCCGTCATAGCTTGAAAAAAAAAATTTTAAACTCTCACGTTTCTCAGTTTGACAATTCTGATAACAGAGCTGAGGGCAGTATTAGGACTTTCTTTCAACAAAAAACGCTAAGATGATTTAATATTTTTCAAACTCTTGTGTTCACCATACGAAAGTTGTAAAAAAAAAAGTCATTATGTGTTCCAAATGTACTTTTACTTTCACCCAAAACCATACACTGTTAAAAATTTGCAACAAACTGTCCAGTCATTTGACCGTTTTTGTAGAAAACGGTTACATAACCGTAATTTAACTATATTTTGACCGTATTATTGCTCATTTTTCGGTCAGAATATAGTTAAATTATGGTTATGTAACCATTTTCTACAAAAACGGTCAAATGACTGGACAGTTTGCTGCAAATTTTTAACAGTGTAGGATATGCGACAATAAGGTAAGTACACTAGATTAATTTTACCCCAATTATTTCTAATTAGTAAAGAAATCATATGTGATGTAATATTCCCAACTAGGCGAAGAAGTCCGGGCCAGGACTCGAATCTACGATCAATCCCGGACGAATATGGCTAAACTAATTCACCCAGTTAACCTTTATGATCATAGCATCGGTCTGTTATCTGAATCAGCACAACAGAATAAATCACAGGTAATGGAACCTGCGGGTTCGAATCCTGGCCCGTACTTTTTCGCCCAGTTGGGAAGATTACATCTCAATAAGTGTTCACTTTTCAGATTTATATAATGTATTATTCAACATATAAGGAAATATAAATTTTATGATCATAAGCAAAGGAATGATGCTATAAAACTCTTCTTAATAGGAGCGTGCAAATAAATTATATTCTAAATTAAAATGCTGAAAATAGATTTAAAAGCCTTCTAGCTGAAAGCTCCATTTTTCACTTGCCTTGTTATTGCAGAGGGCCCCTTAATTTCAGGATTTGGAGAATTAAAATTCTTTCAGAATTCCATTCAATGACGTGTTAAGTTATGAAATCAACTTACATTTTCAAAATCAACATCACCAATTGTAATGTATATGTAATATTTAAATATTAGAAAAAACACTTTTAGCAATGTTTAATTATTGGGTAAAAATGTATTTTTTTTTTTAAAGCAAAGTCTTTAAATATATATTTAGATTTTTTTCACAAGATCCTGTATTTGTGAAATTGCGAAGTACTTGTAAAAAAATGAAATCATAATTTTGTAAATTAGAAATTATCGTTATATTTAAGGTCCTATTTAGACATTTTTAATAAGGTCCTGAGTACATACATACAGTTAGATAATAGGTTCCTTGGTGATTTCATCTGTTTTGTGACAGGTTTTTTAAAATTTTTAAGTCATTACATTTGTGAAATATTCAGTTTGAAGATTGAAAATTTTTCTGAAATTATTAATACAATTTTTAAGACAAAGAATTTTGTGAAGGGTTTTATATTTTAAGGGGAAAAGAATTGTGAAGGGTCTTTTAAAGGACTTCTCTCTTCCTTAACAGATCCCTGCTTACAGATAATATTTTCCATGTTAATGTTTTCATGTGAGACACTGAACATGAAAAAAATATAAAGAAAAAGTATCAGAATGTAGCTTTTATAAAATTCTGAATATATTATTTTATAAATGAAATTTCAATTTTCCAAGTGGAAAATAACCCCTTCGAGAAAAGTATTTTTTCCCCGAGCATTCCCATCTCTTACTCGGGATGCATCTAATAAAAAATCTGTAAATCGTGATAATCGGAAAAAGTAATAAAAATTTGCTAGCCTACATGGATTGATTCTGAAGCTGTTCTTTTACTTCAAAAGTCTGGGTAATTTCTATCTAATTTTTAATATACTTTCTCGTCCCTCATATATTCATTCATCATTTCATTATGACATAAAGAGTAAAGAAACTGAAGAAATGTTTTCTGATTTATAAATGGAACGCTATAAAACTTGCAATACAAACGTTTGTAACAACAAAACGCCTTTACAGTCAGGATTCTCTAAAACCATTGGGTTTTAAAAATCGGCAAAAATGCATTTTTCAAAATTTATGTACCGAAAATGAGCCCTGTTGTTCCAGAAATGTTTCCAAAACAGCAGAAACTTGTTGTTTTCTGGCGTTGCTGATGGCTCCATCTCCAAATCATTTCAGAAAATAAGTGTTTTCCAGAATCGTGGGTAATCATGATATTATACTGAATTTTTATAATCTTTTCTGCTATGTTAGGTCATTTTCTGCCTTTTGTTACAATAAAGTTTAAATATTTGTATTTTTTTAATATTACTAGTGTTGGCAAAAATCAATATATTAACAAATGTTAATGCCTCTTTAAGGCCCTACAATATGTCTTTCTCTTTACACAGAAATAGTCCAGGAAATATATATTTTGAAATTAATTTTGAAATTATACAAAAAACATTAACTTTAAAATTAATGTATATTTTCCTAATTTTTTTTCATAAATCTAGTTAAATGAAAATATTTCTTGAAAATTTACCATCGAATAGAGGATTTGACACGTAAAAATACAAATAAAAACAGACTGTGGTCTATGTTGTTCTAATTTTTGGTCGAATAATGGAAAAAGAGATTACTTTGCGTAACACTAACTGATGAAAGCGTTATTGTATGAAGTTAAATCTGACTGACATTTGAAAATTAAGGTCAATGTGCCGAAATAGACAGCAAGATTATTAAGGAAGCGCTTTTTTAACATGGAAGTTACTACTTAGTAGTTTTTAAGAAAGCAGTTAGATGACTCAAAGCTGTGAAGCAACAGGTATATGATACAAAAGCTATATCTTAATAAAGGAAAAACTCGTTTTTGGTGCCAGAAAATGTTGAAAATTTATAAAATTCAAAGTATCATAACGTACCTCGGAAAGGTTTGGTCGTACAAAAATGGATTTTTTACTGTTTTACATGTTAGAGCAAAGCGAAAGTTTTCCTAAATATAACTTATAGGACTTGGGGGGTCGTATAAAAATTTAAATTTTGTAACTTTTACGAAAATAACTATTTTTAACAACAGTTAATGCAATTTTGAAATTGGAACAAGGGTTGCTAACTTTGGCTTCTTTTTTTATTCAGAAGATCCGAATTCATACCTGAAATACTGAAAGAATACTTTTTACTTTTTGAAATCACGAAATGGGTGTCATAGAATAAAGCCAAAACTAGTCGTTGGGGGCCACCGTAATACTTACCCATCATGGATATGCATAATGTAAAATATTAAAATAAAAATGTGTAAACTACTTATAAAGTGCATTGCAATTCAAATAAAATCGTGGCTTGATGACGTCACAAATTTTAAAGGCTCGATTACTGAATTGCTTGAAAGAAACATCCTTATAACTCCAAAAATAATAATCCTATTAACTAGCGGTTTATTGCATCTGATTAAGCGTCAAATTTCCAATTAAAATATATCTTTGAAGTGAAATTTGGATGAAATACAGGGTCATGAAAAATCGAAGAGTGTGGAAATTAGGATTCCAAATATCTCGGCAACTAATTATCCGATCAACTTCATGCTTCATGCAAAATTTGTTTTTTTATTGTCTTTTATATTCATTTCTTAAAATAAACAATTTCGAAAAATTTTATATACCTTTTATCCGAACGAATATTTCGAGAGTCCGAAAAAAATTGTTCCGGTTAAGCGAGGTTATTGAAATGAAATAGGCTTCTTCCCATTATTACATACTAAGTACATACCAAATTGCAAGTCTCTATCTCAATATTTTCGGGAGATAGAGCGTTTACAGACACACAGACGGACGGCAAAATTTTTTTTCTAAAAATATGTTTTTCGGAATCTCTAGTGTCTCAAACGTGTAAATCCGTCAAAAAAAATTTTTCTATTTTCAAAACGATTACAAGACTTACCCTATACTACGTATGATGGGTAAGTAATAACTGTTCGAACTTTCTGGTATGAATATGAATTTTCTGAATAAAAAAGAAAGCCAAACTGGAAACCCTGATTGGAACATACTTCTAAAATTAAGGGGTGTTGGTTGTTGGGTAAGATTGGTACATACTTCTAAAATTTAGGAAGTAGCTATTGATCAATGATAAGAAGAAACACTCTATGCATTGTTCTACATTGTAACTGTATTTGGCGTAAAATTAATCTTACAAAAATGATAACAGTCGAACTCGGTCAATACAAGAATCAAGGGAATTATAAAAGTTCTTGTATAAACCGTTCCCCTTAACACCCGTGAAGATAATCATATCTTTAAAACAAACTCAAAACTAAACTAATTACTACTATTAGCTGCTCTATCGCAATGTTAAAATTAACAGCATAAAGTTAACGTAAAATATTCCATCTTATCTCTGTGAGTGTCATTTTCTTTAGCCAAGTCTTTTCTTCACATTACTCAAATAGAAGCCGCTGAAAAACTTATAATTACAAAGGACATGAACGACGTACAGTGGTTCAACTGATCACTTCTCTTTTTCCCGGTAAAACTCGGCTAACATTGCAATACTCACTGTAATTTTTGAACTAATGATTTCACACATCCGTTTCACTTTAACAGTGCAATAAATTACATGAAAAGGCTTATTACTATGACCCAGAGTCGAAATTTAAATAAAAAACAAATAAAATTTTTCTTCTATGATCCTTCCTATCCATGGCTCAGTTGTAATTCTTATAAAGGGTACTATTTTAAATGTCCGTATCTTTTCCTTCTTTATTTCAATCTTTCAAGACCACAGAACATTCTTTTACATTTTTTTCGCTGGGGGGCGGGGAGGGGGGGCTCCCTGAAACTTGAAATTATGTCTGGTAAAACTGGTAAATTATTACATTTTGACAGATAGTTGTAATGTAGAAATATTATCGCTGAGAGAGAAGAGTGCTCGATAAGAAAATAATTTCTATCCTAATTCTAACATACTTTTAGCTGAAAATCACAGGAGAATGAACAGATGTTTTGCTCGTATTAGCAGTGATCCTGCTTTTGTATCTATTAAAAAGCGTGAAAATCTTAATATAGTTTAAATGATGAACCAGTCTGAAAGAGTAAATTGCTCGTTTTAACCGTGCCCTCGTTTTATCCGTGCTCGTATTAAACGAGTTCGACAGTATTTATTTTCCTAGAAAATTAAAATTGTATGGTGTACAAAACAAACCACGCGGGGCTTTTGTGAAGAGAAATAGCACCTATTCTACCTACAAAATCGTAATGACGAATTTACAAAATCATTTTCATTACTACATCCCTACATTATCTGAAACATTCTTCCAATATATGGAAATAAAGAATTTTTAATTATTTATTTATATTTTTACCGATATTAATATATCTGATAATAGATTCCAAAATATGTTTTTTTTTTTTTTGAGCAATACTTAATGTTCGATTTTATCAGATTTCATTCATTTTTATCGAAGAATAAACACAAGCGATGAAATTCTGACTATTTTCTTCAGTAACACATGAAAAAAAATCTCACAAAAAATGTTCCTTCTCCAAATTTTCTGCGAGATAGGCGAAAATAGTTGACATCAGATGCTTCAATGTATCACGTGAATCATGTTATTACGACTTTTACACATGTTTAAGGGATCAAGACCATCTGTCACTAAAATCATACCACCTTAAAATTCATAGCACATTGTTGAAACAGATCAGTAAGTATAGAATTGCAACATGAATTTACATTCTTCGTTTCATTTATCGCATATTATTCGACTGGTTGGTTGCTTAGGTGACTTTGAATTCTGCATTAGGACAGGAGAGTACACAGATGAAAAAGAAATATAAAAAATAAAATTTGTCAACCCTGAAGCTTTATTTTATTTCGCATGAATTATGAAGCATAATATTTGAAAAATATATCCAAGAGAATATTATTATTACATTCTAGTCTAATCTAAATTTGATAATAAATCTTATAAATGTATATTTCCATTATTTCATATAAATACATAATTTTAAAAAAGAAAACTTTACAATGATTTAGAATCGAAGAAGGTTTGAAACTACAATAAATAATATATTCACAACCGGGGCAACAAGACAGGAAAGTAAGAATAAAACAGTATTTTTTCAACGACTTGTAAAGAATGGGATATGTTTCATCAATCCTTAAACAGTTTATTGGGTATTTGTAGTTACACATTCATTTGATGAACTACAATTAGTCGCCTTATGTTCAAGATAGCATTATTTTTATGATAATATGCATAATGGCAAAAATGTAGCAGAAGAAAACACACTGTTAAAAATTTGCAGCAAACTGTCCAGTCATTTGACCGTTTTTGTAGAAAACGGTTACATAACTGTAATTTAACTATATTCTGACCATATTATTGCTCATTTTATGGTCAGAATATAGTTAAATTGCGGTTGTGTAACCGTTTTCTACAAAAACGGTCAAATGACTGGACAGTTTGCTGCAAATTTTTAACAGTGCAGTAAAAGGTGTATTTATTAATATTTATTCTTATATTACTAGCAATCCTGCCCGGTGATGCCAGCGATTGCATTGAAACTTTAACTAAAAATTGTAGATCACTTCAGTTTACTTAATAAGTACATTTACATGCCAAAGCTTTTATTTCACAAAACATTGTAAAACTTCCATAATCTCTCTCATATCTAAACTCTGTATCAATCACTCTGATCCCAGTAGCTATTAGGGATGGGCGTTATTTAACGTAATAGGATAAATAATACTGTTAATGCAGTATAACATATTACTGCAACACATTATTGACAGACTCTGTTAAAAAAATAGCATTTTGTATAGGGCAAACAGGGGAAAATTATAAGCAGCGCAACAAAGACTATCGATGAGGACCACTGGAGTTCATTGCCTGCTTTAAGTACTCTGGGAAATTTATCACTCTTAATTAAACTCTTTTTTACTAAGTCAATACGACTATAATTAGACCTATTTTATCTACGCCTCCAAATAATGGCGAGACAATTTCATCTGCAGACTACGCATAAAGTTGATGTCAACTCGGTACCTTTTTAAGCTGCCCACACTTGTTCGAACACTATTCGAAATATCTTTAATACAAAATTAATAATCAAACAGAAAATATTTTTGGGTGATAAATTTTACTTAATTGATAAAAAAAAGGCTATACAATCTTTTGATGTCTAAATAAGGTAACCTAAAAATTTCACTGCCCAGAAATGAAAAACAAAATGAATCGTGTCAGAAAGTTGCAGGTTACAGAGCTAGAACGAAAATAAAAATTTGAGAAAACCTTCAGGGACAGACACTTAATAAATTAAAAATATATTTTTGTAGATAATTTTAAAAGTATTTTAAAAGCCGTAAATGAATCCTAAAAAAAACGAACAATTTAATTTAAAAAAAGGTTGTATTTTTTAAATAGTTATTTTTTAATATTATCAATCCTATAAATATTCGGATGACAAATCCCGAAATTTTTCCTATGGAAATAAAATATATGATTGACGTTATTGAACTGATTTATATGAGCAGCTATTAGATATTTTTTTAACACGTAGAACCATCCTCTGTCATGGGTGGGATTCAAAACCACGTTTTTCACTAAAACACGGTATATACCAGCACCATTTATTGGGTGATAAACACCAAAATCCAATCAGTACAAAGTTATATAAAAATACAACTAAATATGAAATTTCATAGAATTCCGTGCATTAATTTTTGAGTTACAGAGCTCACAAAATTTATGTAACATCACACACACAGAGACAGACATTGGTTCGAAATTAATCTAATCGTATTCATTACATCCCAAAACCTGTAAATTCATCAAAATTTGGTTTAAAATTGGCAATAATCCAATATTCTTAATAATGTAGAATATAGTAAGTACTTTTCTAATCACAGATATAGACACGCACATCTATTTTGGTAACTCTTGATGATTATAATATTCAAATAAAGTTACTTACTTTAAAGTTACTTAAAGTTTTGCATTTTTCATCCATATTAGCATTCTAGTTAGTAACAATGTTGCGCATAAATAAAATTAGCAATCATTTACTAGATATTGTGTAGCAAACAGGGTTCTTTTCACAATCAGAAAGCGTACTGTAGCGCTTTACTGCCCAAGTTACGACCGTGCATTGTATGGTGTTTGAACTTGTATAGATGTGTTCTATCTCTTCTTTAAGTTTTGCCCAAGAGTTCAGAACTACCCTGCATACCTTTCACAACAGCACAGTAAAAGTACTATCCGTTTCAAACGTTTTATTGGATAAGAAATATTATGCGTACTGGTTTTAAATATAATAGTGTGTACTTTGTGATATGTATAATTGCCCGTATGTATAATTGTATAATTATTTTTAAATAAACTAAAAAGGTAGCAACCAAAATATTTGAGCCAAAGAGCTATTAGTGACAAATCAAATTTCTTAATTTTAACCGCTGTTATGATATTACATCTAAAAATATTGTGTTATTCATTCTCTTTATCACTATCTCTACGGCCTTTCCCGATTAAAATGAAATATTATCTCGCGTACAGCAAATTGCCAAAAAATGCTATACAATTCCTTGATGTCTAAATAAGGTAACCTAAAAATTTCACAGCCGAAAAATTAAAAACAAAATAAATTGTATCAGAAAATTGCACGTCACAGAGCTAGAACGAAAATAAAAATTTGAGACAACCTTCAGAGACAGACACTAAATAAATTAAAAATATCTTTTGTTTTTAATTTTAAAAAATATTTTAAAAGCCATAAAAAAAAATTTAAAAAAAAATCCTAAAATACGAACAATTTAATTTTTAAAAAAAGTTGTATTTTTTAAATAGTTTTTTGCAATAGTCACATTTTTGTTACTAATATTGAAATGCTACTCTTATTTTACATATTTTTATTTATATTATTTATTGATGCATTGTTACCGAGACAAACAATTGAAACTTTAGTCGTAGGGGAAAAAATATACTGTAAAAATTTAAAGAAACAATTCCTGATACAGAAGAAACAGATGAAACACGAAAATTCTGTATAACATCGTAGTTACCTACGATTCCTGACATTTCTCCTACATCTTTCATAATCAGACCAATCAGATACCACTGGAAATAATAAGTTTCTCAAGTTTACAAAAGTATTTCTAAAATAAAAAACGTTTCTGATTCACTTTTCGTCTGAGGGTTTATTAAAAAATAAAGGAAAGGTTTCTAGGATCGTGGATTGATACGTGGTTACACTGAATTTTTGTAAACGCTCCTTCTATACCAGGAAAGGTTTTGGCACGTATTTTCAATTTTGAATATCAATTTTCAATATAATATTCGACTAAAAAAAAACTAAACAATGTCATAAATACGTGAATAACCTTTTCCTCATTTTTGAGGTAATAAAAGTAAAAATAAATAAAGAAAGAAGCTTTCAAGATATTTCAAATCCGACATTAAATCTCTAAGACGCAATATAATATACAATTAGAAAAACATAAATAAAACAATATGATAAAAGTATCATAAATAGATGTAGTTCTTTTTAAGGTAATAAAATTTTGAAAAACAAAACACCTCTGTGTTTCTAATCGATTTTATTTTCTCCTCAGACTAGTTAAGATAAATAAGTACGTTTTAATTTTTAAAATTTCATTCATGCTGAATACTCCATACTTAATACATTATCTCCGTAGCTGCACCTCTCTTAGTTATATGCTTTTACATATATCTTACATATAACCATTTTATATACTTACATATATATTATAAAACACCCACATATTTACATGCAACAACATTCATTGCATAGCGAGAAGATATAAAAAGTTGGGGAGCTTGCCATTATAGCTTACAATCTGAATGTGCATCATGCGCGTATTTCATCTTTCTCTTATAATGGTACTCTAAATTATAGTAAAATGTTTGCTCAGTGTGCGATTTCCATTTTCTTAGGTGAAAACATTTGTCAAACCATTTCGTCCTTTAAAAAATTTTAAAACTGGTGGTATGAATATGAAATCATTTTAGGCATACAAACATGTTTCAGTTTTAAGAGATAAAAGGCACGATTCATATTAAATATGATGTCATTTTCATCCAGCAAATCATTCCCTTTATAGAATTCTGAAGAACAACCTTAAAAAATATCTATAGGTAATAGTATGGAAATTATATCCGAGAGCGGAATCAGTGCGCAAACTCAAACTGTCCTTCATTCGATAAACTATGCGTGACAATGTAGCGTGTGGAAGAGACATAGCCTCGAGGGAAATGAGTAGGCTCGATGCCGCTTTGGTCTCATCGTATTAAATGCCACGTTTCTTCCCCACCGTTTCATGCCTTTTGTGAATATTGCTTTTAAATTTTATGATGGTGTCTTCCGTAGTTGGGGTACCTTCCCGTCAGTTTTCCATAGTCGAAGTACGCGGTGGTGAATGTAGGCGTCACTCTTCTAGACGCTGTATTACGGACACTGAAAGCTAAAATATTTATAATAGCTCCAAGTTCTATCAGAAGCCATTCACCTACATTTCATTAAAATTTAGATAATGATATTTCATTTGAATCAGTAATATTGCAATCTTTCAGCTTTCCGTTAATAAGTCACATAAACATACTTTACTATACATTTTTTTAAGGAGAAGATGGACAAAATTTATTAAATTGGTTTATACAAACGCAACATAATTAAAAATATATGTTCATCAGTTCGGATAGCAGACAATAATCGTGATATATCAGTTATTCAAATTGAAAGTATGTACATAGTAAGAGCGAAATATGAATTTTAAAAAGGAAAGAAAATAGCAAAACGTCCAACAAAGGAAATACAGGAAAACAAAGGAAAATGTCAAAAAAAAACTTCAAAGAGCGCGATGTCACTCATAACGTCCACATTCGACTTCTTAGACATAAAACACTTATATGATAATAAAATGCATGCGGCATTCCGTGAAACAGTCACAGGGCAATAAATAAAAGAATAAATTTCTAAGTTAAATAATTTTACCGTTTGGTATTTCTTTAAATATTAAATACTTTTAAAATAAAATTTAATTTTAAATAAAACGCAAAAAAAAAAAAATTCAATAAATAAATAAATTTTGAGTTTATCTATTGAAGTAATTATTTTTAACAATTTTCTCCAACATTGCTAAAATATTCAACTTCGATTGATTCCTCTATATCTTTCTCTGATAATGATTCCGAAAAGTCCACTTTAAAGATGTCACAATATTTCAAACTTACAGAATTTTAGTACGTTAATTAAATAGAGTTTTGAAAAATCTCTAATAAAAGTTATCACTGACTAAATATTATTTATTTTTCAACCACCAATCTTCAAAGAAAAGGCAGAGACGGGTGCATCTTGCAACTTATGGATGGTTTTCGTTAGCATTTTTTAAACAAAATATATTTTGCTTAAAACAATTTTTTATCATTAAAATCATTGTAATGATATTTTTATATTTGAAAAATATTAATTATTTTTTAAAAATACATTATGTAAACTGACATTTATTTGAAATTTTCATAAAAAGCTACTGTTAATATTAATATAAGTTTATTTCAGTGTTTGTATTTTCTTTGTAGGATTAATGTGGGAAAATCATGAGAAGGGTTTTACATCTTTGAATAAAATTAATACTTTCATAAGAAAGATAGTCCTTTGAAAGAAAATCATAAGGAAAAGGATTAAGTAGAAGTATTTGATCGAGTGATTTGGTGTAATATAGATAAAAGTTTTATTGAAAAATTTACAAATTTTAGATTATTGCTGCGTTTTTTTATCTGCATAATTACATAATTTTAGTGTGCCGTTGAAGTTTAAACAAAGTTTAAACAACGATTTTATTTGTGCCATGAAAAAAAAAGTTTGAGAAACACTGCTATATTTTCCCATCGCCATAGTGATTTTTTATTTAGTAATTCTTCCTCACTGATGAACTCGTTTCACCTGCAAAGCAGAACATAGCTGTTTCCATGTATTCTCTCATACCAATGTAAACTAAATGCAGAAATGTTTTCTAATATAGGAAAAACATTTGCGAAAATTTATTGTAATTTCTTAGATCCTCCATGATTCTAGAATTTTTTTAAATAAATTAAAATTAAATTAAATTAACCTTCCGGAGAACAGCTATTCAGAAACTTCAGAAGCCAGCAGGTTCACGAAATTAACAGGAACATCTTTTCTGAAATTTAAGGCCGTAAAGGGACTCTTTTATTTAAGAAACATTTCCGTACTCTTCGTAAACCTACTGTTTTATGAGGTTTATGGTTAGTCCTTTCCCAAATAGTCTCTAAAGCTGAGAGAGTGTTTTCAGGAATCATGAGTAACTACAAGTTTACATTAAATTTTTATAAACGTATCTGCTGTATCAGGAAAATGTTTCTGCATTTTTCAAGTGTAGTCAAAAATTGCATGATACTACAGGTGAACAATAACTTGCGAAATATTTAATTAATTGCCTGAAAGACGAAAGGTATTGCTACAAGTTTGGAAAACAAAAAAATTTAGATGAAGGCTTGACGTTTTGAATTATATCAAATCGTCCTTCAAATTATATCAAATTTTAAAACGTTTCATCCGTAAATGTCTGCTTGAAAACATTCTGTAAGTATTAAAATATCAAAAGAAAAGAGATTCTAATTGAAAATTAATTAATGAATCGTCATTAATTAATTTTCCGTTAGAAACTAGAGTATTAAGATTTATGAAGCATAATTAATTAGGAAGTTTAGTTGCAACAAATGTTTTCGTTTTCTAATATTACTACAATGTTTTAAATTAATTATGCTCTCAATAAATATCTTATTCAATTTTTACATGAAAATGTTACTTTTTCCTTATAACGGAATATCCATGCAGACATAAAACAACTAACCTGAGTGTAAAAGCCATAAAATAGATAATTTTAATAAAACTGAAGGGAATTCTTTATTTATTACTGTTATTTAACACCACATTGTACAATAGCTACGGTTTCTGGGAATAAGATTGTGTTGCAGAGCTTATAAAATATATATAAGCCAATAATTTGCGCAATATTTGATCTGTTGCCTGAAAGGCAAAATATATCTCTGTAAGTTTATAAAATAAATTACTTTAGATGAAAAACTCAATATTTTGAACTAAGATGCAGATTTTATCAATTTTTAAAAGGTTTCATCCATAAACGTTCATTTGTAAACGTTTGCATTAAAAAAATGATAAAAGAAAAGAGCGTCTAGCTGCAAATTAATTAATGAATCTTCATTAATCTAGGCTATTCAACATCTGCAGGGAATAATTAATTATAAAGCTATAACGACAACAAATGTTTTCATTTTCTAACATTGCACACGCGTTTTAAAAAATAATAAGGTTCTCAATAAATATCGTACTTCATTTTTTTGCATTAAAAATATTACTTTTATTCCTATTAACGGAACATTCGTACATGTATGAAATAAATAACCTGAATATAAAAGACATAGGATAGAAAATTTTAATAAAACTTAAAGCAATTCTTTATTTATTGCTGTTATTTAACACCACGGTGTACAATAGCTACGGCTTCTGGGAATAAGGTGGAGTTGCAACTTATAAAATATATATAAGCTGAATTATTCATGAAAATCACCCGAAGAAAGTAAGAGAAAACAATTCCTACTTTGACCTAATAAATCTTTAGTGGACAGAGCCGATGTTTTTATATACTTTTCTTTTGTTTATACGGGCACTACCTTGCAGGACAAGGCTTCGTGTTTTGTTTGATTAATTACATTAATACATTTTATACGGGTTTCTATTAAAGCGTAGGTTGGCAAGTTAAAGATATCTGTGGGAGTTGATTAATTTTTATGGTTCCGGCCAATTATCATATTTAAAAATTCTACAGTCTGAGGTCTTAATTAGCATAATGCTATAAAATATGGCCTGCATAATGAAATCTATTTATAAGTTACTGTGAAAATAGATTTCTTTAAATACTTACTTTTTTAGTAAATTTATTAATTAATTTTTACGGTACATTGCAAGCAACATAATGCCATATATATATGTGTGTGTGTGAGTGAGAGAGTGTGTTTCCCTAAGTTTTGTATTTACCACTAGTTGTACAAAGAGATTACTGACGTTTTTTCACGATTTATCATTAGCATAATAGTTTTAGAAGCCTTGTGCATGAAAATTATCAAGGAATGATTGCTCCAGCGTTTTATGTACACTGCAATGTGTGGTACTATAACAACAAAATAAAAAAATAAATTTTAATATATTTGTCTTATTTAGAAGCTAAATTACCTAAAACAATTGAAAAATATTAGATTTTATGTGGAAAATGAAGGGTGTTAACATAGCAATTAAAATAAAACATTTAATTACGAATACATAACTGGCCAATTACCCATCCGTTATGAGAGTGTATTCTGCTTTTAATCCAATTCATTACTAAACAATAACTAATATTAATGTACTAAAATTTTAAAATGTATTTGTAAATGCGAAAATATTGACGTTTTAGTACTTATCAACGCAAAATAAACTAGTCGTTGGGGGCCACCGTAATACTTACCCATCATGGATATGCATAATGTAAAATATTAAAATAAAAATGTGTAAACTACTTATAAAATTTCATTGCAATTCAAATAAAATCGTGGCTTGATAACGTCACAAACTTTAAAGGCTCGATTACTGAATTGCTTGAAAGAGGTTTTTCCTTATAACTCCAAAAATAATAATCCTATTAACTAGCGGTTTATTGCATCTGATTAAGCGTCAAATTTCCAATTAAAATATATCTTTGAAGTGAAATTTGGATGAAATACAGGGTCATGAAAAATCGAAGAGTGTGGTAAATAGGATTCCAAATATCTCGGCAACTTATTATCCGATCAACTTCATGCTTTATGCAAAATTTATGTTTTTTTATTGTCTTTTATATTAATTTCTTAAAATAAACAATTTCGAAAATTTTTATATACCTTTCATCAGAACGAATATTTCGAGAGTCCGAAAAAAATTGTTCCGGTTAATCGAGGTTATTGAAATGAAATAGGCTTCTTCCCATTATTACATACTAAGTACATACCAAATTGCAAGTCTCTATCTCAATTTTTTCGGGAGATAGAGCGTTTACAGACACACAGACACACACACAAACACACACACAGACACACAGACGGACGGCCAAAAAATTTTTCGAAAAATATGTTTTTCGGAATCTCCAGTGTCTGAAACGTGTAAATCCGTCAAAAAAAAATTTTCGATTTTCAAAACGATTACAAGACTTACCCTATACTACGTATGATGGGTAAGTAAAACTAATTTTGAATTCGATTCTAAATGTAAGGTTGTCTGAAAAGACAGAAACGCATTAAATCTTTTAAAGTTTATTGTAAAAGTTTCCACTCTATTATAAATTCTGCCATAACTTTAAATTGCTCACTAACACTTTTAAAAATTACAAGTAAAATATATACTTCCATGGGAAAATTCAACTGCTTCGATACTGAAAGTCAACAAGTGTTTTAAATTGCTAATTCATAGATTCCACCATTTTCGTTTTTCTAATTCCATTAAAATTTATTCGACCTTTTATGCCTTATTTAATCGCAGATTTCGGCGATTAAATAAAGCAAAATTTACCATTCAATTTTAGTGATAACAAAAAAGTTAAACGTTTTAAGCAAATTAATAAAATTAATTTTGAAAATATTCTTTATAATTACTTGCATCGTGCTTATTTATGCATTTGGTCTAAATTACGCTATTAAATAACATAAAATGTATTTCAGATAGATACTATAAAAATAACACAAATTCATCAAAATAAACAAATAAACACCAACCAATATTTATGATAAAACAATAGTAATATAGGGGGGGATGTATATTAAATCTATTAGATTATATCGGATTTGGAGTAAACAGTGCGAAAATGTAATCTATTATGTTTATGATTTAATTTCCAACAGAAAATTGTGATTACTTTTTTCGATCCCGTGGTTTCGGAATAATAGAGTACGCTTAAGTTTATGGTTATACAAAGTGATCCAATTCAAATTTCCTAACCTTTATTTAAGAAAAACACACAAAATGTAACCTTATCGTATTTATTTTTTTATCAATCTATTATTTGGTATTTTTCATTAATTATGAAAAATGATATCAGGCAAATGGCAGCCTCTGGACCTTCTGAAGCAGTTGAGTCATTCGAGGTAATTTTCGATGACTTTATCGTAAGTTTCAGGGGTTATCTCTTCTACAATTTGCGCAACGTAGTGAAAATATTTGAAAAAACTGGAAGCATTGAAGACAGGATAAGCCGTGTGCATCATCGTGGCACACATTCAGCCGAGAATATTGCTGCTGTGAGTGATAGTGTGGCCGGAGACCCGGAATTATCTATTCGTCGCCCAAAGTTTGGGCCTTTCTTATGGCTCCCTTTGGCGTATTTTGACCACGAAATCGAAGATTTTGATTTAAAAGACATGTGGTTCCAGCAAAGTGCCGCAACGTGCCACACATTGCATGCAACTTTAGAGTTTTCGTGAAAAGTTCAGAGGTCACATTATTTCACGTTGCGGTGACGTCAATTGGCCGCAAAGATTATTTAACGCGGTTGGATTTTTTTTCTTCTTTTTTTTCCTTGTAGCGTTTTTTTAAGAGTCGCGTCTACGCCAACAAATCTGCAACGTTGGAGCACTTAAAAACTAACATCCGCCAAATTATAGGAGAGGTAACCCTCAAAACTTACGAAAAAGTAATCGAAAATTACCTCGAACGAATCAGTTGCGGCAGAAGGTACAGAAGCTGCCATTTGCCTGACATCATTTTTCATAATTAATGAAAAATACGAATTATTCGATTAATAAAAAAATAAATATGATAAAGTTACATTTTGTGTGTTTTTTCTTAAGTAAAAGTTAGGAAAATCGAATTGGAGCACATTTTACATCTTTTATATTCCATAATGCGTTAAAATTGCGATTAAAATAAAATACTGAAATACGAACTGGCGCGAATGACTGTTTCCTGCTTTTACACCAATTTAATAATAAGCAATAACAAATTCTTATGTAGCAAAATGTGTAAATGTATTCGTAAATGAGCAAATACTGAGATTTCTGGGGGCTTGTCTAATTTTGAGCTCGTTTCTAAATAAGATTGGATTAGTCTTTTTTTTCTTTTACCTGTTAACTTCAAACTTAAAGATTATGAACCAACAGTCTTTGGAAGTCATCTGACTAAAACAGATAGTCAAATAAGTATGCTTAAGACTGTTCAGAACTGTTAGTGTCATATACTGACTGTTATTAAAGTTATGTAAACCGATTGTTTTTATTAAGCAAAAAATAACTTAAAATAAGCTATCTTGGCAACACATCATAAGAGAATAAAGAAACGCATTTATTGAAACAAACAGAATAATAGTAATAATAGTAAGTATGGTTACAATACTACATACTTTCAAACAGTTATACAGAATAAATTTTACATTATTCTGGATACACCTAGTTTAAAAAATTCATAATGAATATAACTACACGTCTGGCCAAAATTATAAGGACACTAAAAATGTAAAGAATCTAAGCAAGAATAAACATTATACAATAAGTACTTCTAATCCAAGGAAAACTTTCTTGCTCTTTCTAACACTTTCCAACCTAGTTGAAAAGTGTTTATGACTTCGGTTTGTCTGCCGTATGGCCGTCTGGCCGTCTGTCCGTGCTCTAACTCCCGTAAATATGCTCGGATTGCCCTGCAATTTTTATATGTTATTGTCGTCATATGTAGCATGTCCCCTATTTCAACCGAAGTGTGTAGCACGTATATTTTTTTACAAGGACACTCAACAGAATTCCGTTACATTTACGGTCTACGGGGAAAAATCATTTGCGGTTTATTTTAATGATGTTACACAATTTCACACATTGTAATTGATATATATCACTAAGGTGCATTACAAGAAGCTTAATATGGAATAGGGTGTGCATAGCATTTATAGTTACTTTACAGGGACAGTCAAAAGAATTCCGTTACATTACGTCTATGGAGAAAAATCGTCTGCGGTTTATTTAAATAATGTTTCACTATTTTAAACGCATTGAAATTTATATATCACTAAGGTGCATTACAAGACGCTTACTACAGAATATTGTGTGTATAGCAGTCATCGTTCATTTACAGAGACACACAAAAGAATTCTCTACTGTCTGTTAACAATAATTCCTGAAAGTGCGTTTTAAGTTACTGAACGCGATTTTAAATTTAACTAACTTTTTGTCTATTACTTGGTAATAAACAAAAATTTACCTGTATAGGAAATACAGAATTGTACAGGACAAATACAATTTTGTATAAATTCTGTATTTCCTATACAGGACAGCACAAAAGTTCGCGAACACATTTCCGTTTATTGACAGAAACTCCAGAAGGAGAATTTTAAACTGTGCTACGCGTTTCCTAACTGAACTAAAGTTTAGCATCCTATGTAGTATATGTACAAATCTATAAATCATATACAAGGCTGAATAAAAGTATTCGGGTATTTTTCTGAATATTGTATATGTTGGAAATTCCTGAAATTACGTTTTTAAATATGTTATGCGTTTTCCAAATTGTTTACTTAGATGTTATCTTTCAGCTTATTAAACGGTAATGATTTGTAAAAATATTTTGGAAACGTTGGAAAGTGTTACATAATCTATGCTTGACGCATGATTTTTCGTTCTTGTTTATGTTTGAAAAAGAATATATATTTTTTAAATATGAAAAATTACAATTTTTAATGGTCATAATTACAAGGAACTTGCTTATAAGTTCGAGGGAGTGACGGAGATTTTTAAGCATAGGCCAGCTTAGGCCGTATTGCTGTATGAAAGATGTCTTCAGCGAGCACTTTTCCAGGGAAAGTATTACCCGAATTATCGCTCTCGCACAAATCTTGCACAGTCGCACCACCCAGATCCTGCTGGATTCGAACCCGTGATCATCGGCCCAAGCTTTTAATTTTGTGGCTAGTATGCAATCCACTAGGCTGAGTGAATCCACTTATAAGTTCAAATCGAAACAATTTTAATAAGAAATGTAACCACCCTTATTTTGGAGACGCTCAAACATACGATTCGAATTTCTTTGAACAAGTTTTGATAATTATGATGGGGGGGGGGGGGGGGGATATAGCTGTCTAAGGATTGTAAAAAGATTCCTCAATGTCTGTAATAAATAGATATTTCTTCTCATTTACATAAAAAAAAAGTTCACCATTGCATTCCATTTAATTTTTTATAATGTTGATTTCGTGATATTGAGGTGATCGATCAAATAATGGGATATTGTTATCATTGAACCACTTTTTCTTAGCGAAATTTGTGATTCTAAAATACGGGTGCGCCCTTTCATGGGCGTACCCAAGGAGGGGGCTGATGGGGCTACAGCCCCCCCCCCCCCCCCCGAAATTTTCGAAAGTGATATGAAAAAAGCGTTGATGTTTTTCTTTCTTTTTTGGAATTTTTTTTCCTATCATACAGCGGACTAGCCATTCTTATTAGTCCCACATTAGTCCGCATTGACACAAAAAAAAGAGAAAGGGGGCTGATGGGGATACAGCCCCCTCCTTCCGAAATAGTCGAAAATTAAATGAAAAAAGTATTTTTTTTCCTTACTTTTTTAGACAAATCTGTATTTTTTTTCTTCTGTCATACAGCGAAATAGACATTCTCGTTAACCGCATATTAGTCCACATTGACATCACAGTATACCCAAAGATGGGGAGGGGCTGATGGGGTTACAGCCCCCCCCCCCTGAAATTTTCGAAAGTGATATGAAAAAAGCGTTGATGTTTTTCTTTCTTTTTTGGATTTTTTTTTTCCTATCATACAGCGGACTAGCCATTCTTATTAGTCCCACATTAGTCCGCATTGACACAAAAAAAGAGAAAGGGGGCTGATGGGGATACAGCCCCCTCCTTCCGAAATAGTCGAAAATTAAATGAAAAAAGTATTTTTTTCCTTACTTTTTTAGACAAATCTGTATTTTTTTTCTTCTGTCATACAGCGAAATAGACATTCTCGTTAACCCCATATTAGTCCACATTGACATCACAGTATACCCAAAGATGGGGAGGGGCTGATGGGGTTACAGCCCTCCCCCCCCCCTGAAATTTTCGAAAGTGATATGAAAAAAGTGCTGATGTTTTTCTTTCCTTTTTGGAAAAAAATATTTTTTTTCATACAGCGGACTAGCCATTCTTATTAGTCCCACATTAGTCCGCATTGACACAAAAAAAGAGAAAGGGGGCTGATGAGGTTAAAGCTCCCTCCTTCCGAAATAGTCGGAAATTAAATGAAAAAAAGTGTTTTTCCCTTACTTTTTTATACAAAGCTGTATTTTTCTTTTCTTCTGTCATACAGCGAAATAGACATTCTCGTTAACCCCATATTAATCCACATTGACATCACAGTATACCCAAAGATGGGGAGGGGGATGATGGGATTACAGCCCTCCTCCCTCCACCTGAAATTTTCGAAAGTGATATGAAAAAACTGCTGATGTTTTTCTTTCTTTTTTGGAAAAAAATATTTTTTTTTTCTGTCATACAGCGGACTAACCATTCTTATTAGTCCACACATTAATCCGCATTGACACAAAAAAAGAGAAAGGGGGTTGATGGGGTTACAGCTACAGCCCTCCTTCCAAAATAGTCGGAAATGAAATGAAAAAAGTGTTTTTTCCTTACTTTTTTAGACGAATCTGTAATTTTTTCTTCAGTCATACAGCGAAATAGACATTCTCGTTCACCCCATATTAGTCCACATTGACATCACAGTATACCCAAAGATGGGGGGGGGGGTGCTGATAGAATTACAGCCCCCTCCTCTCGAAAAAATCGAAAATGAAATGAAAAAATAGTGCTGATTTTTTTTTCTTTGTTTTATATAAATTTGCATTTTCCCCCTATTATTTAACAGACTAGCCGCTCCCTTCGCTTTAGTTCCATTTTCATATTAGTGCACAGTGATACCAGATTATACGCAAAGAAGAGAAAGGGGCTGACAGGGTTACAGCCCCTTTCCAAAATAGTCGAAAATGAAATGAAAAAGATGCTGATTTTTTTCTTTATGTTTGTTTGAGATAAATTTGTAATTTTGTTTTCTGCAATTCTTACTTTTTTAGATAAATCTGTAGTTTTTTCTTCTGTCATACAGCAAAATAGCCATTATCGTTAGCCCCATGTTAGTCCACATTGACATCACTGTGTATCAAAAGAAGGGGAGGGGGCTGATGGGATTACAGCCCGCTCCTCCTGAAATAATCGAAAATGAAATGAAAAAACAGTTTTTTTTTTCTTTCTGTTTGAAATAAATATGTATTTTTTCCCATATCATTCAACACACTAGCAGCTCTCTTCTCTTTAGTTCCATGTTAGTGCACAGTGATACCACATTATACCCAAAGAAGTGAAAGGGGAGGTTTAGGGTTACAGCCCTCTTCCAAAATAGTCGAAAATTAAATGAAAAAATGCTGATTTTTTTCTTTTTGTTTGAGATAAATTTGTAACTTTGTTTTCTGCAATACGACGAACTACCATTGCTGTGTATTCTCATATCAGTGCACAGTTACACTGCAGTATACCCAGCGAGGGGAAGGGGCTGATGGGTGGGATTACAGCCTCCTTGCAAAATATTCGAAAATGAAATGAAAATGATGCTGATATTTTTTCTTTCTGTTTGAGATAAATTTGTAATTTAGTTTTCTGTTTTACCGCGGATTAGCCATTTTCGTTAGTCACATGTTGCTCCACATAGACCACCTCATCATACCCAAAGAAAGGGAAGGAGATCGATGGGGTTACATCCCTCCACTCCAGTGGCGTAGCCAAGGGGGGGGTCCAGGGGGTCCGGACCCCCCCCCGAACCCCGAACGAAGAACTGGTTTACTGAATCATAGATATAACAATATTAAAAACTGATAAGACGGAATCGCAATTAACCAATGAAAAATTCCGCTTTAGACAGGCTTTTTTGTCTTAGAAAAGGTATGTCTTTCGCCGACGCTATGAAATTTTTCCGTTTAAGACAGGTTTTTGTCATAAGTACGTCCCATTTTGTCAGGTATCCACCAAAACTGTTAAAACGTATCCACTCTATAGTATACTTCTGAAAAGCATAGATGTATTATAATAAAATCTGTGAAGATGAGAGCTATCGTAAACAGCAAAAGTTCAAGGTTCAACGTAAACAACACTACATATTTATACCTTCTATGATTTGAAACCTATCTAAAATGGAACCTTTTCTGGTTGTGATTCCTTGTTGGCAGGTTTCCTGTGAATACGGAATCCTCTTGTAAACGAAAACATTTCATGGTCTCGATGACGGAAGGATAACTATACAAGTATACCTGATATGACGGAAATCTATCTACAACGGATTTTTTAAGGATACCTGACGATTCCGTTTTCATAGATTTTAATGTAACTAGATTAAACGCAAAACTTCTTCTACAGAGATTTCGATGGGACCAACTGTTGCCAACACTTACGGGGAAAAGACGAGTTTAGATTAGACGAATGCAATAACAGCAAATTAATCAGAGTTTTGCGACCCTTATCTTTGTTCATTTTATAATTTTATATCGAGCAATGTTATCATTTACTTTAAATCTGCTTGCTGGAATTAAAAAAAAATTAACTTTATTCTTCGACTAGATATTTGTGAATTCTTATTCAACATTACACTGCCACTTTCAAAATACCTGCATCTGAATGGGATTTGTCTTCTGCTGTAAACCATGCTGAAGACGTCCTTTTTCAACTTTATGTAACTTTACATTAATCAGTAAGCATTCAAGAGGAGACTGGTGTTTAAAAGTTTTCTGACCTGTTCAAGAGAACACAGTCCTTTGCTAAAGAAAAGTCTGACACAATTTTCTTTAGTCACACATATTCCTTGTCAAGTTGACCATCAGATACATCTGGTTCAATGTCCAACCTGAAGAATATTTCGGGAGATCAATTTTTTCCTCCTTTTGATACTTTTATTTCTGATCTCGTTATTCGTTAATCATTAAAGAAAAGAACAGAGGAATATTGAAAGAGTTTGACGTTCTTCTGGGTTTGTACAAAATAATGGTAATTCTTGTTATTAAACTTTTCAACCTGAGCTATTTTTAATAAACTCTTAATGGAATATTACGTTGTTGTATATTATTTTAAAGGGCAAGTATTTACCTACTTATTTAGTATTATAATTTTGTTTTTCGCTATTGTACAGGGATATTTAAGGCAGTTGTAGAGCTTTGGGAAATTTCGTACGATAACCAGCGGAAACGGCTTGTATATCAACCACACTACAGCGTTGAATGCAGGAGAGCGGGGGTGGAGCATCCACTCCGGAGCATCGAAATGACCCCTCAAAAGATCTGAGATTTTATGCTTATTAATAATCTAGGAGTGCAATCTTTCTCCTTCCTTGAACTCCACAGTGTACAGGAGATTCAGGAGAAAAATGGTACCCTCCGCAGAAATACCCCCTGGAGAAAAAATGTCTGAATTCCACATTACATTTGACCGAAGTACGACTTGTGAACTCACAGTTTAACATTGTTTTCAGAAATTTCATGATGGCAATGAGAGTTTGAATATGAAGGTCGTACGTGGCATTCGGTTATTAACAATGAGAAATTGAAAGCAAAGGTTGAAGCTAATCTACGTACCAAAAGTCTGAAAGATTGCTGCTGAACTTGGAGTACGTTCTAAAATTATTTCCAACCGCTTAAAATAAATTGTTTGAAAAATAAAATAGCAGAAACTACCATTATTTTTTACACAATCTAATACTTTCCAAGATGTGCTAATCCATCGTAATAATTTTTTTTTATAAAAATTTAACATCTTTTAAGTCGACCAGATATCGGAAACAACTATTCAGGTCGAATATTTACATTAGTATCAAAAGCGGTGAAACTTGAAAAAGAATTATGGCTGTTTTAGACAATTGTAACAAAATTATTTTTCCCAACATCAACTATATTTGCTGCGTGTGTTTGTTACATTACTAGTTTCTGTAGCCGAAATTACAAGATTTTTTTCTTAAAAATTAAAAAATTATCTCAGAAACACCCATGGTGAATCAACGGCTGACGGCATTGGCAATTGTGTCAACTCATTATTCATTATACCTATTGCAGCACAAGTTCTTAATTCAATGACAGGAAATTAAGCATGAAAATTGAAAAAAAAATTTCAACCAAATGCTGTATTAAACTTAACCCTTTGATCATAACTTTAACGTAATCAAATGTTTATATTATATGAAACTTGATTTAAATGCATTCTTCAGTGCGTGCTCAGTTTTTTATATCATACTGTTTGTAAAATCTTTTTATTTGGTAAATATTAATGTAATTCCATTATATTATTAGCCACAGTTATAGAGATTGATCTTACTTTATTTTACACATGCTATTTTTTTTTAATTAAGAAATTGATAAGGAAATATCTAATTTCTTAAAGTTACTCGAAATATTTCTATTGCATATATACACACACGGTCAATCCTGTCACACTATATTTCAATCAGTTCGTTTCTATGGGATCCCGAAACTTTTAAGTTTGAGATAGGATTCCGTTATAGAAAGTTTCCATTTCACAGGCTTTACTGTATTTATAAGTAGGATAAAAACTGACAAGACGAAATCGGAATCACAGAAGAACGGTGAAAAATCCCGTTTCAGGCAGGTTTTCAGCAGACTTAATTGTATAGTTATCCATATCAAGGCCATGTAATGCTTCCATTTAAGACAGGAATCTGCTATAGACAGGTTTTACTATACATATTACATACATAAGTTATATTTTTATATATACAGCAAATTCTGTGGAAACGAAATGTGCCTATAACGGAATGCTGCCTTAAACGGAAATATTCATTCGTCAAATAGAAAAGAGTGACATACACCTGCTAAGACGGAAAACTGTCTAACACGGAATTTTTTACCACTCTTTGCAGTATTATCTTGGCAGGTCTTACTATATATATAAGCTGAAGAAAAAATTTGGACCCCTCCCGAAAGGAAATCCTGGCTACGCCACTGCTCCACTCCCTTCTGAAATAGTCGAAAATGACATGGAAAAAAAGCACTGATATTTTCCCCATTCTGTTTGAGAGAAATTTGTAATTTTTTTCTCCTATCATTCAATAGACTAGCCACGCTCTTCTCTTTAGTCCTATATCAGTGTACAGTTGCTGAAAGAGGTTGAAGGGGGCAATGGAGTTACAGATTTCCTCCCAAAATAGTCAAAAATGAAATGAGAAAGTGCTGATTTTTTTTTTAGATAAATTTGTAATTTAGTTTTCTGTTATACAGAGGATTAGCCATTCTCGTTACTCCCATATTAGTCCACATTGGCATTACAGCATAATACTCAAAGAAGGGGAAGGAGAATGATGGGGTTACAGCCTTCTCCCTTCCAAAATATTCGAAAATGACACGGAAAAAAGTGCTGATTTGTTAACCTTTCTGTTTGAGAGATTTTTAATTCCCCCCCCCCCACCCTAAATTTGTAATTTAGTTTTCTGTTATACAGCGGATTAGCCCTTCTCGTTAGTCCGGAATTAGCGTTTTTTTCAATCTTTTGACGAAATCAACGTTTTTCTTTGACCGTTTGACGGATAACGTTTATTCATTCGGGACACTTAGTCGAAATTTGCGTTTTTTCCGCCGCTTTTTTACGAAATTCGCTTTTTTCCGAGATCTTTTGTAGAAATTTGCGTTTTTTAGCGTCTTTCTGACAAAATTCGCGGTTATTCTGTGACTCTTTGACGAAATTTACGTTTTTTTTGCGATCCTTTGACGAAAGTCGCTTTTTTCCGAGTCCCTTTGACGGAATTCGCGTTTTTTCTGCAGCCCTTTGACGAAATTCACGTTTCTTCCGCAACCATTTGACGAAATTCGCGTTGTCCCCGCAATCATTAGATGAAATTTGACCTTTTTTTCGCGATCCTTTTTCCAAATTTGCTTTTTTCCGTGTCTTTTTGACGAATTTCGCGTTTTTTCCACGGTACTTTGTCGAAATTCAAGCTTTTCAGCATTTTTTGACGAAATTCGCATTTTTACCATGGCCCTTAGACAAAATTCGAGGTTTTCTACAGCTCTTTGACGAAATTTGCGTTTTTTTTGCGATCTTTTACGAAAGTCGCGTTTTTCCGCGGCTCTTTGACGAAATTCGCGTTTTCTCCGCGACCATTTGACGAAATTCGCGTTTTCTCCGCGATCATTAGATGAAATTTGACCTTCTTTTCGCGATCCTTTTACCAAATTTGCGTTTTTTCCGCATCTTTTCGACGAATTTTGCGTTTTTTCAAGGTCTTTTGTCGAAATTAAAGCTTTTCAGCGTTTTTTGGACAAAATTCACATTTTTACCATAGCCCTTTGACGAAATTTGAGGTTTTCTATGGCTCTTTGACGAAATTTGTGTATTTTTTGATCTTTTGACGAAATTCGTGTTTTTTTTCACGGCCCTTTGACGAAATACGTGTTTTTTCTGCAGCCCTTCGACGAAATTAGCGTTTTTTCAGCGGTCATTAGACGAAATTCACGTTTTCTCCGCGATTACTTGACGAAATTCGGGTTTACTCCACGATATTTGACGAAATTTGCCTTTTCTCTGCGATCGTTTGACGAAATTTGACCTTTTCTCCGCGATCCTTTGATAAACTTCACGTTTTTTTGCGCCTTGTGATAAAATTTGAGTTTTATCCGTGGCTCTTTGACGAAATTCGCATTTTATCCGCGGCCCTTTGACAAAATTCGGATTTTTCCATGATCCTTTAACGAAATTGGAGATTTTTTTC
Organism: Maratus michaelseni; assembly: GCA_963931845.1. NCBI lineage: Eukaryota > Metazoa > Arthropoda > Arachnida > Araneae > Salticidae > Maratus > Maratus michaelseni. The sequence goes on from OZ007599.1 coordinate 255,464,892, forward strand.
TGCGAACGATTGACGAAATTGATTTTTTTCGGTGGCCATTTGTCAAAAATAGCGATATATTTTTAAGTCCAAATTTTCGGACTAATGACCAATTTTTTTTAATTTTTGGAACCTCATGTCATAAATTTTCGGAAAATTTGGAACAGAATCACCCCCCCATACCTCCCCCCCCCTCTGGCTACGTCCTTATTGTCAAAAATGTTTGTTGTTTACAACACGATTCAACGTGTTTCGTAATATTCAGAACATTATGGAAATTTAAGTCAGCCCCCCCCCCCCCCCCGAAATAAAATCCTGGGTACGCCACTGCGCACTTTTAAGTTCATTTTCTTAAAAACTTTAACTTGATTAGTCTTATCTTGAGATGACACAACATCCCAAACAATGACTGATCCTCTTTTATTTTAGCGGCTCCATGTAATGTTTTTATTCCTTTATAAATCGTGTCAATATTAATTTATAACTTTAAGTCCATCAAGATTGAACAATTTTGCATCCGCTGGAAGTTATATGTTAATACTAGCACAATTTGTAAAAGAATAGGAACGTCGCATGCAGCCGTCAAAATAAAGAGATTCAGTCATATTTTGAGGTCTTGTGTTAGCTCAAGGTAACACCAATCACGTTATTGTTTCTAAAAAAATGAACTTAAAAGTGTACACCCGTATTTTAAAAGCGCAATTTTTTTAAAATATGGTTGCTTTTAGGTGAAGGGAAGTTCATTTCCCAACAAGTAAATGCATCGCGGCCTGTCACAAAAGCTAAGATAAAATGGTTCAACGAAAACAATATCCATTATTTTATATGGCCACCTCGATAGCCACATATTAATATTGTAAAGAAAGATGAATGGAGTGCAATGGTGTTTTCATTTTTCTATATCATAATGTTTCTAACCATTTTATGTATAAATAATAACCAATATTCATGCATTACAAGCACTTATAGAATCTATTTACAATCTCTGAGCAGCTATGCTATAGCATAATTTCCGTCTCCACCGCCGATCGACGATTGAGATTTTTACGCTTTCTGAGTATTTGTAAAAGCAAACGCTTCTTAAGTCATTTCCGGTATTTTGGAAGATTATGAAGATATAAGAAGATATAATATAAGAAATTAATATATATTATTAGATTATATAGAAATATTAGATTATATAGGGATTAGATTATATAGAAATTAATTAGATTATATTACTATAATATTTATTATATTACAGTTATAAATTAATTAGATTATATAGAAATTAACAGATATTATGTAAGAAACTAAGTTCAACCGGAAATGACTTAAGAAGCGTTCGGTTTAACAACTAAACAGAAAGCATGATAATCGCAATCGTCTATCCGCGGTGGACAGGGAAATTATGCATATCATATCTATATCGTAATTATCAAAACTTTTTCCAATAATGTCGAATCATATAACTGAGTGTCTACAAAATACAGATAGTTACATTTCTGATTAAAATTGTATGTCTATTCGAATTTATAAGTAATATTCTCTCAATTATGACCAGTAAAATATTGTAATATTTCATATACTAAAAATTATTAATTAATTTTTTTTATAAAAACGGGCAAGACAGGATTGTAAATACATATCCTCTTCAGATTATATATACGTATTCTATAACGTTTATTAATACTTACAATTGCATAAAATGTATGATTTACATGTTTTGGTGTTCTTACAATTTTGACCAAAGCTGTATAATGGTACAATATGCAAAAAAAATCTAGAAAAGTAAAAATAAAGAAAATACCATCAGACAAATTATGCCCAATATATAGGAATGAAATCAGGAATGACATGTATATAATCCAGTATTAAATAGAATTATAAAATGCAAATATTAAAGTGCATTTTAAATAGTAAAGTTTAGAATATTAACTGTAGTAGCTCTGACGAGATGAAACCTAGGGGCATAGAAGAACGCATTTAATGAAAATATGATTAAATTAGGATTGGTTACAATGCTACATAGTTTTACAGAGTTATATTGATATTACAAAATATTCAGTTAATAGCTATAATTATGTACAAAATGGCAATCAAAATAATTGTGAGAATACAAAGTGAAAATTAATATATAAAATAAAAAATAAAAAAGGGACATTAGATCAACTACACCTGAAACATAGTAATTAAGAAAAGATTAACGCGTATATAATTTGGTATTAAATATAATTTATCAAAGTGTATTGTGCATAGCAAAATATTGAACAATAATTGCAGCAGTTCCATGAATGATTTACAAAGTAACAATGAGCATTAGATAATTAAGTCAAAATACTTCAATACAAATTTATAATAGTAAAAAGAAGAAGATGAATCTAAACAACCTAATAGATATTACATTAAACATGAAATAATATAAATATCATAATATCAGGAATCAATTACTTCTATGATTACCTTACATTTTCATGGACATAAATATTCCGGAGCAGACATTTTTGATTTCGTATCACGTCAGTTTAATTACTGTAATTACCTAAAATAAAGTGTGCCTTCCCCATTATAATAGTGAAATTAATGACAAAGCTATTGTAATTGTTTCCCTCCTAAATTTTTTTTGTCGAATAGACTGTATTTGCTCCGGTGTAGACGTTCCATCAGGAAGAGCAATTTCCAATACCTTTTGCCTATTGCTTACAATCTGTATTTATCACGAATAATTTATTAATTTTTAATAATTCTGTATTTTTTATAAAACATAAAACCAAATAAAAAGTAAACAACAATTGACACATTTGCGACCACTTGCTTTCGTTTTCTTTTCAAATGTTAACCTCGTCTATGGGCGTTGCTCTTGCATTATTACATTATTTAACGAAAATGTTCTTTGTATATATATTTTAAATTACTAATGAATATATAATAATAATACTGTTTCTAATTGATGTACTTATATGCACGGTAAACTGATTATATAAATACGAATATTGTGTGCATGTTTGAAAAATAATATAACGTTTGAAATGCAAAAGTAACTTCCGCAGAGGGAGTTACGGATATCCAAAAGATGTAATTTACGTCAGCGGTTGCGAATGTATTAACACAGTAATGACATTTTTAATTTTTATACACATATTCGGTTTTTTTTTTTTTTTTCGGAAAATTAATTTGCAATTTATTTTCATAAATAAAAGCTTTTCTTTACAAGTGTATTTTCTAATATATATCTAAAAGATAAAAATACAACTACTACATATTTGAATCTGTCACTCTGTTAATCTAAGTAATTATATTTTCATACTACTTTGTGCTGCTGTACTGCACTTTTCAAAAAGCCAACTTTCAGTCCTCCGTTATTTCAACTAGGGCACCCAATCTGGGCATAGCATTTAATATGAAATAAGTCAATCATATATTCGAATAAAATTTTGAAATTTATTAAAAGCGGTAATTTTGTATTGGCCATGTTCCAGAAGTTAATAGCCGAAGAAATCTCTAAAAATTCCGTTATCTACAGTAGTTTCTTTATTCTGATAATTTCAACAGTTTTAAGTGCTTATTTCAATTACATGTCTGTTAAATTTCTGTTTTATTTATACTATAATGAAGTTTTTAATTTCGTTCTGGAATATTAGCTGGAAACAAATTCTGAATATTTTATTGTTTAAAGTGCAAATGGATTAATATTTTGTAATCGTCTACAAGCGATAAAGATAGATATTGTTTTTTTAAATCATACTAGAAATTTAATTTAAATGCTATAATAAATTAGTAAAATGCGATACAGTTTTCAAACAAATTGAATTTGAAAGTACATTCTGTCCCCTATATAATGGTGTAAAAATTTAAAATGTGCGATGTTTAGAAATTAAAAAAATTGCAGTAATGAAAATCGCAAAACCGAAATTTCATCGTCAAGTGTTTCCATTCGCAAAAGGACGTCAGGGTTACGCACACGGCACGTTTGTCCTTTATAATATGCATATTCACAAATGAATGCGGAAATTATAAGTAAGAGCTTTATGCAAAAATTCAAGCAGATGCAAAAAAGACTGAGAACGAGGTTCTTAAATTGTTGCTGTTACTTAAAAAAATTGTAAATGTGGATTTTTATAGATATAATTGCATTAACATTCTGCAATGTATCCTGTGATAAAATTATTTAGAATGATATTTAGGAGATTGATTTTCTGAAATAACTATTAGAGGTGGTGAAGTCGTATAACTCAAATTTCTTTATCAAAAACAAAGCCAGTAACATGTTTTTAGCACTTTCCAACCTAGTTGAAAAGTGCTTATGACTTCGGTTTGTCTGGCCGTCTGGCCGGATGGCCGGATGGCCGTCTATCCGTGCTCTAACTCCCCTAAATATGCTCGGATTGCTCTGCAATTTTTATATGTTATTGTCGTTATCTATGGCACGTTCCCTATTTCAACTGAAGTGTGTAGCACTTATAGTTTTCTTACAGGGACACTCAAAAGAATTCCGTTACATTGCGGTCTATGGGGAAAAATCATTTGCGGTTTATTTTTAAAATGTTTCACTATTGTAAACGCATTGAAATTTATATAGATCACTCAGATGCATTAGAAGAAGCTTAATATGGAATAGTAGGTGTATAGCACTTAGAGTTACTTTACAGGGACAGTCAAAAGAATTCCGTTACATTACGTCTATGGAGAAAAATCGTCTGCGGCTTATTTAAATAATGTTCCACTATTTTAAACGCATTGAAGTTTATATATATTACTAAGGTGCATTACAAGAGGCTTACTACAGAATAGTGTGTGTATAGCAGTCATCGTTCATTTACAGGGTCACACAAAAGAATTCTCTACTGTCTGTTAACAATAATTCCTGGAAGTGCGTTTTAAGTTACTAAACGCGATTTTAATCTTAACTAGCTTTTTGTCTATTACGTGGTGTGTATAAATTCTGTAGATCCTATACAGGGCAGCACAAAAGTTCGCGAACACATTTCCGTTTATTGACAGAAACTCCAGAAGGAGAATTTAAACGGTGCTACGCGTTTCCTAACTAAACTAAAATTTAGCATCCTATGTATATATACAAATCTATAGATCATATACAGGGCTACATAAAAGTATTCGGATATTTTTCCGAATATTGTATATATTGAAAATTCCTGAAATTACGTTTTTAAATATGTTATGCGTTTTCCAAATTGTTTACTTAGATGTCATCTTTCAGCTTATTAAACGGTAATGATTTGTAAAATTATTTTAGAAGCGTTGGAAAGTGCTACATAATCTATGCTTGACGCATGATTTTTCGTTCTTGTTTTTTCTTTTAAATATAACAGATATTAAAACTAATTTTGAATGAGAACTGTTTAAACTGTTGTTGAGAACGGAAATATGTCGGAGTAGTTTTTATAGTGTATTAATCTGTTTTCTAAAATCGGAATATCGATTTTTAGGATGCTATCATTCTTTAATAATCATTTTCAACAAACATGTTTTAAACAACAAACATGTTTTATAAACATGATAAATTAAAATCATTAACATTAAAATCCATATTATTGTGTTACTCTTGAGTGTATAAATTCAGTTACGCAGCTGAAAATGTTTAATTGAGAATTTATAGCATCCTATAAAACCGATTTTTAGGATGCTATCATTCTTCAATAATCATTTTCAACAAACATGTTTTAAACAACAAACATGTTTTAGAAACTTGATAAATCAAAATCATTAACATTAAAATCCATATTATTTTGTTACTCTTGAGTGTATAAATTCAGTTACGCAGCTGAAAATGTTTAATTGAGAATTTATAGCATCCTATAAAACCGATTTTTAGGATGCTATCATTCTTCAATAATCATTTTCAACAAACATGTTTTAAACAACAAACATGTTTTAGAAACATGATAAATTAAAATCATTAACATTAAAATCCATATTATTTTGTTACTCTTGCGTGTATAAATTCAGTTACGCGGCTGAAAATGTTTCATTGAGAATTTATAGCATCCTATAAAACCGATATTCCGGTTTGAGAAAACTGATTAATGCACTATAAGAACAGCTCGGAAACGTTTTCGAAAGTCAGTAGCAGCAAAAGAAACTTAGTTTTTATAAATGCTTCTTTAAATATCGAACATATATTGGTTTCTGAAGTTTCTAAAGATAAAGAACGCTTTTCGTAATTGTGGAGAAAGATGAAGAGGTTATTGTGTATTTTCGTAGATTAAGATTTCTTTTTTGTTTGTTTTGTACAGAGTACTTTAAAATATTTCGCGCATTTTATTTTTTGTTGAAAATTTAGGACAATCTTGATACATACTACAGAAAATCTATGTATTCGTTTTGGAATGTTGGCTTATTAAGATCCCAAAAATTAGTAATAAGTCTACTAAAATGTAACTTTTTAAGGGATATTCAGATTCGTGGCAGTATTTTATTACTTTTTAAATAAGTGGCTGTCGGATTAAAAAGTGGGAGTATTTCTTTTTTTTTTAACTTTAAGTAATAAAATGAAGAAATGAAGAAACTACTTTAAAAATTGGAACGCGTGAAGAATTTTTTAAAAATGTAGTTAATAACTTTGAAAAACATACATTTCCAGTATATTGATTTTGCTTTTAAATATTTAAGGAATTCATGCAACAGGACACTTTTTTGAAGTGTTTCTTGTTGAAACAACATAATTAATGAAAAATAATTTTCACTTCTCTTAAATAACCTAAATAAAATCGACGGTATTAATGTATGGACATTTAAGAAACAACTTATACAAAGCTCTATTGATTGGCCTATTATATAATCCATAATAAAGTATTCAGTGATCTACGGCGGATGTTTGCCTGCTATACAGCATATCCATGAAAGGGGCGTTAAAATACTTTTTATTAAGTGGATAATAATTATATTTCTTTAGGAGAATGGACGCAGTCAGAATCTGTTTGCCATTTGAGAATACGTATATTTGTCAGTACCTTCGAAGTCACTGAGACGGCAGTCAAATCATGAGCATTCCTTTTACAAGTTACATTTATACTATAAATAAACGTATATAAAATATAATAATGGATGATTATTCTTCTCATCTAGTCTTTTATATTCATACTATAATTGTTACAGAAATCTTTATATTTTGTATACGTTTGATTAAATTAAATAAGACCTATTATGCGAAAGCAACACACATGCAAGAAAATACACTCAAAGACTAAAAAAAGTAGAAGGAAAAATGAGGGCTAATGGGACACTTTTTTTAATTTTAACTGTATTTTGTTTAAAAAATTTGTGAAAAAAGTTTTCAGAAAAAAAAATTTAGGAAAGAAATTAAGAAATATTTATTAAAATATTAAAGATTAATTAAGAAAAAAAAATTAAAGTACATTAGACTTTAGAAAACCGTTAGTTGGACTTTCAAAAATAAACCACTTCTTTAGTAAGGTGTTTTTTTTTTTTTTTTTTTTTTTTTTTTTTTTTTTGGTAATCATAATTTAGTTAATTATCCACCATATGCGGGTTCTATTGGAACATAGTGTAAGGCTCATGGGACATGGAGAAATCTGCAGAAAATAAAATTAGTAAAAAAATAAGTTATGCTTAAAAAAGCATGATAAAACAAAATAACAATGCTAATCCAGTATATAGAAATATTTTAATCATTATAAATGTGATTTAAAGCTATACAATGAAAAATCTAAATCTAAAATGCTAGATTAAATGTCACTTTTTCCCAGCTTTTTAGCCTCGGGAAATAAATTACAGCATCATTAATACCAGTCCTTTTTTTTTTTTTTTTATAAATAAATAAAATTATTGACGTGTAAGTCTTTTTTCTGCTTCTTTCATTTCACATTTCTACATGCTGTCCCAAAAATATACTCACAGATTAAAGACGGCATCCCAAACTAAGTTAGAATTCGTGTATTTGTAGAATTGATTCGGTTTGTTTTTATTCACCTCTTTATTCGAACTTATTGTAAAAAACGCAAATTTAAATAGTATAAAAATTCATAAAATTTAAAAATACCCGTAAACACAAAAGTCCCCTGATTTTAAATTGAAAAAAATATTTTTAATTATTGTCTGCTCTTAAATAATTATTTTTCACAGACGATTATTTATTAACAGTTCTTCTAAATAAGTGTCATCCGATTTTTTCTCTTTTATTTTTTTAGAATAATTGTTTGTTTGTTCTAGAATTATTACTTGGTATTTTTATAATTTTGTCAAAATGTCGAGAGCTAAAGAGATTTCAGAGGAGGAGGAGGTTATCAAAATTTTAAATTTAAAAGTTAAAGGGAAACATCCACAAGGCATTTCTAAGATCTTAAAGCGATTTTTAGGATCTTCTAAATGAGTATTTTTAGAATTTTTCAAAAAAGGTGACAAATAGTCTAATAAAAGAATATTTGACATACAAAAGAAAACATCTTTGCGGGATGACAGAATTATTTTACGCCTGACATCTAGTAAAAATAAATATCATTGTGATGAATTGCATCACAAATTGGACTATCGATAAATACGATTCACATAACAATAAGATATTATAAAACAATAACTTTCAAGAAAATGACTGAACCGTATTTAAAAAAAAGCGCACCATAAAAAAAAGACTGAACTGAGCAAAGAAAATTATGTCTTGTCGTATGGTGTTAAATGGCTTTCAAACACATTTAGTGATGAGAAAAAGTGGCATTTAGTGAATTTTACTGGCATGATTTAAGAAACGAACCAAAAGATTTTTTCTAGTAAGAAACAAGGTATAGGATCAGTAAAGTGTTTGTGGATCCAATGCCCAAACGTTCTTGGCTTTTTGCAGTAAAAAAATTAACTCTGAGTACTATAGGAAAATATTAGATCATTAATTAACGCCTCTTACGGATTTGCTTAGAAGACCTGATTGTATTTTACAACAAGACGGTGCATCGATTTATACGTCTAACTCGACAAAAATATGGTTTCACTTGAATAATATCAAAGTCATGGACTAACCTGTACTTAGTCTGGATCTTAATCCTATAGAAAATAAAGTTGGAAAAGTAAGCATAAAAATGGACGGCAATATTTCTCGATCAAGGAGCTCCAAACAACAATTAGGCAAGCAAGGTACGTTCTGTCCTCAGAATTCATGCAAAACGTATAATAATGGGACATGTTATTTTGGTATTTTATAAAATTATGTAATTTTTAGTCACTGCACTGTAAAAAAAAAGGGTCGGTCTACTAAAAATATTTTTTTTTTCATTAATCCTTGCAATTACTAAAAAAAAATTTGTATTCTTACTCAGTTACAAGAAAATCTGTAAGAATTACTAGAAGCAACGATTCCGGTTTTTAATACCGGTTACTAAAAAATTCTGTGGAATACAAATTTACTAAAAAAATTTTAGTAACCTCAGGACTTTTTTTACAGTGTGTAGCAATTTTGAATTTGTTAAGTAGAAAATGACATGCTTTCAACAATTATTTTTATACTCGTATTTGTTTAATCTGTTACAAGTATTCAGCGTTTAATTAACTATAATTTATTTAAATACATTTAAAATGTTAATTAATACAAATTAAATGTATAAATTACATCGTTTCAAACGCATTAAAAAACATGATGTTCTTTTAAATAAACATAACTGTAGGGTTTCTTTTTTTTTTCAAAGATGTATCTCTACCGACATTTTGCAATACTTTTTTTTTTTTTTTTTTTTTTTACAAAAAACAATTATCTTCTCTACAAATTCAATTGTGACATCAGGCCTTCGTCCCAATAGCCCTCCTCAAGTACGCTTCAGACGACCATGCAGTTAATTTGTATTGCGTAAAAATCAAAGTAAAACTGTTGGCATAAAGAACAAAGAAATCAAAGTGATTAATTTATATTGTGAAGTTTTGAAATAAAAAAAATCATATATAAACTAGCGCAGATATTTTGATAAACGCATAAACTCTAATTATAAAAGAATTGTTTCAACTGACACTTTGTGATTTCAAATCATTTTTCCAGTCTAACAGAAAATGTAAGCGTCGAGCACGTGTCAAATAACGCTCGTATAAACAATGAGCAGCACACTTTCAGAAAAAAGATAGTTTTCTTTTACAAAAATTTAACAATGGAAGTATAACCATAAAGAAAAACGGTTATTTCCAAAATGCACATTTATTTGCTTTCTGATAACAAGTGCAAAAATTATTTTTCATTTTTGTGTGATAAAAGAATATTATGAAAACTCAATGTTTCTGAACAATATGACTGACCTAAATTATCCTTTACAATGAGGATTATCTTATCAGTGGAGAACATATTTCTAACCGCACCCTCTGCTTCCATTAGTCTTTTGTCATTTCAAAGGTCATTACCCAAAGCGTAAATGACCACTGGTGACTATAGGAAGAAATGAATCCGGATAGCTAAAGTGAAGGTAGCTGACCGTTAAATTGTTGACCGTGTTAAGGAATCGCTCAGACGTTTGCAGAGACATCGCTCTCTAATTTAATTTTGATAGCAAGAAATATTGAAACTGCTTTCAACCTTAGAGAAAACAATTACAAAACTATTCGATTTTAATCAAATTATTGCGAGAAGAAAATAATCACTAAAACCAATATTCAAATTGCCAGTTAAGAACGACTTTAAAGAGAGATTGTTCGAACGTGCCACCAAAAACAGGTTCGTTGTAACCAGGGGTGTATATTTTGCGTATTCCAATTTAACCATAATAGAATTGGAGTTTTTACTCTATTATTATTATTGTCTGGTTGGTAAATAAAGATAATTTCCTAATGAAAATTCTTTCTAACCTGTTATTTTTCCCCTTTCTTGGAGAAAACTATAATTTTGTAAGATTAATGCAATTATAAAGGACAACGGTCGATAAGGCTTTAAAAGCGGCCCCCGCGACATTCATGTAAATTTTTATGTATGTCGTAGAACAATTATTAACTAACAGTGCGTAATGATTTTTTTTATTTACAAAAAAACAAGCTTAGTATGTAACAATATTAAAAATGATTTCACATAAATTGATACCACTGTAAAATAATTTAGTTATTGACACTACGGAAAATAATTTATTTAGGAATATTTCAAAAATATGGTTTCATATAAATAAATAAATAAAATTATAAATAAATACATAAACATATAATATAATAAATTTTATTTATCTAGTAAACGAAGAATTTTTTTATTCTCTTCAAGTTTGAGAAAATTGAAGTCCCGATTGTATTTTACTGTTTTATAAACCCTTATACCTCTAGCATAAACATGTATCAAAATCAAAATGGTACCTTAGTTCGCTCTGTGTGTAATAAATAGATAAAATGAGGGAAAACAGCAAAAAGTAACAAGTTGGAAATTGTACGTCAAACGTGACAAACGAGGTGCGTTCGTACTGTAGATAGTTATATAAATATTCAGATCTTGATGATTTTTAATTCTGTGAAATGAATTATATCGTCTGCAGATTAATTTCTGTCATATCTCGGTCGCTTGACGATTAAACTTCGGAAGCTCCTATAACAAAAAAGCACCGATTTAAAAAAAAAAATTCAAATTTCTTAATAAATATTTTTATTAATATCTCCTAAAGTTTTGATTCGATTTTAATAAAATTTGAAATGCCTCGACAAAATTCTGCAAAGATAATATATCTTAAATCTCAAACCATTCGGTTGGGTAGTTTGTGCGTTGTTATATGCGGACGGACGGACGGACGGACAGACAGACGGACAGACGGACGGACGGACAGACAGACGGACGGACAGACGGACGGACCAAGCGACGACAATAGGTGCTACGTATTTATATAATTACGAACGCACCTAAAAATAGCCAAGTTTGACTACCAAAAAATATTTGTTTATTAACTGCATCAGACCTAAATACATATAATTGAATACCAGATAACATCAACAATAAAAAATATTTTTTTATAAAATATATGTAAAAGAAATTCCTATAATCACCACTTTCACAATCTTGTAAACTCTAGTCCTTTTATTGTTTTTATTTTCCGAGAAAATCGTTAGATATTTTATATACTAATTAAATTTTCAGCAGAACTGAAATTACGCTGTAAATTACTGAAATACAAAGGATGTGAATTATCACTTTACTAAACATTAGTATATTAATATATTGTTTAGTAAAGTGATAATTCACATCGTTTGTATTTCAGTAATTTACAGCGTAATTTCAGCTCTGCTGAAAAAAAAAATAATTAGTACATAAAATATTCACCGATACTGGGTTTGATTTGTCTCATGTTTGCCAACAGGTGTGCTCATGATTGACGTTCCATCTTGTGCTGCAAGGTTGTAGCCTAGCCATATAAGAGTGAGAGAATGCTAGACCGGATGTCGTCCGGATTGCTTAATTGGTAAAGCACTTGGTGCGCTATACCAAGGGATCCGGGATCGAATCTCGGTCTGGACACTTTTTCACTCTGTTGGTTGTTCGCTGTTTAGTAAAGTGATAATTCACATCCTTTGTATTTCGTTAGATATTTCCCCGTCGGCCTAAACGTTCGGAGTTTTCGTGGTTTTCTTCGAGCCGTGGATATGCGTAATGCACCATGCGTAAATACGGGTTAGGTTCCCTTAGAAAGACCCCCCCCCCACGAAGGACACTCCCCCCGGGCCTATATCCCAAGTGTAGATAATTGGTCGTCAATAATCAACCCAATCGTTAGATATTTCTAGAAATGTAAATATTTTTAAAAAGCTAATATTGTGTAACTTTATACTGTTAAATTGCTGTTATAATGACGCTTAATATCTATTACTTATAACTGTAATTATTTATTGCTGTAACAGTTTAATTTCTGTTAAATTATATCAGGGGTTGAATACAAAATTTCTAGACTAATATTGGTAAAACTCCGCTAGTAATATGAAGAAGTTGTAATTATTTCTTTTTGAAAGGTATAAAAAGCAATATCAACTCACATATAATAGGGTGAGAAAACGGCATGCTTTTCAAGTTTGGAGAGTCAGCTTCAGATTTTTGATTTAAGAAACTTATTACGTTTTAAAAAGTTGATAAATTTGTGATGTTTAAAAGAATGTTAACCTTAAAAAGTTTTAAAATTTTGTGAAGTTGAAACATTTTTTTTTTTATTATTATTGGTCACCTAATGTGTACGATCAATTTCACTTATATACGATTTATTGGTGGGAAAATTTTCTGAAACTCAATTTTTAAGAGAAAATCATTCGAATTTTCAAAAGAATATTTATTTTTACATTCTAATATTTTTAAAGACTTCTTTTAATTAATAATGTAGTGGGAAAATTTCAAAACATATTAGAGAAAATCTATTTTCAGAATAAAATTAATAGGCCCAAATGATATTAAAAGAAATTCTACCTTTTAGGTATAAATTAAAGAAAACACATCTTGGTCAGCAAAAAAGTCTTTAAATTTGGGCTAAATCTTTTCAAGTATGGTACAGAAAGACGATTGTTGAACAGAAGATATACTAACTTACCTTTGAAAGCTCCGAAAGCAATATTTATCGAAGTAACATTAATTCCATTTAAATAGAACGATTTATTGGAGTGGATTTTACAGCAAACTTGTTAAATGAAAAAACGTAAGGGGCTGTACATATATAACGTTAACAACATTCTGTTAATTTTGAACCCCCCCCCCCCTTATTGATATCGTTATCAAATTCTAAATTCTTATTTTTAGAATTTTCATCTTTATTTTATTTTTATTTTTATTTATTTATTTTTTTTTTTTTTTTTTTTTTGGCGTTTGCAGTGATATATTGATATGGTTAAACATTTATTATTCGCATACTTTACGGATTCAAATGAAAAGAATAAGCCAATAAAATATTACTATTAGACATATGAAATAACTTTATATCAAATAACATCTAAAAGAGATAGCTACACTGAGAAAAATGACACTTTCAAATCTGAGTAAATCGATGTTTTCATTTTGTTATGAAACTTTTTGTTTCAAATAGGATAACCCAATGCTTTCAATTCTGAAATACCAGAAATACTCAGAATATTGAAACATGGACATATACTCAAAACTGAACACATAGAGTTCATAATCATTTTTGAAACATGAACATACTCAAAAAATGATTAGAATCAGTTCAAACTACTTTTTGAAACATGGAAATACTCAAAAACGAACTCAAAGAAGTCAGTTGATACTGATTTTTGAAACATGGACATATTCAAATATGAGTACATGATGTTTTATACTTCAGTGTGTGCATGTTTTCAGAAATGAGTATATACATGTATCAAACTTGAGTACTTTTGATTCAGAGCCATTTTGACTATGCGTCATACTCAGATTTGAGTATTTTTTGCTCAGTTTTGAAAATGTCGTTTTTAGAATGTATCCTTTAAAAGTATTTAATAATAGCTTATTGTCACATAATTGATGCATTCAACAGTAATGTTGTCTTTTTGCATATGACCCCTTGACATATGACCTTCGCATATGACGAATTATATGCGAATATGGTAGAAGAACAGGAATGTCGCATGTTGGGCTATTCCATATTTTAGAATGAATTTATTTTATAATCATATAATGGCTTTAATAATAACTTAAAATTGTCATTAAAAGAAATGGCTTAAAAAATTAAATAAATAACAAATTATTTCGATGAAAAAAATTGGTTGGATAAAAAGTGATAACGATATCAAAAAACACCCCCCCCCTCCCCCTAGAGATATCTTACGATATCAAATGCCAGACCAACCCCCCCCCCCCTAAAGTGATGACATTAGATAGCACAGCCCCTAACTAAATTTTCTACATTTTTGTAGTCTGAGAATGTTAACGTACATTTAAAGAATTTTAAAAATTTAACTAAGTTTTCGAAACTTGAAATTACAAATAAAATTAGCAACCCAGATTTCAATGGAACTTCATAAATCTCTAAAAATTATAAAAGAATTGTATTGATTTTAAACTAATTTATAATAACTAATACAAATATATATTTTTATAAAAGCGTCATAGAAATGAAAAGTGCACGTGTGCATTTTTTTTTTTCATTTTATGGTGTTTTTGAGATTTTTTTAAAATTTTCTTTACAGTGGAGTTTTTAAAAATTTTAATTTTTAGAGTGACTAATTTCATGAAAATTCTCTAATGACATCAAATAAGTAACAAGCCAAATTGAAATTTAGAAACGCACACAGACGCACACACTCTCACACACACGCACACACACACACACACACACACATACACACACACACACACACACACACACACAAAATCCAATTGAACAGTAATTTTTTTCTACGGAAAATGTCTTCCAAATATTAATCTTGTGAAATTTGATCGAGTTTTGGCTAATTTACAATAACTAATTTTTTAGGAAAATCCGATGAATTAAAATAAACTGGTTTTCAAAAAAAATTTCTAAAAGCAAGTTGAACCATAATTGCTCCTTAGAGCAAATTTCTCTCAAATATTGTTTTTTTATGTTAATAAAGATTACGGTCTTATATTAAAACTTTGCTTGTTTCAAAACACTCCTTCTAAAGTTTCATAAGATCTCAGTTATCATCTTTTCATTTTTTATTGAGAAGTAATATTCGTAAATAGGGAAATAGATATGATTCCAAGAAGATTTAGTCATTTTGATAAATAATTTAAATACTACTCTTTTGACTAAGAAGAGAGGAGTGTACAAGGAAATAACAGCTTTAAACAACAATGCTAAGACGAAAGATGCCTTTTGAGCTCCATAATCATCACGGAACTGAATTTTAAACTTTAATTCAGTTAGGATGTTTCTTGCTGTAGTCTAGAATTAAATGCAGAAACGTGTACTAAATGGGCCACATTTGTCTTTCGATTATACCTTTTGCTCCCAGCTTTCTGCATTGATGACCACATAATCACATGAATTATCTTAACAATGCTCCGCTTTTCCTCAACTATTTTTCTCTGTAATTGACGGATGTTCACTCCTGTTCTAAATGTAGTAATGTTATCAATTGGTGCGATCTAACGTGCTACTTTAAAATTTATGAAAATTGTCTGTTTTTGAATGGTTTACGAGTGAAAGTTTTAGTTATTTAGTGATTTTTTAAGAATAATGTTTAAGAGACAAAAAACGGGTTTTTAGGTTTTGGGACAACCTAGTTTAGTTTCCAATTTTTATCTTTTGTAAATTATCGCAAGGAATTGATAAAACAATCATATCTAATAATTAGATAATCAATAATAATAATGCCAAATTAACTAACATATAATGCAGACAGTACAATGTGTCATTACTTATGAATAAATAATTTTAAGTTACCAAAAATCAGGATTTGAAATAGTTGATTATTATACTTGGAAATATAATCAGCTTCGTGAAATTAAAATGTATAGATAAAACAATTTACATTAAATTGTTTTATCTATACATTCCTATTAAATTTATATTAAATTTAATATAAATGTATTGTAAATATTAAATGTATAAATTTAACATTTATATTAAATTTATACACTTTTAATTATAATGTAATCTTATCTTAACAATGCTCCGATTTTTCTTCGCGATTCCCGGACGTTCAGTAAATGCTATCAAATAGTGTGATTAAACGTGCTACTTTAAAACTTATGAAAATAGTCTGTTTTTGAATATACTGCAAATGACATTTTTGGCTATTTAGTAACTTTCTAATATTGATAATTTTTAAGAGAAAAATGTATTTTAGAAAGAAAAAACAACTTTGTTTTGTTAGTATTTTAACGTCCAAATTTTCTCTTTCGAATGTATCGTGAAGCATTACTGAAGCAACCAGTTATGATAACTAAAGAAATCCTTAATAATATTATAAAACTGGTAAACAAAAACCGGTCATATTGTAATAAAGGTCATATAATGAGTTATTAAGTACAGAATAAACATTATTAAAGCAATCGACTTCAATAATTAAAGAAATCATAGTCATATTATCAAACTTGAATAACTTAACATGCTATACAGGAAACATAATGTGTTATTCTGTATCGATACTTTTTTAATGTAAAAATAGTTATAACTTGCGCAAGATCGGCCTATATCCCTCGCCTAAATAATCGGCCGTAACAAACACCAACCAATTTGCTCAAAAATACTTCTTGGTGAAGTTAAAATTGTACAGATAAAAAAAGTATAAAATTTATATTAAATATATGTTTAATATAAAGCCCTAAAACAACGTTTTAGGACATAAAAAATAATCTAGTTGTATTTGTGTTTTGGTGAATTATTATTATTTTTAAGCATCGTACAGAATCTTTGAAGCAGTTATTGATCCTTAATACTGTGAAACTGAAATAACCTTACATATTACACAAGCAATATAACGTGTCATTTCATAAGAAATGATAGAATACAAAAATCAGAAATTTAGGTAGATGATAGTATACACATAAATATACAGGGTATATGAGAATTGTATTCACCCATTTGATGGCAAATAAAATCTGAAAGAAATAGCAGAAATACATTGATTCTGCATTTAAAAGCCTACACTAGTCGCGGATCGACTATAGCAAGCCAATATTAAACCTATGGGAGCATATTTTTTTTAAATTTTCTCGTTTGCATTTCAATATATTTAAATAATTTTTTTGTGCAGGATAGCTGAGATCGATCACTAACCGGGCTTTTTTTTCCTTTTTCGATTTTAGTTGCAAATTATTTTATGAGGTCATTTTCTATTTCAAAATCAGTTTTGAAAGTCGAAATCGAAAGAGTAAAAAAGGTCCCCGATAGAGGTTGACATCAGCTATCTTATGCAAAAAAAAAAAAAAAAAAAAGTTAAAAAATATTGTAATGCAAACCAGAAATTTGAAAAGAACGCTAACATTAGCTTGCGAGTTTTGTCGTGTGACTAGCATAAGCTCTTAACGGGAGACTACACTTGAAAATGAAACTTTTAAATAAAGTGTAATGTAACTGGGTTTCCCCATGACTCAACTTGAATTACAGACAAAAAAAATCGATTTTTCAGTAATGCAAACATCTCTAGAGGGCTATCACACAGTCGGAATCTTTGATCTTTGATGCCTTTTCTTATAAACTTACGCGCCTATGTATTGTGACCTATTTTACGTGACCTATTTATTGTTCATTTTCTAAAAACTACTAAGACGATTTCAATATATTTTTTAATTGATTTTCAGTAACCAATATATAATTTGTTCATTCGGCAAAATAAATAAATAAATAAAGTTACACAATTTTTCAAGTGAAAACATCTAGTTATTAAATTATTAACGTTATTAATCAGCAACTGATTTTCCAGAAACAGAAAACGATCGAAATGTAGCTAATTACAACAGCAAAAACATAAAAAATATTGAAATATATTCGGTGGTTGCCGAGAAAATGGAATATAAATATTGGCTGTTTTTTATCTATTTTGAAACGGTACTTGCCCTCTTCAGAAATACAACAAATGTTTTATTTCTGCTTAAAGATTTTTGCACGTAAACTATCTTTTTGCAACTTTATTTGTATATATATATATATATATATATATATATATATATATATATATATATAATTATAATATCTATGAATTTCAAAAAACATATCAAGTTCTATTCTACTTAAATCTCCAAAGAGATAATCAATGATACTGTGTATACAGAATACCACATAGCTAATAATTAACATGTGCAAACATAATATTACCATAGCTGATGCTTCAATGGTAATTGGCCAAATTTTACTCATACCAAAAGAATATTGAAAAAAGAAATAGAGAGAAAGGGGGAAAAAAAAAATTATAAATTGGAGTTGCAATTAAGTAAACACAAATGGATTAACAAATTAAATATGAACCATACACAATGGAAAATTGGACCACATGAGAATTAAATATGAATTGGACATGGAAAAACACATGCACATGTACTCATCAGCCTGGATGCACCCACATGTGTTTTAAATAATAATTCAGTGTTTCATAATTCTACTGGCATAATGCTAAGATCAGTAGAATCATCCAGGTACACTGAATTATTACCAGACAACAATTGGAAATATTAAAATTTGGAAATATTTAAATAGGAAATAAAAAACCATTAAGAAAATACAATATATTTCACTCACATTGATTATCCAAAAAACTGTAATTAACACCTCACTAAATTACCACGAGATAACAGTTTTGAAATAATAAAATTGGAAATATGAACACGTAAAGTGTAGATAAAATATTTTACTCACAATAATTATACAGAATCCTTAAAATGTCACAACGTCTGCATAATATTCACATCCACATGGCAATGCATCATACATGTTGACTAAGTCGAGTTGAGAGAAATGATTTGTATGACAAATTGAGAGCACACTTTTTTTAAAACACAACCCCATAAATGACACCCAATCACAAAATGTTTCAAAAACACTCAAAATAATACTGGTTTTAATACACTTATAACAAAATTATATCCGTGAATATATATTACTCCATCCATTTTTAATTCCTGAAAGTAAAATTAATATACAATCAATAGCTCCCTCTATAGTTAAATTAAATATAATATTAACAATATTATCGACAACTACCTGAAAGGTAAAGTGTCGCCATCTATTGGTATTATAATAGTTCATAATTAATATTTAGTTAAATATCCACTTTATTAGTTACATACTCACTTCATTAGATTTATTTATATATATAAACTTTAAAAAACAATACTAACTTGTAGTTTTACTTAAAATTCAAATAAAATATAATACTACTATATGAATAAATCTACACAGAATTAATTCAACTTGCACAGCATTTCAGATATTCTTAACAAGAATATATTATGTAAAAGAGATATTATTTTAATTCAAATTATTTTTGCTGCCAGCTGTGTTAATCCACTGATATTATAGACATTTATTAAATAATTAATGTTTTATTTTTACTACTACTTAAATATATATTAGACTTGTTTTTAAATAATTAATGTTTAATTTATACTACATTGTAAATATATTTTATATTTATAGATTAATTTAAATATCTAATTAAATAATTCATAAACAATTCAAAATATCTCAAAATTTATAATGTTGATAATTAATAGTATTACTACTGTTTTTCAATCAAATTAATGCAATGCAGTAATTAAAATACTTGTTAATTTTAATTATTCATAGACAAAAATAAAAACTATATATATTTATTTTTATATATAGCAAATAGATATATATATATATATATGAGTTATAATCACCAATGTTATCATTGTATAATTTAATTTGTTATTGTATAAGTTAATTTATAAATGTATGAAAACTACACATCAATAATACCTTAAACAGAGGTGATCGGCAACGCACAATCACAACTATACAAAGTATAAATAATGTTCAATCAAATATTAAATTTCCTAATATGTTATAATTGTAATTATGTATGTTATATTTGTAATTTTCTACATAAAGTGTATATAATGTTCAAACAAATATTAAATATTAAATTTCCTAATATGTTATAATTATTATTTTCTATATCTTATGTTATATGTTATCGCACACTAAAACAATAATTTATTACATACCATGTTTATATTTAAATTATATAATAAATGTTATTTAAAAGAGTTGATGATTGAATTTATCATAAAAATTGGATATCCATATATTTTTGCTTGATCTCGATATATATATATAATGTTATCACACGAATCCCTAAAAACTTTACTCGTAAAAGAAGATTTCAAATTTAATTAAGAGTCACAGAAAGCATTTTTATAATAAGCCATTCCCATCTTGAAACATTCTCAGTATCCTGAAAAAATCTGGCTCATTTCTAATTTTCAAATTTTTTAGGTCTCATAACCTACGGACTTTCGTGGGTGCTACAATGATGGATTGTAATCACTGGCAAATTCCACGTTGCGCTCAAACATTCATTAGTATACGTGGTGGTCATCTTGACATCGTATCATGCGAACATTATGTGATATCTAATATGCATTAATTCATTTCATATTTTCAAAAGCCCGATTTTATATGCGCTGGATGTGATGTGAAACTTTTCTTTGCATTTTTTTCAAAAACTAATGGTCATAGAGATATGGCTATGGGTTGATTTATTTATCCTTTAATCGAGGATCACGCTCTGAACAGTTTATGAGGTATTGACAGAATACCTTGTATATTGCTGTTATCTAAAAAGTACGAAAACAATTACATTCGAACACGGCTTACAGGGCCCGAATATTAGCTTACTACAGTGGAAACCGCTAATGACGAAACTGAAGGGATTGTGAAAATTGTTCATTACATTCGGACTTGTTTATAATCGGTTTTCTTACAACATGTTGTGATTTGCAGGGGATTTTTAAAAGTTCGATTTACATGAGACTTCGATTTATCCAAGCTCGTATTGTCCGTGTTTTAATGTATTAAGTATCTTGTTATGAAAAAATGTCCTATGTTCGAAATATTAACTAATATATGAATTCTAATTTAATGTCGCTGTATGTATTTTACTTTATGACAACTTGTTTTCTCTCGTGACACCTGATTTCAGAATATCTTTAATGTGTTATCATTTATCATTTTAAAGGAAAGTTTCAAATTGTAGAATCATAATACTGTCTTTAAAATGTTCTTACTGAACGACACTAATATCAATAAGCTTCCATGTTATTCGAAACTCAAATAAAGCATGAAACATTCGCAAAACCTTCAATAAAACGGAATTGAATGTCATACAAGAAGAAGGCGGGAAGCATTGATTAGCAAAGCTAAATCTGTCTTTTTAGAATAGAAATCTAATGTAGCATGGGCACTAGACAAATATTTCTAAAGCTTCACCAGCATAAAAAGGGGGTTGAAACATCGCATTTTAAATTAAAATATTTGTGACTTTAATAGTTTGAAAGAATTTTTCTCTTTTATTCGAATGTGAGGCCTCTATAGAATTAATGACGGTAATTTTGGTTTGAGAATTTTAGTTATTGCTAAAAGAAAAAAAATCACCTTTTCATCCTGCATATTGCAATATCTCGCATATGAGCATAATTTATCTACACCAAATGTCTATTCTAATAAGCGAGATTGTCATTTCAAATTCATGAAATAACATTGTTTCAAATTTATCCAACAAAAGATAGAAAATATGTATTGCGAAATAAATTACAAAATTATATAAATCTTCTCCAGTTCTTATTTCTTTTAATAAAATAAACTTCCCTTTCGTTACTGCTTTGAGTTAACTAAGACCTTTTTATAGAGAATGAAATTAAACAATAGGAAATTTTACTGCAGCAAGAAAATGTTAACTTTTTGTTATGCACCACGCGTTTTGCATCCGTATTATGGACCTACATTTCACAATGGGAATTTAGATTCGGTCAAAATGAATGATTATCATTTTTTCTTTATCTAGTTAGAAACTGCTTTGTGTCTTTGTGGTCATTTTTTTAAAACAACATTTAGATCTGCTTATTTCTATGTGGAAATACATGTAATCAGCAAGGTCTAACAGTATGTCAGCAAAGCGGATAATAACTACTGAGAAGAAATCATGCTAATTTTGTACTTTTTACTAGAAGGAAACATGAATGGAAGTCATATTACATATTAGAAGGATATAAAGCGGAGCAAACTTACTATTACTACTTATTACTACTCAATACATTCATGTCATCTTACTCACTCATTGGAATTTTAATTGATTTTCTTTGAATGCTACTACAAAATTCAACAACTCACGGAAAAAAACCCTGTTGATTTTATGATATAACTAGTATATACCCCCCCGTCAAAAATGACAGGATATTGACTCAATATTCAATTTTTGAAATAGTTCAACAAATGGAAAAAACATTCAAATTAAACATTAAAAAAAAAAATCCATGTGTGAAATTTTCTGTAAAAAAAGTTATCGATAAGTTTCTAATGAGCTTAACACATCACATTGCTAATCGTTATGTTACATACGCAAAATTAAATCGAGACTCGGAAAGTGTTTAATAATTGCACAAAACATTAAAATGTTGTTAGTTTTAAATAATTGTCTAGGTTAATAGTATGATAGTAGGGATGCACAACCTGTGGCATACAATAGGTTATGTTTGGGCCCGTGAATTTATCAAATTTATAACTGGAAAAATTTCAGTTTTTGTCATGGATGACAGAAAAAAAAATCATGAATTTCGACAATTTCCCTTGTGAAAAAAATTGCAAGTTTCGTCAGAGCCAGTTAAAAATCACAAATTTCGTTAATTGGCTAGCCAATACTATAGATATCCACATAGGAAATTCCCAAGTTGAGGATTTTGTCAGTCACTATTAAAAAAAATACTGTAAATATTGTCGATCTGGCCAGGAGAAATCACAAGTTTCATCAATCAAGCCCAAAGACATGAGTTTTGTCGATTGTATGCGGAAAAAATGCGAATTTCACCAATCGTGCACTTGAGAAAACACTAATTTCGTTGACCAAGCATGTGAAATTCGCGAGATTTGTTTATTGGATGTAAAAAAATCTCGAATGTTGTTGATTGGCTGCCAAAAAATTTGGAAAACTGCCTTCCCTTTGAAAACGTGTTTTTCATTTGATTATATGCCATAGATCATCCCCCCCACCCCCCAAAAAAAGAGCATATTATCTGTGTTACTGATGTGGCCCTCGAGAACCGAGACATTTTCGTATGTGGACCTCCTCATAAAAAGGTTATGCATCCCTAGTATGATAGAGTATATTTTAGCTTTTCTTGAGGAACCAAATTTTACAGTAATAAAAAACAAATATAAAGCAGTAAGATACATAAAAAGTGACAGAAAATTGCATGTTTATGAATATTAGCTACTCAATTCACAGTAAGAAAGCAGTTCCTCAAAAATGACAGAAAAATACATTATTCTAATAATAAAAAAAGATTTTAAAAATATACACGTTTTACAAAATACTATATAGGTTAGAGAAAGAAGAATTTGCCTTTTAGTGTAACAAAAACAACATCATTTCAACATCAATGTTAAACAAATTCAAAATGATAGCACATGAAATAAAATAGAAAAATTGTACACTTAGGAATATAATGTAGTTTTTACCAAAAAATAACATGACAAACATATTGTGAGTCAAAAAGTGGCAGTAAGGGCCATCGTGAACATAAGTTGTAATGAAAAAGGGCCGCCGGGCACATGACAAATTAAAAAGAGCTGCAAAGCACTGTGCCATGCCAAACTGGTCTAGAGTAAACACTAATATTACTATACAGGTTCCAGATTTTTTTTTTTTTTAGTGCAAAGTTCTGCAGTGATATTTACAAATACAAAAATTCAGCCCATAAAATATGACAGCAAATTGCATGCTTATGAATTGTAGAGATCTTTTCCATTAATAAAAACAAATATATTGTAAATTAGAATATTGCAAGTATCTGTATTTCAGAAAATAGTATAATATGAATTTTAATGTTTTCTTGAATAGCAAAGTATTCCAGTAATGACAAAAATCTAAAAAAAAAAATAATAATAAAAAAACAGATAGGCCATCAAAAACAACAGAAATTAGGTGCAATTAAAGCACTTAGACTTACTTCATTAGTAATACAATAGATACAAAAGTTTTCTCGAAAATAATCGCTAGAAAAGCTATGTATTGTGTAAACACTCTACTATCAAAATTCATATTTTACATAATACAGGTTAGAAAAAAAAAGAAAAAAAAAAGAATTTAGCCTTTAGTGTAAAGTTTAGCAGCAATATTAAACAAAATCAAAATGTTAGCACATCAAATAAGACAGCAAATTGTATGCTTATGATGTAGTTTTTCACAAAAACAATAACAAACATAGTGTGAAGTTGCTTCAAGAATCTAGTATTACAGTACTCTCCACATTAAGAAAGCAGTTCATCAAAAATGACAGTAAAAAGACATTTTTCTAATAATACAGAAAGATTTTTAAAATATACACATTTTACATCAGGGCTTGAATTTCAGGGCGGGATTGCGGGATTTGCGCCGAAAATTTTGAAATATCCCACCCAAAAGAAATCGTGAGCGGGAACCTCCCGCCCAAAAAATTTCAGCATTTTCGGAGAAATTTGTGTTATTTAATTTACCTGCAACTGAACGATAAATTTCGTGATTTTTTTTTTCCCGCAACCGATTGACGAACTTTCCGTTTTTTCCGTGACTGATCGATGAACTTAGCGGTTTTTTCCATGACAGATCAATGAACTTGTGTTTTTTCCACGACTGATCGACGAACTTTGCATTTTTTCAGCGACTGATCGATGAACGTTTCATTTTTTTCCGCGACAGATCGACGAACTTTGTGGTTTTCTCCGCGACAGATCGACAAACTTTGCATTTTTTCTGCGACAGATCCACGAACTTTGCATTTTTTCAACCACAGATCGACGAACTTTGCATTTTTTTTTTACAACTGATCGACGAACTTAAGGTTTTTTAAGAGACTGATCGACGAACTTTTCGTTTTTTAAGAGACTGGTCAACGAACTTTGCGTTTTTTAAACGACTGATCAACGAACCTTGCGTTTTTTGCGGACAGATCGACGAACTTTGCGTTTATTCTGCAATGGATCGACGAAATTTGCTTTTTTTTTTCCGCGACTGATCGACGAACTTTGCGTCTTTTCCGCGATCGATTGGTGAATCTCAATCAAATAAAATCTAAATTCAGAAATTTATTTAACAACCTAATTGTTAAGGGTCCCTAACACATTTAATGGAACTTGTAAAATACACTGCATATATAAAACTTAATTTTCTTCCCTTTTTTATAATAAAAATAAACATTTTACATATTCTCAGTTGACTTAATTTTTTCAATGGTATTTTGTCATGTCTGCATTAATGTAATTCTTTAAATAGCACGTAAAATAATAGTGGGGTTTAAAGATTTTTTTTCTCCCTCCCAAACATTACAACTCTCCTCCATTTAAAAATGTTGGTAGGGAGACTCCCCTCCTTGGAAAAATTGAATTTCAAGCCCTGTACATAATACTATATAGGTTAGAGAAAGACGAATTTGCCTTTTAGTGTAAAGTTCAACATGAATGTTAAACAAATTCAAAATGATAGCACATGAAATAAGACAGCAAATTGTACACTTATGAATATAATGTAGTTTTTACCAAAAATAACATGGTAAACATGTGTGAGTCAAAAAGTGGCAGTAAGGGCCATCGTGAACATAAGTTATAATGAAAAAGGGCCGCCGGGCACATAAGAAATTAAAAAGAGCTGCAAAGCACTGTGCCATGCCAAACTGGCCTAGAGTAAACAGTAATAATACTATACAGGTTCCAGATTTTTTTTTTTTTCAGTGCAAAGTTCTTCAGTGATATTTATAAATACAAAATGTTAGCCCATAAAATATGACAGCAAATTGCATGCTTATGAAATTGTAGGGATCTTTTCCATAAATAAAAACAAATATATTGTAAATTTGAATATTGCAAGTATCTGTTTTTCAGAAAATAGTATAATATGAATTTTAATGTTTTCTTGAATAGCAAAGTATTCCAGTAATGAAAAAACATATTTTTTTTTTTTTTTTTAAAGGTAGCTTATCAAAAACAGAAATTAGATGCAATTAAATAACTGATTCCATTAGTAATACAATAGATACAAAAGTTTTCTAGAAAAGAATCTCTAGAAAAGCTATAATATATTGTGTAAACACTCTACTATCAGACAAAATTTACATTTTACATAATACAGGTTTAAAAAAAAAAAATGAATTTACCTTTTAGTGTGAAGTTCAACATGAATGTTAAACAAATTCAAAATGATAGCACATGAAATAAGACAGCAAATTGTACACTTATGAATATAATGTAGTTTTTACCAAAAATAACATGATAAACATGTGTGAGTCAAAAAGTGGCAGTAAGGGCCATCGTGAACATAAGTTATAATGAAAAAGGGCCGCCGGGCACATAAGAAATTAAAAAGAGCTGGAAAGCACTGTGCCATGCCAAACTGGCCTAGAGTAAACAGTACTAGACAGGTTCCAGATTTTTTTTTTTTTTCAGTGCAAAGTTCTTCAGTGATATTTATAAATACAAAATGTTAGCCCATAAAATATGACAGCAAATTGCATGCTTATGAAATTGTAGGGATCTTTTCCATAAATAAAAACAAATATATTGTAAATTTGAATATTGTAAGTATCTGTTTTTCAGAAAATAGTATAATATGAATTTTAATGTTTTCTTGAATAGCAAAGTATTCCAGTAATGAAAAAACATATATATATATATATTTTTTTTAAAAAGGTAGCTTATCAAAAACAGAAATTAGGTGCAATTAAATAACTGATTCCATTAGTAATACAATAGATACAAAAGTTTTCTAGAAAAGAATCTCTAGAAAAGCTATAATATATTGTGTAAACACTCTACTATCAGACAAAATTTACATTTTACATAATACAGGTTAAAAAAAAAAAAATGAATTTACCTTTTAGTGTGAAGTTCAACATGAATGTTAAACAAATTCAAAATGATAGCACATGAAATAAGACAGCAAATTGTACACTTATGAATATAATGTAGTTTTTACCAAAAATAACATGATAAACATGTGTGAGTCAAAAAGTGGCAGTAAGGGCCATCGTGAACATAAGTTATAATGAAAAAGGGCCGCCGGGCACATAAGAAATTAAAAAGAGCTGGAAAGCACTGTGCCATGCCAAACTGGCCTAGAGTAAACAGTAATAATACTATACAGGTTCCAGATTTTTTTTTTTTCAGTGCAAAGTTCTTCAGTGATATTTATAAATATAAAATGTTAGCCCAAAAAATATGACAGCAAATTGCATGCTTATCAAATTGTAGGGATCTTTTCCATAAATAAAAACAAATATATTGTAAATTTGAATATTGTAAGTATCTGTTTTTCAGAAAATAGTATAATATGAATTTAAATGTTTTCTTGAATAGCAAAGTATTCCAGTAATGAAAAAACAAAAAAAAATTTTTTTTTAAAGGTAGCTTATCAAAAACAGAAATTAGGTGCAATTAAATAACTGATTCCATTAGTAATACAATAGATACAAAAGTTTTCTAGAAAAGAATCTCTAGAAAAGCTATAATATATTGTGTAAACACTCTACTATCAGACAAAATTTACATTTTACATAATACAGGTTAAAAAAAAAAAAATGAATTTACCTTTTAGTGTGAAGTTCAGCAGCAATATTAAACAAAATCAAAATGTTAGCGCATCAAATTGTATACTTATAATGTAGTTTTTCGCAAAAAGAATAACAAACATATTGTGAAGTTTTTTCAAGAATCTAGTATACAATCCCCAATTCAAAAATGACACAACAAAATGGCAGCAATACCTGTAGAAGCATAAAGCAAAATCATTTCAGCTTGAGAATAAAAGCTTCGAGAGGTAGCCCTTCAAAAACAGCAGAAAATTAGATGCACAATTGAAACATTTTTTTCATTAATAATACTATAGATACTAACATCATAGAACTACTTATTCATACTAATTTTTCGGGTATGTATTTTTTTTCTAGAAAATAATTTCTGGAAAAACTATATTTCTTGTGAAAACTCTACTATCAGACAAAAGTTGCCCTTGCAGATTTGTATTACGGATAAATACTTTTATTTTATTTTGTTCTTTGCAACGTGATAGTCCAACATAAAGTTGACCATGTGCAAAGACTGGCTCCTCTAAATGCAGACCAACACTGTTGAATGTTTGTCCCTGTGACTTATTAATAGTCATTGCAAAAGCAATAATAATAGGAAACTGTCTCCGAATAAGTTTAAATGGAAGATTTGTATCACTTGGTGAAAGGTCAATTCTTGATATAAACACTCTGTCGTTTTTATTAGCACCAGTTAGGATCTCACAATCCAGGAAATGTCGATATAGACCTCGAATAATTAACCTGGTGCCATTGCACAAACCATTTTTAGAATTCATGTTCCTAAGAAGCATCACAATAGCACCAACTTTTAATATTAATTTATGGGGAGGCATTCCAGAGGGAGTTTGTTCATTTAAAAATTCCTGCGAAAAGTTTGTCTCACCTTCTGATAAATCTGACTCGAATGAATCTGCACTGTAAAATTCAGATGCGGCTCCAGGAAGAAGATTCAGAACTTCGTTGTTCAATTTCATTGCATCCTTGTTAGTAGTGGTCAAAATAATTTTTGAGGAAAGTTCTTGAATGCAGTTTGTATTAATTTCATTTCCATATATTTCTGTAATGACTGAACCAGTACATAACATGTTAGATGGAATTTGTACAACATCACATGGTAAATTTTGAAATGATAAAGTTTTTCCTTCACCAATATCTAAAAGCCATTGGTTGAACTCAGTTTGGCCTTCAGAACGCATATTTTGTGACAGTTTCAAATGAAGAAAATGTTCCCAAAGTGGACTTGATTTTATGCAAACTTCAATTACATGAGTTTTTGTTCCTCGTGCAACGACTGGTAATGTTTGACGAAAATCACCTCCCAACAACATAACTTTATTGCCAAATGGATTATCATTTCCCATTAGCTCTCTTAACAGAGCATCTATGCAACGTAAAGCATGAACTGTCATCATTGTAGCTTCATCAATAATGATAATCTTTGCTTGACGGATAGTTACTGCTTCATCTGATATGACACGCATTGAAGATGTTGAAGTTTCCAATATTGGAACCGGTAGTTTAAAACCACTATGAATGGTCCTTCCTCCTTTTAACAAAACGGCAGCAATGCCAGTGGTGGCATAAGGAAGAACAATTTCACCACGTCCCCGTATAAAGGCCAAAAGAGTATTATATAGATATGTCTTACCTGATCCACCTGGACCATCCAAATAGAAACATCGTGGAGTTATTTGCTCATCGTCAATTGCTTCTACGATTTTTGTAAAAGCTTCCTTTTGCTGCAAGTTCAAAGATGCAATTTTTTCAATAGCATCAGAGGCTTCACTGATATGGTTATAAACTAAAACCTGATCTTGATAATCCAGTGGACTGGGCGTTGGCAAATTAAATGTACTTAAGGTAACACCATGGCTCTTGAATATTGCTTGAATACTGTGTAAAGCATGTTGTTGTGCAATAAAATCATTGAAATTCATCCTAAAATCCTCACACAAAGAATCATTAAATTTTTCCCACAATTCAAGAGGATTAGATGGATTACAAAAGAGACAAATGAAAGCAAATACTTGCCTGAGCTGTGCAGGCATTTGAAAAACGCAGGCTTCTGATAAACATCTGTCCCATTCCTGATCATCAGCCAAAAGCTGCCTTTGGCGAGCTGCTTCAAGGAACGTAGGTAAGATAACCCCCTCGAAAGTTCGCAAGTTCTCAAAGCTAGTTGCCCCAGGAATTTTGAGCAAAAGTAGACGAAGGCAGTAACGCTCAATGTCTTTTGGAGAAACAGAAAACATTCTAGCCAAAACTTTTTTTCCTCCACGTCGTGGTTTCCAAATACCTTTTTCGAACACATAATGAAGAGGTATTTCTGCATATAGGTATTGTCTTGCATTTACATCTGAAAGATTTAATTTAAACCAAGCTGTGAGAGTTGTGTCACGATTTTGATTAAGTGCTGCATTTTCCATACCTTGTTGAAAATAAACCATTTGTTGATGTGGCAAATGGATGGCAAGTCTTATCATAGAATGTGATTTATCATGCATTTTGAATTCCAGGAGACGCCACATTGCCTCAGGTGCACTAACATATCTGGCATTCACATGATTTGAAATTTCATCATGTAGAAATTCATGTTGATTGTTGTTTTCATGAATGACAACATTAGCAGAATCGTAACCTTTATAAATATACTTGTAAATATATTTTACAGATTTGATACTGGTGCAGGCTTCTATGTTAATGTGCGAGTCGTACTTCAGCAAGAGTGCAGGATTGTATGGCACAACCCAACGATTATCAACCGGTTTTCCATTAATAATTACACTATTATCTTCACGGCGTTGATAAAATGGATAACCATCAACATTGACTCTAGTTTCAGGCTGGAATGTTTTTGGAAAATTCTTGCTACACTTACCATTTTCCATGCAAGGTGATTTTGGGTTAAGAGTTCCACATGGGCCATGTATCATAGTCCTCGAAACAATTTCATGTAATCGAGGATGATGAACTGAAAGCTCTGCCACTATGACTCTATCAATCTGTGAAGCATCATGGAATTTGAATTCCTGCTCAAGAATCAAAAGAATATGAGCATGGGGTAGTCCACGTTTTTGAAACTCTATTGTATATACGTGCGCAACACATTTTCCAAAGAGCTCCCCTTTTGTGATATCATCTAACAGTGCATGTAATTTTATATGAAACACGCGAGCTACTAAATCTGGTCTGTCAGATGATGTCTGTCCATCAGGCAAGTTATTCACAATTTCAGGCCACTTGGGATTACATGTAAAAGTACAAAAAATGTCTGGTTTACCAAATTTTGTCACAATTGCCATGGCATCATGATACCTTTCACGCATGTTTCGAGGTGAGCCTTGAAAGGAAGATGGCAGTATAACAGCTCTTCCAGCTGGTAAATTTGCATTTGCTGCTGCTTGAAAAACGTAATCTGCAAGTCCAGCATACTCTTCACATCGTAATTTTGATTGTTGGTACCTGACAAAATTTAGATTGTTTGCTTCCACTTGAAGGTAGGAATCAATAACCCACTGTTGAGTAAGTGGCCCTCCATACAAAATAGGATTAAATTCACCACGTCTAATAGTAGTTTGTGCCACTTTATACTGAAGCATAGATACGTTTTTTCGTAAACCTTCAGTAGATCCAGGATAGCGATCAAGCACCAAATTTGGTTGCCAGCCAGCTTCACCATATGGATAAAAAATTGCATACGTCATAGGATCTAAGTTTGGACTCAAAATATTTAAAGAAACAAAATTATTAGTGCTGTGCTCAGGAGTGCGAGGATAAATTCTGATATCTCTTTCAAATGGTGGTTCTCCATCGTCATTTTGAAATACCATGGCAACTTCATTTGCTGTTGGCAAATTGTACCGTCTTTGATCAGAGTGTCGATCTCTACGCAAGAACATGTGAACATTTGGTACTGGAAGATTATCTCTCGCTGCCTCTTCATGACTCTGCCTTTCAATTTCATACATCATTTTGTAAGCTTGAGCAAACGGGTTTATTTCCTGCATCATGAGATCTAAGTGCCTCAAAATATGACGTAAACACTTTTCATTTTGAGGAATGTTTAAGCGTTCTTGAACAGCCTGACTTGTATTAAGAACATATAATTGAGCAAATTTCCTTTGTTCACCTTCTTGAGGATGTAAATGTGAAGTGACATGATATATTTGTCCTTGCACCCGAAAACAGTAAGGTCCACGACCTGGAACATTTGATGCTAATTTTGCACCCATTGAAGCAAAAGAAATAGCACTATTGTAGCAGCGTATATTTTCACGAAAATTTCTGTAGTCTGGTGAATTTGGGTTGCTCATAATATCTTTCAAAAAAAGTGGAAAAGTTTGACGTGCAGGAAGTTTAACTTTTCCTTTATGACAACAGCTATTAAATTTTCCACTACTTAATCTTTCAGACGGAAAATGAAGTGCCTGACAGTACTGGCAGATAGATTCTAAAGAACCACAACTGTGACTTTCAATATCACCTTCAGTGTCAGAAACTGGCCCATGGTCTATTTGAATTGCTTCATTTTCAATTTGTTGACTGGCTCTGATCTCAGCTCGTTGACTTTGATGACGTTGGCGATCTTCTTCCCTTATACGGTCCAATGTTGCTTGTGATTGCCGAGCACGCCACCTCAACTGTCGTTCTCTAATTAATCGCAGCCTACGTTCAGTCGGCGTTTCATCAATTTCATCAGGCATCGCTAAAACGATCCTTAAACTATATAAAACGATCCCTAAACTATATAAAACGACAATAAAAACTGATAAATTGAACAGATTCAAATCCACCGCGTGTTCAAAATAGCATTTGGAGAATCAACAAAGATGTTAAAACAGTAAAGCACACGTTACGTTGCCAGTACAGTACAAATAATTTTTATGAATTATTCTCAAAAGTGAATGACTCACCACACTTTTTTTTTTTGCATTCAAATCATTTTTATAATAATGATTAGCAAAGTGAAATGTAATTTCGGAAATTTTCACATGAAATTTCTAATAATATGCAAATATTAACTTGTATTTTAAGAGCATAATCGGATGTTTTAATGAAACGTTCAAAGAGTCATTCCTTTTTTTTTAGATATGGGATTTGTGTTTTTGAATGGCAACATTATCCGTTTGTTTACATCAGGTAATCGGATTTTTAATCTGTTATTTTTAATTTAAAACTTAAAACATTATAACTGGATATGATATACATGCTTTATACGAAAATATGCTGAACAGACATTATTTCAAGTAGAAGAAATTATCATTTACTGGTTATGTGTTAGCATATCTTTTTCAGTAAGCCTAACATGGCGTTTAACTACAGTCGACTCGCAGAGCAGAGTGGTACAAACCGGTACCGTTACAGACACTTTCTCGCCTTTGGATTTTATTATAAGTAAGATACTGGCATCTGGGGTGTCAGTTTATAACCGTAAAATTAACAATAATAAACCGTAAAATAAGCAGAGACACGCTACTGCGCAGTCGCGGGACTAGACTAAAAACAGTTTTTCTCTGTATTTAATAGAGCACACTGTTAAAAATTTGCGACAAACTGTCCAGTCATTTGACCGTTTTTGTAGAAAACGGTTACCTAACCGTAATTTAACTATATTCTGGCCATAAATTGAGCAATAATACGGTCAGAATAGAGTTAAATTACGGTTATGTAACCGTTTTCTACAAAAACGGTCAAATGACTGGACAGTTTGCTGCAAATTTTTAACAGTGCAGTATTGAACTGTAGAAAAAAAACAGTATATTATTGTAAAATCAACAATTTCTTTTCTTTTCTTTTTTTTTTTTGCAATGAATATACTAAGAAATGAATTTGTAATGATCTTTCTAATTCCTTTTTCATTTTAATTAAAACGTGTTGCCAAGAGTTCCTTTATAATTTTATTTATTTTTCTTTTGCTGTAACTCTAACAACCATTTATCAACGTGCTGTACCTCTTGAATAAAGAAAAAAACGGAATGAAATGTTTGAACGACGTTTAAAAGTGGACATTACGGTTGAAAAAATTTCAAATGTTCGCATTCTCAAAAGAAATTGTCTAATATATTTGATAAAAGAATTTCGAATGCTTTGTAAATATCACAAAATTTGTCTCATTACTTCTATACTTTCTAAGAGTCTATTAAGATTATCTAAGATTTTATTTCTATGGTGACCAAGTGTCTCCAGTTTTCGAGGACGCAGTTCAAATTTTTCCCCAGGGTATGTTTCTCATTTAAAATAATTAGTTTTAATATGTAGATTTTATAAAGGTTAAATAAAAAGATAAAACTTAAAAAGATAGAAATTTTAAAGTTTGAATAACTTTGAATCATTTTTAAAATTTGGTCGCCTTATCATGCCCTTGCATCCATCTCTTTCTTTCAAATGCAAGCTTTAACATCCACTATATCAGAAGATTGGTTTGATGTTAGCGACTACTTCGTCAGACAGAATAGCGTCATGTAAATCAAGCCCTTATAAATGTATATATTTTTTAACCTCAAAAGTATTTTACTAATTGAAAATATTTGTTTAAAAAAAATTATTTCATGAATAGTTAGGTTTGGTTTTATTTTATGGAAAACTCGCTTTGCTTACACACCAGTTATTTACCAAAGAAAACTTCATTCAAAAGATCTGTCATACGATTATTCAGATTTACCTTCGTGTCCAAATATTTTTCTACAATATTTTTTATCAAATCATTTCATGGGTACGGAAGGGGGAATGAGTAAATATTTAAAATCCGAAAATATTTCAGTTAGGAATTTCTGTGTTCGATGATATTATCGGAGCTTAAAATGACACCTTTGTGCCAAATAATATTGTGTTTAAATATTTTCTTCTTTTGGATTTCCCACGTATGTACCAAAAAAAGTTATTACTTTCTGAACCTCCTTGCGATGGACTATTAAAGATACAGGCTTACGTTTGATACTTATAACGTGGTTAATCCTTAATAGAATACTGCGTGATCAATAGTCGAAGTCCAATATGCATCCAATGGAAGCTGCTAAACTGCTGTAGGCTGTAGTAATGCAATATTAGAAATAAATGCTCTGAAATGGTTCTTTACCATATTTCTTTATTAAAAGTTCGAAGTATAAAAATAAATGTAAGATTTACCAGTCTGTACAAAAGGGAATAGGAATGGTGCATAAGAGCATTTTTAAGTAACGTGAGTTTAGATTACTGACTTCGTGAAGAGAGACCATGCGAGAGAGAAAAAATGGCATTCTGAAAAACATTTTAAAGATTAAATATTTTGACGAGATTGCAGATTTTCTTTGACATATTATGCTTAATTACAAGTCAATATGCTCCCGGAAAATATTCCATCTGCATGTTTTACAGTCTTCTTTGCCATTCCAGGTACTTTTCTTGGTAGTCATTTTTTTTTTCACCTTCCTGATTCTTTAAAAAACTTAACTTTTTTCATCAATAACAAGCGCAAAAATAACATAAACATACCAATTTTCAATTCTTAGTTGGTCTCAATTTAAAAGACTTAGCATTCAAAGTAATTTTTAATTAAAAAAAACTGTACTCAAGCATAGCAAATTAAAATAACAAAATTTAACTCAAAATTAAAATAACTCAAAATTAGCACGCTTACTGCAAAAACCGGTTGTGCATTAGCAATAACATCATTTTCATTAAAAATTTTGTCAAGAGATTAGTTAGCTTTATTTTTGGAAAAGATAATAGATTACTGACTGAATCCAAACTGACGTATCCAAATATTTCTGAAACACTATATTTTATTAAAACATTTCAGAAAACATAAATTTTCATATCAATAACAGCGTTTCAATTTTAAAGACATAGTATTCAAGGTAACATTGCCAGTTGTGCGGTTTTTTTTTTTTTTTTTTTTTTTTTTTTTTTAGGAATGCTATCACTTTTTCTGAATAGTAATGTTCGTCTTATTTAATAACAAATTGAGTAAGGTTAGTATTACAATTTGAAAATAAGGGTAGTATTCTGAATAAAAATATCCCTCCCGACTGTTAACATACTTTCAATGTGATTTTTAATTAAATGTGCACTGAAACATGGCTTTTTTCGCAAAATTTAAATTAAAAACCACTTTTTGTCTAACCTTAGTATTCAGCAAAGAATTTAAATTGCTTGAAAAAATCTAGACTTTAGTCAAAAAATATTTTTTCTTAAATTTATTATACAAAACTTGGTACACTTAGATATACATTTTATTATACAAAAAACAAACATTTTCAATTCCATCGGCTGTCTTTCATCTTCAAAATTTTCGTTATAACTATTTAAAAATACTTTTTGTAAACTGTTGGTACTCTTCATGCTTTAGCTTGAGATAATGCATTATTTTGCGAAGTGATTATTTTTTTAATTATCTTCCTCAAAGGGTAGAGTTTGGTGAACTTTTCCTTTATGTATTTTTTCGTCAAAACACATCGTTGACGGTAAAACATTCCAAATTTTTAAGCTTTTTTCTTATCAGGAAGTAAGCTAAGAAATATTTGTTATTATGATCCACCTTTGAAAAGATTATTTTTTGTGCTGCATCAGACAAATATTTAAATGGGATTGTTATTTGAACTCAGATTTTTTGTCAAGATTTTTTTAAAATTATTATGAAGCTATAGAATTGGTGAACTTTAAATTATTTTTCTTTTCTCTGAAATATATCAATGGTGGTAAAACACTCCAAATTTTGTTTGATATATATTTTTAAAATCAGATAACAAGAAAAGGAATATTTGTAATTATAGTTCACCTTAGAAAACAGTATTCTTTTGTGCAGCACCAGACAACTATCCAAGAATGTCGGTTATTCTTACTTAGATATAGTGGTCGCTGAAGAATTTCCGCTGTTCATTATATATTTAGAGAGCATTTTAGAAAATTCTTTTAAATATAAAAGTGTATTTTATTATTATTAATAAAGAATTTTTTTATTGTTTCGATAATCTCAGTTTATTTTTGTAATTATATGCACTTAACAGCAGTTGCGCTTTGCGCTACTTTATAAAGTGCGTCAAAGTTTTGAAAGCAGTGTATAAAATGTTTTATACTTCGTGAGAAAATGTTACAAGATTTTTTATCATTTCTGTATATAAATGTTTATTGTTACTATTTTTTCTGCATACATATATAGAGAAATAAATGTTTCCTTTTTCTTTTTCTTTTTTTTTATTTGTGTGGAAAGGGGTTTAATTTTTTAAAATTTCATTAAATACTATTGCAGACCCGCCCGGCGTTGTCCGGGCCAGTGTTAAGAACCTTAATGTACCTAAAATCAGTGTTGAATGATTTTGTACTTTCAGACGAAAAACTTCCTAAACGAACCTAATGTTAGGGGCCCCGCTGCTTTCAATAGCGCATACCCTCGAAGTTGTATTATTATATATTTTTAAATGAAAATCTACCCTAGCGAACCTAGAGTTGAAGACCCCACAGCAATCGGCAAAGTATACCGGGCGTGGTACGCACGTTCCAATCTGCTTTTGCAAGCAAACCTCGATTTTTTTTAAATTTTAAACATAAATCTATCCAAAAAAATCCTAGAGATGGGGGACCCCCCTGCCGTCAGAAGCATACACCGGGCGTGTTTTGATTTTATATTTTTAAGCGAAAATCTTTCCAAACAAACCTCACGTTGGGGGCCAAACCGCCTTCCGCAACATACGTCTTCGAATTTGTATGATATTGTGTTTTAAAACGAACCTAATGTTCGGGAACCCACTGCCTTCGGAAGCATACACCCTCGATTTTGTATGATTTTGTATTTTTAAATGGAAATCTATCCGAACTAACCTAGAGTTGGAGCCCCAATGCCTGCGGCAGCGTACACCGGGGAGTGTTATGCACGTTCCTATCTGTTTTTGCAAACGAACCTCGAATCTGTATATGTTTTATATTTTTTAAACGAAAATCTTTCCTAACGAACTAAGGGGCCCCCGTTATAGTGATTGCCGATTTAATTTATGATATTTAGATATATTAGACTTTCAATTCTGACTAAAAGTTCTCGAGAAAATCTAACTTTAAAACGAGCAAATGCCTCTCACTCTTTTAAAACGCGAAGTAATATCTTGAAGCGTATAAACAATCTGTGTTGAAAATGTAGAGTTTCCCCGTACATGCACAGAAACGAAAACCCCTTTGAATACGTTCTAAAGAACAATTAAAAAGTGGTACAATATTTTCAAAAGAACCAAGAGAAAAAAAAATATCTCTTGCGAATCCGTAAAACGACTTAAAGAAAATAATTTCTTCGCAATGGTAAATATTAAAATTTTTAAAACCAAAGATATAGTTTGACCTGGAAAAGTACCGGAAATAAGTGGGAATATTTTGTGCTTTTGCATTTTCGTCCGCAAAAAGGAGGTGGTACTTTAAAACTGGGGAGAAAACGGAAATTATGGACACAAATGCGAATCGATCTCCGAGAAATCTATACTAATAAAATAACGTTTCGCCTTGAGTGTGTGTCTGTGTGTCTGTTGGCGATGGCTAGGAAAATCTAGCCCACCTAGAAACCTGAAAAGTTAATATTTCAATTATTTACTGAAATATTAATTAATATCCACAAAGAACTCTCATCAAAAATACGCTTTTTTCTCTTGGGTTGGTTGGTTGCATCAATTCTTCACAGAAGTAATTAAATAAACTAGAGTAGCGATGCATAGATAAGGATTTCTAACTAATATAGTGTCAATATGGATTGAAGTTATTAGCATACAGCCATGCTAATATCGCGCCACCTGCAGATGACAAATTACACAGACGTCCCCCTGTTTTAAATATTTTCCACTCTCTTAAAACGAAAGAGCCAAAATAACTCAAGTTGAGCCGAAATCCACTCATCTCATGATTTGAAAGTCAGCTTCTCATGAAGAGTTGAAACAACTCGAGTGAACGAGTTGTTTTTAAGCAACTCATGGTTGAGTTATCTCTATTTTACTCATACTTGAGTGAAATCAAATCAATGAAGGTTAAATCCAGTAGCACTTGAGTGATTTATAACTAACTCATACTTGAGGAGTTTGAAGTTACCATGAATTAAAATTCATGGTAAAATGTAATAATTCATTGAAAAATAATAAATTTCATGAACAGGTAGATTATTATTTTAGAAAAAAAAAAGTAATTTGCATATTGAATGTATACATATTTATGTTTACATATATGTATATATTCAACAATTAAGTAAAAAGTATCTTTTTTTTTTTTTTTTTTTTTTTTTTTTTTTTTTTTTTTTTTGTTTCTGAGCTGCTTCAAATATATACCCCCCCCCCCCTCCCGACCCAAAAAGAGAATTTTAAAAGGAATATTTAAAAATATAAGAATTTCTGCTGATTTAAATATTTAAATCTTTTATTTTTATTTTGTTATAATGATTATGTTTTCTATGCAATATTATTCGATACATTGCATGATATTTTTCAGTTTATATCAATATTATCATTAAATATGTTTTAATCCTAATACTATTTAGGAATATTCACACCGTGAATATCCGGGAATGTAGATATTTACCTTATTTTTAACAACATACGATAAAAAATATGGGATTTATACAGTTTCATAAATCAAGTATATTTTAAAATATTAGAATTCAGACTGAGAATAAAATAAGAAATATAATTTGTTTACTTTAAAACAATATTTTTAAAGTCAGACAAGTCAATTTTCAATTTATAGTATTATAAAAGTTAGAGTTCTGAATCATCGCTAAAAATATATACTATCAGGGCTCGATCCAGACAAAATTTTGGGCCTATTTAGGGCCCCTTCACAAAAATCAATTTAATAAAATGGTTCCCTTCACAAAAATCAATTTGATAAACTGGGCCCCTTCACAAAAATCAATTTGATAAAATGGGCCCCTTCACAAAATTCCTTTTACTAAAATTGATCCTTTCACAAAATTCTATTCCATAAAAACTTATTATTTATTATTTTATGATGTTTTAAAATGTGTAATTTGTAAACAAACAAGTTCAAAAAGGAGAAAAACTTCAGCAAAAGGATTTTAAAAACTTTTTGTTTATAAATGCTTGGTTCGAATTTGATTAGCTGGATTTCAACTTTCGTTACAAAATGTTATTTTTCACAAAAATATAATAAATTTCACAAAAATAACCTTTACTTTTCACAAAATGGGCCCCAAGATAAAAAACTTGCATCGACCCCTGACTATATAAACAAACGTACCGCCAAGATATTTTCTTTAAAAGTTTAAATTGCTACTAAATGCTATTTATATAAATCATATTTATTGAAACAACATTAAAAAAAAAACATAAAGGAGAGGCAAAGGATTTATTTCATTATATTTTAGAGTATTTTTTAATATTTATCCTTCCAACTTAAAAGATCTCTAAATGTTCGCTCGTATAAATAGTCCTAAATGTTAGGGTTAAGACATTAAAAATATTGATATAAACTGAAAAATATCACGCCATATATAAAATAACAATTAATATAAAACAGAATCATTATAAAAAACATAATTAAAGTATTTAAATCAGCAGAAATTCTTACCTTTTCAAGTATTCTTTCTTTAAAATTTTAACAACGTGGTGTTAGCCGCGTACTACACACCACACGTCTGTCGTCTGCTCAGCGGATATGGGGACAGTGAGGTCACGTCAACTGCGTCAGCTTACTGGATTTCCGCTCGCCAATGAGTGCTTTTTTATCGAGATGAGTTGTTTAGTATTTGCCCTTCTGGAGTGCATTAGGAAAATAAAAATTCAAATCATGATGAGTGAAACATTTAAAAATCAACTCATTCACGATCCAATAAATTAGAGCTCTTTTCTGAGAAGCAAAATCCACTCTTTCGTTTTAAGAGAGCAGGCATGTTTTTCTTCATGACAATTAGCCGGGTTTAAGTTTTTTTTTTTCATGACATATATTATTATGATAGAGATTATTAATACAGAAAACTTTATTTAACAGATTATTTTTTATATTTGCGGGAATGGAGAGGGGCAAGGGCCTAATTACATTCAACAATTTTAATATTTTTAGCTGAACCCGTAACGTTTAATTGCTGTTTTATATAGAGAACTAGCTGTTCCCCGTGACTTCGTTCACGTAACATTAAAAAAAGAATAAATGCATTAATTTAGCAAAACATTTCACTTGATAATTAACAACATATATAATTAACCAAAGCTTTATCACATTTTATAGGAGACCATACGGTATTTCTTTGCTATAGGGGCCTTGGCATAACCCAGTCTTAAAAAAGTGAAATTTCATGCCAAATAATATATACAATCGCGAAAATGAAACTGCAACTAATGAAAAAAGGAGGACCCAGTAAAATCGTGAAAATCGAGGAATTCCTTTTCGTAAAACGAAAAACAACACTGGCAGAATTCTTCTATACAACAGTGCATTTTATGTGGCATTTGGTGTACAATTTGTATATGTGTTCATTGCTAAATGGACATTATTATATTGTTTATTTGCATAGACATATGTTATATATTTCTTACTACATTATCTTGTTTATATATATATTCACGCTAAGTGGTGTAAATAGTGAACAAACTGCTTGAGGATTTTATACATTGATAGATATTTCACAAAGATATAACAATCTGATGCGATTCTAAAATGTAAATAAAGGTTGCTAGAAAGTACTTTAAATTCTGCCCAATTTAACCTCGACATTTTCTATATCGCGTCAAGAACACTATTAGCAAATAAATACCGACGACACAAATCTGATTATCTAAATTTACATATTTTTGTTAGTATATATAGGATTATTTTAATTTATTTCATGCGCTTGAAATTTTTTACGCTTTCTCTAGGGTTAGGTGTCTAATAAATGTACTTTCTTGTTATTTTATTTTGCCATTTCTATTTATTCTATTTTCCATTCATTCCATTTATGGATATTGATTTAATTTACATATTCGTGTCAAAGAATATTCTTTAAAGTTATTATCAGGATTAAGAAAGGATACGATTAGGGTTAGGATTAGGAATAAAAATTGAACGACAATGGCATGACCGATTCAGGTTTAAAGTATGAACCATCATGAAGCAATAAGAAAATTAGAAAATTATCGGCTAATAGTTTTTAATATGTTTTACAGTCATAGTTGGCATCAAAGGTGAGCGGGGAAATGATCATCTAAAATACCATTAAGTGTTTACCACGCAAAAAACAAATCTGGTTACAACAATGTATTTAATTTTGCGCCAAATTTCACTTGATAAAAAAAAAAAAGCAAATTGACTACGGACTTAATTACAGACCCTTAACCTTGTTATTCTCGGAAATTTTCTACCTATATGTAAAAAAAATTCTACTACATAGAACGCGCTTTCACGTTTATAATGTTATGAATTGGCACGATCGGCTTGTTCAAGTTTACAAAATTCGGCTGGAAGAAAAGATTCATTACTTTTTGATTTCTTCTTTGCTTTTGCATTACGCGAATTTGTTAGTAAAATCGATTTTCTTTTCGATAACATTGTTGTTTTTTAAGTTTAAAAAATATTGTAATTTTACTTAAACATTGCTTTAAAATCTATGCAATTTTTCTTATCCTACAAGACTTTACAAAAATCTATTATGAAACAACTTTTTAAAAAAGCTATATTTAAAAACGACAACAAAGTTTTTCCTATTTTAAAACTAAAAGAAATGTAAAATTAAATTCCGGTTCGAAACGAGGATTTACAAATGTGTTTCGATTGTGGGAAAATGATAGAGGAAAAATGCTGTTACTTCGACACAATCATATTAAATCTTTAGCTTTTATGAGAAAAGCAACTTTCTTCTAAAAATAATAGGACATCCAACCCGGGATTCCCGGGATAGAGAATATAAATGAAACCATTTTTTTTTAATTGAAAATTCTAATAGATTTTTTACTTTTAATATATTTTTTTAGATAGCCTCTTAGCAACACCAAAGAGCATTTTTATGTTAAATAGGTCAATTATACATTCAAATAAAATTTTGAAATTTATTAAAAGCTGTAATTTCGTATTGGCTTCGTAACAGA
The DNA here is from genome assembly GCA_963931845.1 of Maratus michaelseni. Lineage (NCBI taxonomy): Eukaryota > Metazoa > Arthropoda > Arachnida > Araneae > Salticidae > Maratus > Maratus michaelseni. The sequence goes on from OZ007599.1 coordinate 255,508,008, forward strand.
AGTTAATAGCCAAAGAAATCCCTAAAAATTTCGTTATATACAGAAGTGTTTCTTATTCTGATAATTTCAGCAGTTTTAAGCGCTTATTTCGTTTACATGCCTGTTAAATTTGTGTTTTATTTATATTATTTTTTTCGTTATGAAATATTAGCTGGAAACAAATGCTGAACTATTTATATTGTTTAAATTACAAACGGATTAATATTTTGTAATCGTCTGCAACCAATCGAGATAGATTTTTGAAAATTCATGCTTGAAATTTAATTTAAATGCTATAATAAATCTGTCAATTAAAATGCACTTTTCCAAGAAATTGCATTTGAAAGTAGATTTTTTCCCCTATATAACGGTGTAAAAATTAAAAATGTGCGATGTTTAGAAATTAAAAAAATTGCAGTAGCAAAAACCGCAAAACCGAAATTTGATTGTCAACTGTTGCCATTCGCAAAATGACGTCAGCGTTACGCACGGACACGTTTGTCCTTTATAATATAGATAGTTATTTTTATTAAGATTTTCTGATTTTCGATACGGATAATTTTGCGATGCATATCATTGACATTTGCCATCCAATATTTTTTTTTATTTATTTTTTTTTACTTTTTAAAATTTAAATTAAAAATATGGTATCTTTATGTTAGCCGTGTGCAGACGATAAATCGCCAACCTATCCCATCATTCGTATTGAATTCATTAAAAATATAAATCTTTCACTCGTTTCATTTAAAACACAGAACTTTAATTTACAACACATACATTTAAAATACATATATTACGTACATTTAAAATAATTCCTTTCATGTCAAAAAGAAAAAGAAAAAAAAGAAAAATTAATCACAAATAATTTGATAACCCAAGATCATTTTATTTCAACAACAAAACAAATCTGTTTTATTTCTCTATATATGACATCATATTCGCTTGCTTTCCATACTTACTCGTATTTATGCACTTTGTATTATTATCAAATATTTGAAAACGCACGTTTTATTTCTAATACGACATCATTTCATATTCTGTTTAATTCTTAAATAATTCATTTCCTTTTCATTTTTCACGTGGAAAATTTTCACTTGAAAAAAAACTGTTGATTAAAAATTATTACTCAGGGGTTTTATTTTATATTGGCAACGATAAAGTATTAGCAGCGGTAAAATAAATTTAACCATTTTAAAAAAAGCTGCAAAACCGGGCCCTTTGGGCCAAACCAACCAACCATTTTAAAATATACGAAAAAATGTCCAATTATTCTCTATGAAAATAATGAAATTTTGAATTATTAAGAAAAATATTGAAATAAAATAAACAAAAACCATTCTATGTTCATTTGAGGGTTATAATCAACTTATATGCAAAGATACAGGATAATTAAATGCTTCATTTTGACGCTGGCTTCAGCCTAACATTTGCACACAATCATATTTATAATATTATTAGGATACCGCTATTTTAAATCTCAACTAATAGTGTTCCGAGCTTCTCCAAACCAGTTCCATTTTTACTAAAGTATCGTCAAAATCAGCATTCGTAGCTTCAAGGTGTATTTCTAAAAAGCAGTTACCAGAATTTCCGAATAATAGTCTAAGCCAAATTTCAAATTAAGTTCCTAGCTTAACCAAATGAATCAATCTTTAAAGATATATAGTGATCCTCCCAATTAGTTATTTGCTGAAGGGCACTTGAACAACCCTCCTTCAAGGTTTTTTCTCTTACTATGCTCCGTTTCCATATCTCAGTAACTATCTTTCCGATTTCAACGCAAGCGATTTCAAACATTATAATTAACTTAATAGTCACCCTTTATAACGTTAAACTAAATTTATGAGTAGCGGTTACCACTATTTCCGAATAATTGTTTAAGCCAAATTTGTAATTAAATTCCTAGCTTAAGCAAAAGAACGAATTTTAAAAGATGCATAGTGGTCCTCCTAGATAGTCATTTGCTGAAGGGTTCTTGAACTTCCCCTACCCCCGGGTCCTCCTTCAAGATTTGTTTCTCTAACTATGCCCCGTTTCCATATCTCAGCAACTATCTTTCCGATTTCAACGCAAGTGATTCCAAACATTATAATTAACTTAATAGTCACTCTTTATAACATTAAACTAAATTTATGAGTAGCGGTTACCACTATTTCCGAATAATTGGGTAAGCCAAATTTGTAATTAAATTCCTAGCTTAACCAAACTAACGAATTTTTAAACAAACATAGTGGGCCTCCTAATTAGTCATTTTCTGAAGGACACTTAAACATCCCCTCCCCCTGGCACCTCACTCAAGGTTATTTTCTCTAACTGTATCTTATTTCAATAACTCGGCTAATAATGTTACCATCTTTTCGAAACTAGCTCGATTTTGTAGCACGCCTACTATACAGTAACATAGGCAGCGAGGACCTGTCTCAGAAGTTCGTTCGGAAAGAGGTTTATTTAGAACCGAATGCTGTCCTGGCGGTGGTAGGGGGAAATAAAAGATTTTCCGGAGCGTATTTGCATGCCCGGTATAGGGTGCCGAAGCCATCGTAGACCGTAGCCAGAGTTTCGTTTTTTAAGAAATCTAAGTTTATTACAGGGGTTCGGGCAACGCCGAGTGGGTCAGCTAGTATATATATACAAAAGGCATTCCATAAAAATTGAGAGTTTTTTTTTACGTAGTGGCAACCCCGCGAAACTAAAAAACAAAACTGCAGTCAATTTTTTCAAACAGTTAATTGTTTGTTTATAAATATTCTGAACGAAGCAGACGATTTTATTTTCCTAGTTTCGTGCTTGTTTAAAGAGCTGTTTTTATTTGCCCTACAGAAATGGAGATGAGTGATCCAGAGTTTTGGTGAGTCCACGATTTTTAGATGGCATGCTGATTTTAAAAAAAGGACTTTCGTTTGCAGAACTGGCTCCTAAGCCTGGCCGAACAGAAAGTGTTGTGAATGATCGAAATATTAACACTGTGTGGGCAATCTTGCCAGAAAATAGGCGAATGACATGTGAGGAGATAGCGGCATCAACTAACATTTCGAAAATGTCGATATTTCGCTTTCTACGCAACAATTTACAGCTTCGCCATATTTATTCGAGTTGCGTCCCTCATCACCTTACTAAAGAGAAATTCAAACAAGAATTCACCAATTTTGTGAGAGGAAACAGATGCTTCAAAATGATCCGAATTTCCTAAAGGCTATAATAACAGGTGATGAAACTTGAGTGCAAAATTTAATACAGATTCTGCGAGTTATTTCAGCAGTGCAGGTTCTTTGAAGTAGCTTCCAGAAAAAGGCTTCTCAAGTTGTTTTGAAAAGTGGGTTGAACGATGGGACCGTTGCATATCATCTGAGAGAAGGTATTTTGAAAAAGAATGATGTATTTTTGGCGGTAAATATATTTCTTGATATTTTATGATTTTTCAGTTTTTATGGAATGCCCTCTGTATATATATATATATATATATATATATATATTGAAATGACTATTGAGGTATGCTTTAAGGAAGGTGAAAGTAAAAAAAAAAATGCGAGAATTCACAAATCACTGTACGAATTCCAAATAAACTTTATTGAAAACCAGTTTCAATCTTTTAGCTCCACGTAATAAATTTTATTCATTGCGATTTTTTTTCTTGAATTTTTTATGCGATCTTTAGTGTTGTTTCGTGTCCCTCAGATATTTTTGACAACATTTTCCTGATACGGAAATAGTTCTCCGGTAAATTTTACTGCTGCCATAATAAAAGTCAAGTTGGAAAAAAGTCAAATCGTCTTTTATAGATACGTTAACGACGATACCGAAAATATTAATTTAACCTGTATCAAAATAAAGCAACACAAAAATTCTAGCTTCGTTTTATTCTAAACTGTAGCGGGCACCGAGTTATTTTACTAATGTCAAAAAATCGTCACAAAACACGAAAAACCCACTAAAAATTGCATAAAAAATTCGCAAAAATTTCAAAAATTGCTGTACTAATTCCCAATAAAGATTATTGAATAGAGGACAAAATTTACAATATTGCGCTAAAAGACTGAAACCGTATTCATTTTTCAAATCGCCGCGAAACACGAAAAAACACTAAAAATCGCATACCAAATTGCTAAAAACTCTAAAAATTGCAGAAGAGAAAATTTGCTATATTGGACTAAAATATTAAATCCGGATTATTTTGAGAAATGTGAAAAAATCGCCACCAAGCACGAAAAAATCGCTAAAAGCTGTAAAACGTAAAAAAAGCTTAAATTTTTTATTAATTCAAAAATCGAAGAATGCAAAAGTACTATATTGGACTAAAAAGATACAAGACGTATTCTTTTTAAGAATTTCAAAAAAGCACCACAAAATACGAAAAAACTCTAAAATTCGCATAAAAAATTCCCGAAAAATTTAAAAATCGCTGATACGGATTCTGAATAAACTTTATTTAAAAGAAGACAAAATTTACTATTGGGTTAAAATATTGACACTGAACTCATTTTACTAATATGGAAAAATCACCGGGAAATGCGAAAAAAATACTAAAAATTGCATAAAAAATCGCTAAATTTAAAAAATCGAAGATAAAAAATTTACTATATTGGGCTAAAAGATTGAAACTGGATTCCAATTACGAATTTCAAAAAATCACTGTAAAACGCGAAAAAAAATATCTAAAAATCGCATAAAAATTCGCGAAATATGTAAAAATCCCTGTACGATTTCAGAACAAACTTCATTGAAACAAAATGGACAAAATTTACTATGAAAGCACAAAACTTCTTAAAACACCATAAAATAAGAATTGCGCTAGGCCTTTCGAAAGAACTTTGTCTTTCTTCTATTGCTTCTGCCTTCAAAGTAGTAGCACGTCTTCTTTGTGCGTGACGAAGAAAGACAAAGTTATATGGTGTTTTTAAGAAATTTTATGCTATTATTGTTATCACACCAGTTTTTGAAAACTTTAAAATTTACTATATTGGGTTAAAAGATTGAAACCGGACTCGTTTAACTAATATGAAATATCACCGCAAAACGCAAAAAAAAAGCGAAAAGTCGCATACAAAATCGATATATTTCGAAAATCGAAGAGTACAAAATTTACTATATTGGATTTACTAAAAGATTCAAATCGGATTTCAATTACGAATTTCAAAAAATCACCGCAAAACGCAGAAAAGCTCTAAAAATCTCATAAAAAAGTCGCGATAAATGTAAAAATTGCATAAAAAAGTCGCGAAAAATGCAAAAATTGCATATAAAAGTCGCGAAAAATGCAAAAATCACTGTACAATTTCCGAAAAACCCTATTGAAAAAAGGGACAAAATTGTCTTAATTTTTAAAAGACTGAAACCTAGTTTATTTTACAAATGTCAAAAAATCGCCACAAAATGCGAAAAAACACAGAAATTGCATTAAAAAAATTAACGTGATTTTTTATATTTTTTGGAATTTTTCAAGTGATTTTCAGCGTATACTTTTGCGTTTTAGGGCGGTTTTTTGACAATTTTTTTTCTGAAACAAAGTAACTCGCCGGTAAATTTTGCCCACATTTTAATTTAAAAAGAGGAAAAAGAAAATAAAACAGTTTTATATTCTAAGTGAAAAAAGAAGTGAAAGAAATTTTGTTATCGTTTCCTTGTAGATATTTTTATTTTTAAAAAGTAAACTAAAAGGAAATGTTGAATATATAGTGTGAAAAACAATCAGAACGCAAATGGTAACTCCAGTTCCAAAAGTCACAGTATAAATCTGTTGGTACCAAAGTTTATAGTTTATGATTATGTATAATCTTGTTTTCAATGCGAATCCCCTATAATTGTTTTTCATTAGGGGCCGTGATTAAATTCAAGTTGAAAGAATGCCTAATCGGTATAGCTACGTGTCACAATATGTGTCGAAATAAAAATCCTAATAATTCTAGCCCATTCCAGCTAATAATAGCCGTTTATGTTTATGTTTATTTTATTTTATTTTATTTTATTTTTTTGTTGTTTATTAAGTTTTCTTTTAATCATCTTCAACCAAGTCGCCTATTTTCTGCCACTTTTTAATATTCATTTTTTGGAAGATGTTGATGAAATCGAGACCTGAACAAGCGATATGTGGAATTCACCAAGTCTCATTCAAATTGATAATTGGTAGGTAAATTTTGTCCTACATTTTTCTCTTTTTTAGTCTTTATTGCACGAGACTAGATAGAACTGTTCAGTATAATAATTCAGTAGTTTTCTTTCAGTATTTCTTGACATTTTCTTCACTTTTTCATGTGATATACTTTTTTATGATACTGATTTTTTTAGGCACAATGACAAACGAAACAAATTATTCTTTACCAAATTGCCTTTCCAAAATTTTCTTTATAAGATTGAATTTTCCAGGAAATGTAAACTTTTCAACCCGTCAAACAATTTCAAAATCATCAAAATGTACTTCTGAAATAAATGAGGTTTTTATTGACTTTCCTAGAATTTCTATTGCAAATCACTTTCTTATTGCAATTTAATGAAAATACTCTCGTCGTTGTCAATTCCCATTCCACATTTCAATTTAAAAACGGGAAAAAGAAAAGAAAACACTTTTATATTCTAAGTGAAAGAAGAAATGAAATAAATTTTGTTATCGTTTCCCTGTAGATATTTTTATTTTTTTAAAGTAAACTAAAAGGAAATGTAGAATATATAGTGTGAAAAACAATCCATACGCAAATGGTAACTCCATTTCTAAAAGTCACAGTCTAAAGCTGTTGGCACCAAAAAAGTTTATAGTTTATGATTATGCATAATCTTGTTTTCAATGCGATTCCCCCTATAATTGTTTTTCATTCAATTTGCCATGCTGCATTTACACTAAACGTAAATGTTTTCACTGTAACATCATGAAAAACTTGTTAAACTTCTGATTACGGGGTCGGTAAACCATACGTCCCAAGTGACTATTTTTTAATTCTATTCCTAGCACTTTTTTCAAAAACACTTTTGCTGTAGACTTACACCATGATATCTTCAAGAGAAATCTGCCAGAAAGAAATTCTTTTGCTAAAAGTGGTACGATTAAATATAACAATAGTGACCAGTACAGCCCAGTAATCAAAATTTAAATATGTGTTAAGGCAAAAAAAAAAAAAAAAAAAAAAATCCCCGCTCATAAACGTGAAACTTTCTGACTCATTTTTAACACTTTTCAACATAGTTGAAAAATGTTTATGAATTCCGTTTGCCTGCTGTCTGTCTATCTGTCTGTCTGCCTGTCTGTCCATGCTCTAACTCACGTAAATATACTCGGATTATCATGCAATTGATATATGTTATTGATGTTTACTGTGGCACGTTCGGTATTGAAAATGAAGTGTATGACACTTATAGTTTCTTCACAGGAACACTCAAAATAATTCCGTTACATTACAGTCTATGGGGGAAAATCATTTGCGGTTCATTTTAATGATGTTACACTTTTTCAAACATATTGAAATTGATATATATCACTGAGGTGCACTACAAGAAAATTACTATAGAATATGGTGTGCATAGCACTTATAGTGCTTTTACAGGCGCACTCAAAATAATTCCGTTACATTACGGTCTATAGGGAAAAACCGTTTAATGTTTATTTTAAGAATGTTTCACTATTTCAAACATATTGATATATATCACTGAGGCTCATTACAAGAGGCATTACTATAGAATATTATGCGTATAGCATTCATCGTTCATTTACAGGGACACACAAAATAATTCGGATAAAGTACTGCCTACCCTATTAATAATAATTGCTGAAGTGCGTTTTCAGTTGCGGTTTAAATTTAACTGTATTTTTCCTATTACTTGGTGTGTATAAAACCTATAGATAATATACACAGCAGCACAAAACATCTAGAGTACATTTCCGTTTATCGACGGAAATTGCTGAAGGGTAATTTTCAACTGTGCTATGCGTTGCCTAACTGAACTAAATTTTAGAATTCTTAGTAGTATACGTACAAATCTATAGATCATATACAGGTCTGTACAAAAGAATTTGGATATTTTTCGGAATATTATTGGTAACTCCTGAAATTGGACTTTTAAACATATTATGCTTTTTCCAAATAGTTTACTTAGACATCATCTTTCGCCTTATTAAACGGTAAATATTTTTTAAATGTTTTGGAATTGTTGGAAAGTGTTATATATTCTATGCTTGACGCATGATTTTTCGTTCTTGTTTTATAAAAGCACTAAGACACTTGCAGGTATGCGATTATTGAAGTGATTTGTAATGGAATTTTTTTCATTTTCCGATAAATTATTTGCATCTTGAGTTATAAACGATTGTTGTGTCAAGACTACAGTTTTTTATTCTGGGCTGTCGCGTCTGAAAATTTGGTTCATACCGTCAACTTTGAAGGCATTTTCTGAAATATCTACTGCCTTAACCGAAAAACGAAAAAAAATTTAGATTACATAGTTTCTTAAAAAGAGCACCTGCCATTTTGATATGTTTGCGAACAAAAATGAATTAAAAAGTGTGTCAGAAAGTAGCCAGTTTGTATTTGAGAACAAGCCTTAAAGTTAGAATGTGTTTGAGAACATTGTCAATAGAAAAATGTATTTTGAAGATTGGGTGAAAACGTGGTTATAACTATTAGAATAAGGATACAAAATTAGTTGTTAAATAAAGTAATGTTGCACAATCTGAAATTCACAAATATGTTGTGTCCTTGCTAGTATTTAGCATACATGAAGTGTCAAGTAGTGGGGGGGGGGGGTTGATTTATGACGGCCAATTATCAACACGAGGGATATAGGCCCTAGGGGGACTGCCCTCCGTGGGGGTCTTTTTAAGGGATCCTAACCCGTATTTACGGCAAGGTTCGAAGGAAACCGTCAAGTAGTGGATTTTCAAATTTAAACTAAAGTATGTTCCCTTAACGTTCCCAATTATGTGTTTTCTCATAGCTTGACACCCATAGGTAAGAAGTTTACGATTTTGCTAATTCTTATGGAAACGAGAAAAGAATATATCTCTATTTATAAATTTTAAATAATTATTTAATCAATAAATAATTAATATTTTAAAAGAAAAAAAATTAAAATATATATTTGCATTATCTCTGAGCTTCTATAAAATATCCTGTATAATAAAAAGTAATGAAATACATAAATTATTTTCTAGATATGGCTGAATGATCTATGTTTTTCTTTAACATTGAATAGTTAAAGGAAAGTAATTTATATTATTTCCAGTAACTTATATCCTCACTAACTAATCACTTGAAAAAATTGATGAAAATTTATATTTTCATATGTTTTTTGGCATGATAAATTTAAATGTGTAGTAAAACCATTTTGTGGCTATTGAGCTTTTAAATTTATGTTCAACTTTAATACTTAGGTGACCAATTATGAAAGAAATAATCGTATTAAATGTTATAGTTTATTGTATGAATTAAAATGATACTTTTGTATTATTCTTGAATCAATTAGAACTAAAAGCCCCTGGTTCTTTTTATTATTATTATTTTGAGTTCTGTACCTATAAATGCACAATATCACTAAAAGTCTATAGAAAAGTAATGAGCAATGCATCGATACATTTTGATGAGCACGACTGTTATTATTAAGCTCTTAATAAAAAATATATAAAAAATATATGATAAAAAATATATAAGACTGCATCAAACTTATACGTAACGTTAAAAAAAGATAAATGGCTCTGGGAAATTTTTGTAGTTAGTCCCGATTAAAAGAATTTAAATAAAATAATCAACATCAACTGTATACTCAAATTTTTCATTTCTCTTGCTGGATAAAGCTAAACTTTCTGAAACAGGTACAGAATAATTATCATTACTATATGCGTAAAATATTCAGATAGTCTAATTCTTTTTCTAATAAACTAAGAATAATTATCATTATTATACACGTAAAATATTCAGATAATTTCTTTCGGGGTTCTAAAAAACGAAACTATTTTGTCTAAAAATGTTGGGCATTCCTCGTTTTTGTCCGTAGATACAGCTTCTACCTGATTATCACTACCTTTTAATGACAGTAATGCCCCCCCCCCCCCTCTCTTCTGAATTCAGTTTTATATACTAATTTTGACAAAAATTTCTGAAAGATGGCATGTTTTCGTGGGAAAATAGGGAAAAAGCTGTTCTGTTCTTAGGAACTCAGAAAAGAATACCTGATAGTTTTAAGAACGTATGGATGAAATTGGTTTCGCAATTGTACAAGAATGTTGATTTGACAATATCCTTAAATTACTATGTATAAGTACAGAAAAATACTAACAAATTGGTCTTTACAATTAACAACAGCACAGACTAGGCTTTAAAAAACTGTTCTATAATCATTCGAAGTTCTCAGAATTTTTTATTTTTAAGTGAATATAAAGAAAGGATTATCGACATTATCAAATAATTCTTTTTCTGCGTTGATCACTCTTTATAAGATCGGCAATAACTTTACGTGACGAGAGTTATTAACTGCGGTAATTTGGAAAAATATTGTTGAATAGGCAATAATCGAAGGTCTTTTTAATCTCCCTCAAGACAAATAGAAGCCATATCTGGTCGCTGATTTGGGGTTGCAAGAATAAAGTACTGCATTTAAGCCATTAAGAATATCGAAACTTGTATATTATTGTATTGAGCTGACGAATAGTGAACATGAATGTAGACATTTTTACAAACATTTTTTGTATCCCACGATATGAAAAATCACCTTTTCTGAAATAGCTTGAAAAATTTGTATGCGAGTTCAAAAGACAAATTGCTTTTTAAATGATGATAGTGAATGTGATTATTCATAGAGTCACAAATTATCTAAAAAATATATAAATAAATAGATCCCCAAATTTCTTTATATGATAAAGTATATATGACGGGAAAAAATCCACACAAGTGATGTAATAATAAATGTTCGATCTGATACACAAATTTTAAAAATATATTTCTTCAGAATCTTATTCAGATGCGAGTTGGGTCGAATACGGGGCAAGTATAATCTACAATCTTATTATCTTGTTTTGTTTTTTATTATTTAACCAGATAATGGCATTTTTCATAACTTGCATTCTTTACTGTATTAATTCTGCTTACTCTTGTTTACTTTGATTAACTACTTAACAGAAAGTTGAATCAACAAACGAACTATTTTCAGACTGCATCTCTTTTGGTATATTGGTAGCTATTTATTACTTTCACACTCCAGACTACATTGTAATAAACTAAGGCGCCGCCAAGTCCGGCGTGGTAAAAAAAATGTTTTGAAAAATTAATCTTCGATGCCTACAAATGTTAACCCGTAAAGAAGAAAATACTGGTTATTTCAATGTGCGCGGAATAAAGATTTCTAAAGTGATGGAGACAAATAACGATGAACAACCGTAACTACCAACTTGCAGAGCGAAACTAAATGAAAATTAGGGCGTCTCCGTTTACGTAAATTTTATTCCATACTGGGCGTAACTTAATCTCATAGACCATTCAATAAATACCTAGTGGTTGATACTCTGTCGTCAAATTTAAGATTCATATCAGTTCTGGTTTAGCTTCAACCTATTGTGATTCTAATTATGACATTTGAAAGATGAGCCATGTGAAACTTGTTTCTTTTCCAAGAAGTAGAAGAATGATTGAACAACATACACAAGAGATGATAGTTTTAAAGAATAGCTATTTGGTCGTGAGAATGTACAGTAATGTGTATATATACAATAGTGCTTTTTATTATTTATTTTCAAGTAAATTATTTGCCCAGTATTCATTCAAATTCTTCTGTGAAACATAAATGATTGTCTGAAAGACAGAATTATTCGTAAAAAGGAAAGAAAAAGAAAAGTAATCTTTTAATATTTTCTCTGTTGGTGAAGGAATGCACAAATTAAAAATTTATGCATCATTCATAATTGTTATTACACAAGCAAACATGTAATAAAGTCCAATGAAGTGTTAATTAGATTTACCTGCATGATGATTATTCTACACAATTCCAAAAATGAACTCGTAGCCTTTTTTCAAATAAATATCGCTCATTTCTCTACAGATATATAAAAAAAATAAAGGTAGCTTCTTTATTTCCACACATCTTTAATCAACATGTAATTTAATTTTCTACAAGCTTTCCTTTTACTGCAAAATTTAGTGTCAATCAACTTCCATTTCACGTGAAATTATTTCTGAAAGATTACCATTTTTTTTCTTTTTTTAGCGTAATTTATAATTTTATAGAATTTGATTTTCTGTGTTTGTTAAGGCCGATTTATCTGTGCGAGGGACTTATGTTTAATTTGGAGAAAGAAAAAAATTTCAAAATAAAGTGAATTTTTATATTCTTGTCGCTTTTCTAGTTTTCCAGTTGACTGTTTTTCAACATTAGACTTCTCAAAGTGTTTCACAGAAGACAATGCATAAAGTATGCTTTAAAATATTAATTTGTTTTTAATATCTCAAAAAAGATATTAAGAACGTATAACTGGGATTTGATGGCAACTTGTCTTTTTTATATTATTCCCAATAAAATTATTTATAAAAAACAATTAAAAGTTTTAACTGGAATTCAAAATAATACTTAAGAAGAAAAGTTGAAGAAGATAAATAAATAGCCGAAAGCAAATTTGATGATAGACACCACTAGGGTAAACTGATATTTTAGATATTGTTAGAATAATATATGTATAACAACGGTAAATTTTTAAGTCAATAATTCGAAAGCAAATTAAGGTGACCAAATTTTATAGCGGTTTTAAAATTGGACTTTTAAAGTTTCCATAACATTAAAATTTATAACTTTTTAGACTTAATATATTTTTTGGTCCCACGAATTTATCACATAATAAAATGTAATAAGTGCTTTAAATTAAAAACTGTTGAAACTACAATCCCAAATTTTGACGACGTCCTGGAATTTCAAGGACTTGTAAGTCACCTTAAAACAAACTGATTTTAGTGAGAATTGAAAAGGAAATTTATGTTTGGAAAAATTAAATAAATGAAATTAGGTTTTGGAGCCATTATGCATACTCAAAACTGCTGCATGAGCATGCAGTTGTTATTTAAAATTGGAGATCCAATATTTATTAAATACTTTTTCAACCATTTGTTGAGGCACTAAGATTATTTGTCAACCGCTAGTATCTTTTTTTTTAATTGTGTCTTAATCGGCGTGCAAATAAAAAGCTTTCGTCAGGTAAATGATGTCATATTTAAAAGAAAATACTCATTTCCTGCAAATAATTGTAACATTTGCGTCAAAATTACAATATTTTCACTAGCTATTCATACCGTGCGTAGTGAGGTCCTTCATGTTGACTGGAAAACCAGTTATGAATGGTTTTTTTTTTTCAACCACCACAACCTCAAAAGTCAACAGTGCAATTGATTAACTTTCCACAGCTACGATTCCTCATATATATATATATATATATATATATATATATATATATATATATAATTATAATATCTATGAATTTCAAAAAACATATCAAGTTCTATTATCATTCTACTTAAATCTCCAAAGAGATAATTAATGATATTGTGTATACAGAATACCACATAGCTAATAATTAACATATGCAAACATAATATTACCATAGCTTGTGCTTCAATGGTAATTGGCCAAATTTTACTCATACCTAAAGAATATTGAAAAAAGAAAAAAGAAATAGAGAGAAAGGGAAAAAAAAATTATAAATTGGAGTTGCAATTAAGTAAACACAAATGGATTAATAAATCAAATATGAACCATATACAATGGAAAATTGGATCACATGAGAATTAAATATGAATTGGATATGAATAAACACATGCACATGTACTCATCAGCCTGGATGCACCCACATGTGTTTTAAATAATAATTCAGTGTTTCATAATTCTACTGGCATAATGCTAAGATCAGTAGAATCATCCAGGTACACTAAACTATTACCAGACAACAATTGGAAATATTAAAATTTGGAAATATTTAAATAGGAAATAAAAAACCATTAAGAATATACAATAAATTTCACTCACATCGATTATCCCAAAAACTGTATTTAACACCTCACGAAATTACCACGAGATAACAGTTCTGAAATAATAAAATTGGAAATATGAATGCGTAAAGTGTAGATAAAATATTTTACTCACAATAATTATACAGAATCCTTAAAATGTCACAACTTCTGCATAATATTCACATCCACATGGCAATGCATCATACATGTTGACTAAGTCGAGTTGAGAGAAATGATTTGAAAGACAAGTTGAGAGCACACTTTTTTCAAAACACATCCCCATCGATGACACCCAAACACAAAATGATTCAAAAACACACAAAATAATTCTGGTTTTAATACACTTATAACAAAATTATATCCGTGAATATATATTACTCCATCCAATTTTAATTCCTGAAAGTAAAATTAATATACAATCAATAGCTCCCTCTATAGTTAAATTAAATATAATATTAACAATATTATCAACAACTACCTGAAAGGTAAAGTGTCGCCATCTATTGGTATTATAATAATTCATAATTAATATTTAGTTAGATATCCACTTTATTAGTTACATACTCACTTCATTAGATTTAATTATATAAATAAACTTTTAAAAAACAATACTAACTTGTAGTTTTACTTTAAATTCAAATAAAATATAATACTACTATATGAATAAATCTACACAGAATTAATTCAACTTGCACAGCATTTCAGATATTCTTAACAAGAATATATTATGTAAAAGAGATATTATTTTAATTCAAATTGTTTTTGCTGCCAGCTGTGTTAATCCACTGATATTATAGACATATTATTAAATAATTAATGTTTTATTTTTACTACTACTTAAATATATATTAAACTTGTTATTAAATAATTAATGTTTAATTTATACTACATTGTAAATATATTTTATATTTCATAGATTAATTTAAATATCTAATTAAATAATTCATAAACAATTCAAAATATCTCAAAATTTATAAAATTGATAATTAATAGTATTACTACTGTTTTTCAATCAAATTAATGCAATGCAGTAATTAAAATACTTGTTAAATTTAATTATTCATAGACAAAAATAAAAACTATATATATTTATATTTATATATATTGCAAATAGATATGTTTATGAGTTATAATCACCAATGTTATCCATGTATAATTTAATTTGTTATTGTATAAGTTAATTTATAAATGTATGAAAACTGCACATCAATAACACCTTAAACAGAGGTGATCGGCAACGCACAATCACAACTATACAAAGTGTATATAATGTTCAATCAAATATTAAATTTCCTAATATGTTATAATTGTAATTATGTATGTTATAATTGTAATTTTCTATATAAAGTGTATAATGTTCAAACAAATATTAAATATTAAATTTCCTAATATGTTATAATTGTAATAATGTATGTTATAATTATTATTTTCTATATCTTTTGTTATATGTTATCGCACACTAAAACAATAATTTATTACATACCATGTTTATATTTAAATTATATAATAAATGTTATTTAAAAGAGTTGATGATTGAATTTATCATAAAAATTGGATATCCATATATTTTTGCTTGATCTCGAATATATCTAATATTTTTGTTTTTATTTATATCTGAGCATAAGTATTTTATACGATGTAGATAATTGATAATTATATTTTTATAAACAGATTTATGTAAACATGAAGCAAAATTGGTAAAAATATTTACTTTAAATGGGAAATCAAATCTCTTATCATAAATATCAAAAATTAATTTATAATTATTAGTAATATTAATTTTTAAGTCAAGAAAGTTTATATTATTATTAATTAAATCATTTTCGCTTAATTTAAGCTGAGTAGGATAAAAATTGAGTGGTGATGTGCAATTATTTTCATTGAAATAAAATATGATAATGTCATCAATATAGCGATAAAATACATAATCATTGTTCGGACTTATATTTCTTTCATAATAATATAAGTAAAGATTACATATATATATATATATATATATATATATATATATATATATATATATATATATATATTATAGTCCAGTCAAATTGTGCTCAAAAAGTGCTTGAAGTGGAAAATTCTGGTGTAATTGTTTTTAGTGGCTTATTTTATGTTTTTTGGGGTGCTGAATACGAATCTGAAGTTTTCCAACAAAATTTTGTTCGGCAAATTTGTTTTTTTTTACAAAAAACCTGTAAAAACACGGGCTTTTTTCGTTTTTTTCAAAATAACTCCAAAATTGTGCATTTTGCGTGAAAGTCGGCAGTATATGAGTTAAAGAGAAGAAAATTTCCTACATTTTATGTACTGAAAGATTATTTCTATGATCGATGGTTTAGCCGTGAGAGTGCCGCAAAAATGGGTATTAAAAACAAAAACTGTAAAAAAACGGGAATTACGGCACTGTATGTCGATGTAACATGGAAACAAACCATTTAACGCAAATATTAACCATCATTTATATTAAAGATTATATGATTGACTATATTTTATGCATTTAAAGTAGGGGGAAAGTGCGGTTCCGGCACCAGTGGAAGTTGGGAGCAGTGGAGCAGATTCACCTACTTTCATGAGTCAAAGTTGCTCCTCCTCCGGGGAGTTCTTACTCTAAGAGGTGTTAAAATTTTCTAAAAATAGGTAAAATTAGGTAAAGGAAGTAAAACTAGGCAAAATCGTCGAAAAACAGTACTTTTCGGAAAATAGCAAAAAACACATTTTTTTACAGCCTTTCTGTTCATAAGGCCTAAAAATAAACATTTCACTGTATACATTATACTATGCTTTAAAAAAATAGATAAAATTCTCTACAATTTATGTGCAAGTAATTTTCTTGGACCTTGAATAATTATGAAAAAAGCAATGACGATTGCACGAAGTAGTCATCCACCTCCTTATTAAAGGCATATAACTTATATGCATCATTATACATGTGTGCAGATATGTAAAACGTTGATGTTAGGTTATATGGGTACAAAAAATGATAAATAATTCACGATTGATTAGTATGTAAACTGGTTAATGTTAAATAATATAGTAAAATATGTAGTTATGTATTTATACAATATTAATTAATAATTATTATGGACATTGAAAGGAACTTGTCAGTCAAACCGAGTCCTCTTGGCCAATGGTTTCTGTTTCCTGAGGGTATGCCTTCTAGGTCTTCTACACCTATAAAAAAGAAATTAATTACATAATAGCTATTTACGCATACGGGCGCGAAAAGCCGTTTTTGTCCCGAGGATCGAAACTTATGCTCCGGAGAAGAACTGGTGTGTATAATGATTTTTTAAACGGTGGAATTAATTATAACTAAGTTAAGATTCATACAGCATTTTATCATAACATTATTTTTACCTCTTTTTAATATCAGCCCTCTTTTACAGCTCATTTCAGGAATCGGTCACTTTTGGACCCCAAATCAGGGAGCAAAAAAGCTATTATACTACGTATCAGGGTTTAAAAAAATAATTAATGACATAGTTTTAATTGTCTAAAAACTAAATAGTTATGCACAGTGTATTGGGTTACATATTTTGACCACACCAAATTAAAAATGAATGAAAAAATAAATGTGAAATGGAATGATTTATGTATAATTACTTTCAAGTACTTCAGGGTGTTCCGGGTCATCCTCGTTTTCTTCTATTTCAATATTAGGCATGTTATTACAACTGCTCACGCAGTTTAGACACATATTAGAGCAGCTGAGGCCTGCTTTTTTACATCCACAGTTTTTACGGCATGTCTTCTTGCATTTGCAAGAAATGAGTTTTAGAACGGCTTGAGGTGCTAGTGGCTCTAGCGTGGTTATTGGCTCTAGACCATCTTTGGTGCTTTTCCAACCCCATTGTTCAGGATTTTTTTCATTCCCAAGCCATTGCTGAACTTGAAAATACACCCTTAAAGAATGTTGTTTAGCTGCAGCCTCCGTAGGAGGTAGGGACGCCAAATGGGTTGATGGCTTATATGCAGACTTAAGGTAGCATAGATACCTAAATTTGTTTAATGACGTGGTTTCCTTGTCAGATAATTTGTACAAGGAAGTCAAAAAACGATTGCCAGCATCAGTAATTGCATCAGCATCTGCCATAGGGTCTTTAAAAATTTCAATGGTTTTAATTAATGCCGGGTTTCTTTTGAGAGTCTGAAGAAACCTCATTTTTCCTACTTTGAAAAAGGCTGAAGTAGTATCACAACCACTCATGGCATGTAAAAATAATATGTTGTCAGCAACCGATTGTTCAAGTTTGCAGTCAAAATGAGTGGTGAAACTGACCCTTTGCCTGGCTTTAAAAAATATACATTTGAATGTATGCCCCTACAGAGACCAATCATGATCACCAGCAAATCTACGTCTTCACCCACGATAACTACAGAGTTACGTTGTTGCGCAAGGTCCCTTGCTGTGGTGATAATAAGCGTATCCGCATCTTCTCGTGCCTGTTTTGTGTGAATGTCAGCTGCTGCAAATTTATCTTTCAACATTAAAATCAAACGCTCTTTGTTTTTTATATTGCCTAGGAATTTATTTTGTGGTACTGTAGGCACCATTGTTTCGTCGAACATCAAATCTACTGAAGTTTGTTTGCGTGATCTTCTTGCTCGCTCAATACATTTAGTACCTCTGCAACTTTCTTCAGGGTAACCATCGAACACAACTACAGCACTATCCTTGTATTTGTACTTAACAAATGACACATACCTTTCACAAATTGAGGAAAATGATTGACCCCTGTTCCACACGACTTTATGCAGTAAATATTCAGGGGAATTGTTCAATGGATTTTTTTTAAGTGTTTATTGCTATTTTCCAAAAATTACTGTTTTTCGACGATTTTAGATAGTTTTATCTCCTGTACCAAATTTTACCCCCTTTTTCAAAATTTTATATTCTCTTAGAGTACTAGCTCTCCGGACGAGGAGCACCTTTGACTCTTGAGAGGAGGTGGAGATACTCCACTGCTCAAAACTTCCACTGGTGCCAGATCCACACTTTTCCCCTACCTTAAATGCATAAAATATAGTCAATAATATAATCTTTAGTATCACTGATGGTTAATATTTGCGTTAAATGGTTTTTTTCCATGTTACATCGACATACAATGCCGTAATTCCCGTTTTTTTACAGTTTTTGTTTTTAATACCCATTTTCGAGGCACTCTCACGGCTAAACCATTGATCATAGAAAAAAACTTTCAGTACATAAAATGTAGGAAATTTTATTCATTTTATTCTGTTTAACTCATATATTGCCGACTTTCACGCAAAATGCACAATTTTGGAGTTATTTTGAAAAAAACGAAAAAAGTCCGTGTTTTTACAGGTTTTTTTTGTAAAAAAAACAAATTTGCCGAACGAAATTTTGTTGGAAAACTTCAGATTCGTATTCAGCACCCCAAAAAAAAATAAAATAAGCCACTAAAAACAATTACACCAGAATTTTCCACCTCAAACTACAATTTGACTGGGCTATATAAAGTGAAAATCCCGTGTTCGATTTAGTCAAAATCCCGTGATCCTTGAGCTATTCCAGAGATTATGCGAAAAGACATTTCGATAATATTACTACATTTAAAATAATTAATTTATGAAGATAATAATTTATACAGAAATATAATTTAAATTTCCGAATAAAATCATACACGCACACACACACACACACACACACACATATTATGTATATATATATAATTTACTATGACAACTAAATGTAAAATATTTATCTTGTAAGTGAATTTTTGAATTCAAAGATATACACTATATTTCCAATGATGACCGGTCACTTGCGAATTTAGACGTTTTGTTAAATATCTGGAAAGATACATGAGGAGTGTACACAACATGATAAACGTCATATATTTCCGAGAAGATTTTTTCCCGAAACCCCATAAGGGGCCGTCAACAAATTGAAGAAATACGAATATCTTTTGGATAACCCTGTAAAAACTAATATTGCAAAAGCATTCAAACTGTAGATTATGATTAAGTGGCTTATTGTAATAATTTGGGTTCATTTTTATGAAGATAGCATGTATACTCGAAGAGAAATTCAGGTTTTTATAAAAACAGTCCCAAATTTTACCAAGTTTTTTGCTTATAATTTGCAGAGTTTTTAATATAAAAACAAGTTATTTTCAGAAAATATGACAAATAAAATTATACACAATACCCTGCAATCAGAATTAAAAAATAATAAAAATTGTATGAAAAATGAGCTGGTTTACTAAATATTGTTTCACTGCGCATGCGCGAATTCAATCAAAATATACTGTGCATAATATATTAGCTAAATGTATAGACCAACTTTTATGAAAGTCTGAAAAACATAGCTTGAAAATTCTGATAGTAATCGTCGATAGAATAAACTCGAATTTCGCTGTTCCCAAAAGGAAGCAAAAAGATGAGGGGTTGTATCCAAATATACCATGGAACTATACTAGCTTATGAAAGTTGACATAAGAATGAAGCGTCTCTCATTCTATATCTGATACAACCCCTCATCTTTTTGCTTACTTTTGGGAACGGCGAATTTCGAGCTTATTCTATTGACGATTACTATCAGAATTTTCAAGCTATATTTTTGAGACTTTCATAAAAGTTGGTCTATATATTTAGCTAATTTATTATGTACAGTATATTTTGATTGAATTCGCGCATGCGCAGTGAAACAATATTTAGTGATCCTGCTCATTTTTCATACAATTTTTATTATTATTTAATTCTGATTGCAGGGTGTTGTGTACAATTTTGTTTGTCATATTTTCTGAAAATAACTTGTTTTTATAATAAAAACTCTGCAAATTATAAGCAAAAAACTTGATAAAATTTGGGACTGTTTTTATAAAAACCTGAATTTCTCTTCAAGTATACATGCTATCTTCATAAAAATGAACCCAAATTATTAGAATAATCCACTTAATCATAATCTACAGTTTGAATGCTTTTGCAATATTAGTTTTTACAGGGTTATCCAAAATATATTCGTTTTTCTTCAATTTGTTGGCGGCCCCTTATGGGGTTTCGGGAAAAAATCTTTTCAGAAATATATGACGTCTATCATGTTGTTTACACTACTGAAGTTTCAGGATAATTCCTCATGTATCTTTCCAGATATTTAACAAAACGTCTAAAATCGCAAGTGACCGGTCATCATTGGAAATATAGTGTATATAATATACCTTTTGGAAAAAAAATAACTTTCAAGTTCGTTATATATATATATATATATATAAATTAATTATTTTAAAAGTAGTAATATTATCGAAATATCTTTTCGCATAATCTGTGGAATAGCTGAAGGATCACAGGATTTTGATTAAATAATCCAAAAATCCTGGAATTGGGAAATAGTTTCGGATTTTATTCCCTATGTTTTATTCTAGTAAACACAAGTATTTAAAGCAGCAATCATTTTACTCGGTGTGCTGCATTGAAATATAATTCGCATTGAAGAACTAGATTTATAAAACTTTCATTAGTAAAATTTCAAAAACTGCTTCCTGCTGTCAAGCCTGAAACGATTATAGTTTTATATCAAGGCAGTCAGTTCAAAAATCATTTTATAATCTAAAATCCATTTAAAAAAAATATCTACACTCTTCTAATTCAAAGCAAAACAAGTAAGCGGCGTCCAAATAGCCCCATTATTGCATTTATTCTTTTATAATCTTAAGAAGTGACATAAATAAGACTAACGACTTTGTTTTCGGACTTTATTTTCTACTCTAATAAATGTTGGGCTGTGTAAGCATCCATTGTAGTTGATCAGTCATTAAATTGTCTTCTGTAATCCATTACAAACATTTCGCTTTTTAATCCTTCAATAAAATCGCAGTCCAATCTTTGAGAGCTCAGTATTGTATGATTATTTTAATGGGAACACTTTGCGTATCTCCTCAGTTTCAATGCTTTATATTATATTATTTACTTTGTAGGAGACCCTCATTTCTTACTGCTCACGCACAATTTCTCAAGCATGTTTAGTTAAGGTGGATCTGCATTATTTCCGCCTGGTAGCAACCAGACGATGCATAGCCAATCATATGTTGTTGCCATAAGTTGGATAAGAAATACGTACCAAAGGTTACTGAAGTTATCTTAATTGAGAATGGTTAAAAAAAAAAGAGAAATGAAATGAAATGCTGGAATATTGACCTTTATATCTAAAACTTCAGTTTGGTTGTATAAATTTTATCATGAAAGCATCATATATTATCATCCTTCAAACGTTGTTTCATTTCTTAATTTATAAACACGAATTTTAATTATTGCTACCAAAGATCTGAACAGTAGTTCGGCAAAAATTCCTAATCCATAATTAAGAAAATTAGTGTCCAATGCTGTTTTTTTTAGACTAATATGAAATTTGTGTGGTATTGGGTTAATTGAGTTATCAGAAATCTAGTTGAAGGCGATAGAGGAGGCGTACCTGGGAATAAAAAGACGTTTAAAGGAACAGAACTTTGCTTCCGAAGAAAACCTCTAAAAAAAACGGAAAATTTGGCCAACCTAGAATTGAGCAAAGGTAATGAAAAATAAAGATACATTAGCAATCATCTTATGGAAAAACTTTATCTGAGTTTGCCGTACTTGGCAGGAATATGGGTCAGACAGGCATTAAACAACTTTTAACCTAGGTGTTCTTTCGTATTAGGTTTTCATACACGTTTAATTAAAAATTCCGAATAGGAAAATCATGTATTTTTTGTATCAATATATTCAGATAGCCTTCATTTTAATTATAATTATTCTGGGTCATTTTAAAGGAAAGAAGACAATTTAGTTAAAACCGGCCTGTTCTGTCACACCCTAATAGCATCTTAACCCAAATTCAACTCATACTGTCAACATTGTCGTCCCGTCACATCAAAAGTGAGTGTTATACACATTACGGTGTAGTCGATATGACCCCTTTTGTGACATGATACAAATGACTCAAAAATTTATCACATAGTGGTGACAGGAAGCGATGGTAACTTGAACGTCATAATATGACGAAATAAAGATGCTATATTTTAATCACCATTGTGATTGCGACCATTTGCGATGATTGTGACATCATATCGACTGGCTGTGCTTTTGGACAGTAGAAAGACACTTTTGGAAAGCTTTATCCAAGAAAGTTATTTGTATTCTCATAATGTACAAGGAAATGTTACTCGTTATTCTTCTTCGACTAATGTGGGATAATTTTGACTCACGATTAATTTTGGATAGATCAATTCTGTATCGATCATTTTTCAGCCACGAGCAGCTCATGTGGAAGAACACCGCTCGGCTAATCACTGAGTACAGAGACCCTCGGTCCCTTTAGGATTTGTATAATATCCTGAGAACTGACGAATTTTACTTAGATACAATTCATCACATTCATCACCTCTTAGGATATTATAGGAATCTTAGTTTGCTGTCAATTTAATAAAGTGAAACCTACTACAACAGTCACTTCGAACAACAGTAACCTCCGAATACCGGTCATGTTTTAATGTTACCAAATTTCTTTCATATAAATAACTTTACATAAACCTCAAAACAACGGCCACCTTACAAAATTTTCTTTTTAACGTTATGTTTCAATTGCAACTGAGATTGCAATGAATTTGAAGGAGGATTTGCTTATTTATAGTAATAGATCATGCTGAGTTAAATAATATTTTAAATAGAGCTGGAATAACTATGAAAAGCAGCGAGTTTGTGAATGTAGATAATAATTTAGGAGTTTTTTCTACCTTTAATACGATAGAAGAACTGACAGAAAGCAAGGCTAATGAGAATAAAAGTGATGACGAAAACGAATAGGAAGATAATATGGAATTATCACAAAATTACAGCATAAAATCGTATTCTGATGTTATTTTTAGAAATTAGAAATTTCTAAGAAACTGATTTCTTAGAAAACAGATAAATTAAAAATTTTACATATAATCAAAAAGATAATGAATTGTACAACAAATATGTGGAAATGATTATGCATTTAGAGAAATAGACATGCTTAAAAAAATAAAAAAACAATTACGAATAAGTGATTTCTTTTGGGTAAAATAATAGTATGTATTTTTTAATGTAAAAATAAAATAATTTTGGTGAGTTCTTTTGATTTTAATGTAATGTAATTTTGAGCTTTTAAAATTTGGAACCTCTGAATACCGACAACCTCAAAAGTACGATCACTTTAACATGCTCCCAGTGGTGGCCGTTATTCAGAGGTTTTACTGTACAATTAAAATTTATTGACAACGTTTCTTATTAAATTATTTTTAAATTGAATTACGTTTCAAATATATGTTTCACAGCCGATTGGGCAAAACATGTGTTGTTGAAAATTTCTTTTTTTTTTCAAGCTGGAGTAAAATTATGAGCGTCATAAATGTCGTATAAATATAATCAATATCTTTTTCGGGACCGCATTTTGTTTCAATTTTGAGAAAAAATTACTTTTAAGTTAAGAATATTAAAAGTATTTATTCAAATCACAAAAGTTAAGGTTGACGAAAAAGTGAAATTTATCGAATGTGTCCTTTACTGAAATGTAACAAATACAGTTATTTTACATACTATTCATATCCACAAAAAGGTAACTTTTAAAAGGAAAAAAAAAGCCAATCCTTTTAAAAGGTTTAAAATTGTGGCATTACATTTTTTTTAAATCCCAGACGGCTCGGCCTACAGGCACAGGTAGATTTCGAAGACGCAGACCATGGGGCTCCAATTTATCGGGAATTTCAGAAGAAATGACTTTTTGCCATGATGCGACAGTTGAAACCGCCCACTTCGAAATCTAACTTGTTTGCAGGAGGAGCCGGCAGGGATTTTGTTTGGATTTTATTTTATTTTTTTTTTATTTTTTTTTTATTTTTTTTTTATTTTTTATTTTTTTGCTATAAGGGTTGGTCCTATAAAAAACTTGTCAAAATAAAAGTTGTAGATAATATTAAGAGGATTTATAATAAATTTAAGCGGATTTAATATCTTGTGAATTGACGAAGTTATGATATTTTTCTTCTAAAACCCCTATTTTCCCCCTCCTTGAGGCCATTTTTAATGATCGAATATTAAAAATCTGTCATACATAAATTTTCGGCCCTTTTACTACAAGTAATAATAACTTTAAACGGATTCGATACATATCATAATTAAGAAGTTATGGGTTGTTTCTGTTTTCACAAAAAGAGCCCCATCCCCCCCCCCCCTTTCGTTCGATTTTGCCCATTAACGAACTTGACCGAGATTTTATGCCCCTTGATTTTATGTATCAGTTTGGAAGAGATTTGTGCAGAATTATTGAAGTTATCGTGTCCGTAAAAAAGTGATATAGATAAATAGATAAAGTTTTGAACTGGGGGTGGTTTGCGTTCTGGGAGTCATGATCGGCGTAGCTCTGCAAAAATTTTCCTGAAATTCCAACTTAGGGGAGAATGTAATAGGTGTGTGTGTGTGTGTGGTATTTCTTACGAAAGCTACCTAATTGATAGCATTTTTGCCACTGAAGGCTTTTCTTACGGTTTAACATTATCTTCTTTAAAAAAGTTTTCTATCTCTTCGTTAATTATGTGTAAATATACAATTCAATTTATCAAACATAGAGACATATAATTTTTTTTTTATTTTATGGTAATATTTAAAAATTCTAAGCCTAAATAAATATAATCTGAATTGAAAACAATAATAATAATAATAATAACAATTTGGCATAAAATTTAAATTTCACTGTTAATAAATGCAAATGCACGTGATCTCAGAATATGACACGACTTTCACATATAAATCCGTACATTAAATGTTCAAAATTAATGTATTGTTGTTAAAATATTTATACAGGTTCTTACTCAGATTCTTTTCAAATATGTCAGCAGAAAATAAAACAAACACTTTATTTCAAGTACATCAATTAATTATGTTAATAATAAATGTTTCAAATAATCTTAAAAATCAATATAAATAATCAAATTTAGATCAAAATAACTGTTTCAAGTGAATCATCATTACGTAATTTTCAACAGCAAAAATTTTCCTTTACGTATTATTATTCGTGCTCCAAGAAATATTTTTTTTTAATATTTCAACACAGGAAAATGAACATTTCGTTTTAAATATGGCATAATTCGTTTTTTTTAATTTGCCTCTAATCGTTAATAATAACGTGTAAATATATATCTCAATTGGAAATTAATGTATTGTTGTGGAAATAGTATTCGGGCTAACAACTGTAAATAGAAAACGACTAATTTTTATTTGAATGATATGAATTAATTCTGTATTCGATTAATGGAATTTTCAATTTTAGTTAAAAAATCGTATAACATCATCTAATCAAAATATTTTGATAAATTGTGTCTTAAATCAAATAAAAATTTTCTGCCAGTCTTCTAATGAGAGTTTCAAAGAAATATTTTAGTTACTTTTAGAGATACGAGAATTTGAAAACAAAATTTGACCAGGCGCGTCCTATGTGCTCTCATAGAAAAATCTGAAAAATAGTCAAATTAAGAAAACCAGAAAGGTTTAAAATTACTAAAAAAGTTTAATTTTCGTTATTATTATTTTTTAATTTTAATATTTAAGAATGTAATACAATGTTTAAAAACAACACAAAATGTCACAAAAACATATATGCATCATTTATTAAAAACTTTTACTTTAGGTGTTTTAAAAATATACAAAACTGCATTTCACATTAAAAACCTAGCGCTTTCGAGCCGTCCTGGCTCATCATCAGGGTTAAAACATCACCACGCAGATACACACAAAAAAAACACACAACTAGTCTGAAACACTGTAAAAACATCAATGTCTGCTGAAGACAAGGTCAAACCATTATAAACAGGGTGGGAAGCATAGGGAGGGATGTGCCAATCTTATTCATTCTTGAACTATCTGTAAAAGCTTATACCATACTTTAGGGATATTGTACGAAACTGAATCATTGCATGTTTTATTTTTCCTGGTTAAAATTTCTATTGATTCACTTATTATTGCTTCATAAAAAGAGGATGTGGGTTTAATAATTTTAGCGTTATCAAAATCTATTATAATCGACTGCTGTTGTTTTAATCTGGAAAGGGCGGTTTTACTTCTATTATACTTGACATCTGCAATATGTTCTTTTAACCGAATTTTAAATTTCCTTAAAGTCATACCAATGTAGTCTTTAACTTTATAAGATTTTATCCTATTTTCAACTATTTCCATAGGATAAAATCTTATAAAGTTAAAGACTACATTGGTATGACTTTAAGGAAATTTAAAATTCGGTTAAAAGAACATATTGCAGATGTCAAGTATAATAGAAGTAAAACCGCCCTTTCCAGATTAAAACAACAGCAGTCGATTATAATAGATTTTGATAACGCTAAAATTATTAAACCCACATCCTCTTTTTATGAAGCAATAATAAGTGAATCAATAGAAATTTTAACCAGGAAAAATAAAACATGCAATGATTCAGTTTCGTACAATATCCCTAAAGTATGGTATAAGCTTTTACAGATAGTTCAAGAATGAATAAGATTGGCACATCCCTCCCTATGCTTCCCACCCTGTTTATAATGGTTTGACCTTGTCTTCAGCAGACATTGATGTTTTTACAGTGTTTCAGACTAGTTGTGTGTTTTTTTTGTGTGTATCTGCGTGGTGATGTTTTAACCCTGATGATGAGCCAGGACGGCTCGAAAGCGCTAGGTTTTTAATGTGAAATGCAGTTTTGTATATTTTTAAAACACCTAAAGTAAAAGTTTTTAATAAATGATGCATATATGTTTTTGTGACATTTTGTGTTGTTTTTAAACAATTATTTATAGACAGAGGTGAATTTGATTCAATTGAGTGTTGTGTTTTTCATGACTCAAGTTTATTTTGTAATACAATGTGTTCGATAGAAAAATTCGAAAACTTACGATCGTACGAGCCATAAACGTTGAGCCGCGTAGATGGGCTATACATGCGGCGGCAAATTTTTAAACTCAGTTATCTCGAAACACTGTTTGTCTGTGGTTTTGCCACGGTAACTTTTGAACAAGTTAGCAGATTTACATAAATTATATTTTCTACAAACTATAACTGAAAAACAAACAAACGTTTTTTTTTTTCTAGTTATAACAAAAATATGATATTTTATATGATTTTTTTCTTTTTTTCTTTTTTAACAAACTTTTGTTTGTTTTTCAGATATAATTGAAAGACAATGTTATAAAAAGTATAAAAAACGAATGACGACTTATGAAGCTTGAACTTCACAATCGTGGGAAAACTAGTTTTGCAGGATACATTTTGTCGTACAATATTAAAACTTTTGCGATTTTTTTTTAATTTCACAAATATTTTTTATTTCTAGAAAACATAAGTAAATGAATGCAAACAGAACTAATAGTCTAAATTAATTACAGGGTTCTTAGTCCATGATAAAATTCCAATAATTTTCGTCATTTAAAACCTTCCTGGTTAATGTTTTTACATCGCACACCGCAATCTAATTTCATATATACCTGCAAAAAATGGTTAAGTTGATATGTATAATTTTTGAGCCTACACTGTTAAAAATTTGCAGCAAACTGTCCAGTCATTTGACCGTTTTTACAGAAAACGGTTACATAACCGTAATTTAACTCCATTCTGACCATATTATTGCCCATATTATGGTCAGAATAGAGTTAAATTACGGTTATGTAACCATTTTCTATAAAAACGGTCAAATGACTGGACAGTTTGCTGCAGATTTTTAACAGTGTATAAAACTTATGTAACTAAATTTAATTGTCTAACTTCAACGTTGAATATTAATTAAAATAATTAATTGACTTAAAAATTGTTTGCTGAAGCATGTTTATTCGACAATTCTGTATAAAATTACTACATTTCATAATGTGATAGTTTTTTCAGTATAAGACGAAAAATTGTAAAAGAATTACGATACTTTCGAAATCTGCGACAGCGGCAGCATTAATATTTTTTTTCTTATAATAAAGAGATTTGTGGATAAACGCCTAACATACTTTTCTTTTTAAACTATGAAGATTTGAAAAAAAATGCATATTTTTCCGGGCTGATTTGATCCAATGAACTGAAATAGAGTGTGAAAAGTGGATGTTACCATTAGAAAAATGAAAGTTGAAACATCTTTTAATATGAACACGACTCCTCTTTCAAAGATTTCATATTTGGAAAGAAAATACATTATTCCAAGTCTAATAGCATCTTTGTTGTAGTTGTATTGTAAATGATCTGCGAATAATGTCGAGTGTATCGTTTTTTTTTTTTATGAAATGGACTGTACATCAAAGAACAATATGATATTCATTAAACATAAAAAAATATATAAACATTTTATTGTGTTCTTGAGTAATCAATTGGAAAATTCTTCAAGAAAATGGGAAATTTTAAGCGTCTAAAACAGAATTTTGTTATTTAAGATCGGTAGGCGGATGTTATTTTCCGACCAAACTATAAAACCCCTGAAACATTTAAAATTTTGATCTTGGAAAGTCAAGAAAGCATCGAGCAATCAAACCAGAAAGAAAACTTACTTGAAACAGAATTGAATTGTTTCTATGCTAAAATGTATCAGAGCATTTTGCACAAATTGGCTAATGTTCTAGTAGTAACATAGCGTATTGTGTATTGGTGGAAAATTATTGTTGTTTAAGTAAACAAAGAAAAAATATTGTAAACGCAGTCCTTCCGACTTCATCGGAGAGGTAATTCATCCCATATATGCTAAAATGAAGTAGTTTCAAATAAATTTTA
This sequence comes from Maratus michaelseni, assembly GCA_963931845.1. Taxonomy (NCBI): domain Eukaryota; kingdom Metazoa; phylum Arthropoda; class Arachnida; order Araneae; family Salticidae; genus Maratus; species Maratus michaelseni. The sequence continues at coordinate 255,537,689 of OZ007599.1, forward strand.
TTTTGCTTACGAAAGTTTTAGGTATGATTTAAAGTTGGAAAATATTCATATGCAAATATCAAGTGTGTCCCAAGAGTTGCTGTTAGTCCATCACTGTTTCAAAGGCATAACAAAGTGTTGCCCTTCTTAACTTAGTTACATAACAAGAACGAAAAATCATGCGTCAAGCATAGATTATAAAACACTTTCCAACACAGCCAGAAAACTTTAACGAAACTTCACCGTTAAATAATATGAAATAAGATATGTAAGTAAACATTTTAGAAAACATATAACACATTGAAAAATACAGTTTTCTAAATTACCTTCCAGTGTCAAATAAAGTAGTCGAATTATTTTGTGCAGCCCTGTATATGATCAATAGATGCGGATATATACCATAATAAAATTTAGTTCAGTTAGAATATTCATATTTAGCAATTTTCGCCAATCGATGGAAATGCACTCGAAATCTTTTATACTTCCCGATATATTATCTGAAGACTTTTGTACACATCCCATAATAAACTAAACGACAACTTAAAACTCACTCACAGCAATTACCAACCGTAAACGATTATGTATATTTCTCTTTGCGTATCCCTGTATATGAATTTATTTATATTCCACAAACTTCTATTAGTCTACTAAATATAGTTCAGCAGGAAAATGCGTAACACAATTAAAAACTACCTCTAAGCAATTCACTCCCGTAGTCTGTAATACTTATGGCCCTGTATATGAACAACCGAGTTTATAAACACACACACACTATGAAAAAAATTTAGTTTAACTTAAAAACGCAAATCAAAGTTGAAAACGCACTTATTAATAGATAGACTGTAAATATCGTACATGTACTATAACCGATAGCTTTTGTGTGTCCCTGTAAATAAACGCAATGCACACCACACTTTCGAGAGAGCCATTTATAGTGCCCCTCAGTAATGCATATAATTTTCATTATGTTTGAAATAGTGAAATATCACTAAATTAAACTGCAAACGATTTTTCCCCATAGAACAATGTGTAACAGAATTCTTTTGTTTGACCCTGTAAATGAATAATAAATGCCTTGCACCCCATTTTCTACAAAAAGCATGTTTTAATGCGCTTCATAATTATATATCAATTTCATCCTGTTTTAAATGACTTAGCATCATCAAAATGCACTTGAAACGATTATTTCCCAATGACTGTAATGTAACGGAATACTTTTGACTGTCCCTGTAAAAGAACTATAAGTGTTACACACTTCAGTTGAAATAGGGAACATGCAACAGGGTAAACGACAATAACATACAAAAAGTTCAGGACAATCCAAGTAGATTTACGCGAGTTAGAGCACTGCCAGACGGCAGACGGCCAGACAAACCGAAGTCATAAACACTTTTCAACTAGGTTGGAAAGTGTTTATAAGAAATTAGTATTGTGGTAGAAGCAAACGAAAATCCTTTTCATAAAACTGTGTCACTGGCAATACAAAAATGAGTTTTATAGTCAGATAAGCCTTTTCTTTCAAATTTCGTCTCAAATTCCATTTATTTTAATTGCATCCACTACATATACTTCTAGTCTATGAGCAATATTAAATTAATGGCGTTACACTGAGTACCACAAGATAGCCTGAAAATAATGAAATATGTTCGATGCCGCACCTTTGTAAGCTGCACTCTTGCAAAAGTAAGCCGTACAATATTGCGATTCGATTAGAACCACGCTTCTATGATTGTACTTTTCTGTATATAATTGTATCTTTCACGAATCTGATAACAAGCTGAATGAAACAGCAAGTTCTAATCTTTTTATTGACCACGCCATGGATATAATATTCGGGGTTTCAGGGATTAAGTGCATCTTTGTCTACTAGATGTACACAAAAGGACACCGCTATTTAAGGAGGTTAAATCTCCAAGGTCAGGATCGATTAATACCCTAGATATAGCTAAAGAATGGAAAAGAGCACAGCATTTGTCCCCCTTTAAACAATTAAAGAACTATTTAAGATATTTGGATAATTTATACTACAATGTGCAAGATGTTCATATAGCTTCAAAACACCTAAACAAAGGGATTTTAAAGATAATAAGATAAATTATTGTTTATGAAATAGCATTTTGAATAGCGCTACAAACGAGTAATGTCGTTTATCAGTATATTCCATAATACTTTATTGATCTCCTTTCACTTGAAAAGGATTAATAATTGCCAGAATGTTGAACTCATTTTTAGTTATAAAAATAAATGATTATTTTTAAAAGTATACATAGGTTTTTGAAATTTTTGTAACAAAATAAGTAAATTATTGAATTGTTATTATTTTTTATTTTACTTACTGTAACTACAATCTTCGCTAAAAGTATTGAGCACCTCTATATTTTTAATATTTCTTTAAAAGTAATAGTCGATTGCAAATATTCAACTGCATACAATAATGAATTTATTTTTTAAGTTATTTCAGTTTGTAAAAAATGACAGCAAACAAACAATTCAACTTTTGGATTAACCATTTTAACCTTTACTTCTAAAACGAGGTTTTAAAAATATTACTAAACTACTGTGATCTATGGTGTTGTGTTATTCAAGTAAATAGATAATCATGAAAATTAGAATAATTCTTTCAGAAATTTGCAAAACATAAAGAAATTAGTCTTGAGAAACAAGAATAATTATAAAAAAATAGTTTAGAAAATTCAATAAACAAAATAATTTTTAAAAAACATATGTAACATTTTTATTACATTTATTAGCTTTTAAAAAAAATTTAAGTAATAAAAAATACATATAAATTTAAATATATATATATATACTTATTTTTTTAACATAAAAATTTATTTATTTATTATTTTCATAGCTGAAGACCAAGTTTTTTTTTTGTACTGTGGCATTTTTTGCAAGAATTTTTCTAATTTCCATGTTTATCTATTAATTTGTATAACACAACAACTGGACATTTAATAAAAGGTAATTGTTTTTTAAAGCAAGTGGTTTAAAAAAAATTACTTTTTCATTTGCTGACACTTTTTACAAGCTGCAAAAAAATAAAAGAGAAATTCATAATTGTATGCAGTCACATTTGTATCCGATTATTACTTCTACGAGATTATTACAAATATGGGGGGGGGGGGACTTTTTGTTTAAGGCATGATTCTTTTACAGACAAGTACCATATCTTGACAGATTTTACTCTATATATTAAAAATTCATTTAACGAAAACCTTATGATTGATAGACTGCGTGTATCTTTTATAAAATATCAAGTTCCTTTGCATTTCAAAATCTTGTGGGTCATCATCATGAATGCATGTTTTATTTGTCATATTAAAAGCATCTTAAGGTTTACAATCTACAAGATTTATATTCTTTGGCATTTTTTCATTTTAATTTTAATGAAAGAAGTGAGCTGTAGAAGAGAACTTTTTATTCATTTAAATTAAAATTAAAATATGGATAAGAATATTCATCTGAACTAACAAACTTTAAGACGATTTTGAAATGACGAATGAAATATATTTTCATGTTGGATGATGCACAAGATTTCACAATACAAAAAAAACTTGATATTTAAATTCTTTGATGTATAAAAAGTAACGTATGTACAAGTAAAATATATATGTATATATATATATATATATATATATATATATATATATTAATCGTTAAATTGTCGCGGGGAAAACCAAAAATAGCCGTTTGATCGGGTATTATGTCTTTTATGTTTAAAAGAATAAGTTTAAGAGCTGTCTCTTTACTGAAATTGCAACAAACTTGGAAATTTTCTGTACGAGCACCCAATTTTGACATCAGGTTTAGATTTTTCTTAAAATTTATCTTTAGATACCAAACGGGAAGTCATTCGATGAAATAGTTTAGAAATTATACAGATTTAAAGTTTAGAACGTTTAATGTTAAATTCTTTTTTAATATTTGCAAAAGAAACTGCAATGTGGGTAGTTTTTTAAGCATGACTCAAAAACTACTTGACGGATTGAGCTGTAAATTTGGATTCGGATATTTAAATCTTTTAGAAAACGATTTTTCTTAAAATTTTTACAGGCATTACATGAGCATGTTTAGTACATATTTTCTGGAATATTAATTTCATAATATACAAATTATGAAATCGTTTTTCTACGCTTTGTATGCGAATTGTGAAAGTGCCTCGTGATTAAAGTTAAACGCTTGTTGTAGGAAAAAGGCTAAAATTCTCAAAAACATGTTTTTAATTTCACAAAATTTTCGAGAGGTAAAAAAACTGTTTATAGTATTTAAATTCACTTATTGTAAGTATGTACGCAGTGAAAATATCACGCATATAAATAAACAAACGAGTAATATTTCAACTAATTAAATTCGTTTCACTTTTTTACGAAATCACTTTTTAACACTTTCCAACATAGTTGAAAATAGTTTATGACTTCCAGTTTCATTGTTGTCTGCCTGTTCGGCCAGCTCTAACTCGCGTAAGTATACTGGGATCGCCATGCAATTGATATATTGTTGAGGTTTACTATGCCATATTTGACAATGAAAATGAAGTGTGTAACATTTATAGTTCGTTTACAGGGACACTCAAAAAATGCCATTCTATTTTGGTCAATGAGTAAATATCGTTTTCAATGTATTTTAATGATGTTACACTATTTCAAATATAGTTATATTATTATACATCAATGAGGTGCACTACAAGATACCTATTGTAGAAAATGGTGTGCACAGTATTTATCATTTTTTTACAGGGATACATAAAATAATTCGGTTACAGTATTGTCTATGAGCGATAACTGCTGGAGCTGCGTTTCTCAGTTGTGGTATGCGTTTTTAAATTTAACTAATTTTTTTCATATTACTTGGTGTGTATAAATTCTGTAGATTAAAATCTGCACAAAATAATTCGGGTACATTTTCGCTTATTGATGAAAAGGAATTTTCAACTGTGTTAAGCGTTTCCTAACTGAACTAAATTTTAGCATAATATGTAGCACATATACAAATCCATACTTGCCAACCTCTCGCTTTTTTTAAATTTAAAAAACATGCTTTGAACCAGAAAATTTATTTAATTAAATATGTCTTGCTTCTAATGTGGTAGTCATTTGGAATTTACTTGATTTAATTCTTAAGGTAAAATTTCTGGTTAAAAGTTTGTTTTTTTTTTAATTAAAAAAGAGTTTAGTTTGCAAGTATGCAAATCTATAAATTATATACAGGGCTACACATAAGAATTCGGATTCTTTACTGAATACAGATTGTAAATACTGAAATCGGGTTTTCATATGTGTTATGCGCTTTCCAAATTGTTTACTGAGATATCATCTTTCAGTTTATATAAAACGGTTAAAAGTTTTGTTACAGTATTCTGAATCTGTTGGAACGTGTTTTATAATCTATGTTTGGCGAATGATTTTTCTTTCTTGTTATTTAAATGAACAGAAGTTTGATATAAAATATTGTACTTGAATAAAATATTTTAAAAGCTTCTCCATTCATCCCGCATTTTTGTTACTTGAAAATGATATGATCGTTTAGCGTCCACGCTGTTTGTTGGATACAGACGAGCATTGGATTGTTCCTTTGAACAGTTTGAAATAACATTTCATTTCCGACTTCCAAAAATTCTACTAATTAGCCCTTTTTACATACTTTCTTTTAATTTACATTTCTGTATGTATGTGGCAGTCAAATCTTGGGACTCATTTTTCACCCTCTTCCTGTTGACGTAGAGCTTTGAAATTTGTAATATATATGTATTCAAGAGGACAATACATAAATTGGATATTATTATTTTTTAATTAAATCCCTAAAGGAGGGTAAACGTCAGCCCAAAACTTGCATTTTCCCGAAAGAAATAACATTACGATTGTTTAATTGAAAAAATAGCTCCATTGTTGCAACATTCATCCATTTTCACCACATTGTTGCCCGCATCATTATGACGTCAGCATTGCGCGACGCACACATTTGTGCTTTATAATATAAGTTGACTTTTCGAGAATTTTAATGAAAGTATTTTTTTCTTTTTTTAATTTTTACATTTAATTATTATCATTATGTTCTTTAGTTGTTGCTTTATAAGCTATCTATTAATTCTTTAATTCTTCTTCATCCTTAAAATTGGAAGGCTATCAAGAACCATAGAAATATTTTTCATAGTGATAGTGCTTCAATATTTGTATTGCATCGGAACAAAACATATGCAATAAAAAAATAAACTAGTTAACGAAATCTATGGTTGTCATTAAAAAATAGCCTTGAATATTTTCATAAGACGATAGAAGAGCCTTTTTAGATTTTGCATGCTCAGAGTTTTTTACTTTTGTGTTTCAAAAATCTTGATATGGATGGATGGGGTTTAATGCCGCAAAGTCCCTATAAGGACATGCTGCGACAAAACAAAAAATTTAAAAGATTCGCCATATTGATAAATATTCTAAGTATTCGTTGTTTTCAAATACGATTAATTACTTCATTATGAAGAATTGAATGAAGATTGCAATTTCTTTATCGAAAAAGTCAGCATATTCATGAATACAATTTATAGGAAATAAAACACCTACACAAACGAGCTGGTTCCCCTCGTCTGTACAGGAATTGACTGTAAGGAAATGTTTTGTCTTTTTTTTAGGTAAATAAAATACTGCAAATCGGTATTTAGTTGGAGGATAAACTGCGAAAGCACGTTTCGTAAAGAACTACAAAGGAAATTATATGTCTAGAATTCGTTTTGCCATAATTCTTCTAAAAGATTAAAAACATTGACATTGGGCGTAATGTGATTACATTTTAAAGATATGGCGTTAAACCTTTTTCCAATGTTTTGTTGAAGTAAAATGTATTGTCATTAAGAAAGTATGCTACAGGGGAAATAATAAGTTTATAGTTGTAGCAACATCGAATAATAGTTTCAATTTTAGATTCCAATGAAATACTTAAAATACAAAATGCTGATAAAGACATCTTATGTTGTTTTTAACACTTTTTATTTTTATAAAGATCAGCTAGTAAATTTAAAATATATCTTTTTTAACGATCTATTGTCTCATCCTTTTCAATAGTTCCATCCGACTTTAAATGGCTTCTAACTTGTTTATGAAACTCTTGTATTTCAGTTAAAGAAGATTTAAGCAAATTAGCAGAGCTTGGCATAATACAAGTATCTTTCAGAAAACTTTATATACAATCTAATAATTGGTGTAAAGAAATGATTGCTGTTTCAAGAGTATTAATTAATTTAAAAAGCTCTACAACACGGTGCGGATATTGAAAAGATTCTTTTATATTTAGACATAGGTTAAATATTTTTGGGCTCACATAAACTTTTTGTTCAATGGAGTTTCCCAGAAAATTTTTGCAATTCCATTTTCTTGAGATTACCATATTTGTTACGTTTCACGACAGCTCGTAAACTACCAAACCTATTTGTTACGTTCAACGACAGCTAATAAACTACCAAACCTATTTGTTACGTTCCACGACAGGTTTTAAACTACCAAGCCTATTCTTAGATAAAAGGAATCATTTGATTTGTCCTAAGATCGTGATTTACTTAGTATATAAAAAATTTAAGAAAATTATGGGCTTGAGATAAACTAACTTGTTAAGTTTCATAAACAATCAAACCTGTTTTCGAAGATATTTTTAGTCAGTTCAAAAACTACAACAGATTCAAAAGTTTTCAGGAATCAATAAAAACTGTGCTACACAAAGCTTTTTATAAATTTTTTTGCACCCATTATATTTCTTAGCTTTTTAAATTTTAAGTTGTTAATAGTTTTATATGTTAATTAAAATTAAATAGCCTAAAATTATTTGGATTAAGTTGTTTTGCTAGAAATAGGGTTTAGTGTAAAACAAATAAACCAAAATTAAGGTACTAATAATATTTTTATCAAAAATTTGAAAACGTAGACATAAAATGTAAACGTCTTCATCATGAGATTTAACATTAAGACCTACAGTCATATTCACTGGCATTTTCAAGCACATTTTCTTCCATTCTGTAGTTGGACAGAGGAACGTATCTTCGTAAAGTGGCATATGCTCTCTCAAAATACTATCGTGAACTCGTTTTAGATCGTCGATCTTTTATGTAGCTTTCATTACAAAAAGCTACCTATTGCAGCCGTTCGGGGGAAAGCAATTCCAAAACATTTTGGTATATTTTCATCGATCATGACCCCCAAACCCCCAAACCATCCTCCATTCAAATGTTGATTTATAGCTTTGGTAATTTTATGTTTGCAATTTTTAATTTTTATTAACTTTTTTGGTATTCTGTCTACACTTTATGATTAACTATCTTAATTGGAGATTAGGTTTCAATTGTTGCAAGAACTTGTTAACGTATTTTGAAATTCAAAGATATTACAATTATACCGGGTGTCCCAAAAATGACTGATGGATTTTAAAATTCAATAACTTGCAAACGGTGACAGATATTTAAAAAATTCTTGCAGGAGGGTTATGTATGATGTCAGAAGTTTTTTTACTGTGATTCTTGATTTTAGTTCGAATTTCAAACAATAGATGGCGCTGACAGCAGTTGGCACTCATTCGAGGCCGAAACTGACGCCACTCAGCATTGATGCGACGGAAGGAGATTAAGGCTATGGAGTGATTCTCATTCACCAGTACAATCTTGCTCTTAGGCCCCGATTCTGAACTCATTCGATAAGATCAAGGCAACACTAGATACCGGGCTTGCTCATTCACTTTCAAAACGTCACAAATGGTGGCTGACCGCGACCGGCGAATGGTCCAAAGCAACGCGCCCATCGTTTTGTGCCAATCGCTGTATGTCTTTCCTCCTAGTCAGCCACCTTTTGTGACGTCATCATAATGAATGAGCAAGCCCGGTATGTAGTGTAGCCCTGATAAGATTTCAATGGAATGCGTTGTTGCCATGGAAACAACAAATTCTTCGATAGTGGACTACAGCTTTCAGAACTGGGCATGAATTTAACAAGCAGTGTTCGAGTGTGCAGGCAATTTTACATTTCTGAAGTTTTATTTTCCCGGATTAAATTACTTTTTATGGCCTGATTTAAAGAATATTTTATTCATCGTATTTTACAACTACTAGGTGAAATAAACCATTTTCAATAAATAGTGTACACTCTTTTAAAAGTACTCACTAGCAGATTGCGTACCAAGATAACGAATGAAGATGTGACGGATTCGATTTCTGTGCAGCTCTCACATACCTGCATTGCCGTCATTTCGCGAAACTAAATTTTCATAATTGTTTGATAAAATTCCCATAAATACTCATAAATGTAAAATCGCCTGCAAACTCGAAAACTGCTTGCTATAGTTGTGGCAACCCACTCGTCTAGGGTTCTCAAACTGCTGCTGCTGTGGACAATCTCTCATAAGCTTAACCTACTCTAGATCTGAGTACCAGTGGCAACCAGGGCTACACTAGATACCGGGCTTGCTCATTCATTATCATGACGTCCCAAATGGTAGTTCGAGGCTAACGAAAAAGAAAGGCTACCGCGGTGCTTTACGCAAATCTTTTTTTACAAACCGCGGGAGTCACGTGATGCTCGAATGTACCAATGCAGGTGTACGAAAAGAGCATCACGTCACTCTAGCGGTCTGTAAAAAAAGATAAGTGGAATGCACCGCGGTAGCCTGTCTTTTTCGTTAGCCACGTGGTAGTTGGCCGCGACGAAAGACATACAACAATTGGCACAAAGCGATGGGCGCGTCGTTTTGTACCAATCACTGGTCGCGGCCAGCCACTATTTTGGACGTCATGAGAATGAATGTGCAAGCCCGGTATCTAGTTTTGCCTTGGTGGCAAACCATTCATGCAGTCACTCTAGCTGCTTCGACTGTGGCTGGGATACAGTCAAGGCAACACTAGATACCGGGCTTGCTCATTCACTTTCAAAACGTCACAAATGGTGGCTGATCGCGACCAGCGATTGGTCCAAAGCAACGCGCCCATCGTTTTGTGCCAATCGCTGTATGTCTTTCCTCCTAGTCAGCCACCTTTTGTGACGTCATCATAATGAATGACGAGGCTAACGAAAAAAACAGGCTACCGCGGTTCATTCCACTTACCTTTTTTTACAGACCGCTAGAGTGACGTGATGCTCTTTTTGTACACCTGCATTGGTGCATTCGAGCATCACGTGACTCCGGCGGTCTGTAAAAAAAGATACGCGTAAAGCACCACGGTAGCCTTTCTTTTTCGTTAGCCTCGAATGAATGAGCAAGCCCGGTATGTAGTGTAGCCCTGCTACAGTAGACTACAGATTAAATATTACATACAGATAGGACACTTCCATAAGCTCAATGGTAACCGAATCGCAACCTCAGAGCCCCTAGTGACAACAGTCGCAAACGTTCCGAGCGTGTCGCCACAGGTAGGTATTACTTATCTTATTTGTATAGTATCATTTTTTTTTATATAAATGCGTCGCCGCAGTTTGTTATATTTGTTATTGCTTAAAACATCAAGCATATTTTATTTTATCATACAAATACTTACAAATATGCATATTTACACGATTTTCTTACAGATTTACACCTTTTTTTTAATAATTTAAACTGAGAAACTTTAAAATATTTAAATGACTCCATACTTGTAAAATTTGTTTATGTTATCGTAATACTTATGAAAAGTATGTAAAAGCACTTTTATATTTCTTAACGATGTATATGTGGTTATTTAAAAAATAAATAAATATAGCATATTTAGAAATACTGTTTAGTATTAAATTTTAAACAAATCAGTATAAACAACGTTATTTTAATACTAGTATTTTAAATAATTTTTATTTATAAATTCCATCTAGTGAAACATTTTAAACAGCGTTATTTAATACGATTTTAAATATTTTTTATTTAAAAAGTAATAAATATAGCATATTTAAAAATTCCATTTAGTACCACATTTTAAGCAACGTAAACGCACATGATTGTGCTCGACAAAATACCATATTTTTGACATTTTGCAATAATTAATTGCAAAGAAAACACCCCTGAAACGAGCACTTGGAAATATAAATTAATTATATTCAAGAAAAATAGCTCTAAAAAGAACTTTTATGAAAAAGAAATACTGTAAACTGAAATACTAAAATAGCTGTCGTGTCGATAGTAAATAAACAAAACTGCCAACATGTACATGTGACCGTGACAATCTGACAGTTTATATATCGCGCTCGTGTGTGTTAGTTTTTGACTGTTCTCAGCAGTGGCGCTTGTATCGCGCCGATTCGGGTTTTCGCTCCGCTGTCAAATCTGCATGACTATATTCAAGGCAACTAGAGTTGCAAAAATCCGGTTTATTCCCGGGTTTATTTCCAATAGACCCGGTTTATTTCCAGGTTTATTCCCAAAAAACCCGGTTTATTCCAAGGTTTAAACCGGGTTTTTTCTAGCCTTTGCAACTCTAAAGGCAACACTAGATACCGGGCTTGCTCATTCACTTTCAAAACGTCACAAATGGTGGCTGACCGCTACCAGCGATTGGTCCAAAGCAACGCGCCCATTGTTTTGTGCCAATCGCTGTATGTCTTTCCTCCTAGTCAGCCACCTTTTGTGACGTCATCATAATGAATGACGAGGCTAACGAAAAAGAAAGGCTGCCGCGGTACATTTCGCAAATCTTTTTTTACAGACCGCGGGAGTCATGTGATGCTCGAACGCACCAATGCAGGTGTACGAAATGAGCATCGCGTCACTCTAGCGGTCTGTAAAAAAAGATAAGTGGAACGCACCGCGGTAGCCTGTCTTTTTCGTTAGCCTCGAATGAATGAGCAAGCCCGGTATGTAGTGTAGCCCTGCTATATTTAATCTGTGCACTAGACACCGGGCTTGCTCATTCATTATAAGGACGTCACAAAAGGTGGCTGGCCACGACGAAAGACATACAGCGATTGGTACAAAACGATGGGGGTATCGCTTTGTACCAATCGCTGGTCGCGGTCAGCCACTATTTGTGACGTTATGAGAGTGAATGAGCAAGCCCGGTATCTAGTGTTGCCTTGACTGGGGACAATTCTCACCAGCTCGACCTATTGGATCTGAGAATAAAAGCACTCTAACATCACATAACAGTGGACTTTCAAGTTTTCGATGCCCCACTTCGATGGTTATGCTTTTCGATGCCAATTTTCCTGATTGCTGAATAGGCATGGTTTATAAGATACAATATCTCTCAGACTGGACTCATCTATTAGTTTTTTTTATGAATGGCACCAGTTTAAAGGACTTTTATTTAAACTGGGATTTTCGTTGTAAAGAACAGAGCTATCTGCAACTAAAAACGATAGGTTATAAGTACTTGATTTTCAGTGCAAGGCACAATTTTGTTTCTACGATTCTCAATCTTATGTTTATGAGGTTAATAAAGACGTTCGTTTAACCCACACATTTTGGTTTTTCTTCGCAAACTTTCTACACGACACCAAGATAAACTGTAGTAATACTGTTGGTGGTACTTGCTTTACAGACATGCTTTCTCCCACATCACCTACATATTCATTCCCAATTCAGAACACTGTATTCTGCTATCAAAGAATTTATTTCCATGGCAACAACACATTCCATTGAAATCATATCGCATGAGTTCAGAATCAGGCCCAAAGAGCAAGAATGTAGCAAGATCTCTTCACCTAGTTTTAAAATATGATGAATAAAATATTCTTTAAATCAGGCCATAAAAAGTAATTTAATCCGGGTTAAATAAAACTTCATAAATGTAAAATCGCTTGAAAACTCTAATACTGCTTGTTAAATTCATGCCCTGATCTGAACGCTACTGATCATCCGCTGAACGCTACATGCTCTGAACGCTACATGCCCTGATCTTCCACTATCGAAGAATTTGTTGTTTCCATGGCAACAACGCATTCCATTGAAATCATATCAAATAAGTTCAGAATCGGGGCCTAAGAGCAAGATTGTACTGGCGAATGAGACCCACTCCATAGCCTTAATCTCCTTCATTCGCATCAATGCTGAGTGACGTCAATTTCGGCCTCGAATGAGCGCCAACCACTGTCAGCGCCATCTATTGTTTGAAATTAGAACTAAAATCAAGAATCACAGTAAAAAAAACTCCCGACATCATACATAACCCTCCTGCAAGAATTTTTTTAATATCTGTCACCGTTTGCTAGTTTTTGAATTTTAAAATCCATCAGTCATTTTTGGGACACCCGGTATATATATATATATATATATATATATATATATATAGCTGACATATGCATGCTGTAACTATCTTATTTATGAACCGATTAGGATGTGACTGAGTATTTGTATAGGACATACCAAGGTCACAACGTATGTCTCTGAATATCGTCGTTTATGGAATGAGCAATCTTCCACATTTATTTGGACTCTCTTGGTAGCAGACTCTCAGCAACAGCTTTTATAATTCTGATTAGTGTACTGGCCTTATCTTTGACAGATCGTATTTGCGTTATTTCTGGCCCTATCGCACAGTAGAGAATTTTCCTTTGACGCAGAATATGTCCTAAGATTATAAACATTTAATTTATTCATATAGAAAAAAGAACCGATGTCTGTTTTTTGTAAACCAATCACATGTTAGTAAACAGAAGAACAGAAACTATAGTTGTAAATTTACCAATTCTCCGGAAGAAAAAAGTCCTTGTATATTTTCTATCTCCAGCGGGTTCACTATTACTGTTTATACCTACCTGACAGAATTACCTAACAGACCAAGTAACTGCTCTCCACTACTACTACCGGTGGCAAAAAGTATGAAATCAGCATGTACTTTTCCCGACGAGCAATGAAATATGAACAACTTCATGTAAAGTTATTTAAATTCGTAAAACTTTGTTTGTTATTAAAAATTCATAAACATTTGTAGAATACGTAACTTCAAAATATATGACAAAATAGCTACACAACTATTTTATATAATTTTATTTCTCTAAACGTTGTTGGGAAAAAAGAGGAATCATGTCCGATCTGAGAAAACAGTTTGGAATATTTGGTCAAAGTACCTTGTGCTTCCAGATTCTGTCGATGATTGTCTTGATTCACTCAGGCATAGGATGAACAAGGTCTTTACCCTTGTTTGGATCGATAGCTGCCAATGATTTCCGTATGGAGTCCTTTAGTTCCTGTGTTGACTTTGGCTAGAGCAATACGATATAGCTTTTTCAAAATACACCGTGCCTGTTAGATCGGATTGATATCTGGACTACATGCTACCAACTTCATTTAAGGGACATTATTTTCAGATTTTCTTTTCACCGTCCACACCTTTTCACCGAAGCATAAATAAAACATCACTATCTCCAAACTGATCTTCTACACTAGGAATAAAATTGAAACACACTTCTCTCAATTTAAATTCCCATTCGCTAAACACGGTCTTCCAGTCTCCTTAGAAGACATTCAACCCCAAATCATAATTGAATAAGTTAACTTAAGATGAACAATGGAACAGTTTTCACCCTCTCTTTCATTTTTTAACTTCCAAGCGTATTTTTTTTAGATCGTCATCCGCACCAATACAAATTGTTGATTCATCACTTAATAATACTTTACTCCAGTCATCAACAGGCAAGTCCAGGTGTACTTTGGTCCATCGTAATCTAACTTGTTTGTACCATCCAGAAAGCCTGGGTTTTGCCATTGCTTTGCGATAACGATATCTTCCTTTAATCTGTTGAGCCACTTTTTTTTAAATATACTTTTAAATATACTTTAAATATACTTTTTTTTTACCTTGGATGCTTACTTCTATTCAATATTCAGATAATTAGATAATTTCCATCTAACATCTTGCATATTTTCAATAAAATACAAGGGTTGATGGTACCAGAACGGGGACAGTTTTCACACTTTTAAGCTATTTGAACGTTCTCGAAATTTTCGAAACAGCAGGTACGGAAAATTAGAATGTCTATGCTGTACATTTTTACTGTTATTTTTTGTTTCTTTAGCAGCTTAACGATCGTCTTTCTGGTTTACAAATCCAACTCTCTTATAGATTCCATTTCCCCCACTAGTTTGAAATGAGAAAATAAAAAAAGGCTAATGTCTTTATAACCTATCTCCAGTGGAACTGCGTCAGACCATCGTGTAACAGTGAGCTGATCACTTGTCATGAAAATTTGCATAAACAAGCAAGTAATTCCAATTTTTTTTTGCCTGAATTGACGTGATTGCAATTGTTCTTCCCTGCACAAGTTTTTGAAAAGAAAATTATAAATGTTCATGATCGTTCACTTATCCCTTCGCTTCCTGGTGAAATAACCTTACAGAGCATGTATACACTAGTGAATATACTGGAAGCAAAGGGATTAAAAAGAAAAATATTACAGCTTTTCAATTATAACAAAAATGCTTGTGCTTTATTGTTAGTAGTCATATAGAGAGTGTTGATGCCATATTTTGTGCCACGGGTAGTAAATACTTGATGAAGTGGGATGCTAATTAATTGCTACGAAACTATAGTTGTGAATTTTCCAGTTATCTGGAGGAAAAGAAGTTCCCTCCTATATATTCATATACACGGTTTAAAATTTCTCATTTCAAAATATTTAGCTGTTAAGCTCTATGGAGGGGTTTCAGCCAGTGTGCCACAGCACACTGATGAATTTAGAAGAACTCCATTAATATTTTTCCGAATTTACAGAAGTATTTTTATTTTTAAATGAAACAATCTAAATTACATGATATACTTTGTGATGAGGTTTGGTGCAGTAAAATTGCATTTCGTGCATTCTTATTTTGGTGCTTAAATAAACATACTTAATTAAGGGTATGTGTGGAAATTATGATAATGATCTCACATCTACAGATAAAGTTGCTGCAGTCAGAAAACAGTTTTGCTATGGAATAAAACTAATTAAAATAGAAAATGCTGTAGAAATATTTGAAACAGTGAAAAGATTTAAACTACTAAATAAAACCTTGGTGAATGTTTTTCAAATTTTAGATTTATCCTAAACAAATTTTGAAGAATATATTTGCCCACCTAGACAATCTTTCTGGATTACATAAGAAATTCTCTTAAGTGCGATGTTTGTACTGTTTAATTACTTGCGTAAGATAAAGTGTTGTCTGAAATAAAAAATGGTAGATTATTGTAATGAAACAATTAAACACTGTATATTGCAATCTTTAATTTTCTCTTGTTTGTCAATTTGCAAATATTACAAAAGAAGTCTTCAGTTCTCAACATTATATGTGTCCGAAGTGAACCCTTCTCCAACAATACATCAAACCCTTACGTAGAACTTCGCTAAAATGTTATCGGAGAATGTTAAAAAATATGCCTGTCCCAAAAATTCGTTCTTTGTAAAAAAAATATTATGTAAAAGAAAATAGTTGGAAATTGTACGTTAAACGTGACAAATGAGGTACGTTCGTCTTATAACTAATTTCACAATGTAAAAAAGTGCACTATAAGATTCTTACTGTAGGATATGACGTGCATAATAGTTATAAATCATTTACAGGGACAAACGAAAAATTTCAATTACAATACTGTCTATGAGCGACAAAAGCTGGAGGTGCGTTTCCAGATGTGGTATGCGTTTAAAGTTTAAAAAATATATATATACTACGTGGTGTGTATAAATTCTATAGATCATATACAGGGCTAGACAAAATAATTCGCAAGCATTATTGCGTATGAGTGTGAATTACTTAAGGGTGCTCTTAAACTGAGTTATGTATTTTCCAGACGAAGTATATTTATGCTAAGAGTTTTTTGTAGACTATAAATATGTTCATATACAAGGATACGCAAAGTATCGACAAATTTCCGTCTATGGGTGGTAATTCCTGAAAGATCGTTTTCAGATGTGTTGTGTGTGTTTTTGTCTGGATTAAACTTTAATTTAATATGATAAGTGTATAAAAATCTATAGCCAATATATAGGGCTGTACAAAATTATTTTCATTTCCGACTGTTTGTGGAAATTGATAAAGGGGAATTTTCGACTGTTTTATGTGTTTTGTAACTAAGCTATATTTTAGAACACTATATAGTGTACATACAGATATATAGATAATATAAAGGAATGCACAAAAGAATTCGAGTACATTTCCGGCTATTTACGGTAGTTGCTGAAATCAGGTTTCACCTTTTTTAAATGGTAAATTTTCGTCACTGGAGGTGTTGGAAAGTGTTTAATAGTCTATATTTAACGCACGATTTTTCTTTCTTGTTATTTTTCTTTCTTAAAATACTTGTTAAGAGTATTCAAACAAATTTTATTACTCTAAAACTCACTACATGGTAAATTGAAAAAATTGAAAAATAAAATTATACATTTATTAATTCGTAAAATCTTTATAAAACTTAACTAAACATTTTCGCGGCACACCTGAGATACTCGCACTGCACATCGGTTGAGAACCACGGATTTATAGTATTTACTGACTAAGAATGAAATAAGTATTTTATATTGTATGCTGAAGCGAAATTAAAAAGTTAAATAGATTTTTTAATTAATCAAAGTGCCAACGTGCCCTACTTGAGGCTAGTGACCTACAAAATGTTTAGAGGTTAATGATTTATTTTTAGTATTCACTTGGATTAGAACGGATGGGCAGAAAAATAACAATTATATTACTCATGCAGACAGTGGAATGAAACAATTGTTTACAAATTTAGTGAAAATCACATTCATTTATTTAAGCATGAAATGCTGTAGAATTGTAGAAAGAATAATAAAACTTCTGAAGTCAAACTCCGTAAGTTTGTATATTGAAAAGTAAGTTTTTGGATGTAAGTGATTTGTGTTTTTAGCATTAATTGGCTTAAATAGGAGTATGGGGAAATAACTAATATATTTCTCATGCAGATCGTGAAATAAAACAACTATTTTAAAATGTTATTTCAATTCCCATTTTTTTTATTTAAAAGTAAATACGAGAAAATTTGAGAAAAAGCATTTAAACTGGAGTTTAGTTTATCTAAAATACAAGAAATGTTTGCCGTTCCAAATGATTGAACGATGATATTATCTGAAACTGAAATATTAAATCTGTAGGGTCTATGTTTGTCTGCTCTTATCTCGAGTTTAAAAAAAATAATAATAAATAAATAAATATTGGCAAATTTTAATTCTGACCTGTAAGGAGGTTTTAAGGTAGGACTTTTTCTCCATGATTTAACCGGTTAACTATTTCACTTTTCCTGTGGTCTCTAATGAGACTAGCCTTTTTTAGGTGCGTTCGTAATTATATAAATACGTAGCACGTATTGTCGTCGTCTAGTCCGTCCGTCTGTCTGTCCGTCCGTCCGTCTGTCCGCATATAACAACACAAAAACTACCCAACCGAATGGTTTGAAATTTAAGATATATTATCTTTGAAGAATTTTGTCGAGACATTTCAAATTTTATGAAAATTGAATCAAAACTTTAGAAGATATTAATAAAAATATTTATTAATAAATTTGAATAAAAAATCGGTGCTTTCTTGCTATAGGAGCTTCCGAGGTTTAATCGTCAAGCGACCGAGAAACTTATTTTATTACAGAAATGAAACTGCAGACGATATAATTCATTTCACAGAATTAAAAGTCATCAAGATCTGAATATTTATATAACTAGCTATAGTACGAACGCACCTCATTTGTCACGTTTGACGTACAATTTCCAACTTGTTTAGCTTTAAAAAATGTTGTGCCCAAAAAAATATTTCTTGCGCCCGGGGCTCTTTAAAAAGAATGCTCGTCTGGGCAAAAAATATATAAGATTTCGTAACAATAACTATGATATTAACAGTTATGGACAATTACATCATTATGATGATTTATTCTAACATCCAAATAAAACGCATCTTTATACTAATGAATTTCTGCATAGCATTCTTTTCATATAATGCGTGTTAGATTGTAGTAATCAATTTGCAACGCACTATTATTATTAGTAGCTTTTATGTTCATTATATCTCAATCCCTTGCAGTTTAGGTAGTTAATTCTGTTCATTCGATATTAATGCATGCATTAATCAAGTTTTTTAAAAAATCAAAATAATTGATGACTATTCACATGATCTATCTGCTTTAAATATAAATTTCGCTCATTAATATTTATTAATGCATTTTCATACGTGCAAACCCAATGCCGAATCAGGATAGGAAACTGCACACTTAATGGTACGCAATGTACTTTTCATATACTTGTTTATAAGATTTTTTTTATAAGGCTTTATATCAAGTATTTCTCACTTCGTATATATATTTTTTAAACAATTATTGATTCTTTCCTTATTTTGTAGTTTAATTATTTATTTAAACTTTGTTATAGTAAAATATGCTATAAATATTATATTATACATGATTCTCTTCATTTACCACATATATTTACATATAAGACGGATCCATTTTCATCCTTCTTGTCTTAGAATATTACTGAGATTCAAAATGGAAATGTTATGTCAATACTTTTTCTGGTTTCTCGTAATTTCTCATGGACATCATAAAATAGCCAAATATTTTTTTCTCGTAACTTTAAAAAAATTAAGAGTAATAATAATTTTACAAGTTTCTCATAATTATACTCAGCATAAAACAGCGAAAGTATTTTTATTTTATATTAGAGAATGACACTCTTGCGTTAATAACATACCAGTACGTCTGAAACTAATTTCATTCAACTTCAGTTCACATTTGGACTAAAAAATATTTCTGTTACATTGTACATTTTGAATCTAAAATATTTATTACCCAATAACATATTTAACTTTCTTTTTATGCTCATTTTAATATTTAATATTGGCCAATCAAACAAAAAATTTGCTTAACCTCATTAAATTGAGATGAACAATATTTCTTTTTTAATCCTTTCATGAAGTATCTTATCGAAAAAATTATTTCATTTGAAATATCTTTGTTTCATTCTTGTGCATTTTTTTTAAAGAAATTGACTGAATTATAACACGGAAATTTATGACTTTTTCTGTATATATATTTATTTAAACTTATAAATAATTCGATAGATCCGGTGACTTATATCATTACCGTATTTTTTAAAGAAATGATTCATCTTGTTAAAAGATAAAAGTTTACATCAGCTGTAACAATTTGCATAACAGCACAAAAGAAGAACAAATAAAAATGATTTATTTGTTGAAAGTTCTCAAACAATCTTTAAGTTAAAAATCACGACGGAATTTCCGGTTTCATCGCTTGTGCTGTAGTCAACAAATATAATTGGGTGAAAACAGTAAATATGGGTTAATGAAGAATGTGTAATTTTTCTAGCAGGCTTGCATGGTTCTGCTGTAAAATATAATCTGTTTATTTTAAGAAAAAAAGTTTATAATCTGGACGCTAGCCAAAAAAAAAAAAAAAAAAAAAAAAAAATGTTTATTTTACGAAAAAAATATGCTTTTAACAGACAAAATCAAAAAGTTTGTAAAACAATTATTTATTTTCGTAAAATAAGTGTTTTTTTTTTTTTTTTTTTTTTTTTTTTTTTGGTACTGGCATCCTTGTTTATATTCTTTTTCGTGTAAAGTCAAGAGGTTTATTCATAGAGAGGGAAATATAGAATATCAAAACCAATATTCGATAGATCCGGTGACTTATATCATTAGCGTATTTTTTAAAGAAATGATTCATCTTGTTACAAGATAAAAGTTTACATCAGCTGTAACAATTTGCATAATAGCAGAGTTAAGAACAAATAAAAATGATTTATTTGTTGAAAGTTCTCAAACAATCTTTAAGTTAAAAATCACGACGTAACTTAATTTCATGTTTCATCGCTTGTGCTGTAGTCAACAAATATAATTGGGTGAAAACAGTAAATATGGGTTAATGAAGAATGTCTAATTTTTCTAGCAGGCTTGCATGGTTCTGCTGTAAAATATAATCTGTTTATTTTAAGAAAAAAGTTTATAATCTGGACTCTAGACAAAAAAAAAAATGTTTATTTTACGAAAAAAATATGCTTTTAACAGACAAAATCAAAAAGTTTGTAAAAAAAAGTATTTATTTTCGTAAAATAAGTGTTTTCTTTTTTGTTTTTGTTTTTGTACTGGCATCCTTGCTTATATTCTTTTTCGTGTAAAGTCAAGAGGTTTATTCATAGAGAGGGAAATATAGAATATCAAAACCAATATTCGATAGATCCGTTGACTTATATCGTTAGCGTATTTTTTTAAAGAAATGATTCATCTTGTTACACGATAAAGGTTTACATCAGCTATAACAATTTGTATCACAGCAGAGTGAAGAACAAATGAAAATGATTTATTTGTTGAAAGTTCTCAAACAATCTTTAAGTTAAAAATCACGACGTAACTTAATTTCATGTTTCATCGCTTGTGCTGTAGTCAACAAATATAATTGGGTGAAAACAGTAAATATGGGTTAATGAAGAATGTGTAATTTTTCTAGCAGGCTTGCATTGTTCTGCTGTAAAATATAATCTGTTTATTTTAAGAAAAAAGTTTATAATCTAGACGCTAGCCAAAACAAAAATGTTTATTTTACGAAAAAAATATGCTTTTAACAGCCAAAATCAAAAAGCTTGTAAAAAATTATTTATTTTCATAAAATAAGTGTTTTTTTGTACTGCCGTCTTTGCTTATATTTTTTTCCTGTAAAGTCAAGAGGTTTATTCATAGAGAGGGAAATATAAAAGCTAAAAACCAATATAAAGTTTCTTTTTTACTTGTAATTTTGGGTAAAGAACTGATCACACTGTAAATATATCATTTCGGTTATTTAAAATAACGTAAATTTGATACGAAGCATATTGTCTCTGTGTCAAAAATGGGATAGATTTCTAGCGTTATCCTGTTTTTGTTTTTTTGACAAATTTTTTTCGAGTAAGTAAAAATTCACGTATTCTGGTGTTTATCTTCTTGAAATAACGTGCCATCTGGAAGAAGACTGGGTGAGACATATTTAAAATTAACTTTTCTAATATTCGCGGTAAATATATGTCAACATTTCTTTCCAAGATTCACTTCTAAGTGAGTTTCTCCCAGTATTTTTACGTGGCTTTGTTTATTGATAACATTTCTTTCTGTTTATTGACAAAATATTTTTATTTATTGATTATATTTCTGTTTATTGATAATAATTACAATTTAGATTTGAAAACAGCCTTAATGCTGCTTTCAAATCCAAACTGGCTACTTTCTAACACATTTGAAACACGATTTTAGTAATTATCATCTATGGTCAGAAAAGTATCCGATTTCTTTTGTGTAGCTCTATATACCATCTATAGATTTGTATATATACAACATACTATGCTATAATTTAGTTCAATTAGGAAAACGCATGACGCAGTTGCAAATTCCCCTAAAGCAATTTCCGTCAAGAAACGGAAATATATTCGAATTCGATTGTGCAACATTGTATAAGATCTATAGAATTTATGCACGCCAAATATTGTGCAAAATTTTAGTTAAACTTAAAAATGCATGCCACAACTGAAAACTCGCTAGTTTTCACTTACAGACAGTATACTGTAACCGTATTATTTTGTGTGTCCCAGTAAAATAATGATAAATGCTATTTAACACATCATATTCAACTGTAACTATCTTGTGGTGCATCTCAGTGATGTATATGAATTTCCGTATGTTTGAAATCGTTTAATATCATTAAAATACACTGCAAACAATTTTTCCCGTTAGACCATAATTCTTTTGAATTATTTTGAGTGTCCCTGTAAATGAACTATAAATGCCACACTTTTCATTTTTAATAGGGAACATTAAACCTCAATACATATATTAGTCACATGACAATCGGAGTATATATTTACGCGAGTTAGAGCACGGCCAAACCGACAGGCAGAAAGACGACCCGAAGTCATATACACTTTTAAACTATGTAGTAAAGAGCTAAAAAAAATACGATTTTTCCAGAAAATAAGACCGTAATAAGACCTTATATAAAATTTAATTTCGAAAGACCCGTTGAGTTTTATTGTTGGGGAATGTCTTTTTTTTTTTTTTTTTTTTTTTTTCATCCCCAGCAATTTCCATTTAGTCATTTACACTGTTAAAAATTTGCAGCAAACTGTCCAATCATTCGACCGTTTTTTTAGAAAACGGTTACATAACCATAATTTAACTCTATTCTGGCCATAATATGGGCAATAATATGGTCAGAATAGCGTTAAATTACGGTTATATGACAATTTTCTATAAAAACGGTCGAATGACCGTAGAATTTGCTGCAAATTTTTAACAGTGTAGAACAATCTACATTTATTCACATAATCAGGTACGATTGCATTAAAATGGCATAATTTTCATCTAATTTTAATTACTCCGGCACCAAGATTAATGCCAAAAGATTGTTAAACCTACATTTCCTCTACTTTATAACTATGGGTTATATACTTTATATAAGTTATATATATAGGTTATATACTTTATATCCTAATCACACAATGATGGAACGCTACTGTCGGTGAAAAATAACGCCATCTTTAAATAAAAACACTTTTATTCCTTAAATCTTCACATTTTAATATGATTCTACAAAGTGTCGAAACATTCCATAAATTAATATTTCACTCTTACTGAGAATATTGCCCTAATTTCGGAAGAATGAGATGCTGCTGATTTTAAAATCACGTTACATATAATAAAGGGCATTTACATTCCTAAAAACTATACAAATATAAGATAAAAGGAATATTTTTTGTATTTTGTTACCCTATTTACTGTAAAAAAAATTAAACTGGATTTTAAAATCTTTACCATAAACTAAATACATATTGTATAATTGTCTCATCATGATTGAGTGCAAATTAAAGTCTGGAATTAACTATTTTGAGAGGCTTATTTTTAAAGTAGATCTCATATAACAACCCTCCTGCAACATCGTGCTAGGGCTTGTTTTCTGATTAGGTCTTTTTTGAGAAAGCAGGGTATGCATAAACGAAAATTTTCTTTAAATATCTGAAATATTTTTATTGCAGAAATTCAAGGCTGTTTTTACTCAGTTTAAATTAAATGATTAGCATTTGACGCATGTTTTCTTTTTCTTATTCCCATTGGGTTAAAGAGTATTCTTATCACGCCTAAGGATACTATAGATAAAAGTGATATTGTCATTGTTATGTCATATATTTACATCATACCGATTCTCTGCATTGGAATTGACATAAACATTATCTATTTTCATCTTCTCAAAAGATACAGAGATTCTATTACAAAATCTCCCACAATAATAATTATTATTTTATCCATATGTATTATCGGACTATCATTTTTTCTATCTTAAGTGAAGAGTTAATTAAAATGTTATGTAAACTTATTCCCATATTATCGAATCAAGTAAGAGATGATGAATATTATTCTCAAACTGATGATCAGTCCTTAGGAAAATAAAGTTGAGACTACCAGTGCCATCTGTAGGTAGAAGTACGCAGTTCATCAAAAATGTTTATTTTTATCACCAGCATGTCTTCCGATAAATGGAATAATAATAATTAGATTTGACAGCATCGCATTTCGAATGCACTTACACGCACCTATGATTACACACCAACTTGAATGCATAGATGCGTGTGCGTGTGTGTAATTTTCAAATAAAAAAAAAATGTGATTTTAAGAATAGAAGTCTAAGATAAGTATATATTCTGTAATTCTCTTTTTCATAGTAATTTGTTCATAGTAATGTTGTTTTGAATTTTCTTTTCTTTGAAATTTCATAAAAATTTCCAATTATTTTACTTCATTATTAAAGGGGATTTCTTCTTCAATTAAAATAATTACGAGAATATTAAATGCACTAAATTGCATGTTTGTATTTTAATAGATTTCGTAAAATACACTGCTGAAGCTGATTTCAAAAACAAATAACTTTGCTTAAATATATATATACCGGGTACGCCATAAATTCGTTAAAACTTTAAAAATTAATTAAACACATGCAAATGATGCTGAACTTTTGCGATTTGAATGAATGGTATTAGAAGGAGACCGGATCTTTTTAATAACAAAAAAAAAGTTATTCAAAAAGTTACCGATAGATGGCGCTGGCATGCATAATATTAAGCAGATTTATGCAAATTAGGCTTAAGACCTGTTTTTTTTTTAAGCGTCTGACGAGCTTCAGTATCCCAGCACATGAAACCTGATCTCGTCTTGAGCCGTTTTGCCGTGCCGAAATTTCACAATGCGCCGGTTGTTGATTCCCCGTTCTTGTAAAAGAACTTAACCAACAACGCTTGATCTGGCAACGATAGTATACTGCTAGCATCGAATAAAGAATCTATGTGCATCAAAGTGTTTTATTGACAGAATGATTTCATAAATCTACTTCATATTACCCATGCCAGCGCCATCTATGGGTCAGTTTTTGAACCACAATTTTTTTTGTTATTTAAAAAAATCCTATCTCTCTCAAATCCTATTCGCGCAAAACGACTATTTTTTAGCATCATTTGTTCCTTTTGAATGATTTTTTAAAGTTTTAGCGAATTTATAGCGCACACCCGGTATATATTACACTATTTCAAAATTACATTTCTATTTCAGCTCTTGAGTTTATTTTAATGGACTTTTTTTAATTTATTTTATTTAACCTTTTAAGACCCACTAAAGTTATTACCAAGAAAGTTTTATATACTTGGCGCTAAATATTTTTGATGCAGCGCTGTTTCCAGTCAAGCCGGGGAGGGGAGTTTCAAGAAATTATTCAAAAAGTAGTATTACTCATGGCATCTATTCTATCTTAGCGTACGAAAATACATAAAACAGGCCAGAGATAAAATTATTTGAATCTTAAATGAAAAAAAAAATTAAAATGATTTTTTTACTGTTATTATAGCTTAAAAGCTCTAAAATTATTATTTCTATTAGTAACTTTATTAACGATTATATTATTCCTATTATATTAGTACAATCTAAGGGTCATATAAGAATATAGTCCAAGTCATATAAGAATACGGTTTAACTCTTTTAATACGTGCATGGTTAAAAATTTAAGAGGACACAGTTAAAACGAGCAATTTGTACGTTAAAACTGGTTCATCATTTAAACTATATTAAGATTTTCACGCTTTTATCACGGCTAATAGCAGCAAAACATTTGTTCATTTCAATGTCATTTTCGGCCAAAAGTAGGATAGAAATCGCTTTCTTATCGAACGCTGTTCTCTCTCAGCTCTAATATTTCTACATGACAACTGTCTGTCGATATGTAGTAATTTATCAGTTTTACCAGACAGAATTTCAACCTTCCACCAGACCCCTCCCCACCACCACCCCCCATCCCCGGAGTGATAAGGACGTTTCAAATACTGCTCCCATTGTAAGATTTTCAACTGAGCCATCAAAAGAAGGAGCATATAATAAAACAAGTATTTGTTTCTTTATTTAAATCCGGACTCTGGACCATATTAGTCAGTCTTTTAATGTCTCTCACTTCTCTGTTAATTATATGTAAAATTAATAGCTTGAAAATTGCAGTTGCGTTACTGACGTCGTTTATGTTCTTTGGAATTACCAGTAATTTAGCGGCTTTGTGATTTTGTGTAAGGAAAAGAACTGTCTAAATAAAATGACAATGACAAGGAATAAAACTGAATATTTTATGTTAACTTTATGGTATAAAGTTGATTGTAGTATTGCTATATTTAGAGCAATTAGTAATAGTACACTGATGTCCAAAAATTAAGGGGCAGCGACCGATTTTTTCGATTTTAGACGTTATATCGAATATCTACTGAAATTCTTTACGATTCGTCCTTGAACTTCAAGAATGTAAAGAACGTGTTTGACTTCATAATTTTCAGAGAAGATTTTTGTCGCGAGGACAACTGGGGGGGGGGGGGGGGCAGTAATAATTTTAATAATACAATAATATTTGCGATCACCCCATGTAACAGAAAATGCTCAAAATGGTGTGTCACTGTAGCAAATGACTATGTAGGTCCTGTTCAACATTTGTGTGCATGTGTGCATTTGTGAAATATAGAACGTATATTCTTGAAAATGTTAAACTTTCTGTGGAAAATTCAATTTTTTTTTTACAGCATGCAGAGTTTTCAACCACATTACCGCTTTCCAAAAACTTGACAAAGAACAGTAGAAGTAGTATACTGCAATTAAAATATTAATATATTGACTATTTGATGATATATGAGTATTTGTGTGAAATAAAACTGCGCATGCGCGAACTACAGTAAAGATTTTTATGGGATTTCCTCCCCAACTTATCAATTATAGCTCACTATATTGTCTGTATCTTTCTGAATTTTCGCGATATTTAAATGGAATTTTTATATAAGTTGCTCTATAGAATTGACTACCAAATCTATACTAATAAAAGAAAGTTTCGCTCTGTGTGTCTGTGTGTGTGTGTGTGTGTGTGTCTGTCTGCGATGGCTAGGAAAATTTAGCGCACCTGGAAGTCTGTAAATTTAGATTTAAGTAGTCCAAACCCTCTCCTGGTATACCTGAGTCTCAGAATTTTAATATTTTGATAATTACTCTAGATATTAATTAGAATATCATTAAACATCGCATTGAAAATGCCATCTTAAATCAAAATGGCTAAAGAAAAGAACTGTTGTTATGGATTTCCAAGCGAAAATGAACGAATTCGAAATTATTTTACTAATTAGCGAATTTTAAGAAAACTAATTAAGATATCAATTTGAAAATTTCTGAGCATATGTAAAAATAAATTCTGCATCCGTCTATGCAATTTTTGAAAAATTTGGCCGGTAATTTTTTTTAATTTATGCAAAAAACTGCTAAAAATCTGCTGGCGCCAGTGAAAAAAATCCGAGAAAGTTTCAGACAGGGATCTGCTTTCATTAAAAACTGAACTACAAAGAGATCTGTTTCTCTGGCCGATCCCTCCATTTAGTTTGCGAAAAAGAAAGGAAATAATTGCCAATTTTTACTAATGAACAAAAATTTAGATAACTAATTAAGATATAGATCTGAAATTGAGGATGGGAGGTGTTGTCATCTGCCGGCTATTTAGCGTAGCGTCTTCGTTATATTTTATTTATCAGAAAAAATTAATTATTTTTTTAATAATCGCGTTAATGTAAGTGAAGGTGGTTTTCTTGAACAAATTATTCGTTATATATGCGGGTATGAGGAGGGAGGGGGTTGACGCCTTGCACTGAGATTGTTATTATCTCGGGCCCGGGCAACGCCGGGCGGGTAGCTAGTCATGAATAAAAAAGCTTTCGTATAGTTCGCGCATGCGCAGTTAAAATTTATTTCATACAAACACCCATATCTCATAAAATATTCAATATATTCATCTTTTAATTACATTATACTATTTCTACTGTTCTTTGTCAAGTTTTTGGAAAGCGGTGTTAAATGCAGTTAAAAACTGTATGCTATAAAAAAATTGAATTTTTCACAGAAACGTTAACATCTTCAAGAATATGCGTGCTATTCTTACACAAATGCACAAAAACGTTGGACAAGACCTACATAGTCATTTGCTACAGTGACGGATCACTTTGAGCATTTTCTGTTTCTTGGGGAAACGCAAATATTAGTTTATTATTAAATTTATTATTACCCCCTTAATTGTCCTCGGGACTAAAACTTCACTGAAAAACATGAAGTCAAACATGTTCTTTACATCCTCAAAGTTCAAGGGCATTTCCTCACAAATTTCAGTAGATATTCGACAAAACGTCTGAAATCGAAAGGGTCCGGTCACTGCCCCTTAATTTCTGGACATCAGTTTAATTCGTTTAAAAATGTAGGTGATTTTAAATATATTACAAGTATTGGTTACTGCGAAGTCGTTTATAATTCCATTATTTCTCGTATTAACCGAGTTCGACTTTAATAATAATTGCTATTAAAGTATTGTTTGCTGAATATTCTCTCTTATCAATGATACATAAAAAAAAAATCAACATCTTTTACAAAGGTTTTAAGAGCATTATTAGATGTGCCTTATTATGACATTGAAAAATAGTATATTTTTGCACATAATGTGTTAGTAAATTGCATGATATTATTCATTTTATTTAAAACTAAATAATAATATTAATAGAAAACAAATTATAAATTTTAGATTTGTGATACACAAATTATCAGGAATACACTCCATTATCACGTTTGCCACAACATCCCTGGATTAGAGGAGAAATGCTTTTAAATACCGTGTGCATGCACATTAACGAATTTAAATATTACAGATAGAAACAGAAAAGAAAATTGTTAGTTGTAGTGCGTAGTATAACTTCTTAAAGTTTGTACAATCTTTTTGGAATTCCACTGCATGTTATTCTGCAGCCCACACCATACATATTCTTATAAAGGGGTTAAAATGCAATATTCTTTATGCGTAATATTATAATGTATGCATGATATAAAGAAAAATATAATATAAAATACCATTCCAAGCATATTCTATTTCAATGTACCTTTTCAACCAATTCAATTTAACTTATTATTAATTTTATGTTCAACATAAAATGTAAATTTGTCTTTTCGTTGACAGATTTCACTTTAGTGCCAAAGTACGGTTTATCTGTATGAGTTGTAATTTTCCAACTGGACAAAAAATGTCCAGGTCAGGATTCGAACCTGGGATATCTTGGTTGAAGCTGCCATGCTCTACCAACTGAGACATCCAGTTAACCTTATTGATCATAGCATCTGGTCTGATATCTGAATCAGCTCAACAGAATAAATCTCAGGTAATTTGGAACTCTAGTAAACGCTGGATACGTGATTACACTAGATTAATTTTGACATTATAATTCAAATTGGTAAAGAAATCGTATGAGTTGTAATTTTCCAGCTGGACGAGTTAGGTCCTCCAGATTCGACCGGGATGGCTCAGTTGGTAGAGCATGGCAGCTTCAGCCCACAGATTAAATATAGTCATACAGATTTGACAGTGGAGCGAAAACCCGAACCGGCGCGATACAAGCGCCACTACTGAGCACAGTCAAGAACTAACGCACACGCGCGCGATCTATAAACTGTCAGATTGTCACGGTCAAATGTACCTGTTGGCAGTTTTGTTTATTTAATATCGACACGACAGTTTCTCAGTTTAAATTATTAAGAAAAAGGTGTAAATCTGTAAGAAACTCGTGTAAATATGTATATTTGTAAGTATTTGTATGATAAAATAAAATATGTTTGATGTTTTAAACAATAACAAACTGCGGCGACACATTTACATAAAAAAAAGATAGATACTATACAAATAAGATAAGTAATACCTACCTGTGGCGACACGCCCGGAACGTTTGCGACTGTTGTCACTAGGGGCTCTGAAGTTGCGATTCGGTTACCATTGAGCTTATGGAAGTGTCCTATCTGGTGGAATATATTTAATCTGTGGCTTCAGCCAAGATATCCCAGGTTCGAATCCTGGCCCGGACATTTTTTGTCCAGTTGGAAAATTGCAAATCATACGATTTCTTTGCCAATTTTAATTATTGTGTCAAAATTAATCTAGTACGGTTCATCTGATCTTATAATTAATCTTCCTTAATCAGGTCCATAACAAAATGTCGTATTTGAGTAAATGTTATTTGGCGCAAGCGTGTTTTTAAAACGTTTAGTGGTATTCACATGCACTTTAAAAGGCATTGTAGCCATGAGGACAACGCTTGGATGTTGACCCAATTAGGGAAGCAATCAAATGTAAAATAATAATAAGAAATATATATTTTTTTCTATTTGATATAAAATCAAAACGCTATTTGTTGCATCCATAATAACAGTGAAGTAACATTTGAATTAAATTATTCAATGGGGAGGGGGACTGTCGGTTGTTCGAAAACCCCACATGCGGAAGACCTACGGCACCAATGAAATATGTGATAAATTGAAAAAAAAAATAACTCATAAAATATAAAAAGAAAGCAGCAGTCCTCCAAAAGTATACAACACCGTCATTGCCGGACAGAAAAGCTCGTAGTGAAAGAAATATGACTTTGTAGCTAATAAAAATTATTAAAATATCTATACCTCGTTGAAAATATTTTCACCTTGAGGGGTAAAGTTACTACATTGCGAAACTACAATTCATTTTAAATGTATATTTATTTCTTATGACGGCTGAAAAAATATTGACTCCTGACATGAATCAATTTAACGTAGGTTTGAGTTTATTTATAGAAATAAACAAAATATTGCTCTATCAAATAAATTATATTTTCTCCTGAAAAAATTAAATAAATAAATATATTATATCGCTATATTTTGCTTCATAGCTTCTATATAAATAGCAATTCATTGGACTCCATTGTTGAAATTCAAATAGATATTCTTATCACAAATATAACATTTGTTTCACAGACCCAAAAAATTACCGTCCGCATTGATCTGTTAGAATTATTCGTAATGATTATTTTCTTTATTCATCATTTATTATTAGGATTTGTATTTTTCATTTTGTTTATCCTCCACTTCATACTGCCTTCTTTACCTACATTATCAAAGTATCTAAATGATGTCTTTTGTTGTAAATACATTTTAGTTTTATGTGTTGTGCATCATTACCCACATAAATCTTTCCATTCAGTTCTAAAGTATTATTTTGTTTTAGAATTCAGTAGTGTATTTCAGCAAAAGGTCATACATTCTAGTGGATGAGTTACTGTGCGAATAAACTTTATATAAAAAAAAAATCTATGTGCTTTGGCCGCGCGATGAATACGATTCTTTAAACTGGTTTTGATTCATCAATATAACTTTTTGTAAATTTTGAATCGAATGTAAATTTTATAATACTCAAATACAAGGTAAAACAGAACTCATGCCATTTAGACAAGCTCAAAACACCATAAAATGCATGTTTGTAACTGAAGTAGTGAGTTACAAGATGCTTTCTAATTGTGGGTAAAAGCCTGTTTATTATACTCTATCTAGTAAATGACGGCTGATTTTATTTATCCGTAATAGTGTTACAAGCTAAAATGATAATATGAATGACAATTAAAAGACTAAATCCAGAAGTTGCAAAATAAATTAAATTATTTGACTAACAAATGAGCTCAAAAGAGGGGGAGGGGGAGGAGAGGATTTTAAATTGAAACAATTTTCTTCAGAGAAATTGGCGTAAAAATACGTTCAGGAAAGAATTTTCAAAAAGATTTTCCCACATTTCAAGATGATACGAATTCTCAATTAAGTATAAGATTTTCCAAGAAATGGCAGTATAATACCAAGCCGTAGAATTGATTTTTAATTAATCCTAAATAAAACTTCTTCTGTAATAATTTGCGTTTATTTGCGCTTTTTATTTTTATATTTTTTTTTAGCTAACAATATTACATAAAGCAAATTTCAGCATTTATTTGCTAGAATTTATTGTGTAAACACGTCCTTTGTCACAATCCGAAAGAGCCTTCTAGCGGTTCACCGCTTGCGATACGCACATGTATTTTATCACGAAAATTACTACATTAGATGAGTTCTATCACCCCTTGAAGTTTTGCCCATGAGTTCTATGATCCACCCTGTATATATATTTAAATATATAATTGTATTTTTTTACAGACAGAAATTTACTCCTCGGTAATTGCTTTTGTATGTGAGATGGTGCTCCTTAAGTGTAGTTATTACTTCCATGCTTTCCAAACAAATGGAGAGCGGCAGGTAGTGAGTTTTACCTTCACAGAGTTAATACCATCTGTTTATGTCACAAGTTGGAGTAATATATGATAAATGATATGTAATCATAAGCGTCGACTTAACGGAAGCAAATCATGCAAACTTTCACCACTAATTTTAAAATGTTATTTTTGTCTTAATTAATCACAGTGATTAAATAAGAAACAATTTTCAAATTAGTGATAGAAATATGCCTGATTGTCTATTTCGCCCCCGTGAAGTCGACAGCTATATATGTACTGCGCTTTAACCCCTTGGGGACGAGCGACACGTATACGTGACGCATAAGAGGCTCAGAATCCTCCATTATTCCCACCAGTTACTTTTTATTGTAAGCTTTGCCTTATTTAATGAGAGCATTTCTGCCATTCAACTAGGCGAAAATTTCTGTTTTGAAAAACCGTTGGTAAAATATTAAAAATTCTGTAAAGGACGCTCGTCGCGAAGGTGTTAAATCTGTGGAATCCCACATATACTCACACTGAAAAATTGGGAAGTGGAGAGAAGCGTACAGAACCAGGAATTTTTCTCTTATTGTTTGGGGAATAGGACTCTTTTAAGAGCTATATTATGTTATACCTAGCAAAAATATAGGCGACTTTCTATGAAAATCATCGTTGCCCAAATATTTGAGGATATTATACTAATAATAACGTTTGTTTTGGGATGAATATTTGAAAACTGAACTTTTTTTCTTATACAACTTTCGATTATTCTGAAATGAGTATATTTCGCTATGTTCTTCAGATGTACTCTTGAACGTTTAAAGTATTTCAAAAGAACTTTTTTTATGTGGCATTGGCACTAAGCGGGATAAGCAAAAACTGGAAACTTTTAAATTTCATGTAAAATAGTCTCCGAACATTCAAAAAGGTTGGATAACATTCAAAAACTTTAATGAGATACTTGAGAATAATTTATCAGTTTTGTCATTTAATAGCAATTGTTTCAAGTTAAAAATAAAATAAAATTAATAATTCAATTTCCCTCCTTAACATATTCAAAAAATTGCTATCAAAAATTTTGAGTTATCGGTTACCTTAAGAATGTTTGCAATTTTTTATGACTAGATTCAAATAACTCTGTTTTGTTATTTAAAAAAAGGGCTAATCGAGATGTGACCTTCTCAAGGAAGAAAAAACGTAGATCAATGTGCACCAATCAATCACTTTTAGTATCATTTACCTGAAATTCCTGAATATAATGACGACTTAATTCGTTCCTAACTTTGTATTAAATGACACTTTGCATTTAATATGTACATGCATCATTTTTATTTTCAAATTAGCGTGATCTTGGAGTATCACATAACTCTTTGTCTACGGTCTATTTCATACCTTGTCAAATGATAGACCTACAGAATTGAGATCAACAATGAAAAGGCGGTTTCCTTGTCTGTAATTAGAGTAAAACATTCGATAAAAAGAAACACTTAATTTTATCTAAATGTGAAACTTTAATTAAAAAACTCTATTAAGATGTCTCAGTTTCAACCCGCATGTCTTGTTTCATTGAGTAATCACTCAAGTGAACATTTGTAAATGACTTTCTGACTTTTGTGTGAACTAAGAGCATCCAATGACTGTGAAATAAAATACTGTAGCATGGAGCACCTTTCCACTTTTTAAAAATTGTCAGTTTAACTGCGTATTGTTAGTTAATAATTGTTGTATGATATAATTTATTTTTTTTTTATTTACATGAATGTTGCAGCGACCTTTTTTTTTAAAGTCTTATCAAGCCTCAAATGAAAAGGTTGAAATTGAATTGAAATGGACTAAAATGAAATTGAAAAGGTTAATTAACGCTGAATGTACTACATTCAGTGTTAATTAAACTTTTCAATTTCATTTTTGTTTAATCTCTTTCTTGTTTAAAAAGTGAAATGCAAAAATTTTATTTTACAGAAATTTGGCGTGTAAGTTGGAAATTTTCTTGTGTAACTATTAATAGAATAACGGGATAAAAAGAAAGATATTTGCAAGATGTTCAGTTACTAGTCAAATAGAATTCAAATGATGTCACAACTTTCCAGATTTGCGGGTATACCTTGATTCATATCCTTTGTATACATGCTTCAAAGAAACAGCTCACAATTTTAGTAATAAATGAAGTAGATATTTGAAATGAAATTATGAATGATAGACTGGCCATATGAAATAATTTTCTTATTTTATTGCCAAATGTTATTAATTTAAAGACGCTTACTATAACTATGATACCAGAGCCTAAGGGGATATAAAGCTTAACATGTGAAAATGCACTGAGTTTGCTTAAAATTTGAAAAAAGTACTGATTAATTTTTCTAAGATTATACTTTCAATTCTCTATTTGCTATATTATTTTTCTAGAACCTCTAATCTTGCATTTGACTGTTATTTCTGTCTTCTTAAAATTTCTTCTGATTAACTTTCAATCATTTTTGTAGACCTGACAATTACTTTGAACAGCGTAAAAAAAAAAAAAAAAAAAAAAAAAAAAAAAAAAAGCAGAAAGAAAGAAAAAAGGGAACATTTTTTAACGTGTTTTCCGGAGCATTGCCTACAAGTTATTTTTCCCATTTCATCTTACATTCACGTTATTTCAACATAAGATCATTTTTAATTATGCAACAATAACTTGTGTTTCAAGACCATAGACAAGATTAGAACAATTTAGTGTGATTGAGTTTGAATTTGATTTTAAAGCAGTTGTTCATCGTATGGGTGTGAATAATATGTTTTTTTTTCTACTAAATCGATAGTGCTCTACAATTTTATCATTGAACTTTTTGTCATATATCCAATAATTTTCGAGATACGATCACAGGATGAACTGCAAAATTTAATACCTGGGGCGTTACGAGATACTTCATCATAGAGAAGCTACTCTACTTCATCATGTGCTGCATACCAGTTTTACTACACCTCGTTCATGGCTGTAGCGCTCTAGGTTTACCAGTTATTTGAGACGAAACGGACATAAGGAATCCCCCTGTATATTGGTTTCTTTATTATCCTGATACGTTATTTAAAGTGTTTATTTTTACATGTTTATTGAATTATATATGTATATTTATATGTGTGCATATTTGCCGCACTTTAGAATTCTTTGATATGAGTTTGAATTTTCCAGTTTTTTAAAAACTTTAAAACTTTATTGACTTCAAATAAACTTCAGGATATTTATCTTAAAATAAATGGTATTAGATAAATTTTAAGTGTTCCTGGCAACAATTAATTTGCGAGTTTTTTATTTTTTCATTAAAAAAAAAATTAATGTTGAAATGGCTATACATATGTCTTTATTGTCTTCGTTCATTCTTTGTTTCAGAAAACAGATAGGTCTTTTACATGAATTCTATTTTAAACCTCATTAACTTATTTTCATTTAAAAGGTTTATAAGAAATTAGTTGAATTTGCACAATTCGTATACGCAAGGATGATACGTTAAAGGACGCGATTACACTGGACCACACAAGAAGATAAGAAAAAGAGAACGTTGCAGTGATAAACTAACAGGCGGAATGGAAGGTCATTGTTTTTCACTTCCTGTGTACTTTTATCGTTTAAATTTAGAATGTTTTGTGGATGTTTAAAATTAAAATGCAATCTATTCCTATTCTTGGTGCAAGAGATCTATTAGCTTCAATGGAATTAATAATCAAAAGGTTGGCTCTCATTTCCATTCATCACAGTGTATTGATAAATAGAAATGTTCTAATAAGAAGCCATTTTTCATGAAATAGAAAATGTATTATTTCATTTTTTAGAGCTTTAATGTTTTTGAAGTGCGACAGTTATAAAAAATAATGCCTGCTTTTCAAGCTTTACTTAACCATAAGACAAACACTAGATTAATTTTAACACAATTATTCAAATTTGTAAATAAATCATACGAGTTGTAATTTTCCAACTGGACGAAAGACATCCGGGCCAGGATTCGAACCTGGGAGCTCTTGTTTGAAGCTGCCATACTCTACCAACTGAGCTATCCCGGTCGAATCTGGAGGGCATAATTCATCCAGTTAACCTTATTGATCATAATATCTGGTCTGATATTTTAATCAGCTCAACAGTTGGAAAATTACAACTCGCATGATTTCTTTACCAATTTGAA
The DNA here is from genome assembly GCA_963931845.1 of Maratus michaelseni. Taxonomy (NCBI): domain Eukaryota; kingdom Metazoa; phylum Arthropoda; class Arachnida; order Araneae; family Salticidae; genus Maratus; species Maratus michaelseni. The sequence goes on from OZ007599.1 coordinate 255,574,335, forward strand.
TAATTATGTTAAAATTAATCTAGTGTAATCACGTATCCAGCGTTTACTGGAGTTCCATTACCTGCGTTCTGTTGAGATGATTAAAATATCAGACCAGATGCTATGATCAATAAGGTTAACTGGATGAATTATGCCCTCCAGATTCGACCAGGATAACTCAGTTGGTAACAGCATGACAGCTTCAGCCAAGAGACCATAGGTTCGAATCCTGGCCCGGGCATTTTTCGTCCAGTTGGTAAATTACAACCCGTATAAGACAAACGTTTACCGAATTTTTAAGTAATCCTATCTGTTTAACACTTGAAGTCTCAGAAATTTTACTCAACCTTTATGAAAACATTTCACACCAGAATTTTTATTTAAAACTATTTAACTTATTTCTGTGTGGTGTATATTTAACTTATTTTATAAAGAAATTTCTGGTTCGAATCAACATGTAATCATTTGGTCAGAGCCGAATATACTCCTGCTGGGCGTTCTAGTGTTAAAGTTCGATTTTCAACTAACATAATATATTTAATGTAGCAGAAATTGTCTTCACTTTTTTTCTATACTTTTCTGAAAATTAATGTAATTCGAATAGTTCGCAAAACCCATTTATACATTCCCCTAAGGCAATCTACTTTTATACAAAGTGCTGCACACTTATTCAAGTCACTGACTGTAAATTTTTCTCCAACAACCCTCAAAAAGAAGGAAGAAAGTTAAAATCATTTGGTAAGCAACGTCGTTCAAATGACCCGAAAATATTTTATCTCTCATTCAATCAAATCCTCTTCTATTCCTCACGTAATAGATGAAACCATGAATGGTGTTATTTGCGCATTTTTTTGTATCCCGAGGCTAGAAAGTAAAAGTCACGAGAAATGATTACGTACAAGCCGGATTACCGTATTTTAACCAATTGATATTTTTCCATACAAAAATATTTTTATTATTTTCAAGTATGATATATTTCATTAGATTATTTGCTAGAGGAATGACATATGCGGTAACATCCGGACATCGTTTCCCATGCGTTCCTGAAAGCTGTCTTCTAGACTGAACATGTATCAATTTTCTCTTATAAATTATTTATACTTCCTCCCATTAAATTGATTCTATTGCTACATTTTATACAGCTTTTCAGAATTATATGAGGTACATCTTTTTTGGAGGGGTGGGGGTGGGGAAGGTGAGTGAAAAAAAAAAGTACCGACATTTTAAAAATTGTGAATGATAGACTAAAGTATAAAAGGCATTATTGCATAAAGAATTTTTTTAGCTCACAGGCTATCCAAGCCTGAGAGTTTATGTCCCCGCAGGTTCTGTAATGTACCTGCGTATGTACCCCACGTATGTATGTACGTAACGCGATAACTCTTGATAGAAAAATCCAATTAGCTTCAAATTTTGTATATAGATTCTTTGTGATAAAGCGCTTCCCTGATTAGTTTTGTAGGTTCATTGGTTAAATATGAAACGGGAATGGGGGCTAATCCTCTCCCTTAATTTAGATAAATGGGTTTTTCATGCAGAATTATCCGATTTGCTTCCAATTTTATATGTAGATTCATTGTGATTAGGCGCTTCCCTGATTAGTTTTGGGGGTTCATTGGTTAAGTATAAAGGAAGGGAACTAATCCCCCTCAATTTAGATAAATGGATTTTTCATGCAAAATTATCCGATTTGCTTCAAATTTTTTATATAGGTTCATTGTGATAAGGCGCTTCCTTGATTAGTTTTGGGGGGTTCATTGGTTAAGTATAAAAGAGGGGGCGGGGGCTAATTCCCCCTCAATTTAGATAAATGGGTTTTTCATGCAGAATTATCCTATTTGCTTCAAATTTTGTATAAAGGTTCATTGTTATAAGGCGCTTTCCTGGTTAGTTTTGGGGGTTCATTGGTTAATTATAAAAGGGGGAACGGGGACTAATCTCCCCTTACTTTATTGTCGATTTCTTTATTTTTCGAGGGACTTTCTTTATATTATTCTTTGAAATAAGAGTATAATATACAATTAGTGTGAATAGCCTGTGAGCTCAATGCCATCAGTTTAACTGGGCACTTTCTTTTTATTAACTTAAGTTATGATCAAAAGCATAAGGCATTATTCATTGCTTTTAAGCTAAATAAATAGCTTTAAAGCTGTTTTTCTAAAAAAAAAGTTATTATTATTATTATTTATTTATTTGTTTATTTATTTAGTTATTTACTTTTTGTATTTGAAGCAGGTAGTTTAATACAAGCCTAAAATTAGACCTCATGATGAAGAGTTATAATTTGCCATCAACTTACAAACTAAAGTGAATTTTAACTTAAAAATAAAATAAATAACTTAAAAATAAAATAAATAATAAATAAAAAAATAATGTTGAAGAATAAGAATTTAGAAAAATTACTTTCTTTGGTCATACAACTAAAATGCAATACGTTCACAAAATTAATGAATTTGAGTTCTGTTTAAAACACAATGGATGCAATATCAAAAAAGTCCTCCCGGCCTGTACCGGTAGAAAAAAGTAACTTCCATATTCCTTGTTTTTTAAAATTCAAATAATTTTACCCAAACACGCGAAACTAAAGTGCTTGGAACCCGATTATAGGAGATTCAATCCCAGTTTCCGTTAATACTGAATTTGAATGAGAATGTCGCCGAAATCCTTGCCTTAAGTCAAACACTTAAAAATAATAATCATTTAAAAAAAATTTTTGTACATCGTTTTTAATTTAAAAATTCAAAATTTTTTAAGTGGCTTCTAGTTTAATACAAGATGGATGATGATGTTGGCCAACGAACTCGATTGAGACCTTTCTATGTCTTGTAAACATGCTCAATCACATTCAAATCGGTTCATAAATACGAGAGTTACAGCATAACAAAAACCAGATTGTTTCGAAATATGAGTCAACATAGAATTTCAAACAGCTATATCTCAGCCATTTTTTTAAGATAAAGCCAAAACAAAAAATTCTCAGGAATCCTTGTATCAAAACCTAACACTTAATGAAAACAACTTTTTTATTTCATAATTTTTTGTACAACTTTTTGATTTAATTTTCTTAAAAATTTAAGTAGCTGTCATTTTAAAACAAGATGACGGATGAAGCTGACAAGCGAACTCGGTCGAGATCTCGATATGCCCTGTACACATGCTCAGTCACATTCATATCGCTTCATAAATACGAAAGTTACAGCATAACAAAAATCAGATTATTTCAAAATATCAGCACCCTAGAATTTCAAACTGCTATATCGCAGCCATTTTTAAGATAAAGCCAAAACAAAGAATGATTAGGAAACCTTGTATCGAGATCTAAGACTTAAACGCAACAACTTTTATTTTTATCAATTATTTTTTTTTTTGTACAGCTTTTTGAGTTTTTAAAAATTAAAAAAAAATCAAATGGCCGCCATTTTGAAACAAGATGGCGGATGAAGCTGGCCAACGAACTCCGTCGAGACCTTGGTATGTCCTGTACACATGATCTCAGTCACATCCAAATCGGTTCGTAAATACCTCGTGAGTTACCGCGAGACAAATGTCAGATATATATATTGATATACAGGGTGTCCGAAAAGTCTGGAAACGTTCGAATAACTCGAGAAATATGCATCGGATTGAAATGCATGTTCAATAGTTTTGAAAAATCTATTTTGGGATATCAAAGTTCCACCCCCCTCCCCCAACTCTGCCTCCTGGGGGAAAAGGACTTTGAAATCTTAATCCAACTATGAAATCTTAAATGATAATCCCTCTTTTTTATTAAAGATTCGAATTCTACAGGAAAAAATGCGTAACTTTTATATTTAAATTTTCTTCGGAAAATTGTAGATGGCGCTGTAATCGAGTAAAATGCAGTGAGAATCGTTTCCATTGAAAAGTCTGGAAACGGTCGAATAACTCGAGAAATATACATCGGATTCAAAAACGGAAAAATACGTGTTCAATATTTTAGAAAAATGGCAACTTTGATATCCCGAAATAGATTTTTCTAAAATATTAAACACGTATTTTTCCGTTTTCAATCCGATGTATATATCTCGAGTTATTCGACAGTTTGCAGACTTTTCAATGGAAACGATTCTCACTGCATTTTACTCGATTACAGCGCCATCTACGATTTTCCGAAGAAAATGTTAAAATACAAAATTTACGTATTTTTTCCCGTAGAATCCGAATCTGCAACAAAAAAGGAGGGTTATCATTTAAGATTTCAAAGTTGCCCCCAACTCTTTCCCCCCAGAGGGCAGAGTTGGGGGCAACTTTGATATCCCTAAATAGATTTTTCAAAAATATTGAACACATATTTTCCGTTTTTCAATCTGTTGTATGTTTCTCGAGTTATTCGACCGTTTCCAGACTTTTCGGACACCCTGTATATATATATTTGTGTGTATATATATTTGTGTATATATATGGTTATATATATATATATATACAATATAAATCAGCATTTGAGCCGGGGGGGGGGGGGGAGTCGAAAACACATTTTTGAACAATGTAGTTTTAAAAAAGCAGTTTAGCTTTCAAACAACGAGTAAAATCTTAGCAATTGATCATAATTTTAGTTCTATCAAGAATTCTTTTAAGGGGGTTTTCTACATTTTTGGTTTCAAAAACTCGATTTTTGTTATATTGTTTAAATTGTCTCGTTATAATCTCAAGAATGTGCAGACGATTCGATTTTTTGGAGGAAAGGGTCTTTCTCTCTAAAAAAAATTAATGTTTTCTAATTAAAAAAATAAAATAAAATAAAGAAACACGTTTTTCTTGAAATAACATTTTTTCACCTAGTCCCACGGTTTCCTAAAAACTACTCGGTTGATCTTAATGAAACTTTTAGACATTGTTCTGTATACATGTGGCTATGCTTGAAACCAACAATATGTGATACTTTTCGATATAATCTATATTTTATGCTCCCTTAAAGACAAACAATATCGATTTTTGCTAAACATTTTTTTTTTTTTTTTAAATAAAAGTCATTTTGACAAAAAATGGCAAAATTATTATTTTTGTTAGTTCTAGCAATAACTGTAAGCCTACAGATTATAAAATTGTTCATAAATTGGTATGAATTATGAGTTATAGATATCCTGGAACACTCAACTGTGGACATTTTGTAATGACAAACATTGGTTTTTTGTTCCAAAAAATTCAAAAATATAATTTGAAATACAACTAAATGTAAAATAAAAATATCTACAGTAACTTACGATATTTTGTTCATATTTAAAAAAAATCGCCCCCCCCCCCCCCCAAAAAAAAAAAAAGCCTAGATATAAGTAGTAGAATGCAGAAAACCCCATAACAGATTTTTTCATCATCTTAGTTTCCATTTCCCGTAAGTTTGTAAGATAATTTACGTAATGAGAAAATTTTTCTAGACGCATTTTTTTCTGGCACAAAAATAAATTCTAAATTTTCTTTTTACCAATTTTTAATATTACGTATTTGTTCAACGTTTACATTTTTTTTTTGCCAATATTTTTGAGTTATCAAACTTTTTACAATTATGTTAGCTAACTATTCAGTAAGCAATGGTATCGTTATTCTTATAGTTACAGATGGTGCAGATCAGTTGTTTCTTGAACGGACTTCTACTCAAATTACACTCTCCTTCGGGCATGCAGTTTTGTCCCAATTTCACAAATCCTAATCCGTTTGGATGGTCATGGTGTGGGGATGCTATTCGCTTGATCTTCCAGAAGAAATTAGTCATCCTGAAACAGAATAAGAAAGTTTCTGATCATTTTAAATATACGAAATGTGCTTCTGATAAAACCTACAGAGTGAGCTGTGGTCCTTACCTACAGGGTGGTCCTTAAAAAACTTTGAGAGATGGTAGAGAACAATACAACAAGAAAATATTTTATAGGAAACCAAGGTCGTAATCTATTTATTTAGTCAAAAATACAGGGTGACTCACTCAATCAAAAAATAAACATTGTTCATAACTTTAATAAAAATTAAAGGTATTTTAACGAAATTTTCAACATACTTACCTTGCTTTTCGCAAAATGCAAAGGCAGCACAAACAATTCTGGAATTGTACAGTACTTTGGTATAATGAGACCATTATGTTACATTAATTACATTAAAAAAATATCAAGCACCTTGTTCAGCACTATTTGTATGTAGAAAGGTGGACACTTCTTCCACTTCTCGAAATCTTGTTATATTTCACACAAAGAAAGTTAAGTTTGTTGCAAATTTCACTAAAATGTCTTCATTGTTGTTAAAATTATGAAGAAAAATCAGGGTTCGGATTGCAATGAAACATAATGTATTTTTTACTGGAATTAAGACCCCCGTTTTCTATACAAGAACTGTCGATTATAGTTAGAGTTGCAAAGAACCGGTTTATTCCCAAAAGACCTGGTTTATTCCCAAAAAACCAGGTTTATTTTCAAAAAGCCCGATTTATTCCCAGGTTTAGACCGGGTTTATTCTAGTCTTTGCAACTCTAATTATAGTGTACCCTACCAATCCTTAACCCTTTCGCCCCGGATTATAAATGCAGGCCTGCCACAGGCCACTATTTTCAAAAGGTAAAGTTTGTGGTAGATTTCTTTTGCATATGGTATCAAAAAATATGTTAAATTTTTTTATTTATAGAGAGTGGTATAAATCGAATTAAAAATAATCGCCAGTAGAAAAATGTTGCTGGGACATATTCCCCCATTCGGGGCGAAAGGGTTAAAATTTGCAAAAGGACATTTGACTAGCCCTGTATATTTATGAGAAGTAGTTTGATTTAACTTTAAAAAAAAAAAGAAATATTTCGTCTACCAGTCGAAAAGCGCTTAATTGCACACACTAAAAATTATTCGTGTTTAACTTTCGTTGGAATAGATGCATTTAAAAAATGTATGTCATCATTCATTCTAAAAAAATATCCAAAAACATTTCTGGAAAATAATGGGTAGCTGGTTACCCAAATACAATTTCCTGAAAAATTCTGATTTTTCTGTTATGAAACGTTCCCGATCAAGATTTACAACGATCGTATGTAAATGAAACTTCTTAAAAGTTTTTTTCATCAAGAAACATTCCTTGAAACTTTTTGGACAACTAGCTTCCATTATTTCCCAGGAACATTCCTGGATATTTTTACAGTCTTGAAGAAGCGTTTGTTGAAAATACGCATTTTTTTCCTTACTTGAAGTTGTTTGGTTTAACTAAAAATGGATTTTTCGTGCACTTGAAACAGTTAAAAAAAGGTAAAATGTAAATAGTGAAAAATTTTTCTGTTTCCTTTTATTTTTATTGTAGCTTAAAATTCTACACCACCCTTAAAGGAGCTTTAATTTTTCAGAAAGTAGAAGATAACTATTATATTAAATATCACATTTATTTTTCTCAATTTCCAGATCCATAATTCCGGATAAAATTTGTAATACATCTTGTTGAACATAAATAAATTTAAAACATTTTATTTGCTTGTTGACATATATAAAGTAGGGTGGAAGCATTTACAACGTAAATTCTCAAAGGCGGCAAATATGTACCGTAACCAAAAGCAATCATTTATGGGGGTTTTTCTTTACTACCGCCATTTCTAGCATGATGAAGACTTTTTTACCTTCAAAATGTGCAGCTTTTATTTGCGTTTATGATTCACTTATAAAATTTCAGTTGTGAAATCTGTAGCTTTCGCTTATTGGAATCCATTATACTTTGCTATATCTTCGGGTTTCTGAAAACCACTTGGATTTTAGCTTTATTTTCTTATGCTGGTTATTATTTTTGGTGTTGTCACTATTAGTATTGACATAGACATGATGCATTGGTTACAGAATCAATAAGTAACTTTTTAAGAATCACCTCAGCACAGCTGCTAGATCTCTAAATACTACTTTTTTCGAACAGAAATATACGCTTTATTTAATCGTTGAATTCTGTGATTATTTAAGCTAATATTTCTTTACGAAAAAAGTGGTATTCAAAAATCGGGAGATCGTCCGTGAGCTACAACACTTTAACTACAATATCGTTTGAATGAGTAATATAGTTCGTTTAAATGAGCTTGTTTGATAAGGAATGTTTTGAAAACTTTATTGGATATCATTTATGACGAATTTATACTTACCGTGAGCGGAAAAATAACTAATAATGTTCACTTAAGCTATACTTGATTCCAGTCATTGAAAATCACAGCTTAAGAATACTAAATGTAGATTTAATAGACAAATATCCCACTTTGGTTAAAGATGAGTAAAATAATGTAAGTGCATTTTTATATCCAGTTATAAATTATTGAAAGCTGGGAATTGTATATTTAAATATATATATATAAGACAGTTATGACATTTTAGTAATTCATTGCCTATCGGTAAGAAATTTATTTTAAAAATGTATGTTTTCCTGAGTAAAAATTCACTTTTTATTACTATTTACTTTTTATTTTATACAATGTATTTCTTTTTTAGATTAAGGCGAATAATATGTTCATCTGGAATTAAAAGGTAAAAGTAAATGTTTAATTATTTGATTTCAAAATTCTACTTTTAGCCACCAGGAATACATTTTATTTTTTTAGTAGATGTATTTCAGGGTTTTCATGTATGCATACGGAAATCACAATATATTTTTTAATTAATGTAGGTTCGTTTTAGAACATATATAGAACTGAAAAAAATATTTAATAAAACGAGCCTTGTTTCTATTGGATGCTTATTTGATCTCAATTATTAAGTAAAATTCCTGATTCAAATTATTTTTTTTAACTTCAAAAAACCGAAAGGTTGACTGCTGTGACTATAAGTAAGACATTGGTGAACTTGAAAAAACAGCTAAATTGTAGAAAAAAAAGTCTTATTTTTAAAAAGAAAAATACAACATAATGAGAGCTTTTAGTTCACAATTTTATGATAATTTCATTATAAAACAAATGTTCCGCTTGAAGTCAGATTTTAAAATTTTGAAGAGAAAAGAGATCACACCAAAGTGCATGCACGATAAGAGGTGCACGACTTTCGGAAGCTGATACATCCAAATCATAAATTAAATTTTCCACTTTTAAAGTAGCTGTGTTACAAGTAATATTGAGCAGGTTATGCCACACAAATACATTTTCAGAATTTTAATTTGGTTACATTTCCAGAATACATATAGCTTTCGTATTCGATCATGACCGAAGTTCCTCATATTAAGCAAATGGCCGATAGAAGAAGAGAAACAAAACTACTTGCAATAGCAATAACCTCTTGATTATAATCATAGTTCATTTTCTTATAGGCCTCCCCATAGGTTCCCATGGCTGGGCAGCCGGCCGTAAAAGGAGTGACGCTTCATTGCGTAAACCAGGGAGCAGAATTCCCAACTGCGCACGTGCGCGTTATAACAACTGAACGCTAATGTGCGTCGTCCCTCAATCATCCGGTTTGTACGGGAAGACATCAACCAGTAAAAGTATACCAAAATGAACTCCGGAGATACTCACACTTATCAAAGAAGATTCAACAGGACGTTCCCTTTCGGAAGCGAATTCATAGAATTCGTAAATAGATTATATTTTACAAGCTTTCAGAGTGCCAAAATCTCACTCAAAATCTAGAAAAGCACCAGCTGTTTTATAAGTATTTCTTTAAGTTTTCATAGGTCTATGACCGTCGTAACGCTAGCCCGCTCACTATATTTACGGCTTGTCAGTTAATCGCAAAAGGGTATTCTTGACAGCAAACAGGATTATAATAATTTAAACAGACAAAAACATGATGAGATGACTTAATATAGAGCTTTCATCTTTCATTTTTTGTCAATTTATCTGGGCTCGGAAAATGAAAAGAATATAAGCGTTTTGTTTTATACATAAAATCTAATGATTTTCGGAACAGAACAAATGCAGCAAAAATACAAAAAATAAATCCTGAAAAGTATTTTATATTTATTTTCGAAAGAAAAGGAAATGTTATTAACATATTCAAAATTCGTACAGTTCTTCCACAATTTTCGAATAGAAATTTTCGAATTATTTAATTGCAGAAAAATATTTCAAATACGGTGATAAATCGCTGGACGATTTTGTTTTAAAAAAATGTTAGGCAAGATTTTTTATCTAAACTAGTGGTGTGATACTCTTTCGAAATTATAGGAGTGCACGAACCTTGATACAACTAATTCTCATAATGATTTCTTCGTTGATAATTGATTTATTTTTTAATCTTTCAATGAGAAAAAAAAATCTGTTAAATAGCAAAATAAACAAGAACGAAAAATCATGCGTCAAGCATAGATTATGAAAGACTTCCAGAATACTTTAACAAAACTTCACCGTTTAATAAGGTGAAAGAGGATGTCTAAATAAACAATCTCAAGGTAAAACCAGACGGGGAGAATACCTTTCGGTTTAAGCTCAACTAGATCCGCCCAGACTAAATAAACAAAACCAAAGTCAAACTGGGTGGGAACTAAATAAACAATTTGGAAAACGCAAAACACATTTTAAAACTCAATTTCAGGAATTATCATCAATAGTTCGAAAAATACCCGAATTCTTTTGTGCAGTCTGAATATGATCTATAGATTTGTATACTACATAGCACGTTAAAATTTAGTTCAGTTAGAAAACACATAGCACAATTGAAAATTTCCCTTCAGCAATTTCCGTCAATAACCGGAAATGAACTCGAGTTGTTTGGGTATAGGATCTGTATATGATCTATAGAAATTATACACACCAATAAATAGGCAAAAATTTAGTTAAATTTTAAAACGCGTACCACAAGTGAAAACTCATTTCCGGCAATTATTTTTAATAGACAGTACTGTAACAGAATTTGTTTGTGTGTCCCTATAGATGAACGATGAATGCTATGTAACCATATTCTAAGCCTCTTTGTAAATGCACCTGATATATATATATATCAATTTCAATATGTTTCAAACTAGCCGGTCGTTTCCGAGTGGGGCCCAGATACATAGTGCAGCGTACCGCCCTGATTTCGCTTGGGGCCCAGAAAGAGCATTTTATATGCAACCAGAAAAATATAAATAAAATACTTTAAATTCAAAGTATACGAAAATAACTAATAAGAATATAAATAAACACTTAAATAAAGATTTCGCGACATATTTTTTTTTTCATGAGCCTTCTGACAAAATACTATTGGGCCCTAACCATGATTATCTAGGGGTGGGGCTCAAGTAGTACTTTGTATCTGGGCCCCACTCGGAAGCGACCCGCTTGTATATAATAAAAAATCAGCAATAGTTCTGTTTTTCGTCTAATCTTCCGCAATCGGGTTCATAGCCGGTGTGGCCCACAAACTCGTTAGCTCTAAAATCGCTGGGGAAATACATGATTAACTACTTTTTTTGTAGACTTGTAAAGCGGAGTTTCACATTCTTACTTAAAACCGCTGCTGAGATATGGCACAATTACCTAAAATTTTCGACACACAGTGTGACCCCCTTGATGGATTATTATCTAAAATTGCTGAAATACATAGTTACCTATTTTCTAGTACATTTGTTATCCTAAATTTCACGCATCTACCTATTACTGAGACATCGCAAAAGTAACATAGGAAATCCGTCCCCATTTAACCCTCTTTAGTGGCTGAAATTCTAAAATCGCGGAAATACATGTTTAACTATTTTTTAGTGTATTTGTTATCCTGAATCTGTGATTTCAAGCTCATAACTAAAAATGCTGCGAACATTCGAAATGACTTAAAACATCCGGTTCTCATTTAGCCCCCCCCCCCCCCCGCCTTAATGGGTGAATTTCTAAAATCGCTGAAATATGTGTTTAATTATTTTATAGCAGATTTGTTATTCTGAATTTCACGCTTTTATCCAAAACTACTGATGAGATATGGTGAAAAGATGAAATCATCGAAAATTATCGACCCCCCCCCCCATTTAATTCCCTTAGTAGTTAAATTTCTAAAATCACCTAAAATGCATGTTTAACTATTCTTTAGTATATATGTTATCCCGAAATTCACGCTCCTAACTATAACTTCTACTGAGATATGGCAAAATGGCGTAAAACATTAGACCCCCATTTAACCCCCCCTTAGTGTCTGAATTTCTAAAATCACTGAAATACGTGTTTAACTATTTTTTCAGTAGATTTGTTATCCTGAGTTTCATGATTCTACCTATAATTTCTACTGAGATATGGCAAAATGACCTAAAATATTTGACCTCCTATTTAATCCCCCCTTATTTGATGAATTTCTAAAATTGCTGAAATATATGTTTGTCTATATTTTTTGTAGATTTGTTATCTCGAATTCCGCGCTCCTAATTAAAAATGCTGCTGAGATATAGCGAACAGGCAAAATGACCTAAAACGTTCGACCCCCCCCCCCCCATTTAACCCCCTTAATTGATGAATTTCTAAAAGGGCTGAAATATGTGTTTAATTATTTTTTTAGTAGATTTGTTATCCTGAATTTCACGTTCCTATCTAAAATTGCTGCTGAGATATGGCGAAAACGCGAAATGACTAAAAACTTTCGACCCCCATTTAACCCCCTTAGTGGTTGAATTTTTAAAATCGCTGAAATATGTCTTTAACTAACTTTTAGTACTTTTGTTATCTTGAATTTCGCGCTTTTAACTAAAACTGTTGTTGAGATTATGGTGAAAAGGCAAAATAACCTAAAACTTTAGACCCCCATTTAACCCCCTTAGTGGTTGAATTTCTAAAATCGTTAAAATACGTGTTTAATTATTTTTTTAGTAAATTTGTTATCTTGAAGCTCACTCTTTTACCTAAAACTGCTGATGAGATATGGTGAAAATGTGAAATCACCAAAATTTTCGACCCCCCGTTTAATTAACTTTGTGGTTGAATTTCTAAAATCCCCTGAAATACATGTTTAACTATTCTTTAGTAGAATTGTTATCCCAAATTTCAGGCTCCTACTTAAAACTCCTGCTGAAATATGCCGGGAAGATGAAATTATCTAGAACTTTCGACCCCCTATTTGACCCCCTTATGCTGTGAATTTTCAAAAATCCTTTCTTAGTACGCGCCTACATTGTGTAAAGAACATGCCTTCCAAATTTCATTGTTCTAGGACAAACGGTTGAGGCTCGGCGTTGATTATGAGAAAATCAAGCTACTCCTTTATAAGTATAGATAGTGCAACATCGTTAAAATACACACCAAATTATTTTTCCCCATAGACCGTAATGTAGCAAAATTATTTTGAGTGTTCCTGTAAACTAACTATAAATGCTACACACTTCATTTTCAATACCAAACGTGCCATAGTAAACTTCAATAACATATATCAATTGCATGGCAATCCGAGTATATTTACACGAGTTAGAGCACGTACATAGACGGACGGAAGACAGGCAGACAGACAGACGGAAAACGGCAAACATACAGGCAGACAAACCGAATTCATAAACACTTTTAGACTATGTTGGAAAGTGTTAAAAAGCGCCTGTTAGAGCCTTAACGCATCAATTATAATAGCGAATCCATTGGTAAAAAGTGTGTTTTCGAATAGTTCTGCCACCTCTTAAATTTTGCCGAATTTCATACACACAAACGCTTATATATAAAAGAGAGATATGAGAAAAACTTTTGATACATTATAGTTTATAAAAGTTAATGAGACGAACAGAATTTAACTGCATTTTCGTAAGGATTTTAAAATAACGATATATTTTATTTCAGCCAGGTGACAACAAGATAAATTGAAATAAAAAAAAATAAAAAAAATAAAAAAAAAATAAAGTGTTTTTTAATTGAAATTTGGCTGCAGACAAAGTCTTTAATGCAACAATATTTTCAACTTAAATTCATGCATTGCTTCGCTCAAAAATGAATTGTATTTGTCTCTAAATGAGGACAAAAATAGAACAAAAATAATTTTAAATAACTGCATTTGAAACTGTTTTAGACATTTTAGTTTACGAGATACGACGCCAATACATGCGTGAAGACTGCTTATAAAGTAATTAATTGATTCGAGTTAAAGAAATCAATCCGTTAATTTTTCCAAAATTGAGAAAATTGCATTTTTTCATGTTGTTACTAGATGCATGCTAAATTATAAGAATAGAGGAATGTTAGACACTAGTGCGTGTTAGCGTGACTAAATATGAACATTTCCTTATTCTCTTTTCCATTAAATATATACATCAAACAATATTTATGTAGGTCAACTATTTCTATTTATTCCAATAAGTACATTTATATTGCTTTGCGATTTTTTTTTCTTCATAGGTGGTAAGGTGCCTATACTAATAGTTGATGAATCAATGATATTTTTTGTTTTCAGACCTCTTCTCGCCGAAAAATTATGTTCAGCCATGCCGATGATTTTCTTTGACTCTGTTCTGAATAAAACTATGTACTAGCACATATACCTACGCTGTGCCATTAACTCGTGATTATGTTCTCAGTATAAAATTCAAGTCTCTCTAGTGATTCATCAGTGAAAGCTTAGTAGTTGATAAACCATAATATGGGGGAGAATCGTACACATAGAGACAGTTTTTTATTAGAACATTAATTAAGAGCCTTGATATAATCGATTGAAGAACTTTTAGCCATTTCATGTATAAGTATATTTATTGGGAGCATCTTGTCTACCGAATTTACTAATACACATTTATAGAGACAGGAGAAAATTTCACTTTAAATTTAACGTTAGCATTCATCTCACTATATACCACACCTTAGTACATATTGAGTCAGAGCTGATTTTTTATGTGCTTCATCGGAAGATTTAGCTGGTTATGGTCTAATTGTGCCTGGATTTCTGAACATCCACGTATCAACTACCACATTTTAGAACGCTTTAAAGTGTCCAAAAAATGATAAATTAAGGGACCGAAATTTATAGCTGCTACGTACTGGTAAATTGAGAAAAGCATCTCCTATCTAGAGGCTTCCATGTCTCAAAGACCATGTCAAAAGTATATTAAAGTACATACTCGGTTATTTTCAGTTACACCAAATTTCCCACCTTTAATGTAAGTAATAACATTTATTGCCCTTTCCCCTAACAAATTTAGAAAAAATTCCGATTTCTACTTTTCTGGGACATTTTTTGAAATAAGGCTATTTCTAAAGATGAAAAGATATAGCTCCAACCTTCTGCTCTAGTCTAGTCGAAATTTTAACTGTTAAAAATTGTATACTTTTAATGAGAGAGTCTAGAGATTCTATACTTCCATTTTTCTCAAGATCACCTGGGTTATCATTTTTTGTTTCTACTTGTGTCTTAGCTAACTCAAGTTCCAGTTTTTTATTCTATGCTTTTCAAAATCTAATAGTTTCATCTCATCCTGTTTTATCTCCTGAATAATAATATTAGCTATATCTTCAACTAGTTTTGAATCAGATCTATATTTATCACTTTTTCTATTAAGTTTGTTAAATCAAATATTGTCAGTTTTAAATCGTTGATATCGAATCCTAATTCACCAGCTACCCGCTGATAATCTTCTTTTTTTCACACTCTTAAACATATTTTCAATTTACAGTTCACATTAAATAAGTAAATTATTATTTAAAATTGAGAAATGTGGCGGATTTTGAAACTTTAAAACAATTTACGTACCTTTATTTTAGAATGAATCCATCTTTTAACACACAGTGAAAAACAAGCTCACTGCAACAATGATTAATTTATTCGTCATTAATGACCTTCATTTTTTATGATGTAATCGCCAGTTATAATAAATAAACAATTTTATAATCATAATAACTTTATGTATAATAAACTTATTTTTTAGCACTCATAATAAATCGCTGTTTTCCTTTCTGAAATATTCGAAGCACAAATCGAAAGTATCACCCTTTTTTTTTCTTTGAAGTGAATATCCATAGTTTAATTACATTTAACTTACACAATCCACTTGCACGATGTACTCACAAAAATAATTTATTGACTCGTTCTGACAATCATAGCATTCCACAATCTTTCATTTTTCGGTCATTCATTTTGCACTTAAGAAGTGAAACTTTCAGTTTCACAAACTACGCATTTACTTAAAATGTCCGGTATTCGGTTCTGGCAGAGAGGACTACCTAATGGGCCCGACAATAGCTCAGTTCTTTAATAATAATAGCACAACACAAATCAAATAAACACTTTAAGATGGACTGTATTCACTTATTTATTTCTCAATCACAAATAAAAGAACGAGAGAAGAGTTTAACACACTTCTCTGCGTCTCAAAAAACTCTGAAAGATTTTTATAAACAATTTTGCACGTAACCCTTCTATGCAGCAAACAATATGATCCAAAAGCCTGGTCAAAATTTTGACTCTTTTTTTTTTTTACTGAAAAGAAACTGCAAGCTGACCAATGTGAATTCGATAACACCTATGAGCAGAACGTGAAAGATCGCTTTATACGAGGCCTACGATGATGTCCTACGCGAACGTCTTTCGAGAGAGCCCCAACTATCCTTAAAGAAAACTATGGAAATCTGCAAGTCTGCTGCAATGTCCAAACTACATTCTCTTGCCATGTTGCAGTCATCTACCTCTACATCATCTACGCACGTCGATCCAATAAGTCGCCAGAAAACCAAAATATTTCATGGTCAAGGACACATCAGGTAAAAAAAAAAAAGGCACTAACATGAGATGACGAACGGTGCCGCTTAGTCTTTTATAATGCCATTTTGCGATGCCCCATAATTTATCAACTGATTGGGTATGACATCCAGTATTAGGATCGATAAAATTATATTTGTGATTTACTCTGACATGTCCGTAGCTGGCATCTCGCTAAAAAACTTTATTTACGTATAAGTCCATAGCCCTGAAACAATTTTATTGCCCCTTCCTTATCATCAAGTAACTGCCAAAGGATTAAATCCATCTCAGCGTCAATAAAAAAATATAATTTAATTAACTTTTTTTGAAAAATAGCAAATTAAGATGTTTTGCGTGGATACGATTAAATAATAATCTAAAAGAAAAAGATTCACGTTCAATAAATAGCGAGTCACATTGTTTGGCCCACTTCTAAAACTAAAACTATATTAATTGGTTCATAGGCAAATGACGTCAAAGCAAAGGTTTTTTCTGGTTTTTTCTCTGCAGGGCTAAGGAAGTCTATATTGTTCACCGTGGTTTCAGAATGGTAAAAACACAATCAATTAAATTATTTTTGAACCAGTGAATCCATATTTGTCTTCTTCAGTCACATGACTTGCTCTATTATAATTTTAATTAATTAATAGCATATAAGAAAATTGAAATGTTGTAAATGTCATTTCCACGGCTTGTTTCAAACTTCAAATTCATTAATTTAATCCCCTTTTAAGAACTGGAAATTTTTATAACAAAGGCAGCAATTATCTCGGCATATTTTCTTTCTCTATTTTTTAATATGTATTTTTGGCACTTTAGACAAAACAGATAACATTTCTATAATTTACCTTATTTAAATTTTGCCCCAAGAGGTAATTGTCACTATTAAGTACACAGTATTTTTTCATTCAGCTCTCCAATAGATGCGTTTTCATATTGATAACGTACTTAGATTAGACAGTTCCACATGTTCTTACAAGCAGTGGTGTTCCTTTTGGTTTAACTATGTAATTACTACTTCATTTTGTTCCTCTTCTTCCAAAATTTTAGTCAGTACATTTATTATGTGTCATTACCAAATTAATTATTGCTGAAATCCGGAATTAAAACAATAAAATTTATTTATTTATTTATTTAAAGTCAATAACATTATCTGAGAATGGCACTGGAGAAAATTTTTTAATTCCATTAAACATTTGAAACAATTTTATTTGTTCAAAATTTCACTTCCGTAATTTCATACTTACAAATCTCACACATATTTTTCAAATTTGATATGTTTTAACATATTATTGTTGATTTATTTTTAGCCATATACCGATTAATTGAAAAGAGCAGCATTAAAAATGTTAAATAACATAAGCGTTTTATTCCTTCAATTTTTCTCTTATATTTTTCTGTCATTTTACTATTGGTGAAAATTTTTGTTAGCAAAAGAATTTCGTAATAATACTGATACTATGAAAGCAAGTTTGATTTAGAAAACTTGTAAAGATGTGCTATCTAAAATCAAAATACACTCGTGTCCAAAAGTTGAGCATAATTGCTGTTTATGGGCAAACTTAAAGAAATGTACATCAGAATTGAAAGAAACATGGTATGCGGGTATAAATGGGTTACAGGAAAATAAATCAGTGAAAAATAAGGATAATATTGACTTTTATTGTCGAAATAACAAGGTTGCAGGCAAAATGGTGAAATCAGTAGTTTGAAATTAAGCGAAAAAAAATTATTTAAAAAAAGAAATGCTACAGTTTAATAAAGTGTGTGGTTACCTCTGACAGTCATGCATGTCGCACAATGATTTCCCATACTTTCGATGAGAGAATTGATGAGTTGTGTGCTTAAAGAGTTTCAAGCTTGATGGAGAGCACTTTTCAACTCAGGAACGGAGCTTGGTGGGTGCTGACGGGCTGCAAGTTGTCTCCCGAGTATATCCCACACATGCTCTATAGGATTAAGATCAGGAGACATAGAAAGCCAGTGCATGCGCTGGATATCTTCAATTTCAAGAAAATCGATGATGGTGGCCGCACAGTGATAACGTCCATTATCACCCATTAGTACGAATCCAGGACCGACAGTACCTCAAAACAGGTGAACGTAAGGATCAAGGATTACATGTCTGTATCTTACAACAGTAACAGATTCCGTGTCGAAGATGTGGAGGTCAGTGCGGCCGTCCAGCATTATGCCTGCGCACACCATGATTGCCCCTGAACGAAAATGATGTCTTTCGTTATTTTTCTCGGGTGAAATCGAGTTGTTCTCGCAAGATCTTTATACGCCGAGAATCGGTTTGCAAACTAAATCCGGACTCGTCACTGAACATTACATTGGCCCATCGTGCCCGACTCCACTGCTGGTGTTCCAAACTCAACTGAAAGCAGTCGCGTTTATGTGCAGACTAGAGGAGAATGCAAACTGCTGGTCGTCTGACATACAGACCAACTTGGTTAAGTCTCCTGTAAACAGCTTGTCTCGAAACTCTTACTCCTTGTGGCGGCTGTCAGCTCTGAAGCCAGTTGGCTGGCAGAACGGTCACGCTGACGTCCCGCAGTTACTGTCAGATATAGGTTTTGCCGAGTATTTGTCACTCTTGGTCGACCTGGTACTGGTCGTCGAGTAACATCTGCAGCACTACTTTGAAACCTCTGCCACAAGCTGGAGACTACACACTAAGGCACATTCAGAATTCGAGACACTTCGTTTTGGGATTGTCCACTTTCAAGCATTTCAATAATTCACCAACATATCCACTGGCGCCTTTGTGGCATTTTTCGTCCTTTTTTATATTTACCAACGCTTCTTATCACAACAACTGGAAAAAATGTGACTGAACTGGGCGCGCCGCTTCAAGACGTTATATCCCAGTTCTGACGTGCGCCGGTGCTATGGGCGTGTCGACGTACACTGAAATGCACAATCTTTTACCTTCATCTCTTGATTTCCCACAAATGATTTCAAACTATTTTACCATTATTTTCTCATATTTTTTTCTCATATTACGAATTATGCTTAACTTTTTGACACGAGCGTATATTTGAATAACTGATTTAATGTTATTAATAAAAAAATATAAATATTCAGCTTTATTTATATTCATTTATTTTCCAATTAAAGAGCTGGTGCCCCCCCCCCCCCTTAAGCAGTTAATTAAAGCTAAAATTATATCTTCCAACATAAATGTTTTTAATAAGATCTAAATTTTTAATGATACGATCGGCACGTTCTCAACTAAGCTATAGGCGATCACGTAGAATAGGTATAAAAATTGTATACTTCTGAAAACTCATATGCATGCAAATTTATAGAACGTTGAATATTTTTGTAGACAGTTATTTACACAGTTTTCGGTAAATTAACAGAATGTTATCTTGTTTTAAGCATAATCTCAGTTTTTAGCTCTCTATAATTTTACAAAATTTTAAACATCCTATGTTCAAATTTTTCAATTCTCCCGCTCAACAACACGAAACGTTTCCACAAATTCATATAAACATTTTATATTTAAATGCATGAAATTTGTGCTAATTTCTATTAAAAAGATGAAAAATTTAACAACATTTTTTATTTGCATGTAAATGTGATACACATCTTTGATTATAATTGATTGTTTTCCGATGAAGATGTTTCCGGGAATACCGCATACCAAAAATCGTCTTTAATATCACCTTTGACAAAATAGTTTGACATATTCTTTGGCTCTGTATATATAAAAAAGAAAGGATTAAGCACTTAATGTGGATTCATTTCCATAGACGCATCATGAAAATGAATTTGTGTTTGAGCCAAAACGTAGTTACTTTGGATTTGAGATTAGCCTTAAGATAAATAACACTAGTTTACAAAAAAAAAATTTTTTTTGTTCATGAAATGAAATATTTATTATTTATGTAGGCTATGGACGGTAGTTAAGAAAATATTTTTTTATTTTTTGTAGCACGTCATAATTTTGAGATATGGAGGTCTTTGTTTTATATCTACCCGCAATTGTTTAACCCTTTTCGGCACAGACAAATTCTATTCGTAAAATGAGAAATTACTGACTGACACCGGAATTTACAAACTACTTTTTTAGCAAATAAGAACTCGTTTTTTTAAGCTTTCATTGTAGAAACAAAAGTTTTTTAAAATGTTCTTGGTGACTATTGTTTATTTGGATGTAGTTTTTGTAAAAAACTTCTTAATAAATATTTCAAAAATCTGACGTGCTGGAATTTTTAAAATATTTTTTCCTAGATGTAGATACCCAAAGTAACGTAACCGTATATCTTTCATTTCAGGAACAAAAGTCATGTAAACTAGTGTAATTACATTTTATTTTGTTCTTCACACTCTGTAAAAAAGACTTGTGTTTCTTAATCTAGGAAACTATAATATAACCACACAAACTAAAATATACAGTAACTTCTTCCGATGTATTATTTATTCCGAAAAGCGTTCTCAATCTTTAGAAACTTCATAAACCAATATATTTTCGAGATTTAAAGAAGCAATAAAAAAAAAAAAAAAGTTTCTTTTGCTGCCAGAAATGTTTCCAAGTAGTTTTTATTGTGTATTAATCAGTTTTATCAACCCAAAATATACAAATTTTAATTGCTTAATAGGCGTATAGCCAACATAGTGAAAAAGTACCCAAGCCGGGACTCGAGTCATCAGTATAGCGCATTGACGTTCCACCAACTGAACCACATGGAAGCTTGTTTTCGTGTTTGCCCCAGGGTTGGTGGCTCACGGAAAATTTTCCATCTTGCGCTGCGTTTTTAGCCTTGCCAACATGTTATAGTGAGAAAGTTCCAGGCTGAGTGTCGTTCCCAAGTGGTTCAGTTGGTAGAACGTCAATGCGCTATACTGATGACCTGGGTTCGAGTCCCGGCTTGGGTACTTTTTCACTATGTTGGCTATAGCCTATTAAGCAATTAAAATTTGATTATTATGAATGCAAGGCGTGAGAAATTTTCTAATGAAAAATTTCCAAAGTATATTAAAACCGGAATATACGTTTTTAGGAATAGACTCAAGCAAACATTTTCATGTTCAAACGTTATAAATCAACAGCAGCATTAGCATTAACATTAAAATTAATATTATTTTATTACTCTTGCATTTATAAATTCAATTACGCAGCTGAAAATGTTTAAATGAGAATTATTAGCATCCTTAAAGCCTATATTCCGGGTTGAGAAAACTGATTAATACACTATAAAAGTACTCTGAAACGTTTCTGAAAACCAGTGGCAGCAAAAGGAAATTTGTGTTTATAAATGCTTCTTTAAATCTCAAAAATACATTGGTGTCTGAGGTTGCTAAAGATAAAGAACGCTTTTCGTAATCATGTAACTCGGGAGAGGTTATTGTATATTTGTGTTCCTGGTTATATAATATTTTCCCAGATTAAGAAAAAAATGTCTCTTTTACAGTGTAGTTTTAAAAAAAAGTAATAAAAAATACTGTAACGCAAGGTTTATATTCTTATGAGCCTACACTAGTCATGCGAAGAAACGCACAAGCTAATGTTAAGTCTATGCGAAGGTTATTTTCAAATTTTTTGCTTGCATTTTACTATTTTTAAATGACTTTTTTTTTTTTTGCTGGAGGTCAGTCTCTAACATTGTGCGTTTTTACTCTTTTGATTTTGGTTCCAGTTTTTTTTTTATATATGGGTACTTTCACTTTCAGAACCGGTTCCAACCGGTTCCAAAATTGAAGATGTCGGCTTATAAAAAGAACTTTAACCAAAATCATAAAAGTAAAAACACACAACGTTAGAGATCGACCTCCGCTATCCTATGCAAAAAAAAGTCATTTAAAAATAGTAAAATGCAAGCAAGAAATTTGAAAATAACCTTCCAATAGACTTAACATTAGCTTGAGCGATTTTTCCGTGACTAGTGGCTCTTAAAAGGAATAAATGTATGCTGGAACTGTGCCGAAAACAATAATTCATTTTTCCCCCTGCATTAGGAATTCAATATTCAACTTGTCAAATCTGATTTCGATAAATATCTTCAGTGACTCAACTAACATAACTTGCGATCCCATCTTGTCAAATATAGATAAGTAGAAAGACATCTTTCTAACAAAAGATATCTATCTCTTTCTCAACAAAAAAATATTCTAACGAAAGAAATTATTTTGCTGCACTGTGGTTTTCTTGAAAAGAAATCTCACCAGGGGTGCTATTTGCTGATCCATATCAAAAGCCTCCGTGCCAAAGGTTGACAAGTAATATCGGCACTCAACAGAGCTTTTAAAATAATAGTTTCTCTTTTAAAAATAAGGCTCTACTCAATGATTAATAACTTAATCTTTAAATTTCTCTCTTTTCATTGTTTTATATAAAAATAAAATGAGTATTAATTTTGTTTCAATAAATACGTAATATTAGATGAAACCATAAATTCAATAACAAAAAAAAAAAAAAAAAAATTATTAAAAGATGACATATTTTAAAGTATTAAAAATTATCTACATCAACCATTGTTCGTGTCATAATTTTTCCAGTAATTTACAATTATCACTCTTCTTTTCAAATAATTTATTGAATGAATTTAATAACTACGCTCCTATTAATTAAATTTTGTTCTTAAAATTACATGGCTTAAAAAGTTTCTAATAATTTGTTTTAGTCAGGTCTCATGTAATTTTGTAACATCTGTTTGCCATGTAATTTTTAATATCTCTAATGATTGCGATCTTTATTATGAAGAAAAAAAACATACATAAGTGACATTACAAGAAATGTATCAACACAACAAACTCAATTTTATTTTTAACTAATTCAAGGCAACATGACAATAAATCAGATCAAAGTCGAAGTAATAATAATAACTCTTTAACATACTATATGTGCTTCAATAATCCTGTCAGTAATAGTTATGGTATGATAAGAAACTAATTCTAAAAATAATTTGAAGAGACACTCAAATGAGCCAATAAAGTATTGTAATTTTATTTTACTGTGCAATTTTCTGATTCCTTCATGTGTTTTGATTTTATATAAACATTTATGTTTTATCTAGCAACGTTATAAAATATAAATTTTATCAAATATTCTTACATTGCTGTAAAGATAGTGCAATATTTTGAACAATCAAAAAGCACTTCCTTAGAGTTATTCCGAGGAGTTATTACTAGAGTTATACCTTAGAGTTATACAGTTCCGGTCACACATTCCTACATGATTCTGACTTACCTTTTTGCAACCCACGTGGCTTTCTCTATTATAAATTTGTTGCGTCTAGAAAAGTAGATTGTGGAAGCTGTAGCAAGGACAAATTTCTCATATCTAAACTATAATGAAGGTTGTTACATGCACGGATGTAATATGTTTTATTTGAAAAGATACAGCACAAAAACATTACAACATTAAAGTTTTATACGACATTCAATGCATAAAACTGCCATTATTGGATCAGTATTTTGTTAATTCTTTTGTAAAGTCAATCTTTAAAAAAAAACTAACCCACGAAATATTTTATTACCAAATAACAATAGAGCGATGCGAGAGGTAATATTCGACTGGGAGGTATGTCTTCTTTCCGAATATGAGTGCAATTTTTGAAATACAATCCATTTTTTTTATATGTATATTTTTTTTATATGTATGTGTGTGTGGTCACACACACGTACATTTTTTTTATCTATGCGTTTCTTACATTATGTGGCTGCAGTTTTCATATATGTATTCATGTTGCAGAAATACACGCGCCTATATACAAATATGGACACAAATATATATTTAAGAAAAAAATTAGAAAGAATAACAAAGCTTCTTCAGAACTTTAAAGGATAAAAATAAAACTAATAACTAATAGCTAAAAATGTTTCTTTTGGAGTGCAATAAAGGCTTTCAGTATTTTGTTCATCTGATTTTATTTTAAGAAAAACTGTACAGACTGAGAACAAAACCAGTATTTACTATTCAGGAATACAAAATAGGAATTTATACATATAAGTTTATGAAGGCATTCGTGTAAGGATCAATCATCCATTATTTGGGATTTGGGCAAAGAAAATATTTTGGTCCCTATATTATAATGATTTAAAAAAAATGTATATTAGAACTGCATGAATATATTGCCACAATGTAAATAAAAAACTAAGAACCATTATGCACAAAAGCTGCATTACTATTAACATTAAAATTTCTTTATATATAAAATGAAAAAATGTATTTCACGGAGTTAAACAAAATGCAAAATAAGCAACTATTAATAATACAATATCTTCAAAACAAAACATATAAATGCCAAAGAAAATGAATTCGATAAGTTAGTCATAAAAGTAAAACGATAAAGGAAAAAGCTTACATAACTTACATAAATACAAAGAAACATGTTTCTTTGTACATCTTCAATGTGAAACAATTAAAACTTCTAATATGCAGAAAAATATAAGTACATTTAGTTTGATAAAATAAAAGCCTGTATAAAACATTAAAACACGTGCATATTGCGTGGGTATTTAAACTTTAACCTGTGGAATACATTTCAGATGTCAAAAATGGAATACTTTTTCCTCTTTAATTTTGTACATTGTAACAATAAAAAGGTTAGAAATAGATTATTTAAAGAAATAAATAAATAAAAATAAACGAAATAACTACTATATTTAATATTTTCACATATACGAGAAAAGTTAATGGATCATAGTCAAACATTACCATACATTGTAAAAACAGTAAATTAAATAGCAATGCACATTTTCAAAAGGAAAACGAAATCGCGGAATAGAACCACTAATTTTCCTCCTACCCGAACACAGTTCGGGCATTCCATCTATGGTGCGTTTAGCTACCCGAAATGGATTCGGGCAAGGAGTTAATTCATCCTCAAAACTACATCACTGTTAACCTTATTTTTAATCATTTCTGCACTGAATCAAGAAGTTTTTAATTTTTATTTACATTAAACTATTTTTCAATAAAATTATTATTGAAGAACAAGAAAATTTTGGACCCTGAGAAAGTACCCCACATATAGGCTAGTGATACGACACTGGCGCAAGAAGAAGGTAGTTAATGAATTGACATAGCTATCATAAAATTAGATAACCCATTAGATATAGACCCATTACATAAACTTACATAGAGCTAACATTTAGCTAGAAAATGTTCTTTTCAGACCAACAATTTCTTAGAAGATGAAACTATAATTGATTCATTTTACAAATGGCTATTACTAAAGATCATGATCAAGTAATGGTTTGGTTACAGGTTACAACCTGTCAGAAGATAAGATTTTGTAAGATATCCATGCATACAACCCCTCTCGTTCTGAGCATCCGCCAAAAAAGCTTTCATGAAGAACAAATGGCATCTTGTCCTTGTCAATAAACTTTGTAGGTGAAAGCAGACTGGGTACGAATGTTAAAATATTTAATTGACTACTTTCGAAGACAAATTCAAATATTATTCCAAAAAATGTCAATTTGCAATGACATTCAAGTTGAGAACCCAATAAATAAAACGCTTGATTTCTCGAAGAATTCTATGACAAATTGCACAGACCTCAAACTATACAAACTTACTAAGGATGATTAAAGATCAAAGACGTGCACTGCACGTTTATAAAGAAACATTTCAATTTTATTTTATACATTTTGACCATGTAATGTATGCAAGGAAACTTTGTGTCATTGGTCGTTTGATTTATCGTTTTTATATTAATCGCATGTGCGCGATGTATATCATATAAATTGACATTTAAAATTTTTCAAATATATTTTTCTAATACATTGTAATATATTTACATAGTTTCATATATAAAAACAATGTATGTTACATAATTTATTTTTTAATATGTCAATGTTCTAATATTCTTTTTGTAATATGGTTTAACAAATTATTTTGAATATGTTATGTATATACCGGATATTTCAAAATAGAGGTTTTGGGATTCATAGTTGTGGCATTTGTTTTACAAGAGGCTGGATACATATTAAAATGCGAAATTTAATTTTTATACATCCCACTTTTCCTATAAGTTACAGGTA
Organism: Maratus michaelseni; assembly: GCA_963931845.1. Taxonomy (NCBI): domain Eukaryota; kingdom Metazoa; phylum Arthropoda; class Arachnida; order Araneae; family Salticidae; genus Maratus; species Maratus michaelseni. Next base: position 255,600,848 of record OZ007599.1, read on the forward strand.
GAAAAATGCTGTAGCCCTGCGTCTTAGAATATTTAAAAAAAAATTCCTTTCCGACCAAAATTTACCGTAATACATTGCATTTTGTGAATTTTCAGTGTTTTCTGACATTATAAACGGAAAGCCGCACTTTGGAGGGACCAGGGGTCATTATTAACAACAATAAACATCACATTTTAAGATTATTTTTCACACTTTCCAAACTAGTTGAAAAGTATTTATGACTTCGATTTGTCTGGCCGTCTGTCAGTCCGTCCATACTATAACTCTCCGAAATATACTCGAATTGCCCTGAAATTTTCATATGTTATTGTCTTTTATTACAAAACGATCCCTATTGAAAATGAAATGTCCCCTTTTATTGTTTATTTACAGGGGACAGTCAAAAGTACTCCGTTACATAAGTCAATGGAAAAAAAACCGTTTCAAGTGCATTTTGATGATGTTACGCCATTTGAATAATGAAATTGATATACAATTACAAGCACTAAAACATGCTTTTTCTAGAATAAGGGGTGCAAAACATTTATTATTTATTTACAGGGTCACACAAAAGAATTCTATTACACAATGTTCTATGGGGAAAAATCTTTTGCGGTGTAATTTAGTGATGCTACAATATGTCCAACATAATGAAATTTATATGCATTACTGAGGTACACACTATAAATTGCTCGCTGAAAAGTATAGCGTGCATTGCGTTTATCGTTCATTTACAGGGACACACAAAAGAATTCGGTTACAGCCTACGTGCGATAATTACAGTCTATGTGTGATAAGTGCTGGAAGTTTATTTTCATGCATTTTCAACTTTGATTTGCGTTTTTTAAGTTTAACTAAGTTTTTGCATAGTATACGTAGGGTGCATAAATTAAGTTGATCGTATACAGGGCTACAAAAGGAATTCGTAAGTATTACTGACTATGGGAGTGAATCGTTTAAGTGTAGATTTTAATTGTGTTACGCATTTTCCTGATGAACTATATTTAGTTAGATTAATAGAAGTTTGTGGAATATAAATAAATTCATACAGGGCTACGCAAAGAACAAGACACGTTGTTTTTTTATGGTTATTAATTGCTGGAAGTGAGTTTTAAGTTGCCTTATTCGTTTTTACCTGTATAAAATTTTAGCTTAATATTTTAAGTGTCGCGCCCGAAAGCTACTTTTTTTATTCAGATTGTTTGATTACCACCAGTTTAAAAAAAAAAAATAGTGTAATTGGCTTTATTCTCGCCTTATTTTATCTGTCATTAAATAAGGCGAATAATTCTTCTTCAAAAAATTGGTGGCAATCAAGCAATCGGAATTTTTAAAAATGTAGCCTACACTTATCTGGCGCAACGATTAAAGGATTAATAATGTGGTGTGCACAAAAGCCTTTAGATACTATATAGGTCTGTGCAAAAGAATTCAAGTACATTTCCATCGATTGGCGGAAAGTGTTAAATGGGAATTTTTTAACTGAACTAAGTTTTTTCTTGCTATGCAGTACATTATCCAAATCTATAGTTCATATACAGGACTGCACAAAATAATTCGACTACTTTTTTTACTAAAGAAGGTAATTGCTAAAACTGGATTTTAAAATGTGTTATATGTTTCCTAAACTGTTTACTTCCCTATCTTCTTTCACCTTTTTAACGGTAAAGTTTCGTTAAAGTTTTCTGTGGATGTCTTGGAAAGTGTTCCATAATCTATGCTTGACGCATGATTTTTTATTCTTTTTTTATTTCTAAAACAATGTTCTCGAATAGCTTGCAGTCAAAATGAACTTATTAAAATACGGAATTAGTCGCATAAAAATGTTTAATAAGGGAAAATCATGTGTCAAAGGCTGATGTGATTTTAAAACTAAAAATAAAATAGCTTTTTTCGAGGGTCATAATTAAGAAAATCCTTTTCACAGGATATTTACAATAATAAAAGATATTTTAGGATTTTCATGGGAAAAATCCGTCATCTATCAAGCATGTTATCAAGAAAATAAATACCATACTGAGGATTTGTAATGACCCAAACTGATCCACATCATAATCGCTGAAATAAAATTATTCGTTGAGATAAATTGGTGTTTTACGCTTATGAGCATTAGATTGGCATAACTAAATGAGGAATACGAGAACCAATATCATTAATTTATTATGCGTATTTTTTCATTTGTTTATTCTAATGACGCGGATTAAAACTTTTCTGAAAGTTTACATCCGCGTCCCGAGTTTCCCATAATTCAATTTGAATTTTATATTAAATTTTAGGATTTTTTTTTTATTTCAGTAAAACAAATGTCATTTTAAGTATATATAATATTAATTAATTAATTAAGAACAGAAATATAAAATGTTATTCAGTAAAATGAGATTAAAATTACTTACTAAAAATAAGCCTTTCTTGCAAGTATTATTACAAAAAATCAATGTAACCGTATAATTATCCTGATTCTAGAAATCTTTTAACTTATCTTCAGAAATCAGTGGAGAAATATCAATTAAAAACTTCAGAAATCCAAAAATTTTCTGTTACGGAAACATTTGAGGGGATTAGAGTGACTAGTGAGTAAGTCAATATTTAGTAATTTGAGAAATGGAGGGTTTTGCGAAACTTGTTGTATTGCCGTTGCATTAAGTGGTCTAACTTGTTTTGCCCTCTAGCAACTCCCTAAGTGAACTATGACTTATTTGACTGTCGCACTGAACAGAAATTAATATACGTTCAGTGAAAATATGGTTATCTAGATTTTTAAAATTTTTGACTTCCTCCACTGTCATTCTAACCCCCTCATTTCTGTAATAAAACAGCCCCTTTCCTTCCCTAATTTTAAGAAAGGTTAACTTTTCAGAAATTTACAGGAAACAGAGGATCACTTTTATTTCAGAAACGTTTCTATTAATCATGGAAATGTAATGGTTTTCTGAAGTTTTTCTACAATTGTTCTTAACCCTTCAGTTCCCAAATGGGATTTACAGGAGCAATTTTCCTTTCTATCAATTACTTTTATTTAGTTATTTAGTGCTAAATAAGACAAAAATATGTATTTTGTATTTATTTATTTATTTATTTTTGTATTTGTTTCCATTTGGCCATTATTTTACATCAGCACACTGCAATTTGCATCGGACACTGAAGCAATAAATCAAGACAATTGTCATACACTACTTCTAAAACTATTACACTAACAATAAATCATGAAAAAATGTCAGTAATCAGTTTTAAAAGTCATGGTAAACACAAAACTTAGGCAGCGATTAACTGTCACGAGTCAAAAGAGCACGAAGAAATTTGGAAAGTTATAAAAAGCATCTGGTTGTAGCCGCAAGTGTTGATTAGATATAAACACCTTCGTAACTTCCACAAGATGTCAATAGATGGTCCTGAACTTACCTGTAGCGAAATTTTTCAAGACTTTAGGAGCAAAATAGAGTAGCCACTTGGAATATGCATTGGAAACTTGACGATTAAGCCTTTTTTCGATAATATTTTCCCCACTCTCAACCATGCTAAACTTTCTGACAGATTCAATGAGTCTTTTTTTAAATGTGAAATCTTGAAATTTGTAGGTGTGGCTATTGAAGTTAATTGGAGTCGAATACCGTTTTTCACATTTTATATAAATAATACTTTCAAATTTCTTATATACGTATAAAGAAAAATAACATTGTGGATGTGTCAGAAACTAGGTAGTTTGGATTTGAGAACAGTCTTAATAATATCTGGAGATAAGGGAAAGATTTCCGGAATCGTGGCTAATTGATTACCTTTAATTTTCGTAAAACTTTCTGCATATCAGCTGCAATTTTGTGCCATGTAGAGTGTTGTGTAGAGTGTAGAGTTTTGTGCCATGTCAAGAGAAGCGTCCCTTGAAAGCGCTAACATCTTTCAAAATTTACTTAACGCATTTCGTTAAAAGCATTAAAAAATTATTCAACTTAATTAAAAGTTTCGCCAACACCATTAAAAAGTTTCTGCCTATCATAACATAAATAATTTTATTTCAACGTTATTAGTACATTCATCAAAATGCGTTATAAAAACTCAAATTAACTGAACAGTTAATTTGAAACATAATTTACATTATTAACACAATTTATAAATTAGCAATAAAGTCTTTGCTGCATGTCATAAGAAAATGTAATATATATTTAAACAGCCCTGCATATCTATAGAAATTAAATAAACGCCTCTTAAAAAATGTTATCAAGTTTGAAATATGTTTGTTGTATTCATACATTTGTGGAATGTAATTCGAATTGTGGAAAGGAAATACATTATTCGCAGTATACATAATTTTAGGTTCTAAAATGGAATCTAGATGGTATAGTAAACGAGTAGAAAAAAAAGGGGGTGGGTAAGGTTAAATATTACTTAATTGAAATTTATAATTAACATTTTGAATTTATTTCTTAAATAATATCTTTCAGTGACTTCATAATAATTCCCGCAAACCTAACTTTAAAAAAAAAAATCCATTCCATATTATACTTCGCTAAAAGAAAAATTCAATCTCCCGAAAATTACAAATACATTCCTTATCCATCCCTCGTCTAACAGTACAATTTCTCGGCAGGAGGAGGAACCCATTACTCGCGGCAGCAGGAGGAGCAGGTTGAGCCCGGAGTTGCTCCTTGCTCCGGCACCACGCACCACCTGCTAGAGCAGAACCGGCCTTTTTTTACTACTAACGTAAGCCTTTTTAATTTTTTCCTTTACTTTCGAAATTACTTCAAATATCTGTCTTAAGTCTTTTTATGTTTTTATTAACCAAAAAATATTAATCTAATATTTTCGTTTTTTTTTTTTTTTTTTTTTTTTTTTTTTTCCCCAACTCGGAAACGGAAAGTCCTGAATTAGTCTTCAGATTCCTGTCTAATTGCTAACATGGGTGGAAATTAATTTTAACTTTATTTCGATGGTATTTATTAAACATTTATTTAATGTATTTAACTTTATTCGATGGCAACATCGAAACAAACCTATTAGTCATTCAATAGGAAAAAAGCTTCCCCTCGAGAATAATTTATTTTTATAACCATTCTCTATTTCAATCTTTTAAATCAACATTTATCACACGCATCTAAATAATTCAACCCCTCTTTATTTCGAAATATGTATATATATAAAATCTCCCCTCGAAAATTCCTTCCCTAAGATAATATGTTCCGTGAATACATTTAAAGAAATTCCTTAGCTTTAAAATAAAGTCTCGTGTTAGATACCACCCTCTTATTGTTAGATCCTTACGGCTTATATGACACTCTAACCTCGGAAGGAACCATCAGGAAGTATAGCTCTTTCGGCTCCTGCTGCAACATAGCCGGTCTTCCTATATTACTTTTGTTATTACAAAAATAAAAATAAAATTATGCCACATTAATATTATTTTAAAATTAATTAAACTAAACTTTAACTTTAAATGAATATTACTTCAAAAGATAAAGCTTGTAAGTTAAATAAATAAAGAAAAATTATAAAATTAAATATGATAGACATATATACTGTATCACGATAATTTTAATGATGGGCTTTTAATCTTGAACTGACCCTTATTTAACCCAAAATTTCCAACTATCTATACATAGTATATTACGCTATCGTACGTGGCGCAGAAATCGCTATTATTTGTTAATTGTTGAATGGCAACGTCCGAATGAAACGTATCCCGTTGGTTGGTGCTGCCATCTACAGGAATAAAAGCGAAACAAACAATATAAATTGTAATTATAATTTGTCAACATTAACAATTAAATATATATATTTTTATACATTTCCATTTGAAATATTGATTTTTGTAAACATTTAATATTTATAATTTAAAAAATACAATTAGCAATATAAAATTAAAAAATCCCTGACGGCTCGACCTACAGGCACAGGTAGATTTCGAAGACGCAGACCATGGGGCACCTGTTTATTGAGAATTGCAGAAGAAATACCTATTTGTCATGATGTGGCAGTTGGGACCACCCACTTCGAAATATAACTCTGCCTGTAGGTGGAGCCAGCAGGGATTTTTTTGTTTTTAATTTTTTTTATTGTAAGAGTTGGTCCTATGAAAAACTTGTCAATATAAAAATTGTAGATAATATTAAGAAGATTTATAATAAATTTAAGCGGATTTGATATCTTGGGAATTGACGAAGTTATGAGTTTTTTCTTCTGAAACCCCTATCCCCCCCCCCCCCCTCCTTGGGGGCATTTTTAAGGAAATAAAAAATCTGTCATACATAAATTTTTGTCCCTTTTCTTAGAAGTAATAATAACTTTAAACGGATTCGATATGTATAAAAATTAAGAAGTTATGGGTTTTTTCTGTTTTCCCGTCTGCTTGTAGGCGGAGCCAGCAGAGATTTTTTTTTGTTTTTAATTTTTTTTGCCGTAAGAGTTGGTCCTATAAAAAACTTGTCAATATAAAAGTTGTAGATAATTTTAAGGAGATTTACAACAAATTTAAGCGGATTTGATATCTTGGGAATTGACGAAGTTATGAATTTTTTCTTCTGAAACCCCTATCAGCCCCCCCTCCTTGGGGGAATTTTTTATGAAATCAAAAATCTGTCATACATAAATTTTTGGCCCTTTTCCTAGAAGTAATAATAACTTTAAACGGATTCGATACGTATCATAATTAAGAAATTATGGAGGTTTTTCTGTTTTCACAAAAAGCCCCCCCCCCCCCCCATTTGCCCCCTCTTGGTTCGATTTTGCTCATTAACAAACTTGACTGAGATTTTATGCCCCTTGATTTTATGTATGAGTTTGGAACAGATTTGTGCAGAATTGTTGCAGTTATCGCGTCCATAAAAAAGTGACATAGATAGATAGATAGATAGATAGATAGATAGATAGATAGATAGATAGATATTTGAACTGGTAGTGGTTTTGGGTTCTGGGAGTCATAATCGGCGTAGATCTGCAAAAATTTTTCAAAAATTCCAACTTAGGGGAGAATGTAATAGGTAGTATTTCTTACGAAATCTACCTAAAAGGAGGTTTTAGTAAAAAGGGAAAAGTAAGTGTAATAATTTTCCCTGACCGCTTCATTTTTTAAACGTAACTGTTATACTTTTGAAATTTTAGATCTTATTTAACTTTTAGTGTGAATAAATATTATTCAGTCTTTTTTTTTTATGAAGTCCACTCCACTGTTATATCTTTCAATGACAGTCAGCCCGGGCAACGCCGGGCGGGTCAGCTAGTAACTATTAAATATCTCTTAAATCGTGACCACATGCTGTAGGAAAACACAATTTTAAGTTCCAAATATGTACATTTCTTTTTTTAATAATCTTTATTTTTTTTTTCAATTAGAATATATTTAATTGCCATTTCAATTTCTGCTTCACGTTTATGAGAGTCAGTGGCCTTAACATTGGAACTTTGAATATTTTAAAAGTAAACGATTCCATTTTCACTCAATTTTTCGTTTACTCATCATTGTAATATGAAAAATCCTACAATTAGAATTTTCTTGACCCACCATAGCTTCATAAAATATTTAATAACCTTCAATGCTAGTGAAGAGAAGAACAGTATATTTTTATTAAAATTTATAGTCCCAAAACAACCTTAACCTTCCTTGATCAGCTCACGCATGAGTTTGCATTATCACGAGACTCAATCACGCAAAATAGGAACAGTATGCGTGATGATATTTCTACTGTAATGGGAATCATCAAACGCTGTTTTCCCGTTTTATATATATAAAGGTATTTCAAGGTATAAACAAACATGATTCAATATTCAAAAGAGATTTTTTCCTTAGAAGTCCATTGACCATCAGTGCACTTAAAATTTCTCCTTTTTTCTACTATCGCGTGTAAATTAATAAAATTGTCTATTGAAAATAAAAGCAATTTTTAATGTTAATCCCCTCATGCATGATAGCCTCATATATATTTAAAACAACCCTGAGAACTGCGCATATTTTATCGCATATAAACTAGAGTCCGGCACGGATCAGGTTGAAACAACCTCCGAAATATTCAAACCCGAACCAGAAATGAAAGAAAATGAATCCATATTTTAATACATTTATTGAAAAATAGTCTAAATTATATCTATAATATCAATTTTATATTTTTTGTATAAAAATGAGCATATATACACTTATTAACATTCAAATATGTAGTTTTTTCAATGGAAAAATATTCGGGATTTTTATTTTATTTTTATTTTTATTTTTATTTTATTTTTTTTTTTTTTTGAAAAATCCGTTTAACCAGAAACTGACCCGGAAGAATCAAAACGCAACCCGAATCCAAAACATTTAAAGCCAACATAACCAGAACCCGAGCCGCAATGAAAATAATTAGCATCGGGTTCGGGTAAAATCGGGTTGTTAACCTATCCAATGCAGGACTCTAATATAAACCTCATATGATCATTAAAAATGTTTGGGAAGCAGATGACAGAGCCTTTTCATTTAAAATATTCACTTGGAAATCCCATCTTTGACAAATTTGTTTCTGCTCTGAGTGACGGAATATTTTATCAAAGAATTTCTGCTAAACGACTTCAAGAAAATATTTTATTTGAAATAGTAAATATTATTATTTTTTTAATAAAAGTTACCGTTGAAAGCAAAAAATAAATATCTATAAGTGGGTACTTTTATTTATTTATTTATTTACTGTGTTTTCATACAGGAAAAGATGGTGGTATTTTAAAACTGCACAAAAAAAAAGGAAAATATGAAAACGAACATGAAATCGATCTCAAGAAAATATTAATATTATTTTAAACAAAAGATACCGTTACGGTCGAAAAAGTACCCTGCATAGGTGGGTATTTTTAATTTTTTGTATCTTCTTCCGAGAAATGATAAATAATACTACCTTAAAAAAAAAAAAAAAAAAAAAAAAAAAGATAACCAGTAGAATTAGAAATGTTCTCTGAATAAATGGGTATATTTCTTATTTTTCTTTTGTATTTCGATCCGGGACACGCGGATGGCAGTTTAAAACTGCAGAGAAAACAAACAACAAAAAAAAAAAAAAAAAAAAAAAAACTAATTTGAAATCGACCTACACAAAAAAGTTTTTTGAAATAGCAAATACTAGTATTTTTAACAAAAATTACCGTTAGAACAGGAAAGGTACCCTGGATAAGCCCTATGTATTTTTGTTTTGTAATTCCATGGAGGACCAGACGATTGTGATTTCAAAATGCAGAAAAAAACAGAACCTTTCGAACCTTTTCCCTTCATCTGCGTCAAGAACCGAGGATTACTGCCAGGCCTACCAGGACAGATGCAGACACAATTGGCGGAACGATGAAAGCTCGCCATTTTGCGATGTTCATTGGGAGGGGGTGGGGGGGTAATTCTGGCAGTTCTCAAATTCCCTGCTCAACAACGCAAAACTTTCTGACACATTTCTTGACTAAAAACTTCAGGGTAGGAAGATTAAAGCCGTCGGTATGCTATTATAAACTCATTTCAAAAATGTATAAAGTTATCAAATATCACTTATTAGTCACAAGTCACAAGTCACAAGGTATGATAAATAAGATAACTAATATCGAAAAGAGTGTTTGAATGGTTATCAGAAAAATGACGTCAGCGCATTGTGGAACATATACCATCTCACAATATGAAAATAGCAGCAAAGCAAAGCGTTGAAAACTGACGAGGTAAAGGTAACATTATGTAGAAAATAACAAATAGAAATATAATTAATCCCCCTTATTATTTTATATTAAAATATGTACAATCATTATGGATACTAAGTAATTATTAATACATTACATAAATATGTTCTCTTAGCAATTATATTTATTCAAAAAATTCTAAAATCATCTGAAAATACTAGACGCATTTTGCAGAGGGATTTAATAAGATAAAGACAACTTGTTGGTCAAAATAATCCAGCCATGCACAGAACAATCGAAGCCTAATTATTCTCTAAGGATTCAGCGAACAATTGACCAGTGTAGTCATGCATTAATCCTTATCTGCTAGTTACCTTTAAGAGCTGTATTTGGAATTATCTCTGCTTATTAATCTTCATTAATCATTTGCTTCTTTATTTTAAAATAGAAAAACTTGAATGATTGATTTCTATCTAATTTACAATTTGTTTTTCACCCATTCAAGTGGATTTTGAACTATCAAAAACATTCATGCGCTTACAAATGTCGTGATAACTGCAGCAACTCTTATCAAGTGAACTGTTCTGACAGTAAAAACATGAAAGCTAGGATCAAACTTCTTTATTTTTTCGGCTAATCATCTGATAATAAGGCGGCTGCCGACATTATCATGGAGGAACAATTTTTGTCCAACTTGAAAATGTACGCTTCAAATGTTTTCTCTCAGCTCCGCTTGTTTCAAAAATAAGTTTCTCTACTAGGATCTCAAGCATGAAAGAGGCTAACTTTCTCACTATCACGATCCTGGATGACCATTGAAATATTTAGAAAGATCAATGAACCAACTAACGAATGAACGCTTCAAAATGTCAAACATTCCAGCTGTATGTTGTACACGGATACTGCAGGAAATTTATCAGTAACCTACAATAAAATGCTTGGAGGGACAATTATTTGCCATTATTTTGTTTAGTATAAGTGATAAAATAAGAAGCAATTTTTTTAATATTCAACGATGTCATCGAAAATATTTTTGAAAGCACTTTCACGTCAAAACATTTCTAAATGCTTGATAAGTTTGTTTAATCATCTAAAAAGTGATATGATTTTTCGGTATTTTTCTGATGTTTAAGCGAAAAAAATAACTACTTTAAAAAGTTAAAGCAACTTATGAAATATTAATAAAAAATATTATTCAAAATCATAATAAATAATTCAAATAAAAAAATAAATAAGTAAATAAAAATCATTGAAGAAAATTTGTGTTAAAAAAATAATAAAAGAAATTAATTTGTTAAATTTACATACAATTTCTTTATTAATTGAAAATTTTTAACATGCATTAATGAAAATAATAAAGAAATTACTAACATTTTCTTTTTCTTTTTTTTTTCTTTATATCATTTTTAGGGTTCCGCACTTAAAAAGTAAAAACGGAACCATTATAAGATCACTCCTGTGTCTGTCTGTCCGTCTGTCAGACCCGTTTTTCTCGTAAACTATGGGACGTGGAAAGCTCAAACTTGGGAAAGTTATAAAACCTATTTACCCAAATATTTCAGATTATTAACCATTCACAAATATGTTTAGGAAAAATTTAAGAGGCTAATCAAGTTACTTGAAGAAAAAAAAGTTTTATTTTTGTATATCTTGTGGGGTATCGTGTGAAAGATCTCGTAATACCGAACTCAAAAAAATATTTTTTATTTTAATTTTAGGTATTACATTTTCAGAGCTATTGTCGAAAATGCACTGTAAAAATATGCCCCCCCCCCCCACCTCCCTATTTCCAAATCTACTGAAACTAAAAATATAAAAAAAGTTAGGGGTAGTAGAAGTTCACTTAAAACCTTGCAAGTAAAACATAGAGATTTTCCTAGGTAACATAGTTTTTGAGAAAAACGCATATTTCCGTTATACACAAACTTTACTTTTCGGGCATTCAGCGGGGGAGTTAACGAGCACTCAAGGTATCTATCGACGCACAATTATCCAAGGATACTTGATAATGATTTTCGAAAAAAATTGTCGGTAATTAGCCGAGATATTAATTAAGTTACTTGAAAAATAAATTTTCTTTTTATCTATTGTGTAGGGCATCGTTCGAAAGATCTCGTAACATCAAACTCAAAAATACATTTGTTTTCATTTTAGGTATTATATTTTCAGAGATATCGTCGAAGGTACTGGGAAAATATCCCCCCCCCCTCCTATTTCCAAATCTACTGAAACTAACTTATGAAAAAATTAGGGGTAGTAGGAGTTTATTAATTAATAAATAGTAATTAATAAATTCAATGTACGGAACCCTTTGAGCGCGAGTTATATGCTCTCACTTGACCGATTTATATTAACTTTAAATGTATTTTCTTTTTTATTTTCGCTGGTGAAGAGAAAGATTTTAATGTTTTGACATTTTTCTTCAAGAATTATTCTACTTTTCGTGACACGTACTATAAACGTACATAACACATACACAATAATGAAACGTCCAGTAAAAAAAAAAAAAGTAGTTAATAAGTTTTATTTAAACACAGTGTTTAATTAAAAGCAGGGTTAATTAAAAGTTGAATTTTTCGTTTGGAGTTATTTTATAAACTGCAATAACACAAAAAAAAGAAATTCATAATTATATTTGCAGTTAAACATTTGTATTTAACTATTACTTTTAAAGATAAGCTGAAACTTCAAACTACGAGGGTGTTCAATGCTTTTAAGAAAAGCTGTATAATGTATGTCCGCACATATCTCTTGAACGGATGCTCCGTTTTTCATGATTTTATTTTTTCGATAAATTCCCTTTTATACAATAAGTTTAATTAAAAGTTGAGTTTTTCGTTCGCAGTTATTTTACAAACTGCAATAACACAAAAAAGATATTCCTAATTATATTTGTAGTTAAACATTTGTATTCAACTATTACTTTTAAAGATAAGCCGAAACTACGAGGGTGTTCAATACTTTTGAGAAAAGCTGTATAATGTATGTCCGCACATATCTCTTGAACGGATGTTCCGTTTCTCATGATTTTATTTTTTCGATAACATTCCTTCTGCTGGCGGTCCCGTTTGAATTTCATTGGGATATGTAAATGATATGTTTGTCTGTCTGTTTTCTTTCGCACTTTATTTTTTACGTTCTAGATCTTAACTTTCGGGAAAAAATGCTAGCCGTCATAACAGTTTGAGTAATGTTATAGTACTCAAGATTTTTAAATAAGTCGTTGTATTACTATCTTTTTTTAGAGGGACACGTCAAATATTTTAATATATCATCGTCTACAGTACATAAAAATAAATTATTTTGGCAACAGTGGGATTTAAAATGAATGTTGATTAGTCTTACATCCAGTCAGGTAACCCGACTCGACTTACAGTTAGTATCGAGTCGGGTTGAGTTGGCGCTAATTTTTTTTTTTTTTTTTCGCATCTTGTCCGGTTTGGTAACCCTTATTTTTTTTCAAAAGAAAGTTCATAATATTATTTCAGATAAAAAAGACTGAATATTTGAATACCAATGAGTATATATATATGTTCATAAAATATAAAATTGATATTAGAGATATCATTATAGAGTATTTTTGGATTAAAACTGCATTAAAACGTGTATTAATTATTTTTATTTCGGGTTTCGGGTCGAGTTCAGATTCAATTTCAAATTGATTTAAATAGAGTTTTCGGATTTGGGTCGGGTATAAATCGACCTGTGCAAGACTCTAAATGTGGAAAACAATAAAGAGTTGCCACAAACACGAAGGTAAGAGCAATCCCTCGAAATATTCTTTTTCTGTTTCCTTAAAAATATATTAGTTTTCTTCATCTTTCTTTTCCTTTATTAGAATATATACTAACTTAATAAAACATTGTTTACGTTTTAAATCTTATAATTCTGTATAAAAACTCTTTTCTTGTTTACTATTCTTAGAATGAATACCGTGTTTTCCGGAACGACGTAATCAGAAAATAATGTGTATTTAGTTTAAAGTAATGATTTTATTTATTTTTTTAATTTTAGAAGAAACAGCATGAATGAAAAAGAAAAAATATGCTCTTTATACCTTATTCACTTATTTTTGTTTCTATTTTGTAAATGAAAATACATTTTCTTAAACACTTTCCAACATAAGGTAAAGCCAAGAGAGATGGCTCAGTCGGAGAGATTGCGCACATAGTGGTTCGGGGGGAAGGAGTAGAGTGAGCGCGCAGTGGCTCCAGGTAGTTGTACAACAGCAGTAGTGGAGTGTCTACTTGAAAGTGCACGTTGATTGTTTTGAGCGTCTAAGATAAATGATTGCTATTTTGTTTTGTTTTCCCAAAGTAAGTGCTTGAATTTTCACAGCTATTCATCAGAATTTCTATACAGTGTCAGTAGTACATAATATTTTAAACTTAAACGATTTCTCATAAGCTACTAATCTAGACTAACAATGTGAACATCAACGGTTCGTTTTAGTAGCAGCCATGTTTATATAAAAGGCCGCACAATCTCTTCTACCGAAATTGGAAAGTTTGCGCACTAGCTACTTAGGAGAGATGGCGCATTGTTCCCATTAGTTTCCATGCAAGGAGAGATTACGCAGCTTATTAGTAAATTTGCGTAAAAAAATGAAAAATGAAAATGGACTAATTTTAAGTTAAACGTGTTATCATGTACAAAGTAACTTAATGTTATTTTGTAATCTTATCTGGACTTGATTTTTCTGATTTTTTATTTTTTTCCCTTTAATTAAAATTTTATAATCGTTTTTAAAATTATTTCCTTTTTCTGATTCGTTAATCATTAGGTTGAAATATTCACTCCTAATACAATAATAGTTGTTCACAAAAACCTTACAACAATGTCATTTAAGTGTAATCAAGCAGGGCGGTCACTCTGCCAAGCCAAGCTTTAAAAAAAAACGCCACACAAACAACGCCAAGAACTGGAATAAAGACCGCTAATGCTTACTTACAGAAAGCGACTTCGCAATGTTAAATCGACAAAACATGCCAGATTAAAATATCAGATATCAAAGAAACCGAACGTCGCAGAAAAAAAAAACGAAAACTAGAAGAATCTAAGGAAGAATTTCTTCAATTTAAGACCAAACTCATCTTCATAAGTGATTTATAAACAGAGATATAGCTTTTTTTTAAAAAACGTCGAGTTACTTAAAATGATCACTTTTTTCTTCGTCAAACTTTTTTTTTTTCAAACAACCTAACAGGCCTTAATATTCGGCAGAATAAAAAAAGGATTGCATTTTTGGACAAGTAATTACGTAATCTATGTGCTTTTATAAAATTCAGTGTAAAAAAAATTATTTTCTATCCTTAATTAGCAAAAAACTGTTAATTAACTTGGCGATTAAAAAATTATGCCAAAACAGAGATAAAACCCGCCAATGACCATGTACAATCTGTATTATAATAGCACATATCAGTTACAGGTACCACATCAAATTTCATCTGCAAGTCAGCCATTTTTTTCTGAAGATATTATTTTTTAAATAAAACTTCATAATTATAAGAACATACATTTTATCAGACAATTAAATATGACTGCAAACTGTGGCAGATGACTGTTTCCAACATGAATAAGTATGAGAAATTGCCGCTGAAGGTTATCGGTCTGGGTAGCTCAGTCACAGCGCGTCAGAACGGCATGCACAAGGTCCCAAGTTCGAGTCCTGCCCCAGGTCAACTTTTCACTCATGTTTGTTTAGTGTATTTAATTGTATGATAAATTGCGTGTTCTTATAATATTGTAAAATAAAGTAATCAGACGTAGTGTTTATGCGTTAAAAATATTTTAAATATATAATTTACGTTTTTAGAAAGATCTTTAAAAATAAATTAGTTTTTGAGGGAAGGTGTACCTTCTAAAATGTATACATCAAGACTTATCGTCATTTAAAATTTTTTCCAAACGTAAACAAAATTTTTTAAATGAATTAAATGTGATTCATTTATTTCTAAAAAAAAAAAAATAAAAATAAAAACGGTAAAGGACAGGCATTTCGTTCGCAGGAATACCTTTCACGTCATTTTCCTATAAATTAATGAAATCCAATTGTTAAATTATTTTTGTTTTAGAAGTGAAGTTTCCATTTAAATTTATTTTGACAGTAATTGAATAAAATAATGTAATATTTTAATTGAATAAAATAATGTAAATCTAAGAAATTGCTTAGAAATTCCAAACATGCACAGGGCAACGCAAAAAAAAAAAAAAATAATAATAATAATAATAATAATAATAAATAAATAAACAAAAAATAAATAAATAGATAAATAAATAAATAAAAATCAGCTTTCAGCAATTCTAAAAATTGTTCGTATATCTTAATTACATGCTAAAGGAGGGTTTATTTCTATATTATTCTATATATAATAGTAATTTCAGCAAATATATTAAATTCCAATGCGATCTGATTTAAACTTTAAGATAGGTTATAACATATGATAAAAAAAATTATAAAAAAGAATGGCGCGTCACATTTCGGGGAGGGGATGGGGAGGGGCGTGAACAAAATTAGGAAGTATAATAAGGGTATCTGTTTGAAACTTTACTATATTTTATAACACATAACATAAATTTTAAAAATAAAGCCGCGTCAAAAATAATAGGGATGGGCGGAGCGTGTTTTGCCTACACAAGGGGTGGGACACTTTTCTAAATTTTAACGATATCCGTCATGTCACATATCGTTACAAAGGGCTGTGACCACTTATTCATATTATACATCACAGGTGTCACCCCCCACATTTTGCGCCCCCCCCCCGACTCTACTCATGTGATATATCGTTGGAAAAGTCTGTGAACACTTAATCATATTATGCAGGGGGGGGGGGTATTTTCTGAATTTTGCACATACCCCTCATGTGATACATCGTTGGAAAGGTCTGTGACCGCTTAATCCTATTATGCATCTTCGGTGTTCATTCCCCCTAAGTTTGCCCCCCAAACGCGATTAGCTTTCACCACCAGGGGGCGCTTTCCTATCTCTGTTTCTATGGGTCAGATCACGACGGGGTACGGCTCATTCGACTCGAAATTGATATAGCTTTCTGATTTTAGTTCGTTTTTTCACCACCAGGGCACTTTCCTATCTCTGGTTCTATGGGCTGGATCACGACGGGGTATAGCTCATTCGACTCGACATCTATAGCCACGATTTCAGTGCCCGAGGTTCATATAGAACAGATTGCGCTACCTGGTGGTGGAAGATGGAACTTGAGCGTGCGCAGCACGACTGCTATACGGTGCCGAAGGCAGTGGGGACCCATGTCGGAGGTTCGTTTGGTTAGAGGTTTATACTATTCGATGTGCAAATTAAGGGATTATCCGGTGCTGAAGGCAGTGGGGATCCTGGTCGGAGGTTCGTTCCGTTCGAGGTTTTACAAGATTCGAGGCCCCGATGCAAATTAGGGGCCCGCTATTGGGCGAAGCCAGCTAGTGCTAATCATAAAAGAGACTGACATCACGTTTGATATCAAATGCAGCACTGACACGCTGTGTACGTATTTCATTTTTATTCATTTCATGGATAAGTCAGTGATGTTTTTCAACGGAGGATAACAAGTATTATAACAAGCCACATTTAGTATGTTGTTTTTAAGAGTGTAATTAGTTTAATTGAAAAATCTACTGGCATTTCTAGTTAACCCTTTAAACAATGACTGAAAGTAAAATGTAATTAATTTCTCATGTTTAGATTATTTAAATTATGTTTAATCTATTTAAAAAAAAAAAAAAAGAAATGATATCTACAAAAACAACTTTTCAAAAGTAAAAAAAAAAAAAAAAAAAAAAAAAAAAAGTTGTGGCTAAAAAATTTTGTGATATCAAATTTCCAAGCTATTATATTACTTATTTAACTTTTTTTCATTAAATAAGTTATTATATATATAAGTCGAGTGCCTACGTATATGTTAATAGAAATCGTTTTCTCCTGTACTAAATACATCCTAACGAGTTTCTGAAAATGCAATTTTTTTTTCAAATTATGCATGATGGGCTTGGCGGCCATCTTTCCATATTTCTAAGCATCCAAATTTCTACAGTAAAAGCGTAATATGTTTGCACTGTAATATGTTTATAACAATTTCGAACTTCAGATTGCAACTACGGGCAGATAAATTAGATAAGACTGATATTTTGAGAAATTGATTTTTACTAGTTTGAAATTATTAATTACTCTAAAAAATAAATCATAAGATGAATCTTTAAGATAAGTCATCATTATCTTAAGACACAATTTTCAGAGCATACAAGTCTATAAATGAAACGCTTAAAACATTTGCTTAAATAACAATTTTGAACTTCGGATTTTAACTACGGATTTGAGTGCTTAGAATTTTGTGAATAATAGGCAAAGATGGCCGCCAAGCCCATCATGCATAATTTGAAAAAAAAATTGCATTTTCAGAAACTCGTTAGGGTGTATTTAGTACAGGAGAAAACGATTTCTATTAACATATACGTAGGCACTCGACTTATATATATAATAACTTATTTAATGAAAAAAAGTTAAATAAGTAATATAATAGCTTGGAAATTTGATATCACAAAATTTTTTAGCCACAAGTTTTTTTTTTTTTTTTTTTTTTTTTTTTTTTTTTTTTTTTTTTTTTACGCTTGGCTTTTTTTTACTTTTGAAAAGTTGTTTTTGTAGATTATTATTGTTAGCAATTTAATTGTAGTTATTATTAGTAACAATCTCTCGTACCCATGTGCGCAATCACACCAACCCTGTAAGGACAGATTGTGCACTTGGTTTTATTACAACTATTCTATTAAATTACAACATAACAACAAAATAGCAATGGAAAAGCATAAAAAACAAATGAAGTAAAAAATATTCTTGGATAGTTTAGCAAAAAATTAATATTTAGATTTTTTATTGTTATTCTTTTGAATTGTGCGCAGACTCTCCTAGCTTTACCTTAGTTGAAAAGTGCTTATGAATTCGGTTTGTCTGGCCGACTGTTCTAACTCGCGTAAATAAAGTCGAATTGCCATGTAATTGGCATATGTTATTCAGGTTTACCATGGAATGTTAGGTATGGAAAATGAAATGTGTATCAATTATACTTTTTTTATAGGGGCACTCAAAAGAATGCCGTTATATTATGGTATATGGGAAAAAATCGTTCGCAGTGTATTTTAATGGTGTTTCATTATTTCATTAAACATAATGAAATTGATATACATCACTGAGATGCAGTACACGATGGTTATTTCAGAATATGTTGTGCATAGCATTTATAGTTCATTTACAGTAACACACAAAAGAATTCCGTTACAGAACTCTCAATGAGCAATAATTCTTGTAAGTGCTTTTTCAATTGTGGTGTGCTTTTTTAAATTTAAATATTTTTTTACATATTATTTGGTGAGTATAAATTATATAGATCATATACAGGGCTACAAAAACGAATTCCAGTACATTGCCGTTTATTGACGGAAATTACTAAAGGGTAATTTTCAACTGTGTTGTGCGTTTCCTACCTGAACTAAATTTTTTCATACAATGTAGTATATATGCAAATCTATATATCATATACAGGGCTGCACAAAATAGTTCGGATATTGTTCCGACTAGAGATGGTAATTGATGAAATTGGATTTTCAAATGTGGCATGCGTTTTCGAATTGTTTACTTAGATTGGGCTAGTTGAGCTTAAGCCGAAATGTAGGCCTTTCCTCCCGGCTTGACCTTGTTTTCTTAGATATTATCTTTTACCTCATTAAGCGGTGAAGTTTTGTAACAATAATCTGATTGTGTTTGAAAGTGGTTCATAATCTATGCTTGATGCATGATTTTTCTTTCTTGTTTACCATGTCATCACTATCACGCAGCACAAGACCCCAACCCCAATACAAGCAAAATAGAAATTAATGAAAATTACATAATTTTGACATAATTGCAATAAAATATGAAAGCTTGATGAATAAAAATGTGTTGTTTTCTTTTAAGCATGATATCGTTTTTACCGACCGACATATTCCGCCTTTCTTTGAATAGGATCAAGTGGTGTAGAGGAGAGAATATGAAAGATTAAAGATAACTTTTTTCATCTATTGCTGTACAAAAATCCCTTATCTTAATACACGAATAAATCCAGATTTTTAAAAATGCATAGTTGTAAGTTGTTGTGCATAAAAAAATATCCCTGTAAATTAGACCTAATGTGTCATTTAGAGTAAAAAATAACATAAGACTCGGTCTTCTTTTCGGGGAAATACTATACTTCTGAAAGCTTAAAACTAAAAAAGAAAATTGGCTTGATCAATTTTGCAGCAAAATAAATGATAAATGCGATTTTTCCGTACGTCTTTGAATCGTGTTTCGATTGTAAACTAGATTTTATTTCGTGATTTCTGTCTATGTAATGTTTTGTTTTGATGTATTTTTCTGATACAATTTTTTCACACTTGTCAATATATTTTTTTATCTAGTAAACGTCATTGTCAATTTTTATCTGATTCCTATATTCATTGACGAAACAGGAAATTTAATGTTACGAAAAAGTGGTATATGTCAATGTTTTTGCTTCATTATAATTAGGTTAATTTTTAAGATAAAGTATCCAGTTTTATCTAATGATCTTGCTTATCAAAAGGAAAATAATTCAAATTGACCAATTTTGTCTAGAGGGGTTGTGTAAAAACTTAAAAGGTGTAACTCATAGACATCTTATAAATATAATCTTATAAATACTTCCTCCATGGTGTAACTGTACTGAAAATTAATCAAAGGAGTATTTTATTCCCATAAGCTTATTTATTCTGTATTACCTTATTTTGAAGCTTTTTTTAAATTTACCCTATCTACTTATCTATTACTACAGATAAAAGATTTCAGTGCGTTTCCATCAGTTTCCAACCACACCGACACCATCAGAAAAAGTTTTCTGTGATCGTGTGGTGCAAGGTGCAGAATTTGGAATGGGAAACTCTTTGATCCAGTCTCTTTATGAAGACACTTTTACAGTTTTAAATTATATGCAGAACTTATTTTAAATGGTATTTAAATTTATTTTTTGGAAGCGACGCCGTTGTTATTTGCACAAAAAAGAAATTATCAACAAGATGGCTTGTACATCAGACTATATGATGACTATATGAACCTTATTGAGGAGATAAACACTTATTTGTGATTTCGCTTTCTCTAGCATAGTCATCCTATCCTGTCAGTTTACAGTTTTTTTTTTTTTTTTTTACATTTCCTTTGCTCATTATACAATGCAACAGAAAATGTTTTAAGAAAGTTTTTTTCTGAGGGAGAAAAATTCCGTTTAAATCCATAAAGTTGTAGGAAATACGCTAACCTGACAAGAAAGAAAAATCGCAACGCTGTGTCCCTTTCCTCCCGGGCCCTAGGCAACAATCTAATTGGTAATCCCCGGTTCTAAATTTCTAATAATTTACTATTCACAGCCTTACTGAATAATTTCTAAAATCTCCTACCAGTACTCAACATTGAATTGTTTAGTGCTGCCATCTACAAATCAACTTTTAAGTACCATTTCGTGTAGCTATTTTATTTGGTTGTTGTTGTTATTATAAATGTAAAGAATAAATTTGGGATAGCGATTCTAAAATTCTCTAAATTTGTTGATGACTTATCCAGAACACCACCTAACGATCTGACTGAATCAATTCTGGATCTACAATTAATAGTTAGACTGAAGATTTCTTAGTGCTGTCAATCTATAAACCAGGACTGAAACTCAGTAGTGCTGCCATCTAGAAACCAAATGTTTAATTTTCTTCAATGTAGCTATTTTGACATCTTGTATACATTTGTGACCACTGACGTGAATTCATAGATGTACCAGTTACAAGTACGTTTCCAAATAATGTGAATTAAATTCCCGTTATTTGGAAATCTGTTACTCCGCCTACAGGCGTTCCTTTTGCAATTTATATACTACATTTTTAAGTTCTTGATTTTTGCCTTTTGACTTACACATGTACAAATTCAAATAAACATTTTTTTTTTTTGTCAAAATTCAAGTAGTGATGAATACGAGCATTCTCGTACGCGAATATGCTGATTTTTTTACACTATTTCTAATAGCATTCACAAATATTTACAGCAAATACTCGCCTACGAGAATGATATAAATCAGACATTTGTTACCTCGTTAGTTTTTAGCACTTATTTATCAATAAGTTCAGTATTTATCAATTTCTTGTCACGTTTTTTCAGGTCACTTTTTTTCCTGATTCGTCACTCCTGGGTGGTTTGGGATTTTATGCTTATTAACGTTGTAGAAGTGTAATTCCCCCTCCCCGAAGCTCCATACTGTCCACCCCCCACGGGAGCACCAGAAATCCCTCCCGGAAAAAAGTGTGTGAATTCAACCCTGTAAGTATACCTGCTAAGACGGAAACTTGTCTAAAGTGGATTTTTTTTTCAATCCTCATGATTTCATTTTTACAGATATTGCTGTATAAGAATTTCTTGGAATATAATTTTCTTTATTACTAATAAAACATAAAAGTGCAAATGTCAAGATTTTTCTGCAGACCACTGGGAGTCCACGGACAACCGGTTGGTGACTGCTGCCGTAGCAAAACCTACAACATCAATCAATTCTGTGGCAATCCAAGCATATTTACAAAAGTTAGATAGTGGATAGACAGTGAGATGAACGAATGTTTACAATTTTTACAATTTAAAGAAACAATGGAGTTAATTATGCGCCAAACCAATCTTGCCAAAAATATCCCATGCTATGAAACTGCAATAGCGAAATATTTTAAACACTAAAACGTAGAAAATATAAGTAAAAAATAAAGAATGTAATAATAATTAAAAAACACTCTTTTATCATTAAATCAATATAAAATAAATTATGACCATACATTGAAAAAACAATTTAGAAATCCTGAATAATAATGTTTTTTTCATGTTGCATATCTTTAAAAAGAAACAGAGTAAGCATTATAACTAAAAAATAGGTAAATTCACCAGTTGTTTGCACTTTCTTCCAAGCGTGAATCACATCGCTGAATTTTCAATTATCGGTGTCCATGCCAAAAGAAAATTGTTTGGAACAACATGAATTGCAGCCATGCAATAAAGTGTGGTTTTTAAGATAAACATGGAATGTTTAAATAAAAGTGCGATTTACAAAAATATATATATTTTTTTTACTTTTATTATTATTGATTAATTTGGATTAGAAGACTGATTACTCCTGAAAACAACCCTGTTTCTCAATCAAATAACAGAAGAAAAGAAATTAACTTTTCAAATATAAAAAGTACACTTCCTCTTTAAAGGGACTATGTACTCTTCTTGACAAAAAATGACGAAAGTACCATTTTTCAATTTTTTCTTTATAAATGTAATTAGACATCTTTCAAATATTCTGGTGAATGATATGATGATTATAAATATATCAAAAAGGCTTTTTACTGCATCCATTTCCCTTTAAATGATTCAGAGTTACAATCTTTAAATTAATTTTCTCAGAGGTTTTGTTTTTGTTTTTGTTTTAACCCTTTTGCATGTGTTAAAATTATTTATTTAAAATAATTTAAAAATACATTATCTGAAAAAAAAGCACTGATTAAAACTATTTTTTTTTAATACAATAGATAAAAATGTTTTTTAATAAAAATACTTAAAAAATATTTCCCTGGTTTTTTTTTTTTGTTGTTGTTGTTTGTTTGTTTGTTTGTTTGTTTGTTTGTTTTTTACTTCTTCATTGTATTTCATTTTCTACAATTTTCAATGTTCATTTAATAGTTCAGATACTTTGAATGTTTGTTTTGTTTGTTCAAGGCTAAATGAGCATTTAAATGATCTTTGGAGGCTGCATGCCTCAATAAGGCTGGTTAAAAAAAATTTAAATCGTAAAAGTCTTCTAAATATCACACACACACTTACTTGCATTTACCGTAAACAAGGCCAAAAGGAATTTTTTCATTTTTCTCCATTTTCATACAGCCATTTGTACTGGTCGTACTAGAAAGTCCTGTTTTGAATTTTATAAGTTTTAAGAAGGGAAAATTTGGGAGTAGGTCGCTCACATTTTATTACGTGGCTTTTCTGACTGCTAGTTCGACGAAAAAATATAATTTCCAATAAAGAAGGGATGATATCTTTACTTACAGTTCCTACAGCTAAATCCGGACAAGTCGAGAAAGCACAGCCATAAGCATCCTTTTCTGGAAGCAACTCGGGGCACTTTTGACCCCCACACCCCCATATCTTTGCACTGGAGTTTCCCAAAAACCTGAAACTTCGTTTATCTAGAGTACGTTGCAAAAGAAACCAAATTTTCAAATTTCACGTTTCTATCTTTTCTAGTTCAGAAGATATATGAACTCATAATTTCCATTTTTTGACACTCTCTCACCGATCATCAAAAAGATAAGGTACATTCCGTAGCCCTAGAAACTTGAAATTTGGATTAAAGGTAGTGTTTAGAACACAAAATAAGGAAAAATTAAAAAACCCGAAAATTTTAAAATAATTCGATTTTGTAGTCTTAGAAACTTAATATTTGGTGTAAAAGTAGTGTTTAGGATTTTAAAAAAGGGAAAATTAAAAAAATCGGAAAATTTGAAAATAAAATCGAAAAACTGAAAAATTTGTAAAAAATCGAAAGTGAAACTAATTTGATTTTTTAGTTCTAGAAACTTAAAATGTGGCATAAAGGTAGGGTTTAGGCTACAAAGAAAGAAAAAATTAAAAAATCCAGAAATTTCGAAAAAAATAATCAAAAAATCAAAAAGTTAAAAAAATTTTCAAAAAATCGAAAATAGTTCGATTTTTTGGACTTTTCCGGAATTTTTAATTTTGTCTTTCTTTGTATCCTAAACAGTACTTCTATATCAAATATCAAATATCTAGGGTTGCGAGTATCTACGGTGTAAATATCTAGGGCTACCTCAGCTGGATAGCACCTTTACTGGAAGCAATTGAGAGTACTTTTGACTACCCCCCCCCCACCCCCACCCCCCATAACTTAGTGCTTGCTTAGGAACCTGAAACTTTTTTTTTATCTAGAGGACTTTGCAAACGGAACTAAAGCTTCAGATTTTTGGTACCTACAAATAATAGGGATAGGGCGAAAACCAACGTCCTAAAAGAGCCCAAAGTCAAGAAATTGAAGATTACTTACAAAAGGAAGAGAAGCCAAGTCTCCTGACTCTTTTACCGTAAAAAGTTCTGAGATCATGTAGAGCCATGTTTAGCTATTTTATTAACTCTAAAATTTTCATTTACAAATCACTCCTAGTCGCTACATCTTTAGTTAATGATAATTAGTATATAACGCCCGTCAAAAATGACGGAATGTTGATCTGCGTTTCTGTTTCATAAGACTTCATACAAACAAACAGCATGAAGATTTTGTTATTGAAAGGTTTGTACTGTAGAAAAGTACATTTTAAGAATGGCAAATGATTTCTACAAATACAAATGATGAGGATTTTTTTTAACCCAATATTCAATTTCTGAAATAGTTCAACAATTGGACAAAACATTCAAAAATATTTAAAAATTAATCCATTTGCGAAAGGTTTTAAAAAAATATATATATTAATGAGTTTCTAAAGAACTTGACTTACACTTCATTGTTTGGTTACATAAGAAAAATTAAATGCAAATTCTGAAATGGTTTAACGTTTGCAGAAAACATTAAAATTTTGTTCGTTTTAAATTGTCTAAGTTAATAGTATAATAGAGTTGAATTATAATATTTCTTGAAGAACAAAGTTTTCCAGTCATGAAAAAACAACTACATAGCAGAAAGACATAAAAAGAGACAGAAAATTGCATGTTTATGGATATTAGCTTCCTAATTCACGGTAGGAAAATATCCCATTTAAAATGACAGAAAAAACAGTTTTCCAGTAATGAAGAAATAGTTAAAATAAATACAACGATGAAAGTAGATTATATAACTTTAACTTTTAAAAGTATTCATCAAATTAAAACCTGATTTTGTCTTATTTTAAAAATATACCTGAAAAATCTATAATTTTGATCATTAAAAATCATCTTATTTTATTTCATAAGTAAATTGAAATTATTAGATGCATTAGTATAACTGAAAAATATCTTTTCACATTCTCTTATTAAATTACATTTTTTTTTCACTACAAAGTTAGGTTAAATGTTATGGGATGTGGGATGGGAATGGATTATTCGATTATGACTAATTATATACAGCCGTCACATTCTCGTGCTGCATAATAGAGAAGTCGGAAAATAATTATTAACTAAAGATGTAGGGACTAGGAGTGATTTGTGAATGAAAATTTCAGAGTTAATAACATAGCTAAACTTGGCTCTACATTATCTCAGAACTTTTTACGGTAAAAGAGTCACGAGACATGGCTACATTTTTTACACGTGATGTTTCTGATTGGATCCATTTTACACTAATTCACAAAAGCCCCTATTACACGAAAATATTCATATTGAATGCTAAGAACATAAAAATCAAAGTAAAAACCAATAGAAAATTAAAGAAATGTTCTTTTGATATCAGAAATATAACGCCAGCAGCAGGGCAGTAAGAAGTTGTTCGGAGCCCCCTGCCCCAAACATTTTTTTGGGGTCCTCCTTCTCAGATTTTAAAGAAATGTTTATATTGAAATTTCCATATGAGTTTCATTTACAACAATACCAACGGAGCTTCAACCGCTTTACTGGTCGGTTCTTCCTGAACGAAACTGGGGTTGGGGACTACAATAACTTCGCCATCGTACATCCATGCGGGGATGCGGGCTACGCCCACTCTAGACTCGAAGCAAACGTACCTTGAGTTATTGTGGGGTTTTTTTTTCGATCCATATTAAATTAAAATTTTCAACATTTATTCATGGTACTAACAAAATTTAGCGAAGATTTTTCCGTTTCAGAAAAAAATGTCAAAATATCATCGCAAAACAAACGCATAAAAATTCGAAAACAAATTAAAAAATCATAGAGAACAAAACTTACTATATTGGGCTAAAAGAACGAAATCGGTTTATTTTCAAATGATTTTTTTCGGCTGTCAAAATAACAGTGAAAAACGAAAAAAAAGGGCTAAAAATTTCATAAAAAAAATCGCGAAGAATTAAAAAATCAGAGAGAAAAAAATTAATTACACTGATCAAAAAGGTTGAAACCAGATTTCTTTTACATGTTAAAAAATTGCCGCCAAACGCAAAAAAATAAAAGTTAAAAATCGCGTAAAAAAAATCACGGAAAATTAAAAAAACGCCCGTGACAAAATTTACTATATTAGGGTAAAAGACTGAAACCGGATTTCATTAACGAAAAAAAATTGCTTCTAAACGCGAAAAAACCCCCCACTAAGAATCGCATAAAAATTTAAGTCCCCCCCCCCCCCCTAAAACTGGCTTTTAGGTGCATAACTTTAGACATCAGGCACCTTCTTTACAAATCATGTACACCGCAGTCACTTCAGAAAGCACTGAATGGACAGACACACACACAACATCTGCTTTTATTATCCATACTAGCTGACCCAACAGGCGTTGCCGAAGCCCGTCTAAAAATTATACAAAACGCCAAAAAACTTTAAAAATTGCAAGAATAAAATCGTGAAAAATTTTTAAAACAGCTGACTAATAACGAATAAATTTTATTAAAAATGGAACACATTTTACTATATTCGGCTAGAAGATATAAACCAGATTCCTTTTACTAATGTGGAAAAATCGCAAAAAAATTCTGAAAATTGCATAAAAAGTCGCTAAAATCTCAAAAATCGAAGAGGACAAAATTTACTATAGAGGGTCAAAAGATTAGAACTGGATTCCTTTTAAGAAAATCGATAAAGCGTCGATAAATCGACGCAAAACGTGAAAAATCTCTAAAAGTTGCATTAAAAAATTCAAAAATCGTTGTGCAAATTCCGAATAAACTTTATTGAATAGAGGATAAAATTTGCTATATTAGGCTAAAAATTAAAATTGATTTTTTTTTTATAATAATGTTGAAGCAAAATGTGAAAAATTCCTAATTTTAGCCCTAGTAATACTTCTTATACTTTTCAAATTATTGAAATTTTATTTCTTTTGCGACGTTTGCGTTACTCAGTAGATGATACATGCTATATTAGGGTAACATTTTAATAACATAGGGTAATATTTTAATATGACTAAGTTTTGAACTTTTAAAAAAAAGTTAACTTTTAACCAGGGGTTGGAATGCACTAGAAGTAGCAAAACTACAGTAGTCGCTACTTTTTACAGTTAGTTTGTAGTGTATCACACTGCATTTTAAACAATGTAGTGTAGTGAGTAGCGCGATACAAAAAATAAGTAGTTTGTAGCGTGAACCGACGCTAATTTTAATGCTACTTCAGGGGAACAAAAATGTACCATTCTGCAAATCACATGGCCGTAACTTACTTCTGTTCTCCAAAATTCGTTCTGCTCAAAAATTTACGAATCTCAGCTGCGGTCAGTCCATGTTTATCGATTTACAGCTCATATTCAAAATATTAGAATAATTGAGAAAAAGTAATAATAAAAAATTATTTTTCATTTATTTATTTTTGATGCTAAGTAAATGCGATTAAATTTCTTATAAATTAAATCTGGAATGTTTAGATAAGATTTTAACAGTTACAAAATATAAAATACAGTGCAATAAATTAGGCATGCAGCTTTCTGAAACACATCAAAATATTAGAATAAAATTTAGATTGGTTCAAAATATTAGACTATTTTATTTTACGCAACAATATTACCTTATGAATATGAATTAAATGGTAGTTAATATTTTGTAGCATCCCCTTTAGCTTTCATAACAGCGTACAATCGATCTTGCATACTATATCAAGGTGTTTACAAACATTTCTATCAATATTAGCCCAAATAGACTTCATACGTGCCGCTAACTCAGTTTTACTTGAAGGAAGATTTTCTTGGAGTTTTTCTTCATTATACACCATAAGTTTTCGATAAGATTAAGGTCTGGTGAGTTTGGTGGCCAAGGAAGAGTACCTTAATGTTGCGTTGGCGGAACCAATTCTTAGTTGACACCGAGGTATGCGGTGACGCCAAATCTTGTTGAAAGATGAAATCATTTTCAAATAAATCTTCTGATGATGGAATCATGTAATATTCCAAAATTTCTTGATATATCTGAGAGTTAACCTTTTCATAGACGATGCATAACTCTCCAGGTCCTTCTGCACTCATGCAACCCCAAACCATGACATTAGCAGCAAATTTTACGGAACGTTTAAGGCATTCTTTATCAAATGCTTCTTGCTTCATTCTCCAAACTCGAATACCTTGATTACCATATGAAACACAAAACATACTTTCATTACTAAATAATATTTTTTTCCAATTTTCTTCGCTCCATAAACGTCTTGATTTAGACCAATTCAATCTTATATGCTTTTGTTTTTGCAGTCATGAGAGGTTTTGTTTTCGGTACACGAGATTCAAACTTAAATTTATGGAGACGTCTTAATGTTGTCGATGTAGAAACTTCAACTCCTTCTTTCCATTTTCAGTGCAAGAATCGCACACTTTTAAAACGGTTTTCCTTAACTATACGCTTCAGTTTCCTGTCATCTCTAGCAGATGTTTTTAGTTTTCGGCCGCCATGGCCATTTCGGCGATTATTTCGAAATTTTCCATTTTTTTAATATTGTGTTAGTATTTTACTAACGCTTGATTGTGAACAATGTAAATAATTCGCTATATAACATTGATTTTTACCGTGTCGATACAAATCAACCATACAAAGTTTAATAGATTCAAGAATATCACTCAAACGACCCATTTTAAGACGAAAAAGCAAACAAACTTCAAAAAGAATACCAATTTTAAATACAATTGTCTGAATTTAATCAATGATGCCACCAGTTATGAATTGGTGATAATTAAAGGAGAATTAATGTGAAATATTCTAATATTTTGAACCACTTGAATAAATATTCTAATATTTTGACTTTTCAAAATAATTTTTTTTTCAATTAATCTTTTCAAAAATGATATTAATTTTAAAATAATAAATAATTTTAATCAACAATAAGTTCTTAATAAAAATATCGTTTGCATATTTGAATTAAAAGACATTAAATTACCAAACGATATTTTCAATTTGTAAAAAAAAGTAACTATTCTAATATTTTGAATATGAGCTGGTATAGAAAAGTATCACATTAAGTCATAGATTTTTCCCATTGACACTTGATGCTAAAATCAAGTACTAACCTATCAAATGAATTATTTTTCTTGCTGTCAACACTTTTCTATTTATTTGTTATTAGATTTTTATGTTTTAATACTGGGTTTCTTATTATTTGAAATTGTTTTATTTACAGATTTATTTATTGTTTGGATTTAGAGTTGTTTTTCGGTAATTTTCTAGATTATAAAACAAGATAACTCAATATAATTAACTCTGAACAGAACTCAATACAATTAACATATTAAGAGGGTATTGAAGAATAAAGTAAACAAATCTATTAGAAAATACATGTCGACAGCAATTTTATATCCCAATGCAATGATTACCGTAAGAATAGTAAATAAAATTTATGCAGTGTATGATTGTGCATAAATATGTTATATACAAGAGTAGCCCTTCGTTATATCACTCGTTCATATATATAGCTCCGTTTTCATTCCTACTGAAAACATAAGCTTTAGTTTAATTGCATTTTTTCTTTCCGTACACATACAGTGTTAGGAAAGTATTGTAATCATGATAAAAACCCGATTATGGAAATACTGGTATATTTTTATATATTTTGAGGTGCCCTGAATCCATTTTAACCATTTTACAGTGATTCCATATGTATGTTTGGATATATGTATTAATATTAAAATTTCCTCACTTTTTCAGGTCCCCGGAGTTCACCAATCTACGTTTTTATTTATTGCTATATTACTATTTATTTGAACCCTCAGTATTCTGTAAAGTATTCAGAAAGTCGATTGTTGCCCCACCAGATTTTTTTAAGTAACTGTATTTAATAATTGATTGTATTTTGTAAAGCTCTCTTAATTTTGCTAAGAAATCTGTAAAGTGTGTAAAAACTAACATTTTGGAGACAAACACGAAACATTTTCTTGTATGTTATTTTTTTAATTTATTTAATGCCCTTAGTTATATCGCACTTATTCAATAGTATCCTGACAGATACAATATAACGAGGGGTCACTTTATTATTTAATCCGTGTTTTCAATTTTGAGTGTAAATTAAATATTTTTGCAAAATATGAATGCAGCAAAGTAGTGACTACTTTTTAAGGCAAGTAGTTGTAGTTTTTAACTACATTTTTGATAAAGTAGTTCTAGTTCGCTGCAATAAAAAAGTAGTTTTTCCGACCCCTACTTTTAACATAGAGAGTGTTCCAAACTTATTGATACATTGAGCATAAATTAGAAGAAATATATCAATTTAAGTTGTTGGAAAACAGAAAAGATATCTTTTCAAAAATTTTCACATTTATATACTTATTTGCATATGTTTTAATATGATCAAATTTTGTTTACTATTTTTTCCTCATAATGAATTAAAGACAATATGGTCAATATATGAACTGTAGTGCATATTTATGATTTTGTAATCATTTTCAAATTTACAATATCCATCCAATATATATATATTTAAAAATGAAAACACATCTGAAAAACAAACGATGAGATGTCATAAAAAGCAATGAAAAGGATACTGCAAGACTTAAACTTAATTAAAAAAATCAAAAATGGAAAACTATGAATATCTTATGGAATCGTCAAAGAAGCTTATAAGAATATTCATAGTAAATGTATGTTACTTCATCAAATATTATCAGCATTATGCCTAAAATTGACAACATCCAGCTCCTAATAACATATATAAGAAACAAAATTAAAATAAAAATCTACAACAGTTCAAATAACAAAATAAATAAATAAATAAACTATTATTCAACATAAATAGAAATTAGACCATAAAGCAATGTACAAAACTCACCACAAAAACGAAGATTGAGGAAGATTTAAAGGGATGAAAAGTGCATTGCAAATACTGCAACTCTTCATATCACCAATAAACCCCAAATGGCGAAAATCACAATGTCATTGCATTTATAGAAATGATGAAAGGAAAATAAAATGTTTTGGTGCTGCCATCTATCACATATAAATAAAAAGAAACGCTGAAATTACAGATTAGTTAAATGATAAATATGGTGCTGCCCTCTATTAAGAAAGAGGAGAAGATGAAATTAAATTAGATTTTAAACAAATTAGTAATTAATGTAGATAAAATTTAGAGTGTGATGAAGACTATAAAGGATTTAAATAAAATTTAAATATTTATAAAGATGAAATGGAAAGACAGTAGTACAACAATTATCCATGTATGAGGAGACAGTGTGTAAGTAAAATGAAGAATGTATTATTTATGTTCTGTAAATGATGCTTTTAAATGCATAAAACCTGCTTTTTAAAAATAAATTTTGTAACTTTTTTAGCAGTCCCGTCTCATCCCTCCTTAATAGCATTTTGTTTATATATATATATATATATATATATATATATATATTAGGGGGGGGGTGTTATTTTGTGATTTTTTTTTGTTAATTTTTTTAATTAAATTTTTATATTTTTTCAACAATCCACGCCCTTCCTCCATAATATTGTTTTCAATTTTATAATTTTTATACATATTGAATGCCCAGACTGGTAAAATTAGATGAATGTTTTAATGTTTAATCCATGAAGAAAGAAAAGCAAGGGGATAATTATAAGACAATGCAGTATGTTTTAATAGTAATAAATTAGGCCTAATGAAATGGGAGGAGCATAAACGTTTAATACGATTGCAGCGGTTTAGAAGAATATTTCTGTAAACTGAAATATGTAGACATGAATGAAAGTTAATAAAATTAAAAACATTGAAAGAAAAATCATTACGTTTATCATAAATATTGAATGTTAAAGTATGATTAGAAAGAATAGAGATATTAATGTCCATAAAATTAATAGTAGAATTATTTAAATAAGTAGTACCAATTTCAAGATTAGAAGGATGTGCTACAGACAGAGAAATAAAATGAATATCATTAAGGGAAAAGATAATTATGTCATCTATATATCTATAGAGCAAAATATTATTGTTAATATAGTTTCTTTCATAGAAATAAAGATATAAGTAGGAAAGCATACTGGAACTAGCAGAACCTTGTGGAATCCCTTGTGTCTGAATAAAAATAGCATTATTTTGGAAGATATAGTTATGAAAGTGTAAAAAATTAGTTAAAGTTTTGAAGTAGTCAATATTGATGTTGTCATGTAATTGTAATGATGAGGAATATCCTATAAAAAGTGAATTAATAGTAGAGTGTAAATTTGCCAAAATAATATTGTAGAAAATGTCCTTGAAATCGTATGTGATAATATTGTTAACGTTGGTAAGTGCCTTGATTTTATTAACTAGCATATAAACTGTTTTTTATACAATGAGTGTTATCTTTCTTGATAGATAAATCATAAATTTGTGTGAGAATATTTAATAAAAGTGAGTTAGCGCATGTGTAAGTATTATATCCTACAGTGACAGTGCGGAATTTTAAAGGATTTTTGTGAAACTTGGGAATCATAACAATGTAGGGAAAATTGAAGTTTTTACTTTTTAAGCCTAATAACTTATGATAACTTAAGATATGTCTATTGTTTAGTTCTAGTTGAACATGATGAAGTGTGAAAATATTATTGGAAAAAATTGCAGTTGTAAGAAGGTGGTGGTAGTAGTGTTTGCAGATGATGGCATAATTATTTACAGCCTTATCAACATAGGTGATGATGAAATTGTTTTGTAGTTCATGAATGTACGGCTTGAGGGTGGAGAAAGAAAACAGAAATTTTTATCAATATGTGATTTCTGTAAATTTTTTTGTAAAAGAAAAATTACATTATGTTTCCATTCTGCAAAGGATTCAGTGGTTTTATTACAGTTGATAGCAATTTTGTAAATAAAGAAATCCAAATCAGAAGTGAATTGTTGTATGATGGACTTAGGAAATGATTGTGAAGGAATGCGATACTTAGAACCAAAACGCATAATAAATAGATCTTAATTGAGGATTTATCACAATGTCTAAATTACCAGTAATAATGTGTCCATGGTAGGCATTAATATATTATGAAAATTGGGGTTCATTGCATTTACATGCATGTATGTCATTATGTTTGAAGGTTTTAGAAAATTTATTATAGTAAAATATTCGACGCCCTAAACTAATAGGGTATTTAATGGTGCTTTTAATATTTTACTATGAAGTGGAAATTTACATTGTTCATTGTTAAAAATGTGATTAAGCTTAATTTTATTAAAAACTGGGTTAGTAAATGTAATAACTAAATGTGAATTACTTTTATTTAAGTTTTTTGTTTTTTAAATTAATGTTAACATTCAGAACTTTTAACATAAAATGGAGTAGATCAAAGAAAATATCACTGAAATGGGTAGTGAATGTTTTAGATGTGAAAACCTTAAAAATATTTGTGAGATTATAATTTGGAATTGCGAATATAAATTTACGAAGAGTTTTCCAACTATAATTACTGACTGTGATAAGAAGATTGTAAAGGTATGTAGTGATTTTTTTAATTTGAGTGTTAATTAATTTGCAAGATGATTTTTTTTTATGTAGAAGAATGACCTCTTTGTGTAAGTGTAGTTTGTTTGTATAAGTGGTGATTAAATGATGAGTAAATTATACCTATATTACACTTTTTTATTATTTCACAAAATAAAATTACAAAAAATATCAGAAAATCTTATATTTATAATAAGATTTTTATTTATTCTGACTGTAAAACATATATATATATATATATATATATGTAAATATAAACATATAATGTAAATGCAATTCACATAATATAAAGAAAAACACAAAAAATAACATAGCAGTGATTAAAAGAGAAAATGCTCTTAAATTTATTTTAGGCCAAAATTTAGATGATATTGAATATTTTGAGAGAAAATATGGAATTTCTATTTATTTTAAATTGAAAAAAAATATACTTTTATCGTTATAAATGTATTGAAGTAAATTTATAGTAATTCTTTTTAGATAAAAACTTTTTGTGAATATTATTTTATTATTTTTTTTTTAATTTTTATTAGATATGCCCTTATTATCAGAAACAAACATATCAAGAATTATTAAAACAGTTTGCTCTACATATTATTTCTGAAATTCTTGAATAACAATATAAGTTATTAACATTCATCTAAAATAAAATACGTAAAATGATCAAGCAGGGCGGTCGCTCTGCCAAGCCAAGCTTTAAAAAAAAAACGCCACACAAACAACGCCAAGAACTGGAATAAAGACCGCTAATGCTTATATACAGAAAGCAACTTCGCAATGTTAAATCGACAAAACATGCCAGATTAAAATATCAGATATCAAACAAACCAAGCGTCGTAGAAAAAAAAAACGAAAACTAGAAGAATCTAAGGAAGAATTTCTTCAATTTAAGACCAAACTCATCTTCATAAGTGATTTATAAACAGAGATATAGCTTTTTTTTAAAAACGTCGAGTTACTTAAAATGATCACTATTTTCTTCGTCAAACTTTTTTTTTTCAAACAAGCTACAGGCCTTAATATTGGGCAGAATAAAAAAAGGATTGCATTTTTGGACAAGTAATTACGTAATCTATGTGCTTTTATAAAATTCAGTGTAAAAAAAAATATTTTCTATCCTTAATTAGCAAAAAACTGTTAATTAACTTGGCGATTAAAAAATTATGCCAAAACAGAGATAAAACCCGCCAACGACCATGTACCATCTGTATTAAAATAGCACAAATCAGTTACAGGTTATAATATAACCACATCAAATTTCATCTGCAAGTCAGCCATTTTCTTCTGAAGATATTTTTTTTAAAAATAAAACTTCACAATTATAAGAACACATATTTTATCAAATAATTAAATATGACTGCAAACTGTGGCAGATGATTGTTTCTAACATGAATAAGTATGAGAAATTGCCAGTTACGGATAAGGATCTGGGTAGCTCAGTCGCTGAGCGTCGGCATGGTACGCATAAGGTCCCAGGTTCGAGTCCAGGCCCAGGTCAATTTTTCACTCATGTTTGTTTAGTGTATTTAATTGTCTGATAAAATGCGTGTTCTTATAAATATTGTAAAATAAAGTAATCAGACGTAGTGTTTATGCTTTAAAAATATTTTAAATATATAATTTACGTTTTTAGAAAGATCTTTAAAAATAAATTAGTTTTTGAGGGAAGATGTACCTTCTAAAATGTATACATTAAGAGTTATCGCCATTTAAAATTTCTTTCCAAACGTAAACAAAAATTTTGAAATGAATTAAATGTGATTCATTTATTTCTAAAAATAAAAAAACACGGTAAAGGACAGGCATTTCGTTCGCAGGAATACCTTTCACGTCATCTACTATATATATATATAAAACACAAACGGAAATTTCGTTCCGTTCCTTTATAACTCGAGATCTGCTGAATGGAATTTGATGGAACTTGCACTGTTCGAGAGATAATTTTTCAGGGAAGGTTTTAGTATGTAACACAACGTTCTACGTATATTAGCTATCGAATTATGATAGAAAGTTCTGTTATTTTGGCCGAAAAGGTTACCATTGCTAATTTTTTGGCGATCATTACTGTTGCAGAAAGAAATGAAAAGGCTATACATCTCGAAAAATAAAAGAAAAACTGTTACTAATTTTATTAAAAAAATAGAAAGAAAGAAAGAAAGAAAAAAGAGTTTTGATGAGAGAATATTATAAAACGAAAATATTTAATTTAAACATGATTAGAAATGTTCATAATGCTTAAAAAATTATTCAAGGGGCAAGATTTCTATTGAAACAAATTTGGCGATTTATCTTTCGTTTTTGGCGATTTTGATTTTACTTTTGACCCCAAACAATTTGATTTTAAGCCAAAAAGTGTCTTTTTTTGTTGCAGAAAGAATTGAAATGGCTATACATCTGGAAAAATAAAAGAAAAAACTGTTACTAATTTTATTTTTTTTAAAAAAGAAAGAAAAGAAAAAAAAGAAAAACAGTTTTGATGAGATATTTTAGGCCAAAAGGTGTTTTTTTTTCAAGTGTACGACTGCATTTTCGCAGTATTTTTATTTTTATTTTTTGGTACTTTTTGGTTAGCCGGGCGCCAGTGATATATATATATATATACATGTATATATATACACACACATATATACACATATATCTACACAAATACATGTATATACATACATATATATATATACACTTATATGTATGAATATATATATATATATATGTGTGTGTGTGTGTGTGTGTGTGTGTGTGTGTGTGTGTGTGTGTGTTCATATATCACTGGCGCCCGGCTAACCGAAAAGTACCTTTTTTTATTCAAATGCAAACTATATTAATGGCAATATACTTCTATTTACTTCTACATATATGAAATTTTGTTCCGGCTGCTTATAACTCGAGTTCTGCTGAATGCATTTTCGTAGAACTTAAACTAAGATAATTTTTAAGGGAAGGTTTTATTGTATAACATATCGTTCTACGTAGCTTAGTTATATAATTATTCTGGGAAGTTCTATAATCAGATCAATCCGATTATGAAAGATTAGCCTTTTTAAAAGATTTTGCCGAATGTATTTCGATGGAACCTATACTGTTAAATAATTTTCTAGGGAAGGTTTTATTATATAACGTTGCTTACTTCTAGAATTATAGGGGGAAATTCGAAAATCGGGTGACCATTTTTTTTTATCAAATATTAGCTTTTTCAATATTTGATTCCGATTATGAAAGATTAGCCTTCTAAAAAAGTTCTACTGAACGGATTTTGATGAGAATTGTATTGTTAGTTAGATGCTATTTCAGAAATGGTTTTAATGTACTATATATTGTCCTACGTTGCTTAGTCCAACAGTTATGTGTGAAGGTTATATAGTCAAGTGAACCCGATTCCGAAATATTAGCCTTTTTGATAGTTTTTACTGGGAGTATTTTTTGCGACTTGCATTGTTAAGTAGATAATTTGTAAGGATTGTTTTAGTATATTTTATATAGTTTTGTTGTTTTAGAATTATGTGGAAAAGTTCAATAATCAGATTATCAAAGATTAGCCTTTATAAAAACGTCTTCTGAATGGATTTTGTTAGTTAATTTGTTTGCATTGTTATTTCGATAATTTTTAGTGATGGTTTTAGTATATTGCATATAGTTTTATCATTCTTTAGCAAACCCTAACTGTAAATGACCAAATAAAAGAGTTGGTCCTTAACAGCTAAAATTTTGACTGCACATTAGAAAATATAATAGCGCAATCGCGTCATTTTTCAGTAATGTGGAAGGATATTCCACGTAAATATAACAGATTGCTTTCAAATACAAGGTCAAATTAAACGATATATTTCGTTTGATTCAGGGTTCATTTGTAGAAACCGACCAGCGCAGCGGGCGTAGCTTGCTAGTTTTCCTATAAATTAATGAAATCCAGTTGTTAAATTATTTTTGTTTTAGAAGTGAAGTTTCTATTTAAATTTATTGTAACAGTACAATGTTTAATTGAATAAAATAAGGTAAATCTAAGAAATTGCTAAGAAATTCCAAACATGCACAGGGCAACGCAAAAAATAAAATAATAATAAACAAAAAATAAAAAATTGATAAATAAATAAATAAATAAATAAAAATCAGCTTACAGAAATTCTAAAAATTGTTCCGCTATTCATATTATGTATCTTCGGGGTCCATCCTCCCACTTTCAGCCCTCCCACCCAAAGGGGGCACTTTTCTAAATTTTGCCGACACCTCTCATGTGATATATCGTTGGAAAAGTCTGTGAACGCTTAATCATAATATGCAGGGGGGGGGGGGGGGTATTTTCTAAATTTTGCACATACCCCTCATGTGATACATCGTTGGAAAGGTCTGTGACCGCTTAATCCTATTATGCATCTCCGGTGTTCATCCCCCCTTTTGCCCCCCAAGCGCGATTAGCTTTCACCACCAGGTGACGCTTTCCTATATCTGTTCCTACGAGTCGGATCACGACGGGGAATGGCTCATTCGACTCGACATCAATAGAGCTTTCCGATTTTAGTTCGTTTTTTCCCCACCAGGGGGCACTTTTCTATCTCTGGTTCTATGGGCTAGATCACGACGGGGTATAGCTCATTCGACTCGACATCTATAGGCTTAACGATTTCAGTGCCCGAGGTTCATACAGAACAGATTGCGCTACCTGGTGGTGGAAGATGGAACTTGAGCGTGCGCAGCACGACTGCTATACGGTGCCGAAGGCAGCGGGGACCCGTGTCGGAAGTTAGTTTGGTTAGAGATTTATACTATTCGATGTGCAAATTAAGGGATTATCCGGTGCCGAAGGCAGCGGAGAACCAGGTCGGAGATTCGTTCGGTTCGAGGTTTATCTTATTCGAGGTTTTACAAGATTCGAGGCCCCGATATAAATTAGGGGTCCGCTAGCGGGCGAAGCCAGCTAGTGCTAATAATAAAAGAGCGTGATATCACGTTTGATTTCAAATGCAGCGCTGACACGCTATGTACGTATTGCATTTTTATTCATTTCATCGATCAGTCAGTGATATTTTTTAACGGGGGATAACAAGTATTATAACAAGCCAAATTTAGTATGTTGTTATTAGTTTAATTTAAAAATCTACTGGTATTTCTAGTTAACCTTTTAAACAATGACTGAAAGTAAAATGTAATTTTAAATTATTTCTCATGTTTAGATTATTTAAATTATGTTTATTCTGTTTTAAAAAAAAGAAATGATATCTACAAAAACAACTTTTCAAACGTAAAAAAAAAAAGCCAAGCGTAAAAAAAAAAGTTGTGGCTAAAAAATGGTGTGATATCAAATTTCCAAGCTATTATATTACTTTTTTAACTTTTTTCCATTAAATAAGTTATCATATATATAAGTCGAGTGCCTACGTATATGTTAATAGAAATCGTTTTCTCCTGTACTAAATACATCCTAACGAGTTTCTGAAAATTCAATTTTTTTCAAATTATGCATGATGGGCTTGGCGGCCATCTTTTCATATTTCTAAGCACCCAAATTTCTAAAGTAAAAGCGTAATATGTTTGCAATGTAATATGTTTATAACAATTTCGAACTTCAGATTTTAACTACGGACAGATAAATTAGATAAGACTGATATTTTGAGAAATTGATTTTTACTAGTTTGAAATTATTAATTACTGTAAAAAATAAATCATAAGATGAATCTTTAAGATAAGTCATCATTATCTTAAGACACAATTTTCAGATCATACAAATCTATAAATGAAACGCTTAAAATATTTGCTTAAATAACAATTTTGAACTTCGGATTTTAACTACGGATTTGGATGCTTAGAATTTTGTGAATAATATGCAAAGATGGCCGCCAAGCCCATCATGCATAATTTGAAAAAAATTGAATTTTCAGAAACTCGTTAGGATGTATTTAGTACAGGAGAAAACGATTTCTATTAACATATACGTAGGCACTCGACTTATATATATGATAACTTATTTAATGGAAAAAAGTTAAAAAAGTAATATAATAGCTTGGAAATTTGATATCACACCATTTTTTAGCCACAACTTTTTTTTTTACGCTTGGCTTTTTTTTTTTACTTTTGAAAAGTTGTTTTTGTAGATACATACTACAGCAACACATATATAGAAAAACTTTATTCGTATTAAAACAGCTTCTAATTTTTTTAACTAGCAATTAAACAAAAAGGTTCTATATAGATGATAATAAAACTAGAGATTAGAAATATATATATATATATATTTACAATGATTACAATTTAGGTATGCCTTAATTAGAACAAACAAATTAGAATTATATTAGAGTTATGAAAAGAGAACTAGCTTTTAAATAACTAGTTTGAGGCATGCTTTCACACATG
Organism: Maratus michaelseni; assembly: GCA_963931845.1. Lineage (NCBI taxonomy): Eukaryota > Metazoa > Arthropoda > Arachnida > Araneae > Salticidae > Maratus > Maratus michaelseni. The sequence goes on from OZ007599.1 coordinate 255,641,354, forward strand.
TACAAAAAATATTTCCACTTTAAAAACAAACATTAACATATATACATCTAGATTATGTAATAATGGCTACAGTTTAGAAATGTACTTAAAATAGTACTCAACAACATTACCATAGCCCAATATAAGTCTTTTCAACGGGACCAAATTTTAAATATCAAGAATTTTTCAAATATCACTATTGAAATTCTTGAATAATAATAATATGAATCTTGAATAATAATTCTTGAATAATAATATGGATCTTACACATAAAATGAAATATGCAAAATGATACACATTACAACAACACATATATATAAATCAACTGGTAAGAAAACAGCTCCCCTTATTAAATAACAATAAAATATTCTTCTGTAGAGTTTAAATGACTTTAAAATTATGAGAAGAGAAAGAAAATATTATCTGGTAAAGATAAAATAACTGGGCTACTTTTCACAACATAGTGATTTAATGTTAAAAAGTTGTCAAGAAAAAAATTGCCATTAGTTGCTACAACAGTAACCATTTTTCTGCTGAATTGTTTCACAAAAACTTGTGATCATCAGTTTCTTACCATTTCAATATTGTTAACATAGTGTAAATTACTGTGTTTAAATTAGTAAATATTAAATCATAGGTTTATTATATTGTGTATGACTTTAAGAAAGTTAATCATCTTAATTATTTTTCAATAAGTTATAATGACTGCACACTGAAAAAATGAAGTGATAAAATCATTATTTTACTTTTTTTTCATCAGCTAGTGACCATTAACTTAAAAAAGTGGCCACTGAAAAATGAATGTTACTAGCAACTGGTCACTAACAAATTTTTAAATTTTTTTTTTTTTTTACCTAGTATGAGAAGTACTTAAACTAATATACAAAAAAGTGTGCACTATAAAAAAGAGCCTGACTATAAAAACATTTACGATTATAGTTTAGATGTACCATTACAATAGTAACCAATAGCACGTCCTTAGCATAACATAAGTAATTAACACAACAACCAGATTAAATCTTAAGGATCAAGAATTGTTTAAACAGTTTGGTCCAAATACTAATTTTGAAAATCTTGAACAATAAATATTCACATAAAATGGAATAGATATAGTGATATATATTTTGCGACAGCTAGCAATCAAACAGAAAGCTTCTTACACACTTAAAATGAATTTAAAATAATGAAAAGATGACTAGTTTATGAATTAACTACATGCCAGTATAAACAATAAAAGAAATTGTACTCTGAAAACAAAAGAGGACAGATACATGTGTAATTCTTTTACATATATTTGTGTTTACAGTTTGGATAGGCCTTTAAAATTGTTCTCAACAACATCTTCTTCGTCCAACAGAAGTCTCTAGAACAGGACCAAATTTTAAAACTAAATATCACTTCAAAAATTCTTCTAATAAGAAATCATTTTAAAAATATCTTGAAAAATGTTTTGCATACTAAAAATAAACATGACTATAAAAGCCTTTAAAATTGTTCTCAACAACATGTTTTTAGTCCAACCAAGTCTCTACAACAGGATCAAATTTTAAATATCACAAATTTTCAAAACATTTTGATCAAAATATCACTTCTGAAATTCTTTTGGCATGATATACAAGGTGGCCATAATTAAACTGCAAGTGTTCAAGGGGTGCTGGAGAGAAAACTACCGGGTATATTCCAGTGAAATTCGGTATCTACACGTTTCAGAATATGCGCAAGTCAAATATGCAAAAAAAAAATCGCCATTCTTACCCGATAGATGGCGCTGTACCGTATTTAAACGTTCACCGGTGGCATATACAACCTCCAAAATCGATAGATAGAGTATAATGACATTCTAAGAGGCATATAAACAATATAAAATATCATTTACAGTCTATCAAAATTCCATACAATTCGCTTCAGTAATTAAATTTTTACAGTATCATGTAATAAAAATTAGCGTAAATAAGATCACAAATTAAACAATCCATAAAGACGCTTTGGAAAACAAGCCATTATTTATTCAATGAAATTATTACATGATGTGCTCAATATGTGAACCACCAGATGCAACCACATGCTGAAAACGTAAAACAGCATGGTCCACCGTCGCATTTAAAATCTGTGGTGTAACTCACCTCACGTGTCTCGTTATGCTAGATTTCAATTCAGCAACAGAAGCATGTCGTTCTCTATAAACCATATCTTTGAGATGTCCCCACAGATAAAAATCGCAAGGATTAAGGTCCGGTGAACGTGAGGGCCAAGCGTTGTCGAAACCTCTGCTTATGACTTGGTTCGCACCAAAGGTATCATGCAGCAATTTTTTAACATCTTTAGCGATGTGAGGGGGTGCACCGTCCTGCATAAATACCGTGGTTTCTAAACAATGTCTCTCTTGCAATGCTAGAATCAATTGTTGTCTCAACATCGCCTAGTCCCTGTAACACTACAGCGTTTGGGACCACTTGGAGTTGGGTCTCAAAGAAATATGGGCCCACAAGAAAATCTCAAGTCATTCCACACCATACAGTTACATAATCGGAATGGAGGGGTTCTTCACGTTTAGCGTATTGTTTGTTCGTTTCCCATATCCTGCAGTTACGCGCATTTACACTACCTGATAGTTGAAAATGCACCTCGTCTGTCCACAATTTTCTCTGTATCCAAGTGTCATCTTCACTGATTTCCGACAGGACAAGGTTTGCAAAATCAAAGGGTGTCATCATGAGGTTTCAATTCTTGAAGAATGTTAATTTTATACGGATAACGCCGAAAAATGTGGCGCAACACTTTATGCACAGTTGACCAGGGAAGAGATAATGTCCGAGCCACACTTCTTGCGCTCACTTGTTGTAGCATACTGGCTCCTGAACTGCTACTCGTAGTCGCAATGGCGTCATCAATTTGTTCACTCTTTCCGGGTTTACGGGACGTCGCCCTCTTGTGCCTGGAATAATGCCCAATTCTCCTGATTCTTCAAATTTTAAAATCATATTTTTCAATCCATTGACACTCATTGGACCTCTTCTTAATCGTTTCATACGCTGGTATTCTTTCAGAGTAGCTGAATAATTGCTACCATATATGCATAATTTGCATATATGCCGTCGATAAGCATTGAAACACGGTATAGCGCCATCTATCGGGTGAAAATGGCGATTTTTTTTTTTTTTTTTTTTTTGCATATTTGACTTGTGCATGTTCTGAAACGTGTAGATACCAAATTTCACTGGAATATTCCCGGTAGTTTTCTCTCCAGCACCCCTTGAACACTTGCAGTTTAATTATGGCCACCCTGTATATTTAGAAAAATGTTTAGTGCTCTAAACACAAACATGACTATAAACACACATAAAATGGAAAGAAACTAGTTGCATTCAAGGAAATTTTTCAGTGGGCAAAGAATTGTCTTAATAACTTGAATGCTCCATGATTTTCCTAAAAGTGCCAATCTATGGTTTGTACTTAAATTTGCTTCAGTGTAATGTGTTGGAAGTCCAAAAAGTCTAAAAAATATGAAAAAATATGTATGACTATGATATTTTACAACGTAATGGATATAATAATACTGGTATTAAAATACTGGTAATTTTGTTGAAGCAATGACACATAAAAATTATATTTTAAGATAAATTTCAGTTATAGAAGTATTTAAAATTCATTTGGTAGCTTTTTACATCATATTTAGACCTCAGTGCAGAGTAATAAAATATTAATATAATTGAAGGTCTTTATAACTTAATTCTCCATATAGCACAAAATTTCTCAGACATAAACAATGAATTTTGCTGTTAAGGAGCATCTGTATTCCACATGGTAAATTCATTGTTACTCTCCAGAGGACTAAATTGGATACATAAATTATTCCATCTTTATCTTGTCAATTCAGGGCGTTTTAATAAAAAATAATTGCTATTATTACAATAAATGTTTTTGAAAACGAGTAACATAATAAATGATTTGGTCCTCGCATATTTGGACCGAGTTTATGAAGTAAATTTAACAATGTGTAAAATTATATGTATATAGATCAGTTTCAACTGACGTCACACCCTAGCAACCACCTTAGCAACCAGATCGGTGTTTATGTTTGCCCCTCAAAGATAGTGGATTATGATTGGTTGGTTCATAATACAGGCTACAAATCGATGTTTATGATTGGTTGGATAAAAATTGGTGGGCTCGTGACTACGTAGTTGAAACTGATCTATTATACAAAAATTTATAATCTACACAACTCCTGGTCCCAAGGAACGCAATTTAAGATACTCTAATGTATTTTGATATGTTCCAGGCATATTTGGCCATGTTTACAATGTAAGTTTAATGATGTGTGAAACAAGATCTAGATAATGCAAAATTCTATATAAAGCACAACGTGATGTTTTTAGGTTTGCGTTATAAAGATCTTAGCTGAACAGCAGCTTCATTCCAATGTATCTTCACAACCACAACATGATGTCTCTCTGCCTGAATAAAAAAAATAGCAATTGAAGCCAGCCACAAGTACCATTGTTGCCAGAAACAGTCAAAGGCACCAAGAGCTTTGACTTACACCATGGCGAGAAAGTTACAAATATCGCCAAGTAATAAAAATGATTTGTAGCACACCTAACATTGGCAAACGAAAATATGTTTTGTAAAGCAGAGGATTGGCTGGCTGGAATAATAAACTTGTTCCAATTTTTGACCTTATACCTTCAGTTGAGAAATAGTTAACTGAAATAAAATCTATATACTATAATTTAAAATACAAGGAGGCAGTTGACGTAATTTTGAAGTGAACCATAAATGTGAGATTAAAAAAAAACTAAAAAAAAAAAAACATACATTTTGTGATATTGACTAAAGGTTAATTTAAGATGATTGGAGGTAAAGAGGGATTCGCTATGGCGAATATTACTTTATAACGGTGACCAAACTGAAAGAGGAATTTCAAGTGACAGCTGGCTCACTGGACTGTTTCCTTGGAATAAACATCAAGCAGTTGCAAGATGGCTCTGATTTTTTTTTTAACAGAGTGACATAAGAAAGATTCTTTGCCGATTTAGAATGGCTGAATCAAATGCTGTTTCTATTCTATGTGAAAAAGGTAACACAAATAGGAATGACAGTTCAATTAGTGAAGATGTGCCCTATCGTGAAGCAGTTGGACGTCTTATTTATTTGGGTACAAGGTCACGTCCAGATATTGCATATGCAGTTGCAGTTAGTGTGGTATCTGAATAACTGGAAAATCCGAAGGTACCAGACTGGAATGTTGTTAAAAGATTCTTCAAGTACCTCAAAGGGACTTCAGAATATGGACTTTTATAGCCAAGAAAACATGAGAACAAAGAGCTTGAGGTATATAATGATGCAGACTATGCTGGTGACACTAAAGCTCGACATTCAAGTACTGGCATAGTTAGCGAGTTCAATGAAGGTCTCCTCTTGGATGAGCAAAAAGCAGAGAAGTGTAGTTCTATCTACAACAGAGGCAGAATATGAGGTTAGTGAAGGTGCAAAGGAGATAATTTGGCTTCACAGACTATTAAGTGAACTCTTAGCAGTACAAAATCAACCAACTTTGTTTGGTTAAATATCGGCAGATGTTATAAATTTTATGTACGTCATTCAGCGACTTACAAAATATTGGTCAATATTGATAGGACATTGGCTGATATCTTTGTGTCACCTGGGTAATAGTGGTTGACCTCATGTGACACCTCAATGCAGTTTATAGGGCTTTTGCCAGAAGCAGAAAACAGCATAGTAACACATACCAGTGGTTGGTTGGTTGGTTCTAGGTTATGGGTCATTTACCTAAATAACCTCACATTAGATATAACTAACACTACTAAATTTAGTTTCTGAGCTATTCTTCAAAAAAATACATTTTAAGTTTTAAAATATTCAATTTGACACTTTATGCTAGAATAAATATATATTGTATACTGCTTTACTGGAAAAGGAACATGAATATATTTAATGCTGATAGCAACTATAAGAAGTATTGTGCAAAATTCTAGGAAAGTAGGTAACAGATATGAAAATATTTCTTCCATGGTACTTATAGATAAAAACTGTGTTAACTAAAGAAAACAAGGAAAAACTTCTAATTACAGTAACTGTATGTAACTATTAAAGTGTGTGGTACACGTCTTGATAAATAACATTGTATATCCATGAAATTCAATTTATTTACAGGCAACATAAGTACAAAGCACTATTCAGACCAAAAGAATGTATGAATATTACTTTATCAGAAAAACAAACAAAATTTTGAGATTTCTCAAAGAATATTCTTTCAATAATTCAATATTTGATCTTAAAATTTACACAATTGACTTTTAAAATGTAAACAATACTTGTTCTACACTCTTATTATATTTCAAGAACATCTAAAATGTACTTATTACTAAAGATTTTGAGACTACCTTGAGAAAGGTCAAAAGCAACATATCACTTAATTTTAACAACATACACTAACATAAAAAGCCTTTTAAGTTGTCATCATATGGAATCCAGCCAAGCACAAATGACTATGCAATTCGTATAAGTCAGGCATTTATAAATTTGCATATTTAAATTAAATTTTATTAAATGTTTCTATAAAATTTAGTAGACTCATGAAAATACATAAAATAGCCAAATAAATTTCATTTAAAGCTTAAAAGTAACTTATTAATTATCCAATTAAATTAAAGTATCTTACCATTTTTACACCTTCGACCCCTGCTGGAAAATAGTGTAAGTTTTTTATCAAAAAGGCAAGCGTGCGCACCAAACGGACGGACTTTTAGTAGATACACATACACACACGCACACATATTTACGGATCGCGGGGCATCCGATCTAACTCCCAGAATATAGCTGTAATAAGATGGGACTGTGAAATAAACACGTTCGCTCAATGAAGAGATTCCCGAGTCAAATTATTATTCTTCTATTCACTCTTGCCAATTCTTTACACACACACACATAACATTTCATCAGTATGCAACTTCCCTATTTTCTTTTAGTTCCTGTAAAATGTAATTAAATTTTTTCATAGAAAATACATATTGAAAATTGTGTTTATTGGTATTTGTTTGTTTATGAAAACCTCAGAGGAAGGATAGAAGTTATTAGAAGTCTGTGGTGAAAACAGCCAATTTTTCATTTTACTAAAACTTTAATATGCAAACACAGTTGTCAATCTTCCCGTTTCTGTCAAGTCAAATAAATACATTATGAACGAAAAAGTTTATTTAATAAATGAAATCAAATAAGTATCAAATAAAAACAAAACACATTTGACATTTTAGAAAATTTCCGTGTTTTTTTAGTTGAAAAATTATGTGAAAATAAAACCTAGTTTGTGTTTATTTATAAATAATTCTTTAGAATGTATTCACAATCTTTTAACTTAAACATATGCTTAAAATTTGTCTGTTGAGTTTTAAGCATTTATTTTTCTTTTCAGAATCTTAAACTTCTGGTCTTCACAAGTCCTCCACGAAACTCTTGTGGCCAAAAAGTGTCACTGGACGCACATTGAGTGTTTTTCACATCACATTCCGGAGTCCCAAGTAGCACAACGATATTGGCCCGATATTGGCAACGATATTGGCCCAATCCTTATTATTAATGTTCGTATCCGTCTGTGTGTCTGTCTGTGTGTGTATCTGTACCCGGATAAACTCTGCGAGCGTAGCGAGTAGCGAAGCGCTTTTTGTGTCAAAAAATTCAGAAAAATCCGGGCCTTCAGGAATTGCAGTTTCGAAAAAATCGGCCCTTAATTAAGGGAGTTATTAACGAACAAAGCTGTTTTAATTGCTTCAAAAGAAACCTATGTGGAAAGTCCTCCGCGCATGCCCAGAAGAGCTGAATCCTCATCTTCCGCAAAAAGAAGAAGGAAACATCGCGTCCGCCGGTTTCGTTTTACGACTGTCTAAACTCGCCGACGGCGAACCGACAGAAATACGAAAAAACCGTCAACATATTCTCAAAGAACGCACTCTTACGACTCTAACGATCCTGTCAGTTCGAAAAAATTTCGATATTAACCTTTTAAAAAAAAATAGTCAAAAAGGGTCGAATTCGTGTTTTTGATTTTCTCCCTTCGTCCGAACCTCGCATCCGCCGGACTAAGAAAGATTCGGATAAACGGATTTCACCAAATAAAAGATCGGTCTTTGTCCTCTCCAATTCCACCTTCCATTAAAAAAATACGTCAGTTAACCCTTCGAAAACGTATATTTTCCGTACACCGTTTCGCGATTTCGGCAATTTCGACTATTTTGAAAAATTCGCTGCGGCGGTTCCAAACAAGTCAGGGAAAACTAAAAATACCAGACGAGATCTACATTCTCTATCCTTTCAAAATCTGTGATCGTTTTTGAAAAATACAAATATTAACCCTTCGAAAAAAATTCGCGCGCAGACTCACTTTTGCAAATTCCGATTCTCTGCGATTTTTAAAATCGCGCATCGGCTCTCTGAAAGAACAAAAAAACAAACAAACACACCCAAGTACATTTCCTTCCTTTCGAGATCACTGTAAAACCTTTAGTTAAAAAAAATATTTCAGTTAACCCTTTCGAAAACGTTTTTTTCCGTAAGTCTCTTTTTGTTTTTCAGCGAATTCTGCAATCTTTAAAAATTCAATTCTGGGCTTCTAAACAAGATACAAAAAAATAAAAATACCGAGCCTAATCTACGTTCTTTTTCCTTTTAAAATCAGGTATCAGTTTCGAAAAATTCGTTTTTTTAACCCTTCTAAAAAAATGGTTTCCGAAACTCACTCGCGTGAATTTTCGTTTTTCGGCCCATGTTTAAAAATCCGCATCGACTCGGAAAATGTGAATAGAGACAAATAAAATACACCAGATCATAGCCACGTTCTTATTCTTCGAAACATATATTTCAGTTTTACAAAATATGTACATTAACCCTTTAGAAACCGGTCGTTCCCGTACCTCACTTTCACGATTTCCTCTAATTTGCCAATGTAAACACCCCCGCCGCAGGACTTTTTTATCGAAGTACACAAATTCCGAGAGAAGAAGCTAAAAGTGCATACATTCATCTATAGAAAGACACCTTTCAGTTAAAAAAATTCGAATATTATCAATTTCAAAAAAATTCTTTTGTGAAACCCGTTTCTAGAAATAAGCGTTTTTCGGCAATATATGATTTATTTTGAGAAATAATTATATTTTCATAGTTAAAATTCTATTCTACTAGGATATTTGTATTCTGAAACAGCCAACTGCACTGCAAATACTTGCTATACAATACCTGACTAACTTATTATACAATATTTCTCTTCGATGGATCAGAGATTATACGATATGTAAAGAGTCAACTTCATGTTCGATCGCAGTCAAATAAACTAGAGAGTCAACACAGGAACATTTATTTTTAAAAGTTTTAATATTTTTTAAATAATTGTCATTTTTGCATAGCGGAAAAAAAAAAGCTAAGGAATTTGCTATTTCTTTTGAAAATATCTCCCTTCGTATGGGTCCCATCACGACGGGGTATAGCTCATTCGACTCGACACCGATAGAGCTTAGTAGAGATTATCGACTTTAGTTCCGCATTTCACCACTAGGGGGCGCTTTCCGAACTCTGTTTCTATGGGCCGGATCACGACGGGGTATGGCTTATTCGACTCGACATCGATAGCTTTAACGGTTTCAGTGCCCGAGGTTCGAATAGAACAGATTGCGCCCCCTAGCGGTTAAAAGTGTAATTAAAGGATGTTTCAGCCAACTCGGGTTCTATGGGTCACATCACGACGCGGTTTGGCTCAATCTACTCGACATCGATAGAGGATACTAGAGATTATCGACTTTAGTTCCGCATTTCACACTAGGGGGCGCTTTCCGAACTCTGTTTCTATGGGCCGGATCACGACGGGGTATGGCTTATTCGACTCGACATCGATAGCTTTAACGGTTTCAGTTATGATCGTATATACAGATTGCGCCACCTGGTGGTGGAAGGTGGAACTAAAGTATACCGCAGCGCGTGCGCAGCACGACTGCTATACGAGGCCGCAGGCAGCGGGGACCCGAGCCGGAAGTTCGTTCAGTTAGAGGTTTATACTATTCGATGTGCAATTTAATCGACATTTTACAAGATTAGAGGTTTTACAATTAGGGGCCCGCTGGCGGGCGAAGCCAGCTAGTATCGGTCAATATTGGCGTGCATCGGCAAATACCGATCATGTTTTATCGACATAATTTATGTTGGTCAATGTCGGATTTGAATTAAAATTTCTGAAATGTTCAAAATTTAAATATTTTACTTTTTGGAAAGGTAGATGACAGAAAACAATTTTAAGAGCAGTTTAAATTCAGTAAATCGATGGAGAAAAATTTGGCCAGAGAAATGTCACGTGACATTTTCTTCATATTCACTCTTGTCTGTTGATGCCCGATGTCTTCATTTTCTTACTTATTCAGTTCTTCATGACAGTGTGACTAACACCTCTACACCTCAGGTATGTTTAAAAAAAATAATATATTTGTTATTTCTAATCAGATTTGATACCGTAACTATTTTTACAGGAAAATCTTACTAAACTTTTTTTCTAAAACTTAAATTAACGGAATTAACTTTATTCATTTATTAATTGCTTGTTCTAACAGCGTTAAAAATATATCATAAACAAAAGTATTGTATTATGTATTCGCATAAAAACTTCTTTCCGCAACATACTTTACCATCTCAATAAATTCTTAACTTCCATCACGATTCTTGTTATTCGGCTTAAATAATCTAGGGGGCGGTGATATTCTAGGGTGTCATTGTACGTTAGGTTACTCGCGACAAAATAAATACACGACCGATGACGTTAAAAACATCACACGGAATGGATCATCTTTACACGCCGATTGGTCCAAAGCGACGCAGCCATCGTTTTGTGCCAGTCCTAGCTTAAAGATGATCCACTCCAACATGGTGGGCCAACAATGTAAAAGGGTGAAAAACAAAATGTACACCTGCTCCCAAAAGTGACCATGAAAAATGCATGTTTCATCGAGTGGAAATAGCCTTATAGGCAAAAGACGGACTAACGGCCATGGAACAAGCCCCACCTCATTAGTGCGCCTAGCTTCTCAATTAACTAATCAACTAAGTTGCACATAAAAAGAAAAGCAAGTAGTGATAACAGCCATTAGGATTCAATGGACTGATGGCATAAAGCTCATTCACGAAGCTACAAATATAATAAGTACCGCAAAGCAATAAAAGGGAGGAAATAAGATAATGTGAAAAAGTAATTCAAACGTGCAACAACAAGGAATTTGACAAATACAAGCGACAAAAGTCTCAATGTGACAAAGCCAATAAATGTGATAAATAACCAGCGAAACCATCACGATTGACTAACACCCAAGAAAATGACAAACGTCACAAGCAACAAAGCTAGTGATACTAGACAACCAAGCCAGAGACAAGACCAAGAAAATGTCAGAAACAACCCAATAGGGATGAGCCCATAAAAGTGGCAAAAATAACTAGCAAAAAGAAATATACACAAAAATGAGACAAGTCCATAAAAGCAGAAATAAACATGTTAGTGACAAACCATTATGATAGAGACAAATTAACCCAATAGGGATGAGCCCATAAAAGCAGCAAAAAACCCTAACAGAGACAAATAAACACAACAAAAAGACCAGCCCATAATAGAGGCGACAAACATGGCAACGACAAGCCACCTTGAAAGAGTCAAACCTGCCAAGTGGAGCGCCGACACACAACGATCATGTACGATAATGGCGCCCGGTGCATGTAAAATCCGCCATGTGTGCAAAGTCCTCCAAGTTCCCTGTGAATTATACCTCTGGAGGTGCCCAGTCAGGTGAAGGTCTCGTCACTTGATCAAGGTTCTAAATTACGAGACCAACTCGCGTAGCGATAGCATGACGTATTTGTGTGCGATGCAGCGTGAAATTAGTAAATACTCCAGCATCTCACATCAACACTACCTACAGATAATGCCTCAGGATTGGCAACACTTGATTGAATGACGCATTTGTGGATCGGTCTTTTGAGGTGAGTAACCGTGTGTTCCAACGACAAGGTGCTTCCGAATAGGATTTTTTTTTCTTCTAATGGGAAAATTAATACTATTTTGATTAAAGATTGGATTGCTTTCAATTAAGGCAAGTACATATTTACAGTATATACGTGCATATATATTAAAATTTGTTTGGTTTGTACTTGTTGCACGAGTAAGCTTAATCCCACAGCTTTGTCGAAGCTGGTGATGTAAAAAATATTGTATTACTTTTGCATTATTTATTTATTTAGTAAATAATTAACGTCTCGCGCAGCAATTTTTGTATTCAATAAGAATTTGCTTTCTTTCTAAATGTATTACTTTTTAGTTAAAAACTGCCTTTCTTTTCATGCATATGAATAGAAAATTGTGCATAAATAATTTCAAATATTTCATATTTGTTCGCTTATGATAGCTTTCATACTTTTCAGTACAGTTCTTTTTAAAGATTTAACACGATTTATGCAAATATTTTTAATACTGCTATGAATTTAAATCAAAATTTTATACAAGAAAATTCGTTTCTCATACAAATAAAACATAAATTTTATTTATTAAAATGAGTTTTGAGAAATTCACGATTGTTTCATTCTTATGCTCACCCACCCCCTCCCTTTTCCCCATGTTTAATGTCTTTTATCGCTAAAATATTGATATATTTTTTCATACAGAGATTAAATTATAAATTTACTAATATGAGAATATTAACTTAATTAAATGATTCTTCTGTCACTAATTCGCATGCAAAATTATATCAGTTAGTGAAAAGTGTAAGATAAGAACTTAATATAATTTACTGTCTGTCATTTGAAAATTACATATTTGATTTATTTTGACATGCATGCAGTTTTTTTATAATCACCAATAAAAATCACCAGAGGTATTTTACTATTATTATAAAATAGTAATTATATATTTTTAGTAATGTTCAATTGAAATTATTACGGCTAGTATTCAAATCTGCCTTTGCCTTAAATTTACTACACTTACCTAAAAATGTTTTTATTTTATTAATTATTTGTTATGTAAATGCATGTTACTAAAAAAAAAAAAATGTATTCATTATTCGCAAATATTCAATCAAGTATTCAGCAGCGCCAAAGTAAACATTTTTTAATAGACAATGATTAACATTGTTAATATTGATAAAAATACACACATATAGTGTAATATAAGTACTTACTTTAATTGAAAGCAATCTACTCTTTATTCGAAATATTAATAATTTTCATGGAAATATGCTAGAACCCAAATATGAACTTTCATTTGCACATTAACCAAAATAAAAGAGTTAATGAATCCTCTTAAAAATATAGCTTTTATTTTTCAATAAAAATAACTATTTTGTATCTCAAATTTTGTTGTATAAAACAAAATTTTCTTGATACTAAATCCTACAGTTTGTTTTTGTGCAAATGTAAAAAGCAAATTGTATCTGTTTTGAATTAGTTGATCTTCAGTTTTATTATGCAAGTTTTAAAAAAAGTTATTTAGAATTTTGTTTTATTGTGGTTGCAGGAATAACTGGATGTAACGAGGCTAACGAAAAAGAAAGGCTGCCGCGGTGCTTTACGCGTACCTTTTTTTTTTCAGACCGCCGGAGTCACACCAATGAAGGTGTACGAAAAGAGCATCACGTCACTCTAGCGGTCTGTGAAAAAAGATAAGTGGAATGCACCGCGGTAGCCTGTCTTTTTCGTTAGCCTCGGGATGTAATCAGTTGAATCATTAGCCGATCTCGAGGCTAACGAAAAAGAAAGACTACCGCGGTGCTTTACGCGTATCGTTTTTTACAGACCGCCGGAGTCACGTGATGCTCGAATGCACCAATACGCCGCTGAAGTCGTGACGTCATCAATATGGCGCTGGGCATAAACAGACTGAAGTGCCCATTGAAATAACATGGACGTAAAAAATAAAATCTTCTAGGAGTAATAATTTTCATATATAAGAACTTTCAGGCACTGTTCGGAAAAGTTTAAGGTACGCATTTCATTATGAATTCCATAAACTTCTGATTTTGTGCTTTAAATTTGAATAATTTATTAAAAAGTCATTAGCTTAACTCCGGTTAGACAAACAACACGGCTACATCGGCTGAATTGGTGATATTTACATTCATGTCTATCAAGATAGCTCTGTCTCTCTCTATTTATAAGTAAAACTTTTATTTAATTTAAATTAATAATTTTACTAATTTTATATTTTAAAAAATTATTAAAGATATTTTATAATTTATAAATTATTATAATACATAAATTATAAATAATATTTATAATTATATAAATTATAATAAGTATATAAATTATATATTAAATATATAAAATATGATGTACTATAATAATATAAATAAATATAAAATATAATATATTAAATTATAATACTAAAATGATATACTATATTAAATTAAATATTAAATCAATTTAAACATATTAAATTATTTATATATTACATTAAATTAATATTATGAATAATTAATAATAAATAATTATTTATCATTTTAAATGTTTAATAAATATAATTGATATTAATAAATAATATAAAATTGATTATTAATAATTTTAATTAATAATTATTTATTATATATATATGTAAAATTAAATAATTATTAATTAAAATTATTAATTCAATTATATTAAATATTTAAATATATATATATATATATATATAATTAAATAATAATTATTAATAATTAATTATATATTATTTATTAATATCAGTTTTATTTATTAATCATTTAAAATGATAAATAATTATTATTTATTATTAGTATTAATTATTCATAATATTAATTTAATGTAATATATATTTAATTTAATATGTTTAAATTATTATTATTATTGTAGATTATATTATAATTTTATATTATATTATTATCAATATTTATAATATTTAATATAAATTAATAACATAAATAATAATATTATTCCGAATTATAAATTTAATTTATCATAGTAACATAATTTAATTATTATTAATTAAAAATAATTGTAATATAATAATGTGAACTAAAATATTAATTATTTAATAATTATATTTAATATTTTAAAATAATTATTTAATAATTATATTTAATATTTTAAAATAATTATTTAGTAATTATATTTAATATTTTAAAATAATTATTTAATAATGATATTTGATATTTTAAAATAATTATTTAATATTAAAAATTATAATTAATATTACTAATAATAAAATATTTATAATTATAATTAGTATTAATCTTAATAAATAATTAATATTGTAAATATAAATAATATCCTGATGAATTATATTAAATTAATAATATAATATATTAAATTAAAATACTAAATTTTAATATATTAAATATATAAAGTATTATAATATGTAAATTATTAAAAATAATCTAATAATTTTTTTAATTTTAATATGATTTTCTCTTTACTTATAATTAAAACATTAAATTACTTATAAGTAAAGAGAGATAAATACATTTTGACAGACATGGTTGTAAACATCCCCGATTCACAGACGATGTAAAAAACCGCCATGTTTGTCTAACCGGAGTTGATTTTTTAATAAATTATTCAAATTTAAAGCACAAAATCAGAAGTTTGGTGAATTCATAATGAAAAGCCTACTTTAAACTTTGCAGAACAGTGCCTGAAAGTTCTTAAATATGAAAATTATTATTCCTACAAGATTTTATTTTTTATGTCCATGTTATTTCAATGGGCACTTCGATCTGTTTATGCCCAGCGCCATGTTGAAACGTTACACTTCAGCGGCGTATGCAGGTGTACGAAAAGAGCAACACGTCACTCTAGCGGTCTGTAAAAAAAAAATAAGTGGAATGCACCGCGGTAGCCTGTCTTTTTCGTTAGCCTCGAGCGGTCTGTAAAAAAAGATAAGTGGAATGCACTGCGGTAGCTTGTCTTTTTCGTTAGCCTCGATTTGTGACGTTATGAGAATGAATGAGCCAGCCCAGTATCTAGTGTTGCTTTTGTTCGGCTCCCGTCAACGCCCCCTAGAGATCTCTAGGGGGGGCGTTGCTCCCGTCAACTCAATTGCACACTCTTTGTGGAGTTCCGGGCTGTATTTCTTCAGTGTTTAATTTCATTGTGTCTATCCAGTCCAGTATTTAGCCTCGAGCGGTCTGTAAAAAAAGATAAGTGGAATGCACCGCGGTAGCTGTCTTTTTCGTTAGCCTCGGCCGATCTGTCGTGACGTCCAAATTGAGCTCTTATGCATTATCTATAGGTGGTGTTGCTCACATCCGTCCGGCATGACTTCACTACAATGTGCAGTGCTGAATCGACTAATCCAAACATCAATTAGCAACCAGCCAACTAAGGTAAGAAGATGCACTGAAGCGTGACCTACGTTATACCGCGACCCGCGACCTACGTTATACACGGCCGGTGCATGACGTTTAAAATGTCACATGCAGTGGATCATTTTTGCACGGCGATTGGTGCAAAGCGGCGCGCCCCCCAGTTTGCACCAATCGCCGTATAAAAATTATCCACTCCGAGGCTAACGAAAAAGAAAGGCTACCGCGGTGCTTTACGCGTATCTTTTTTTACAGACCGCGGGAGTCACGTGATACTCGAATCCACCAATACAGATGTACGAAAAGAGCAACACGTCACTCTGGCGGTCTGTAAAAAAAGATAAGTTGAATGAACCGCGGTAGCCTGTCTTTTTCGTTAGCCTCGTATCCACTCCATGTGACGTTTTAAACGTCATGCACCGGCCGTGTATAACGTAGGTCACGGTTATACCGCGACCTTGATTATACACGGTCGGTGCATGACGTTTAAAACGTCGCATGGAGTGGATCATTTTTACACTGTGTTTGTGTAAAACGGTGGGCGCGCCGCTTTGCACCAATTGCCGTCTAAAAATGATCCACACCATGTGACGTTTTAAACGTCATGCACTGGCCGTGTATAAATAAGAATCTTATAAGGGGAGCTGACGCATATCCATCTTGTTGCCCAAAATAACCGCCATATTGTAACCCAGCTCAGCATTAGGAAACCACCCGAGCAGGTGTTTGCCGTCCACTACTACGGTACGCTAACCGGTTTTAGCTTGGTCTTTGGTCCGTTGGGTTATTAAATGGCGGTATGATTCAGCCTGTAGTGTAGGAGCTCTACGAGGCTAACGAAAAAGAAAGGATACCGCGGTGCTTTGCGCGTATCTTTTTTTACAGACCGCCGGAGTCACGTGATGCTCGAATGCACCAATGCAGGTGTTCGAAAAGAGCACACGTCACTCTAACGGTCTGTAAAAAAAGATAAGTGAAATGCACTGCGGTAGCCTGTCTTTTTCGTTAGTCTTGGGAGCTCTAAGTATAACGTAGGTCGCATGCAAATCCTCGCCCCGTTGCCAGGTATCAACCCGTTAAGCTGGTCAAAAACCCGGCAGGTAGGGCCTGGTCAGCGGTCTAAAAAAAAAACATAGATGATCCACTCGGTGTGACGTTTTCAAAGTCATGAACGAGCCGCGTATTTCGTTGGTCGCGGCTCCTATATAAGGAAAGGGCAGCTGACGTCAGTGTTGGCTAAATTACTGTTGGATAGCAAGAAAAACCTGTCCGTTCTGTATGACTCCTACTGTATACATGAGATGGGGCGATTAGATTGATCTACGTTAAACAGGTCTATGATATGATTAGCTTGCGTTGCCATGACGATTCCTGACCTACATTGATCGCTACGACAAAAATATAATGGTAGATTGGTTGACGAAAGTGTTTGTTTTTAAATATGCTTTTTCCTTATAAATAGTAGCTCTAGCCGCTACCGCTACCTACGTTATACACGGTCGGTTTATGTCGTTTAAAACGTCACACGGTGTGGATCATCTTTACACGGCGATTGCTACAAAGCGGCGCACCAATCGTTTTGTTCCAATTGCGCTCTAGCTCAGACTGGGCTTAGACAGACGCTTTTGTCCAAACTATAACAAATCTACATTTTAGAACTTGGCAATACTTTCTTGGACGAGTGAGACAATTTAACAATCGTTAGCTTGGCGATTTGTTTCCGTCCATATAGATCAGATTCAACCACGTGATCTCCAGCCCACCAATGTTTTATCCAACCAATCATAATCGTCAATTTCTATCCTGTATTATGAGCCAGTCAATCACAATCGACTAAATTTGAGGGCAAACAAAACGCCCATCTGGTTGCTAAGGTGGTTCTAGCGAGGCTAACGAAAAACACAGGCTACCGCGGTGCATTCCACTTATCTTTTTTTACAGACCGCTAGAGTGACGTGTGCTCTTTTCGTACACCTTCATTGGTGCATTCGAGCATCACATGACTCCGGTGGTCTGTAAAAAGAGATACGCGTAAAGCACCGCGGTAGCCTTTCTTTTTCGTTAGCCTCGCTTTTAGTACACCTGCATTGGTGCATTTGAGCATCAAGTGACTCCCGCGGTCTGTAAAAAAAGATACGCGTAAAGAACTTTTTTCGTTAGCCTCGATTTCTAGCGAGGCTAACGAAAAGGAAAGGCTACCGCGGTGCTTTACGCGTATCTTTTTTTACAGACCGCGGGAGTCACGTGATGCTCGAATCCACCAATGCAGATGTACGAAAAGAGCAACACGTCACTCTAGCGGTCTGTAAAAAAAGATCAGTGGAATGCACCGCGGTAGCCTGTCTTTTTCGTTAGCCTCGATTTCTAGGGTGTGACGTGAGTTGAAACTGATCCGAGGCTAACGAAAAAGACAGGCTACTGCGGTGCATTTCACTTATCTTTTTTTACAGACCGCTAGAGTGACGTGTGCTCTTTTCGAACACCTGCATTGGTGCATTCGAGCATCACGTGACTCCGGCGGTCTGTAAAAAAAAGATACGCACAAAGCACTGCGGTAGCCTTTCCTTTTCGTTAGCCTCGAAACTGATCCGAGGCTAATACCCCGTTCAGACTAGGTCATTTAAGTGACTTAGCTAACGTTTTTGTAGCGGGCGATCCGGAACGAGGCTTAACTTTTCCATGCATTACTTCAATGTTTGAGACCGTTCATGTAAGCCACTAGAGTTAAGTAACTTAAATCCTCTGACGTGTCTCTCTTTTTTTTTATACTGCTTGAGTTACGTGATGCTCATATGCATGAATGCAGGTGCACGAAAAGGGCATCACATGACTCTAGTGGTCTAAGAATGGGCTTTATTCGAAGCTAACGAAAAAGAAAGGCTACCGCGGTGCTTTACGTGTATCTTTTTTTACAGACCGCTGGAGTCACGTGATGCCCGAATGCACCAATGCAGATGTACGAAAAGAGCACACGTCACTCTAGCGGTCTGTAAAAAAAGGTAAGTGGAATGCACCGCGGTAGCCTGTCTTTTTCGTTAGTCTCGGCTTTATTGGCATGACGTCATAAACCACCATCATGTGACCTCCCTGCTGTGTTTATATTTGTTTGTCTATGTATCGCATGCATACATTGGTCGATATTGTAAGAAATCACGTGTTGGTGGTATTCTTACAATCTCGAAGCCAGATTCCCAATAAAGCCCATTTCGAGTACCGACTACTCGTATGTCACCACTCTCATATAAAGGCAACCTAAGTCGTTTTGAGATTTGTCTACTAGCGATATTTCCTCCCTTTCACCCTTTGGGAAAACGGCTAAATGTTTTACAAGCAGTCTGCTTCGCAGATGTTTGTTTTTGCGCAACTCAGTCAGCATCCGTATGGTCCTTTATTATGGTTTTGATGAAAGTTCGTTTACTGCATCTATTTCTACTAAAAGGTACGTAACATTTAATTATTATTATTTTTTTAACGCTCACACTTTGGTATTTTCTAGCAGTGCTGTTTTAGATGTGAAAGACAGATGCTTACTGCTTTCGAGACTTACTCCTCATTCAAACTGTGTTGTATATGTGTTATAGTTTTGCATATTATAAAATTCATTTAAGACAATCTATATTGAAAATGTTTTTCCGATTTTTCTCTTATCAATTATTTGATTTGTTTCGACGAAGTCACACAATTGTGTATTTATTATATATTTTTTTACGCTTGTTCAGCCGGTGTCTGAGTCAACAGGGGTTTTAAAATAAAATGTTACACAAAAAACCTTCCTAAAGAAAAACAAGTAATAATTTATTAATAATAAAAAAACCCGATTGCGAAAAATGACACATGACATTAAGAAAAGCATAACGATTTCATTTTTAGGACATAATCAAATTATTTCAATGTTTAGAGATGTACGCTTTCATCTTTCATTCCTAATTTTTTTTTCTTTAATTTGCTTATTAACATTTTATTATGATTGACGATGAATAATTGTTAAATTTTCATAACGTTGATATATTGTCATAATTAAATGAACATAAATACTAATGACACACATACAGATTTATTTAAACTAAATGCTCTTCAAAGCATGCTACACCCTTAGACTGATGAAAAATTAGTATTTATACTGCAGTTGCAGTGATGCCGCTAGACTTTTGAAATCCAGGGTCCCTGGGACCCAGACACTTTCAAAAAATTGGGTCCTTTTTTACAAAAGGGGTCCTCTTTTAGAAAAAAGACAGTTTTAAAGTATAACATATACTCCTTTTGCGATCTTTCAACGAAAAATTATGCATCCTGAAGGATCCACAAAAATTATATTTATGCATCACTTCTCCAATTTTTGGCTTAAATGATGCGCTATAGCGCATCCCCAGCATCTCTCAGTTGTATTTTCCATAAACTCTTTCTGCAACAACTAAAGAATGTTCTGAAAACTAGTAGAATATTAATTCAGGAATGGAAAATGTATAAATAAATGAATGGAAATATTTTGAGTGCAACTTGTACTTTCTCTGTTATCATAGAATAGGTTGGGTTCAAAGTTTGAGCCTTCCTTTTAGAAACTGGAGATAGTAGTGTTGCCACGTATAGTATAATAATAAAAGTGGGACAGGTGCTTCAAAATTGAGACAACTTAAGGGTCCTCTCCCCTCATGTGAAAACACCTGCTTGCTAATGTTAATCCTATGGGACAGTTATTTTCTAATATCTTGTTTGCATTTCAATATTTTTAAACGATTTTTTTTTTGCATTGGATAGCTGGGATCGATCTCTATTTCTGCCCTTAATTACTTTTTCGATTTTCTTTGTGGATTTTTTTTACAAAGATACTTTCACTTTCGAAACCAGTTTTGAAAGTGAAAGTATGTATCTTCGTAAAAAAAATATTGACTATGAAAATGCAATATATTTATTACAGAAAATACTATAAAACATTTTCACATAAGAGATTTGTCAATGTATTTATTTTATATTCAATACAATATAGTTTACAAAACTCATGCATAATTGTTGTGAGAAATAAATGAAAATGCACCGCGAACATTTATTATGATTGACGATGAATAATTGTTAAATTTTCATAACGTTGATATAGTGTCATAATTAAATGAACATAAATACTAATGACACACATACAGATTTATTTAGCAGTATTATAAATGGAGGATTATGTGGTGGCGAGTCGTATATTTTACTTTTGCACGTAATTTCTTTTTTTGTTATTTTCTGACTGGCTTCCCTGTAAGATACAAAATTTTAAATCAATTGAAATACAAAATTCTCTAGAAAAATGTATGTGAAATGAAAACTTGTGAAAAGCTTAGAATATTAAAGTGCATTATTTTAGTATCAGTTCAATTATAAAACAAAAAGTCTTAATGTCTTATAAAAAGCAAAGGTATTTCAAATTTATTAATTAAAAGTGTTCAATTTAAATATAATAATCATATTTCATTTTCGTAGGAAGTCGGTGATTTGATTTGCAAATATTTTCTACCACATATTTTTTACAAAACTCTTGGTTGTTGTGTATGGGTTCTGTGGGATGGGTGTTGCAATACTTGAAAATCAGGACACCTAGCAACATCACTGCTGAGCCTCAGCGGCTTATTGATTTCATGGTGATATACTTTTCAATACAATGGAATAGACATTTATAGGTATTTTGGAGATATAAAAGTTTTTTCCATGAAGCATAAGCTATACAACTATTTTTTATGACACTCGAAGAGCAAAGACAAACATTTTGATACCACATTTATTAAAATCCATCCACATGTTCCTATTTTATCAAAGAACTAGCTGACCCGCCCGGCATTGCCCAAGCCCGTGTAATAAACTCAAATCTTTTAAAAAACGAAACTCTGGCCAAATTCTCTAATGGCTTCGACACCATATACCAGGCACGCTCCGGAAAATCTTTTATTTCCCCCTTCTACCACCAGGGCAGCAACCTCTTTCGGAAAGAACCTCTGAGACAGGTCAACGTTGCCTACGGTACTGTATAGTAGGCGAGCAACAAAATCGAGCTGGTTTCGAGAAGATGGAACATTATAAGCCGAGTTAAAGAAATAAGGCACAGTTAGAGAAAATAATCATGAGTGAGGTGCCAGGTGAAGGGGATGTTCAAGTGTCCTTCAGAAAATGACTAATTAGGAGGACTACGATGCATCTTTAAAAATTCGTTCGTTTGCTTAAGCTAGGAACTTAATTACAAATTTGCCTTAAACTATTATTCGGAAATAGTGGTAACCGCTACTCATAAATTTATTTTAATGTTATAGAAGGTGACTATTAAGTTAATTATAATGTTTTAAATCAGTTGCGTTGAAATCGGAAAGATAGTTGCGGAGATACGGAAACGGGGCATAGTTAGAGAAAAAACTTTGAAGGAGGGGCCGGGGGGAGGGGATGTTCAAGTGACCTTCCGAAAATGACTAATTAGGAGGACCACTATGCATCTTTAAAAATTCGTTCGTTTGGTTAAGCTAGAAACTTAATTACAAATTTGGCTTAAACTATTATTCGGAAATAGTGGTAGCCTCTACTCATAAATTTAGTTTAATGTTATAAAGGGTGTCTATTAAGTTAATTATAATGTTTGGAATCACTTGCGGTCAAATCGGAAAGATAGTTGCTGAGATACCGAAACAGGGCATAGTTAGGTTAAAAACCTTGAAGGAGGGGTTGGGGGGGGGGAGGGGATGTTCAAGTGCCGTTCAGCAAATGACTAAATTAGGACAACCGCTATGCATCTTTAAAAATTCGTTCATTTGGTTAAGCTAGGAACTTAATTAGAAATTTGGCCTAAACTATTATTCAGAAATAGTGGTAACCGCTACTCATAAATTTAGTTTAATGTTATAAAGGATGACTATTAAGTTAATTATAATATTTGGAATCATTTGCATTCAAATCGGAAAGATAGTTGTTGAGATATGGAAACGGGGAATAGTTAAAGAACACTTTGAAGGAGGGCCCCGGAGGGAGGGTGGGGTGGCGAATGTTCAAGTGACCTTCAGCAAATAACTAATTAGGAGGATCACTATACATCTTTAAAGATTGATTCATTTGGTTCAGCTAGGAACTTAATTTGAAATTTGGCTTAGGCTATTATTCGGAAATACTGGTAATTGCTTTTTAGAAATACACCTTGAAGCAGTGAATGCTGATTTTTAGATAATTTAGTAAAAATGGAATTAAATGACGAAGTTCGGAACATTATTACTGAGATATTACTGAGAAACTAAGATTTAAAATAGCGGTATTCTGTATATAAAAAAACAATTAAATGCTATGGGTGAAGCTAAAAAAAAATGTTAAAATTGTTAAATGTAATTAGACCCTTACCCCTCGCCATTCCCGTAAATATATAACAAATAATCTGTTAAATAAAGTTTTCTGTATTAATAGTCTCTATCATAAAAATATATGTCCTGTTTTAAAAAAACTCTTAAACCCAGATAATTATGATGAACAAAAACGTGCCTCGAATTGTCTTAAACAGGTGGCGTTTGTGTAATTTGCCGTGAGTAGATGGCGCTACATTAGCTTGGCTATATCCAGGTTAGGGCTGGATTATTTATCAATATATCGATCAAATATTGATATTTCTTAATTATCGCAATAACAATATCTAAGATCTGACACTGACGATATATCCCAATAATGATAGCTAAGCTCTGACTCTGACAGTGTATAACAATATCTAAATTAAGCTCTGACTCTACCGATATATCCAAAAAACATTTTTTTTCTCGACTTCAAACCACAAGAAAAGCGTCGAATATTCCGTATAATATCTTCTTCCACCCATTCCTTTCGTCCGATCCAAGCATTTATATTCACTTCTCTACTTTATTCCAATCAAAATATCCCCTCCAACGATTATCTTTTAATTATCTCGCTTTC
This sequence comes from Maratus michaelseni, assembly GCA_963931845.1. Classification (NCBI taxonomy): domain Eukaryota; kingdom Metazoa; phylum Arthropoda; class Arachnida; order Araneae; family Salticidae; genus Maratus; species Maratus michaelseni. Next base: position 255,665,569 of record OZ007599.1, read on the forward strand.
GTTAATATCGAACCCAAATAAATAATATCACAATATATCCCAACACGAATACATTCTCTTATTATGTCTAAGTTCGTTACTATCCTCTCAAACCGCAAATTAAACACTTTGTTCTTAACTGAATAATACAGCTATCGTCCAGACTTATTCGTCCCGATGCTGCTATTCGTCCAGACTTCGTTGCAATAGGTCGAGGTATTGATATGTGATGGCCAATAAAATACGAGCTAGAGTATCTGTTAGTTATTCTCGAGTCGATAGCATTGCACTACTTCAGTGCTTATTGAGATAATTTTCTCGGCCAATATTATCGGTAGCTCCTTGATATTAAAATGAATGTATGGTGTCGTGTAGTGCGTGTGTGTGATTTTGTTTGTTTGTTTGTTTGTTTTTATTTAATTTTGTTAGCCAATAACTTATTTTTATCATTTGCAATTTATTTTCTTTTGAATTCAATGGCACTTTGAAATAAAAAAAAACAGATTTAAATATCAAACCTAGTATTCTGCATAATAAAGCAAAATTATATGGTACATTTTAGCTCACAGGCTATCAAAGCCTAAGAGCGAATGTGCCCGCCGGTTCTGTATGTACGTATGTATGTATGTTTGTACGTAACGCGATAACTCTTGATAGAAATAACCGTTTTGCTTCAAATTTTGTTTATAGGCTCATTGTGATAATGTGTTTCCCTGATTAGTTTTGAGGGTTCATTGGTTAAGTATAAAGGGGGAAAGTGGGCTAATCCCCCCCATTAATTTAGATAAATAGCTTTTTCATGTAGAATTATCCGATTTTCTTCAAATTCTGTATATAGGTTCATTTGTGATAAAGTGCTTTCCTGATTAGTTTTGGGGGTTCATTGGTTAAGTATAAAAGGGGAAAAGGGGGCTGACCCCCTTAATATAGATAAATGGGTTTTTCATGCAGAATTATCCGATTTTATTCAAATTTTGTATATAGGCTCATTGTGGTAAGGTGCTTCCCTGATTAGTTTTGGGGGTTCATTGGCTAAGTATAAAGTGGGAAAGGGGGGGGGGGTAACCCCTCTTAATTTAGATAAATGGGTTTTTCATGCAGAATTATCCGATTTTCTTCAAATTTTGTATATTGGTTCATTGTGATAAGGCACTTTCCTGATTAGTTTTGGATGTTCTTTGGTTAAGTATAAAGAGGGTAAAGGGGTGGGGGCTAATCCTCCCCCCCTTAATTTAGATAAATGAGATTTTCATGCAGAATTATTCGATTTTATTCAAATTTTGTATATAGGCTCATTTTGGTAAGGCGCTTCCCTGATTAGTTTTGGGGGATCATTGGTTAAGTATAAAGGAGGATACGGGGGACTAATCCCCCTTAATTTATATAAATGGGTTTTTTCATACAGAATTATCGGATTTGCTTCAAATTTTGTATATGTGTTCATTGTAATTAGAGGCTTCGCTGATTAGTTTAGGGGTCCATTGGTTAATTATAAGGAGGGGGTACGGGGGTGATGAGCCCCCTTATTATATTGTCGATTTCTTTATTTTTCTAGGGGCTTATTTCAAATTCTTTGAAATAAGAGTATAATATACAATTAATGTGAATAGCCTGAGAGCTCAATGCCCTCAGTTTAACTGGGCAGTTTTCTTTTTATTTATTCTTCTTTTGTTAGTTTCTTTGCTTTTCTCTTATATGTGTATAAATATATACATGATTCGTTGCTTTCTACATCTGTTGGTATTTAAATTGCTCGTACATTTGTCTTTCGAAATTAGCAATATTTCTATCCCCACACATTTTAAAGTAGTTATCGCGATATATCACCAATATCGATATTAACTCGATGATATATCGCGATATAAAATTTTTGATATCGTCCAGCCCTAATCCAGGTAACTGCAATCCATGTTGGCACTATTTCGTTATAAGTCCTTAACTATGCATCGTTACTCTGATTTATTTAATGTGTTCTGAGAAGATATTCTGCACAACCAACCAACCGTAGAAAAAACGCTTATTTTTAATGAGAGTTCTTCGTGCATTTTAGTTAATATTTCAGAAAGTAATTAAAATATTAAAATTCTGACGTTCAGGTACACCAGCAGAGGGTTTGGACTACCTATATCTAAATTTCCAGCTTTCTAGGTGGGCTAGATTTTCCTAGCCATCGCCAACAGACACACACACACACACACAGAGCGAAACTTTCTTTTATTAGTATAGATAAAAGATCTTATGTTGTCCCCATTTGAAAATATTACCCTCATTTTTTGCAAACAGTCAGGTAAGAATCCAATCTTCTGTTTTCTGTTTTTCTTGCTGCACAGAATAAAATTCTTATCTAAAACTGTTCCATATTGCTGCAAAATATTTATCCCATTAAAATTTTCTTTGCTTACATAAATTCCAAACTTTGTCCTTAGTCTAAACCTAAAAAAGTCTGAGAGTTTTAAGGAAAAAAATTAATTTGTTATGTGGTGGATTTATTTATATAAATTTTGACTGATTTTCACTGGAAATAAATAGAAAAGAATGCTCATAATTTTTTCAATACAACTTATTGTACTGTGGACTCACAATAATTCATACTTTTGGTTAATTTGAACTAATCATAAAAGCGTACAAAAAAAGTATTTATAATGAACATGGAGGAAGAACTGTGAAAGAGAAAGTTCAATAAATGGGAATCACTGAAACTGTAACATATTCTGCTTAGTTTGGCGAATGCGAGGTTCGTAATATAGGGGAAAAGAAAAAATATGAATTCATGGTTTTGTAATTTATTTTCTTGAAAGGGTTAAAGTTAATATTTTTTTGGACAGATTGCAGTATTTTAAACATAAAACTGCAAAATTTAAGAATATTTTTTTCATTTTTCTGTATTTCTGACAGTTTACCCAATGCACGTTAAGAAAAAAAATTGCTGATATTGCACTTTTCTTCTTCTCTGTTTGCAGGCTTCGGAAAGATGGGATCTAAGCATGCACACACACCTTCGTCGATTTGCAAAACATGAATGCTTTTTCGATGAGTTTTTAATTAATATCTTGGTTAATTATCAAAAATGAAAAATTTGAGTCTCAGATGCTTCAGGGCATACCATGGACTATCCTAATCCAAATTTTCAGACCCCTATGTGTGGACAAATTTTACTAGCCATCACAGACACACATGGACAAACTCATTTTTAATTTTTATTTGTATAGACTAACTATACCCATGTTTCCTGGGCTCATGTAATAAACTTAAATCTCTTAAAAAATGAAACTCTGGACCGGGTCTCCGATGATTAATTACGGTTAGGCGGGGTGGAGTGGGTAATACTGTTTGGTTTCTGAATTAAAATCGTACAAAAAATATTTGTAAATTATGTATATAATTTATCAACCATTCAACTTTCATTTTAAGTTTAGAAGAAAATATTGGCAACATTTAATCCATTTAGAATCAATTTTGAAAGCCACATGGTGAATGTCAACATCACTTAGTGCTGCATTAACTTTATTGTCTCTTTTTATTTTTTTGAATACATATATTTTTTTTTACTGCATTGTTTGTACATAGCAGGCAATTCCTTTATTGACTGACAAAAATAGGTAAGAGAAATTATTTATTTTTTAAAAGTTATACTTAAAAATGCAAAGTGGGGTGAAATGGGTATATGATTACGCTTAAGACTCAATACATACATAATGTTATTTTTCTTCATAACATTTTAAATATCCTTTAAATACAATATCCTTTAAAAAAAGTTTTTGTGATGGCTGCCTAGTATATAAAATGTGTGTGTATAGAAAATGAACTATCCTTTATTTTTAACAATAAAGTAAATGCAGCACTAAGTGATGTTGACATTCACCCTGTGGCTTTCAAAATTTATTCTAAATGGACTAAATGTTGCCCATATTTTATTTTTTCTAAACTTAAAATGGAAGTTAATTGGTTGATAAATTATATAGGGGAGACCGGTATACACTGGACCTATAGACACAGTGGATCACCCCCTAATATTTTATTTATTAAAAAAAATTTTAAGCTTCTCTTCTATCCTAATAGACAACAGCACTGCACTGATTATTTATAGCCTTCAGAAAATGTGCTCAGATTGAACTATTTTATCCTGATTGGTTGTTTTGAGCTTCTAAAAGTAACATTTTTCATCATCATATTTTTATTTTTTTAGTAATTAAAGGTTGTAGATAAATAAGATAAAACAGCTTTTTTGCAAAGCTAAGATACTTGTTTTTATTTAACTTTTTTTAAAGTTAATATGTTTAAAAGAAAGCTATAAACAATATTAATATGATTACTTATTGAACATCAACATGGGGCACAGTGGACCACCCACACCTGGGGCACAGTGGTCCACAATCCACTCTGCTCCTGTAATGCAGAATGCTCAAAATATTTAATAATTGCTTTTTTTCTATAAAGAAATATTATTTTAAAGTAATTATTTAATTGTAAAATAAAGTAAACAAAGAAAAACAACTATTTAACATAGTAAGAAATATTTTGTTTTGTATTTACTGCCTTTGATAAATATAACCGTAGTCTAATTGGTGATGATTCTATTAAAGTAAGATTCATGAGACACAAACTGAATTGAAATCAGTTTATTTTTCCCGAAACTGTAGATAAATCTGTTGATGTCAATGATTTCATAATGTTTCTCCCAAACCCAAAAGTATTTCAGGAAAATTCCAGGCTCAATCTTACTCATAAGTATTTTGGAATTTCATTTGCAAAGTTTAATGTGTGCTGATTTTTTTGTACTTAAAGTAATAACTTCAACTAAATTGCAATTGTTCCTGTATTAATCTGGTGTTATTTTGAAAATATAATTATTTTTTTGTTTTCATTTCAAAATGTTACTTGTAAATTTATATTACTATGTTATTTTACAGGTAAAGGGGAAATGAAAAAGAATTAGATTAATGAAAACTAGATTTATATTGTATTTCAGATAATACCTAATAGCGGTCCACTGTGCCCCGGTGGGTGGACCAGTGTACCCCACTTCTGGGGCACACTGGTCCACTTTACAAGTGCATATAAAAGATTTTTTTTTTTTTTGAAAAGTGTATTGAAAACTATGTTCTGAGAAAATTATGATGAATGTATAAAGGTTTAAGGAATATTCAAAAATATTTTTATGCAGATCGGTTTATCCGTTAAAGAGAAAAAAAAATGTAACTGAAAAAGTGGTCCACTGTGTACCAGTCTCCCCTACATCATTTACAAATATTTTTTGTACATAGTATGATTTTAATTCAGAAACAAAACAGTATCCATTCCACCTTAGTTAGTGAAAAAACTACTTAGAAATTCACAATTTGTACATGCCTGATCATTGAAATTCCCAATTTTTTCGCACCTAATCAGCTAAATTTCCAATTTTTACGTGCCTGATTGGCTAAATTCCTAATTTTTACACGGCCGATCAGCTAAATTCATGATTTTTACATACCCGGTCAGCTAAATTCATGAGTTTTACGCGCCCGCTCGACTAAATAATGATTTTTTTTTGTCCGAATGCGAAATTCACAATTTTTACCCACCCGATTATCGAAGTTTGTGATCTTTATGTGCTCGATCGTCAAAATTCATGATGTTTTTCTGCAACCTATCGACAAAAATTGCAATTTTTTTTTGTGACTAATTGGCAAAATTTGCAATTTCTGGAGATATTGGCATTTAGGGTCACCATGGGCCACCAGTTAACCCATTGCGGGCCACTTTTGGCCTGCATGTCACAGTTTGTGCATTCCTATCCTAATGTACTATCTATTTTTTTTAACAGAGCTAACAAAAGTACCTTTTTGATTTTGGTATACGTTTATCTTAGAGGTATAAGAATTTTAAAAACATTAAAATAAACTTGGTACCAGGGCTGTGAAGATGGTGGATAAAACGATTGACTCAGACTGATTCCGAGATGGCTAATGTACTAGTGTTGCCTGTCGGGTGGGCTCCTTTTATTAAGATTGCTTGATTGCTACTACTTGTTTTGAAATAGTAATAGTTACCTTATTAAATTTGTCCTTAGTAAATAAAGGAAATATTACTATTTTAAAAAAGTGATAGCAGTCAAGCAATCTGAATTTAAAAAATACTCAACTGGCAACACTGCAACCTACTGACACATTGCTATTTGACCTGGAAACACGTGATGTGAATATCGACCGATAATGTTTTTCTCCCATTTCATTTCTTTGGATGAATCATGTGTGTAAGCTGTGATAGGTAGTCAAGACCAGGACCCGATTACTGCAGCAGTAAACTTCCAACAGCATTTTGATATTGAAAATTTCACCTTTTATATTTACCTTTTCATATTTTATGGTTTAATTAATGAGTAGGGGAGACTGGTACACAGTGGACCACTTTTTCATTAAATTTTTTTTTCTCTTTAACAGACAAACTGATCTGCATGAAAATATATTTGAATATTCCTTAAACCTTTCTACATTCATCATAATTTTCTCAAAACATAGTTTTCAATACATTTTTCAATTTTTTTTTATATGCACCCATAAAGTGGACCACTGTGCCCCAGAAGTGGGGCACACTGATCCTCCAACCAGGGCACAGTGGACCACTATTGGGTATTATCTGAAATACAATATAAATGTATTTTTCATTAATCTAATTCTTTTTTATTCGCCTTTACCCGGAAAATAACATAGTAACATAAATTTACAAGTAACATTTTGAAACAAAAGCAAAAATTAATTATGTTTTGAAAATAATAACAAATTAATACAGGAACAATTGCAGTTTAGTTGAAGTTATTACTTAAGTACAAAAAAATCAGCACACATTAAAATTTGCAAATGAAATTCCAAAATACTTATGAATAAGATTGAGCCTGGAATTTTCCTGAAATACTTTGGGGTCTGGGAGTGACATTATGAAATCATTGACATCAACAACAGATTTATCTACAGTTTTGGGAAAAATAAACTGATTTCCATTCAATTTGCGTCTCACGAATCTTACTTGAATAGAATCATCACCAATTAGACTACAGTTATATTTATCAAAGGCAGTAAATACAAAACAAAATATTTCTTACTATGTTAAATAAATTGTTATTTTTCTTTGTTTACTTTATTTTACAGTTAAATAACTACTTTAAAACAATATTTCTTTATAGAAAATAAGCAATTATTAAATATTTTAAACATTCTGCATTACAGGAGCAGAGTGGATTGTGGACCACTGTGCCCCAGAAGTAGGTAGTCCACTGGGCCCCATGTTGGAGTTCAATAAATAATCATATTGATATTGTTTATAGCTTTCTTTAAAACATATTAACTTTAAAGTTAAATAAAAACGAGTATCTTATCTTTGCAAAAAAGCTGTTTTATCGTATTTATCTACAACCTTTAATTACTAAAAAAATAAAAATATGATGATGAAAAATGTTACTTTTAGAAGCTCAAAACAACCAATCAGGATAAAATAGTTCAATCTGAGCTAAACACATTTTCTGAAGGCTATAAATAATCAGTGCAGTGTTGTTGTCTGTTAGGATAGAAGAGAAGCTTAAAAAAAAATTTAATAAATAAAATATTAGGAGGTGGTCCACTGTGCCCATAGGTCCAGTGTGTACCAGTCTCCCCTACTTTTGAATCTCTTAAAATGCCATTTATAAATTTCAGACTAAATGTCCGACATGGAATTTTATATATACTCTTTCATTGATGTGTTATTTTTGTTGTAAGATTATTTTTTAGCACGATTTTTGTTCATGCATGAGGCATGATGTGTCTTTCACCCACTCACCCTGTTAGAAAATCATTCACTGGTAGCGAGTAGATTAATGAAATTCCCCAACCTGGTAATTGTTATTTTCAGTTCTATTTGGCTGCATATTTTTTGCATAAAATGGACAAAGCAAAATATCTAGATCTATAGATTGAGAAAAATCCAAAATTTCTGTAATTTCTGAAAAATTCAAAATTTGTATTTGATATGTGTGATTTTTCTGAATTTTGTGCTACATCTTGTCATGATATAAAAATATTAATTATGTAGTTTTAAATATTTTTTATTTTTTTTTTTGTAACTGTATGTCTTTTAATTGTATTTGTATGTATAATTTGTTCTGTGACAACAATTTAAGGCTAATGTCTCTGTCTTTCTGCTTGTACCACAATCATTGTTTTTCCTTATATATCATAGAATTAAAAAAAAAAATCATTTCTATATATATATAGTAGACCCTTAAACCCACACAGTTTGAAACCAGAAATTATAATGATTACTTATGATAAAGTAAACTATTAAAATAATTAAGTAAACTATTAAAATAATTTAAGTAAAATATTTAATAATTTAAATAAAATATTAAAATATTTATGTAAAATAATAAAAATTAAAAAAATAAAGTCAAGTGTAATAATTAAGGATGCAGTATTAAATATTCATAATAATGAGGAAATATCAATATTTCTTGTTTTATTAAATGAAAACTCACTATAAAGGAAAGTATATTTTTTATTACTTTTTTTTTTTTTTTAACAAGCTTCATTCATTTCTTTACATTATAGTATTTTGTAAACATGGCCAAAATTGTTGTCTGCATAAGTTTTTTATTTCTTTGTTTTGTTATTTATTGTTTCCTAATGTCATACACAATTCTTAGGCTATTTCATTCCCACTATTCCATTACAATTGTGCCAAAAAATGAGTGATGAACCAGAATCTATCTTTTTTAATGATCTCTATTTTTTGAATTATTGTCAAAATTGTGTGTTTTCCTTTCCTATTTTTTTCATTTGAAAGATTGGAATCAGCCACATTACTTACAAAATTATGAAAAAATAAAAATAATTATATATCAAAACCAAAAATTGAATATCAAAGTATTGAAAGTAAATATATACACAATACGGCTTCAGTAGTTAAAGTTGCAGGTGTTGTAGGGAAGCTACTGTTGCGCATATTTTTATCTTAGATACGAAAATAACTTGCATCAGAATTATAAAATAACAAAATTTTATTTCAAGTTTATGTAGATTTAATAAACAAAGAGCTTGATTAATTAAAAAATGTCTTTGAAAAAGATACTCATATATTAGCACCATCTTAAATTTTTTCAGAAATAAATTCATATTTTCTTCATGAGAAAGCCCATCATACCATATGTTCAGTCATGTTAAACCATAATTACATATTAAAATGCATAGAAATATTGAAACATGTGAAAATTAACACAAGAAAAATACTCAAACAGTTCGGATATCCTTTCTGAATAATGTGCAAGACCTACAATATGGCACATTTTCACTATAGATGTGCTAATTTATTGCAAAATCAAAAGTAACATAATTTCATTGAGTAATTAATTAGCTGTAATAGCCAAATGAGCATGATTAACAAAAAGAAAACCATTGTGATCACCGCTGATTTCAGCACCATCTTGAGTTTTGTTCCTATACCTTAACTGTAAGTTTCACCATTTACATCTGCAACAATACACAGATTTTAGGCATTCGTGGATTTAAGGGAATCTACAGTCTTTTAAAATTTCTAATTCATTACATCTATAAACTTTGACATTCTATAATTTATAACAAAAATTCATATCAAACTAACAACATTTTTATACAAGGTACTGTTAGCAAATATTGCAATTCTTACAGTATGTAGTAACAAAAATATTTTATTTTATAACTGAAAGATCATAAATGTTGCTGTAATGTATCATTATTACCTCATTGTTACTGAAAGATGTATCACCAGTTCGCACATACACACACACAAAATAATAAATCCCCCATCAACAAAGCAAAACTTTGACAGATTCATGTCATAGACAAGTGTGGATCCAAGGGATCATGGTGGTCATGACCCCCTCCCCCCTCCTCTAAACGGAAAACATTTCTATAGAACAATACATTTTTTAAATATAAATATGTATTAAAGGTGTTTTCATATATTCTTTTTTTACTTCTTAAAAATTTTAATCTTTCTAATACATTTATGGAGTTATTTTTAATAGAAATGCATGAGAATTGCAGGCATTATTGTTTAAGCACTAAAGAATCGAAATCATTTTTAATTTTTCTTATAAATGTGGCGCATTTTAAATTGTATTTGATTGCTTCCTCAAGACAATATTTCCATGATTGTCGAGCCTCGAAAATCGGCTTAACCCTTTCAGTGTGGATTTTTTTTTGGGAGATTAATGCCCTGTGCGGAATATTTTGACCAAAAAAGCGATTTATTCAAACACAACAGGAAACTCCGTGAACCCCTAGGCGACTTCTGTCGACGCTTAATGTAGTCTACAGCACCCAACTCCTAGATGTCGACTTTTGTCGACTCCCGCACTAAAAGGGTTAAAATGCGAACTTTCAGAAAACCCTTTGCAAGATTCTTTGCATTTATAAGAAAATGAGAAACTCTGATTTCTTGGTATCTGGATAAAACATGTATGTTTTGTATATTTATGAATATACCTGCAAATTTCATGCACTGCTAATGCACTGCAAACTGCTAATGAAGACATGCAACCCCCCCCCCCCCCCAAAAAAAAAAAAAAAAAAAAAAAAAAAAAAAAAAAAAAAAAAGTCATGACCCTTTCTAAATGGAGGGCTGGATCCGCCTCAGGTCATAGACTCATTTTTAAACATAAATCCATGAAAATGACAGGCATGATGCATTAAAGTGCAGTTTGATAAAAAATGTTTTTCATGATCAAAAGTTTTGTTTCATCAAATTAAAGAATTTAATTCAACAAATTCCAAATAGATGATTGTATATATTCCAAGTTTTCAAAAATCATAAAAAATTCAAGCAGTTACAGCCTGTAGACTCCATTATCATACATCAATGTATTAAATGAAATTAAGTAGTGTTTGGATGAGATTTTAGCTGCTGACCAATAAAATTAAATGTGCACATGTAATAATGTATTTTATTCAAAACCCAAATATTAAGCAAATTTTAAGTAAGAATACTTGAAACACTTTATAATGTAAAATCCCTAAATTATTTGTATCTTATACATCTCTATTCAGGGATGCTGCCAGAAGTGCTTCGGAGGCTAAAGCCTCAGGTAAAATCAGTATTTTTTTTTATCTAGTCATGGGCACAATCTACCCATTTCCATAACTCCATGTAATGACATACCCTCCTCCTTTCTCTAAACAAAATCTTGGATATAATACTATTTGTATTTAAAAAATTAATAATAAATATGAAGTTTTTTTTTTAATGATTGTGTGTGTCTTAAACTAATCTTTTGTAAGTTTATTTATAAAATTTCTTTATGCAATTGATTAATTATATATTTTTTATTTCTAGGCTACATGAAATAAGGAAATGAAACTTTGAATCTCTTTGAAAATTCCCAAAATAATGATTATTGGACCCTTTGTTACAGAAATTGTTATTACTTTCCTTATTGTTGCTTACTTACTACAGAAGTATGGAAACTTCAGGCGGCACCATATATTGGTTACAGTTAATGTATTCATTGCATGGAACTTTGCCTTTCTTATAATCTCAATTCTTCCACTTGATGTATCATCTGTAAGTTTCAAAATTACTTAAACTGACACAAATTTTTTTGAAATTCTAAAAATATTTTGAGATTTAAAATTGATATACTACTCTACTGTGATCAAAAAGTATTTGGAATATTTCATTATCTATAGTAGATATTGTCTGCAAACTTTTATCAAAATTTTTTATGACTTCTATAAACATCTGGCAATAGCCAGGAATTTATTTCATTTTATTGTCTGAAAATAAATTTGTTTTTAATAAGATAAGAATTTTCATCCTGTTGATTTTCCGAAATGGCGAATCTTATTAAGAAAAGAACATGCATTAAATTTTGTTTTCGCAATGAAATTTCTGCTACAAAATCATTTGAAATGTTACAAAAAGCTTGTAAAGACAACTGTTTATCAAAGTCAATAGTATTTGATTGGTATAAAAAGTTTAAAAATGATCGAGAATCTGTTGCTCAAATACCAAGGTAATGTTGATTGTTGTGATGTTGTGCATTATGAATTCCTACCAACTGGCCAGATAGTCAATAAAAATTATTTGAATGTTTTGCGGCATTTGTGTTAAGCAATTCGTTGAAAATGGCCTGAAATGTGGTGAGAAAACTCATGGCTTTTGCACCACGATAATACACCTTCTCACAGTGCAATTATTATTCGTGAGTTTTTAACCAAACATTCAAGCTCCATATTCACCTGATATGGCACCATGTGACTTTTTCTTATTTCCATGGTTGAAATTGCTACTTCTTGGTCACCGTTTTGAGTCCATTAATTCGATAAAAGAAAATTCTCTATGAACTCTGAAGGTGTTTCACAAAAACAACTTTAAGGTATGATTTGATGATTGGGAAAAATGTTGGCAGAAGTGCATTGCAGTTGGAGAAGATTTGCAGGAAATGCGATAAATTTTGACCAATAAATTGATACCTTTCATTTTATGTCACTCCATTCCAGGTTACTTTTTGATCATAGTAGTATATGCAAATTGTTACTTTTAGTATCTTATTGATTTTAATGTATTTTTTAATTAATGATATAACAGTTTCAATTTACAATAGTTTAATGAAGAACATGAATAATTTGTTATTTAAAAAGCATACATTTTGTTTGGTTATCTTATTAGCTTATAATTAGCTTTTATCTTCTTTTCTGTCTTAAATTAGAAAAATTAAGAACATTTCTGAAGTCTGTAAGAAAGCCTTAAAATCTTAAGGAAACTTCTGTGTTTCTTTTAGTTTGGCTTTGTTCTTATGTTTCATATATGTTTTGGTAAGGAAGAAAAAACAAGATTGATTAAACTATAATTGCAGGCCTCCTAAATGGTCCCCTTTTCCCCTAAAGCCTCCTTTTTAGAAAAAGGTTTGCTTTAGTCCTCTTTTATGCATTTTGGTCCCTTTAGTCCCCTTTCAGTATATAAAAAAAAATTACTGATGTGGAAAAATTGCTGCAAAATGCAAAAAACTCAAAATTGTTAAAAATTCAAAAATTGTAAAGAGGACAAAATTTTCTATAGTTGGCTATTATATTATTATTTATTATATATATTAAAAAAATATATATATTGATCAACTAGCTTACCCGCCCTGCGTTGTCCGGACAGACTGTCATTGAAAAATATAACAGTGGAGTGGACTTCATAAAGAAAAAGATTAAATAATATTTATTTATAGTAAAAGCCTGTAAAAAAATTAAATAAGAGCTAAAATTTCAAAAGTATAACAGCTAGGTTTAAAAAATGAATTGCTCAGGGAAAATTATTACACTTACTTTTCCCTCTTTACTAAAAATCCCTTTTTAAAAATCGTTGCTTTGTTTACATTTTTAATTTATAAAGGCCAATGTAAACGCATTGATAAGTTACGTTACTATCGAGGTGCAATAAATCAAAATACAGCTTCAAAACATTAAAACTGTAAGATGTTAAAATTTCATGAGCTTTCGGCTAAACATTAGTCTTCCTCAGATGAACAACAAGCAGTCGAGGAGACGCCGCTCCGAAATGGCGCGTTTTGGACAGGCTGGGAATGGGCGAAACGCTGCTCTCCTCGACTGCTTGTTGTTCATCTGAGGAAGGCTAATGTTTAGCCGAAAGCTCATGAAATTTTAACATCTTACAGTTTTAATGTTTTGAAGCTGTATTTTGATTTATTGCACCTCGATAGTAACGTAACTTATCAATGTGTTTACATTGTGCTTTATAAATATTTTATTGGGTGAATTTGACGTTCGTATTACATAGATTTTTCTATATATTTTTATTTACATTTTAAATTTTATATTGCTGATTGTATTTTTTAAATTATAAATATTAAATGCTTACAAAAATCAATATTTCAAATGAAAATGTATAAAAATATATCTATTTAATTGTTAATGTTGACAAATTATAAATAATCAAGAAATCATTGTTTGTTTCGCTTTTATTCCTGTAGATGGCAGCACCAACCAATGAGATGCGTTTCATTCAGGCATTGCCATTAAACAATTAACAAATAATTGCAATTTCTGTACCACGTACGATAGCGTAATATATATATATAGATTTTCAACAATCATTGTAGCTGGAATTCTTTCTCAAATGGAAAAACTTTGCCATGGAATGCAGAAAAACGTCAAAAAATGCATTGAGAGTCTCATTAAAAATCACTAAAAATTCAAAAATCGCAGACGAAATTTACTACTACATTAAGCTACTGCTTCAGTAGTCTTCATAGATGGATCTTAGCATGTTGCCAAAAAAAAATAGACCATTCTGAAGGGAGGGAAGCATTGGATTTGGAGGAGACAAAAAAACACCTCAGAGTAACCATATCTAGAGAGCACATTCCCATTGCTTTTGCCAGCAAGAAGTGGGGTCAGGATAACCCACGTGGCAGTTGGCATTTGGCGGTGAAAGGTTACTAACAGCAATGCTAGTTTTGTCGCTTTATCGCAGCTTTTTACAAGAGTGCAATATTTTAAAGCTGTGATTCAGAAACTTGGGAACTTGACAGATATACACTCAGTAGCAAAATAAAGGGGAAGGTTCACCAGATATTTATCCTATTGTTTATTTATTTCTTCCATCATTCAAAGATTGGATCATCAGTAATAAATAAATAAAAGAAATTATTAAACTTTTATTTAGATAAAAAAAAAAAAAATAGAATGATACATTATTTTAATAATTTATCCAAGTTTTCAATCTTTCACATGATTTTATTTATATTTAATTTCATTATATGCTTATTTTTTTATTTTTAATACAAAGTAACAAATAGGACAGAAAAAGTAAAAAAAAAATAGTTTTTAATGTTGTTCTCAAATACAAAAGAGCTACTTTCTGACACATTTCTGAATTCATTTTTGTTCAGAAACTCGTGAAATTGGCAGGTGTTCTTATATTCAGAGTCTGTGTCATCGAAATAAGTTTTTTATATTTTTTGGTAAAGGCAGAAAATACAATCAAAGTTGGCATTTTGAACTGAATTCCTGACACAGCATCGGGAGAATGGTGAAAAAAGTGTCATCATGTGACACGAATCGCTTATAACTCGATAAGTAATTTATTTATCAAAACGTGGAAAACTCATTTTGATTCCAAATCGCTTCAGTAGTCAGACCTGCCAATTTATGCTTTTGCGTTTAAAAATGATTCAGAAAATGTGTCAGAAAGTTTTGCATTGTTGAGCAAGTCATTTGAAAACCACTTTAAGAAATTAGTTTTTAAGCAATTTAATTTTATGTGCTGGAAGATTAGCAGGAGGGGGGGGGGGAGGAGAGAGAAAGGAATTTAAGTGATTAATTATTAATTTATTACTACTACAAATTAACAAACAGTTGAAAATTGTTTTTGCGTATATAATTTTAGTAATATAATAATAAAATAAATATAATAAATATAGTTGAATATGAGTTTTATAAGGCTTCACAGAAAATTAATTTTAATTTCAAAACTTTTCTGAAGATATAACAAGAGAATAAACAAAACATTACATATATTTTTTTCTTCAAAATCTTCAATTAAAAATTATAAAATTATATTAAAAAATTTGAAAATATTTCAAACATTGTGATAGTTTTTAATTTAGGTAATATTTAAAGGTTTCCTTTTAATATATACATATACACTCGTTTATACTTATTTAAAGCATAAATTTAATCTAAAATAGGAAAAATTATTTTAAAAAAAGAATTGTTTACATTTTAAAAGAAAGAAAACAAGTTTCTTTTGGCGAAAAATTGTATCGCCAGGCACCGTTGTACGAGATGTTCTTAAAATGATTTTTCATATAATTACACTTTTAATATTGAAATTGATAACACCATATGATAGTAAGTCCTATTGTTACATACATTTGTGATATTAAAAGTAAAATATTTCCTATTTTCAATGTGACGACGTGAATAAACAATATCATAGTTAGAAAGATATATTTTTAAGATCCTTTAAATATAAAAAAAAAGTAATTAAAAATAAATGCATATAGATGAAAGGTAACAGAGTTTGTTTTGTTTGCTCTTTCTTTACATCTATAGACAAAACAGCTTGCTACCATGATATTTTTGAACCACAAACATGAAATCGTCTAATATTGTCCATAGAAACCAATGCTACTGGCACGTTGAGCTGAATGCTTCTTGCCCCGAGTCACGTGACTTTATCTTTGCTGCAGAAAGATTATCCCTCTAGGTATGGTTACTCTGAGAAAAACACAAGCTAAGAAAAATGAATTTGAAGATCACGTCTCTAAATCATTTAAAAATAAATGTACGGAGTAAGATGCCTTTTTGCATATTTTTAATTATCGGAATGCAATTTCTTTCAAACAAGATGATACTCTTCCAGAAAATTTTCTGTTGAATCAAGAATTAAAATATTTCTTCCTTTCTCGTTATTTATCATACCATTTAAAATTGTTTGATAATGTATTTTATAAATAAAAACAATACATATTTAAACATCTAAATTATCATAACATGTTACTTTAGCTTAAAGATATCCTCTACATATTTTACATAAAGCTACATATTTAACCCTAGAATGCTACCCTTTGAAAAACTTACGGGAATGATAATCATTCGTCTCCCAGACGAAATGTGGGTACGCATGCTTAAAATCAATTTTAAAAGCTAATTAAAATAAATGTATACTAACTGCAGGTGACTTTACCACTCTCGATCTACAATTAAGCAAGAATTCACAATTTGTTTATTTTCAAAGAAATTTTTACACATATTACGTGATGTTCACCGCACATTGCTCTGGAACACATTAGACAAAAGTTGCTCATCATTCTGCACAAATTGTACAGGCAAAATGCAGAATTTTTCCTTTTTTTTTTACATTCAGATTGTTTGAGTTTTTGAATGTTGATATCCAATTTCAAAAGTTCACTTATAATTGCCCTTGTTGATAGGGGCAAAGTTGATACATTGAGATGCTTCTTCATCTGTGCAGCAAGAAGATCTTCACTTAGCTTTATCGTGAACTTTTTTCTGGATAATGCTTTTTCAAATTTTGGAGTCATGTTATGCACATATATAACATGTGCATTAAATAAACTGATATTTATCATACCATAAAACACACAAAGAAGCCATCAGCGTGTTTTCCTACTACATGACATGTTATTACATATCTGTTTCAATGTGTCTACAGTTCCTTTTGTGGAGTTAAAAAATTCTATGATTATATTTCGAGCTGCTGATCTTATCTTACATAATTGAGGAACATATGACCAGTTTTACTTTTCTTTATCACTGAGCTGAATTTTGTCTGGATAAATTATAGACGTCATCATATATATAGATCGTCGTCATATGACTCAAACATATTCAAAATTTTTCCAACCCATTCAATTTTATTTGATACACTGCTGTTTTCAATTTTAGCTTAGTAATTTGACTTCATATTTCCATCCTCCTAGGTTTGTTTTTCAAGAATTGCTTTTCTTCATCTTTATTGTCAAAGGATAATTCATAATTATCATCTGTGTTGCTATCTGTGATTTCGTCACAGTCAACTTCAATTAATTCTTCATTTTCTAATTTATTCCCAGAAATAGAATTTTTTTGATCACTTAGTTCATTTAATAGTTTCCAGATAGCCTCATGTCTACTCCAAACATTTTCTCCGAGAAAACGTTTTGATATGTCACGGCAGCACAGGAAAAAAAACTAAGTCAGATTCTCAAATGCAAACGCCACAGCTAACCATTCGTCTGTGAGACGAATATTGTTCTGAAAACACCTTCTGCACAAATATTTCGGGAAAAAGGATTATCCTTAAATGTAGTATCCAAGGTCAAATTAAGGTACTGAGTGGCACGATCCATTTCCTTTTTTGGGAGAGGCAGGTCAAAGTTACTTGTTATGGTCTTCGTCCAGGAGACGAATGGGTAGCATTCTAGGGTTAAGTACTATTATCATATAAGAATCAAAATCCTTTTTAGGTGCATTCATTAATACGTAGGACCTATAGTCATTGTTGTGGTGTTATTAATAAATAATTTTTTTTGGTGTTATTCAATATTTTTTTAAATGGTGGTATGGTAAGAGTATTTTGTAGAAGGACTATAGCTATTCAAACATTGCAGTTGTGAAACATTACATTTTCATCTCTATAGTAGATTTAGTTTATAATATTAAATGTCTGGAGGATTTTTAAAACAGAATGTCTGTTTTAACACGATTTCTAACAGTGTGTCACCTGTTAAAAGATTTTGATTTATGGTTATTTTATTTGTAATTTTTTATTTAAAATGATCACAAATAATTTTTAATATATTGAAAACTTATTTTTATACTTATTAGCTTTAAAAACTACAAGTAAAATAAACATAAATCAAAACTTTAAAGGTGTCATTTTGACACTGATAGAAATAGTGTTAAAATGAGGAAAGACATTATTTCTTAGAAATACCTTATTATTTACTAATTGAGATAAAATTTTATTTCATAGTCAATATTTATTACTAGTTGTGATTGTTTCTTTTTCACTTTTAAGATTTTTTTAAATTTAGGAAATAACTTTTCTTTTGTTAAGTTTAAATTTTAATAATTAAAATTGTAAATTCTAATAACAGCAAGGAAAATTTCAGTTTTGAAATTTTTTCCTCTGCTACAGGATACACTGTAAAAAATTTTTACGTTTTTGATGGAATAAACCCGTAGAAAGACAGTTTTTACTACCATCATGTCAGTAGCTAAACCCTGTAATTGATTGTTATAATTCTATAAAATATAGTAATTTCATTTTAATACAATGATTGTGCATGTATACAATACATATTTCTTTAGAAGTATTTTAAAATCTATTTTCAGACTGCATATCGTCAATGCCTTCGTGACAATATACCTGCTCCAACCATTCATCCTGATATCATACCTGTAACATTATCTAATGCCACTGACATAAGCAATACTACAGTTGGGGAACAAAACACAAGTTTTTCTGACTATCATGAAATACAAGGTATTTTAATTTATGCCTTTCTTTTAAACTATTTTGTGAATTTATGCATGCTTACTCATGTTTAATGAAAGATAATATGATACATTCATCGATGGGAGTGAGCGGAATTGGTGATGACTGATAAACACACTCATTGAGGGTGTTGGTCAGTGAGATCTCAAATTCCTCTCACTAATGTTAAAACCTATGGTGTAGAATGCATTCTTATATTTAAAGTATCTCATCAGAAAATTAATGTTTTAACTTGCTTTTTCTGTGCACTCTTCTTAATGTATATCTTTCTTTTTTAGTTGACAAAATTTTTCTAAAATCTATGCTTAATTTAATATTTTGTGTGTTAAAAGCTGATGAGCTGTGAGTAAGATTTTAACTCTTCAAATAAAATTAAGTATATATTTTTAAAATATTTTGTCAACTAAAAAAGAAAGAGACATCCTTTAAGAAGAGAAAACAGAAAAATATAAATATTAATTTTTCGATGAGATATTTTAAAAGTAAGAATGCATTCTATGCTTATAGGTTTAACATTAGTGAGGGGAATTTGAGACATGACTGACCAAAAGCATTGTATTGACATGAAATTTTAATAGAAAATTCTGCATTTTCTTTGTAATTAAAAAAATAGTTCTTTATTAAGTATAAAACTTATTAGCAAAGTGCATGGCCATATATAAAATAAGAAACTTGTTCAAGGTAGGAAGAAGCCTTAGAAATATAGCATTTTTTGTTGATTTTATAGTTTCAGTATGACATTTTACTTTTATAGAGTTAAAAAGCACAAATATGTTTGCCAAATTACAGCAATCAAATATTTTCCAAGAATTTATTTTTAACATGCGCTTTCAGAATAAATATCTTATATTCTTGAATATACACTGTGTAATTTTATTACACTTGTTCAAAGTAAAAATGATAAACTGAATCAGAAGATAATTCTAATACTAATAGTTTTGATATATATATATATATATATATATATATATATATAAATTTCATTTTTTCAATTTTTAATTTAATTTCTTCTTTTCTTTTCACTATGTATATGGAATCTATATTCAGAGTGTTAGGGGAACACTATTGATGTCAATTAATTGTTACATTCTAATTCATAATTTCATAGTTTTTGGTTGGTGTTTTGGTAATGTTTCATTAATGGATATATTCTTTAGCAGTGTTATGGCTAATATGATGATGAAACCACTCATTTTATTTGTGGTATTTAGGCATTTGGGACTTGAAAATTCTGTCTAAATTCCACAAATTTCATTTCATTCATTCAATTTCATTTATTCAATTTTTAATTTAATTTCTTCTTCTTTTAAATAAGTTTTTGGTATCCATATTCAGTATGTTGGGGAATACTTTCATTGTCAACTAATTATTACATACTTAATCATTATTTCATAGTTTAAGTTGGTGTTATGGTAATGTTTCATTTATGGTTATATATACAGGGTGTTTCAGTTAAACGTTTCAGAACTTCTAAGAGGGGTAGGGTACATCCTGATGAACCAAAATCATATACCAATGGGCAGTCAGAAATGCTTTCCTGACACGGTAGATAGCGTTGTGCAAAAGTTCCGAGCTTTCGTGCAGAGAATCTTCATTTCGCACAAGAACGCCAAGTTAGTAGGATGGATGATTACACAAACGCAGAATTAGCCTATATGCATTTGGTGTACGGGGCTGCAAATTGTAGTGGGCCAGCCGCACAGCGTTTGTACGCGGAACGATGTCTGACGAGGCGTATTCCCAGTCATAATTTATTTGCAATACTGCACCAGAGGTTAGCTGAGACAGGTTCATTTGAAAGAGCTGACAGGGTCAGGGTAAGAACAGCACAGACTCCAGCCGTCGAACAGAATGTGTTGCAGCATGTACAGAGGAATCCAAGAATGTATACACGAAGTCTAGCAAACGTACTCGGGGTTTCCCCTTGCAGCGTCTGGAGGATTCTCCGAGAACAAGACATGCATCCGTTTCACGTGCAGCATGTCCAGGCACAGCAACCGGAGGATTATGCACCTCGTATTGCTTTCGCACAGTGGTACCTTGGAAAATGTGCTACAAATCTCACTTTTCCTGCTGAAGTGTTGTTTTCCGATGAGGCATCCTTCACAAGGGAAGGAATTTTCAACTCGCATAACGACCATATCTGGGCGGTTGAGAACCTGCATGCAATACGACGTCGTGCAGCACAGATTCGATTTTCGGTCAATTTATGGGCCGGTATTATGGGAGATCACCTCATCGGACCTTACCTGTTACCGTGTCATCTAACCGGAGATATCTACTTGCTCTTTCTGCAGCAAGTATTGCCACAACTTTTGAGAGATGAACAGATTTCTGCATTGACGCAATAGACAATGTGGTTCCAACACGATGGAGCCCCTGCCCATTATAGCGGAGCTGTTTGTAACTACCTGGATGTCACATTTGGTCAACAGTGGATCGGACGTGGTGGTCCCATGCATTGGCCTGCTCGATCACCCGACCTATCATGTCTTGATTTTTATTTCTGGGGTCATATGAAATCGCTAGTTTATGACACCCCTGTTGACAATGCTGAGAAGCTGGTTGCAAGAATCGCAGTAGCTGCCGGAGAAATTCGAAATTCACCTGGAGTTTTCCAGAATGTTCGGATGTCCATGCGTCGGAGATGTGAGGCATGCATTGTAGCCCGTGGAAGCAACTTCGAACACTTACTTTAATCCATGTACCTTTTGCTTTTTTTCATGTGTTATTAAAACAATTTCTCACTTATGGTCTCTTTTCTTTATGGTGCTTCTGTGTACAACACCGCTTCAGGAAAGCATTTCCGACCCCACATTGCTATATGATTTTGAGTTGTCAGGATGTACCCTACCCCTCTTAGAAGTTCTGAAACGTTTAACTGAAACACCTTATATATATAAGAGTATCATATAAAATAATCATAATTTTAATTTGTTTAACAGATTTTTAGAATGAATTCTTATGCCAAAATATTCACAGTGTATTTTAAATTTATCTGATCTGTGAGAAACATCACAGTGTAAAATTTTTAAGGATTTGCACATTTGCACACTGCCCAGATTTTCAAATTCTGTGCTGCAGTGTCATTATGAATTGTAGCTCCTGATTTTAACAATAGGTAAACTGCAAACATAACCTTCACTCTTTTCCTTAGTTACGGTAACATTTTTGTCAATTGAATTCCAACCACAATACTCCTCAAGGTCGACTCAAAGATATATAGTGTCCCTAAGTACTTTGTTGCATTGGTGTCCCTTTACACACATACAAAAAAAAAAAGAAAAATAAATAAAATACATTATTACGATCATTGCAAGGCAACCCTAGATTGTACCTGGTAGTGCTTAGGCTTGGAGCCAGCCCCAATTGTCTTTTACCTTTCAACAAAAATAATTTCTAATTAGTCTTGAAAATTACAACTTTAATTTTCAAGAATTTTTTTATCTTGCCTTCCAAATCCTCATTTTTTTAATGCATTTTGCAATTGTTAGATTGCTCAAAAGGTAAATTATTTATTTATTTATTTATTTATACTTCTGACTGATCTTAATGAGTGAATAAAGTGATAACTATTGTGGGTCAGTTATTAGCTTTATGCAGAAGTAAATAAATACCCAATAATAAATCTCTATCTTTTTTTTTCTGAGATAAACAGCTTAAAAAATGGACAAAAGTGTAAGTTTATTTTTAGTCAGTTTGTTCCCTAATTGGCATAATGCCTTAATTTTTGGCATCGCTGGAGAGCTTAACGTGGGCTTTCCTTGATAAATCTCATGCAAATATATTTTTGATTTCAAGCTCAAAGTTTTGACCTTTGACATTTTGTATCTTAAAAAAGAGTATTTATTTATTTTTTAAATTATGTTAGTTTTATATTTATTCTCTATAATATCTGGACATATTACTTAGAGATCATCTAAGTGCTAAGTTATAAATTAAAATATAAATTGCTAATACTAATTTCAGTATCAAAATTTCATTTTTCCACTATCTGAACTAGTGTTTAAAAAAATCAAAATTCTGAGGAGGTCAGGTTGTGAGACATACTGATATGACCTGAATATCTCTAGAACCAAGGCATGAGATTTTTCTGCGGCTTTCCGGTTTTTTGTCATTTTCTGCTTTTTCACCATTTTTAGATTTTCCGAAAAAACACGAAATTTGCCTAAAGATCGTAAAAAAAAGCCCATGAATTTTGTCAAAGGATCGCTGAAAAACACTAATTTTGTCAAAGGATCATGTGAAAAATGCAAAGATTGCGAATTTCATCAAAGGATCGCTGAAAAAAACATTAATTTCTTCAAAGGATCGTGTGAAAATTGCCAAAAGATCACTGAAAAAACACAAATTTCATTAAAGGATCGCTGAAAAAACACGAATTTAGCCAAAAGATCGCTGGGAAAATGCAAATTTAGCCAAAAGACGTGAATTTAGCCAAAAGATCGCTGAAAAAACACGAATTTATCCAAAAGATCGCAGTAAAAACTCAAATTTAGCCAAAAGGTCGCAGTAAATATGAATTTAGCCAAAAGATCACCGTAAAAACACTAATTTAGCCAAAAGATCACCATAAAATCGCGAAATTAGCCAAAAAATCACCGTAAAAATGCAAAATTAGCCAAAAGATCGCCGTAAAAACGCGAATTTAGCCAAAAGATTGCTGAAAAACACGAATTTAGTCAAAAGATCACAGTAAAAATGCGAATTTAGCCAAAAGATCGCCATAAAAAATGCAAATTTAGCCGAAAGATTGCCGTAAAAACACGAATTTAGCCAAAAGGTCGCCGTAAAAACGCGAATTTATCCAAAAGATCGTCGTAAAAATGCACATTTTGCTAAAAGATCGTCTTAAAAATGCGCATTTCATCAAAAGATTGCTGAAAATAAGCGAATTTCATCAGAATTTACTGCATTGGGTTAAAAGATTGAAACCAAATTTCTTTTCGTAATGTAGAAATTTTGCTATGAAATACGAAAACAAATTAAATTTTAAAAATCTATTCAAATAATCCCAAAAACTAGCTTCAAACTGACTGGGAGAAATGACCTGGAATCTGGAATAACCACAGCACTGACTTGGTGCCACTGATAATGTCCTTAAAAAAAATCTCTAATTCCTTAAAAACTTATTTTTTATTTTAAAAAAGGGTGGGAACTCTGTTCTATCATTTATTTAAGGTGGTTGCAATTATTAGCACATACTTGATTTGCTCTTTCAAGAAAAGTGTCTTACTATTTTTCAAAATTTCAATAAAAAAAAATGTTCATGCCATTGAAAGATTTTATTAATGTGCTGTATCTTGGTAAAATAGACTTTTAATTAGAGTAAGTAAATAATATCTACCTAATTCTTGTTGATAATTTATTTTTGATGTACTCACAGCTAAATTGATGTAATATATATATTTATTTATTTTAGTTAAAAATATATATTTTTTAATAGCAATTATAATATTTGTTGCGCTTGAAATTCATAACATTGCTCAAATGTTGTTCGCGCAGTTTTCAGCTTTTTTGCTTTTTTGTCAATCTCATCCCTGAAAACCATTCTTACAAACTTCATGAATATTTATATTTAATCTAATTTGAGGGTTAAACATTGTTTTCTGGTGTAAGAATTCAATTTTAATAGCAGAAATTTCAAAGTTTGTTCACATTTCAATATCAGGATCCCCCTCCTAAACTTATTTTTTAAAATATAGATTTAAATAAGTTATAAATCTGAATAAATGGTATTCTTCTCTGCAATAATTTAGAGATAAAAGAATGTAGGTTGCCCTCCTCCATCCTTTTCTTAAAACTAACTGTACATTATTTCAAGCTGTGCAAATGCAAACCTAGTATATTTTCGTGTAAGTGTAATATTTTAAATATTCCTCAGTAGTTGTGGTTTTAATTTTGCCATTACGTTATATATAACTTTTTAATAACACTGCAGCATAAGTTAATTATGTGATTTTTATAAGAATTTTTTTTAATTTAAAAATATGTATATATTTATTTTTAGCTTCAGCATTAAAAAGTTATAAAGAATGTGCAGTACCATGGAGTTATGTACCTGATACTGTGTTACAAAGTTTGTGGAGAGTTGTTTATTGGACAGCCCAAACTCTAACTTGGTAATTATATTTTGTAAAATATCTTATACTCACAGCATCGTATAATAACTTTTATATTAATATATATCGTATAATAACTTTTTTTTTTTGCATGAATTTTGTCAGCAAATCATTTGCAGTAAAGTTAGGTTGTTAAGTGTAGCCAGTCAATTCACATTTTGTTTATACCTGAAAATGCAGATAGTAATTAATTGCTTATAAATCTAAAATATGAAATTACGTTCTGTACCAGGAATGAGTGGATTAATACAGTTGAATATTTATGAATGAAAGCTTTTTTTTTATCTACAAAGAAACCCCATTTTTATGTTTTCATCAGATTGATAGAAACAAACATACGATACAAGAAAACATAAAATGAATTAAATTGTTTTCAATTAAAAAAATGTAAGCACACACTTACCTAGGAAAACCTATTTTATTTAAAGAAATCTAATTTATGCTGGGCCCATTCAGCTCAGTGGTTAGTATGCTGGCCAATAAATGAGGAGCTTGGGACAAAGTTCAGGGATTCAGTACTATCATGGTCTGAGCAAGATGACAATGCAAAATTTTCAGGGTGTACAAGAACAATAATTCATGTCACTTTTCTTTTAAAAAAAGTCTTTCGTGAAGGCATCCCTTCCAGTGTTGAATTCAGACATTTTTCTTCGGGAGGGATTTTTGCAACACTGGAAATTGGCACTTTCAGACTGTTAATAAATACAAATTCTAAACATTCCTCTGGGGCGGATGCCACCCCCTGAATTCATCACTGATCCCTTCTATAGCAGTGTGATCAAAAACTGTTTATTGCTTAACAAAATTCTTGTAATTTGATCTTGATTTTTCTTAAGATTAATAATTTCATATAAATGCTGGACGATTACACCATGAAATATTACAACATTAAAGAAGTGAATATAAAACATCACATATTTTTACTGAATGGTGTATACAAATTAAAAATTTTATACATACATTAATATTAAAAGTATCGACGTTTCGACCACTATCTATGGTCATCTTCAGGAAAATTTTCTTATATTGCTTTTAAAGTTTCAAATGCGAAAAACAATTGTTTTTCGCATTTGAAACTTTAAAAGCAATATAAGAAAATTTTCCTGCAGATGACCATAGATAGTGGTCGAAACGTCGATATTTTTAATATTAATGTATGTATAAAATTTTTAATTTGTATACACCATTCAGTAAAAATATGTGATGTTTTATATTCACTTCTTTAATGTTGTAATAATTTCATATTTAGCATTTTCTATAGTTTTCAAGTTTTGCAAATTAGTTTCTTGGTTTTTATATGAAATTAAAATGTTTTTACTGTTTTGTAAAATTTCCAAAAGTGACACACAATTGTTTTTGTCGATGTGGGCATATATCATCATCTTCATCTCCACTATCATCAGAAGGCATAAAATTTTATATACTTTGTATTTCTGTTGTTATCAGGAGCAATGACAAAATTTGCCTAACAAGGGGCACAGTCTCCCTGACAAAGGGACTGGGATGGGTACACTATCTATTAATCTATATATTAATTGAGTATGTTATCTAAGCATAATGTTTATTTTATATAATTAAATTTTTCATCTTACTTGGTGTATCTGAATTAATGGTCTAGATCAGGGGTTCTCAAACTATGGTATGCGAAGCTCTGGCTACTGGTACACAAAAGTCTGATACTGGTATGTGAAATGAAACACAGCATATTATTATGAAATCAAAAACAGCTTAAGTTTATCATTCAGGAAATTTTTGAATGCTATTTTCTTTTCTTTTTTTTTTTTTACTAGATTTTAGAACAACATATCTATGTGAATGTACTTTTTCTTCAACCATATGAAAAACAAATACAGGAGAGAACTAAACATTGAATCTGGCTTACGACTACAGCCAGGGTTGGCAAGTTTTTGCCATGGGCGGAAAAAACCTGGTTAAAACCGTCCTGGCAAAAATAGATGTTTGCCAAAGATGGTGGCAAAAATACGCTATGTCCATTTAGTTTTTTTCCTCAGAAAAAGAGAAAAAAAATATTTCATGAAAGAAAAGAGAAACTTAATATGTAGTTAAAAGTCAATATTCTAAATTTATTTTTTAGCTCTAAGCACTATTTTTGAAGTGAAATAAATAAAATTATCCTTTTTATGAAAGAATACTAACTTATAACAAAAATTATAAATGAACAAACAAAATGTTAAACACAAACAAAAGTATAACAAAATTATAAATGAAAAAAATACCAATTTTATATAAATAAATAGAAAATTTAATTATTTATTCATGTTTATACAATAATTATTATTGATTATACACATAATATTATTGATTATTCACATTGTGCAGGCTCTAAATGTGTAAAGCATTTATGTTTATATGTGTTAGAAATTCAAATAAACAATTATATTCTAAATTCAATTTATATAAAATTATATTTAAAGCAGAACACTATTAAATTTCATCTAATTCAGTAATATCTCCATCACAACCTAATTTTTGCTGTTTTAACATTGCATAACAATGAACTAGTTTAGAAAGAGTAATTGTAGACAATCTATTTCGAATTTTAGTTTGCACAAACGAAAAATTTGAAAAAAATCTTTTGATAGCAGCACTACTTGCTGGACACATTTCAAGATGTGAAACTAATGAACAGAAGTCTTTTGAAATCTCCCAAGCTTTTTCAATACTTCTCCACCAATTACACGCATTAGCACTGCTAATCACTTTTTCTGCAAAATATGAATTGGGGGAAGGGTTTCTCTTTTAGCTCAAAATTAATAACATGTAATATAAAATTGGGATTAATTTTATATAACCATGCTTTGCAACTTTCTTTTTGTTTGTAATTTAAAAGTTCACCTCTGTACTTTGGATGTAACAAATATGCTACTACATGGTACGGCAAAACCGCTTGTTTAAATCACTTTTTTAATTTTGAAAAATGTGGTTTTAGATCCTCATTTTTCAAAAGATTGTGCCATACATGACAACCATCTGCTATGGTAGTTGAATTTTCTTGTATCGCATTTAAAGCGATCAATATAGGTTTTATTTATTTTTTTATTTGATCCTTTACCTGTCGATGCAGATTCCTTTTAATCATTTCCTTTTTTAACATAAATATAAAATAAACCTGTGTGGTTGTACTTACATAGTCTACATATTATATATTACGTACTCTTATTACATATGCCATGTTTGTACTATTATTTTTTTCATAAATTGATAATTTTTGTGAAAACATTAATTTGAGAAAATCTATCCATTCATTTAAGAAAACAATGCTAATTTAATTTTTAACTAACCACAATTTTTAATAAGGAAACATGTTTTAACAAAATGAAGTGTATTATGTCAGAAGCCTGTTCAAAATCCTTTTATATGGTATATAATTTATTGTTCTGCGTTTTGTATTTGCTTAGATAAAGGAATGTTGGCAGCAGAAATAATAAATATGATGGCTGACAAAATGCTGTAGTTAAGAAAAAAAGATACATATCTGGTTTTTAATTTGGTTCTTAAGTTCCTATTAGACTGAATTCCATCTATTTTATAAACATTTAAAATATACAAAATTATTTTAATTATCTTTATTAATTAGCAAATTAAATTAAAAATATTAAATGGTATGTTATTAAATCTTATTATTTATACCATTATGATTCTCTTTTTAATTTATAGATCACACATTAAAGACCAATAAGAATTTGCCATTTTTTTCCATTTTTGCCCTGTTTTTTTCCAGTTTTTGCCACTGTCTTGGCAACAATACCAACCCTGATACAGCTAACTAATATTGAACCAGACATGAGGAATCTGTGCTTGATAGATCAAGCTTACCCTTCTCATTAAATGATACTAGGGAATTACTGCAATAAAACTACTATGTATGAATCAGTACGTCAATATGTCATAAGTATTGTGGGTGTTTTTCAACCAAAACACTGTATTTTGATTTGGTATGTATTATTAAAATGTAATGATAATAATGTCAATTTCATTAAAGAACAAGATGAAACGCTACAAAAATTGTATTATCCAAATAATACTATGAGAGTAATATATATGTGTGTGTGTGTGTAAAGCAAATAAATAAGAAAACTATAAAATAGTCTGGCTACACTTTCGCCCCACCAACTTTCGGCTGAGAGGTTCTGCTCTCAAAGCTGGTAGATGGGAGGTGCTGGGTTCAAACCCCTGTTGCGCTCGTCAACCTAACCGTTCGGAGTTTTCCGTGGTTTTCTTCGAACCTTGCCGTAAATACGGGTTAGGATCCCTTAGAAAGACCCCCACGGAGGGTACACCCCCCTAGGGCCCATATCCCTCGTGTTGATAATTGGCCGTAATAAATCAACCCAACCGGCTACACTTTCAGAAGGATTTCTAACTACTATAAATAGCCTCCAAGATGTTTAATATTTTTCTTCCTTTTGTATGCTCACTTGGTTTAGAAGTTAGAATATTTGCATAATAAGGTTTATATTTGCATAGAATTAGGAAGATTCAGATCCCTTTACCTTAGAAATTCCACCCTGAAATAATTCTGCCAAAGCAACATGGTATTTACGTAATAACTCATCCAAAATTTTTTCTAACATTGTGAGTTTGTAAATATGCTAGTCATTATTTAACATATTTGCGAAGGAGCAAAAATATTTCTTTAACATATTATAAATAATCGCACATCAATCCTAGAAAAATTAGTAGCGAGTAACATGCAACTGCTTCGATTTAAAAATAATCACTTTTATTGAAAGTAAAATCAATGTTTCTGGATTAATTAAATGAATAATAACAAAAAAAAAAAAGTTTTATGAATCCTTTAACTGATATTAACAGTTTTCACGAAAAGCACTGAGTGTTCATAGTTATAAGACTAAATCTTTCAGTTTGTTGGCAAAAGAACTCGGTTCCAAAGACCAATGTTTAAATAGAAACTTTTTCAAATAGATGCAGATTATTGTCTTGTTAAAAAATTGACCGTTTTTCAAAAGTTCTTAAATGGGACACATACACTTTCAGAATTGTCTTCTTTACAACATCTTCACAATTTCATTTCCTGAGAACATTTCTCAGCCACTTTAGGTGAGGTATCTGATATCCTTCTGCTCAAACCTGAGCAATTATCCTTTCCAAAAAATTCTCTGGAAGACACCCAGCTCTAAAATCAAGCTGTTACTCTTTACCAAAACTTTTCTGCAACTGAATCGCCTAGATTCTCTCATTCCCTTCTCGCAATTAAATTCAGGAGGGATTTAACCTGTCCTATCAGAAGGTAAGAAAATTATGTCATTTTCAAACTCCATGAGCATTGGTTGAACATGTGGGAGAATTAGACTCTGTCATATCTGCCTGAGTTTCACTTTTCGGACAGTGCCGACACCCTGTCACTCTGTTTCTCGAAGCTTCTACCACATACATAGAACATAGTGGCTTTATCCTGTTTAGAACCTTTTAAAAAGAAGATTGATTATGATATATTTATGATCATAAAAGGTTCACCACTGTTGGAATATTTCTCAGACCATCTAGGAAGAATTTTTTCTCATGCTTTAAGATGACTAGGTGTTTCTATCAGTCCTGTGAAGATGTATTCTTTGCAATATTAAAAATATTATTTTTTCCCCCTTATCACAATGTTTTTCTTTTAAGTTGTACTTTTGTATGTTGAGCATTGCTCAACACCACTTCATTTTATCATGCGAGTCTGTTGTTTTGTTTGTGTTAAAATACAGGTAATTTATGTATTTATAAATGACATGTTGCATTAAATTTTCTTAATTTAAATGTATATTCAAAGAAAAAGAAATTAATAAATAAAAGAAACCATAGTAAAATTAATAACTATAAAAACATAAATAAGATAAATAGTTATTAGGAGAGGCACATCATTCATACAGCCTCTCTTACAAATTATTACTGTGGCAGGGGAAAAACAATCCAATTGAATGGGCGGTAATTACAAAACTAAATAATACACCATCTTTAAATGAATGTGTATAAATGAATTTGTAGGTGTTGTTGACTTAATTACAAAAGCCAGTAAAAGATGTGAGAGAGATGTTAGGATTATGAAGTACTCTTTGATATATTAAATGTATCACTTGTACACTTTACTTTAGTATTATGAGACATTTCATAGAATATGTGGTTCCACAAACTATGCAAATAATCTGATATTAGAGTTCATAATATTAATATGTGCAGTAAATGAACAAACAAACAAAAAATCCCAGAAAACTTTGTGTATTAGACTGTTTTCAGAATTTTTTTATCCCGTTTCATATAAAAACAGAATTCACATATACTAAAAGTGATTATAAACTCATTAAAAGTCTTAAAATTTATCTATCTCTCTATATATATTTATACTAGATATATATTACTGGACTTTTAATGTGTTTTTAATCACTTTTAGCACATGTGACTTGTATTTTAATAGTAATAAAGGGTTTTTAGCATATTGTATGTTTCATGTGACATTAAATGTTTTAGATTAAAGCCACATATGTAAAAAGATTTCAATCAACCCATATTCTTTAAATTTTGGGAATTTAAACTGTAGACATGTCAGTTCTTCTGCCATGCATTATCAGCTCTTTAGTATCATATTATTTAAATTTTCTGTTCAACATTTCAATAAAATTATGACAAAATATTCTCCAATTTATTTTACCTATATATGCATATTGTTACAATTTATATACACTTAGTCTTGAATGTTCCAATTTGGCATTAATGTTTTGATTATATATTGAAAAAAAAATTTAATGGTTATATTTAGTCATTTATTTTTGTCACATCTTTAAGATTTACAAATTTTAAGATTTGATTTCTTTCTTCCTCACAGGATTGTGCTGCCATTAATGCAGTCATATTCAACTGCTGGAGATTTCACAATTACTGGCAAATTGAAAACTGCCTTAGTCGAAAATGCAATATATTACGGGAGTTATTTGCTCATATTTGGAACACTCTTAATTTATGTAGTTCTCCAACCCAACTTTAATCTTAATGGGTAAAGTTAATTTTATTTTTCTTCAATCAAACAAAAGTTTCAGTGCAGTTGATTATATATACAACATAAAAATATATTCTGTCCTGAATTTTAAGAATGTAATTTATTATTTTTCATTTTTATACATATTTTGCTAAATTTTGAGCAAAAATTTCGTTAATATTATGACATTTCCTCAATTAAAATTTTTTTTTTTGAAGAAAACAAAAAAGATTAATGCAGTTTTATTGATTATGAAAAATATACTTTAGAATAGGCTCATTAACAAAAATAAGTATAGCATTCTGTGATCAAATTAATATGTCTTACAAACTCATAAAATTATAATATTTAAAGTAATTGTAAAGCTTCAATTTAATCTTTATATGTTAGTAATTGAGTACATAAAATTTAGTATTTAACTGACATATTTCCTGACTCATTTTTAAACGTAAAAGCATGACACTTGCAGACATGATTATTAAAGTGATTTGCAATTGAACAGATTTTCTCATTTATAAATTAATGAATTACGTCCTGAGTTATAGATGATTGTTGTTTCAGGATGGCAGATTTTTCATTTCCTACACTGTTGCATCTGGCAATTTGTTTTAAAATGTCATGTTGACAACATTTTCTGAAAAATAGTCTGCCTTTATTGAAAAAAGGAAGAAACAGTTCAATTACATAGTTTCTTAATAAGTGCACCTGCTGATACATTTGTGAACAAAAATGAATTCAGAAATCTGTCAGAAAGTCTTGAGTTTTGAATCAAGAACAGCTTTAAATGAAAAAAAAATCCCATTTACTTAATGACTTCTTCAATATTAATTAAGCAATAAAGCTAACACAAGTCACATAATATTTTACAGAGAGGTATTATTTGCAGAAGGAATAGGATGAGATAAAGTGACAGATTTTATCATATTTAAATTATGTTTGTGTATACATTTTAGTAGGGCTAGAACAATAACTCTTACTCCTTTCCCACTGTACACTTTTGCAAACTTGCTCTGCTGTTTTTTCTGCACATTGCAATCCCACTGGAAGGAGCTGTGTGTACAGAGTCTTTGAATACTATCTCAGCAATACCCTTGAAAACGATACTTTATTGGCTACCTAACATACATAAAAAACAATTTAGAATTAACAAGAAAATAATTTTACATTTATTAATGTATGGAAAAACATTTTTGAAACACATTCAGAACCATAAAGTTAATTCTTTTTTTATATAATTTTAAATTGGCCGTATCCTTTTTTCCACGAGTGTGACGAATATCTGACATTTAGTTGTGATACTCTAAAACTGATTAATTTGTGACCAGTTTTTTTCCTTTTGAGATGAAATAATATTTTTTCACTTCTGTCTTCACAATGCAGTAAAATAAAATGTTTATATTCTTAGATAATTTTGTGCAGGTTTCTTGTTATATACTGAGATTTCCAATAACCACATTTACACACTGTATTTTTTTTAAATATTATTTTTTAATTGCTACCCTCTTAATAGGTAAACATCAGTCTGAATTTATTACTTTTACCTCTACATTTCAAAAAATTGTATTTTGAGAAATGTATATCAGACAGATTTTGGCAAAACACTTTGAAAAGTTATTTTAGGTGCAAAATACATTGGTTTTAGAACATAAAAAAAAGTTCTCTTCAAAAATAAAAAGTTTCAAATACAAAATACATGTATTTTTAAAATACTACATTTAAAATATAAAATACATTTTTAAATTTTAAAAATTGTGTATAAAATTGCACTATGTGAAAGCAAAGTACTTTATAAGTTTCCAAAGTAAAGAATCAAAACTGATGAAAAAAATAAATTAGTCTTTAGGAAAACACATTTACATAGTAAACAAATTTTTGACTGGTAAAATTTCAAAATATATATGAAAATTTTCATCATTATAATTCAGCTTCATTTAAAGTGTACAAATAAAGTTTTATAAAAACAGAAACAATCTACAATACAAAATTATGGCTAGAAATTACAATATTTAATATACTCAGTGGTAAATACAGTTAATGAATATTTGCATTCTATATTAATAAAAATAACTACTTTTATAATAAATTTTAATCCCAATAAACAAATATCAAGGGTATTGTAAATCATTACCGGGTTTGTTTCAATGAATACCTAGAGACTAGGAAAAAGTATCTAAAAATTTATGTACAAAAGTATAAAACTAAAATCTTACCTTTAAATGAGTTTTAAACATTTGTTGTACCTTTAAAAGTTTTCTTATAATTTTTTTGTGAAAATTGTTTTGTGCTTGACATACATTGTTTG
This sequence comes from Maratus michaelseni, assembly GCA_963931845.1. Classification (NCBI taxonomy): domain Eukaryota; kingdom Metazoa; phylum Arthropoda; class Arachnida; order Araneae; family Salticidae; genus Maratus; species Maratus michaelseni. The sequence goes on from OZ007599.1 coordinate 255,699,971, forward strand.
ACACAGTTGGCATTCTACCTTAACTTTTCAATTATTATTAACAAACAATATTTTGAAGTACAGTCGAACCTCCATATTTCAAAATAGCAAATTGCCAGAAAAAAAATTCAATATATAGAAAATTCGATATATGGAAGCGATCTTAGTTTTATCATAATTATTCCTAAAACATTAAAATTAAAGCTAATTTTTGTATATGGAACTCCATTTCTAATTTATATGCGAATCGCACTAAATGAAAGTTAATAATTAAAAAAATGAATTAATATGAAAGATTTATTGAGAAGATTTATTGAAAGATTTATTATTTACATACCTTTTATAAAAACAATAATCCAGACAGTGGTTAATATGAACACAGTTACATTCTGTTAAAAGAACTAGTAATAACTTGCTGAACAGCCAGTTTTGTGGAAAGTTCATCAACGAAATGTTCACATTTATTCAGACTACTAAAAACTTCATCAGGAACATTTTCTGTGAATTAAAGTCCACGACGTATTGTTTCAAATGAATCTTGCCTTTCATTTTTTGATGACTTGAAAATGTTTTCAGATTCATTTACTTCCTCTGGTTCTTTGATTTCATTTTTAGTTTCACGAAACAAACTCAGTATGTCTTCATCTGTAGGATAATCAGCAACAATTAACTTATCATTGACTGCCAGGAAAGAATAATAACATCTGTAATGTGACCAATTACAATTTCAAATTTTTCTTTTAAAGTTAATCGTTTTCTTTTTGAGACCATTCTCAAAACATTAATTAATCACAAACTAGACTCTAAATTCAGAGTACATAGAACTCAATATTTTCAGAAAATGATAAAAATGGTGTTAACATATTTTGACGCTTTGACTAACGTGTTTTGAGTGTGAGTTAAGTTTCAAGAATCAAACAGTAATTGACATTGTTAAATAGATTTTTTTTCCCTGTTCCTCATCGCTTTCTTGGCGCCTTTAATTCTCGCTCCCAAAATATCAGTACACAATTTCCCAATTAAAAAAATAAAATAGCGTAACTCTTTTCTTTGTTTTATAAAAGAGTAAAAATAAATAAATAAAATCGTATGTTAGGTTTTCAGTGATTATTTTTCTTTTGCTCAGATTATATGACGCCATGTGACGTCTGATTTCTCTCTTCTATGTTGTGCAATGATGCAATCTAGTTAATTACTTTTGAATTTTACAATCGAGCCCTACTAAAATGAATGGATATTCCTTTTTTTTTTCTTTGTTTCTTGACACTTTATAAGATTATCCAAAAAAATGTTTGAACTTGGGTATAATGAAACAAAAATAGTTAGCATGTTATCTATCCTGAAGTTTCATGCAAATTAACAAGGTTATCTTACAAGCATTTAAAACAAATGAGAAAATGATGTATGTACTATGGAATTCTGGGGATCAAGAAATTTGTACTTCTAGACATTAATCAGCAGAAAATCCCAAATCTTTCAAGGAGGGACGTTTTCTTTCTTGGACAAGCCCTACTAAAATGAAAGGATATTCCTTTTTTGTTTTTTCTTTGTTTCTTGACACTTTATATGATTATCCAAAAAAAATGTTTGAGCTTGGATATAATGAAACAAAAATAGTCAGCATATTATCCCCCTAGCATATAGTCCCCTACAATTATGTGATCATGAAATTTGTGACACATTGCCCTGATAAATTTAGAGGCTTTTTACTTTTTTTCCCTTTTCTTTCTCATTAAAATTTTTTTTTTAATCCTTTACTGCCAAAATTACTGTCCGTTATTTAGAATGTCTGTTATTCAGAGGTTAAACATACAAAAATTTAGGTTTTGAGAGTGAGGATTGGAAAACTGCCCATTAAATAGAGGTGTCTGCTATTCGGGAGTGTCCGTTATGGAGGTTTTACTGTATATTACAAAAATACTTTTGTTTTATCAGTTTAAAATACAAGATACAAAGGTTTTTTGAAAATATATATTTCAAATATGTGTATTTTTTATACTGCCCAACTCTGATATTGGATATAATTTTCTTGTATTTAAATGTGTCTTAATAAGTTTTTAATTTAATGTTTATTTTAACAGGTCTTATTTAAAAGTCATCTGCATTACAGCAAGCAATACTTGGGGCTTATTTCTATTAGTTCTTCTTGAAGGGTATGGCTTGGTTGAAATACCAAGAAGTTGTTGGAACACAACTAAAAAAGGCTACATGCTGAATTATTTATATTTTAAAGCTTCAAAACTAAGTGCCGAAAGATGTGAAGCAGAAGAAAGAGTTGATGATTTGTTAGAGGTATTTTTTAACTTGATCTTGAAATATTCAGTTTAACTTCTTTTTACCCCAATCCTATATAAACAATAAAAAGAAAAAAATCCTAAGAATGTAATTGCTTTTTTTTTTTTCATTTGTTATAAAAGTTAAAAATAAGATTTGAATGTCATTTAATTTGTACATTTGTATATGAAGAGAATTTTCTCATGATTGATCAACCAAAAAAAAAAAAAAAATTATGCAGTATTGTGTGTTGCTGTAGTCTTGGCAACTCTGCAAATTGTGATTTTTCTTAACCTGTTTGCGATGGTTCGCACATTCTGAAATACACATCTGAAGACAGGGCGGGAAAATTTTATTTCACTTTCTGGGCTGAAGGATTTCGCCAGTTAAGCCTACCGCTTACTGTAAAATATTCTTTAAACAATAAAATTCTCATTAAATTATTCTTTAAAAAATAAATTATTAAATATTATCTTATTTAAATTATTCTCTTAAAATATATATTTATTGCAAAAAAAGATATATATTCTCTGATATTTTAATACAAAAATGATTTTTTAAATAGATTTAATGCATATATGTTTAACCATGTTTTTAGTTTAAAAAATAATATAATATGATGGAAAAATACCTACACATCTTTAAAATATCAACATATGAAGCATTTTCCTCTAAACGTAACAATTTTGTTATTTAATAATTTTTAACACTATTGGTAAACAAAATAAATGTTTTAAAAAAGACGATTTATTCACAAATGGAAATAATTAAATAAAACTTGCACACAACCTGTGAATCTTGCATCATAACACTTAATGTACAGATGTACATAAAAATAGATACAAATAACTTGTTTTAATTAAAAAAAAAATAAACACAAACATATAATTAATCATATTAATGTTAAATAATGAGTAAAATAGAATAACAATTTAAAATATGCATTTCCAAAATGATTTTTATGTTAAAATTGTTGGCCATTACAAATGTAATGGCCAGGGGTTTGACTAAAAGTAGCAGAGATAATGCAAAAATACTGGAAAAAGCATTAAGCAGATTTTCATAACCACAGGAAAAACAAACAAGTAAGTAAAAGTTTAAATATATCTATACCCAAAATTCAAAAATAAACTTATATGTGTGGTAGTTTTAAAATAAAGATGGTATATTTAAAATATAAATATATTTATTAAATGCTTAAAAGACAACACGCAAATAAAAAATAAATGATATTCACAGCTTTAATATTCCATGACTATTTATAACATTCATTAAAGAAAATCAAAGTAATTAACTTAGTTGAACAAGACATCATGACATGGCAAATAGAATTATGAGCATTTAAACAAAATGCTTTCAAAATAATACTGGTTAAAGTTGACACCATTAGCAATTCTAAAGCTCGATTTTTTTATAATAGAAATGGCTGTTATTGAGAAGATGTTCATATTCTGAACTAGAATAATTTTACTTGAATAACAGCCTGACACCACATAACCATAAAACTCTCTCAAGCTCTTTGGAAGAAAAAGGACACTGGGAAACCAGAAAAATTGAACGAGAAAAGCTAGATTCTCGTTCAACAGTAGTTTTCCCACAATGCCTACAACTATAACTGTTGAAGTTGTATTGTTTACATTTTTGCTTTTGATTCTTTGATATTCAATTTTCGGTTTTAATAAGTAATTATTATTTTTTTTTTTCGTAATTTTATAAGTAATATGGCTGATTCTAATCTGTCTAATGAAAAAAAATAGGAAAATATAACACATAAGTTTGAGAATAATTTAAAAAGTGGAGATCATAAAAAAATAAAAAAAAGCTGGTTTCTGGTTCACCTACTCGTTTTTGGGCACAATCATAATGGAATAAGTCCTAGAACAAACAGTGTATAACATTAAGAAAAAAAAAAAAAAAAAAAAAAACCTTAAGCAGACAACAATTTTGTGTATGTTCACAAAATATAATGTAAAGAAATGAATGAAGCTTGTAAAAAAAAATATATATATAATAAAAAATATACTTTCCTTTATAGTGAGTTTTTGTTGAATAAAACATGAAAAATTTAAATTTTATCATTATTATGTCTGTAATTACTAACTAATAATTTTATTAATTAAAGCATAAAAACATAGATTATGTCAGTAATTATAGGGTTAATTGTTTTGGAAAACTAAAATTCTTGGTAACTATTCTGTATTTTAATGAAGGGAAAAAAATCATAAAAATCCAATTTAAATTTTAAAAAATCGGATTTTAATAAAAAAAAAATCATGATTTTTTTTACACCCAAATTTCAATGTATGTAAAATTAAATTAATTATTAAATTTCAAATAATCTAAATTATTCTATTTGCTTTGGGTATTATAGAATATCTTGTGAAAGAAAAGTGACAATTTTGTAAACTTAATGAAAAACTTTAAAATTCCTTTAATTATTAATGTTTCTTGATTTTCAATATTCTGCTAGCCCCTCATTGAAAACTAACAAAAAATCCTAAACTTCATACTTTTTTTGTTTTTAATGCTGAATTAAATTTTCTAAATTGTAAAAATATTTTAAGTGATGTCTTGTGGATGTCACACATTATGACTATATAAGGTATTTATAGTTATCTCTGTATTATATAAAAAAAAAAAGTAATTAACACTGCTACTGCAGCCGTAATTAAATTTATTGTGGCTGGAATTATTTTTTGCTTATATTAAAACTATTGCATTTGAAAACATGAAAAATAGTAGTTTTATAGAGAAATGTATGACAGGCTTGGTGAAGTGAAGTACACAGTTTTTAAATTGAAGAATTATTTTAAGTGCTGTTTAATATTGAAATTGGTCAAGATAGTCCAGTTACATAAATTTTATAGGCTCAAAACTATACATAGAAAGTTAACCATCTTTTGCAGGCATATATGTGACTAGATTGTGGTGAGCAGTGTCCAATCATTTTTTTTAATTTTTCTAATGTTTCAGGGTTTTTTTTTTTTTTAATTTTTTATTCAAAATTTCATTTTTTGAATAGATTTATTTCATATTTAGGAAAAGTCTTTTTTTTTTTTTTTTTTTTACCCACTGCTGCCAGATTTTAAAAAGCCCAAATAATATTTCCAAACACTTTTCAATTGAAATATGTATTTACATATGACTCTTAAAATAAAAAGAAAACTTTAAAATAATTAAATTGTTTTACATATTGTCGGATTCCACTTCTCCGTCCACACAGCTTCAAAATAAATCCGGTCTTTTGATATGCTGCCACCACCGATATGAATACGTGATATCGGGCACGATACTTGATGTATATTCAAGAAAAACCTAACTCTTTCAATTAAAGTTAAAGTAACAATTTATTAACAATATTTACACTTAAACTCGGATGTAAATTATCCGGTTTAACACTAAATCAAAACAATTACAGAAAACGCTCTACGTGTACCGTTAGACTACGTCAATTCATTCCGCACTGAGATTTCTATTCATCTCACACCCGCTCTCTCTTTCTTTCGAGAGATACCGTTAAACACACGTGGCTCAGATCGTCAACTCCCAACGACCTTACACCTTCACTACCACGTTCCAACTAATTTCACCTCTGGTCATTCCCCAGCGCACCCGCTCTCTCTCTACGGGGCTGCTGTTTTATTTCCAAGGGTCGCTTGACAACCGTTCTTCCCTCTTGACTGATCTGTCTGCCTAAATAAAAGGGTGCACTATCTTTCTTATCTATCAAAGACCACATTGCAATGGAAATACCTCTTTCATTATGTCCCACTCGCTACCCTCTGGATTAAGATTTTTCTTAAACCAGACTCTAACGGTACACAATAGATACAGATACAATACGCTAATCCCTTAAGAATAGCTTTCAACTCTTGCAGCTGTGAGAGAAACCTGACACCCCCCACCTTAGCGGAAAATATGCCTTTTAGGAGCTAATTTTCCTCAAACTATGTAATGTCTGAGAAGAGTTCAACAGTTCCTTGATAGGTTTCTTCATTACTACAATTACATAAATATTTCAAGGTGTCTGAAAATTTAACTACTGACATCTCTAATGAACCATATACTAATGTGATAACTACAGAAAAAAAATACACAATATGCTAATACACTTTTATAAACACAGGATGCACATACAATTATAAATACACAAAAAAATAAAGTTACACTAGTATTATGTCATTCCAATGTCAGTCCTTAGGCTGAGATTGCTGGAGGCGGTACTATTTTTTTCCTTCCAGTCCTTCCTCGTTAACTTAATTGGTACATCCCTTTATGCAATGCACCCGCTTGAATGGCTAACTTTCTCCTCTGAGGTCTTAATTAAATTTTCCTCTAACCAATCAGGCACTTGCCTGTCCAAGTCCTCCTTGTACGTAATACAGACATTGTACAATTTCTGCCTTATCTTACCCCTCTCCGGTTTACGACCAATCCGATTTTTCTCCATTTCTACCAGTTGGATCGGACCCATAAATAATTCCTTATTTTTCCTTAAGATTGATTTTATGTCCCCAACTTGAATATTTGTTAACCCTTTTATTTCAAATCCCTCCTGTCTTTATTTTCCGGTTGTTCTCGGTCTAACAACAGATCTTTCCTACAGTCTTTAAACTCCCCGTCACTATCCAAGACAATATTGACTACTTTATTTTTAGCCATAAATGCTCTCATTTCATCTTGATACACCAGTTTCTTACTTCCGTCCCCTAACTCAACTATAACTGCAGGTCGACATATTTCCTCTTTCTCCTTATTACTCACATTCATTTCCTTCGTTAAACGACATTCTACACATGATTCGCAAAACGTTTTAGATTCCTCCGCCATATTTTCCCAATAAAATGAATGCTTGATTCTTTCTAACATTTTCTTAACTGCGTGATGTTCTCCATATAAGGAGGTATGCGCTAGTTTTAGAATTTCCTCCCTTCTAATTTTAGGTATTACTAATTGAGCTACCGTTTCGTCTCCTAATTTCTCTTTATGATATAACATCCCATTCACGATATAATAAGACCCTCTCTCATTTTCAGCCAATTCGCAAGCTTTCTCTAAATCTTTACAACTCATTTGGGATTCCTGAAATACATTTAAACTACTTTCCATAACTTGATTAATCTTACTTTTCTCTACCTCGGCTTTTTCCTTCTCCTGACTTTGTAAATTTTCCGATCTTGCGTCTACGACATAACGATTATTATTACCATTTCTAATCCTTTCCCCTTCTTTCACTTTATTCCTACTATCTTCCTTACATTCCCTTTCTACCGATTCTCTTAATGATTTCTCGTTGTTTAACCCTGACAATTCATTAGACACGTCAGGATGTAAAATTACCTGTTCCTTACTATTATCAATTATCGCGCAAAGTACATCCTGATGAATTACATTAGTTTGACCGCGTTTTGGAATAGCTATAGGTAATTGAATTAACGGCGACTTAACTGCCTTACCAAATATCCCTTGTAAATAGATGCTACCAGCCCCTCTTAGTTTCTCTGCTGGTACTAAATCTTTATGAACGACGCTAATTTCGCATTTACACTAACTTCTACTTTCTCGAGTTTATTTAACTTCTCTCCAATAATTTTAGTTCTCCAATTCCCTTTTGCTCCGATTCTTGCCATACTCGCTCCCCTTGGTAATTCTTTAATTCCTCGCACTAGAGACATTATTGATACTAGCCCTTGGTTCTTGTCGGTTGTTAATTTGATTACTTCCCTCATTATTTCCTTTTGTACAAAATCGCTGGACATGGCCTCGTTGACCACACTTGAAACAGATAGGAGTCGTATCATTAGGTTTCTTATATTCCGGTTTTCTACCCAAAAATGGACTAACCTCATTTTTCCCATTTTGTCTCCAATTACAACTAAATCCCTCATCTTTTGCCCTTCTAGAATCTTCATTATTCACATACCTTTCTTTACCTTTATAACCCTTATAAGTTACCGCATAAGATTTTTGTTTAGCATCGAAGAAATTATCACATTCCCTCGCAATCTTAGAAACTTCTAACCAATTATTCTGCTGAGTTAATCCAATATGCATCACGGTTTCCTCATCTAAAGTATTTAACAATTTATCCGTGACAATTAACTGATTAACCTTCTCATACGTATCTGCACCTCTAATTTTACAATAATTTTCCCACGTTGCTATTAAACGCGATGCAAATAATACATGAGTTTCATTTTGATTCCTTCTAGCCTTCTTAAAGTTTTCCAAACACGCCTTTGGTGTCGGCTCGTGTTCCCTTAGAACTAATTCCTTTAATTTCTCATAACTCTCAATTTGTTCCCTAGTAGTGTATATTAGCAAGTTATCGGCCTTATCTCCTAACATATTTAGCAGAATTTTGGCCTGCTGGGTTTCCGGTACCTTTTTTGTTTGGAATGCTCGTTCTAAACTGCTAAAAAACAGATTCCATCCCTCAGTCCCTTCTGGAACCTTGATAGACAAAGTTTTAACACTTTTAATCAATTTCTCTAGGCTACTCTCATGATTAGATTCTCTAGTCCCATTACAGTTATTTGCCGAACTTTGAATCTTTATCCTTTCCAACTCTAACTCATGTTCCAATCTCAATTTTTCAGCCCTTTCTTCTCTATCTAACTTCTCACGGTCTAACTCCCTTTCTAACTTTTCTCGTTGTAACTTTTCTTCCCTTTCTAACTTTTCCCGTTCTACTACTAACGCTTCTTGTTCTAACCGTTCTGTAACAATAGTGCTAGATAATTCCATAATGGCCCCTCTTCATATTCGTCGCTCTCCACTATCTTTTTCTTAAGCTTAAACCTGGTATCATCTTCTGAGACCTCAATTCCTAACTCTTCACATATCGCCTGAAGATCCACCCTTTTTATTTTTAGTAAGAAAGCCATACCTTCTACCGGTAATTATTACCACCCTACAATAATACTTAAGCACAATATCAAATTAATACTTCCTCAAATCCTACCCTCATAAATTACCTCTACACATTATACTATTTAACATATTTCAAATAAGTAATAATAAAATGATAAATTTCCTTTAACAATGGTACCCCACTACTTGCTTCCAATAACACAGTAACAATAATTTCAATTTGCTTATTATGTAATACAGATTTTAAATTTATACAATTAAATAATAAAATACCATTTGCACAATAATACTGATACGTTGCAATTTGAGTAAAACATTAATGCCAATCACTACATAAAAATATCCACCTAACAAAAATTTGCATGAAATACACATAAATTCCTAAATTTAATCTCAATAAAATATTTCAATTTCAAAATTAGTTCTCACATTAAAAAGTAAATCACAGCACTTTTTTTTTTTTTTTCTCTGGGCCTTCAGTTCTTCCTTGAAGGTTATTTCAATTTAATTTAAATTCTACACAAATTTGCTTTCCTCATTTACTATCAACATTTCAAACTTAAAGCAAACAATATCACTTAATTTAAATATTACTTTAATAATAATTTAAATTTAAGAAATTTCAATTATTCCTTCCAACTATTAACACAATGCATTAATTTTAATCATTAATCTTATCCATTTAAAACAATTAGAAAATCACTTCTAGTAATTAATATAAGATCCTTTTCTTAAAACAATAGTGTAAAATGGTTGTTAATATCTCATTTGATTTAGACCAATTATTATATTGCACATAAATTATCATAAATTAACCACAACATTAACTTAAATTACCATCAATTATACACAATAAAACAAATTAGGTTCGAGAATGTCAGTAGAGTAAAATGATCAAAACACCTTACCTCGTACTTCATTCGCTGGGGCAATTCTCTGCTCACTTTTCCACAGGATAAATCTTGCACTCTCGGGCAACAATCACTGTAACTTGAATCACTGTGTACACAAACACTACACACAAACACTGGAACTAACACTACACACAGCACCAACACTTCCGCTGGATGATCTGGCAAGGCACTCTGTAACAAGGCTAGCTGGCACTGGTCTACGATGATAGGGCACACACACTTCCGCTAGACGATCCGGCATAACCTGACTGTAACACGGCTAACTGGCACTGGTGGTCTACAACAATAGGGCACAAACACTTCTGCTGGGCGATCCGGCACAAACTCTCTGTAACACGGCTATCTGGCACTGGTCTTCGGTGATTCAGATCCCGTCGCTGCCAACATTGTCGTGTTACCCGCTCTCTCTCTACGGGGCTGCTGTTTTATTTCCAAGGGTTGCTTGACAACCGTTGCTCCCTCTTGACTGATCTGTCTTCCTAAATAAAAGGATTCACTATCTTTCTTATCTATCAAAGACCACATTGCAATGGAAATACCTCTTTCATTATGTCCAACTCGCCACCCTCCGGATTAAGATTTTTCTTAAACCAGACTCTAACGGTACACAATAGATACAGATACAATACGCTAATCCCTTAAGAATAGCTTTCAACTCTTGCAGCTGTGAGAGAAACCTGACACATATGAAAAGCATTAAATGAGGAAAATTACATCATATTTAAAATGATTTTCTTATAGTGTCTATAAGAAAACTTTTTTCTAGGCATTATAAAAGTCCAGGAGGTATAGATATTTTTTACTTAACCAATTTATACAAGTTGATTTTCAAATGCATGGTAGATCTTACTTAATCAATCATAAAAACAACTGTTGCAACGACAGTAGATGTGGCCTTGGGAACCAAAAAAATCCCCTGTCTAAGGTAAATGAATGGCAACCCAATTACTGAAGATCAACACTAGTCATGATGATATCATTCAATCTTCTGTAATCAGGTAATCTTTTTAAAACAGAGCAAAATAGCATGATTTTAGAGCCTGCAGGGTTTGGATGGGGGTTGACGAGTGTAGCTTGCAGTGGACAGAGCACCCCTTTATATATATATGTTTTAAAATCTGTCAACTCATAAAGTTTGTCAGCTGCTGCATGGATTAAATAACAGTGATAAGTTTTTATTTTTATTACTATTGGGGGATTAATATTTATCCAGTTAATTTCCTATTGATTTGCTTCCTTATGCTAGAGTTTATTTCCTTTTTCTTAAGATGTTATTTTTATAATTTTAATTCATCAGTTTTATGAAGAAAGTATAAAATTCTGTAATTTCTTTGAGGTTTTAAATATCTTTTCAAAATATTTATTTTAATTGATTTTCATAAAATATTGAATTATCATTAGATGCATATTTATGTTGTGAAATCTTCAGTTAGTCATTCACATTTAAGTTGTCTCAAGATTTTAATTTGCATTAATTTATTCAGGATGTTTTGGATTTTACTACTTGAAATTTTTTGACAAATAAAAGTTTTGTATTCTTTGTTATTGAAATACTTAAGATACAAGAATATCAAAATTATGAAATTCTGTTGACTCCTTTTAGAGAAATGTACAAAAAAATTCAGGATTTAATCATTTTTATGCATTTTGTTACAATTTTATATCAGAGTGGATTATCCCTATAAAATAAAATAATCATAAGAGAACACTTCATACATTTTAATCTGCAAACTGTTGTAGATAAAAATGAAAATAGCTTTTGCTTTTGAATAACGTCTTCTGTCAATTTACATTAAAAAAAAAAAGCTTAGGGGCTGTGTCATATTGAAATTGTAACAAATGTTGAAATTTTCAATATGAAAATCCAATATTGGCATCATACTTGGATTCTTCAGTAAATTTTACCTTTAGATGCCAAAGGAGAAGTCATTTAGTGAAATAGTTTAGAAATAATGCAAATGTAAAGTTTGGAACGCCTAATGTTAAATTCATTTGCTATTTTTGTTTTCCTCTGTGACAATTTGGCAACTATAATATGTGGGGTGTTTGTTTTGTTTCTTTGGATGACTGTACATATTTTAATAACTTATATTCTTATATTTAAGTAAATGTATGGTGTCTTGTTTATGGTGATATAATTAATTCTGTTTTATGCAGGAAATAATGCAGGTTTCTGATAATACTTCTACAGGGAATCCATTAAGGACTCATATTAATTTGATTTTAGAAAAGGTGAGTGGTTTAAAGATTATTCAAACTTCCAATTTAAGTTATTTGGAAAGGATTTTAATAGTTAGAAGTTTCTGTTGCTCACCTGTTGATATCTTTATATATGTTGATTGAGAAATATTAAGTTTTGATGTTTAAGTATGTATCAGCCTAATGGTTTGAAACAGCATGTGGATTGCACAAATGAAACACAAAATAGGAAATCTTCACATAATGAAAAATTCTGTTTTCTCACCTTAAATTCTTTCAAATGCATTGGATTCTTCAAGTATTTTTTTAATTTCTGAGGGTTCTTTTTTTTTCTCTCTGTATTCCACTAAATAAATTCATCAGTCGGTCATGAAAAAAAAAAAAAAAATGTGAATTTCCTCAATCAGTTGCAGAACAATAAAAAAAAAAAAAAAAAAAAAATCATGAATTTCGACAACTAGTCTTTGAAAATTTTCATGTATTTTGACAGTCAATCATGGAAAATAAATTATGAATTTTGTCTATCAGTCACAGAAAAATATCATTAATTTAAACAATTGATCACAGTAAAAAATTGTGACTTTTGTCAAATGAAAATGCAACTTTCGACAATTGGTTGTGTTGGAAAAATTGCAAATTTCCAAAATCAGTCTCGGGAGAAAATTTTAAGGTATACGTATTAGTAATTCATAAATTAGAAAAAAATTGGAAATTAAGAATTTGGCAAGAGAGTAAGTAGCAGTGTACCAATATTAAAAACAATAGGTCTTGGAGAATATTGATTTTATGAACTTTAGGTAGACTGTAAAAACAAGTTTTAGAATTTTTAATAAATTATTAATATTTAGAATTTCATTTTATGGTTGTATATATTATTAATTTTTCAATCTCCATTTTACTTTCATTTTTTATTACATCTAATTTGTTTGTTTTTCAATTAATTAATTTATTTTTTGTTGTTGTTTGTTTATTATATTGGGTTTACAAATTAGTTCGGTCCATTTTCAAAAGATGGTGCTGACTGTTCAGAAAGTTTTATAGTGACAGCTGATTTCGGTGGTTTCAAAGAGGTTAAACATCTGTCAATAATATTCAGTTTATATTGCTTTGAGTTTCATACAAAAATATTGTTTTTTACTGTGTTGAATATGTCAAATTTTGTGTTAACTAAGCAGCATTTAAGGGAGGTTTTAGTTTTCTTTTCTGCTTTAATTGGAAGAAAGTGCAGCTGAAGCCCATCAAATGTTTGTGGAAGTTTATGGTGATGCTGCTCCAACTGATAAGTCATGTAAATGGTGATTTAAGCATTGAAGACAAACCTTGCTCTGGATAGCCAAAAGAATTTGAAGACAAAGATTTAGAAGTATTACCGAATGAAGATCCGAGTCAAATGCAAGAGGATCTTGCAGAATCATTAGGAGTGACGAGTGAGTCAACAAGCCGTTTCCGTACGATTGAAATCATTGGAAATGATTCAAAAGCAAGTAAATTGGGTACCGTATGAACTGAAACCAAGCAATGTTGAAAGGTAATTTTTCACAAAAGTCTTAAAAAAAATATTTGCAAATGCTCAAGTGAGATGTTTTACTGCACCTGCCGTATTCTCCAGACATTGCTCCTTCTGATTACTGGTTGTTCCAACAGATGCAGTATGGTTTAGCAGGTCATCGGTTCACTTCTTTCGCAGAAATCGACAATTGGCTTTAAACGTGGATCCCCTCAAAAGACAAGTTATTTTTTCGAGATGGAATAAAAAAATTGCCGGAGAGGTGACAAAAAGTAATAGCCAGCGATGGACAATACTTTGATTAATCTGTTCATTCATTTTGTTTTGAAATAAATGCATATTTAAAGAAAAAGGACCAAACTAATTTGTACTCCCAATATATTTTTTTTATATTTTCTTGTAATTTCTTTTTACTTTTCTGACTCTGTTTTTATCCTATTTTCTTCATAATTTTCCTTCGGTTCTTTGTTCTTCTGATTAGGTAATTCTCTTGTGTGATTGGCTGGTGCCTTTTGCTTTCATATTGGCTGTTTCCTTAACTTGTCCCTCTTTCCCTTCCATTTCCTTTCAATCTTTCTCCTGCCTTCAAAGTGGTAGCACATTTTCTTTGCACCTGATGAAGATAGACAAAGTTCTTTCAAAAAGTCTAGTGCATTCCTTATTTTATGGTGCTATTAAAAAGTTTTTATGCTTTTGTTTTAATTAACTATTGGTCAACAGACGGGAAACCATGCATTCATGCATTTTTGATTTATAAAGCAATATTGCTTTGAGAATGGAAAAAAATCAATATATATATTCATTACTTTTAAATTCTACTTTGAAAATTTATAATTTTAAAGAATCAGTTTTACTAATGAAGTTTGCATTTGCGTAATCCAATTTAATGCTTAATAATTTTTAATTTTTCTACATGTATTTTGTATTTTAAATGTATTTTCAAAATACATGTATTTTATATTTTGTAAATTTGAAAAGTATTTTATATTTTAGGTTCTAAAACCAATGTATTTTGTATCAGAACAGTTTTCTGATGTATTTTGGCCAACTGTGCCTGCATTTTAGGGGTGATTAAATGAAATAGAGTTCTTTTGCACATTAAAATCTCATGTTAACCTATCAGAAAATTTATAAACAGGATTACTCATTATCTAATAATTATAAAAGTTAGGTTTTCAGCATCAGAAAGATTATATCTGATACTGAGGTACTATGTTTGGAAAAAATGTCTTAAAGTACTTAAAAAAAAATAGTGAAATTTTTGCATTAAAAAAAATTATTGGCTTTTATACTTAAGGCAAAGATTTTTTGAAAGTTCATCAGTAATATAAACATTCTAATAGTAAAAAATTGATTTTGATAATTTTGTTAAGTATTGACATTCTGCAGTTTGGTACCAAAATTTGACAAGCTAACTCATATGTTTTCCAAGCTGGTATTAACAGAAATTGCAGTTTAGTTATGCTAATAACAAAATGTTTGTACTTCGCAATAAGATCACAAATATCATTACAACTCCTTATTAAATCAAATTTTGTATTACTGCATGATTGAAACAGCATATTTAGAGTAAGTAATTTTTTCTTGACATCTGTAAGAATGGGTGTGCTTTGCATTTAATAAAAAATGTAAAAACATCTACAAGAAAGTTTAATGAGATTAGTGTGATACCCAAAATGTATGATACAAAAGTATACGTTAATACAGTTAAATAGAAACATGTACTGCCATTGAAGTTATGAACTGAAATTACATTTTCAAAATGTTCAATTTATAATATCAGGATTTTGAATTTTTTATATCTAATTTACTTAACAAATAATAATATAATACTGTAATTTGATGTTGTACTTTTAAATTTTTGCTTAAGAACTCATGCATAATATTTTGTTGTTCCAGATACCAAATGAAAAAAAAGCTGTTTTGCAGCTCAGAAGATCAAGTCAAGACACCCGAAATTCTGTTGATGGTATTAGTGAAAGAGCTCTTGCAAAATTGCATAAGCAGGTTTTGCTTTTTATCATAACGAGTAATTTAAAACTTATGAAATAAATACTGTATTTATATACTCTTGGGAATTATGAAATGAAATTAATTACTGAAAAAAATAACCTAATGTGATTGTTTTGATGAAAAGAAATTTTTCTATAAGTCTTTTTTACTTTTATGTATTTCTTTCTGAGATCTTTGTTGCATTTAAAAAAACAACAAATGAATTTATGTATAACTGACAAGTGAAGAATTTATTATAAAAATACCAGGGCAGTTAGCTCATGCAGCACCTGGCATTACAACATTTTTCTCTTATTATATCTTAGATAATGTAAATGTCTCAAGTTTTGTTAATAATGTCATGCCTTATGAATATGGTAGATTTATGAGCCATCATTTGTTTACAGAATGAATATTATGTAATTTTGACTTGTAAAATTTGCATAGGTATTAATTTGGCCATAAAGAGTTAATTCAAATTACTCTTTATATCATTGTGTTGCAGATATGTAATATGCACAATCCTTATATTAATTTCAAATTCAAGTTTTCAAAACCTATGTTATTCATTATCACACTTATATCGCATTTTAATTAACCTAAATTATTAGTAGAATTATCAAGAGGGAATGCTATTATGCTGTTTTTGAAACCAAAGTTTCATGTATATCTTTAATAGTTGCATATGATAATTGCTTTGTGATAATTACTTTGTGCTTATGTAAATTAAAAATGTGTGCAATATTCATAAATAGTTGTATCACTTATATAAGTGGGAATTTGCCATGTTAAAGTATGTTTTATGCTTGAAAATTCCTAATAATGGTAGTGATAATCAAGTAAATCACATCTTAAATTGCGATTGTTGTAATATATAGGACTAAAACATTAAGATCTAGGAATTTAGTATTACGAGCATTAACCTTATAAATTCTGTGTCTAAAAGGGACCCTTTAAGCGATAATAGTGACACTGTATGTGGGAAATTTTAACATAGAAAAGATACAATTTTCACATGAAAATTACAAAATTGGCATTATAAGCAGGTAACCCTATAACGAGGTTCGACTGTATTTATATTCTAATTGCAGTATATTGTTCCTATTGAACTTTATCAAATTTCCTGAAAGTGGTATTAAATTTGGTTAAAAATCCTGCATAATACTTGCAGAAATTTCTTAAAGACACCTTTTATTTTCATGAATATACGTACTTTTCTTGTACAAAGGAACACAGATGTTATACAGGACCCATATCGTCATGTGCTACAGCTATGGATCTTTTTGAGCTTGTATACAGAATGATCACACACACTAATTTTTTTTTTTAATTCAATTTGTTGTCAGTCTCCTAATTGCTCATGTGACTAAATCTTCACCGAAAATTATGGGATCAAAGATATTCTTTACATCCTCGATGTTCAAAAACAATTCATCAAGTATTTCTCTAGATTTTCAACAAAATGTGTAAAATTAAAAGTATTAGGATACTTTTGATCATATAGTGTATTTAAAATGTCCCACATTTTTACTAAATTTTGTTATTTCATTCACACAAAATTGGTTAGCAGTAGTTGAATATCAGTAAGTAATTGATCATATAGTGTATTTAAAATGTCCCACATTTTTACTAAATTTTGTTATTTCATTCACACAAAATTGGTTAGCAGTAGTTGAATATCAGTTAAACAGTATTGTTAATGTTAAATAGTATACCTATACTTTATTGATAAGAGCTTTTTGTTAAGTTTTCATTAAAAAATCTTTTTGTAAACTGTATTTTAAGAATAATTTTTCATCTATTTATGCAACCAGTAGTAGTATTTTTCTTTATAGAATTTTCTTAAAGTCATAATGAAATTTTACAAGATAAAATATTTATTACTTTTGATATTTAGAAAATTTTCAAAATATTGTATTGTTTTATAATTGATGTAGATACTAAAGCTTTTAAAGCTTACATATTTTTAATTTCAAATTATGAAAGTATTTGATACTCCACATTATTAAATCAATTCATCAAATAAATGAGTGTTGTGAGATTAACAAAAGTTTAAGAATTTTAATCTCTTAGATTAAAATTAGATTTGTTAGTACTTTAGTACTTTAGATTTTAAGTACTTTAGATTTTTAATTTTAATACTAAGATTTTAGATTTTTAGTACTTTAGATTTGTTAGTACTTTAGTTAGATTTGTTAGTACTTTAATGAAATTGTGGTTTTTTTTTTAAAATATCGGCTTAATATTAATAAAATGTTGATTAAAACTAGAGTTTCTCCATTACTGGAATATATGTACGTAGGGTCTACAGAGCTTTTTTTGTGAGTTAATATTTATGTATTATAAGTTGCTGATTTAACTTTAATCATCTATTGCAGTAATTCCCAAACTTGGTATACAACCCATTTTAAAGCTTGAAAATTTGTCATGATTTATTTTAAATATAGATATATAGAATTTTTTGTATAATTTATCTTAGGGAAAAGATTAACTTTCCTAAAAAGTATATACAGGGTTTGTATTTCTGATAAAATTTTATGAGTTAGCCTGATTTGCTAATCATAAAACTGTGTGTCAGTCAACATGGAAATGTGAGTCATTTGAAGAATGTTTAACAAACCAATAAAAAAAATTAGAACATTGACACATTGCACACATATTACAAGGTGTTGTAATTGGAGACTTTTACTAGCTACCATAAATAAACATACTATAATGAAAAGTGATATGTTGTTTTGTGTATTTCATTCTCTTAAAACTTTCAGATTTAAAAAACTGGAAAGTTTTGTCACACATACTCAAAGTTATAATAACATTTTAATATTAGATAAAATTAATTGACCTGACTGATCCTTTCTCAATCTACCAAAACATAAATTGTGACCTACTAATGTGTCACAATCCATAGTTTGGGACTAATAAGTTCATAACTTATTTTAAGTGCTTGTAAAAATGTATTGTTAGCTGTTAAGGAGCTTACGTATTTCCTTTCTTGATATGATGTAGCTGCTTTTTATGAAATTTGTAACCACTCCTTTGACAGTTTTTAATAATTTGTTGACATTTGCATATAAAAATCACTATAGTTTCAAGAGTAATTAATTAGTAGCTTGCTTTAATAAATTGCTTTCGAAATTATAGCTGTGTTCCTTCATATTTTGTAGTTTTTTTTCTTTTAAAGGTTTTTACTTTATGTGATTTTATCTTCCATTTCAACTATATTATCTCTATTGTTGACTTTTTTTCCTCTGTTCATTCTCGCTAATAAAGTATGTTTTTGTTTATTAAATTTTTAGATTATACGTGCTATTCATATGTATCATCGCACACAGTGCCAGTGGAACATGCTATTAGATCAAGTATTTCATTGGGAGGATATAGCTGCAAATGAAAATAACAGAGATAGAATATTCAGAAGTACTTTCAAACAATCTAGATCTTTGATAATGAAGACAATTTGTGTTCCCCAGATTGGTATTTATTTATTTTTGTCTTTTTTTTTTAATAATATATATTTTATTACAATTTATTATTCCATTATTATTTCAATTAAAGGTGTGTTTATTTTCAAATTTAGAATGGTACTGGAATTGTTTTTTTCGAAACTGGGTCTATCGGTCATTGTGTGTTATCTTGACTGCATTTAGTGCTATTGTTGTCTGGTCTGAAATAACCTTCTTCACACAAAGTCCAACATTGTCTCTCTTTGCACTTTTCATTCAATCTGCAAAAGCAAACTACAATTACATTGTAATTGAAGTAAGTACATTTTTATTTACTTGTATTTTTCAGTGATGGAACAGCTCTGCCAATGGTAGAAAATTTGGCAAAATGACAAAACTGTATGTTTTTCACCAAATCATTCATTGTGCCTAACTGTGAGAACTGTGTGTGCCTAACCAAAATTGTGACTAACTGTTCCCAAGTATGAAGATTTCCTCTTAGCAGCATTTTTCTGTAAAAAATAAATCAATTATGAAGCCATCACTAAGAACTCATTGCAATCTGAATTAGTCTAAGCACTTTTTTTCTGATTAGATTGAGTTAAATCTGTGAAGGGAAAAGTTTGATACGAATTTCATTTTCAGAAACAAAAGTAATCTGCTTTGGATCAGGCCCAAGCTTGTTTTATTTTTCTGTAGATTTGTGTCAACAACAGGCTTTTTTTTTTGCTCTGCAGATTCAGGCTAGGCCGGGACTGGAACCCATTCATTCTGGACCATGTCAGGCAGGTAATTTTCTTCATAAAAATAATAAAAGCATTGTGCATTTGTTTAACAGAATCTTTAGAAATTTATTTTGTTTTATTAAATTACAGAGAAATATTTTTAAAAATCTACTTTTGTTCTTTATAGAACTTTAAAATTTTATTTTTTGTCTTTTTCTGTTATTTTAAACTACATTAGAGGTCTGCACAGGCCAAATTGTACATGACCAGTAATGTAAAAACTTTAAGTTTGGCTCTTACCGAGTCAGCATGTTTATATTTTCGCAGTTCACAAGCTGGCCTGACTCAACTTACATAAAAAAATACTTTTTTCTTAACCTACAATTGAGATTCTTTTAAAGAATAATGCCTACATATTCATGCAAAACTTTTACAATGCATTTCAGACTATATATTGACAAGCCATAGACTACAGAATAACAACATTAATTATCACTAAGACTCTTAGACTATCAGATTCAAATAAAAACTCATTGAAAAAAACAATGCAATTTAGAATAAAAGAAAAAAGATGGTTAAAAAAAATTATAATTTTGAAGCTGTATATTTTTTTAAAAGTAGATTTTGAAAAATATTTCTTCGTAATTCGTTAAATTGAAGTATATTTCCAAAGATTCTATTAACTGACAATTTCACTATTATTATATATATAAAAAAAAACTGGCCCAACACATCCTGGGAACAATTAAGTCCAGGCCTGACTCAAATATGTAGAAAAAAATTCTTCCTGGGCTCAGCCCCAATATAACTAACTCAGCCCTGGCCCATTAAAAAAAAATTGTCTTTTGTTACGAAGGGTAAACTCTTTCCTGAACTTAGGCAAAGTTAAGAGAATGGTTGATTCATTTTTACAAGGAAAACTTTGGATCCATATTTTCTCATGGAAAAATACATTTGAGAGTGAGTATATTATATGTTAGAAATGATAAAACTGGTATCTTATACAGTGTAAGTAGCAAATTTCAATAAAATATTTATGCAAGAAAAAGTACTTGGAAACATTGATAGCAATTTCTTGGACTAAGTTGCTTTATGCAGTTATGTAAATATTTAATCTTCATAGATTTTCACTTGACAAAAATTGCTTCTTAAGATATAAAGAAAAATGAGAAAGGTTAACTTACAATTTCCTAACTTTCATTTTGTTCATTAATACAAACTATGTATACTAGACTTTTGGGTTGCACTTTGCCATAACACAAAATATAGTAGATTTCAAGATATTTACAAGTAATAGTGCATAACGTCACCTTTAATGAATCTCCAGACTCATGGACATCACTAAAGTTACTTATTAGTTGAATGTATTTAGCAAACAGGGTAAGCTGGGAAAACATATTATCCTTGCACCACATTGGATATTTCACAAAAGAGTTTGCACTTGCATAAAAGAAAGTTCTTATAATAGAATACTTCACTGCTGGGTTAAAGTTCATGTACTTGAAAGAGTACTTAAAAATAGCTACTAGGCTATCAAAATTCAATAAAAATTTGCAATGCATCAAATAAAGTACTTATGGCATAAGTCATCGCAAAATGTATGTTACTACATTTTAATATTATGAAACTTGACTATTTAGCAGTGTTTCATTATAACTTTTATAAAGATTCATCTTTGAGGAAGCACCTATTGCTACGATGACAAACATTTCACTATGAATGAACAAGTAAGCAATGAACACAGCACAAGTCAGCACATACATCTTTAACACTGTTAGGTTATTTCAACTGACACCATGCACATACAAGCCAATTAGAAACGACTACATAATTTGCATAAGTCATCTGCAATGAACATTTTTGAATTCATAAATGATTTTGAGATTAAATATCAGGTGGTCGCTAAACACCGGGAAAAAAAAACCTAAATAAAATATTTTAAAATGAAACAGATAAATATAAAAATTACTAAGTTGAATTTTGAAAAAATTAGAGTTGTGATCGTAGAAAAAATGGCTGAATACAAGCCGTGTCACCCAAACAACTCAACCCATGCTATCACATAAAAACAAATGCCCGAAACATGATGCTGATGTACAGAAATCAGTAAACACACACACAAAAAAAAAAGCCATGTGTCTGAAAAATAGATATAATTGGAACATAAAAGAAATAAATGGGAATGGATGGGAAACAAAAAACATCTGTCCTACATTTTAATTCTGTTAACATGTTTGAAAATTTATCGTTATTTTGCTGCCCTTGTTGACACAGACTGGGTATGGACTTTAGACCAAGCCTGGCCTGTGCAGATCTCTAAACTCTTCTAATCAATCTTTATTTAAACATATATTTGTCTAAATAATCGATAATGTTATTTTATAGTCCATGGCTTGCTGAACTGTATAAGCTGAAAAATGTTTTCTTTTTTGTATATTCCTTTTTAAGAACTTTAATTGTAGGATAATTTTTTTGTTAAGAAATATTGGCTTTTCCTTTTAGAAATTATCAGATCTGATTTCATTGATTTTTGCCCAAGCCAGGCCATGAATTTCAGAAAACTGGATGGTGTGGGCCAGGCGGGGCCAAAATTTTAGCTTTCACACTGAGCCAGGTTGAGCCAATATAGATTTCTTTTGGGCTGGCCTTGGACCTGGAAATTTTAGCCTGTACATACCTCTATAATTTGTCGTGTTCAATCTTTTGTTATCCACAATATGAAAGCCAATATTTATATTTTATTTAGTTCATAATTATAGTAAAACCTTGTTGATGCTTTTTTCTATTGAATAAAATGTTTCAGTTAAATTACTTATTGATCTTTGGTTTTCTTTTGAAATTTAATATAAAATCTCAATCATCTGATCTATGTCTTTAATAGCTTTTTTATAGCTATTTAAGTTAAATTTTTTGACAGCAAAAATTATAGTCTGTATTAACACGATTATAAAAGTAATAGATGAAAATATGTAATGTCACCTGTCAAATATCTTCTAACTTAACTCTCAATTTATTTCTCTCCTTAAAATAATTATTCATTCCTCTTCTTTTTGTGTTTTAAGCTTTGTATTTTTTTTCTGCTAAAAAAAAGCTATTTTGCTGCTTCAAAATAGTTATTTTCTGCTTGAAAAATAATTAGTTTTGCTGCTGCAAAAATGGCTCTTTTCTGCTTGAAAAATAATTAGTTTTGCTGCTGCAAAAATGGCTCTTTTCTGCTTCAAATTGGACAATGTTGTTGCTTCAAAATGATATTCATGCTGTTCCATCATTGATTTTTTTTTTTTTAAATTTTATACCTTACAAAGATGTATGAAATTTGTATGTGTTTCAAGATGTGGTGATGCAAATTGGTGATGGGTGGTTCTCAGAAATTCAACAATTGATAAAAATCACCATTGTATAAAATGACTATCAAAAAAGATAACAATTTATTCTCAAATTCTACTATTGATATGTTGTACAGTTGATTGTGACACCGATAAGCGTGACTTGTTTTGCTTTAACTGTTTCATATCACCTCTTAAAACATTGTAGATCTTGTTTAAGGGTCTAAGAAGAGCCGAGGGTAGCCAAAATGCTCAAGGGAAACTTCATCTTCTCTAAACATTTATCGAAAATGGAAGCTGAAGACGATGTAGAAGCCAATACAGGAAATTACAGCACCCACTTTTGGAGAGAATTGGAACTAAACTGATGGTGGGAGGTGGGCAGAGACAAACCAAAATGAATGATCAGAGTTTTCTGAGGATCGGACCCATAGAACCTGAGATATTGAACAAAGAAGAAATGTACACTATGCAGCAGTGCCTCATAGTGGATAGGGCAAAATGTTCAAAAAATGTTTAAATGATCTGACTTTCATTAAAATAAAGTCCAAAAAACTGCCTAAAATGGAAAAACTGGTTAAAAACCCCCATAGCCTGGAATCTAAAGGGTTTAGGGCACATAGGACCCCAGAATAAGGCTTGAGTCAATAGTTCAGAGTTAGACAGTACCGTGGATATCAAATTTGTGCATATAAGTATTATAGGTACTCAAATACTGTCTAAAATGGAAACTAGCAATAATTCAAGAAAGAGGCCACCTAGGCTAAATACAGAAATGGGGATGGGAAAGACAGCTAACTAGGGAACCCAAAAATGGGACCAGGGGCAGCAAAAGTACCCCAAAGGAACAGAAAGAGCTCCACGGCAAGGGCATCCCTATGCTAAGGCAGAAATGTACTAGATGGTGAATATATAACATATAGTATATTACTTAAATGAAAAGCTGATGTATGGTGGGCAGCAGAAGTCCTAGCAATGAGATAGAGACTCCTCCTTAAAGTCTCTAAAGGTGACCCGGGGTCTGCAGGCCCTCCTCAGACACTAGCAAGCACCTCCATGGAGAGGAAAGGTACTATTATTATACGGTAAACTTCCTTAAATCCGCATAGCTTCACAGGTTGTGCAGATTTTGGAATTTTGCAGATTTCTTGTCACTGTTTTGTTTACAATTTTAAACAATAATTTGAATTTAATAATTCCCTCAAAATTATATTGAATGCAAGTAAAATAATAAAAATTTAAAAAACATTTAAAATATTAAAAGTAAAGGTCAAGTAAATAATTAAAAATGCATAATTAAATATGCATAATGATGATGAGATAATTTTTTCTTGAATTATTCAGTGAAACTTGCTTTATAAATGTATACTAATAATTCACATCAAAATCTCAAAATAACAAAGTTTTATTTCATGTTTTGCCATACTTAACAAATAATCAAAAATGCTTGCTTTTTATATAAATTATTTGGTAAAAATATCACGATAGCCACTGATATCAGCACTATCTTGAATTTTTTCAGAAATAAATGTATACTTCCTTCATGAGAAAACATGAGTTGGATCATATTAACTAGAATTACATATTAAAATGTGTACAATATATATATATATATATATATATATAATATATATAAAAACTTGTATTTTATACCTACATCTTAACTGTAAGTTTCATTGTTTACATCGAAAACTGTTCAGATTTTAGGTATTTGCAGATTTTAGGGTGGTGTATTTGAGGGAGTCTACACTTACAAAAATTTCTTATAGAATTCTATAAAATATATTTATAGAAAACTCGTTATAGAATCCTATAGAAGTATGGCTGGTTTTTCTATAAGCTTGTTTAACCAAAAGCTATAGAAATATCAGTAGAAGTTCAACAGAAATATCTGTAGAAGTTTAATAGAAATGTCTGTAGAGCTTCTATAAAAATATCTATAGAAAAAAAAATCTTCTATAAAAATATGTATAGAATTTATATAGAACCCAGGTGGTCACCCTCCCAAGTAGTAACTACACTCGATGCTGCTTGGCTTCAGTGATCGAACAAAGAACTAGTACTCTCAGCATGATACAGACATTGACGATTTCAAAACTCTTATTGCACTATTTCAACTTTATTTATTTTGTGATTTGCATTCCTAGTCATATATAGTCTTGTAAAAATATTTAAAAGTCTAATAAATTATTTGTTAAAACTGAAACAATTGTTAAATATTTATACTTCATATTAAAATATTTGAATAAAAATTTAAATATTATTAAAGTGAATAAAGTTTATTAAACTAAATGGATGGTTTTATAAATTTAACAGCAAATTAATAAATGATTATAAAATTAACCAACAAATTAATTAATTATAAACAGATTAATTAATCATAATTTAATTCAGTATTTTGACTGATATATTATTACATTGACAATTGAATCACAATGTAATAGAATAGAATTAAATTATATACAGGGTGATTATAAAAAAACTATCCGGATATATGAGCCCCTAACTGTCATACCGTTCACAGAAACTGAATGAAATTCTGGCCTAAAGTATTTTGAGGTATGCGCTCAAGAATCATGTGAAAAACAACAGTTAAATTCTAACAGTTACAGTTACAGTGACAAAATTTCGAAAATTTCAAATGGCAACACCTACTTTTTTTTATTGGAATGTGATCTTCATAGTGAAAAACCATAAAAAGCGTTGGGACGGTACCTGTAGCACGAAAATCACCGGCGCTAGGCAGACTAAGAAGAAAAGTGAAAACAACCAATAAAAGACAGAGAAGCAACAGAAAGTAAAACATTTTATTGTTTAGTACTATCCACCATCTGCCGCATGTAAAGTGTCATCGTGTGTGAAATGGAAAATGTATGAAACACAATAAAATGTTTTGTTTTCTGTTGCTTCTCTGTCCTTATTGGTTGTTTTCACTATTCTTCTTAGTCTATCTAGCGCCGGCGATTTTCATGCTACAAGTACCATTCCAACGCTTTTTATGGTACTATGAAGATCACATTCCAATAAAAAAAAGTAGGTGTTGCCATTTGAAATTTTCGAAATTTTGTCACTGTAACCGTAACTGTTAGAATTTAACTGTTGTTTTCTACATGATTCTTAAGCGCATACCTCAAAATACTTTAGGCCAGAATTTCATTCAGTTTCTGTGAATGTTATGACAGTTAGGGGCTCATATATCGGGATAGTTTTTTTATAATCACCCTGTATATATAATCATATTAAATCTATGGAGTACTATTATATATTAAACTGATATATTACAAATTATTTTTTTCAATTTTAATATGCAGTTGTAAATAAATTACTACATACACAAATTTTAAAAGATGAAATATTTTTTTATACAAAACAAAAAAATATCTATAGAATCATTAAGTCTATAGAACTTAATTCTATAAGGTTTATAGTACTCTATAGAAAAACTGTTCTATAGAAAAAAAATCTACTGAACTTCTAAGATTTCTATAGGAACATTTTCTTTAGAAAAATTATTCTATAGAACTCTTCAAAACTCTATAGAAATAATATTCTATAGAATGGCTATTCTATAGAACTTGTAAAGAATTCTATAGAGTTCTATACAGCTCTATGAACTATTTTTGTAAGGGTACTGTATTAAGTAGATGGAATTGTAAGTTGGAAATGACAACAGGTCCCCGACTGTTGAGCTTCTGTCTATTGATTTCAATCTATTGTTCATCTTTTTTTTTTTTTTCCTTCAAATTGTCATTGCAATCTATAGCTCCACAACAGAATTATCAATCTATCCCCTTCACTACTGGATAGTTTCTTGCTAAATGAATGATAGACAGAAGCTAATTTAGAACATTTCTATATTGTCTTCAACTCCCAATTTCCATTTGTTTTTAGTAGATGAAGCTTCCCTTGAGCGTTTTGGCTGCCCTTGGCTCTTCTTGAAACCTTAAACAAGATCTCCAATGATTCCAGAGGTGATGTGAAACAGTTAATACTAAACTACTCAACTTACAATGGAACTAGTCTTAATTTTTTTTTATGGTGATTCTTGATAAAATTGGATCTGATATCTGATAAGAATAGAAATTTATTGACTGGAGATATCATTAAAAAAATTATACCATTTAAAAAAATTGAGTTGTCCATACTATTGATAAAATTAATAAAACATATTTTTATCACCCATCACTAATGCAAATGATTGCATTAACTGTTAAAATACTATAGATGGGTACCAGAAATTTCCATCTTACAGTAAAAATTTATATCTTACAATAACAGTAATTTATATCTTACCTAGAAATTTATATCTTACAATAATATCATGATTGAATCATAGCGCGAGTGAGATTTATGCTGCTGACTAATTTATCTAATCTTTCCTTTTATGTGTATTATTCTCAGTTTATTTATTTACAAATGCAATAGAAGTTAGAGATAAGCAGTCTATAAAGTTGGATCCCACAATTTTAATTTATTAAAGGTGGGTTTGAATTGACTTGGTATGACAATAAAGCTGTTTATTTGGTCTAGTATATTAATTTAACTAATATTGGACATATTTTATAATGCCATTTCATTTGCATTAGACATGTACTCTATTAATATTTGAACACAGCTTGCTCGATTTATATTCAGGTATGCCACTTTTTCGCAGATTTCTGCTTTTCTTGTTTTTTTATTAAAAAATCAACAATTTCTGCAGAATTGTAAAAAAAAAGAAAATCATGTTTATGTGTGCCATGAATGAAGTTAGGGGTGGTAGCATGATACAATTAGCTGGTGGCACAAGAAAAATCATGTTGAAAAGAGAATTTTGGATCCTACTCATTAAATTTGTAGCTAGGAGATTATTCAGAGATGTTCTTAGAGGGAGGCACAAGATATGGGCATGTCCGCAAATTATTAATTTTTGTCCAATTTGCAAAAAATCAATTTGTCAATCAGTCATGAAAAAACTGAAAATTTTTTCAAATGATCGCAGAAAAATATTGTAAATTTTGTCACTTGCTCGAGGAAAAAAATCGCGACTTTTCTCAA
Organism: Maratus michaelseni; assembly: GCA_963931845.1. NCBI lineage: Eukaryota > Metazoa > Arthropoda > Arachnida > Araneae > Salticidae > Maratus > Maratus michaelseni. The sequence continues at coordinate 255,728,240 of OZ007599.1, forward strand.
ATGGTTACAGGAGAAAAAATCTGCAATTTCATCGAATGATCGTGGGGAAAAAAATCGCAAATTTCATCAAATGATCTCCTAAAAAAATTGCAACTACCATTAATCCGTCATAGAAAAAAATTGCAAATTTCATCAATTGGGCACGAAAAAAATCAAGAATTTCGTCCACTGGTCATGAAAAAATCGAGAGTTCCATCAATTGTTTGTGGAATAAAATTTTGAATTTCGTCAATCACTTGAGAAAAAAATTAAGACTTTCATCAAACGGTTTCTAAAAAAAAAACGCTAATTTTGTCAATCAAGCCTGGAAAAAATTGTAAATTTCGTATATCAGTCTCGGAAAAAAATTGAAAATTTTAGCAAACAATTGCAAATAAAATCGTGAATTTTGTCAAACGATCGTGGTATAAAATTCAAATTTTGTCAAGAGGTTGTGTGAAAAAATTGCAAATTTCATCAGTCAGTTTCAGAAAAAAATATAAATTTCATCAATTAGTCCAAAAAAAAAAAAAAAAACATTTTGTCAAACAAATGCAGAAAAAAATCATGAATTTTGTCAATTGCCCACAAAAGACAATTGTGAATTCCATCAATCAGGATAAAATTGTGAATTTTGTCAATCAGTTGCAGAAAAGATCTAAAATTTCATTGAACAGTTTCAGAAAAAATTGCATATTTCGTGAAACAATCTTAGAATAAAAGCATAAATATCATAATTTTTTTTGAGCCAAATGATATGAAATCCAAGCTCAAAACATTTTGTGTCATCAAAGTTCGAGCCCGATACCAAAAGTATGAAGTAGTAAATTGATAATAACATTTTTAAATTATTTCAAGATTAATTTTCTCATTTAAAATTTTCTTCTAATATAAAAATTTATTAATCCTAAATTCTAACTCATGACAATGTTTCACGAATCTCATATGCCTGAAAATCTGTTTAAATTAGCAAATTTGTTATTTATACCCAACCACTGGCAGAAATCTACAAAGGTCACAAATTTATTTTAAAATATCATTGTAGAACTTTGGCAGATAGCCATGAGTTCTGTTTCTAGTTATTCTAGACTTAAAACAGAAAGCGAGGATGGACCAGGTCTTTATGTTACTTACACTAATCATCCAAAGGCTTCAGAATCAGATACAATATTTCTCCATATATCCCATCAACAACAATTCAATTCCCTTTCAAACGATTTTTTAAAGTATTGTAAAACACTTTAACAAACTTAGACTGCATTATTTTTTTCTCAAATAGCAAGTTTTTTTCTTCTTTTTTGAATTTGTAAATAAATAAAATTTTTATTTTGAGCCTGAGGCCAGACTAGCCTGAAGACTGGTAGAAAAATCGAGCCCAAGTCCATTTTGGGCTCGGGCTCGCACTGAGCCCATTTAATATCTAGTATACCCATCAGTTAGTAATAACATCTAGAGATCTGCATGGGCCGGGCTCGGGCCTATTTTCCTTCATGGCACTCGGGCCGGGCCTTACTTTTTTCCTGAAGGATAAGGCCTGCCTTAAATTATTTTTTCCGTACAGAGCTGGGACTGGTTTCATTCTTCCTAGTCTTCACGCCTCAAAATTAGTCCTGGTTTTGACCCGTATGAAAATCATTGTCTCGGCATGCCTGGTCCGTTCGAAGGTCAGTAAAATAAGACCTGGCACAAAAATCTTTGCAAAACATGCATACATTTTTAAATCGCCATTATTTTATAATTAAACATTAAAATTTATTCTTTTTAAAGAATAGTAGATTTTTACACTTATTAAAATATGGCTAAATTAAAATATAGTAAAATGTGTGAAAAAGAACCTGCTTATGACGGAATCCTTTCTTAAATTGAAAAATGTGTTGATCCAGTAAAAATGAATATACTAATACATAAGAAAATAATATATAATATATTTACACCTGATAAGAAGGCAAATTGTCTATAACTCATTTTTTTTTCTTCCCTATGCAATTCCATCTTAGAAGATTTTACTGTACAGCATTTTTCTGATTTTTAACACTTCAATAAATGGAATATGGATTAACAATATTGATGATAACTTAAACACATACATACAACAAATAGAGATTTATTAAAAAAATAAATATTCCAGCTTGGGGCACCTCTATAAAAATGAAGATTATAAACATGAAAAAAAGAGCTAGTATAGGAATTTTTAGTTAGATCTCCTCCTACGAGGCAAATTTTTAACCAAATCGACGTAAAAATCAATATTTTGTAGAAATTCACTCGGGCCGGGCCGGGCTCGAGCCGAACTTTTAAATTTTTGTATTGGGCCGGGCCAAATTTTTTTTGTATGGGTCGGGCTGGGCCCAGGCCTGGAAATTTCGGCCCGTGCAGACCTCTAATAACATCTACTAAATAATGTTATACTTTAAGTTTACTTAGGGGTTTGTTTAGATAAGGTTTTTTACAATTCTTATAAAATTTTCAATACTAACAACTTACTTTGACATCATATTTGGATTATTTGGTAAATTTTATCTTTTTGCCCCCCCCCCCCCCAAAGCGTAATCCTGTGTGTGCCACTGGCTGTAGCAATAGTTATGAGATAAGCGTCAATATTTTATTTTTATATGGTCCTTAAAATTTGTAATTTCCAACATATTTTTCAAAATAATTGAAACTTATATTTTCTATGATTATTATCAAAAACATTATTATTTTTTTAGAACTAAATTAATAGTAATCGTAGAGAAAAATGTATATCTATGAAAGGACAATGAAAAGTATAAATTATTTTATTTTGAATAAGCAAAAAATATCAATACAAAGAGGAATTTAGCAACAACATATCACTGATCTGTAAATCATTTATCTGGAAAACCTAATTTTCTTCATGACTGTTAAATTCACCATGATTACATTTACAGAATCGTCCTACAGACTCAATTCTTCATCAGGCGAAAGACTACTGAGAAATAACTCTTCCAGAAAAATCATTGCAGTATTTGTTTTGCATTTGATGATTTTTTTCATGTGACTGTTTCCCCAATACTTTTATTATTATTTTTTTTTAAAGTAGGAACTGATGCACCGGGAAATACAGTATAAAATTTGTTAGAATCAAATTTTGTGGCAAATTTTATAATTTGGCTTTTTTTTTTCAGATAATATCAATGGCAACTATAGCATACCTATGTGTTTGTTCTTATTAATACTGTGTTTCGAATCAGAATAGTGAATTTGTATTATCTAGCTTCACATCACCAAACTAACAAATATAGCTTAATAATGAAATTTTAAAGAATGGAAAATTTTAAAATGAATACCATCATCACAAAATAGTAACAATGTGATTTTATCTCCATGAAATATTAGATTTAAAACTCTGATTAAAGAGTTCTAATTAATAATTATATATTAATTCTAATTATTTTTCTAGTTACATATATTATAAGAAAGCTATGTTTATTGTACGAAATTTTTAAAAATTGCATTTTTTTCCTCCAGATAATGTCAGTGACAAATTTTATAAATTGCCTTTTATTTTCAGATAATATCAGTGGCAAATTTTATAAATTGGCTTTTTTATTTTTTCAGATAATATCAATGGCAACTATAGCATACCTTTGTGTTTGTGCTTATTATACTGTATTTCGAATCAGAATACTGAATTTGTATTATCTAGCCCCTCATCACCAAACTAACGAATATAGCTTAATATTTTGTGGAATGTAAGTTATGTGATTGTTATTACATATTTAATATTTTTTCTTTTGATTAATTTATTGTGTTCATATGTTTCTAAAATAATTAAATAAAAACTGTTATACAACACACTTTTAATTATAAATATAATTAAAATCAAATCGCCTGTGCAAAAATCAAAGGAAAAGACAACACAAAAATAAAACATAGCAAAAGGAAGATGCAAATATGAGAAACTATGAATATCTTATGGATTCTTCAGAGGAGCTTCATAAGAATAATTCATAGTAAAGATAGATTATTTCATCGCATATTGTCAGCATTAAGCTTAAAATTGACAATATTAAGCTCCTTATAACATGTCAAAAAACCACTGATTGAAAGAAATCAAGATAATAAAACAAATTTGAAAATTCAACAAAAGAAAATAATAAACTTAAAGATGTATTGAACAACTCACCAAGTAAAAAAGATTTGTCAAAGATGCATTTGGAATCACAATTGACTCAATGAACTATGGACAAGCAATTTATCATATGCAATGTTGAAGAAAAGAGCAAAAAGGTACATGCATGAATAACTTACACTTCCTAACTGCAAGCTAAAAGGAAAGTCACTTGGTCAATAAATCAACAAATGAAATCACGTTATAAAAAATCCATGAAGTGAAACAAGGGAAAAAAAATATATCAGCATTAAAAGAAAAGATCCTTATTATCATCAAATAGATCTCAATTAGCAATAAATGGATATTAAAAATTAATTTTATAAAAAAAATATTAAAAAATATTAAAATAGATGTCAATTAGTAATAAGTAATTAATAAAAATTATATTAAAAGGGATACAAGTTAAGCAAGAATAAGGTGCAATATGTACAATAATGTACAGGGTGCCCAGTAATTAACTGAAAATTTGAAACTTAAATAACTGTTTATTGGGACGTCATTGTAACGTAACATTTGGTGACGCAACATTACGTGGTTTACAATTTACGAAACCAGAACAAACAAACCCTAGTAGACTCCACCCATTTAAAGGACCACACTTTATATTCACATGCAGATGACGATTGGTGAACAGAGGGAAGGGCATAAATACCGGAGGGAAATGACTATGCTTTTACAGCAGGCTGTGATGCAGTACTAGACAGACACAAAGTTGCAAGCAGTTTTCAATAAAAGTTCATGTCTTTGCAAGCAGTTTGCAGTAAAATGCCGAAGTTGACCATCAAACAGAGGATTTTCATCGTGAAAACTTTTACCAGAATGCTTCATCAGCCACAGCAACAAAACGAAAGTTCAGCAGTGTGTATGGGACTCGAAATGGTATGACTTGACAATTTCTGATTTGATTATGAAATTTGAAGAATATGGGACTGTGTACAATATGCGAAGGGGAAATGTTGGACCACTAAAGACCGTTACAACAGAAGAGAATATCGCTAAAGTCGAAGAACTCATTTCAAACAGTCCTTCAACATCACACTCAAGAGGTTGGAATGAAACGAGAATCTTTTCGTAAAATTATGAAAAAAAAATTAATGAAGTTCCTGTACAAAATTCAACTTATGCAGCCACTTTCAACAAGTAATGTTGAAAATCGATTATGTTTTGCAAACACAATCATTGAAATGATTGAAAACAAGAGTATTGATCTAGGAAAAATTTGGTTTTCTGACAAAGCTCATTTTTGGCTAAACGGCTACTTTAACAAGCACAATATGATAATTTGGGGATCCACAAACCCTTTCACAACAGCAATAAATCCTCTGCATCTGCAACAACTTACGGTCTGGTGTGCAGTTTCATCACTTGGTATCTTTGGACCGATTTTCTTTGACGGAAATGTTACTACTGAACGATGCAGAAACATTTTTTCAGAACATTTTATTCCTTATTGCCATGGAATGAACTGTATTGATGGTTTTTGGTTTATAGAGGATGGTGCCAGGCCCCACACAACTAAAGAAAGTTTTGAACTTTTAGCAGAACATTTCCATGACAAGAGTTTTGGGTTTGAATTGTGATGTCACAACAGGATGGGGGATTGATTGGCCTGCCTATTCTCCTTATTTGAACCTCCTGGACTATTTTTTGCTGGACTACTTGAAGGACAATGTGTTCAAAAATCCTCCACAATCATTAGATGTGCTCTGACAAGCCATTTCTGCTGAAATTTCGGGCATCACACTGCCAACTATTTGTTCAGTTTTTGACAACTTTGATCTTAGGCTTCCCCATATTGTTGCAAGTAATGGGAAGCACTTCGAAAATCTTGTGCATTAAATCAGAATAAATGTACTTATTTGTGAAGTAAATATTTTTTTTTATCTCTTCTCAAACTCTTTTACTAAACAATTCAAATTTTTTGTTAATTACTGGGCTCCCTGTATGATAAATAAATGTTTAAATGATTAACCTGTTTTTTTAAAAAAAATAAGTAAAATGTTTTAAACTTTTTTAGCAGTCCTGATCTCAACTCTTTTTAATGGTTTTTCAATTTTATAAGTTTTTTGGGCATATTTGCATATGTTTTTGAGATGTTTTTGTAATTTTTTCAGCCATCCACGTCCACCTCCATAATATTTTTTTTTCTGATTTCATAATTTTATATATATAATAAATGCCCAATCTCATAACTGAAAATGAATGTTTAATGCTTTACCCATGATAAAATGAAAGAGAGGGGATAATTATATAACAGTGCTGTCTGTTTAAATAAATAAAATTATGCCTGATATGTTGGGAAGAACATAAACATTTAATATGGTTATAGTGATTACGAAGACTATTTCTGTAAACAAAAATATGTGGGCAAAGTTAGTAAAATCAATTACATTAAATGAAAAATAATTTTTTTTATCATAAATATTGAATGTTAACGTATTATTAGGCAGAATAGTAATATTTACATCCATAAAATTAATAGTAGAATTATTTAAATGGGTAGTACTGAATTCTAGATTATGATGATAAACTACAGGAAGAGATGCAAATTGATTATCACTGAGAGAAAAAAGATATCATCTATATATCTATAGAGTAAGATATCATTGTTAATGAACTTTCTTTCAAAGAAATGGATACAAGTGTGATAACATGTTACTAGCAGCTGCTCCTTGTGGGATTCTTAATAAAAATAGCATTATTTTGCAAAATATAATTATGATAGAGTAAAAAATTGTTAAAGATTTGAAGTAATCAACATCATGGGGAATATTCTATAAATAATGCATTAATTGTAGAATGTATATCAGCTAAAATAATATTATTGAATAAGTCTTTGAAGTCATATGTAATAATATTAGTTAAGTTAGTTAATGCCTTTATTTTATCTGCTAATATAAAACTGTTTTTAATGCAATGAGCAGGGCTTGACAAATGTGGTCGCCAGGTCACCACTCGCGACCAAGTTTTTTATCTGGCGACCTAATTATTTAATCAAGTGCTTTTTTTTTTTACTAAAATGGTATTTTGTCTCTCACCTTTACTTGTGTACGGCAGGCAAGCAGTGATCTTCTCTCGTACTTGTAATGGAAGAATCAAGTTTAAAAGGCATTTTCCATCTCATGCACAGAAATTGCTATTCTTTTCAGCATAGCTAGCTATCATGTCATGTGATTAGAATGTGGAGGGGGTGGAGGGTACAATAAAACAGTAAGAAATTGTGTCATAAGAAATTGATTATAAGTAATTCACTTGAAGTAAATCTATGAAACTTAAATAAAATTTCAAAAATATAACATAATACTAGTTTAATACTAATCTAGTTTAATATTCTAAGCTATGTAACTACTAATTCTAAACTATGCTTGTTAATATTATTTTTTCTCAATTAATTCATAAAAAGTTTGAGTTATTTTAATCAATGACAGGAGAGGATGGGGGGGGGGGGGGTGATTTCTTTACTGGCGACTAGAATATTTTACCGGCTACCACATTGTAACCAAATTTGTGAAACCCTGGCAATGAGTATTGTCTTTTTTAATAGTTAAATCATAAATTTTTGTGAGAATATTTAAAAATAGAGTATTAGCACAGTGTATTATAAGTATTACATTCTACAGTGACTGTGCAGAATTTTAGACTATATATATATATATCCAAAGTATAGACAAATAAATTGCCCTGTGTTTTAATTATAAATGAATGAATCACAGTAGCCAAGGATGCGTTATAACACATCATTTAAGCAAAAGAATGGAGATAAAATGTATAAAAAATTCTGATGGGTCCTTCAGAATGCATAATTTTTCTTTTGCAGGGAATAAAATACATACCAAAGTATAGACAAATAAATTTTCTAGTGTTTTAATTCTAAATGAATGAATCACAGTAGCTGGGGATGCACTATAACACATTATTTAAACAAAAAATTGGAGAAAAAAAAGTATTAAAAAATTGTGATGGGTTCTTCATGATGCATAATTTTTCTCTTGCAGGGAATAAAATATTTTGTAGATAACCACAAAAGAGACATATTTTGTATTAAGCACATTGAATTTATCTTATTTCTAAAAAAGGATCATTTTTGTAAAAATAAGATACAATTTTTTTAGAAGTGTCTGGGTCCTAGGGACCCAGGATTCCAAAAGCCCAGCATCATTACTGCAGTAAGGTTTTGGAACATTGTTGCCATTACAATTTATGTATGTGTATGAAGGAGATATAATGTAGATTCTGTATGGAGACTAAGTATTTTAATTTTAAACAGAAAAAAAAAGACACACTTAAAAAAATATATTTTATCATTTTACAATATTTATAGTTATTTAGTTTGTATAATAATACTATGTTAAATTTTTTGATTATTTTAGTTTAATTTAAAATTTTAATTTATTTTTCTCTTAAATGAAATTGTAAAACAGTTTCATTTGTACATGAAATCTATTTTTTTAATCAAAAGTAACAGTTGATACTTTTGATAAAAAAAAAATATATATATATATATATATATATATAAAATTATTTTTTTGGTGCATGGGAGTGGGTGAATTTTTGCTGTGTGATGTTTACATAATCAAAATGTTTCCAGTTTAAATTTTGATTTATCATTTTTTGTGCTCTCTTATCACTCATTATAAAGTATGTTATTATGTTACTTTTTGTTTAAATGTCAATAAATTTCTTATGATGAGCTAAAATAGACCAACTCAATGTAGAAATCAAATTCTTATATTTTTCTGTTAATGCAGATGTTTATACAAAACAAATAACACTTTATTTCTTCTATAAAAAAGTGTTTTAATATCACATCAGTAACTACCACAGTTTTATAAGTTTTAAAAAGTTTTTATAATTAAGTACATTACTGATATGAGTAATGCTCAGTAAATTTTAGAAAGTGGCAGGTATATTTTTTGTTAAAAACTTAACCACATATGTCAGCAACATTAGCCACATTTAGCAACTGCTCATACCATATTCTGCAGATAGGGATCATTATATGCAGATGTGATGAAATTATTCTATAAGTAACATTTATTGTTCAAATTTGCTATAAAATTGCCCAGTGTTACACAAAACAGTATCTAATAGAATTATTTTGGGCATTTGTTTTTACTATTACAGGAAAAATGTTAGTCATAATAGTTTTAAATTTTTACAGAATATAGCCCACCTGTTTGCATTCAAAATAAAATTGGTTGGAAAATATTAATTAGGCAAGTTTCAATGAATTTTTGAAGTTGGAGTTAGATTGTTCAAAAAAGTGGATTGCTTTTGCCACGTTACTAAACTAAAAGATTACATGACAACTATTAATTTACTATAACAAAAGCCAAATAAAAAGCATGCTTGAAAATTGAGTTTAGGCATGTAGCAAAAAAGGAATTTTTTTCTTATAATCAACCAGATGTATATGTATGTATGCATGTATGTGTGTGGAGGGGGGATTTTCCTCTTAATTTTGCCATTTGAGAGACCTAAAACAAATTTCTAAAAATGTTAGCAGTTTTCTCATTAAACTTTTTTATAATTAATTCTGATTATCAGTTGAAAGCAAAATGAATTATTTTTTAAATATTTAATTTGGCTCTCTATCCTTATGAAAAACTGCAATATTTAAAGTAAAATTATTAAATAATTCCATTCTTCATTTTAACTTTTTTCATTTATTAGGATGCTCTGTCGTTTAACTCCTCCTCTTTGTCTCAATTTTCTTGGCTTAATTCATCTTGATAGCCATGTTACTAAGAACTCTAACATAGAAGAAACTGCATATACAAAGGTTTGTTGCATTGAATAGTATATATTTATTTTTAAAAAAATCCATTGTAATATTCTAATAAAGTCATGAGTATACACATTATGTAGTATATTTTAAATTTTAAAAATATGAAAGAAGGTATTTCAAAATGTTAAAATTTGTTACATTATGAATAATAAAACAGAGATAGTTTACAGATGTAAAAACAATTTCTGTAAGTTCAAAATATGATGAATCATTTATTACAATAAGATTGTGTTGTCCCCCTAGTGTCTATCTAGCCAACAGATTTATCAATCAGTCTGCAGTTAGATAAAATCTGTTGTATACTGGGCTTGTTTTCGGACAGTCAGGGGTAATGAAGTTCAAACTGTAGTTTAGGTTGTTGTCCCCAATTAAAATTATTTAAATTACCTGGTTTCAACACTTTGTGCTGACTAAAACTGAAATACCAACTAGTATTTTTCCATTTAGCTGTTCCTACAAGCTCTGCAGCAATGGTAGCCCAGATGGTAAAGCATTGGACTCATAACCCCAAAGTTGCATATCTGAATCTCAGCTTTGATCAGGCTGCCATGTGCACTAATGACACCTAATACATTTAAAATCTCTTAAGGATGTAAATTTCTCCAATGCAACTGGGGGTCCTTGTTAAATAAAACGCTCATCACCTAATACAAAATAATGAAAAATTATCAAGCTTTTTCACAGTGTCTACTTAAATATTCTACATCAGCCATACTCAACCTTTTTATCTCACGGGCCACAAACAAAGGTTTCGATGTTACGCGCGGCTGCAACACACTTAAAAAAGGGTAAATGAAATAGTAAGATAATATAAGTAGTATAACAAAACAGTATAACAAAGTTAGTATTATCAGCAGGGTTGAACGTTTTTGATGGAAGAAATGTTACCAAAACATTTTAACACCATTATTTCCAAACAGTAAACTTCGTAGTATATTTTTACTGCAAATGTTGTAGAAATAAGCCACGAAGTTTGAAATAATAGTGTATAAATTGTTTGATGCCAGTTATTTCCGCGACAAACGTTCAACTCTAAAAAGAAGTATTAGCTATATACAGGGCTATAACTGTAAAACCAAATAATATAACAATGCAGAATCTACAAGTTCTAAAGGAAAAAGTGGGAGATTTTCTTATCTATCTTTTCTATCAGTCTTTTGCTCAATGCAAAAGCTTTATTAGTTTTTTTTAAATTTTAGAAATATATAGCGCAAATTTAACTAATTTATACTTAATTTGATTTGTGTTGAAGATTAAGATATGTATACACCACTGTAACACAAACAGGACTACATGCAAAAAGAACTTTTGAATAAGAAAAGGGCATTTAAGATGTTTTAACATAATTTAAAATTAATTAGAAATGACAGGACAGATTTTGTCTCCTTATGAATAAATATAAAACAACAGTGAAGGTCTTAAATACATTTTATGCACATATCGGTTAATTTTATAAATATGGATTAATGACTATGTGCCTCAGGCTACACACAAAAGGTTGCCGGGCCGCAGGTTGAGTATGGCTGTTCTACATCAAACATTTAATGATTGGTTACTCTCCCACTGCCAAGCACTGCAGCTTTTCTAATAGTTACAAACTTCATCTGTAACTAGTTATATAATATTTTCCTAGTCTCTAAAACTATCCTGAAAAATTGCTTAGTTCTCATTCATTATCACAGATTAAAGTAGAATAGATGACAATATGTATATATATTTTTTTTCTGATAGTTGTTTTTGGTAGTAATCAGTTTTAATGAATTAGGAAGGAAAGCAAATCAAAACTGAAAATGTGTTGCCAAAACTGAAAAATTTCACCAAGTAGTTGTGATAAACATTTTACTTATAGCAACCCTTATACAGAGCCTGAGTGGAGCGAAACTGGCAAACCCTCTGCCCTACATAAATTGGAGACAGGTGTGTTTGTTGAGTTTTTTGTTAAATGCTACTTTGAGAGCACACTCAATGTCAATGAAATTGTATTTTTTTCTGACAGCTACACCTAGAATCCTTTCCTAGGCCTGCTCTTTCATGGCCCATTGGCTCATGAGGTGGCGTCAGGCTGCTTGATAGAGTGTGAGGTCGCAAGAATCTGGCACACATACACACAAAAAAAATCATTGCATATATACTCATGCTGAAAACTGCAAAATTGATTTAATTTTTTGCGCTCTCCTTATCTTTGTAATCACCTAGAGACAGACTTATAAAATAAATTTGAAGGGCTTGTATTCATCCTAAAATTCCTAATTTTCCTAAACTTTTTGGATGTCTCAAAATTTTTTTAAATTATACTCAAATTTTCTATCTTCCCCTAAAAAATTTTGAAAAATTAAAATAACGCATAAATGTCATAATGAAGAGAGGAAAGATTTTTTCAACTAGGTAAATCATATTCAATAGTTGGAGTATTCAATAGCTGGAGTTAGGTTTGAGTCCTGGCCCGGACATTTTCTCCCCTGTTGGAATAAACTGCAACTATGATACTCCAGCTATTGAATATGAAAATGCATATATATATTTTCAAAGTATAATTGTTATTGAAGGAATCTCTCATATTTCGGCAGATTTCCATTGTTTTAAAATTTCCATTTAATTCTTTCTTTGCAGTAATACTAAATAATATGCTATAAAAGAAAAGTTGGAATGATTTGTATCATCTAAGTAACCCCTTTACCGCCCAGTTTGAAATTTTTGCTATTAATGTAAAAGATTTAAAACTCGTTTACATTTTTAGGATTCTGTACTTAAAAAGGAAAAATGGAACCATTATAAGATCATTCCTATGTCTGTCTGTCTGTCACCATCATTTTTCTCGTAAACTATGGGACGTTGAAAGTTCAAACTTTGGAAAGTTATAAAGCCTTTTTACCCACATATCTTGAGATGATTAGCGATTCACAAATATGTTTAGGAAAAATTTAAGGGCTAATTAAATTACTTGAAAAAAAAAAAGTTTTCTTTTTGTATATCATGTAAGAAAGATCTTGTAATGTCAAACTCAAAAATATATTTCTTTAATTTTAAGTATGATATTTTCCGAGATATCATTGAAAATGCACTGAAAAAATATGTCCCCCTTCCCTTTTTATTTCCAAATCTACTGAAACTAAAATTATGAAAAAATGAAGGATCGTATCAGTTTATTTAAACCTTGCAGGAAAACTTTTAGCGATTTTCCTAGGTAACATAATTTTTGAGAAAAACACATTTTTCTGTTACACACAAAGTTTACTTTTCCAGCGCTCAGCAGGGAGGCACTCAAGGTATCTATGGGAAGGGCACTCAAGGTATCTATGGAAGCAGGATCATCCATGGATAGTTGATAATTATTTTTGAAAAAATGTCGGTAATTAGCCGAGATATTAAGTTATTTAAAAACATTTTTTTATATATATATCGTGTAGAGTATTGTTTGAAAGATCTTGTAACATCGAATTCAAAAAATATATTTGTTTTAATTTTAGGTATTATATTTTCAGAGATATTGTCAAAAGTATACTGGAAAAATATGTCTCCCCCACCCCCCTCCTACTTCCAAATCTACTGAAACTAAAATTTTGAAAAAAATAGGGGTAGTAGTAGTTTATTAATTAATAAATAGTAATTAATACATTTAACCTTCTCACCGCCGCGACCTGATATATCTGTTCACTATGCTGTAGGTTTCACAGCAATACAAGGTTTGTTTAAATTAATATAATTCTGCAAATATAATGCATTTTTAAAACATCAAGTAATGATTGATACTGTCAAGGATTATACTTATATACGTAATTAAGTTTTTTATCCCAAGTTTGAAAATTCAGATTTTTTAAGCATTTAAAAAAAATTACAGAGAAAACAACATTACAAATTTGCCCTTTTGCTCGGCGGTCAGACCCTTTGAGCACAAGTTATACTCATAATTGATCAATTATTTGTCTTATTTTTTACTTTGCCATAATAATTAATAAATAATCAACTTATACCATGCTTCAAAAGCAAAGGTGGAGAATAGTGGATTAAAGCTTAAATTAATTGAAGTAAAATTTAAGTAGATGTTATTTAGTTTTATGTATTTTTATTAGTGTTTTGTAAGTATATTTTCTAAAAATTTGTAATACATACCAAAAATATGATTTATAATTTATAATAATTACATCTAAAATTTTCCTAATTTTTTAAAAAAAATTCTTAAAATTTTACCAAGTGTTACTGTTTGCCCTGAAATTTGTTTATAATATGTAAATACAGTGGAACTTCCCTTTAACGAAGTCCCTATTTAACGAAGTTTCTACTTAACGAAATTTTCTACAGAACTTTGACTTTGAGCACCATTAGCATGTAAATTAATTTCCATTTTACGAAAGATATATTCTATATAACGAAGTTTATGCTACGTGTACAGAATTAAAACTAAGAGGTTGCTGTTGTGATAGATATGCGAATTTATTTCAGTGGATTGTATGAAAATGAACACATTTAAATAATTTCCATTCTGTTTGGTGCTAAATAAAACTATTTTTTTTTCACACTAAGAAAAACACTTGTTATTACTCTGACACACCAAGACTCCAGTGCAGAGAATTGAGTGTGAAGTCAAAATCCCCTTTTTACATTCAGTGATATAGAAGATGCAGTGACGCAATGGCAGCAAAAGCAGTGACGTCAGATGCATTGAAGCAAAAAAATATCAATTAGAGTCAGTTACCATTCTGACCTTCCATTGCTGATAGACAATTGCTTTGTACATCCACAAGACTGTGCTTCAAAATGCAAATCGAAGAGCATCAAAGTTATTTTTGTTCCTTCCAATATAACGTCTAAACTTCAGCCATTAGTCTACGGAATAATAAAAAATCTAGAAGTAGATTATCGAAAAAGCCAGAAAAAATACAATGTAGTGAAAACATTAGTTTGAGAAGCTGTGTATCCGAGCTGATGAAAGCTTGAGCCAAAGCTTGGAAATGTGACGTGATTTCATCGACCGTACACAACTGTTTTGTAAAAGACGGCTTGATACTTAAAACTGAATCAAATGCTTCTGAATCCAATACCTGTTTGTCATATCTGAAGAAAACAATTCATAAATTTAAGTTGATTTCTATTTAGCGAATTTTCTTCATAGTGAATTTTTTAAGTGTAACGATGAGACTTCGTTAAATGGAAGTTTCACTGTAGTAAATTTTTGAAATATTCCTATAAAAAGACTCCAACTGGTTAGTGCAATAAACTCTTTAAGTTCTTATAAGATAAATTCCAGCATGATAAACTATGGAAACTAAATCTCAATTACTCAGAAAATATTGCATAATAGACATCAGTAAACATTTTTCTGGATGTCTTATTATGTAAACAAAATTGTGTCAAAGGGAAAAAATGTAGTTTAGTCAGATTTTGCATTTATACACTATCCTTGGTATAGGGTAGTTTTGAGTGCCCAGGAGAAATCAAAATGCTGTGTTAGTGGTTACTAGTTTTTTACAATTTCTGCATAAGTTTTACAGACCCCAAAAAAATCTGAGAAAAACAAAGAAAACAAGTAATTTTTAAGAAAATAAAATAAAACAGACTTCAAAGTATTGTTTCTTACCTTTGTGGTTTTGTGAAAATACTTTATTGTTATTTACATCAGAGTCCTGCATTGCTCAGGTTATACCTGACCCAAACCCAAAAATTCTGTTTGAAATGAAAACCCAATATGAACACATAAATTTTTTTTTTGTTTATCTGAACCTGACACACTTTAACCTGAAATGAAAGAAAATAAATCCATATTTTAATTCAATTAGGGAAAAATACTCTGTTATTGTATCTCTAATATCAACATTATGTAGAAAAAAGAACATATACATATTTGCCAATATTTACTGATTGTCCATAAAATTTACGTATTTTCATTTAATTTTATGGAATTATAGATAGACCTAGAATTTTTACGGTTTTTGCTACAGTAAAAAGTGTGAATGAAAAATTCGTAAAAGAATGGATTTTTCGTTAAAATGTGAAAATTGAAAATCCTTTAGGATTCCTGTAGAAATGGACATATCTGATATAGATCAGGAAATACCTTCCCTTGAAAGCATTGTGCAGTAAGTAACAAAAGAAACATGCTGCTACTTCAATTTCCTTTTTCTACTTCTTCCAAATCTAGCCTCTCTCTTCCTCTCCAATGTCAAGCTCTCTGTTCTGTAACTAGACGTTAGTAGCTGGGAGGCTCAGGTCAAAAGTAACCAATCACAGCAAATGATCGGAGAGGCTTCACTTCACCGATGTGATGAAAGATGAAACTTTAGCATTAGCAGGTTCTGATTAGTTGCTCATAAACCGAGCTTTCCACCTGCTAAGCTCTAGTGTTCCGTATACATTTGCATTCCTTCTGTTCTGCAAGTTGATTGGCTGATCTGATCTGATCTGATCTGTTGATCTAAGCATTGCTTTCACTCCCTGAAAAACAAATGCAGTGGCTTGGAAGTTTGGCGCTGACTACGAGCATAGAGTAACAGATTACTTATGTTTTTTTTTAGACTGCTCACCAGGCCCCTACCTGGCAGGCTTTTGCCTAGCTTAACAGATTGATGCCTGGCAACGGGGCGAGGATTCGCCTGTTCTCCACATAGCGAAGATGTGTTTGATAAATCTATAGGCCGACATGGGTTCAGTGCGTCTTGTTGCCTTACTTGCTTGTTCTTAGTCGGTCGGTTGCTAATTAAATTTGGATGAGACGGTTCAGCACTGCACAGTGAAACGAAGTCATGCCGGACAGATGTGAGATGCTGGGATATTTACTAATTCCATGATTACTTATGTTATATTTAATCTGTGATTACAAGTAAGAGTCACTGTTTTTCTAAAAAATGAGATCCAAGAAAGGCAAAGTTTATTTTAAAGTGTACAAGGAATCATATACTGCAGAATTTCCTTGCATCAAGAAATCTTCAAAGTGTGAAAAATATCATTTTTGTGATATCTGTACAGTATAGGTGCCGATTCATGGTTGCCAGTCACCCCATGGTGACTAAATTTTTGGCTTTGGACACTAATTTTTTATCTCTAAGTCGCCATGTGATTTTCAGGGATGTCCCTTTTCCGTTAAATTGCAGATTTCCGCTTTAAAAAAAAATCAAATCCTCAGATTCCTTTCCATAATTCTGCGATAGTTAGTAATTTTTTTTTCTTTTTTCTGCTGTCCATAATTAAAAAATGTGATTAAACATGAATGCCACATTTCTGCAGATCTGCAAATTTCCCATTTTTTTTCTTTTTTAAAAAAAATTGCGTTGTCTGTGCAATCAGGAACAAAATCGCGTTGATATGTGCCATGAATGAACTCAGTGGGTGCCGGCATATCGCAATTAGTCCACATTGCAGAAAAATTCGTACCAAGAAGAGAATAATTTTGGGTTCCACTCATTAAATTTGTAACCCTGGGGTTATTCAGATATGTTCTTACAGGTAGACAGTAGATATCGGCATGTGATTCTTCCATGAATTAGCAGAATTCCTGCATAATCAATTCGTCAATTAGCTCTGAGAAGAAATCGGTAATTACCTCAAATGGTTGTGAACTTCGTGAAAACAGTCACAAAATAATACCACAAATTTTGTCAATCACTCGCCAAATAAACCACAAATTTCATCCATCCCCATCGTAGTAAAAAAAACTGGAACCAAAATCTAAAAAGTGAAAACGCACAATGTTGGAGATCGTATCCTAAGCAAAAAAAATATTAAAATGTAAGCAAGAAATTTGAAAATAACCTTCCCATAGACTTAACATTAGCTTGGCGTTTCTTCAAGTATTGGAAATTAGGTCAAAGGCCGGAATTAAAGGCATCCAATAGTTACAAAACAACAGAAAAAGTTTATTTACATATTACAAGCATTGAATGACAAAGTATATTCTTTTTCCCATGCATAGATGGGTTATAGTGAGCATATGTACTAAGTACTCTTGTTATAGGAGGCAAAATTTCTCTCTGTTACAACTTGCACACAGTTTTAATTTTATTATTTGTTGAAATTATATTAACTTAAATTTTTATTATTTATAATTGTCCATGTGTAATTCATAATTAATGTTTTTTTTTTTTTAGATAATGGGGCACATGGATGTAATTCCCATAATATCTGATGGATTCAATATTTATTTCCCTATACTGATATTTTTTGTATGTTTGGCCACTTACTTTAATGTTTGTAGCCGAGTTCTACATTTTATTGGTTTTGAGCAATTCATTGGAGATGATGAAATGACATCAGATTTGATAGAGGAAGGTAGAGAACTTATAAAAAGAGGTTTGTTAATGTTTCTTTTTATTAATTTATGTGCTAGTTTTTTTAAATTAAAGAAATAAAAATTAGATTTTTAAATGGTATTAACTTTGCATGGATTGGTTTTATTCTTTCTGTAATGACAGTTGGGAATAATAAATGCCACTAATGAGGTATTTCTAAGCTTAATTTAAATGGACAGTTTGTGAATTTCTCTTAATGTTGAAATATACTTAAGATTTAAAAAAAAATTCTTATATATGTAATATATATTAATACTTTGAGTGACAGCACTAATTTCTCGTATGATTAGCTAATATTAAATATTGCAGCTAAGTCCTATCCTTACCATTGAAAATAATTCATTCCTTTATGTCCCAAGTTATGAATTTAAAAATATATCTCCAAAACTTTTCTATTATGTTATTGAAATAGATTAGAAGATTTATAGAATAATAATATAAAATTAAAAGCATTTGTTAATTAGAGCTAATAAACTGAATCGGTACTTTTAAGCATTGCTGGGTCAGTATAGTTAAAAATGTTTTGCAACTTTGAAATAAGGAAACTGTACAACATTTCATTGCACTTTATCAATGACATTTATAACAAGAAACATGTATATGTTCTTTATACGAATCACAAAACAATTTTTCTCTTCATTTAAACATAAATGCACACACTGTGCATCAATTAAAATTTTGATAAGTCATCCAACAAGTTTTGTGTTAGGAGTTGGATTTGAAGTATTTTGAACTCATCTTGCTGAAACGTAATCTAGTTCTGGATTATGAATGTGTCGAGTTTGCTATGTGTCATCTGCAAGTGGGGTTTTCCTGTTAGCAGTTTCAGATAAAATCTATGATAGTGAGTTTCGCCAGAGTGCTGAAAAGTTGCATTTTGTATTTACAGATGTTGGAATCCACAAGGTTACCTTTCATAGTGATATTGAAGTGTTTATAGTGACATTTTATAGAGAGCAAAAGCAACTTTTCATAGGTTCCGGCAGAATCGAGCTCAATTTTCTCAAGGGACTTGAAATTATTAAATCTTTTGAGAAAAGATTCTCCCTCTCAGTCTTTAGTAAATTTGAGTTTATTTTTGATTGCCTAGAATTAACCTTTCTGCACCACTGCCAATCACCCTTTTATAGTTTCAAATAAATTGTTGTATTAAAATCTGTGTCATGGCTCTGTTTCAAGTGAACAGCCTGAAAGGGCACATCACAAATGTTTCAGGATGGTTTCATATGAGGGAAAAAATTTTAGATTGCTTAATTTTTTAGAAAAGTATATTTTTCCTATTGAAAATTATCCTATTTTGAACATACATTTTGTATTAGAAAGAAAATTTAGCAGAAATTATATCTTAACTTAAAAAATAGTTTTTTTCCCCTATTGCAGAAAATTTCCTGTTTCCTTGAAGTCAAAATTAGCAGGGCAGTAGAAAAAAAAGGGGGCAAGCTCATTCCTTTGCAGGGCATGAGTTGGCTGCTCTCTTGCTGCTCTGATGGGTTAGATAGTTATTTTCTTATGTAGTTGCATAGAGAAACTATTCTATAAACCAAATATTCACTTGATCTTATTTTCTATTTAAAAAGCTACTTAAAGTTATATATTTTTTATTTTAAAAAGTGAAACCAAGTAAAGAATACCTTCTTCTATTGCTACTTTTAGAAATATACTACAAACTAAGGAGAAGAATGTTTTGTTTCATCGGTTTACTCAAGATTTGAAATTACAAAGAGATTGGGTTTGCAAATGCTGAAGAAAAGACTTAGTAAATCCGAAAAATGCACAAATTTGCAGTGAGCATTTTGTTGAAAATGATTGTGTTGATGATCTGCAAAACAAATTATTAGGCCTGCCTATCAAGACGAAATTAAGACTCTTCCATTCCAAATGTAAATCTGCCTTTCACAACGTCCATTGAGCAAATAACACCTATATCAGAAAAACAAAAAAAGAGAAAAGTTATGAAAGATGAAGATGTGCAAGACAGATTAAATTATTTGAGTCCTGTAAAAACCTGCATTGCATACATTATCAGTGAAGGTGATACAGATGAGAATAAAAACAAAAACAGAGAACATTGCCAAAAATGTGAAATGTTCTTAAAAGATGTACCAAATTTAAATTTTCAGTTAAGGTGTACAAGAGTTGAATTATCAATATTAAAGAAAGAAAAGTAGCATGCATTTAAAATTATGGCACAAAAAATAAAAAGAACTAAACATTATAGGAGATAAACAATAGCTGATGTCAAGAAATTAAAGAGAAAGTTATACATTCTAGAGGAAGAGAACGGAAATTTTAAAAATGAAAGAAAATATCAGAGGAATATTTCTTGAAACTCAAATAACTGCACTTTTAGATAATAAAAGAGTAAATTGGATCCCTGATGATATTTATAAAGCCATTGTCTTGAGAGCACTATCATCTAAATCTTATGATTATTGGACATGTTCTGAATCTTATGATTGTTGTACATTTTGCTCATGGGGAGGGGGATACCTTATTCCAGGTGCCAGCACAATAAAGAAATGGTGTTCTAAATTTGAATGCACACTGGGTATTTTGTTAGTTGTGATTATTACCTTAATTAATGAATAAATTTATCATAATTCGTGTTACTCATCGACCAACTTATTTTGGACTGAAAATAGATTGTTTATAAGCTCGGTTATAAAAAAAAAAAGAATTTCTGTTCCAATAAAGATATAGCAAGTTGTTAGTAAATTATAAATTATTCTTAAGTTAAAGTTATATTTCATTGCATTTTTAAAAAGGATTTTCATCATTTTAATGGTGTCAAAAAATTAAAAACTTAAAAATATCTTTAATTCCTACTACAAGAAACTTTTTATTTTATTACATATCAGAAAAATTCAGTTTTAACTTTGTATATGAGTGGAGGGTTCATATTACAAACAATTTAATTGATACTTTAAAAACTAGTTTTTTTAACTTTTAATGAATACATTACTGGCATATTGTAAGAGTACTTCTGGGAAAATATTTTAAACATCTCTTATGTTGGCTTTGCTAATGAATTCTGTTTAAATTATTTTTCTAAATTGAATGTTTCATTTTCAGAGAAAAATAGAAGAATCAGACTAGAAGGTAATGAAAATCGACGACGTCAATCAAGTAGAATTACTTTAGGATCATCTACAAGATCTGGCCGTAGAATTGGTACCAGAGATACAAGTAATTTTTTTTTATAATTAATAGATTGTTGGTCATTTGTTACACATTTCTATATCTGGAATTTTAGCAGAAGTTCAGTTTTTTTATTTGCCGTATGATCTGCATGGAAATTCTTTTCTCTGATTTCATTTTTTATTAAGCATTTTGCGAAGTTCTTTTAGTAGAAATATTCCGTTTATGAGGTGGATGAAAATTCTCCACCAAAATATCATGTTTTAACAAAATTCTCTTATATGAGCATGATTTTTAATCTAGAATTTCAATCGGTGAATTGGGATCTATGAGGAGAACACCTTTATGCATTCACAAGTTGCTTTTTGAATTCAGGTTTCCAAGTAAACTTTTTGCATATCTTATTTGTCTTATTTTCCACTTCTCTTCCCTTCTCTTGTCTATTTTTGTTGTTTTGCTCTCATTGTGATTTTCCTCTGTAAATCTGAATATCAACTTATGAAAAATTGTAAGTTATCCACATGTTTGCTATGCATGGAGACTTATATCCCTTTAAAAAGGAATACTATCAGCTAAGATAATCCAGTGATTGTTTTGGCTTCTTTTTTTCAGGTTAATGGGAAGTACTCATTGATTTCATGCTTACAATTCAATTTGTCACTAGCAAGGGGTCAAGTATGCAGTCATTTTGTGGCCTGCTCGCTCATAAAGGGTAGATATTGTTGATTCATAGAATATCTTCTGCATGAATTGATCCTGGCTAGCACTGATGAATTGATCCTGGCTAGCACTGATGCATACATTTACATCTCTTTTTTGGACTTCATGGTGGATGATACAGTCAAAGTCAGAACTTATTTCCCTTTTTTTAAATGACAAAAAAAAAGATAATCCTTTGCACATTCCTGGTTTTTCGATTTCTTATTGATAAACGTGTAGGTTGTATACCTGTTAGAATAGTTCATTCAAAACTGTTCTTGACATTCTTTAGTATAAAAGTAAAAATAGTTTTTAAAAACCTCTTTTGTAAGTATTCAATATTTATCTTAAAAATCATGCCTAATTTCATGACTACAATTCATGTTGTTCCAAAACAATTCTGTTACAATACATTAATTTGGCATGGCCTGATTATGGAAAATTCAAGAGTTTGATTTACGCTTATTAAAAAACATGAGTAAGTGAATTTAATTTTTAAATTACAATTTTTGCTCTTATTTTTTTTAAAGATCTGGCAAAGATATGGCAATAGGAAAGAAAAAATAAAGCATAAATTTAAAATGTGTGTATTCAGGATTTCTAAATTGTTTTCTCCACTTATAATCCTATTTTAATTAATATTAAACTATTAATTAATAAAAGAGTATTTAAAAATTATATATTAACTATTTTTTATTTATATTTTATTTTCTACATTTAAGTGTTAAAAATAGTTCATTGTTGCAGTTTCACAGCCAATTGGCATATTTCAGTGAATGTGCTTTCACATATAATTAACCCCATTGTTATTTTAACTTGTATATAGTTGTAACCATAAAGAACATTTGGCAATTTATCACTTGCACTTGACTAATGGGAAAATGCCTTAAAATTAATTTATTAATTTATAATTAAATTATAAAAATATTAAAATGTTATATTTTCATCGTAAACAAACTACATAATTTTTATAATTTAGCATACTGGGAAGTGAATAAAAAATTTATTGCAAAATTCCATCTTTACATATATGAACAAAGTTAAGTTCATTTTTAGTCAAATACCTTCTCTCACTGACTATGAACTATTTTTTTTTTTTTAATTGCCAAATTGTATGCTTTGTATACTTCCATTTACTTTATTAGTAAATGAATTGTATGTTTTCAAAACAAAACATAATACAAATTTTAGTCTGATTTCTTTGTATGATATTTTTGCAATGTATGCTGAAATTCACAGTCTATTACAGTATGTATTACAACAGCATATTTGTTAGTCTTCTGTTCATTTTTAGTGTTTCGTTCATCTCATGAAACTCTATTAGTCTCACTTATTTGTCTGTCTCTCCATCCATCACAGTATTTGTACTCTGAAACTGTGTAAGTTAGAGACTTTAAATTTTGTGTACTTACAGCTGAATACCCCTTGTCACATGACAAACAATAAAATTTTGAATACAGCATTAATTACCAGAGATATTAAAAATGCTAAAAACTTATTAAAAATTGTGCAGAAACAACTTAAATGGAACATTTTCATCCAAACTGATAACACACCTGCTTCAATTTCAACAGAAGTTCAGGGTTGCTATAAAGAGCTGTGCTTCCAGATTCTCATCAAAGTCTCTTTTTTGGAAATACCTCAAATAATCTGTCTATCGACACGAAAATTTGGATTACAGGGGTAAAAAAAAAATTGTGAATTTCAAAAAATCAAATTTTTTAAAAATCTGCCAACAACTTTCTAGATATCAATTAAAAAAATAATCATTTTTCATTAAAAAACAAATAGATCTTCTTTCATCGTGACCTCAAGACAGACTATCAATTTCTCCCTCAAAGTGATAAAAATGGAAGAAAGATTTTAACCACAGATAAAATTTAGAATACTGCCAGATTTTAAGGCTTTTTTTTCTTTTGCTTTTTGATGCAAAATATAATAATAATAATAATAATAAAAAGAATGCTTATGATAATTAAATACCACACTCACAAATTTTAACACATGTTCAAATTTTTAAAACTGTTTAAGATAGGGATTTGAAAATTGGTGTACATATATACAAAATCATATTCTATTTAAGAAATTGAAAAAATTGACTGGTAAATTTTTATTTTATAAAGAAACCTGAATTTTTTAATGGAAAATTAAATTTATTTGGATTTATTAATTAAAGGATAAAGTGTTTTGAAAAGAATATTAAATGAAACCCTTTGTGCAATCTTCAATCACACTTGCCCACTTGTTTCTTATTAATATAGTTTATTTTACAATAATCATATGTATTACACTTATCTCCCTATGAGGCTTATAATCGGATGCTACATAGTATATCTCAGTAGCATCGGATTCTGAATTCCTATTCATCGAAAGTCGAGAGATTTTAAGTTTTGGCACAGTTGGTTGGATCCAAACTGCGGTCTACAGAACTAGAGACAAATGACATACCAAATAGTACTCATTCGGAATAGCTGAGAACAAAAACTTAAACTACTTGTTAAGTTTGCTTTAGTCTTAAAAACTCACCAAAAGTTAGTCAAATGGAAATTTAAAATGAAACTGAATCTTTGATTATGTGATCGTACATTTCGGTGAATGAGGTTCCGTAATCTGATCTACTATTTAGCATCCTATTATATACCCCTATGAGGTTTTGCACTAAAAATCTAGCTAGCTAACAAATAATCTAGATTACTAAGTTATTTACTGTATTTATCTGCATATTTTGCTCACTTTTTTTACCATTTCTTCAGTTCTAAAAATACACGAATATTTTAATAGTATTAATTTTTTCCGAAGAGCAACTTAGAATAAAAATAGAAATGACCCTTCGATAAGATAAATATAACATTTTAATAAATTAATAATTAAGATTAATCAAAATGTATAACAGTTTCAAAAGTTCATAGATATGTTTTGAGCTGGGACAATGTAATCTTTTTTTTTTTTTTTAATTTTCTGAAGCATTCTACAATAAAATATGGGAAAAAAAGAACCTTTTATGCTTTGAAGCATGAAAACACCTTATGTCTGTACACATGGAAGTCATTCACCCAACATTTTCCCCAGCAGAACATCATAGTCAACAAAAGTTACCCAACTTTTCTTTTCTGAGATTACATTGGAAAAGTTGGGTATTCATTCAGCCAACATTTATTCTACCTAACCTTGAAAGGCATTGATATAGTTTTCAATCAATGAACTAATAGGATGAAACTAGAAAGATAGGATTTCAGAAACAAGGAAACATCCCAAAGATATGTGAACTTATCAGGTAACCCTGCTTGTACCTAATTTTTTTTCTAAGTATGGGGTAAATAAAATATGTGAGGGTGCAAATTATGCAAGTAAATACGGTACATAAAAATATTCTATTCCTTTTGATTTTTTTTCTCATAAAAGTATGAACTAGAATTTTAGAAACAAAAAGAAAGCGGAAATAAAGGGAAAAGCAGAGGGGGGGGGGGGGAGGATAGAGCTTGTCTTACAAATTAAGATTATAATTTTTCTTCTAGCTTTAATTAGGAGCTTAACAGAATATATAGTTTAAATACTTTGTGCAATGAAATTAACACTGTTTGTTCAGATGTAATGTGATTTTAAATGTTTTAAATGTTATAGGTTTATTTTTTAATTAAATGCCTGTTTTACAAAAACAGTAAAAGAATTGTTATGTTAGTTTATAAAATGAAATCAGATGCTACATATCTATATATATATTTCTCTTACATAGTGCAAAAATAGGGCTGAATTTGTAGCTTTCTGTTTGGCAACAACCGTAGTTTCCGTAGTGACGATTCTCATTTGTTCATATTACAGTGACGTGATACATTCAGCGAATCAGCTTTCTGATCAAGACTTTCTTTTAGACAGATCAGAAAAAGTTTTGTTTATATTTTGTTAGCATCCTACATAGCGTCTGCGTAGTGTTTTCAAACAGTTTTAAATGAATGTAAGCCATGCTGTGCAATATTATGGGTGAAATTCAGATAGGATCTCTTTTTAAATGCAGACCATTTGACCGATGTATGAATAGCAATGCCATTGGTTTATTTTATGATGACATGATATATTCAGCGAATCAACTTTCTGATCAAGACTTTCTTTCAGACACAATAGAAAATGTTTTGTTTACATTTTGTAAGCATCATACATAGTGTCTGTGTAGCGTTTTTCAAAGACTTTTAAATCAATTTAAGCTATGCTGTGCAATATTATAGGCAAAATATATGCCGTGCTGTGCAATGAGTTTTAAATTAATTGTATTTCATAATGTTAAAATGATTTCTGCCCATTGGTAGCACCAACTAAATGCATTTTTAATTGTGTTTTCAACAACGTTTTCAATTACTTTTTTTTTTATTAAGAAATTTTTTTTAATTTCATATGTTAAAATGGTTTATGATAGTACTTATTCTGGCTAGAGTTGCTGCAAAAAGTGGCGAGCAAAGCAACCTGGTACCGCTTAGCAATCCAAATGAGAATTGTCTCGCAATTTATGGGGGTTGGTGAGAGTTAAAGAGCAGGGAAAAGCCTCCTAGTATGTGAGAATCTTATAAAATATGACACATGAATATTGTCATACAAATAATTGTGTCCTACTACATACAAATACTTAGACTTCAGCATTTCTTTTCATACATAAAATGAAATTCTGAAGCTCAAAATTAGCTAGAATAACTTATGTTAAGGTTGTAGGTTTAGTTACATTAAGCTTATCTTAGTCTAAATGTTTAACAAGTACTCTTCTATTTGGTTTTTGCAAACAATGGCCATCATGTATTTTTTTCTTTTCTTTTTTTTTCAGCATAAATGCACCATAGAAATCACTTTTGTCTATTTGAAGTGCATAGATGTATGATAGAAATTAAAAAGTACTTTTTCAACTGCTTTTGCGATGCAAGTCATTTTTCATTTCATGAAATTTAGACTGTAAATCTCTGAATACTGATAATTTTGAATATTCCAAATAGACAGACTTCTACCAAAATCTTCATCACTGTTATTTAGTGTGCTAAACTTTTCTTGCAAATAAATGGTATTAAATGTTTATTTTACAATATTCCTATCTTGTGTAGGTTTGACTGGTTCATCACCTGAAGAGAATTCTAGAGTTGAGCTTTTAAAAGATGTAGAGCCTATTGATTATACTGAGGAACGTGATCATTCTCCTATGGGTGACTTTTTGAGAAATCATGATGAAGAGTATGCAACAGGCGAAGGCAATAGTTATTTACGCTCATCTTGGAGTAGAATTGGTCGACCTCCTCCTGGAATTTTTGATGATGTGTAAAATTCTTGTGATTTTAAGTGGTCTTTTTTATTTATTTAAAATATTTTGCATTTATATTTTTACATTTGTAAATGTAGACTCTGAATGAAAACTGAGCCTTTACTGAAAATAAAAATAAACAGTTAATTGTCTATTGTAATATATTTATCAGTGAATGAAAAATATTTTGTTATGCTTGCTTTAAATTTTATTTTCAGACTTTCTGTTTTAAAGAATTTTTAAAAGAATTTCACCTGACAATGCTGTGGAAAAATAAAGGATCATTTCTTAAGTCACACATTCAAACATTAAAAAATTAATTTTGAAATGCAATTTTTTCTTCAGAATTAAAGTAAATTTTTATGCATTTGATTAAAAGCTATGTCAGTAAAAAATTTAGTTTGTTTTTCCTGTTCATTTTAGTCTTAACTATTCAACAGGTGATATGTTGATATTTTAAATTCTAAACTGTAATCAGTTATTGTCTATAGTTTAAAATTAACCTGTTAAATTAACATATAATAATAAAGTTTGAATCATTTGAAGTTATACTACATGGGATTATGTTTGCAATATTTTTTTTTAATAATGCCACATATGTCTTTTATTTATGATGCTTCTTTAAAGCTAATATTTATGCATGGCATCATTTAATTATTGACACATGACCTATTTATAATTTAAAGTTATTTTGACTAATTTCTCTGTTAGTGGCAGCATTGTTTTTTTCTTTTTTTACTTTTATAAAAGTTTTAATGTTGAAAAATTTATCTTTGTTTATGTAAATGGAATGACTTATGTAATTCTGTTAAAACTTTATTCTTGCATGCAATTTATTTAAATTTCTCATGATTGTAAATGAATTCTCACTTTTTAAATTCACATGAAATCTTATAATACTCTTTATTTTTAAAGAATAAGTATGTTTTGATGTAATACAAATTGCTACTATGGGAAAATGCATGAGGCTTTATATATATATATATATATATCATCATCATCATCATCATCATCAACCGTTTTCAATCCACTGCTGGATGTAGGTCTACCCCAGATTTTTCCATTGTTGCCTGTCTAGTGCTTTAGTCATCCAATTAACACCGGCCACTTTTCTGATTTCGTCACTCCATCTTACTTGAGGTCGTCTTCTTGGTCGTTTTACATCTCTGGGATACAATATATATATATATATATAGAGAGAGAGAGAGAGAGAGAGAGAAATTTAACTCCCTAAAAAACTTGTTTAGAATAATTTTAAGCAGCCAATAATTCAACTAAACTGAACCTATTTGATGATGCATTTTGTTTCTTTTTATAGTTTTGTCATACTCCAATATTAATTTTGTATGTTTTTTATACCTTTGTTGAATAATATTTTAAGTATACTTTTTGTTATTAATTTTGTTATTGTTTTTAATTATAGTTTTGAATTTGTGTTGCATTAACTCTTAACGAGAAATGGCAGTCTGTGTGACTGTTAAACTATAAACAGCAATGTGCCGTCTGTGAGCCTGCTGCATTGTATAACATTTTCAAAACCTTTTTCTGCTTATCAAATTAAAATTTGGTTTCTATTAATGCATCAATATTGTAGAATAAATGTTTGTGTTCAGTTTATTGTTAGTTATTAAGAGTTTTATTTTATTTTTAAAATAATTTCTAGAAATTGGCAGTCTCACACACGGCACATTACTGTTTGTTCATATTTCACATTTCCGGATAAAAGTTAGTATGGTTTAATCATCTTTTAAATATATGAAAATATATAAGAAAAAATAAAATTATAAAACTTTTTTTTAAGAAAAATGTTGTAAATAAACTAAATTTGATTGGAGATAACAAATAAAAATAATATTGTTAGTTTTCCAAATTTTTTTAAAAATGTGAATAGATATATTTTATGGCTTAGGGTTAGAGTTTTGATATTCTTTAATCTCACAAAAAATGCATTATGAATTATCTCATAAAATTATTGTTGTACTGTTGCCTGATATTTAGACAAGCAAAACTGTATAAATATTATTGTTAAATAATTAATGAGTTTTGCATTATTTTCCTTGTTATTCTATGTTGTTTAATTCTATAATATATCATTTATTAATATAATTTTGCTGCAATACATTTATTTTAATTTCTTTAAGCAAAACATCCTAGGTATAAAGAATAAAGTTTGAATAATAAATTCATTAATTTATTTTCTATGAAAAATTAATGAAACAGATTGATATTTTGCATGTACAAGAATTCTCCCCTTTCATATATATAAATATTGAATTGATAAGTTCACAATACAATAATATATAGAGTCATGCATTTCTTTTTACTCAAGCATACTTTCAATGTATGGGATATTACTACTTCATATCTGTTTTACTGTTTTAAAATAATAACAGTTATTTCAATCTTTATTATATTTAGATGCATGTCTGGCTAATTAATCTGACTATTCATTTTTTCTTAATAAATGTAGTTTGCTTACATACCCTGGGCTGAGAATCTTTTGTATTTCAATAAATTTCTGCTTTAAAAAAATTAAATCTTCCCTGCATTTGTTTCAGCACACAATATTTTTAAATCTTTCAAATTGTGTGATTTTTTTTTCTACCTAATTTCTTAGTTTTTGGTAACAATAAATAAAATATCAATCATTTGAATCCCCCCCCCCTCTCTGAAATTGCTGCTCTTTTTTTACTCTTGTGTTATTTTAGCAATTTTTTTTAGATGTGGAGGCAATGTTCTATTTTTTTATAGATACAGTTTTTTACCATGCGCTCAGTACAGGCATGAGATTCTTCAACAGATCTGTAATTTTCTGCTTTTTTTAAATATTACTTTATAACAAAAATAAAAATTTTAAATGTGATTTTTGTTATAAACAGTATTTGTAAGACACTACTTTTCATGCAAAGTAACATTTTTAATTGTCTCATACAGATGTTCTTTTAAATTATTTCATATTTCTTCTTTTTCTTTATTGTTGTTCTTTTTTAACCTTTCTGCTGTCTCATGCCTGTCTTTGGGAATGTACCTGTTATGTAAAAACAGGGTTTGGTTTATATGACAGAAATTTTTAATTATCTTATCTGTCTGGTAAATTGAAGATTTTACTTTTTTATACATTTAATACTTTGATCAGCTTAAGTATAGACATAGCAGTTGCTTGTGGGTGTGTATATACATAAAGTATAAAAAATAGAATATAGTGTCACAATGATATTATTAGAGTATATCCTGCACCCTTAAAACCCAGCCATTTCATAAAAATCTGGGCCCTCTTCTACAAAAAAACTTATTATATTTTATATTACTTCTTTTCATAAACATAGAATCTTTATTTTGGTAGCAAAATAAATTCAACATATTTAATATTGAATATATCTCTCTTAAGATTATTTGTCAAAAGTTTTATTTCTTCCATAAAGAAAAGTTAAGCATCTTAAATGCTATATACATTTTTTTGTTGTACATCCTTTCTTTGATATTTTATATAATTTATGCACTGTAGTATATCTGGAGTATGATTGTGTTAATAAATCTTTTAAATATTTTATTCTAAATCTATTTTAATAATAATAATCTTGTAATGCTCAGACTTTGTTTCTAAATTATATTTCAGCACTTATAAGAATTTTGTTACAAGTGTTTTAGAAATGAGCTTATTGGGAATCATTTCTTTATATATGTTAAAATTTAATACTTTACATGTATTAAAAATTTAGGTTTTATATTGTTTCTTTTCATTGAAAAAGAATGGCATGTATTTATAATAGTTGATTAATATTTGTAATTTTGTATAAATGTATATGCGTGCTTGTATATGTATATTTATTAAAGTGTGTATCTGTATGCATACATGTTTGTATGAATGTATGTTTTACATTTAGCAAAATGCTCATACATTATTTATTAATTTTGCAGATTTAGACCATATTCTGTTGTTTGATTTTTTTTGTTTGTTCAGTCTGTAAATATATTTTAAGTAGTTCTGTGTGCATATGTGTATGTTTAATTAGTCCTGTTAATAATTGAATTATATGTCTTAATTCATCTGTGCATTGTTTCACAATCAATTCTTAGATTATATGTAAATAGATTTGGACAATGTGTGTCATATTTACTCTTGTATAATGTACATCTCTGTTTTACAATTTACAAACCTAATATATAAGAAACAATTTTATGGACTAGAAGAAAATTCCTTTTTGCATAAACTCTAGTTTTCATAATCTGTAAACTAACTGCTCAGTTATTTATTATTTGAAAAATTAAAATTCGCCATGAAAAAGAAGAGAATCAATGAAAAAAAACAATTATTTATAAAACTAAGTACATTATGCATGAGTGAAAATAGATAAATACATACGACATATTATAAATCTGCAGGAAAAAAAGATCACAACGTATCATTTGATGAAAATTAGTCTAAAGATAGGAAAAGGTTATGTGTGAAATTGAAAATTTGTTTTTCATGAACCTGTTATCCTAAAAAGAAAATGTAAGGGCTGTTTCCATTATTAAAAAAAAGGAGAAAAAACCTTCTACATCTTTTAAATTTCCAGGTGTAAAGTATTGAAACATTAGTTATTTTTGCTTAACAAATGATTATCTAGTGGTCTATGAGACCATACCTGATTTTTAAAACATGATAAATATAAGAAAATAAATAATTTCTATATAATACTTATCTCATAATATTTTTATCCAGTATCAATTAGACTATATATAAACCATTTATTACTCATGCAACTTTCACAATTTAATTCTGTTTTTATATTGAAATGTCAATTCTTTTTTCTGAATACCACTTAAAAATATTGTGTTTGTGTCATTCTTATTTTTTGATTGTAAGCTAAAATTGTTCATGAGGTTTTTTTCTTTTAGATTTTTGACATTTTAAGTCATTGAGATGTAGTACTTTGAAAAAGCTTTACTGATACTTTTAAAATTCTGTGTGCATTCAGTCAAACTGTATCTACATGAATAAATAGATTTGTATTTATATTATATATTGTTGGTCTTCTTTGCATGCCTGAATAGAGCCGTATAGGATCTTAGTTTAAAATGTAAAGCTGTTTTTTTTTTCTGAAGGTATTTTTTAGCTGGGTGGGGAGTAGCATCCTGGTGGGAGCTTAAGCATTGAATATATTTTTAATTTTTTCTCTTAAAGATATATAAATGTGTGGTTTTGAATAGAAGCATAGTAAACTTCTAGTTAGGGAGGGGTCTCATGGGGCTTAAGTCTTCCCCATTGAAAATAATTTTTTAACCTTAAATTCATATGAACCATCAAAGATTATTATTATCATCTGTTCTTTTTAAACAAAATTATTAATTTTAAATTAAATAAGTGATTTTATATGAAAGTTATTAATAACGATTTGGACGTTTATTCTTTTAGATATTTGGTAATTTTAAATAAACCTAATCATTCATTTATGACTATTTGAGACCCTCCATAACTTTTGAATTGCTAAGTCACTGTTAGGTAGTCTGCCTGGCATGTGGAAGAACACTAATGTGCATGCCACTTTGTTTAAATTTGTTTATACTTTCAAAATATACACATTATCTAACGCAATTTAATATTAATTAATTTCATCTGATAAGTTTTCCTCTTTAAAATGAAATTACTCTCATAATAATCAAATTAATTATTTTAAATTCTATTTTAAAACTATGCCGTACAATGAAGATGCTAAACAAAACTGTATAGAATTTACTGATACAGGAAAATAAGGTCATTGAACCAGGTATATATATATATATTGATTCTGCAGAAAAGATATTGTGTTTTTTAATCCAACATAAAATGCAACAAGTTAATTGCAATATTATAAGATGTGTTCAAAAGACTTACAACTTCTGATAGATTAATCACATTCATTATATGCTAGTATTTGACTGCTCAAGCAGTGAAAGGTAATTATTATTACCTATATTGCTTGTTCAACTTTATTAGCTCGAAATGGTTATCTGAAATTAAAAAAAAACAATGTCTGCAGAAAACCTTAAGTGTCTGAAAAACATGATTTATGCAATTTTTTCCATGTTTTATTATTAAGAATTTTCAATTTTAACCCCTTACTTCAGAATAATATCAAAATTTAAATAAATAACAATGTTTTTTATTTAAAATTTAGAACCCATGGACTGGATTGGTGTGGGCTGACAATATTTTTTACATGATATTAATCAAAAGAAAGCTCAAATTGATATTTTCACTTTAGATAAACAAAATATAAGAATAAAACAGATTAAACCTATCATTTCAGAATACATATGGTATGAGCTGTGGGATAACTTTGTTTATACAATAAAAAAAATTTCAATGAATTAAACAAGAGGGTGGATATAAATATAAATCTTGGACACCAAGGAGTAAAACCTTTTGTAATCTGATTTAATAGTAATTTACTTATTATGCAGTTAACAAAAAATATGAATATTTGGCTGTATTGTCCTAACAGGTTTTGGTTGTGCAGATTTTAAATTTACTATTCATAATTTATCTATTACGCTGGTCAGCAAAAATAAATACATTTTTCCTTCCACCAAATCGGTGAACTTTTTGAATTTGACATTCCTGGTGAATAAATATAAATCTTGGGCACCAAGGAGTAAAACCTTTTGTAATCTGATTTAATAGTAATTTACTTATTATGCAGTTAACATAAAATATGAATATTTGGCTGTATTGTCCTAACAGGTTTATTCATTAGATAATGAATAAACGTACATGATTTATGCAATTTTTTCCATGTTTTATTATTAAGAATTTTCAATTTTAACCCCTTACTTCAGAATAATATCAAAATTTAAATAAATAACAATGTTTTTTATTTAAAATTTAGAACCCATGGACTGGATTGGTGTGGGCTGACAATATATTGTTGTCCCTAACTATATATTGTTCTATATGGTATGAGACGAATCTAGAGTCTAGATTGTTCGATTTCCCTCCCTAACTATATATTGTTGTCATCAAAATTGCTCCACCCTGTATAGATTGTAAGAGAGGCAGTTTTAAAATGTTAAAAATTACAGTATCAGTTAAAATATCAATATATTCATTGACAATGCTGCAAAAAATAAGAATATGGAAAATGAATTTATTTCATTACTTAGTTAAAAAATGAATAGTCTAATGAAAAAGTCATTTCATTTACAGTTTTCTCTTGTTTTGTTCTTTTACTTAGTGTCCAGCAGTAATCTTATTTTCATTCCATTTGCCACTTTTCCATTTTGGATACATCCTTACAGAAACTTTCCTTATGTTATCAGAAATTGCCCCCATATTATCTGGGGAAAAAAATCTGAGTGAGAATGTAGGAAGATCAGTGTTAGAGACATTCTAATGCCCTAAATGAGGAGAGTAGATTCTGCACAATTTCTTCATAATTTTGTCTGTTTCCCACAAAAATTTACATATGTTTTCAAAAACATCTCGTGCTACTTTATTGACAGCATTTAGTTTATTTTTGAAAGTAGGATCATGAAACAGTTGTTTTATTTGAGATCCAACAAATATACTTTCTTTTATTTTAGCCTTGCTCATTCATGAAAATTTGTACATCAAATATTCAAAGTCTTTATTTATTTCTTTGACTATTTTTTTAATGAGTCCAATATTTGGATGGAGAGAAGGAAAATATATTTTTGATATATACAGCAAAATATGTTTAACATGAAACTGAAGGGACTGAAATTTTTTTTGTGTTGAAAGATTCGTAAAAAAAGAACAAAATTCACCAATATTTTCGATGTCGTCAAATTTTATTTCGATTTCCTTTTGAACTACTAGTAGGTTGCATCCATTAGGATAAAAAGCATGTAAAAAAAATTAGTGTTTTTTTAGGAAAAAATCAGATATCTTTTTTTGAAGTGTCTTTTTGAGCACCACATAGTCCACAAATTGTTAGAGCCCATTCATTGTTTTATTCATCTCTCCATTTGAATGTGCATCTAAATAACTGCACTCCATTTGAATGTGCATCTAAATAACTGCACATACATTTAATCATTTTCTGCATTTCTAAAGTAGAGGGGAAAGGAACTGCATCATTGAGTCTGTTGTCAGAATCTGCATAGGTGGAATCATTTGGATTATGAACAATCTCCAAAATCTGTCTGTTAGAATTGGTGCTGTAGACACATCATCATCGACTGCACCAACATTCATTTACTGATATTGTAGGGCAGTGTAGTAATGTTGAGACTTTCCCAAACATTTCATTAAATGTCGTCTCAGTCTCAATATCGGCTGATTCTTGAGGTGCCAAAGAATTTGCTGCTTTGCAGAATCCCGCATGACAAAAAAAAATTCAATTGTCATAGGCTTCACCAAATTCCATGCTGAGTGCAACATATGTAATGCATCCAATAAATTAATGGAGAAATCTTCTTTTGCTTTGATTGTGACTAAATATTTTTGAAGCAATTGCTTTCGATAATTTAATTTTGAATTTTGTATAATGCCTTGATCACATGGTTGTTAAACACTTGTGGTATTTGGAGGCAAAAATACAAGCTCTATAGCTTCTAATTCAATATAGAGGTGTGCTTTACAGTTATCAATAATAATAAGTGCGACTTTACGCTTTTCTCATAAAAATCGCTTATCCAAATTGATAAGCTAATCATTGAAAATAGTGGCCACCATCCATGCTTTTTTGTTTGCTGTATATTCAACTGGTAATGTTCTTACATTTTTAAAACACCACGGTTTTAAACTTTTACCAATGACAAATAAGGGTAGTTTTTCAGATCCATCTGAATTGCATCTAACCAATACTGTAATTCTTTCTTTAGAGATTTTTCCTCCTGAACACGACTGTCCTTTAAACGATAAAGTTTTATTGGGTAAGCAGCTGTAAAATAAGACAGTTTCGTCAGTGTTAAAGACATCCTTTGAGTCATATTCTTCAAGTATTGAGGGCAATGTAGATTGCAACCATTCTACGATCATAGTTTGTAAAATGTTATTAGCTTCACCACAAACATTTTTTAACACAATTCCGTTCCTTTTCTTGAAACGCTCCAACCAGCTTGGATTTGCCGAAAATTCAATACACATTTGTTTTGCCAGTTCATCTTCTTTTTCCATCAATAAAGGACCTGATATAGGAGCATTCTGAGATCTAGCTTGTTTGAACCAAATAAGCAAAGCTGTCTCTAAATCTTCATGCTTAGCAGTTCTCATACATTTTAACTCTGGCTCAAACATACTGCGCTCAAACATTAACCTATTGTGATCCCTATTTTTTATTGTCATTGATAAAGTAGCATTATCAATGCCAAACTCTTTGCCAATTTCTGTTTTCGTCCTGCGTTTTTCATCAGCTGCATTTAACAGCTTCATCTTCATTTGAAGTGAAATAGCAGTTTGTTTTTATACTGATTTTTCAGACATTGTGCTCATAAAACATAAGCTAATTTACAAAAAACACTAAATTCACTGATTTTCATCCAAAATTTAAGGATTTTAACACAAAATTCACCAATTTCAACTCAAACTAGCTGAGTTTGTAAATGAACTGAAGAGCAGTACTCAATGCTTTAACCTTAAATGCGAGGAAATTTCTTATCACCAAACTCCCAACATTCTTTTCTTCACGTGAGAAAAGCACAATGAAACTGGGTTCCCACAATTGATGATTCTTTGGTACAGATAAGGATTCTATTCCTTAAGGGGAGTGAGAGAGCCCTGATGGATGATGACCACTGGGAGAAAAAAAAGGGTCGTGAAGGAAGAGGAACTGATTCCCACAAGTTAAATAATTCCATACATAAATTCTACAGTGACTTAAACAGCAAACATGCCACTGAAGATCGAAAGCAATTTTTTTGTGTTAATCTTTGTTTCGTGTTAAAAGAAAAAAAAATGCATTAAATTTCATAGTTTACTATATCATTTTGTGTTAACCAATTTTTCATGTTAAGCATTTTCGTGTTAAATGTATTTCACTATATTTTATGTGCAACATTTTTCGTGCCAGTAATATTTTCTCCTTGCAGTGGTCATTTTCCATTTCGTATCTTGGCTGTCCCATTCACATAAAAAACAATTGAATTTTGTGAAACCTTGTTTTAATTCAGTTAGCAATGCTATAACTTTTAGATTGGCACACATGTTCTACTGATGAACTTCATAATGTATTTTTTTTCAATAAGTTCTGAATGTTTAATTATGTTTTCTTCATATGACCTTCATGAGTAATAGATATTGAAGGCTGCATGTTTTCATTGTGAAGCAAAGCTGCCTATAAACTATTTTTAGATGAGTCTATGAAGAGCCTCCATTGTTCAGGTTTGTATTCAACATGTAACTCTTCCATAAAAGCTTGAGTATTATTACAATACACCAGGTCATTTTCTATCGAAAAATAGTTTGAAATGCTTCCTTGTCTTTCTATAAAAGGAAACTTTCTCATCTTTTTGTAATAAATTCCATTTCTGAAGCTGACACCCAAGTAACTGAGCTTTTGTTTTGGGTTGATCTAAGTCATGAAGGTGGTCATTTAATCGAGCATGAGAAATATGTGTGGTCTTTAACTACTTAACAAAACAAAACAAAAAAAAAATCCTGGTCCTCAGACATACTACAGTCAACTCTGTGAAATCCACTGATGTATAATCTGCAAATGTGTGTTATCCGCACTACATGTTGTAAGGTAAACAGTAAAAATTGCAGTTAACAGTTATACATAAAGTTAAATGTGGTGTTTATTTCTTGAATTATCAATTTTCCAATGAAATAAATGGCGATTGAAGAAAATTCATATATTTTGTACCCTGTATTTAAAAAAAAAAAAAAAAAATTGAGCTAAGTTAAAGGGACAACCAAATCAAAACAGCAATTTTTATTTGAAATAGGCACTGCTGTTTGGTTGGTTATGCGTAACACAAACATACATTTCACTTAAACGGCGATGAAAATATAATGTTAACTAACTTTATGTCAACATTTTGTTTATTTTATAATATAGGTGAATATTTCTTTCAGTAAAATTTCTGTGATTGTATTTATATCTACTTTTGCAAGTTATATTATTCATTGATACCGAAAGCAGCCAAATTCAAGATTTCAGTGGCTTTCATACTAGAATGCAAAAGCAAAACCCAGCAAACTTTTAAATTATGCAAAAGATTCAGTGAATGCTATTCCTGCATTTTGTGAGGAACAAAATTTTGTTCAATAGCTAGCTTGTGAAGATGAGTCAACTATAACTCAATCAATGACTGATGATGAAATTTAGCTATTGTTTTAAACCACACTTAATCAGGGAATGAAAACACTAAGATAACTTAAATACAGGGTTTAATATAAATAAAAATATAATAAAATTGCTGGGATATAAATATTTAAATTTTGTTGAGCAAATTTTATTTCAGAGCATGGAGTAATGAGTGTTCATAGACTACAGAAAAAAAAAAACACTGACAACAAATCAAAACTTAACCTACCATTGAGTCAAAGTTTAAAAAAATGAATAAATCAGTAAAATTTGTATTGTATATAATTTAATTTTTGTGTATATTAACTTAGTTATTAAATATATTAAACCAATGTTACATTATATTTTCTTTTCTATTGCAAGTTTTATGTAATTGTTCTTAATTTATACTCAGATTTTAAAAAATACAATGTAAACAAAGGGATGATCTATAATCTGCAAAAATCTATAATCCGCAAAACCCTTGGTTCCTAAGTGTGTAGATTTCACAGAGTTAACTTTGCACTTTCATCTGGTGAAGCTTCTTCCAATGTGGCTTCCAAGTCCAAAGTATATGTATCTGGTAGTACTGTCATTGTCATATTTTCGTAATAAGGAACAGACCTTAATGCTGAAAAAATTTTGGGATTTATAATTTTATGGGTTTTTTCCCTGAAAGCCAGTAATTAGTTACATAAAAATAAGTCATGCAATTTATTCTGAGGTTCAGGCCATTGGAACAGCAAAAAAGGCACTGACTTCTATGTACCTTTTATCCAATCAGTAAGTGCCCTTGAACATGAATTGTACCAAGATTTTGGTGCCCATACTTTATATTAATTGCCTATCTTACAGCTAAATTATGGACATTATTTTTTTTTATATAAGATTTCTGTATAGGTTGTGACAGCAGCTTCCTTTGTTTTTTAAATAGAACATCGTCACCATATATAATAAAATGTTATACAGATTAGTTTTACTTAATATTAATAAAATAAATTAACTGTGCGAAAAAGTAAAATATTTAAACAGCACACTTTGCACATTCTTCTCAATGGAGACATACAAATTCCCTTTGTGAGTAGAATGTGGAGTCATTTGAGATTAAAGGATTCAAGAATTCAGATCGTCGACTTTTAGAAGAGGGTGGAAAACTTTTTCAAAAGAGGGTAGGAAAAAAGAAAGCTCAGGAGAATCCAGCAAGGGAAAACTATTTTAATTTTAAAGATGACACCTCAAAGAAAAATACAAATAAAATGGTACATGGTGGAGCAAATTGATTGCCATATTTAGACTTTGAATCATTAAATCTGTCAGAAACAATCATTATTTTTACAGGGCGGATTTTGATGTTGACTAGTGTTAACAGTTACTTAAATATTTTTTGTACTTTAGTTATTTCATAACTAATTATTCCATACATCTTTTGTTATATTGCTTTATAATTGAATAGATCATTAAAATAAAATTTATTTAAATTGTTTAAGGCTATACCATTGTTTTGAAAACAAATTTAAGTCTTGTTCAGTTATTGTTAGAAAAAAAAATATTGAAATACAAAAAGAAATATCTAAACAAACCAATTGCATCTTTCATTTTATAGCTGGAATCCATCTCTTTCATGAAAATTGTGGTCATACATTAGTAGACTGCAAATCTCAAAAATTAACATTAACATAAAACTGTGACTATTGTATATTACTTTCATGTCACTTTTGGAGACTTTGCATGCTTATTATGGAGACTGCCTTATAAATAAAATTTTCACTCTTTACTCTAAAATAAAAACTAGTTGGAAGTGTCAATCCCAAAACTTTCTTCTATCTCACACAGGTTTCACATACACTAAAAACGAATCAGCACCAATTTATATCAAGGTCTAACTGAAACTCAAGTTTTATTAAATTCCGTGCATTATTTCTTGAGATATGATTATCGCTAAAATCGTGTAAATCCTACAAAATGCTGCATAGCAGCGCCACCTTCTAGGCGATTTTTACCAAAAACTAATCAGCACCAATTTACATCAGGAACTAACTGAATATAAAGTTTTATTAAATTCCGACCATTAGTTCTTGAGATAGAGTGCCCACAAAATTTTTGTCACATACAGACAGACAGACATTTTCTAAAAATAGTCAAATCGTGTTCAGGACCTTATAAAACGTATAAATCCGTCGAAAACCGGAAGTCGAAAATTTTCACGAATCCAATATTTTCTTCTTGTAAAGATAGAAGAAAGTAAAAATAGTGTATTTAAAATATAAACAATGAAGTAGTAAACTTTTAAATTACTTCTATATCAAATTTTGTTCAAATAATAAAATGTGATCCATTTCATCTGAAAATAACTATTTTAGGGTGCAGGGAAACTGATGCTCATTGGGCAGTGCTTTTCCTTGGCCGGGAGTACGTACCTGTTTGGTGTCCTGGATCAAACTGGGCCTGCCTGCCGCATTTGAGGAGTTAAACTTTTGTTTTCTAATTCTCAGAAATTTCCTTTGAATCATCATATATAGCAACTCCTTTTAATCCTCAAAGCTTTTGACTAAAGCTTTGGTGGATTCATTGTTTGTTTACCTTTTTTCTTTTGCAGATACAAAGTGAATTATCATCATAAATCTATGAATAAATGTTAAAATGAAAAGAAGACTATTTCAAATTAGCTTTGCAGTAAAATATCTCTTCAACATTAAAAAAGCTTATCAGTTTCATAAACTAAATAATGTAATCATAATCAATACGTAGCAATAAAATAAACATATACATATTTAAATATACAAATCCAAATATGCCTTTATCACGGATTAGTTTAAATTTTTTGAAACATTGATGTAATTGTTGTATTTAAGACTTATTTTTGGAAATTTTATCTTCAACATTAATGCAGAAATGTAAGTTTCTTTTCAGACATTACTGATTATTTTGATAAAAAGTTAATAAATATTTTAAAATTATTAATTTACTTATTTAATTTATGGCTTAGAGGGAAACAAGGATTAAATGATAAATTCGATTAATTTAATAGGAAAAGAAATTTTCTGTAAAAATATGGTAAATAAAAGTTGGTGCTACTAAATTTCTTGAAAATCTTAACTATAATAAATAATAACTAACTTTGTGACTCCTTCGCTCACTGCTGCAAAATATTGAAAGTTCTTATGAAAACGTCAGAATTCATGTAAAAAAGCTCAGGCTTTGTAGTTTTGAACTTGTCTACATATCTTATGATCATGTATGTCTCTAAATTCATATTTATGGCTCCTGTGGCCTCCTCCAAACTCACACGTCTATGTTTGTATCATCGATCTGGATTAATAAATAAGTTCTGTCAACGAAGAGATCCTCGAGTCAAATTATTTTATTACTACCTCCACAAGTCTTTCAAGTTATTTGGATTTACTACAATAAACCCCATATGTGTGATATAAAGCACCATACATCTCAAATTCTTCACATATATACACATTACGGTAAAAGACCGAAGTCTGGCAAGTCCTATGTTTTGCTGGTAAATCCTAGCATTTACCAGAATTGGTAAAAGCCCGAAATAGACTTCTAAATGTTTCCATTTCAGGTTTTTACCACATCATGTTGACTCCTTTTAGTAAATGTCCAAAATAAAAGATTAGTCTGGAAATGTGGGTCATTAACCTGAAATTGGATGCTGCTAACTCTATTATGCAACGTTATTTAACTATTAACATGATCACCAATGAGCACTTGGAAAAAGTTATAAATATTAATAAAGAATGCATGAATAATATAGAAGACGAAGACACTAGGTAATAATAATGCAAGGAAAAGAGAAACATACGTAATGATGGAAGTGGATAACAAAGTTCAGAATAAAAGAGAACCAGAACTAGAGTCTGAAGTCATTGACAGGATAGCTGAAATTATCAACAGAGCTCAGAAAGTGAAAGTGATTCGAGAAGCTAACAAGGAAGAACTTGAGGAGCAAGCAAAGAAAATGAAGGTTGCATCCTCTAAAAACTTCCAGAAAACTACTCTTGGTCAATATGTTATTATAAAAGTATCTGATAATGACAGAGTGAAAATGGATTCAAAATCATTAATAGCCATTATCACAAATATTAAAGACTATGAATTTTATGTAAGGAATAGTTTTCTTTTTTTACAAATCTTCTTCTTTCTTTTCAAAGTTCTTAATTAAAAGCATTGTACACAAGAATTTACTTCATTCAAAGAATTTTTTTAACATCATAGAAGTTGACATAGAGGAAATAAGAGTATGTGAAGTTGTATATATAAGCTAACTTTAGCTGGGGGGGGGGGGGTGGACAAGGGTTCAGAAAATGCAACTATTCAAAACGTACCACAGAGATATGCTTGTCTAAATCAGTCAATCTACTTTTTAATTAAAAATGAGATGAAAGTCAACCTTGCTGTAATAAGTTAGTTTAATTTAGTGCTCCCTATTAAACGTTTGTACGAGTATACGTATAATATTATACGGGGTACGGATTTTGGATACCTATGATAAGGTCAAGGCGGTTGTATGTATTATACGAAATAGTTACAATACAGCGTGTATACAGAATTTACCCCAAACGATTTTCGTTCATTGCGTGAAAAACTATGCTTTTCTCCTGCTGGTCTACGGGTCAGAGGCATTGAGAAATAGTGATGGGCGATGTCGATATTTTTTATCGATACTATCAATTTTTTTATCGATGTCTCCAGTAGTAATGGGTGATTTATGTATATTTAGCGATTTACTATTCTTATCTGATTCCAGTAACAAATCCGATCTTGTTTTTATCGAGCAAGAAAAGAACAACAAATAAGATTCAAAATAAAAACGATTCGCATAGGGAAGAAAAAAGTCGTAATAAGAACACTTCAATTTTGTCATGGGTCTAAACCCATTTTGTCTGTTCTGAGGGGTAGAGTAGCAGGCTTTCAATGATTTCATAAATCTTTTAGCATTGGATTTTACTATTTTAGCGACAGAGTTACTACTAGGTTTCGTAGCTGGGTCAGCATGTAAGATTATTTTCATTTTTTCGTATTTACGGTTTTAGCGACAGAGTTGCTGTCAAATTCTGTGTAGAGGTTTAGCTTTATTAATTTCTAAACCGTTGCCAACCAAATAATTGGAATTAATGTGTAAAGTCTTGGTATTCCCCATTGTATTCATATCCGGTCCCCTTTTCAAAATTTAGCGTCACAGTAGCAGCGTATCTTCAATATTTCAAATTTTCAGCCATTGCCAGCTCTTTATTCGTCTTTTAAACTTTTGCCCATAACTCGGCCCTCGTTTATCCGATTAAGGTAAGAATTAAACCCTAGTTTATATCTCACTGAGTTCAATCTTTTCTAACCCCCCTTGTTTTGTCCTCCACCCCCCCATCGAAAAATTAAAATTTTGGCTAATAACCTACCCCTCGTTACTTAGCTTATTAGAAAGTTCTTATGCCCGCCAACTTTTGATAGATCAAAGTTTACTTCATGCGGTCCCTGAGGTTCTCTGCTCTAACTTTTTTTTCTTTTGTGGGGGGGG
This sequence comes from Maratus michaelseni, assembly GCA_963931845.1. Taxonomy (NCBI): domain Eukaryota; kingdom Metazoa; phylum Arthropoda; class Arachnida; order Araneae; family Salticidae; genus Maratus; species Maratus michaelseni. The sequence continues at coordinate 255,772,270 of OZ007599.1, forward strand.
GGGCAAATAGCTTTAGCAGCCCATATCTTCCTTGTTTCCCCCCCCCACCCCCACCCTCAAAATATTTTTTTCAGCCTTTTAAGGCTTTACATCAGTGAGATTTCAACTTCCCAACGATAATGGTAAACCTATGGCCATATGATGCATTCGTATTTTTAAAATATCTCCTTAGGAAATTAATATTTTAAACTTATTTTTTCTGTGTAGTATTCTTAAAGGATTTCTCTTTCTTTCTTAGCTGTCAAAACATTTCTGAAATATATACTAAATTTATAATTTTATGCGTTAAAATCTTAGCGAAACTGAGTAAGATTTTTACACTTCACATAAAATTAACTATACCTATATTTTAGAGATATTTTAACAACTAAAAAAAAAGGAGTACAGAGAAAAAGTTTAAAATATTACTTTACTGACGATATATTTTATAAATACGACACGGCCATAGTTTTAACATTAGCGAGGAGAATTTGAAATCTCACTGAGGAAGAGCCTTAACAATTCAAAGTTTACATTATCAAGCTTACGTAGATTTATTTGTACTCGGCCCCGAATTTTCCCTTGTACACTGCCCTTAGTAGGGCCCATTCACAATATTCGTTCCTACTTGTTCGATTTGTTTGGAATTTTCTCTATTACTAATATTGGCTCACCCAGCAACCATTTAAAATTTAATTTCAGTGTTAAGCTCATGGCTACCACTATTTCTTAACAGTAATCTTCAATTTCGTCTTTTTCTAAGTTTTTCCATTCCATCTTTTGATTGGCGCCAAGTATTTAAGGTACTTTCTGGTTAAGTTAATTTTTAATGAAGAAGAACGATTCGCATTTCGCATAGAAAACAGAGGGGAGCTGTATTTTAACTAGAATTCACTGTCCGAATTGAACAAAAATTTAGAAGGGCTGAGGTCCAAGGTGCTTAACATGAAAAGACGTGCATGTGAGATAAAAATTAAGAGATGAAGAGCCCTCTAAATATCGGAAACTGTGGCCCGTAGCGAAAATCTAAAGGCAGATTTAAGGACGACTATCTAATGGTACTATATTAAGATACCCTACAAGTGGGGTCCATTGGAGTTTTATTTTAGTTATAAAATATGTATAAAGAATGAGAGATTGAGACAAATGCAGATGACGTTCCTTGCCTTGAGAACGTCATTATTTTAATAATATTATCATTGAAGATAATCATGGTCTCAGAAACAATGACTTGATTTGAATATCATTTGTTGTAAAAATTCTAACTCATCTTAATGTTGCATGTTTCTTTTAATGTCCTTTTGTTTTAATTTGTTTTTCTTCCCTATTTATTTTTCTCACCTTTTGTCTTATCTCTTGTAGCTCAATATCTGTCAGTAGCTGTCTTGTCTCTTGTCAGCTGAATGTCGTGTTTCTGTACTAACTAAATACTGCGTTTTAATAACTGAAAAATGCATGATCTTTCCCAAGGAAAGAATCACATCTGCAAGAAAATAATTTGTTTGAAATAACTGCTGAACATCTTCAATGATCTATAGATATGGTCGTACATGCGTTTTTTTTTTTTTTTAAGTTTTATGTATATTTTCTTGACAACAAACATGTTTATAATTTAACTTTGAATATTGTTTTTTTTTTAAAGAATGGAACATTGCTGAGATCACATGCATAATCTATGATCATTCAGACGATAAGACGAGCAAGAAATCTCTCAAAGAGAAATTGCTAAAATGATAATTTTCTTGGGACAAATTGGGAATACTTGTAAACATATTTTTAGAAAAAAAAAAGCACTGATTTTATCATTATTATTACGAGCATCACTTGTCCTATCAAGTTCGAAATTTCTACTCCCTATCAAATAAAATCCAACATTGAAAAACTTATAAACCTAGAAGATTTAAGATTTTCACGAATGGAATTAGAAGCTGAATACATATTATGGTGGATCAAATTAGCTATTGGCGCACCAAAGGGGGTCGTTATGGATACCACTATTTCAATCTTCACCTTATTTAATCGCAGAATTCTACAATTAAATAAGATCCAAATTATTATACAGAAATAGTAATATCCATCCAGCCTGGCGTTGCTCATGATTATCTTGTAGCTTTACAGTTTTAAAATGTAAAATTTTTTATTCATATCGTGAAAAAAAAATAAAACAACGAGGAAAAACAAGTAACAATTTATTAGTAATAAAAGTTTCCAACTTCCAAAACTGACACGTGATATTGATTAATTACTTCAAACTGAATGAAAGAAAAAAAAATGCACGGACTCCATTTTTATAATATAGAATTATTTTAATATTTAGAGCTGTATGATCTCATGTTTCATTCCTAATTTTTTTTTCTTTGTTTATTATTATGATAGGGGATGAATAATGTTTAAATTTTTATGGCTGCAATATGTTGAAGAATGAACTGGAAGACTAATAACGACACGCAGATTTATTGAAACTAAATGTTCTTCCAAACATGTTACACAACAGAACACAGAACAGAGATTAAAGGGAAATGAGTTTTTATACTGCAGTCGAATGTTCCAGAATCTTTTAATGGAACAACTAAAGAATTTTCTGGAAACTTCTAAAACAGGAATTACAGAATGAAAGACGAATGAATAAACAAACATAACGTTTTTGAGTACAATTTGTACTTTTCTGTTACAATGGAATAGGTTAGATTCGAACCCGGAACCTTCTGCTTAAAAGTTGGAAACACTATCGCTGAGCCATAGAAGCTTTTTGACTTCGCAACAATATACTTTTTAATGAAACAACCATATATAAGCATTTTAGAGTTATCTTATTAGTTCGGGAAACATAGGCTATATAGCCATAGACTATGGCACTCGTGGGGCGAAGAAAAAAAAATTGGTATCACACTTGTTAAAATCCATCCACCCATTACTATTTTATCAGGGAATAAAGGATCTTACATTGTCTACAGTCACAAATATTACCCCGCTTTTCGGCGATCAGTCCGGTAAAAAAGAACTTTGCGCTGTCTTCGCGGTGATAAATTGTTAAAACCGCGATCACTATAATGGTGTGATGGGTTGGCCATCAACTTGGTACTTTCTATTGGGATTAAGATAATTCCAGAATAATGTGAATAGTTTCTTGATTGGCACCTATTGAAAGGGGATAATCCTGATGAAAGAAAATCCTTATTTTTCATTTTAAGTAGAAATGAAAAGCTTTCCCATCTTAAATAGCCATGACAACTGTGTGTGAATTGTATTAATGACAGAGTCTTCTGAGAGAAGTTAAAAATGTGTCAGGAAGTTATTTTGTATGGATAGCAAAACCCAAAGAAAGAAAGTTCACAGTGCTTTGAAAGTGAAAGTAAGTGAATGGGGAAGGATATGTCAATCAAAGAAGATTATGCAGTGGAGAGAAATAGTTTTTCTTCGCTATATAGAGGAGAGAAGGAAGAGAGACTTTGGGACCTGGTCTTGATGTTGTTCCTCAGATTGGACGAACATGCGTTGTAAATATTCATCATCATTTCATTTTATTTTAATCGTTATTTTGGAATAAAGTTTTTTCGTTTAAATACAGTATGAGACGTTTAATTATATATATGTGTGATCACGTTACCACAATGGATTCTTTAATCGTGCCCCCAAAATCGTTAAAATAACAATCGCTATAAATAGGCCCTTCGTTAATATGTGAAACCGTAAACATGAAAAAGAAAAAAAATCTAATAAGAGAACAAATACTTAAAAATGTCTTCCAACGTAACAAAAAAAAAAAAAAGAAAGAAAACGCGAAATCTTTATAAAAAGCTTAATTTGTTAATCCACGAAATCTTAATTTAGTTTTACAAAAATAATATTGAAACAAATGAAGAGATCCTGTCTGAGGACGTGGGACTCCATAGCAAACGCTATGGCATACGTTCGTTCAATTCGAAATCGTATATTGGGATAAATTTTCGTTTTCTGGACGAGACAACAACTTGTCGAAAGCAGGCTTCTATTGATTTATTTAAAAATTAGTGAAAAAAAATTAAACGTTTCTCGAAGATTTTCTCCATACAGGGGTTATAAAATTTAAATATGGATTAGAGACCTGCATCAGGTCGGATTGGCTTTTAATTGATTCGGGTTCGGGTTGGCCCAATTTTTCAAAAAAAGTCTAGAATATTTTTTCAGATAAAAAAAATATTTGAACATTAATGAGTGTTATATCTAAGTTAATTTTTCAACATGAAATATAAAATTAATAATAGAGATATAATTGTAGACTATTTTTCTATAATTGCATTAAAATATGGATTAATTTTCTTCCATTTTGGTTTTGGTTCCGGTTCGGCTTGACGAAATTTTCGGTTTTGGTTTGGATTTCAGGTTTACTTCAAATAGAATTATCGGGATCTTGTTGGGTACGACCCGACTCACGCAGGACTCTAGAATGGGAAAAAATTGATAGTGAAATCGTAAAAACAATCATCGTGTTTGTTAAAAGTGCCTTAAAAAAAATTGCAAAATTTTCAAAAATTGCTGTACGAATTCCGAATAAAATTCATTGAAAAGTGGATAAAATGGAATTCGGATTGCTTTTACCATTGCCTCAAAACTGCCAGCGTACTTGGAAAATTGACTCCCCGCCCCGAAAATACGCTTTCAATATAAAATAACAAAACATCGAAAATCTTAGGGCCAGGTGCATTGGAACCAGTCTTCGCCTATCTGGAACCAACAGTTTGCAGATTTCTAATCCAGGAGGCAGGGTTGCAATCTTGCAACCAATTTTGGCTAATATGATTTTGGTAAATATTATAGATTAGGTGGTAGAGATTATGAAACTGCCAGCGAGCTGGCGCACCAGAAGTGGGTGTTTCCATAACAACATCACTCAACCTATTGCAGTGTGAAATGAATGGCAATAGATTATTGTTGTTATCCGGACTCGGGAGCATCAGTAATCTGGTTACGATTCATTTCACATGACAGCGGGTTATACGATGTTGCTATGGCGACACCCCTTCGCAGGAGAACTAGCTGACTGGCAGTTTCGTTATCTGCACCATCTAAATATCATATATACCAAAATCATTGACGCTAAAATTGGTTGCAAAAATGTGACACTTCCTCCCAGACGTGCGTTAGATTTTCCTTGCTTATCACTCTCAGACAAACACACGTGTATACAGACACGTCCTTTTATTAATATAGATTCAGCACCAAAAGATGTGATGTAAATCGAAATAGAGCTTTTCACGAGTGTAATGCAGTGCAGGTTCGTTGCAGTCAACATATCGTGCCTGTTCCACCACATTATCGTAATCGACAAATTTTGACAAAATGATTTTTTATTGCAAATAGTGTAATTGTAACTTGGGATACACACTGCATTGTTGAAGCAGTTATTTTATGTCGTTAGAAAATTATAAAGAAAATAAAATGAAAACGCTAATTGATAACAATACTAAATAGGATTTTAAAATTTAACTCCTGGAAAATTAACATTTTAACGCTTACGATAATTTGAAAGGAAGGGTTCGATAAGTTTACGACTGCTAAAGTCCGAAATGCAACGGAACAAATACTGAGTGCGCTATAGTGCATGGTGTCAAGTTACAATATTTACATGCTGAACCATACTATACAGGGCCTGATTATCCAAAAGACACGTGAAGCACGAGCTTCCCCTGTAAAATTTAAGAAGGGCTACAAAATGGGGTTTCTAATTCCCTTTTTATATACTTTAATATGGAGTTTTTAATTTTTTTGGAGGGGAAAGTTTGCCTAATGAAAGAAAATATCCAAAGTATTTCAGGAAAATTATCTAACCATAGGTAATTTGAATGTGATCAATGGCCTGTTAACCAATCATATGGGATCATGAAGCATACAACAGCTATATATACTACAACAATACTCTATCTACATTATATTGCAAAGAACATAAACAAAAGCCGCCGCTAAGCCCCTGCAGGGATTAATATTTGCTGCATTGATGAGTATCCGCGTCCGCGCATATAGAATTTAGAAAACTTTTCCCAGGTGAAAAGGGCCCCCCCAAAAGATACTGTTCTTCTCCTAGATTTAGAGGTTAATCGAGCCCTGATCATTACCCCCTATATAAGCTTATATAGGGGGTAATGCCCTGATACTATAGCGCTTAGAAGATATAGTGTGACAACCTTAGAGCAAAGATAGTATTATTTTTTAGAAGTCTGTGGTAACAATCAGCTATTCCAGTAATGCTTTAAAAAGTACTAAAATATTGAAGCCGGTAAACCGCAGTGACATCTGGTAGCTCAAACGTAAACATAGTGTATATGTAGAGAGTCTAGAAGATATTTATACATACAATGTTTGCGTTTAAATTACCAGATGTCGCTGCAATCGACATTTATCGTCTTCAATTTTGTAATACTTTTTGGAAGAGCCGGTTGCCACTATATCATCTAGACGCTATAACCGTATCTAAGATCTAACAGGATTGTAAATTTTAGAGCGGATCTTAGCTGGATATATTTTAAGGATATAAGCACTGTCTGCTCTCCAAGAAGTGTTTAACTCCGCCATAAGTTAATTATCACATTTCATCCGTAAACGTAAAATATACGATAGAAACGCCATATATTTTTCTTCTTTTAATCGAAGTGCAGACTTCGAAAATGAACGCTGTCTATTGCATCAATTTCACCTGATCCAATAAAAATTTTGGGATTTAGGTACATGCACTAAGATTCCAAGACTAGTGTTGTCAACAGTGGTGCCAACTTTTGAAAAATATTAGGTGCGCTCAACCATTTTAGGGTAAAATAACGCTTACGATAATCAAGATAGAATTTTTTGGAGTAGAATATAAAGTTGCGATTTTATTAAATTATAATATGAGGTCTTCATTTTATGGAGTGTATTACTTGCTATTTATTATACTATGAATATGACTGCAGATTAAAACTCAAAGGACAAAGAAATTGACTAATTGGGCATCCAACACAAATATACAGAAACGCTTGTATTAACAATTACGATTTAATTAAACTATACTAGGTCATTCAAAATAGTGGTAATGATGGCTATCTCTTTAACTATACTGATGGCAGAAACATATTTACAATTACAAATAAAGTACAGGTTTCAGTTGTGGTATTTGTTTAACAAGGGGTTGTATACACATTAAAATACGAGATTTACAGAAGTGCCAACCTCTCACTAATCTTCTGTAATATGTGGGTTTAGTTATAGGTAGCGTTTCCAGAAATTATTTTAAGAAATGAAGTTAAATATATTCCATGTAGAAATCTGAAATTAACTAAATAAAGATTCATAAATTATTTTTTCTGTTTATAAACGTTGTTAAACTGAGTCAAATTAATCCACATATTACGGAAGATTAGTGAGAGCTTGGCACCTCTGGATTTAACATTTCTACAGTCCCCATTTCGTATAACTTATGTTTAGAAAAAGGTTGCGCCGCAAATAAGAATATTAAAATAATTCTTTTACGGTGAAAACCGACTGAGTTATGAGATTTGGAATCCTTTGAATTTTCAGTGTTTTCTGGCAATAAGAACGCATCTTTCCGTATTTATAAGCACTTACCGAATTTTTTAAATTAACTGAACTCATTTATCATTATTTAGCACGACATGTTGTAAATATGTATCACCTAATGGCACATCTTCCAATAAATACATCACAGACATCCTCTAAAACTAATTTTTCAGGACTGTCCTTATTCATGTTGAAATAGTCATGTGATTAAGCTTTTTCTGTGACATCATAAGTGGCATGCAAAGAAAGTTTTCAGTCTTTTCCGTAGGAAGAGGATTTTGACATTTATGCACTTTTCCATTTAAAAAAGTTCCTAAATTCAGAGAAAAATATTTCTATGCTGAAACTTGATGCACCCTGGAATTCTGTGCAAGTTCCACTGCAGTGAGCTTCTCATACCTATGTTTGCATTAGCCTTTAGGTCAAATTGTCCACTTAAAGCTGTCTTAAAAAGAAATACTTTTCTCCACTGAACAACGCAAACGTTTTGATACATTCACTGAGGCTCTTGTATGCATAAAAAGCATGACATCTGTAGGCATGACTTCTGAAGTGATATGGAATCGAATAGCGTTTTCATATTAAAAAAATTTGTTACATCTTCAGTTATAATCAGTGCTTAGTTTGTGAAGGAGCTTATTGGAGCTCAGCTCCTGCACGTCTATTTTTTGAAGTGAATATCTAAATATTAGCCGGAACCCATTGGAGCTCGTAAATACTGCTGCACACCAAAGTTTCTAAATTATCATATTCCTTCTCTTCAACTCTCATAACGTGCTTCACTTAACATCAAAACATTATAAATTTTATTGTTATTATTAATATTTATTAGACTTATCCTTCTATTAACAAATTTGAACCAAGGTAATGTATCTACATTCATGGCTACAGCAAGTGACCATCAAAGTGCAATTGACAACCAATTAAAAAATAAAATCCTGATATGTTAGTTATAGAGACTTACAAAAAAGAGAATTTATGCACATATATAATTTCATTACCATTATGGCAAGTTTTTTTTCATTAGATTTTATATATATTTAAAAATATATTAATATTATTTGCTTTAATTTTAAAAATTGCTTTACTTTTTGCAAATCTATGAAATACAAATATGCGTGTGGAACGACTAGCAAATACAGTACGTTGGTTAATACTGCAGAATATTAAGACTGTAGTACTTTTTTGTTAGAAATTAAGCCCTGGTTGTAATTTATTGCTGTTTTATGACTACCATCTGACACATGTCAAATATTGTCTTAAAAGGCTTTGGCAGTATTTTCTGAAAAATCCTTTAATATTACCGAAAAAATGGAAAACGCTATTTGATTTCTTGGTTTCTGAACACCTATTATTTTCGTGCATTTAGGATGAAAAATGAATTCGCAAATGTGCCAGAAACTAGCCACTATCTATTTGAAAATAGTCTGGCATTACTTCTTTTGTATGCATTTATTCGCTAATTTAGACTACAAAGTTGGACTATATGACACGTAAAAAGGACGAGTTTGAATGTATTCACAGATAATTTCTCTCAAGTACATCTATACATTGTAACCATTTATTACTGTCACTATATGATAGAGACGGTAATATTTAAACTGGATTATATGTCTTATCACATAAGAGTCCCACTAACACACATTCTAATATGTCGCCCAGAGGCGGCGCTTTCAACACATTGCGTCCCAGTTTTGTTCTCTGATATCTTGTCACCTTATTTTGAATGTACTGCATTTGTATTACATTTTGCCCAGTCAAACGGAGAAGGGGGTGAGCAAGATTTAGTGCATTTTACACAGATTCCAGAAAGAGAAAGGTGCCTGTTTACAATTATAAATACAGAGGAATATCATTAACACTTAACCTGTTCCCAAAACACACCTTTCCAGCAATCACTTAAGTTCACTCAGTCGAAAACACCCGCTCGCTAATGTTAATCGTATGAGGGAAATATTTTACGATATCTTGTTCGTATTTCAATATTTTTAAATGATTTTTTTTTGCATTGGATAGCTGAGGTCAATCTCTATGCAGGTCCTTTTTTACTTTTTCGATTTTGGTTGCAATTTGTTTTTATTGAGGATACTTTCACTTTCGAAACCGGTTCGAAAGTGAAAGTATCTTAATAATAAAAACGTGTGATCAAAATCGAAAAAGTACAAAAGGGAATGCATAGAGATCAACCTCAGCTATCCAATGCAAAAAAAAAATTGAAATGTGAACGAGATATAGATGCGAACATAAAATATTTCCCCCATAGGATTAATATTAGCTAACGGGTGTTTTCGGCAGAGTGAAGAAATGAAGTAGTGCTTCATGGAAGTGAAAAGGCATTAAAGTAAATGGCCATTGACCGATACTCATCAAGAGGCTTAACTAACCTCTTTCATACTCACTGGTAAAATATGCAGGCAATTTTCTCTTTTGAGAGAAAATTAGTTGTACATCTTTTAGGAAGGGAAGGGGTCTTTTAGGCTCCTGTGTGCCTGTTACTGCTATCCTTACTGTGTTTACAAACAAAATGATTTTGTAAACGTCAACGGAAGATTTTTTTTTTCAGCGATTGAAAAATGAACAAGCACCGAAATAGAATAATGGAAATCGGATGGGCTGGGAAATTATTGGGTGGCCTCGTTCAACACGGGCCCATATAAGTTGGCGCCACTGGTTATCAAATCCACTGTCACAAAAAGCTGGACAGGGACTTCTAAATTGGTACTTAAAAATATAAACAGTTTTCTATATTAAATTTATGAGAACTAAACAATTTCTAAAGAACTCAAAATGTAGGTAATTCAACAGTGCTAATTTTTGGATTAATCTATACTAATATTATAAAGGAGTACAGATTGTTTGTTTGTTTGTTTGTAGGGGGTAATCTCTGGAACCACCGAACCGATTTCAAAAGTGATGGTGGCAAATTGATGGTGACAACCCCTACTCCAACATAGGCTATATTTTATGTCGGTACCACTACCCCAGGGGGGTGCAGGAGCGAAAAACGTTCTAAAATTGCGATCTTTTCTATACTGAAGCAGCTAGAAATTTGAAATTTGGCGTTGAAGTTACTTATAAGATGTAAATGCTCTCTAAGAACAAAAAAAAAAAAAAAAAAAAAAAAAAAAATTCGAAATTTAAATGGGTGAAATGAGCGAAAAGCGTTCTAAAAACATTCTAAATTACAATTTCTATAGAATCTCTAGAACTACCGAACCGATTTGAAATTTGGCGTTGTAGTCACTTATAAGATGTAAATGCTCTCTAAGAACAAAATAAAAAAAATTCGAAATTTAAAAGGGTGAAATGAGTAAAAAGCGTTCTAAAAACATTCTAAAATACAATTTCTATGGAATCTCTAGAACTACCGAACCGATTTGAAATTTAGCGTTGTAGTTACTTATAAGATGTAAATGCTCTCTAAGAACAAAATAAAAAAATTTCGAAATTTAAAAGGGTGAAATGAGTGAAAAGCGTTCTAAAAACATTCTAAAATACAATTTCTAAGGAATCTCTAGAACTACCGAACCGATTTGAAATTTGGCGTTGTAGTTACTTATAAGATGTAAATGCTCTCTAAGAACAAAATTAAAAAAAAATTGAAATTTAAAAGGGTGAAATGAGCGAAAAGCGTTCTAAAAACATTCTAAAATACAATTTCTATGGAATCTCTAGAACTACCGAACCGATTTGAAATTTGGCGTTGTAGTTACTTATAAGATGTAAATGCTCTCTAAGGAAAAAAAAAAAAAAAAAATCGAAATTTAAAAGGGTGAAATGAGTGAAAAGCGTTCTAAAAACATTCTAAATTACAATTTCTATGGAATCTCTAGAACTACCGAACCGATTTGAAATTTGGCGTTGTAGTTACTTATAAGATGTAAATGCTCTCTATGAACAAAATAAAAAAAGAATTCGAAATTTAAAAGGGTGAAATGAGCGAAAAGCGTTCTAAAAACATTCTAAATTGCAATTTCCATGGAATCTCTAGAACTACCGAACCGATATGAAATTTGGCGTTGTAGTTACTTATAAGATGTAAATGCACTCTAAGAACAAAAAAAAAGAATTCGAAATTTAAAAGGGTGAAATGAGCGAAAAGCGTTCTAAAAACATTCTAAATTACAATTTCTATGGAATCTCTAGAACTACCGAACCGATTTGAAATTTGGCGTTGTAGTTACTTATAAGATGTAAATGCACTCTAAGAACAAAAAAAAAGAATTCGAAATTTAAAAGGGTGAAATGAGCGAAAAGCGTTCTAAAAACATTCTAAATTACAATTTCTATGGAATCTCTAGAACTACCGAACCGATTTGAAATTTGGCGTTGTAGTTACTTATAAGATGTAAATGCACTCTAAGAACAAAATAAAAAAAATTTCGAAATTTAAAAGGGTGAAATGAGCGAAAAGCGTTCTAAAACATTCTAAATTACAATTTCTATGGAATCTCTAGAACTACCGAACCGATTTCAAAAGTGATGGTGGCAAATTGGGGGTGACAATCCCTGCTCCAACAGCCTCTTTAATAAAACACTATGCGTTTCTGACGACTGGGTTTTTCGCTAATTGTTGCCACAAATTAATCTCGGAAAATGAAACATTTGAAGTTACTGAAAAAAATTTGTTCGAAAAGTATTTGTTAGAAAATTGTTAGGCAAACTGCGTTTGAAAGGTAAAAAAATGTATTTTTTTTGATATAAATTTCAAATCTAATGATTATGCAATTTTTCAAATATTGAATTTGAAAAATTACCAGTTTTCACAATGGAGTACGGTAGCGTAACCTTCATGCGTAAAAAGATAATGATAAGGGCGACGTGTCCTGGCGTGTATATTGGCTATAGCACGAGTCACAAATTATAGTTGCCTTATTATTCTGTTAAAATATAAAAGTGAATTATAAAATGTTAATATTTTGTTGGATTTAAAGTTCGTTATAAGAAATTGACCAGCGTAGCGGGCGTAGCTTGCTAGTTAATAATATTTGTAAAACAATCAGTATTCATAAAATGAAATTTAAACAATATTAGATTTACGAACATACCACTCTACTAATGTAACTAAAACTCAAACTTTTTACTTATGCGCAAAACCTTTTAGTAATTAACGTTATACGTAATAAATGAAACTAGGTAATATTACAATATTATCCAGTAAAATAAGCAATAAAATATGTTCTGAGTTGCCAAAGTTTTACTTACATTTGTTGGTCCGCATATTTGGTTCGTTCACAAATTGCATATTTGGCTCGTTCATAAATTGCATATTTGGCTCGTTCATAAATTCATATATGTCTCGTTAGAAAATGTAATTTTGATGAGAATCTTTATCAGACAAACTGCTCACTAAAATCTATAAAGATCAAATCTTTATAAATGAAAAATTCTTTGAATGAAAATATAGTTTTAACCAGAATCTTTATCAGAAAATTACCCACTAAAATTTATGAAGATCAAATATTTATAAATAAAACATTCTTACTTACACATCAACGTATAGTAACTTAAAAGAACGAATAAACAAACATTAACAAGCTATCAAGACAACACCGCTGGGACACAACATAAAATTTCAAACCTATTACTTCAAAAATAGCTAGTCTTATTGCAAATGAACAATGTTATTATAATAAATGAACCTTAACAATCTCATGTAAATATTTACCAGGAACGCAAGTCCTGGGCAGGAAGTGTTTATTTTCTACCTGTGGGTGGCATGTTTATTTAACCACAAATCAAAAATGTCTTCAAGAAGTATGCTCTTAATCAACCATCAATCCTAAAAATACGAAAATTAGAGCTTAGCCTCATTTTACTTTCTTAAAATATTCAGTCTTTTAAGAAATTTTCAAGAATGCTTTTATATGGGTATTGATCATATTTGTTATTATATTTTGAATTAAATTACACTCCATACGTATTAAAGAATAACATGGTATAAGAGCAAAAACTTAAAAGAAATTATACATCATGAAAATTGAGACTTCCTGCCGACCCACAGAACGGGTCTTGAAATCCCTGAAAATAGCTAAATCCCCTGTAAATCGGGACATCTGGTGCTGGTAAGTTATGGGCCTCCTAATTGGAGTAGGTTACCTAGCCTAATTAAATAATAACTATCCACATTTAACCAAATGAGGCACAGGTTAATACCTCTCTCAGGAACCGCTGGGTGTTGACTTAGCAGGTAAAAGGCGTGATCGTTGCTTCTGGACGTAGGTGAAAATTAGAGTAATCCAATCAATAATACACATACTATTGAGTTCCATTAATTAACTTACTCTAATTTTAAAAATTAAGATTCTTACGTTGTGATTATTTTACGCCGCCCTACGTCGTATGAAGTGTGACTAGGCAAAGTATATGAATGTCCAACATACTTAGAAATTACAAACTACACCGCCTGATAAATCAACTTAAAATAAATAATTAATTAATTAAGGAAAAAAACAACTACGCGATGTAATATGGGTGTTATCCCATATAAAATTAAAACAGAGAATTAAACATAAATTTAAAAAAAAAATATTTACAGATATTTACAAAAAATAAATAAAAAGTAAAGAAAACATCAACATCAAGCATTATGAAATTTAAATAAAAAATTATAAAAGAATAAATCACTAAATGATTAATGAGTCATTTATGGACCCTACTACAGCACCTTCGTGCTTTAACATACTCGCACTGAACAAAGTGCAGGAACAAAAATTGTATTAAATGAGTCCTTAAATGTCTGTTAATATTATAAATATATAAATTACAGGTTGGACAATTTCTCTACATTATGCATATTCACCCCTAAAATTCCAAACCTTTTAGGCAATACACAGAAAAAACAAAGGGAATAGCCAATCGGTACCTATAACTTTCAGAGTCCGTCTGAACTGGATGACAATTCTTTCACAGCAAACGGGTTGAGCTCGGATCCCCTCTTGGTACACATCTTAAGATTTTACGTTTATAGGACCTCTATAGCGTAACATCTACAGGGGCACATCATTTATCACAAGACTGCTGCTATTTTTTAAAACATATTTTTAAAAACTTTTAGAGAACTGCACTTTTTCTTGATGTTTTATCTCCCATGATCTGGAACCTAATGCCAACATCTTTCACTTCTTTTGCCGGGTTTTCTTTCTTCCAACCCCCTCCAAACTCTGGGGCTAACGTTTTGCCCATCACTGACCATCTCCATTGTCCTTTTTCTTTCTGAACAGAAGTTTACGCCCCACATCTTATTGGTCTGGCTGACTTGCACTTGGGTACCGTCTTCACGGACCCTAGGTCTCCCTCGCATGGGTACGCCGTCCCTTCTTGTAAATGTGCTGTTCATAATAACGCCATCTGCATCCAGCAAGCTATAAGTTTTTAAAATTGTAAAACTATCCTCCGTAAGAGCTGTAATTGTTCAACTCGCAGACCAGTGACACAAAAAGTCATTTTAAAAAAACGACCATATGGGTGGTCCGCTTTTTTTCCCCTATACGGATGTAGAAAAATACCAATGTAAAATGTAGATGTTCTGCTTCCCCATACAAAAATAACTATGTATGCTGGGAAATAGGATCAACAATTAATCCATAGGAAATCACTCATAAAAATGCATATTACAAAATAAGATCATTCATTAACTCATAAAAAATCATTCATAAATATGTACATTACAAAATAGGATAAATAATTAATCTATGGAAAATAGTTCGTGTAATAATGTCTTTTCATTACCAATTGTAATTAATTTTGATAAAAATGGGGGGGGGGGGGTGGCTCGTATCTGACCACCATCAGGTACCACGAGTGCAGATCCCTACATCTGCAGAATTGCACAAAAAATGTTCTCATCAGAAAAAAAAAAGACAAATTATCTTGCTTCAACTCACACTTTATTCAGTAAACAGCCGAGAAGGAATAAAAAAGAAAGAACGCAATCGATTTCGCTAACGAAACTTATTAATGTAGCTACTATATGCCAGGAAGAAGAATTTATTACCAAGCGGTTTCTTACAAGTGAGACGGGAAACTTTCAGATCTTACTACGTATTTTCGATAGATATTTTGATTAAAAAAAAAAAAAAAAAAAACTTTTAAAGAATATGCGAAATTAGAAAACTTAACAAGATAAAATTATAGTCTAGAGCGATAGTTAATAGTGATTTTGAAAAAGTCTTCAGTACTCAAATAGATATTCATTTGTATGGTTTGTTTTTATTGCTCGTCTAGACATGTTTGCATTAACTGTATTTTGCTTTGTTTTATTTGTTTGTTAAGGGAATTGTGTAAAGAATATATCATTAAGTTCGAGCTGGAGTAAAATATTTAACGACATTTTCCCGATTAAAAAAAATAGGTAAATATTTTTAAAGTATTAAATCAAGAATGTTATAATTGCTTCCGCTTTTACAATTAAAATATATTATCTTTAGTATTGCATGGTGTAAAAAAATAGCTGAACGACATTCGGTGAAAATGAAGAAATTTTCGTATTTTATTTTCATAGATATAGAAGAGACCTGGGTCATTGCCCTTATTATAAATAATATTTAAATTTAAGTTTTATTATTCATTTGGGTGTGTGGCAACATCAACTTTTACTTTTATAGTCATTTTGAATTTCAGAAGAATAACTTTCTGATAAATTAAAGATAGAAAATTGTTTTAAAAGCACATACAGTAAAATTCTGCACCTGGCTTGTTTTATTAGTTCAACGATAAATAAAATATTTTTCTTCTAACTGCAACACCTAGTTAAAATTGTTATCTGAAGTACTAAATGCAATATTGAATATATCACCTATCTATGTTGAACTTCTAACGTAGTCCGTTTTGTGAAATCATCCAATGCTTATCTAGGGCCATATTACCTTGTACCTAGGTCCATGGCCTTATATAAAATTCCAAATTGTAATGTAGAATAACTCATAAAAAAAGCATTTATATTTTATCTATAAAGCATACATGCTAGAATTTTGGAATTTAAATAAGTTTCTTATGTTGGGTTAGTGATATGTTAATTTGCGACTTATTTTTACAC
Source organism: Maratus michaelseni (assembly GCA_963931845.1). NCBI lineage: Eukaryota > Metazoa > Arthropoda > Arachnida > Araneae > Salticidae > Maratus > Maratus michaelseni. Next base: position 255,788,813 of record OZ007599.1, read on the forward strand.
ATTATAAAAAAAATGCAGTTTAAATATATTTCAAACCTTGACACAGAAGTCGTCTTCTTCTTCTGGGGTCAAATGAAGAGGTTGGTGTACGAGATCCCCGTTCCTTCAGTTGAAGACCTCGCCGATCGAATATCTGTAGCTGCCGGGAGGATACGCGAAAAGCAAGGAATCTTCCAGAACGTAAAGGAATCCATACAGCGCCGCTGTCAACCTTCCTGATGACTTCTGGTTGTAATTTCAAACAGCTGTAGTACAATCTTTCAATAAAATGTTTTCCGTCCCATTAATGTGTTTCTGTTTCTGTCCTTTTTCTCTGCTTCTTTGAACCATAGCTCGCAACTACGGCATTTTCGACCCTGCATTGCTATGTGATTCCGAGTCGTCTCTGTGCCCCCTACACGTCCTGCAAGTTTGTCGGTCTGTTAGTGAAACACCCTGTATAAATGAAACCCATAGGGGAAAACAGCTCAATTTTACAGAGACACTCCATCTCTACATCATCTTCTCCCTCCACAACCCCCACCCTTCTTCTCACAACATGACATAACATACCTCCTGGGTAAGTTAGCATCATTTATTCCATCTCTCATTTAAAAGTTCTTTGTTTAAATTTATGCGTAAATGTTTTTAAATAAAATCTTAATTTGAAGATAATAGTTGTGTTGAATCAATTATTGGTAGCACTAAGACAATTATAACGAAAAACCCCCAACTTGGTGGATCATCTATTTTTGGGTACAAGAACTTACTAAGATTTATTTTACAAATTTATTAACTTGTTTGCTAATGCATGTATGTTGTTATAAATAAAAGTAATAATTTTTATAAAACAAGACAAAACACAACTATTAGGTATCGATTTATTCTTTCGAATAATAATAAAATACGAATGATTATTTAATTAAGATTTTAATATCCTTTTAATCACTATATTTTTCTTTTAATGATTAAAGTGAAATAAAATGAATACAAGCTTAATTATTTATTACATAAAAAATGTAAATTTCCGGCTGATTTAAAATTGAGGGGAGAAAAGTGTGATATGATCCATTGGAGTATTCGAGAATTGACTCTAAACGCTTCGAAAATGAAGATATCTTTCGAAATTTTGGCAATGCAAACTTAGAAAAGGAGCCTTTCCAAAGATACTTGATGGAACGAATCAGACATTCTAATTTTTTTTTTCAGAGAAGAATTTGGCTTTCATAAGCTGTTGTGAAACAGGAAATTTCTGCTTTATCCTTGAAAATGTAATCAATAAAATGATCCTTTTTGTGAGTCATTGCTCATTTTTGAACAGGTACATTTTTCTTTAATAATATTCTTCAAAGTAATTATTTAGAAGATGAATTTAAATACAGAGCTATTCAAAAGGAAAAGGACAGCACCCCGCATTAAGAAGATGAAAAGCGCGGGCACTGCTACGGCACGCTCAAAATGTTAATATCATACTAAATGTATAGTCAGAATGTTCTCTTGGTAGATGCACATCTCCACTTTCTGTTCGGCCAATAATATTATTTCTGTAAATAATATTATATGATTAACAAAATTGCTTTTATAGTTCTACAATAGAATACACCTGGGAAAATAAGTAAGTAGGAGTTAATGTGTAAGAAGACATATCTGAAGATGGCACTACTAGTGATTGGCAAACTGTAACCCTCTTTACTTTGTCATGCCACCAACCATCCAGCCTTTGCTTCACTCACATATCTGTGAACTGAAGTGAAGAAATCTCTTTGGGGAATTGAAGTTCAAGGAGTTTAAGAATCGAAACCAACAAAGAGGAGTCAGTTGGCAGTGTCAGTGGCTTTTTGAAGGAGTATGATGTTCAGAGGACATATCAGTTATTAATTACTTTGGTAGACAGTAGGATGTCTTGATGTCATCTGAGAAAATTTCAATTCATTCTAAATAATTACCAAAGAGTAATTTTGTATGTACGTTTTGTACATAATAGTAAGTGTTTTGTAAATAAACATTATAATTATAATTAAATTCGTGTTGAAGATCTTCATTGGCCGTCTAGATATCACAGCACGCTGTCTTACGAGAACCTCAGTATGGATTAATTTTTTTTTGTTTTGGATTACTAAAATAATGGTGAGAAAATTATTTTCATTTAATTTTGTGATGAGCTAGGTACTTTATAACTGTTTAGAAATGTTTAAGGGAGTTAAGAAAGCGGATTTAGTTGCGGTTGTATAAGAGGTCGGAGAAGAAGCCAATCTGAGCTTAAAAGTTGTTTAACTAAAAAGATTTATTGTTGAAATCTAAAGAATATTCAAACGAAAAAAAATTTGTTACTGAATTTCTTGCCACTGCAGTTATCCAAGGAAGAAATGGGGAAGAAGTTAAAAGATTCCGTGTATAACAACAAATGGATTATGAGGAATTATCTCATAATGAGGATTTATCTCTCGGGAACCCAGCTTTTGGTTTGGAATTGTAGTGCAATCCCGAGGGGAAATGGGGAAGGTACATCAGTGTCGTTAGATAAACTCATAAAAGCAGTTCAGATTTTGGCAGTCTCTATGCCTAAGAAAAATTAAACGTGTAATCTATGCCCCGGCGGTAATCAGGACCTGGCTGGAATTTTTTTTTAACAACATTCGATCCGAGATGTCATCAAAATGATTAATGAATAATCTTTTCTATCAAATAAGTCATAATAATACGAGAAAGACGATAAAAAGAAGCTTTAAACATATTAGTTTTGCAAAAAGTATAGAGTATATTTGAAGCGATCAAAAATACAAATGGAGAAAATAGAATCAGACCGATACAACCGTTTTGGAGCTTCAAAATGCCTTTGTTTTATGGCAAGAAAGACTAAGTAAATCAATCTATAATTTTTCCCTCTTAATGCCCGTGGGATTTCATGTTAATGACATTGATAACACAATTTACGTTTTTTATACCGAATGAACGCATGCTTTAGATTTAAAAATCTATATGTGACTTTATTCTTTTACGTATTTATAGGTTAGTACTATTAATTATTTTTTATAATTTAATTCGATGAAATCTTAACAACAATTAACTATTTCTCAGCATACGTCTATGGGTCATGGTAGCCTAGTAGTAATCTTATACCTTGTCTCAGCGGATATGCTTAAAAAAAGTCTACCTATTTATTTCATGCTTAACTCTTTTTAACACTTCCTAACATAGTTTCAAAATGTTTATGACTTTGGTCCGTGTGTCTTTCTTCTATATGATGTACGTATTTGTGTCCACCTTTTCGCATTGTAATGTTCATAAATATGTTTGGATTGCTATGACATTTAAATATATTATTAAGAGTCAACATAGTATGTCCTCTATTGAAAATAGTGTGCGTAGCATCTATAATCCTTTTACAGGGCCACACAAAAGAACTCAGATTACGATAATTGTTTGATTTGCGTTTAGTTTAGTGTTATTCTATTTCCAACAGAATGAAACATAGGGTGATTCAAAATAGAGGTTACAGAGATTATCTCTACTCATGGTAGCAGGGTCCACGGGACATAGACTCCGTTCAGGGAATACTACTATTTTCGAATGATAATCGTCGTCTCATTTAAATGCAGAATTTCTGCCATAAATAAGGCGAGAATTAATATTCGGAAATAATGGCAAATGTGTGCCCCAGTTCTAAAAAATGCTTAGTCGGTGGGCCCTGGTTGATAGAAACATACTTCCAAGTATAACTTTTCGACATGGCAATTGTTTTACAAGGGGCTGTATGCATATAAAATATGAAACATTTTTAGGCGATTTTTATATATTTATAGGTCCCATTTTTCTATAACTTTTATTTAGAAAAATGTAGCCAAGCGTCTAAGAAGGACATTATTTAAAAAAATCTCATTCTTTTACGATAAAAATTCACCGAGATATGATACTTTGAATTTTATGAATTTTTAATGTTTTCCGGTCTTTAAGTTTTTAGTGCCAAAAAGCACCATATATGGAGAAAGTAACCCCCCCCCCCACACACACACATATATAGTATAAATCAGCTAGTGTTCATCAAATGTGCGAAATTATATTCACATACATCCGACTATGCGTTCAGATTGAAGCCTGTTTCCTATTAAAATGTTATACATACGCCATATACAGAAAAATTCAAAAAATATTTTTAGAAAAAAGTTTCAATTAGGGTAAACAAGAACGAAAAATCATGCGTCAAGCATAGATTGTATAACACTTTCTAACGCTTCCAAAATAATTTTACAAATAATTACCGTTTAATAAGCTGAAAGATAACATCTAAGTAAACAATTTGGAAAACGCATAACATATTTAAAAACGTGATTTCACGAATTTCCAACATATACAATATTCGGAAAAATATCCGAATACTTTTATTCAGCCCTGTATATGATCTATAGATTTGTATATATACTACATAGGATGTTTAATTTTAGTTTAGTTAGGAAACGCGTAGCACAATTTAAAATTCTCCTTCTGGAGTTCCTGTCAATAAACGGAAATGTGTTCACGAACTTTTGTGCTGCCCTGTATATGATCTACAGAATTTATACGCACCAAATAATAGACAAAAACTGAGTTAAATTTAAAATCGCGTTCAGCAACTTAAAACGCACTTCCAGGAATTGTTGTTAACAGACAGTAAAGAATTCTTTTGTGTGCCCCTGTAAATGAACGATGACTGCTATACACACACTAGTCAGTAGTAAGCCTCTTGTAATGCACCTTAGTGATATATATAAATTTCAATGCGTTTAAAATAGTGAAATATTATTCGATTTTTCTCCATAGACGTAATGTAACAGAATTCTTTTGACTGTCCCTGTAAAGTAACTATAAGTGCTATGCACACACTATTCCATATTAAGCTTCTTGTAATGCACCTTAGTGATATATATCAATTACAATGGGTTTGAAATTGTGTAACATCATTAAAATAAACCGCAAATGATTTTTCCCCATAGACCGTAATGTAACGGAATTCTTTTGAGTGTCCCTGTAAAAAAACTATAAGTGTTACACACTTCCGTTAAACAGGGAACATGCTATAGATGACGACAATAACATATAAAAATTGCAGGACAATCCGAGCATATTTACGGGAGTTAGAGCACGGACAGACGGAAGACGGCCATACGACCAGACGGCCATACGGCAGACAAACCGAAGTCATAAACACTTCACTTTTCAACTAGGTTGGAAAGTGTTAAAAATGCATTTTTTTCCTTACGAAACATTAATCTAAGTTATGAAACTCTTTCTAAAGTATTGTTTACTCGAAATTTTGATGGTAAAATTTCAAATTGTTGCAGTATACGAAAAATGGATTTAGTAAGTAAGAAAGCAATTGGTAGAGTAACATGGGCGGGGGGGGGGGGGGGAGTAACGTCGGGCTTCCCCTACTTCTATGTCTGAAGCGGGCCCTGTCTATAACTCTTATACAGAGTCACATTCGAGTACGTTACATTTATTGAATGAAATGCGTTACACACACGCTAGTCACATTTCACATTTTTAAATTAAACGAAATTTTATTATAATTGCAAAATGACAAAAATTGGCTTTACCCACATACGTACAACTATTGTTATAAAAAGGGATATTTGAGGGGCATTTGTGAATAATATTTGTAATGTATTTTGGCCGTAGAGGTCAATCTTGTCAAAGATTTTGTAACAATTATCTCCTAATGCTGGAAACTGTTTCAAACTCTATAGGAGATGTTTGAGTTTCCTCTCTTTTTAACACTTTCCAACCTAGTTGAAAAGTGTTTATGACTTCGGTTTGTCTGCCGTCTAGCCGTCTGGCCGTCTGCCGTCTGGCCGTCTGTCCGTGCTCTAACTCCCGTAAATATGCTCGGATTGCTCTGCAATTTTTATATGTTGTTGTCGTTATCTATAGCATGTTCCCTATTTCAACAGAAGTGTGTAGCACTTATAGTTTTTTTAGGGACACTCAAAAGAATTCCGTTACATTGCGGTCTATGGGGAAAAATCATTTGCGGTTTATTTAAATAATGTTTCGCTATTTTAAACGCATTGAAATTGATATATATCGCTAAGGTGCATTAGAAGAAGCTTAATATGGAATAGGGTGTGCATAGTACTTATAGTTACTTTACAGGAACACTCAAAAGAATTCCGTTACATTACGTCTATGGAGAAAAATCGTCTGCGGTTTAATTAAATAATGTTTCACTATTTTAAACGCATTGACATTTATATATATCACTAAGGTGCATTACAAGAGGCTTACTGCTGAATAGTGTGTGTATAGCAGTCATCGTTCATTTACAGGGGCACACAAAAGAATTCTTTACTGTCTGTTAACAACAATTCCTGGAAGTGCGTTTTAAGTTGCTGAACGCGATTTTAAATTTAACTCACTTTTTGTCTATTACTTGGTGCGTATAAATTCTGTAGATCCTATACAGGGCAGCACAAAAGTTCGGGAACACATTTCCGTTTATTGACAGAAACTCCAGAAGGAGAATTTTAAATTGTGCTACGCGTTTCCTAACTAAACTAAAATTAAGCATCCTATGTAGTATATATACAAATCTATAGATCATATACAGGGCTGAATAAAAGTATTCGGATATTTTTCCGAATATTGTATATGTTGGAAATTCGTGAAATTACGTTTTTAAATATGTTATGCGTTTTCCAAATTGTTTACTTAGATGTTATCTTTCAGTTCATTAAACGATAATGATTTGTAAAATTATTTTGGAAACGTTGGAAAGTGTCACATAATCTATGCTTGACGCATGATTTTTCGGTCTTGTTTTATTTAGAGAGGGGAACCAAATTACTTTCTTCCTTTAGGAGCCCAAATCTTAGCTACGCCCCTGATTGAAGTTTAAGAGAGTTTGGGTGTAGGGGAAAGTCAGGTAGCCGCGGACATTTCAATTTCTAAGAAATTCAAAGTGTTGCGTAAATAAAGAGTTATTGTAAATGAACGCCCTCTAGAGTCTAAACAAATACAGTTTAATTGCGACGTGGGCACCGAGTAAGTTAGTCGTGAGTGAGTGTTTTGTTTTCGTCAATAAATTTTCTTTGCTTCTGTCAAACTTTATTGCAGGTTATTAAGAAAGATTAATTAGATTAATTAGATCTTATTTTAGATGATCTTTATTAGACATTAAGATTGTGTTTATATAGATGCATCGGATTTTTATAATAATTGTGATGTTTGTAAGGCAAAAAAACGGTTGGGACACCATTTTTTTAATATGTCCGGGGCTACCTGCCGTTTCTTGTGACGCCAAAAAAAAAATAAGGCCAAACTATTTTCAGTATATTTCGTTAAATAATTCGATATTATTAGCAATGTTTAATTAAAATCATTAAAAAAATTTGTAATTTTATTTTAAGTATAAAATAAAGACAGAAATTTCATTCATATGTTTTTTATTTGCAATTTATCCAAGTGTCCGGGGCTACCCGATCTTCCCCTATACCTCTTTGCTGTAAAAACCTCTGTGCAAAATTAATGAGCAAAGTTTTCAACAGACTTACCTTGCTTTGCATGAAATTCAAATGACATCATGAAAAGTGATGGAAGTGTACAGTATCTCGTGCACAATGAAATCGTATGTATTGTCAATGACATTCGGAAACATGGGACATTTAATTCAGCTCTATTTGGATGTGGATCGTGGCCGCTTCTACCACTTCTCGTGATATCGTAACATTTCACACACAAAAAAGGCAAGTCTGTTGCAAAATTCGTTAAAATAGCTTCATCATTGTTAAAGTTCTGAATGAAAATTCGAGTTATCGTTAGAGTGAGACACTGGTGTATTTTGATGTAATAAAGGGATTATGACCCTAGTTTTCCGTACAAAAATTGTTTGTTGGAGTGTGTTCTACCACCCCTTAAAGATTGTATGTGGAATTTTGAATCATGTATCAGCAGGGTGTCCCAAATAGGTTGAAACGCGTTTTAATTTTTTACATTTTGGAGATAAAGTAGGTAATGTAAATTGAAAAGAGTGTTCATTGTAATTTAGGAGAATTTAAAGAAGATTATGTTAATGAAAAAGTCCTTCAATAATTGTTTTAAATATACTTCTTTAAAAGTTTTATGCAATCCCCCTATACGAAACTGTTTTATTAGAAAATGTTTCCTTTTGTTTCGAAAAGATCGTTACAAAAAGATTGCACATCTGTATTCAGTGTCGCAGGATTGGCCCCATTTTTTATTAAAAAAATACCATCTGAACAGAATTTCTGTATAGTATTTTTTGTTTTATTTAATCACGGAATGTCTGTTATTAAATAAAACAAAAATTACAATATAGAAATCCTGGTAGGATGGTAGATTTTTTAATAAAAAAGGGGCAAAGTTGGCAAAGGAATGTCTGTTATTAAACAAAAATTACAATACAGAAATTCTGGTAGGATGGTAGCTTTTTTAATAAAAAAGGGGCGAAGTTGGCAAGACTTCCTATATTTTTAAAATTATGTGAATTATAACTGAGGAGAAAAGCTGATTTATATCATTTTTTATATAATTTAAAGTACTATTTCATTAGTAAAAATAGGCAACGTTTACAAATTAAAGATGGCGTTCCTTGGATAAAAAATATGAACAAGTGTGAAAAAATTGCATCACAAATATATCTAAATAAAATATTGCGCCAGACAGAGACCATCTAAAATGAAAAATGCAGTTATAAATCCAAGTACAACATAAGAAATAAACCAATCCAATGAAGCTTTCTCAAAGTGTTTCCTCTCATCTCCGGTATATAGCTGAGCTTTTCTAATAATACTTCTGTAAATATTTTGGAGTTCTTCGCCACTAATATTGTTGCAAGCGTCGATTATAATTTGTTTAAGGTTGACTGCATTATTATCATCCGCGTTTCTATTTTCTAGTATCTCACGGATTCACATTTCTAATTTGATGTATGGACCCAATTTACAATGATAAAATTATAATTAAATATAACTGATTCAATTTAAAAGATAGAGATATGCAGGGTTTTGTATTGATCTTCTTAAAATAAAAGGAAAATATATCTAATCGACCAATTTTGTATACGAGGGTCGTATATAAATTAAAAAAGTGTAACTTTTTGAAAATTAATGAGAAAACTATTTCAATTATATAATCTTTTTTTTTTCTTTATTGTGAACACTTTTGCTATTTACATTACCCATTGATCTTCAACAGATAAAAAATAAAAGCGCTTTTGATTTTTGGGGTTTCCTTGTATATTAAAAAACACAGTTTCAATTCCCTACTACAAAACTTATTAAAAATTTTCATGGGGAAAAAAGGCTTTTTTTGATGCCTCTAGATAGATATAACTCTTTAATATGATATATAAATAAATAAAACTATGTGAAGATGATTTTATTTCTCAAAAACGTTGCTTGTTAAATAGCTTATGAAAAAAAAATATATAGCCATGTTAAAAAAAAAAAAATATTGAGGAGTATAGATAAAAAAATTTATCATCATATAATTATAATGATAATATGGTAATATATGCGGTCATTTTTTTAAATCTAAAAACAAAATAGAGGCATGCACTAAACATTTAAAAAAAAAAAAACCTCCCCCCCCGAAAAAAAAACCCAATCGCCTATAAAGATAAAAAGCCAATGATTACTAAATTTCATAAATGAAAATTTAAAGCACAAGAATGCGGCACTATTCACCAATATTATTTTATAAATACTTCATTTATTAAAAAATAATATATTTTGTTAAAACTGTATTTTTTAATTTGCATGTTAATAAACAGACTAGTTTAGAATAAATAGAACAAATAATCATATTAATCTATAGCCAAACAAAAGTTTAATCAGTTTTTCGGTCGCATTATCTTTTCATCCGGTGCCACTATTTCATTAATCATCGCCAACAAGCTTTTCAATGAATGGAATTCCGCTTCTGAGATCAATTAAAAACGAAGAATCTCCCTACCCCTTCTTATAATCGATATCCTATCTTGGCTTTGTAGTAATCAATACTTTGTTCTCAAAATAGCATCTACACAAGATTTCTTTCTAAAAACGACTTGTGAAAATAAAAATGTTAACTAATATATTAGTTACATAAGTACTACACAGCATTCAAATTTTTATGTTGCAGCCGTGTGATTTAGTTACGTAGATAGCCTCTCAAAATTTATTAGAATTATTCTTAATAGTGACTCTGACTCTGTTTTTTTTCCTCAAAATTTCAATGATACAACTTTCGAAGATAATTTTTTTTAGATTTAATTTCACTATTTGTTCTCTAATTGGGTTTCAGTTTGTGTTTAGTACTACATCATGCAATAAAATAAATGAGTAAGTGTGATTGAAGATCGCACAAAGGGTTTCGTTTAATATCCCTTTCAAAACACTGTATCCTTTAATTAATAAATCCAAATCATTAATTTATGATTATTACAACCTTATCATTTATCAATACACTTTATCAATAAGAACATAAATGGCAGCACCATTAAATTTAATATTAAAATGATTACAACAGGAAACTATTTTTTTTTTTATCAAATTAAAAATATTCAAGAACTGCTTTTCAGCCAATTGTAGCAGCATATGGTCTAGAATTTCTAGTGTGGAAATCGACAAGCGAAACGAATCTAAAACATTACATTATATAATTTAAATTTTGAATGATAAAATAAAAATTACTTCACTAGAAGAAAGTTTAATAAATTAAAAGTGAGATGACAGCACTAGTCATTAACGAGAATTAATGATTTAAACAGGAAACTTAATATTTGAAAATAAGAGCTGTTAAAAATTAAAAATTAAAATTATTTAAATAAAATTCAAAAATTCAAAATTTTTAAAATTCCGAAATTTAAAATAATTAGCGGAGATTTAAATAACATTTAAAATTTCTAAAAACAAAAAACTGTTTAAACGAAATTTAAAATGCAGAAATGTCTCAAGAATTTAGTCGATGTTCAAGCAAAATTAAAAATTTCGAATTTTCTCAAAACAAACCAATTGTTAAAAGGAAACTTAAAATTCCAAAAATTTAAAAAAATTAGCGAAAGTTTAAATAAAAGTTAAAATTTCCCCATTTCTTAAAAAGCGTATTTTCGAATTAAAACAATAATTGGTAAAATACTTTTCAACAACTTTTGGTCTTAAAATGGGAAGAAAAAAAATTAAAATTCTGTAAAATTGAATCTATTAGATGATGAAATTTATTCCGCGGATAAATTTTCAAACTCCGACGCCCAGCTTCGATACAGGAACCTTTTGAAGAGCAGGCAAACACGCTACCACGGAGCCACCTGCCCTACACGAAGTAGACTGAAATTAAGGCTCTGTTTTAAATCTTGACGTATGTCATTTTTTGTAAGAAACGGTCGGATGTTATTAAATTAATTAATTTAATCAAAATAATACAAGATCTTTTTCAAAATTTTATGATTAGTTGTGTGATCTGAGGTATTCAGCTATATGTATGCAAAATTTCAAGTATCTAAGTTATATAGTTTCCAAGAACGAACTCTGCGACAGACAGATAGACAGAAAAGTGAGACGAATAGGGTTTCGTCAGATGAACGAAATCCTAAAAAGTACAAAATATATTTATAGAAATTCACAACAAAATCATTGAGAAATTCTTACCAAAGAAAGAAACGAAAATTGATATATTTTTTATGTGAATATTAAGAATTTTAAGCATTTTTAGTTTTTCTGTAGTCATTATTTATTGAAATGCATTTTAAAGATCCACAAAAATTATGGGTGTGTTGTCTGGATTGATTTTTTTACACGTTGCAGAAATGTTTTACTAATTTATAATTATTTGACTAATATTTAATATCAAAATATTTATAAATATATAAGTATGGTAAAAGGAAATTTTCTCTTCGAAGATTGGATATTTTTTTGTAGTATGTGAAATGAATTCAGTAAGTGTTTTGCATGACACAGGAAAACAACCAATAGATTGTAATAAACTCCGAGAAAGTATAACTTTCAAACACTATGGAATTCAGAACTAAAATATCTTCTTAAAATACCATCAAAAACTTTAAAAATTAAAATAATAATGTTTTAAGAAGATACTTTAGTTCTTATTGTTTCACACCAGTTTCAACTTATTTTATTTACTATGGAATTCAACTTGAATTTAAGTTTTCTCTTTGGGTAAACTTTGCAGAAATAATTAATAAAATATCACTGAGATTAATTGTCATTTTTTTTTAGGTAATTCTCAATTTAAATTTTCATATCAGTTAATGCTTTTAAACATAAATAATAAATTATTGGTATGTTAGCATGCCAGATCACTGTATACTTTATATCGTTGCGTGTGACGAAGTCACATAAGTTGGAATTCAGAATATAATTAGTCAAGTTAATGTTTTCCAACTAGAAACAATCTCAACTAAATTCATATGACTGTTTTTTATAAATCACAGAATTTTCCCTAAATATGTGAGAATTCTAAACTGTTAATCAGAGATCATATCCAGCCATAAAGTCCATCTACATCTTAAGAATAAGCAAACAACTCCTTTATCACTTAATATGAGAGCGTGCGCAAATTAGTTAGAGCTAATCATGAAACAAATAATCAGAGGTCGATCAAGATTCAATCCTTAGAGATAAATTGATATATATATATATACACATTACACATAAATCCCAGAGGAACATACAAATTACCACTCAGAATTTCAGAATCGCAGACCCTCTGGATCTTTACGAATTTCCCTATAGTGAGTGCATCATCCGGCCCCCCTCCCCCGACCCTCACACAAATGGCGTGCCTCTGGGTAAGTTAGTTTATTCTACTCTATTTCTCAATTGAAAGTTCTTTGTTTATATTTATGCATTATTTATACATTATATTTAATAAAATCTTAAGTTAAATTAATAGTTGTGTTGAATGATTATTTAGGTAGCACTGTGAAAGTATATGGTGCCGCCTTTATGGCTGTTATCAGCCGGTGTTACTAATATATATCTATATATATTACCAAAAGGTCTTAAATCGATCAGGAACAAAATGATAAATTTATACGAAATGAGTTGCTGTGATTGTTTTAGTTTGGTAGGACTATTTTTTCTAAATAACTTTTTAAATATATATCTTAATATTCCTTACTATCCTTTTTATGTATGTTCTATATTTTTTCAGTTTATTATTTTAAATATTTTATTATTATATCTTATTTCCAGTTTATTACTCTAAATGACACGAAGTATAGTTAAAAGAATTTTCTTTAACATGTAGTATAGTATTTTTTTTTTTTTTTTTTTTTTTTTTTTTTGGAAACACTAGTGAAATAAATAAATCATTTTTGAGTTTTTATGGAAAAAAAACGTGGTTTTCGTTGGTAAAAATGTATATGATGGGAAAATATATTTATTTATCAGAGTGCATTTTTTTAAAAAGTCGAGAATATTATTTTTATGTACTTGGTTAAAAATAGACACTAATAATTTTGAAACTGTTGTTTATTTGGTACTAGTTCTTCACATATGTCCCTTTCCATGATTGTCGGTACTGACATTACTTTAAAAGGAACCAAAACGAAATCTCTTTGAATAAGCGACTTTCCTATTCACTATTAATTCCTGACGATTCCCATTATTCCACGAGAAATGATTCTGTAAATATTAAATTTTTGTCACCAAAAACATCTGATTCGAATGATGTTCCGATTCCCAAACATTCTACAAATGCTGCTTTTGCTTCTATTTTTTACAGTGTTTTCGAAAGTAATGTTTTGATTCACGAATGTACAGATTCCCCTAGTTACGACGGCCATAGCATGGCTAAATCAGTGTTGATGTCTACGACTGTTTCTTATGATTCTGAAACTCATTAAGCTGATGCTCAGTCACTCAATTTTGCTACAATGCCGACATTTATGACTCTTCAGTCATCAGTACATCTTCCACATGTTTCTGTTATTTTTTTGTGATTTATTGCTTTATCATATCTTGTGTTATCATCTTTTTTGTCACCTACGAAAGCTGACATACCAATAATTCTCACTCATATTTCCGATATCACCAACGTGTGTTTTCCATTCATTATAGTGTCATTTTCTATATGTTTATCATCACTGCTAACGGTAAAGTATGGTGATAAAAAGAAAAAGAAAAAAAGAAAAATCCCACAAGGAAATTTGTGAATTTATCATAATTTAAATTTATCTTCATGTGATTAAAAAAAATATTTGTGCTTTCGTCCAATGTTAACTTTATTCATATGTTGTGCTGCAAGTAACCAGCATTCAACAGTGTATGTATTGTGTTTTCTTTCCAAGATTGTGCTTGCAAGATTTATTCCTGGGTTTCAAGAGTGTGCAAGACACTGTTTCATTATATTTTTGAGATTATACACACCTATATTAATGACGTTTCTTCAAATCTACAGTGGAAAATTTCAACCTTTTGCGTGTGTGTTTTGTATAAATTGTGAACTACTCAGTATAAAAAACTGTATATATTAAACTTTATATTATGTGGAAATACACGAACTTTACGTGGACAGCTCCATTTATTTTTATAAATTTTCTGTGAACTGTTTTTATTATTATCAGATTTTTATCAGACTCTGGACTATCCTGTTATGGAGCAGCACAGTTTTTTTTAACGCTTTAGTGAACATTTAAGACTTTGCAATATTCCATTTTTAAAAATTTTGTTACGATGGTGCATATATTTTTTTACGCGATGCTGGCAACCACGACGAAACGTTTATTTTTTTCAAGTTGATTGTTTTATTTTTGACGATGCGTCACTCTTAAGACGTTCAGATGGAAATCTTATGATGAATTTTTTTTCCCTTTCTCTCTCAAGACGACATGCATCGTAACGATGTAGATGATGCAAATGTCGATGACAAACCAGCCACATATAAAATGTTAAACTTCTCCTTTCATTTTTTTTGTTTTGTTTCACTACCAGCAACTTTACTGTATATTTTTTTCGGTTTTAAGCATATTTCGACATTCCTCATTCTTCTGTTATGTATAAAGATGTCGTTTTTTAGTTCTAGTTTTGGGTACGCTATGCGCACGAGTGCGTGCAGCAACAAGGATGTCCAAGTGTTAGTATGTCAGATCACTATCTATACTTTATATCACTATACTTTATATCCTCGCTCTAGTAACAAGCTGAACTCGAACCTTTCCCACAAGGAAAGATGACGTAGCGATTTCTCACAAAAAGGAAGTTTGAATCATCATAATTAAATACTGATGGAAAACAACAGCAGTTTTACTGCAGATGATTGGTTGATACAGACTGCTGATGCATTTAACGCACTTTCTTTTGGTTAAAGTAAGCACATTTAGTACTTATGTTTAAAATACATAGTATTAAATCCTGCAGTCTAAATTTGTCGGGATCAACAAGGAACGCATAGTTCATCAAAAAAAATCTTAAGAATATTTATGAAAAGTTAGAACGTTGACAAATGAGCTAACAAATGGATGACCATAGCGAAGATAATTATGTACTTTTCAGCAACACTGAAAAATATTATAAGTAGCACAAATTAATCCGTATAAAATTATTCCAAGGGAATGATGCTTGAGAGTATTAGTACTTGTCATTTACCTTATAGTTATATAACACTCTATTATATATAACAAAGCATGGATCGTTTTATACTTTCTTATGTATTCTGAAATCTAAATAAGACACTCGAAACTAATAAAGCTCTTATACGAGTATATCCTCTGCAACCATATATATTTGGGAGAATATTAAGGAGTCCATTGAAACGAAGCGCTTTTCATGTCAAGGGACAGACACAGACAGTATGCCAAATACAAAGCTTGAAAAATAACAAACCAACTTGTGTACACTTGTGTACACATTAACATAGAGGAGGGTAGAACTCATTTAAAGTATTAATGATAATTTAATTGACATTGCTTATTTTTCTGATAAAAACAGCGGCAAAAACAAAATTATTCCGTTAATTACGTATATATATTTTAGTGTATTGTTGATTCATTTCCTTTAGTTTTAGGAGCAACTATGAGCTTAAAAGCAACTTATGTTTTTAAAGCGCTTATAACTACGTTTCCGAAAGCTCGTTTTGTGCGCTGTTGCTTCCATAAAACATTAAATTACATAAAGGAACTGTCGTCTTAAGGCATTTGAAGAAGTAGATCTTCTATAAGAGACTACACATTGTACATGTTACATTTAAGCAACACAGCTAAATAAAGACAATGGCAGCCTCCCTGGAAAAAAATGAAGTGACAAATATTAGTGATTCTGGTTGCAGAAAAACATAACTAGGCAAAACATAAGGAATGATACCTATACCTACTGCATAAAGATTCCATCCAAAGAACCATTTTACCTCATTTAAAATTTTGAAATTTACTGTTATTATAAAAGAAGATTATTGAAAGGATTTAATGAAAGAATTCATATTTTAACATAGATCACACTTCTTTTATTTTTAGGAAGGTTTTATGGAATTTTTAAAAGTAAAAAGACTAAACTAAACTCCGCAGTGCTACAATCAATTTCTTGACCACAGGCCCCAAAGTGCTATTATTAGGGTGTCCCAGCTAAGATGTTATAAACTTCGAGGGGAGGTAGGGTACACGTAGACGACTCGGAATCACATAGGAATGCCAGATCGGAAACGCCTTCCTGATGCAGTAAAGACATTGAAAAGGCTGGATCACACAAAGCTGATCCTTGGCCCCGGAGTTACGAGAGTGGTGCCAGTGGATAAGACAGGCAAGGTTCTCGGGGTAAAGTTTTTCGAGAGCGTGTTAAAGGGACAATTTGGAAAGTTCTCGGTGGAGAGTTGAACTAGCCACCAGAGAGACTCTACGATAAGAAGAAGTCACCTGAGATAAAGCTTCATTTCGAACGCAGACAGAGAGGCTGTAGGATGGCAGACTACACGAACTCAGAGAAAGCAGATATGCTTCTGGCAAACGGGGCTGCAGACTGTAATGGTCGAGCCGCTCAGAGGTTGTACTGCTAAAGGTATCCGTTGAAGCGAACTTCTGCCCATACCATGTTTGCGCGCCTAGACCAGCAATTATGAGGAAACGGTTCTTTCCATAAGGCCACACGTAATCGTGATTGAACGACACGTACGTCAGAAACGAGAAAACTGTGCTAGGTCTGGTAGAGAGAACTCCCAGTAGAAATACACGTAGGTATCACGAATGAAATCGGGATTTCACGCACTAGCGTGTGGAGGATTCTGAATAGCAATGGCATGCATCCATATCCCTTAAGCGCGTCCAGTTACTGGAAGAACGTGACTTTACGCTACGCCGGGCTTTTTCACATTGGTATTTGCAGAAACGCGCTGCAGATCGCCGTTTTACAGCCTCGGTGGTGTTCACAGATGAGGCGTATTTCACGAGAGAGGGTATTTTCAATACTCGTACAACCATGCGTGGGCGATGTTGAACCCACATGCGATACGTTCTCGGGCTGCATAGACATGTTTATGTAAACGTGTGGGCCGGCATTGTAAGAGATCGCCTCGTCGAGCCATGTCTGTTGCCTCATCGCCTGACAGGTGAAGACTACTTGATATTCTTGGAGAAAATGTTTCCAGAATTACCGGCCAACGCCCACCTTTTCCACTGCGACGCATCCTTCCCTGTGGTACCAGCTGGATGGAGCCCCTGCCCATTTCAGCATTTCTGTACGTAACCATTTGAATACAACGTTTGGCTAACGATGGATCGGCCGTGGTGTTTCAGTGAATTGGCCTACCCGATCGCCAGACCTATCGTGTATGGATTACTTCTTCTGGAGTCATGTGAAATCCCTCCTCTACGAAACCCCCTTTGACAGCACCGAGGACCTTATACCACGCATCGTTTCAGCTGCCGAGGAAATCCAAGACACTCCTGGAATGTTTGTGGATGTTCGAACTTCCATGCAGCGAAGATGTGAGGCCTGCATCACATGCGGGGATCGTCAATTCGAACACCTCTTTTGATATGAGTTGTTCTTCCCTTTTGTTACTTTTGTTTTGATGTTTATGGTAGCGAGTAATAAACACGTTTTTCTCTCCTATTTTGTGTCCATTCTTTTCTTGTGTTTTATGTCTAAGAATGCGAAATGCGAAATGAAGCTTTGAAACAAGCACGCTCGAAACACCCGCGCCTATTTAGTATACCGCGTCAGAAAGGCGTTTCCGACCCGGCATTCCTATGTGATTCTGAGTCGTCTAGGTGTACCCTACCTCCCCTCGAAGTTTGTAACATCTTAGCTGGGACACCCTGTATATAGCATATGTTCCAGTCAAGTGGTCAGCCTGATATGGAACCATGATGTTTAGTTTCCTAGCAAGCTTTGGTGCACATTTTATCAATCCTGAAGGGATGAAATGTTGAGTAAACTTTGCCCAAGCCCTGAGGAAAACCTTGTACCTGCATTGTGGACGCGTAATTCCTAAACCACTGAGCTACAGGACATTCAAAATTAAAAAAGTCGAATTTTTAGAAAAGTCAGCTCAAAAATATGCACTTTCATCAGATAGCTGGAAAGTTTTTAATTTCTAATATCTCTCAATTAAAGCAAGATTTTTATGACAGGAAGAATCAGATCATATCACGCAAATGGCCTTTACATTTGCGACTTTTTTGGTAAATGAAGCGATAGCAACACAATTAGTAAGTATGTATAATCACTTATTCTGCTGTGAAACTGTAAGGGCGCTTTTCCATTTACCGACGCGACACCGATAAATCATCCGCAATTATCCTTATCCGACCTCGATTGCTTGTAAAATGCATTCATTTACACTATGACGACACAAACGTCATCGAATCGGTAGGTGGAAAAGCGTTTAGTGTAAATGAATGCATTTTGTGTGCACGGATGTCGATAATAACAAAGTGTATGATTTATCGGTGTCGTGTCGGTAAATGGAAAGTGCTCTAAGACTATACGTAATTCTAACATCATATAATCTGTAGCGCAAATGCAACTCAGAGCATTACAAAGAAATTTTGTATAGTTTTCACGTAAATTGCAAAAAGTTTTGTAATGTATCTCAACAGATGTTTAAATCATACTTGACTAGCATGTAGGTAGGATTCCCGACATGTTTTTTTTCTCTCCAAAATTCAATTTCAATGACGGTAAAGAATAAACAGAGCGCTCAAAATAGATGTTCATGATAGATTCTAACTGTAGTGAACATTACAATAGTTGTCGGTTTTTATAGGCTACAATACCAAGTTTTTTCGAATATTGATTTCCTAGTTTATATACATTTTGAAAATAATATTAAAATATATGTATTGTAACCTATAAAAATTTTAACAGAAATCCATATCTAAAAGCTTTTGATGTGCGAATTTAAAATTACAGCTCATTCGATCAATTAGTTTAAATGATATGCTTAAAAAAACTACCCACATTGCAGTTTATTTTGCAACTATTTAAAAGGAATTTAACATTATAGGAGTTCCAACCTTTCGTCTGCATAATTCCAAAATAACTTTATACGAATGACTTTCCATTTGGTATCCGAAGGTAAAATTTACCGAAGAATCCAAATATGTTATCGATGTTGGGTGTTCGTTTTGAAAGTTTCAAGTTTGTTACAATTTCTATATGAAGACGGCCCCCTAAGCATATTTTTTAAAACATAAATTGGAAGAAGACATGTTTTACAATTAAATGGTTATTTTAGTTTTTCTTTGCGATAATCTGGGGATTAAAATGCATGGGATGTATTTTTATTTTTACTTTTTGATACCGACTATGCATGCAGATGCAAGTAATGCTAACTATAGAACTGATTGTTGACCCTATAGATGTCTATTACTAATTTCTCAATTTTAGTTTAAAGCAGTGATCGGAAAAAAACTATTTTTTTGTAGTCTCAACTACAACTGCAAGTATTTTATCACAAATGTAGTTAACTACAACTACTTGTTTTAAAAAGTAGAGACTACAAGCTACTTTTCAAAAGTAGTCACTACTTCGCTACTTTCAGATTTTGTCATACGATTCAATCTGCACTCGAAATTGAGGCAGGGATACATTGACTCCTCGTTATATAGAGTTTTCCAGGATACAATCAAGTAAGGGCGGTATAATCGAGGACAATTAAAAATTAAGGAAGATGACATACAAGAAAATGTTTTATCTTAGTCTCCAAAATGCTAGTTTATACGCATACTACAATTTTCGTAGCGAAATTAAGAGAGATATATACGCAGGGTGCGTACTGTTCTATCTGGGTTTTTCAATAGAATTTTTCTCTTTATTTAATCGCAGAAAAATATTATAAATACTGAAATTATGTAAGATGATTAAAAATTCTGCAATTTCAATATTAAATAGAAAATTTATAATCTTAAATAGTGGTGCCATACGTGAAAATTTTATGGTGCGTGGATTAAAATGTGTGGGATGTATTTTTATTTTTATTATTTTTTTTATACCGACTGTGCATGCAGATGCAAGTATGCTAACTATAAAACTGATTGTCGACCCTATAGTTGTCTATTACTAATTTCTCAATTTTAGTTTAAAGCAGTGATCGGAAAAACTATTTTTTTTTGTAGTGTCAACTGTAACTGCAACTACTTTTTCACAAATGTAGTTAACTATAACTACTTGTTTTAAAAACACTCCTTGAAATACGTAATACAATGACCATTTAAATATAGTTACATTATAAAAACATGTGATTAAACTATAGCTTATTTTTGGGGGAGGGATGGAAACAAAGCTATATAGCTGAACGAGCGATATAACGAGGGGCTACTGCTGTATATAACATAATTTATACATAATTATACGCTGTATAAATTTCATTTACTATTCTTACAGTAATTATTGCTTTGTTACATAAAGTTACCGTTGATTCATGTATTTACCAATAGGTTTGTTTACTTTACTCTCCAAATATGTCTACTGATAATTAACAGAAATTTAAGCAGAAGTAGCATAGAGAGTAGCAAAAGAAAAAAAAATCTTTATATGCAAATCAACTTTTGTGACGGCAATTACCAGAGAAAACGATATAAGTGATGGAATTGTAGTTTCACAGAAACTCCGTGTTTTCTTGTCTCTTTTTCAAAACGCAATTGCTATATTAAAAAAAGTTGATTTTAACACATTTAACTCCTTTGGCAGGATTTCCTGCCAATTTACTTTTTCAGGTTTCATAAAGTCTTTTAACTTCACTACCTTATTTCCGAATCTTTGCTTTATATCTTTTTAATCTTTGCTTTTTTCCGAATCTTTGCTTTATATTATAGCAGTTATTAAAAACTCTCCGATTAAGCTCGTTCTCAAAAGCTCAACGACACAAAATTTTGACACAATCAAGCTATCTGAGGTATGGCATTATCTTGTATTTAAAAAAAAGAGTTGCCAATGGCTATAGAGTTAATTACGGTCTGGGTATCTCTATCCATGCCTCTGGGCTGACAAACTTCGAGTAACAAGTAGATCTGTTTGTCCACCATTGCTGATTCCACGAAGACGGACTCATTTTTATAGGAAAAAGCATTAAAATGGCAGACATGAGTGTTGAATTCATTTGTAATCGAAGTTTTTTTCATTTTTTGATAAATGAATTACATATTGAGTTATAAGCGATTGTTGTTTCCTGATTTACAGTATTTCCCTTTCTTGTGCTGTCACGTCCAGAATTTTGGTTCAAGACGCCAACTTTGATAGCATTTTCTGAACGATCTTCTACCTTTACCGAAAAATGCACAAAACTGTTCGATTACATATTTTCTAAATAAGAGTACCTGCCAATTTCATGCATTTGCATGCAAAAATCAATTCAGAAATGCGTCAGAAAGTAGCCTGATTGGATTTGACAATAGTCTTATTTAAATCAAAGATCACTATTCAGAAATATAGGTATTCAAATTCAAGGACAGTGCGAACCCCCTTTTTCACCTATGTAAGATATATAGAATGTAAAATCAACGGTAATTCATTTTGCCACTTATTCGTAGCTACCCACTATTACACTTAGTCTTTTTTGTTTTCTGCATATAGCCTAATTACTAGATTTAAAGTTGTTCCAAGAATATTCACTTCATTGCACTGTGCTGATTTCTAACTACCAGTTTTTTATGCCAGGCAAAAAACTACCAATAATTTAACAATAAATGCCGAATATATCCCGCAATCTAAATAAGAGTCGGATCTAAATAATACTCCACACGCACTAGCGTGTGGAGGATTCTGAATAGCAATGGCATGCATCCATATCCCTTAAGCGCGTCCAGTTACTGGAAGAACGTGACTTTACGCTACGCCGGGCTTTTTCACATTGGTATTTGCAGAAACGCGCTGCAGATCGCCGTTTTACAGCCTCGGTGGTGTTCACAGATGAGGCGTATTTCACGAGAGAGGGTATTTTCAATACTCGTACAACCATGCGTGGGCGATGTTGAACCCACATGCGATACGTTCTCGGGCTGCATAGACATGTTTATGTAAACGTGTGGGCCGGCATTGTAAGAGATCGCCTCGTCGAGCCATGTCTGTTGCCTCATCGCCTGACAGGTGAAGACTACTTGATATTCTTGGAGAAAATGTTTCCAGAATTACCGGCCAACGCCCACCTTTTCCACTGCGACGCATCCTTCCCTGTGGTACCAGCTGGATGGAGCCCCTGCCCATTTCAGCATTTCTGTACGTAACCATTTGAATACAACGTTTGGCTAACGATGGATCGGCCGTGGTGTTTCAGTGAATTGGCCTACCCGATCGCCAGACCTATCGTGTATGGATTACTTCTTCTGGAGTCATGTGAAATCCCTCCTCTACGAAACCCCCTTTGACAGCACCGAGGACCTTATACCACGCATCGTTTCAGCTGCCGAGGAAATCCAAGACACTCCTGGAATGTTTGTGGATGTTCGAACTTCCATGCAGCGAAGATGTGAGGCCTGCATCACATGCGGGGATCGTCAATTCGAACACCTCTTTTGATATGAGTTGTTCTTCCCTTTTGTTACTTTTGTTTTGATGTTTATGGTAGCGAGTAATAAACACGTTTTTCTCTCCTATTTTGTGTCCATTCTTTTCTTGTGTTTTATGTCTAAGAATGCGAAATGCGAAATGAAGCTTTGAAACAAGCACGCTCGAAACACCCGCGCCTATTTAGTATACCGCGTCAGAAAGGCGTTTCCGACCCGGCATTCCTATGTGATTCTGAGTCGTCTAGGTGTACCCTACCTCCCCTCGAAGTTTGTAACATCTTAGCTGGGACACCCTGTATATAGCATATGTTCCAGTCAAGTGGTCAGCCTGATATGGAACCATGATGTTTAGTTTCCTAGCAAGCTTTGGTGCACATTTTATCAATCCTGAAGGGATGAAATGTTGAGTAAACTTTGCCCAAGCCCTGAGGAAAACCTTGTACCTGCATTGTGGACGCGTAATTCCTAAACCACTGAGCTACAGGACATTCAAAATTAAAAAAGTCGAATTTTTAGAAAAGTCAGCTCAAAAATATGCACTTTCATCAGATAGCTGGAAAGTTTTTAATTTCTAATATCTCTCAATTAAAGCAAGATTTTTATGACAGGAAGAATCAGATCATATCACGCAAATGGCCTTTACATTTGCGACTTTTTTGGTAAATGAAGCGATAGTAACACAATTAGTAAGTATGTATAATCACTTATTCTGCTGTGAAACTGTAAGGGCGCTTTTCCATTTACCGACGCGACACCGATAAATCATCCGCAATTATCCTTATCCGACCTCGATTGCTTGTAAAATGCATTCATTTACACTATGACGACACAAACGTCATCGAATCGGTAGGTGGAAAAGCGTTTAGTGTAAATGAATGCATTTTGTGTGCACGGATGTCGATAATAACAAAGTGTATGATTTATCGGTGTCGTGTCGGTAAATGGAAAGTGCTCTAAGACTATACGTAATTCTAACATCATATAATCTGTAGCGCAAATGCAACTCAGAGCATTACAAAGAAATTTTGTATAGTTTTCACGTAAATTGCAAAAAGTTTTGTAATGTATCTCAACAGATGTTTAAATCATACTTGACTAGCATGTAGGTAGGATTCCCGACATGTTTTTTTTCTCTCCAAAATTCAATTTCAATGACGGTAAAGAATAAACAGAGCGCTCAAAATAGATGTTCATGATAGATTCTAACTGTAGTGAACATTACAATAGTTGTCGGTTTTTATAGGCTACAATACCAAGTTTTTTCGAATATTGATTTCCTAGTTTATATACATTTTGAAAATAATATTAAAATATATGTATTGTAACCTATAAAAATTTTAACAGAAATCCATATCTAAAAGCTTTTGATGTGCGAATTTAAAATTACAGCTCATTCGATCAATTAGTTTAAATGATATGCTTAAAAAAACTACCCACATTGCAGTTTATTTTGCAACTATTTAAAAGGAATTTAACATTATAGGAGTTCCAACCTTTCGTCTGCATAATTCCAAAATAACTTTATACGAATGACTTTCCATTTGGTATCCGAAGGTAAAATTTACCGAAGAATCCAAATATGTTATCGATGTTGGGTGTTCGTTTTGAAAGTTTCAAGTTTGTTACAATTTCTATATGAAGACGGCCCCCTAAGCATATTTTTTAAAACATAAATTGGAAGAAGACATGTTTTACAATTAAATGGTTATTTTAGTTTTTCTTTGCGATAATCTGGGGATTAAAATGCATGGGATGTATTTTTATTTTTACTTTTTGATACCGACTATGCATGCAGATGCAAGTAATGCTAACTATAGAACTGATTGTTGACCCTATAGATGTCTATTACTAATTTCTCAATTTTAGTTTAAAGCAGTGATCGGAAAAAAACTATTTTTTTGTAGTCTCAACTACAACTGCAAGTATTTTATCACAAATGTAGTTAACTACAACTACTTGTTTTAAAAAGTAGAGACTACAAGCTACTTTTCAAAAGTAGTCACTACTTCGCTACTTTCAGATTTTGTCATACGATTCAATCTGCACTCGAAATTGAGGCAGGGATACATTGACTCCTCGTTATATAGAGTTTTCCAGGATACAATCAAGTAAGGGCGGTATAATCGAGGACAATTAAAAATTAAGGAAGATGACATAAAAGAAAATGTTTTATCTTAGTCTCCAAAATGCTAGTTTATACGCATACTACAATTTTCGTAGCGAAATTAAGAGAGATATATACGCAGGGTGCGTACTGTTCTATCTGGGTTTTTCAATAGAATTTTTCTCTTTATTTAATCGCAGAAAAATATTATAAATACTGAAATTATGTAAGATGATTAAAAATTCTGCAATTTCAATATTAAATAGAAAATTTCTAATCTTAAATAGTGGTGCCATACGTGAAAATTTTATGGTGCGTGGATTAAAATGTGTGGGATGTATTTTTATTTTTATTATTTTTTTTATACCGACTGTGCATGCAGATGCAAGTATGCTAACTATAAAACTGATTGTCGACCCTATAGTTGTCTATTACTAATTTCTCAATTTTAGTTTAAAGCAGTGATCGGAAAAACTATTTTTTTTTGTAGTGTCAACTGCAACTGCAACTACTTTTTCACAAATGTAGTTAACTATAACTACTTGTTTTAAAAACACTCCTTGAAATACGTAATACAATGACCATTTAAATATAGTTACATTATAAAAACATGTGATTAAACTATAGCTTATTTTTGGGGGAGGGATGGAAACAAAGCTATATAGCTGAACGAGCGATATAACGAGGGGCTACTGCTGTATATAACATAATTTATACATAATTATACGCTGTATAAATTTCATTTACTATTCTTACAGTAATTATTGCTTTGTTACATAAAGTTACCGTTGATTCATGTATTTACCAATAGGTTTGTTTACTTTACTCTCCAAATATGTCTACTGATAATTAACAGAAATTTAAGCAGAAGTAGCATAGAGAGTAGCAAAAGAAAAAAAAATCTTTATATGCAAATCAACTTTTGTGACGGCAATTACCAGAGAAAACGATATAAGTGATGGAATTGTAGTTTCACAGAAACTCCGTGTTTTCTTGTCTCTTTTTCAAAACGCAATTGCTATATTAAAAAAAGTTGATTTTAACACATTTAACTCCTTTGGCAGGATTTCCTGCCAATTTACTTTTTCAGGTTTCATAAAGTCTTTTAACTTCACTACCTTATTTCCGAATCTTTGCTTTATATCTTTTTAATCTTTGCTTTTTTCCGAATCTTTGCTTTATATTATAGCAGTTATTAAAAACTCTCCGATTAAGCTCGTTCTCAAAAGCTCAACGACACAAAATTTTGACACAATCAAGCTATCTGAGGTATGGCATTATCTTGTATTTAAAAAAAAGAGTTGCCAATGGCTATAGAGTTAATTACGGTCTGGGTATCTCTATCCATGCCTCTGGGCTGACAAACTTCGAGTAACAAGTAGATCTGTTTGTCCACCATTGCTGATTCCACGAAGACGGACTCATTTTTATAGGAAAAAGCATTAAAATGGCAGACATGAGTGTTGAATTCATTTGTAATCGAAGTTTTTTTCATTTTTTGATAAATGAATTACATATTGAGTTATAAGCGATTGTTGTTTCCTGATTTACAGTATTTCCCTTTCTTGTGCTGTCACGTCCAGAATTTTGGTTCAAGACGCCAACTTTGATAGCATTTTCTGAACGATCTTCTACCTTTACCGAAAAATGCACAAAACTGTTCGATTACATATTTTCTAAATAAGAGTACCTGCCAATTTCATGCATTTGCATGCAAAAATCAATTCAGAAATGCGTCAGAAAGTAGCCTGATTGGATTTGACAATAGTCTTATTTAAATCAAAGATCACTATTCAGAAATATAGGTATTCAAATTCAAGGACAGTGCGAACCCCCTTTTTCACCTATGTAAGATATATAGAATGTAAAATCAACGGTAATTCATTTTGCCACTTATTCGTAGCTACCCACTATTACACTTAGTCTTTTTTGTTTTCTGCATATAGCCTAATTACTAGATTTAAAGTTGTTCCAAGAATATTCACTTCATTGCACTGTGCTGATTTCTAACTACCAGTTTTTTATGCCAGGCAAAAAACTACCAATAATTTAACAATAAATGCCGAATATATCCCCAGTCATTAATAATAGATGACAAAGCAAAGAGTTATCTAGTTAATATGCAAAGAATCTCAACAAATTAGTTAAAATAGCACAGTAACGTGATTTACCCATATTCGTAGCCTGGCAGATAATGGAAAGACTGATAACTGGATAAATACAGAGACGTGTAGAGTAACCTAATGGGTTGGCAAGCAATGTCATTTCCCAGTTGTGGACTCGATTCCAAGAAACATGGAATGTTAGACGTTGATCAGGATGACCACAGCAAATAACAACCGATATCTGATGTTAACAACCCGAACATTGTGTGCTCGTCGAAACAAATCATACAATGCTATTCAGCTGCAAAGAATGCTTTTTTGACAACAGGACGAAGTGCGTCAAGTCAAATAGTCAAAAATGGATATCATAAAGTTGACATTCGACGTGAACTGGTGATCTTCGTGGAATCAGTAAGGGGGACGAATAGATCTACTTGTTACCCGAAGTTTGTCAGCCCAGTGGCATGCATAGCAATATCCAGACCGTAATTTACTCTGCAACTATTGGCCATTGTTTTCTTTTAAATGCAAGATAGTGCCATACCTAATACAACTCGAATTTCGGAGATATCATTGAAAAAGAGACAAAACAACGTATAAAGTGACCAGTAAACTTAAATCTTATCAAGCACGTCTGTTAAACAATTGGATGACGTATTTCAGATAAATCGATGTTTTTGTTGAGCTATGGGATTTAGTGATTGTACTTCTTGAAGAGTGGAATAGAATTCCCTAAAGCCTCAAAGACAACCTAATTACATCCAGGAAAATTAGCATTCGAACAGTCTTAGCTGTTCGAAAAGACCATACATCATATTAAAAAGGCTCCACCATCTTCAAACGATACAGTTTTTGTCATTCCCAGATATCTAAATTGGTATATCGGACTTCTTTTCATGTTCTTGACATCATTTAAAATCATCAAAATTACCATAACTGATTTCTTTGTCTTGGTTTCTGTATTACGCTTTACTATCTGTGTTACCTTCAATTTTATGGCCACTTATTGTTATGTCGCATGGTTCTCTCCATTTTTTTTTTCTTAATTTCCTAATTATTTTCAACAGTGTTTATTTAGGAACATTGCTTCCTATTTGGGGCCAATAAAAAAATTGTGAGTCTGAGTACATGCATCAAGATTACATATTATGTATGAAATGTTCCTTAAGGTACAATTGACGGTACATCTTTCAGCTCAGAGTATGGTATAACTGCCTCCTTTGAACCCCATGCCCACGTCCTTATTGCGCAAAATTGTCTGGAGAGCATCTAAATTTCCAGACATTTAAATTTATAATGTTTTACAATATCCTACATATATTTCCTGATTTTCTAAATAATCCGTAAGTTTTGAGAAATTAAACTGTTTCCTCTGCTTCAGTCATTAGAGAATCTCGAACCTGGAATTTTTTTTCTTTGTTCAAATAAACTTTTAAGTAAAAACAAAAGTCAAGGTATACTGGCGCCATCTACTGGTTTGACTAAATATTACAGCAATGAGAAGCGCGGGGTTCAAGTGTATGTTACATTTTCTTACTGTTATTTTTGCACGTAGATTACAAAGTATCAAGGATATAATCACCGCAAAGTTACTGTATTTTTTTATCATTAGATATTTGTAAAATACAGATTAAAAAAATTTATAAATTTTCAATGTTTAATGTAGACTATCTTATTGCTAAAGAATAAAATATCTAATGATATTGAAACAATAAGTCTATGTCTCCACAAGGCCAGGAACTGGTTAAGAGCTGTTTCAGAAATTCATTAAATCTTTTCTAAAATTATTTGTTTTGTCATCTAAAATAAATATTCTTCAGAAAATACTGTAAAAGTTATTTGGAATAACGGGTTAATGATGAGAAACCCAATATATAGTGAATAGAATCGGCAAAATGTGCGCGATGAAGCCTGTCAAACTATTAAGAAGTAAATACTATGCCAGTTCTAATAAATTATAAAATTTCTGAAGAATCAGTACATTTTAGAAAATCACTGAAATGCATTTCTCAGGGAAAGGTAACAGAAATTATGAAAAACTTACGATGAATTTGATAAAAATATACGAGAACGCATAGGATATGATAAAGATACACAACTCATCGCAGTAAGTTACATAGTCAAGTATGCATAATGCATTCTGAAACAAGTATCCTGCATTTAACAGACTTTTCCCAATTATGTGATATGTATCAGTATATGATATATGTATATATTTGACTCTCAAAACATTATTTAAAACGCAATTATAAAGACAATTATATATCAGAAAACGAACTCACGTGATCGATATCGTTTTTAGAAGTACCTTGGATCAAAGATTTCCTCCCCTCTTTAAAACCCTCCCAAAGTAATATCTCCCTTCACCTTCACTTCCCATACACATGCAGACATAGGTGAAACTACAAAGTATGCCTCCACACACCCCAAAGATTATGAAATGAAAAAGCTTTGATAGCAAAAATCCTCCGAGTCTGAAGTCATTCTTTTCACTTCGTTTCACCAATCGAAAGCTCCGATCCACAGATTGACGTCATCAAAGACGTCACTACCGTCCCGATTTCCCCCGGCCTTAGATTTCCGGTTTTTCATCGGCTGAAGCCAGCGGAAGGAAGCTTTCCCGCGTTTCAAACCTCCAAACAATTGATCCTAGATAGAATTGTCATTGAATATGCTAAATTTCATTATAATTCCAAAAAGAATTGATACTTTTAGTATTAAAGTATTGTGAGTGTGACATCAGGACTTATCGTAAGAATCACAATAATCTCGTTTGATTCGATTAGTTATTAATTTTGCGATAATTATTGTAACTCAGATTTGCCTAAGGGGGTAAACCTGATAAAAGTATTTCTAGGCAAATTTCCTTTACATTATATTCAAATTACATGCAAAAAAGTAATGGAAAAAACCCGAACATGTTTTTTTTTATGAGAGGTTTCTGGACGCAACATAAAATTAAGCGTTTTTCCCATGGACGGGGAAAAAATTAATGTCTACCAAAATTTATAACCTATGAAAAAATAAGCAAAAGTTTTTAAGTAGCAAAATTGAGATCAGATTACCTTAAAAGTCCTTTATGTCCTTAAGTCCTTTGTGTAGTTAAGTCCTTACCATGCCTTCGACCTTCGAGTGAGATACTTAAAATAAAAAGGCAATTGAGTGAAACTATTAACCCATTTTCATCAATAGCGGATATATGCGTGCATTTCAGGAATTTATTTTTTATTCAGAAATTACGAATATATGCCGGAAATTTTGAATAGTAATATTTGTTTTATTTAGACGTTTCGGAATTACATAAAGTAAAAATTCCTGTTTCGGAATTTCGGTCTGGACTTGGAATTTTTGAATAATAATAAGAAAAAATCCTAAAATGCACGCATATATGCGCTGTTGCAAATGTTTTTTTTTTTATCTACAATTTTGAACAAATTGCATTTAATCTAGCGTTCTTTTGAACGTATAACATTTGTAGTACATAGTATTTATCAAGGAATTAGTAAGCTGAAAATTAAGTACATGCTCTAATAAATACTTAACTTGGGCTATATCTATTTTAATACAACATAGTGTTGGCGCGTGTATATTACGTGTGTAAATTTGTGTTTATTTGAAGAAAAATTAAGGACAATTCTCAGCACATAGTCAAATTTGAGTTACACATGTGAGACTTATAAAACCTTTAAAAAAAATAAGAATATAGGTTTATTATATGATAAAGCATAATTTTCGTGTTCTTCAAGCATAATCAGTCCACAAGGAGAGAATGAGTGATCGTATGAGTTTTATCACTTATTTTTATCATAGTAATCCTTAGATATTGATCTGAAAAATAATCTTTTTGAACGTTTCAAAAATTTTGCATGGAAAAACTATATTTCGAAGATTTTTTTTTTTACTTTTTTCTTTGAAGTCTTGATAAAGAAATTCTGTAACATTTATCCCATTGAAATTTTTAGAAGGCACTGAAAAAATATTTCACTACGTTCAAAACATGTACGGTAAAATTATTAATTAGTGATTTTTGTTCAATTAGCATATTTTTAAATTGCAATTTTTAATAACTTTTCCTGTTTCTCGCTTTTAACACATGATGACTTATTATCACAGTAGTCATCATACTTATTATTATAGTAGATGTTAGTTGATGTACTATTAAAGCGTAAACTTGCTCTTATTATTTTTCTCAAGAAAAATTTGAAGATTTTGAGCAAAATAAGGATCTTACTACGCCTGTACAATTGGAATTTATAGAACATGTCAAGATTTGATTATTATGCATCGGACATAAAGCTAGCCACTTGTAGATAGATAGACAAAATTCATAGACGAAAGTTGATATTGCTGCTCAAGGATTATACTACATAATCCATCTGGCGAAACGTATTGTACGGCGTCTGCGGATCTGAATTGATGAAGATGTTAACGTAGTAAAGCAAGTCTAGTCATTATAATTGCACAACGGCAGAACAATATGGGGATGAAATTGAAAGCCAAAATCAAATAAAAACGCTCACGAGTAGGCAAAGTACGCCGGTCATTTAATATTTTTGAGCACTATGCAATCATAAAATTAGCTCTTCAGCAGTTTAAGCATAAAAATCTGATCATAACTTCATAATTCTGCTTACCGTAACGGACAATATATTTATTCTCTGTCATATTTGTGAATGGGCTTTGCATAAATTGACCGAATGTATCTTTAATTAATACAAATACAATTTACAAATGCTTATCTTATTAGAATGGTTACAGCGGAAGAATTTCTTTTAGATGCTGGTTATGGGAGAAGGAAGATAAATTTAACAGAAATAACGAGCGCAAATAATCCTGGATCAAAAAAGCCACTAACGGATATCCATAGCAAAACAGGTGGGATTTACCGGAAAATTTCTTCTTGTGCTTTTGTGAAATAGAGAAACTGCAATCAACTGATATCGGAATAGCAACTGTTGTGCTTGACCTCCAAGATCCTCTTAGCCACCAATAACAACTGCTTCATTTGTTATGACAGCTTAGCAACCGTTTGTTTGAGACCTTCACGGTTGATTTGATGATGTCATTTGCAACTACCCTATAAGGAAAGGGCAGCTGACGTCACTCAGGGTAAAACCATGGACGATCATCATACCCATGGAAGTGGGAATAGTAATTGGAAGGAAGACAAGGCTATTTTACACCCTGCTGCTTGTTTGCCACCGAACTTTTTTGTTTAGCACTTGTTACCGAAACTCATTCCAAGTAGGCCAATAGCGATAGGGTTGAAATTCCAAGCAGCCAATAGCGGTAGGGTTCACTATTACTACCTTCCCATCATCCTCAGCGCACTTCGGAACTAAACCGGCTTCTCATCCTCCTTCTGGTTGTTCTGTTATTCTATGATCATACCTGCCCGGGCACTGGAAAATCATGTGACCTTAGAAGCCCCTGGCAATACAAGATCAGCCTGTTCGCCTGTGTTGAAATCAGTATAGCAGCGTTGAGCGCTTGCTATTGCATGTGCATTTCTGGTAGATTTTATTTTTATAAAAAAATAATATTATAATACTTTATTATTGTTATTATTATCATTGTGTGGATAAATTTTATGCTCTAACAGCACACTGTTAAAAATAAATCCGTTAATTCACGGTAAAACTACTGGCAGCAAAGTTGCCGGACTTTTTCCGTTCCGTTAGTACATTTTCCGTTTTGAAAGATAAAGGAAGGGAAAATTCCGTTTGAAGAATCGGTAAGTTTCCGTTATAAATAAACTTGGTTTTAAAAAATGTCATCTCTATTTGTGCTGGCATCTGTTGATTATTACGGGAGTATTTAATTTAATTTAATTTAATATTTGATATAATGCAAGAACATTTTCTGTCCGTCCTGAGGATCGAACTGGGGACGTTAGTGGTTTGAGCCGAGTGCTTTACCGTAAGACCAGCGGGTCCTTGCTAGAGTAAGAGTAGGAAACGATGATAAGGGATTTCTTCAAATCGCAGCTTGGGAATTAAACAATTTGGGGTTTAGAAAACTGGTAATTTTGAAGTTAATTGCGGGGATATTTCGTAATGAGATGATGGTTGAAAACTATAGTATTAATAGAGGATAAAAACATGAATTATGTATATTCTTAATTTGATTGTTAGATGTAAAATATAAATATTATATTTTGATTTAAATTCGATATTTTTTTTTTTGCTTTTCTGCGAAAATCGATTTTTAATCAACTATTATGTATTTTTTAAATGTGTTCGTTTAGAATATATTTTCAGTGTGAGTGTTTTTTATAACTTTCAAAAATAAATTGCGAATAATTTTAAAGGAATGAGTTTAATTCGAAAGCATTATTTTTGTTTGTTGCTTTTTTAAAAAAAAGCAACAAACAAAATTTAAATCGATTCTATTTAAATAGAATCGATTTTTTTCCACTTAGCTATTTTATATATATATTAATTTGTTTGTTTAGAATATATTTTAAGTGCGAATACTTTTTTATAACTTTAAAAAATGAATTGCAAATAATATTAAAAGAATGGAAAGAATTAATTTTTGCTTTTTTAAATTCGAAAGCACTATTTTCTTGTTGTTCTTTTAAATAAACTTGAAATTTTAATTTATAGAATTTTTAGTTTTTCTGTGCAGCAACATGTCAGTTTTTGAAACATTGAAAATAAACGTGCAACAGATAACGGAATATCTCTGTTGGCTGCTTTCTTATATGAGGAAGTTTTCTGCTTTTAACTGAAAATGCCCTTTTGTCATGAAAACGGACTTTTCTGTGAAATTCAGGAAAAAAATACCCGTGAATTTCAGATTATTTTTAACAGTATACTGTAAAAAACAAATTCCGTCAATTTACGGAAAAAGGACTAGCAGCAGAGTTGCCTTAATGTTTCCGTTTTTTGAGGAATGTTCCGTCTTTGTAGTCCATAAATGGCGCGATACAGACACGAAGGAGTTTAAGCGCATGTGTGGCGATCAAAAATACTGCAATCCCATTGGATGATAGATTTTTACATTAATAATTTCGTATTTGATACTCTGTAATCTTAAAAGTCTAAAATGTGTACAATTTAGGGATACAGTTTATGCACTTTTTGTGCACAATTCAGTTTGCAGTCCGTCTAATTTATGCATAAGTAGAGGTGCCAAATACGCTCGGATTTTGTGCACTTATTTTGCAAACTTTTTCTAGCTGGGTAGCAACAGATATACGGGAGAGATTCCATTTTTCTAACAAAACGGAAACTTTCTGATCAAAATTCACGGAAGACAACCTGTCAATAAACGAAAATTTTTAACAGTGCACAACAAATTTTTTACCAGGGATATAAACTGGATTTTACAGTGGACTTTTTAAAGCTTCGGACACGTGCTATTATTGAAGACAGAACGATCAAGTCTTTGGGTGAGTGTTATTTTCATATCACTTAAAGTATTATTTTTACTTACTATTTTAGCTCTTTATTAGTTTTCCTTTGTTACAATACAGAATAAGAATTTAATATATATTTATATTTTATTATAATACATCTTGTTTGTTTTTTAAATTATGTGTGTATGTATGTAAAAAAAACATGCTTAAAGTTTATGATCGGCCGTGGGTCAAAACTTTGCCTTTACAAAAGACTAAAGACAATTTGGCTGGTATTCTAGAGACGAGTTTGTCTGATTGGTGAAAAAAATGAGGAGATTGGTTAACTGGAGTGTTTGTTTTAAAACAAATTACTTAAACAAATAACGCTACTAATGAAAATTTAAGTAAATACAATGATTTTTAAGTTTTTCCAAGGTAGTAAATTACTTCATACTAGTTTTTAAACTGAAAACAATAAAGGAATTTTACAATATGTCTAAAACATTTAACATAAAAGTCAAACAAATCATACCTTTATTGTTTATCTTGAATACTTATTTTATATTCCATATCTTGAGTATATTGCATATCTTTAATATTAATGTATAATATACATTTCATATCAATTCTGCGATTTATGTTCATGCAGAGCTTGATTTAAAAAAAAAAATCTTTCATTGTAGTCTGATGTGTTGATTGTCTTTGAGTATTAATTATAGCACTATAAATCGAATTAAGTCTATGAAATAATTTTTTCAATGGAAAAGAAAATATGCTTTAAGCTTTTCCATACAGTCGATTGTGTCTGTAGAGGAAGGTGAAGTAACTTCTTTACATTCTTCTTCATCATCACTTAAATTAGCACCAGATAATTTTTCATCTATTAAATCATCAACTGTGCAACTGGAAATTTACTCCAACGTGAACAGTTCGTTTTTTTGTGGGCAAAACCACGAGTACGGAGACGTGGAAAGTTAAGCAAAGACATTGTGGTCTTGCACGACAATGCAAGACCTCAAAAGGCATGCACAACACAGGGTTTGCTTCGCAGTTTTGGATGGGAGGTCTGGCAGCATCTATCATACAGTCCTGCGACTTTCACGTGTTCGGCAAGCTCAAAAAACATTTGGGTGGAAGACAATTTTCCAACGATGACCAGGTTCAGACAGCTGTTCTATGCTGGCTCCAGGAACAAGGAGCGGTTTTCTATCGTGAGGGCATCGATCATCTGATTAGTTCAACGTTCCGACAAATGTCTGCAGAGACTGGGGGATTATGTAGGGAAATAGTGTGGTTTTTAATTCGATTCTTATTAAAATACGAAACTTCTTTTTTTACAAAATTTCTGGTAGTAAGTGTTTAAAAAAATACGGTTGGCAGCTATGGTTTTGCGCATGTCCGATTGATTCATTCGAATATCAAAATCATTCATTCTGCCCATCACTATTCTAACTCCTTTTATGTGACCTGCTTGTGCCTATTGTGCATAGACCAGTGATTCCCAACTTTTTTTGGCCACACTTCACCTAAACGTTACTAAAATCATAATCCCCTCCTCTCTTCTGTAACATATAATTCTTGTTACTTAAAAAGGTAACCTTATTTATTCACACAAAGGAAATCTAAACGGGCATTAACAATGACAGGTCATTTGACGTTATTTTAGCTTAAGATACGGGTGAAATTTTGTCACTAATTTGTTTTTAACATAATTCTATCAATGCAACGAAGCCACACAACATTGCCTTTATATCTAGAAGAGTTTTGTTGTTGCTTGCTAATTTACCTCAATGCGAAGCAAAAGTATTATATGGTGTGAACTTTTATCAACATGAAATTTCTTGCAAAGACTATCACAATAATAACATTTATACATTTTATAACTGATTTTAGAGCCTCATAAAAAGTATGAGCGTTTTTCAATTTGAAAAAGGTATTTTATTTTTTCATTTTCTGAATGTCTGACATTTTATAAATGTTCCCTCAAAACCGGGTTTTAAGAATTTAAACACATATAAAATATACATAGCGATTCTTATTGTACAGCGCACAAGCGAACTGTACTTGTAGAAAAACTTGAAACGTGATTATCTCAAAGCAAGGTTTTAAAATCAGTAATTCAATTATCTCGGCAACAGATAAAACGCTTTCCTTGTTTCTTTTTCTTTTTTCCCCCTTAAATGAAAGCCTATGTATTTATTTAGTCTTTGACTGATGCTGCTTTTTGAATTTTAATTCGTTCTTTAAAAAAAAAAAAATAGATTTTTTGTTGAAAATGGATACATTAAATGTTTCATTTTTCTAGCTCTTTCCTAGGCGTTAAACAAAATACCTAAAAGATGCTTATTTTTCAAGCTAAAAAACTCCCATGCACATTGAAGAGAGCTGATGGAAATTTTTTGAAATCTAAGATCTCTCTATGAATAACACAATACACGAGAAGCGTATTTCTCTATATTCTCATATTTATCAACTTTAAAAGTAATCATTTTATTTTCCCATCATAACACACGTCTGTGTTAGCGAGCTTTTCTTTCCCCATTACTGCCTGTTGACCGCCTTATATAATCTGATTTAAAATTTAAAAATGTAAATGTTCTAATGTACGTTTATATTTTTTGTATGAGAACGGCAGTACGCTGTTAAAACTTTGCAGCAAACTGTCCAGTCATTTGACCGTTTTTATGGAAAACGGTTACATAACCATAATTTAACTCTATTATGACCATAATGTAGGCACTAATATTGTCAGGATAGAGATAAATTATGGTTATGTAATAGTGTTCTATAAAAACTGTCAAATGATTGGATAGTTAGCTGCAAAATTTTAACAGTGTAGATCCATAAGAAATTTATTATTGACCCGTGTCCTCCTTTGATGCTCATTTAGGGATTTATAAAATTTATAATCTATAGATCCTATACAGGGCTGCACAAAATAATTCTAATACTTTTCGACTATTGACGGAAACTGGTGAAATTGGGTTTTCAAATGTGTTATGCGTTTTCCAAATTCTTTACTTATACATCACCTTTCTATTCTGAATGTGTTGGAAAGTATTTCATAATCTGCGCTTGACGCATGACTTTTCGTGCTTTTTTTAAACGTATACTCAGTTCTTCAATTGAAATGTACTTTGCAATTTAAAATATCTATTTGTAAAATTATTAAATTCTAATTGTCTGCGACACCGGCAAAAGATTTTTCTTATCTCAAAAATTATTTCATTTTTGTTTATATGGATGAATTACATAATATTTCCGAAATAAATTTTGTAAATCCCTTTCATTACCATGCCTTTATACACATATTTATAAATATATATATATATATGTAATGTATTTACAGGTGGATATAATAAAATAATTTCAATCGGAACTTCAGTAATTGACTGAACTTATTTTATTAGCAATTCAGATGGGCAGCATAAATGGGTGATACGGTGAGAGTTTGATCGTTGTTATGGAGGTTCCGAGAGCCCTATCATTATTTAAATTGCTACATGATTCCAGGACAGGCTGAATATCTCAAAATCGGCAAAATCTTTTTTGCGCGAGTTCTTGCTTTTTGTACAGCATTTGTAATATTTTCCAGCAGAGGGAGAAGGTGTCAATTTGGGAAGGCACTTAAACTTAATTGGTTTAATAATTTTTTATTGATGTGTGGGCACGATTCCCGAGCCTACGCTTGTCCAGGCAACAATCAACTGCAGATTGCGTTGACGTTTGCATTTGGAATCTTAAAGTTGGTTTCAATTTAATATCTGAAAGTAATATTTGTTAGACTAGGAAAACAATTTAAAAGGAGCAACTTCAGAATTAGACATTAAGAGTTAGAAAATATTTTATTGGTAATTTTTTTAAATTTTAGATTTTAATAGTTGAAGAACACCTTATATATATATACAAGGTGATTATAATAAAAACTATTCAAACATATGAGCCCCTAACTATCATACCGTTCACAGAAATTGAATAAATTTTGGTTTAAAGTATTTTGAGGCATTCGCTCAAGAATCATATAAAAAACAGCAGTTAAATTCTAATAGTTACGGTTACAGTGACTAAATTTCGAAAATTTCAAATGGCAATGCTTACTTTTTTTTTATTGGAATGTGATATTCATAGTGAAAAACCATAAAAAGCGTTGAAACGGTAATTATAGCACAAAAATCGTCAGCGCAAAACAGATTAAAAAGAAAAGTGAAAACTACCAATAATGACATAGAAGCAACAGAAAACGAAACATTTTATTGTGTTTCACAATTTTCCACTTCACACACGATGACACTTTGCATGCGGTAGAATGTTGATACAACTGAACATAAAATGTTTTACTTTCTGTTGCTTCTCTATCCTTTATTGGTTGTTTTCACTTTTCTTCTTAGTCAGTCTAGCGCGGCGATTTTCGTGCTACAGGTACCGTTCCAAGGCTTTTATGGTTTTTCAGTATGAAGATGACATTCCAATAAAAATAGTAGGCGTTGCGATTTGAAATTTTCAAAATTTTGTCACTGTAACCGTAACTGTTGCAATTTAACTGTTGTTTTTCATATGATTCTTGAGCGCATATCTCAAAATTCGTTAAATCAAAATTTCATTCAGTTTCTGTGAAAGATATGCTAGTTAGGGGCTTATATATTGGGATAGCTTTTTTTTATAATCACCCTTTATATATATATATATATATAGTATATAAAGACACAGTATTGCTGCATTATTAATAAACTACTGTTGTAACATTTAGTTTGTCTTTACGTATAATAAATATATAATGCCATAGTACTTAAATGCGACGCAATTTCCGATAGTTTTGTCGCATTTAGGGTATATTTGGCATTTTATTACAGATATTGCGTTTTTAATTCAAAACTAACTTGTTTTGTAGAAATTTAATCATTATCGGTAATATGTGCAAACAATATACGACTGTCGCATTTAAGTCATTTACAGTAGTTAAAACCTAAATAAGACGAAAAAAGTCCTAAATGCGACAATTCATTATATACATGTCAGTTCATCTTGAAATATTTATTTAATTGCTATAAACTTATAATTGCTTAATAAAGATTTGAAATACATAAAATTGAAAGTTGAATTCCTGATTATTGAAACTACTTAATACACTAATAACTTTATTTAATAATAACTTAAATAATACAAAAAATAACCGAGATAAATAATACTGAATATATTATAATTAAATAGTGCATATTTTACACACTTTAACGTTTACCATAGAAAAAAATAAGAAGCAAATATTTAATGACTGATACAACATACATTTTACCAAATGTCTTGCTTGTCAGTTTGCTTTTAACTCATTTTTGGTTTTCATCTTACGGATAGGCTTAATTTTTTTCTTTTTGGTTTCTGAATGGTATGGATCTAGATGAGTTTGAGGTTTAGGCTTCTTCGTAACTTTTGACTGTTTCTGCTGTATCTTTACTTCCAGATTGTTTTAGCGACTGACTTGCGAGTTTTTGCCGAATTCTTTTTTTGGAGTGCTGTTTTTGCTTTTTTAATCTTTAATTGTTCTCTCTTTTCCATTTTTTGTCTTCGCTCTTTCACTTCATTACCTTCTTTTAATTTTTTCATATATGCTTCAGTTGTTAAGAATTCAGCAAGGCTTGACCTTACTGCTTTTCGCTCCTTAGCTGGATTTTCATTTGTTGGTGAAACTGTTTTTAACAAGCAAGTTCCAAAAGAATGAGATGGATTAGCTTCAGGAAGAGATATTTGTTAGTGTGATTCTGGTTGAACTCAAGAGTGCTTTTGAATAGAATCTGATCTGATTTTGCACGCTAGATTTTTAAAATATGCATTCATTGTTTGCAAAAATTCAAAATCTTCATCACCTATATTTCTGTACAGTTCTATACAATCTTAAATTTATTTGAACAGACACATCACACATTATTTTAGAAGTTGTATTGTTACTTTCATGGTACTCAGTTTCAAAACTTGTGCTTGGAGAACAGGCTGCATTAGTTGTTAAGTTCTCATTAACCATATTTATCAAATCATGTCTAATTTCAAAATCTGGAAACATATTGCCATCTTTAGCAGGAAAATCATCCTTAATAGTCGATTTATTAATAAAAAAATCCTCTATAAAAATTTATTTATTGGTTTTCTCAGAAGGTCAGTGCACAAATCATTGGAAACAGTTAAATTGTTATCATTCAAGGAATTGGTGGGTATGACTGGAATAGAAGTATTTAATACATTTAATTCATATTTCTGATTTCGTAATTTTTTATAGTGTTGAATGGCATTGGGATCGAATGATTATTCTGGAACAGCACACCGACTGAATGGGAAAATGCATTTTTTTAAATTACAAATGTTAAAGAGATGTATTTTTTTCTATTTTGATCATGTTAAACACGTATTTAAGTACTCGGTCAAAGAAAAACACTCTTGGCGATCATATTAAAATTCCTAATTTATTAACTCAACACAGTTTAATTAAACACAATATTTTCTTTAAACATTATTTTAATGCAATATATGAAAATACCATATAAATTTACCACAGTTAATATCCCAAAAGTCTCGTCGCATTTAGGCATTCAGTTCGTCGCTAATAAGTCTCTGAAGAAAACTAGTCACCAAAATGAGAAAAATATTTAGAACTCTATTTTGAAAACTTGTCGACATTTCCCGAGCTTACACTTTAGGTAAATGAAACACTCGTTGTCCTCGACGTCCGTAAGTTTATTTGATCTTCAAAGTTAAAAAAAAAAACGTGAACCATGTTCAGGATTTTTCGTTGCATTTGGGGAATATGGGGGTGCTGCATAATGAACAATCTGTATTGCAGTGGGAAATTTTTTTTTTAAGAAAACGTTTTAAACGCAGAAAAATATTTCGCGTTTTGTTCCTGAAGTTCGGATGTATTATTATATAGAATTTATATACGATTCACGCGTTAAGATTTTAAGTACAAGAACATTGTCGCACTTATGGGTCGTCACATTTAGACACAATCACCTTATATATACAAACTGTTAAACTTATTCAATAAAAAAAATCTTTGAAAACAGATAGATTATTTATAAACTTAGAAAGCAAAACTCGTTAATATCATTGAACAGAGTGAATTTCAATTATCTGTACTCTATTTAGAATTAGACAAATAAAATTTAATAAAATCACAAAATGCAAATTTACAACAACAACTTGAGTTTGAAATAGAATATATAACTGAGAAAAGACAACAGTTTTTCCCTTGCTATTCTGACCTAAATTTATTAAATTACCCGAAATTATTAATGTTAAACGAAGACTAATTAAGAAGAGGTTCTGGTCTAGAACTTAAAAAAAAAAAGATTTTTTTAAAGAAACTTAGAAATATACTTTCAACCTTTTCGCAATTTAAAACAAAAACTAACAGTCAGGTATAAGTAAAGTTGCTATCTCATTCAACAACTTTTCGGAAAAAAATCAAGCCAAAGTTTAACTTTAAAAACTGACCATCGAAACATTGATTTTTATTTTGGTGGGAGAAATATTTCAAAAACTAATCGATCGATTTTAATATACGTATATATATATATATGTTTTAATTTTTATATATTTAAAATTAAATATATTTTTTCGCAGGCAGTGAACCTTTAATATTTAAAATTTATACAAATTTACTTATTAAACATGTAGAGTTGAAAAAATAAACATCGCCTAAAAGAAA
The DNA here is from genome assembly GCA_963931845.1 of Maratus michaelseni. NCBI lineage: Eukaryota > Metazoa > Arthropoda > Arachnida > Araneae > Salticidae > Maratus > Maratus michaelseni. The sequence continues at coordinate 255,830,966 of OZ007599.1, forward strand.
TTTTTTATGTCTGATATGAAGAATAGCTTACATAGCTTACATATATTAACACTAGAACTACCATGAGCCGTCATTTTGACGGTTACCAAATGAATATATTCCGATTCGAACCAGAAATTTCTTTTTAAAATAAATTAAATATAAAACACACAGAAATACGTTAAATGAATAAGCTAAGTAGTTTTAAATAAAATGTCTGGTGTGAAATAGTTTTTTAAAACTTGTGTAAAATTTCCGGTAGTTCTAGTGTTAAGTAATTATGTAATTTTTATATTGGATGTATATATAATAAATACAAAAAAGGCCTGATTGCGATTGTATTTATTTTTTATTAAAAAAAATTAAATAACTCCGATTATTAACCAATCTTGACCTGAATCTCCTCTTACTAAAATGAAAAAAATATACAGTTAATTAAAAAAATATATTTGTTATCACAATCTAATTCACTGCTTGGTATATGTTAAAAGCTATTTTAACATATACCCAGAAAGTCTTCACTAAAACATAAGAAAAAACATGAAAGTATACAGTTAAAAGCTATTTTAACATATACCCAGAAAGTATACAGGAAATGAATTAAGAATCAAAGAATCATTTGTATTATTATTTGAGGATGTTTAAGAGAAGTTTACATAAAGAGAAATTCCTTTCGAGCTGTCTTCTTCAAATAGAACAGAACGTGCATCCATGTTTAAGGTGAATGCTGGTCTGAGAAATTTCTGCTTTTATTGCAGAATTTCTTTTTAAAGATGAATGCACGTTATGTTCCGAGTGACAAAAGTGGTTATAAAGGTATTGTGCCTGAAAATATTCATCTTGCCTGTATTTTTGGACTTATAAGGTATTTTGAAATTTTATTGATTACCTGAAATAATTCGAAATCGTGAAACTGAATTTTTTCACTGAAACTAAAAAAAAAAAAAAAAAAAAAAAAATCGAACGATGACTATAACTTCAGTTCTAATTACTGCGGGAAAAATTTAAAAGTACCGTTTTAATTCGTATAAAGTTCTTTATAATTATATGGTGTTTATTTTGTCACAAGGGGTCATTTTCATCTACATATTAAAATCAAATCTAACTTTTAAACATTCATTAGCAACACCATATTCACTTCAAACTCGACCATGTCTGATCCCTTGATTACATATTTTGCAAACGTATTTGATAGACTTTAATGAATTACAAAATTCCACGTTAAAGTGTGCAATAAAGACTTTTTTAAAAAGAGGATGATATAGAACAATCCAAGTAATGTCCACACATACAGTTGATCCTCGAGTTTTGATGTTAGCTGTAAATCCTGCTTCTTGTAGTGTTCTATGATCAACAGAGTGCATGCCCATCTTTTCCAGTTTGCGGCTCTTTGAGAAAAGCATATCGCTTTGTGCCAATTACATTCTTCATGAATGTAGAGCCGGAATTTTTTAATCTTCAGGGGACTTGCGCTATCTGCTTCGTTTCAATACTAATCATTTCTGTGTATTCGTGTGGATCAGGGATTTCTGCTCTAATGAAGTCATTGACTCTGTGAACGTGTAATGTTTCTTGGAGCCAAATCAGCATGTGGTCATTAGGAAGGCCTTGCTTCTGCCACTCTGTTGTGTACATGCCACAGTGAATTTCACCAAAACTCTTTTTAATTTTAATTATATCCATGAACGATTTGTGTTTTTTATGAAATACTCTCGCAGACAAATCATGACGATCTTGTGGTTTCTGTCCATCAAATAGTTCTTGCTGTATCTCTGTCCACTTTGAATTGCATGCAAATGTAATGAAGAGATCCTGGCACCCATACTTTCTGACATAAGTCATTGCATCGTGAATTTGCTTATTCATGTATCTTGGAGCCTCAGTGGAGTGTAAGGAAAGATGATTAACCAGCCGATGTCAGAACATTTCCATCATTGTTCATTGCATCCCTCAAATGTGAATACTTTCCCCCTCCAAACGACCTCTGATTCCTTCGAAGGTACCCCAGGCTTTAGGATTCAATCTTAGTATACATGTCCACATTATACTGATGGATCAGGTATTTGCTTCTGAGTATAATGTTGAAATTTGAAGAGCGGAACATCATCATGTAAGCATAAAAATCAATAGCAAAAATATTTTTTGTTGCTGGCATGCCTGTTGTCGCGGGTTTATTTGTTGCAATTCAAAATTATATCAGTCTTCCCCTTGCCAAAACACTAGTTGATACTGCAGTGCATCATGTGACCTATGCGTAACGTGAATTTTTTTGAGTGTGCTAATTATTTCTTCCAAAATAATGTCTCTTGGTCCATGTTGTTCTCCCAACATGATTACAGCCACTTCTGCTGCTGTCGGTGTATTGTACTGCATTTCATGCTCACCATAAGGTGTTTTGTCAGCTAAGATTATAACTTTCATTTCAGGGCTCATGTTTTCCATTGCTGATTTCAAGCTGTGGACATAAGACTTGTGATGATGAAGCATATACTGAAATTGTAGTACAACGTTTTCTCTTGTTTGTGGCACATTTCTGCAACGCTTCTCTGCTTGTTGTTGATCATCTACAACAAAATACGCTTTCATAAACTTTAGCTGTTCATTCTGTAGAGGTAGTAGATTTCCAATGTGATGATATACCTGACCTTGAACTTTAAACGTTGGTATAAAACCAAGTTATCTAATTTCTTTCGTGGTACCAAAAGGGGTAGACTTAAAACAGGCATTGTGTATTGATCAATAAGAACGATCACTGTAACATTTTTTCATGCTAATTTAATCAATAAATTATTAGTTGATTATTTATGTGAGAACTTCTTTTCCAACGTGTCCGGTATCAGTCTAATACCGGTGGTGGCAGCAAATACCATAAGACTAAGGTCTCAAATCTAGGAGAAGTACTACGGTGACCGCAAAAGGCGACAAGACCATAACACTTACCTAAATTTTCATACTTCTAGGTGCGCTAGATTTTCCTAGCCATCGCCGGCACACAGACACACGGACACAGAGTGAAACTTTCTTTTATTAGTATAGATTTGTAAAGGAATTTTTCTCTTAAATTTAACTCTGCTAACCAGAAATGTTAATTTTTCTACGCATTTAGTGTTTTTCTTTTCTTTAAAAAAATTGTAATTAGGGATCTTATATTACATATGTTTTGCCGCGAATTTATAGATACCACAGGCTTGGCATTTACATTATAGTCTGGATTTGTACCAATAAATCCTAACCAATCAATAAATTAGCATGCAAATTTATTTTTTTAATATTTGTTATAAAATTAAAAGAATGAGGGTTAAAAAATAATAAAAGCTAACTCGCGCATTTCTAGCGTTTAAAGTTCATCAATGAGTTCGTCATAACATCGCGCACTCTTCATCACTTTAAGAAAAAAACTTAAGTATAAACACAGATGTCTGATTTAATAAAAATGGTTGCTGTCATAATAAACACTATATCATCTGAGTGTTTTTTCATCTATATCACTATATCATCTGAGTGTCTGATTTAATAAAAATGATAGCTGCCTAATAAATAATAAACACTATATCATCTGAGTGGTTTTTAATCACAGATTCATTGCCCATTTTCTTTAGCTTACTACTGAACGGTCACTAAAATAATACTTTTATATTACTTGACTTTATTATCTATCTCTTATCCGTTAATTTACAAAGCATTAGTTGAAGTACAGTTAAAAAAAGTTAAAAGAAGAGTATAAAGTAGAGTTTGCCTTAGTCAATGCTTATATATGTAGATTATAGAGTTACTTGAAAACCCACCCGGCGTTGCCCGTGACAACCGCTCATATATCATTAAAATGGCAATCACCAAAACGGGGGCTTGTGAAGTTTACGCATATAAACCGTTAAAACAACACCCATTTTAACAAAACCCTGTACGCTTGACGCCTATAAAACGTTAATACGACAATCATTATAACGGAGCCTTGTGCGCTTCGAGTCAATAAATCGTTACTATGGCGATCAATATTTAAATCGTAAATCTCTACTGCCAAAAATATTTTTTTTGAGAAGAGGAGGAAATGTACTATATTTTGAACAAAGATTGAAATACACTGAAACGCGAAAAGCATAATAGCAATTTATAAAACATGAAATTAAAAAAAAAAATACTAAACAAAAATTCACCTGGAAAAATGTCTTGCACAAAGTGTTTGATCAAAAATCAACAACAGTTGTCTTATTTGTCTAATCTTCTATAAATGGGTCCATAGACAACAAACATCAGTGATACTGGCAACAATATAGTTTAAAGATTATGAAAGTGGCATCAATGGTTGCAACAATAAAATTAGTTTTGCGCCAAATCATGCTCAGTAAAATACACAAACTGACTGTAGATCCGATTACGGAAGAATCCCTTGTGTTTTTTAACTTCAACTTTCCCCTTCACCCACCCTAGGGGATGAATTAAGAAAATCGCGGAAATACGTGTTTAACTAGTTTGTTAGTAGATTTGTTATGTTGCATATCGCACCCCGACCGAAAACTGCTTCTGAGATATGGCGAAATGATCTAAAACTTTCGAAACCCCCTTTAATTCACTTGGAGTTGAATTTCGAAAAATCCTTTCTTAATGGATCCCAATTATGTTTTACGAATGTATACACAAGAGTTAAATTTTTTAGCTTCAATAGTTTCGTCTGTGTATTGATGAATCCACCAGTACAAAGCCTTTTATATAGAGAGATATGTAGATTATTCATTTAAGGCATGAAATTCTGAAAAATGTACGTAAATTAATCAACAATAAAATTTACTTTGTTTATTTGAACATATTTTTTTAGTTTGTTTAACTAATTATTTGTTTCATCGTAATTAATAGTTTCTCTGATACGCTGAAATTACACTCCCAACTTAATTCCGAATGCATTTGATATTCCAATAAGTCGTATGTATTTTGTAGTTGAAAGGTTTCTGCTTCACAAATTTCCATTTGGATATTACTCCAGTTTTAAGTTGTAGTAGAAAGTTGATAAAGGCTGACATAGTTAAAACTCGACGCTGAAGTTAATGTGACTCCGCGTTCGAATAACAAGTCAACACGGAACGTATATCAATTATCATAGCTAATTTTCTATTTAAATTGCTTATAAGGCCTTCTAACTTATGTCACCTTTTCAAAAAATGAATATTTAAGTTCTTGTCATTAACATTATTCACAATTCATAAGCCTTTTGTGATTGAGACATTCAATAGGCAATGCGAATATCAGTTAATTTAAACGAGGATAAAACAATGACTTCTGTTATTAATATGTTGAATAATCTATAAGTCAAAAGCGAGCTATTCAAAGACAAAGGAGGGGGGGAGATAATGATCTGAATTCGAAAAACTAATTATTGATGTTCAGATTAATGAACAAACAGTCAACAAGCACATTTGGAGCAATGTTTTTATTAGGTTATATTCACTGGCGTAACATCGTCGTATTAAACAGTTCTATTTATGTAGAAAAAAAATTACTAAAACAAAAGAAAATGTATGATATAAAATTTCATACGAATTGAAATTTTTCCATCGGAGGGGAAAAGTGTCCAGGCCGGGAGTCGAAACCAAGACCTTTGGTTTGGCTTAAATTGCCAACGCTCTGCCTATTGAGCTAACTAGACTGATAACCGGCCGACACAATTTACTTAGATAACCTTATTGGCAATAGCATCTATTCTGCTATGTAGACAGCTCAACAGGATATACAACAGTTAATGGAATACCATTAAACGATGGATACGTATATGCACTTTATTATTTTTAACTCAATAATACTGATTGGTAAAGATATCATATGAATTGAAATTTTTCCAACTAAGTGAAAAAGTGTTCAGGTCGGGAGTCGAACTCAAGGTCTTTGACTTAAATTGAAACTTTGGCTTGACAATTTAAGCCAAAGTTCTTGGTTTTGAAAGTTTCATTTCGTGTGATAACGTTACCAATAAGTATGATATTGTTCAATATAATAAAGAATATAATATTTGCTATTCTCCTGAATCATTTAACGTTAATTAGCGCTTTACTGGCAAATAAATAAAAAATTGCATCTTAAAAAGTTCGAATTAATAATATTTATTCAGATTAATAACAAGAAACAATTATTTTTGTTTACATGCTGGTGAAGAACAGGATGAAAAGAGCAAAATTAATTTTGCCGCGGTACCACGCAAGCATAGGCACAGATTTAACAAGGGCGACGGGAACAAACCTGGCAAACTTCCACCACTAATTTTTAAATGTTATTTTTGTCTCAATTAATCAGAACGATTAAATAAGAAACATTTTTTTTAAATTAGTGGTAGCACGATGCCTGATTCCCTATTTCGCCCTAGTGAAGTCGGCGCTTATGCATTTAAGAACCGTTACGCTGCATATTATATTAATATCAATTGCTCACGTACTCGTTAACGTAGGATTCGAAATATCGTCAAAAACATTAGTTATTCAAAATATTGACTTCCAAAAATTAAAAGATTTCGTCCATATACCAAATAAAGTGATACGGATGGAGTCAGACTTTTTGACTGCTTCCTTAGTATTATTCTACTTCAAATCCCATATTTTAAAGCATAAATGAGAACTTGGAAGAGAAAAAAAAAACATTCTGTTTGATGATTCCCAACGAATACTATTTTCTTTAAATTCAATTTTTTGACAATCGCCCATTTACTGAAAGATTACTGGGCAGTACTTTATAATTTACGAGAAAAAACAGAGTTCTAAGTGTCCTATTAAAGTATAAGATGAGTTTATTTTGTCTCCCCTTACTCCGTTCTGTTTGCTTAAATATTTAATTTATCGGCTTGAGAACTGAAGACATTATATTCAATGTACGTCATATCATACATGCCATGTATATGGATATACTGAAAAATCAAACTTGCCAAAATCAAACATTGTTCATTCCATATATTTTTCAAAGTCTGAATGATTTAGTAGCCGATCCACAGAAATATTTTTACGTAAGAAGTTTAGTCATTTCTGTTATTAAAATTTAACTCCAAAAGATGAAGGAGTATTGAAAAGCTTGAAACAAATTTCGTGTTCATTCATTTTTCAAAAAGTTGTTAGATTACATGACTAGAGATTAAGATATTTATTTAAGTTTAAGTACAAAACGGAAAGTCCAAAGTCTTTTTAAATTACACAGTAATTTTAAACTTACGCAACATTCCTCTTAAAAAAATTATTCCATTTTCCTCTTAAAAAAATTATCCCATTTTAGATAGCGATGAACGTAATTCACACATAACTGTCAGTAATTTGTAGGCTATATATACCGTATAGTCTATATATACAAAAGTCTCACGGCTTTTAAAAACTTAATAATTAGTAAACTATGTACAATAGAAAGACGCGGTTTTCACAGAAATGCTGATAAACCTGTGGGATGTTTAGTCCTAATAAACAAAATATATAATAGTTGCATTTTTGACCGGCAGGTGGTACTGCAGTTGAGGAAATAGTTTTTAATGGTATAGTACAGTTCATTCAGAAAAAATAATCAGGGTCTAAATATTACACCTCTTTAATGTGACGTCCATCAGTTATAAGCGCAGCCATCAGATGAGGAATAATACCCTGCACAGCGTTGAAGAGCCATTCAGAGATTATCCCTGAAACATGATGGCGTATAGCATCGTTTAACTGGACCAATGATGTAGGCCGATCTCTGTACACTTGTGACTTCAAGTAACCTCATAACCAAATGTCACAAAGTGTAAGATCCGGAGACCTTGAAGCTCATTTGTGCAGAAAAGGATACCCCGGATTACGGTTCTTTTCAAATGTCGACCTCAGAATTGTGACAGAAGCAGAGATGTGCAGAGACTCTAAAACCTGCGTGAATGGTATGAAAGGCAGCACTTGCCTCTCTTGAAAGTGAGGGATGACTTTATTCATTAAAAGTGATGCATATCACTCGCCTGTCGCAGAAAATGTTTTAAATGCACCCCCGCTAAGGTCATAAGGAGGTTTTTCTAGTTATTAAGGCTACTACAAACTGGGCTGACTCACGGCGCCATTTAATTACCCGTAGGATATGAATGATTGCCCACTCCGCGTGGGCAACAATCGCTGATTGGTCTAAGTGGGCAACAAAATGCTTGATGATTTAGCCTGTATTATAGTAGCCCTAGTAATGCATGTGGGTTCTATGCTGCCCATAAGAGAGCAGTTTTGTATGTTGACATTTCTACATGGTGTCATGTAGAATGACACCATGACCAAAAGTGCCTCGTCTGTCTATAAGACGTTTAAAAGGCAGTTTCGCATCATGTTCCATTTGTACGAAAACCCAATTTGCAACTTTCTGACGTGTTGTAAAATCAGTTGCTGTCAAATCGTGCACATGTTGAATTTTATGCGGATACGTCTTGAAAATGATTCTAAGAGATCTCCACACACTTCCATGAGAAATTCCCGTTTGCCGTGAAATTGGAAGAGCACTGCATTCACCATGTGCAGACGATGGCGATTATGTGTCGGCATCGTGTTCCATCTCGTTCACGAATACAACAGATGTTTGGGGTATCACGTTTCTTGAACGATCTTTCAATGAGCTCGTTTCCTCGAACCTTTTATCATAGATTTCAGTGTTGTAAGAGTCATAAGTTCTTTTCCTCTTTTAACACCCCGCATTGTACGATAGGAACGCAAAGCTAAACTTGCCGATTTTGCATTTTTATAAAACAGTTTAACTAATAAAGATATATCGCACAAAACATGTCTAAAAGCAGTTAATATAGCAGATCATATTGTATCGTAGCATCTAAAATATAGCCGATCAAATCATATAGAAGTTCCTTTAAAATGTAATTTCTTTAATCTTTGTAAAAACTTTTAAACAGAAACTTACCACGTAGCGAAATCTGAGCAACATCCTTGCCCCGGATGTTGCACAATATACTCATATTCTTACATTAACGCAAAGATATTTTTGGCATTGTAGTATAGCGCAACCTGTTTTAATTTTTTTTTCTAGGAGGAATATCTTGGAATGTCGCAAGCGCACTTTTTCTGACATCTCTCTTATAAAATCTTGTATGTCTCGGGGTTTCTTGTAAGTTTGGAGGTGAACTGATACGAGGAGAATTACTTTCAGGTACAAGCATTTTTTTTTCATTCACAGCACGTGTTTCTAGCAATTTTAAACTTGGTACAGCATTTTCATAAAATTATTTTTAGCAGCAGTTTAATCCAAATGTTTTGCTTTCAAATCTTCCTCATAATAACTCGATTGAAAATGATCGGAACAAATTCGGAATTTTTCAGCATTGAAGTTATTATTTGCTCGTTTACATGCAATGAACCATCTCTTTTTCCAATCAGATTTCTTCAAAAATACATGATATAAAACATTTTGAGTTTTGCAATAACACAAGTACTGGGCATCTTTAGACAAAGCAATGGCAATAATGTGTTATTTTAAAGATACTTCAAGAAAAGTTTACTAACAAAAGCCGAGAAATATCTGCCACATATTTATGAAAAGTGACCGGAAATCTGTCTTTCGGAGAAGCAATTAAACCTTCGCGTGTGAACAAACTGCCCTGGGTGTCAAAGGAAATGACAATCAATGTTTACTTTACTCTCTCATTTCTTTCAAAAATCGACTAAAGATAACAAGGAATAAAATCTTTCTATCTTAGAACAAAAGAAAAAAAAATACACATTTCATTTGAAGGAAAGAAAAACTCATCTAAATCGCCTTTTTCTTAGGAAAAAAAAATATTTTCCCTAATGTAAAATGCTCCATTTTGAAGAAACTTGCTCTCTTCTGACCAAAGAAAATAATATTTTGAGCAAAAATTATATTTTAAATAAAAACGTAAGCTATTTCCTGCTAGCTGAATTGCCTTTAGCCCGCGCAGCGACGTCATAATAACTGAAACCTTCATACCGAAAGTAGAGGGAAATGGCACCCCTGACTGGTACCAACCTATTTCTAATAATGCCTACTAATAAATTCTATATTTAAATTTTGCTTAGGGGATCGTCTACATGTAAGGGTGATCGGAAAACAACTGGTAGAATTTAAATGGTGGTAGAGGGTGCCTAAACAAGAATTTTTCGTCATAGAATGTATGTCCGGAAATGACGCGTTTAAGTGCTGGTAACGGTAAAACATGTAAAACGTGCAATGAAAGACAGCGTATAGGTGTCAATAGATGGCACTTGTACGCGTCTTTTCTGCACACACATTCTATGATAACAATGCTTATCATGGTCCTCTCCACCACCCTTTAAAAATTTGCCAGATTGTTACAATTTATACAGGGTGATCGGAACCAAAGTTTAAAATTTTCAATTGTAACACCTTCGTTTGACATCATATTTACATTTTTTTGGTAAATGTCACCTTAGGATATCAAGCGGTCAAGTAGTTTAGGAATTAGGAATGTTTAAAGTTTGGAACTCCTAATGTTAAATTCAATTTCAATCGTTGCAAAGCTGATTGCAATTCGCGTAGTTTATTAATCATAACTCACAAACTACTTGGTGGAATAAGCTGTAATTTTGGATTCGCATATTTAAAGCTTCTAGAAATCAATTTGTGTTAAAAAAAACTGATAGTTTTTTTCAAAAGTCAATTTCAAAAAATATATACAGTGTGCCCATTAAAGTTCTGTCCACCACCATAAACACCATAATGAAGTCTGATAGAGTCATAAATGTGGTATCTCGGTATAGTAAATTGGGTATTCTCTACTCAATGAGACTGAGTAAAGTGCCATCTAGTTGAAAACTACAGAGTTAGCGTTTCTGTCTCTAAAACAGGAAGAGATACAAAAACTAATAATTAAAAGGTTGTAGAGCGTCTCCAATTAAGTATGAAATTATGTCGTACATATAAAAATAACGTTATTAGAATCCCTGAAATGTAAATAATTTACAACCAATCTCCAGCTTACTTTACTAATAGTAGGCAGAAGCGTGCCATTATAAGGCATACACATATTTACTAATAAAACTAGCACATGTGAATGAGGTACAGTTTATTTTAATAAGGCAACCAAGTTAAGCATGCTAAACTTGTCTACCATCAGCAGCAATGCATTTGCATGTGATCCGATGATGGACACATTTAGTATACTTAACTTTATTTTCTTATAAAAAATGAATTGTATATTGATTACACGTAAAATTTTTATTAGTAAATGTGCATCTGCATATAAAAATGTGCATATAAAGTTACACTTGACACTTCCGAATGCAACTTGTGGCGTGTTTAAGCTGGTGTTTGGTTATAAAACATTGACATTTCAGAGCTTCCAATAAAGTTATTTTTATATATAAAACATCATTTCATACTAAATTGACGATGCTCTACAACTTTATAATTAACTTTTTCTCGTATATCTTTCCATTTTTCAGATAGGAACTAACTCCGCAGTTTTCCATTAGATGGCAATGTAAGCGGTCTGATCACGTAGCGGATAGCGACTTTACTATACCAAGATACCACGTTTATTACTATAGTTGTCGCCGTTCTGAAATTAATGGGGTGTGAACAAGCCTTTAGTGGACACCCTGTATATTTGAAATTAAGTTTTGAAAAAATATGAACTGTTGTTGCAAAGTATATGCACACACGGAGTGTTTCATACTCATTTTTCACCTCAAAGTAAAATACGAAGATTTGAAATTATTTGCATATTTCCTTTGCTTCTGTAAATTGACTTTTGAAATACAACTGTTCAACAACACACTTTTGGCATTCGAGTTCAAGTTGTAGAAAAAAAAAATCTCACATTTTTCCTTTCTGAATTTTACATTACACTGAAATTTAGACGCTTCGTTATATAACATCTATAAATTAGGTGGTTTTCCGGATATCTTTAACCAACGCCATCCTATAGACCGGTAGTGCGCAAACTAGTTTAATTTCCGACCCCCTTTGTGTAAAATTTTGTCAAGACCCCTGGATAGACAGTAAAAGTTTTTGAAATCGTTAACGTAGTTAAAGAGAACATGTCCGTGTTTTTTTTTTTTTTAATTATCCTTGCCAAACTCTATCAGTTTATTCGTAAAAGATTCAGCTTTACTACTCAATGTTAAAATGTTTGTACTCTCTCCCTGTAGACTTAAATTCAAATCGTTAAGTTTTTATCAATTTTAACGATAAAATGTGTTTTCCGAGCCTTACAATATGTTTCTTTTCTACCAAAAAGTTAACGTCATTTCTCAAATCGAAACTACGTCGCAGTATTTTGCCACTTGAGAGCCTTCTGACTTCGGCATATAGTAATATTATCTCATACACAAAACCCATCTCATTACAGTATATTGAAGAGAGATGACTCTTTAAGCTGTTGCTTTTAATGTAATTAATTACATTAATAACATACTGCAATATTTTGTGCAATTCTTCATCAATGTCATTTGCAACAAGAGCTATGTATCATGGAATGGTTGAATACTATATGGAAAACAATTTTCTTTATTCCCCATCTTAATCCTTTATTATTACCAGACTGTAGCACCATCAGTGCAAACCGCGAAACAGTGTATCCAGGTAAGGTCATTTGTTGCAAAAAATCTGTTACTAATTTCAAATATTTTCTCTCCATTTGTTTTTCCTTATTTTTACAATATAAGAAATCTTCTGATATGTCTTCTGCATAAACGTATCACATATAAACAATTATTGAAACAGTTTATTAGTGTCCGTAGTTTCGCCAAGTTGTAGAGCAAATACAGGTCAGTTTTGTAATCGATTTAACAGAACTGATTCCATATTACGTGATATGGCGGATATTCGGCGAGAAACGCTATCTCTTGATAATGGTATCATTTTTAAATCGTTACCATATTTCTCTCTATTCATAATTGATGTTGTTTAATTGCTGAAGGAAGAATGAGTGATTCTTCAATTGTGTGTGGTTTCAAATTTGTCCCTATGAAATATGCAACTTCTGAAGATGCCCGTAAATCCTTCTCAGGAACTGTGTATTTTTTCAAATTTTCCTTTTTGATTTTTCCTACTTTCAGCTCGTTTTTTTAAAAATATTTCAGATTTATTTGCTAATTATTTAAGTTTGGTTTTCAAATGTCTTTTTGATTTAGTAGGTTTCATCCTTTCATTTTCTAATTTATCCCTGCAATTAACACACAACGGATGCTCTTTCCCATTAACAACGCAATATTGAACTCCATATTTAATAAACTCTTCTTGATATTTTCTCTTTCGTTCAATATTTTTTGAAGTAGAAACAGTACCATTGGATTCATCCACAGTTTTCTAAGTTCATTGGATATTGGTCCATCACTCTCTTTTAGTAATTTATCCACTATGAAGGTATTAAAACTAAAACTAAATTCTAAATATACAATATTTCTTCCGTTTGTTCAGCCACGTGCGGCTACCACGTGGGAAGAAAATAAAGTCCATTGATAACTCTGTATAAATCATGGTTATTTGTAGCTTATTCAGACGAGAATTAAAGTAAAAAAAAACTTAATTATATAAGAGAAACATCTAATTATACCAATTACACATGCCTGCTACTTAAAATAAAAAATACAACTATCAGGGAAAAATTTACACATGGTAATCGATGCAAGTAAATATCTCAACTGATGTTACCAGTCAAGTGCACATCTATATTGAACGCTGAGGTTTCAGTGAATCATAACATATAAATATTGAGCTTACTTTAAAAAAATACAAAAAGTACAAAATTAATTATAGTGATTTAATGTAATTATGTTTAACATTACCTACTCCAAAGATGGAAAATCTATATTTAAAAATTACAATTAGTAATTATTTTTACTTATTATTTAATCTTACTGTGATCTTAAATTTATACTAGCACATAAACGGCAAAAGCAGGCTTTGTTTAGCCGACATCGGTAATCCAAAAGCAGAACTAATTGTTCCCTTAGAGGTTTTACAATAGTAATTACCATGGTAGCGTTTTCCATGAAATATCAGTTGAGGATAATTGATTTTCGAGAAAATCAAAAACGACAAAAATAATAGTACAAAATACATACAAAATATTTTAGGACAAAAAAAACCAGTTTTTCTTTATAAACTTTTTTATATCTACATTGTTTCTTTAATTATTTTTTATTATTGTCCTCCGAGAACGCTACTGAACTGTCCTATATTTAAAAATATGTTATGTACATACCCTATTGCAAATTTTACTTAGAATAATAAAAAAAAACAGTATATAAACAGAATTACAGAATGCACTTGATTGAACATAAGAAGCAGCAAAACCGAACTACTGAGGCACAGATGGAAAGAACTGCACGGTCCTCGCGGTAACCACAGTATAAAACTAAATAGCAGGGGTTGGGGGCACCTAAATTTAAAAAGCAGTAGGCAAGGATGGCCAGTAGTAACCCAAGTTGTATAATGTATATAAATCCCATCAGAGAGGAGGTAGAGGGCATCTCAAATTACCCTTTATAACCATGTCTGTTCGCCTGCTGGTTGCTGAAGTAGTGTATACTAATACAACCAATTGTTTTAGTTTTAAAAAAATGTAGTTCTATTTTTATAAATAATATTACCTCATTGTACTATTTTACTGGTAACTGATACTTGTTGAAGAAAAGCCTTATATTTTTATTGTCAAATAAATTTCTTTGAATTTTTCGACCCACAAAATTTTCCTCGCAACCCCCAGAGGGGTTGCGACCCACGGTTTACGCACCACTGCTATATACGATATGCCTTTGAGCTGAGTTTTGCCATCACGGCTGATTGGCCGATAAACACCAGTGATGGACTAATTACATCCAACCATCCTCCAATTTTCGTAGTTGTTTTCTGTTGATCTAACATTTTTAGAAGTAATTTTCTTGCATTTAAAAAAAGAAGTGAGATGTAAAAAGTAAGTAAAATATAAACTGGCTAATAAATTTATTTAAAACAAGCCAAACTTTGAAACATAATACAAGTAATTAGACGTAATATTAGTGTGATGTACATTTAGAATATAAATCATATACATATTATGACAAAATAATGGCATGGAAAGAAAAGAGTAATCTTGAGTGTCTGAAGCCTAATTTTTTCTAGTTATGGCATTTCTTATTTATAAGATGTAAAAATCCTAAGAAAATTTAATTTTTATCACTTCTACATAAAAATTCATGTTTATTAATTAAATTTTAATCTTGGCATCTGCATATCATGAAGAAATGTTACAGATACTTTTAAATTTTCAAATAATTTCCTCCCACGCAGTTTTAAAAAAATTACGATTAATCATACATGCTCAATTTATGAGATTGTGATTCTTTAACTTTCGCATTTTATTAATAAAAAATGAAAATTTAAACCTCATAATCAGCAATTAAAAAAAAACTCGAGATTGTTTGTTTGGAACATAATCCTTCCGATGACTAGCAGCAATCCTTTTCATTTTCATTACTTCATCTTTAGGAAAGCCAAAAGTGGCTACTTTAGGATCTGTTTTAGAATTATCCTTACGAAATGGTACAGCCCATTTGGCGCCATTTAAAAACCCATAATCACAAATAAAATTTCTCACTATGAATTTACAAAGCTAATGTATAGTAACGCGAATGTATGTACACATTAAAAAGTTGTGCGACCCACAACTACGGCATACAATTTAGCGTTGCCAGTCCTGAGTTATTTATAGGAGGTGTTGAAAAAGTTGTGTTTCATCTACTCAAAATAAAGTGTTTTTAGGCTTACGGAGCCCACTTAGTTGTTTAACATTCAGTAAGAATTTGTTTCTAGGAAATAGAAGTGTTTTAGAGACATTATGAATTTTAGTGAAGGACTTGAATTGTAACGAATCGGGAAGGAGCCTTATTACATTTAAAAGCAAACTTGTTACTGAAATGCTCTTAACCCATTTAAAGTGATTTAAAAAACTGTTGTTTTTATTGTTAAATTGTCATCATATCCTCATTTCAAGTTAACAGCCTTGAGAGGTATGTTACAATGTAAAAAGTTATCGCCTGTACTTAACATGTTCTTCCATTGAAATATGCCATATTTGAGGACCTAATAGGAAAAAGTGAATGTTTTATACACTATATTTCCAATGATGACCGATCACTTGCGATTTTAAACGTTTTGTTAAATATCTGGAAAGATACATGAGGAATTATCCTGAAACTTCAGGAGTGTAAACAACATGATAAACGTCATATATTTCCGCGAAGATTTTTTCCCGAAACCCCATAAGGGGCCGTCAACAAATTGAAGAAAAACGAAAACTTTTGGATAACCCTGTAAAAACTAATATTGCAAAAGCATTCAAACTGTAGATTATGATTAAGAGGCTTATTATAATAATTTGGGTTCATTTTTATGAAGATAGCATGTATACTCGAAGAGAAATTCAGGTTTTTATAAAAACAGTCCCAAATTTTATCAAGTTTTTTGCTTATAATTTGCAGAGTTTTTAATATAAAAACAAGTTATTTTCAGAAAATATGACAAACAAAATTGTACACAATACCCTGCAATCAGAATTAAAAAATATTAAAAATTGTATGAAAAATGAGCAGGTTTACTAAATATTGTTTCACTGCGCATGCGCGAATTCAATCAAAATATACTGTGCATAATATATTAGCTAAATGTATAGTCCAACTTTTATGAAAGTCTCAAAAACATAGCTTGAAAATTCTGATAGTAATCGTCGATAGAATAAGCTCGAAATTCGCTGTTCCCAAAAGAAAGCAAAAAGATGAGGGGTTGTATCCAAATATACTAGCTTATGAAAGTTGACATAATAAGAATTAAGTGTCTCTCATTCTATATTTGGTACAACCCCTTATCTTTTTGCTTCCTTTTGGGAACAGCGAATTTTGAGCTTATTCTATCGACGATTACTATCAGAATTTTCAAGCTATGTTTTTGAGACTTTCATAGAAGTTGGTCTATATATTTAGCTAATATATTATGCACAGCATATTTTGATTGAATTCGCGCATGCGCAGTGAAACAATATTTAGTGAACCTGCTCATTTTTCATACAATTTTAATTATTTTTTAATTCTGATTGCAGGGTGTTGTGTACAATTTTGTTTGTCATATTTTCTGAAAATAACTTGTTTTTATATTAAAAACTCTGCAAATTATAAGCAAAAAACTTGATAAAATTTGGGACTGTTTTTATAAAAACCTGAATTTTTCTTCGAGTATACATGCTATCTTCATAAAAATGAACCCAAATTATTACAATAATCCACTTAATCATAATCTACAGTTTGAATGCTTTTGCAATATTAGTTTTTACAGGGTTATCCAAAATATATTCGTTTTTCTTCAATTTGTTGACGGCCCCTTATGGAGTTTCGGGAAAAAAATCTTCGCGGAAATATATGACGTCTATCATGTTGTTTACACTCCTGAAGTTTCAGGATAATTCCTCATGTATCTTTCCAGATATTTAACAAAAGTCTAAAATCGCAAGTGACCGGTCATCATTGGAAATATAGTGTATTTAAATGAGATGAAAATAGAAATCTCCATTTTGTTATGTTCATCGACTAAGCTCTTTAATTGTATAAATTGCTCTATATAACGATGTAATTACCCTCTAATCCAACTATATGGTCTGATATAGTTGATTAAGATTTTCATTACGTTAAACATAAACTTTTATTAAAAATATGTGCATATATAACGATATTAATTTATACAACGACATAATTACATCCATATTCCACTATAAATTGTAGATTAAAATTTTGATCATGTACGACTCAAATTTTATCAAAAAATGCACTTGATAAAAACAAACATTACATATTTCTTATATTTTCATGTTTTGAATAAATTAATATCTAATACTCAGAAATATTTTTATGTAAGAAGTTCAGTGGCTCGTGTTATTAATATTTTAGTATTTCATAGGAAAAGGATTATTAAAACGCGCTTGAAAACAATCTTGGTATTCAATCATTTTTGTGAAAGTTCTTGGCTTACGTGACTGAGTAGATTCACGAGAAATTAAAATATTTATTTCAGTTTAGGTACGAAATAGGAGTTCAGAGTCTTTTCATGTACAATTGGTTAAGAAAAATGGGTACCCCATCATTTTTATCATCAAATAGACGCAGAGAAAAATAACAATAATCATTCGATTTAGAGTTATGTATTCTTTCAATTTATGTCAAAAAATAAGTTAGGGGTCGTCTTCATACTGAAATTGTAACAAAATTTTAAATTTTAAATACGAACACCCAATTCTGACACCATATTTGGATTCTTTGATAAATTTTATTTTCGGACATCAAACAGGAAATCTTTCGCTGAAGTAGTTTAGGAGTTATCTGGATGTAAAATATAAAATTCGTAATATTAAATCAGTTGTTTTTGTAGTTGTAAAACAAGCTACAATATGTGTAGTTTTTTAAGCATAACTCAAAAACTACTAGACGGAATGAGCTGCAATTTTAGATTCGCATAGTTAAAGCTTTTAAAAATTTATATCTATTAAAAATTTTATAGATAATAATGCATATATTTTTTAATATTAATTTCTCAATTCATATATTTTAAATTTAATGATATTCAAAAAAATAAGTATTGTAACGTATAAAAATCCAATTCTAGAAGCTTTGCTGCGAATTTAAAATCACAACTCATTCCGAGAAGCATTTGTTTTAGTTATGTTAAGAAAACTACCCAAATTGTAGCTTATTTTGCAACTTTTAATAAGGACTTTAACGTTAGAAGTTACAAACATTACATCAGTATAATTCTTAAAATAGTTCATAGAGGTACCCTAAGGTAAAACCAAAAAATCCAAATATAGTGTCAAATTTAGGTGCTCGTATTGAAAATTTCAAAATTTGTTCCCATTCCAATGTGAAGAGGACTCTCTAAGCTTATTTTTTAACATACCTATTAAAGAAGACATATTTTTCAGTCAAATGGCTATTTTCATTTTTCTCTGCGTCTATTTGGCGGTTAAATAGATGGAGGGTTACTTTTGATCGACTGTACATACAGCTTTTAGAGTTACACAACAATCCTCTTAAAGCATTTCTTCCATTTCAATTAGTGATAAGCTCGCTCAGTTTACCCGGAAATATCAGTAATTTGTTGCTTAAAATAAGTTAAACTTACATAAACTGTATATATAGAACTACATAATTACTCGATATTCCACTATATAGCCCATATAACTGACTAACGTTTTGAGTAGCTGACATTTGCGATAAATATACATAAGTACAATTTCCTCTTAAAAACATTCTCCTCTCTTAAATATTTAATTTATGAACATGTGAACTGAGGTTTTATGTGCAATGTATGTTATAGCCGTACACATATATTCGAAAACTAAAATTTTATCATAAAATGCACTTACTAAAATCAAACATTATTTCATATATTTTTCAGTTTTTGAATGATTTAGTAGCTAATCCCTAAAATATGTTTATATAAGAAGTTCAGTCACTCCTGTTATTAATATTTAATTTCGAATGAAGAAGGATTATTAAAACGTGCTTGAAAACAATCTCCGTTTTCAATCATTTTTGTAAAAGTTGTTGGCTTACGTGACTGAGAAGATTCACTACAGATTAAAATATTTATTTAAGTTTAAGCACGAAACGGGAGTCCAAAGTCTTTTCAAGTATATAAAGATTTTAGAGTTACAAAACATTCCTCTTAAATCATTTATTCCATTTCAGTTAGAGAGAGATAAACGCAATTTACTTGGAATTATCGGCATTTCATTTTCAAGCATGAAAACACTCCAGTAAATTATTTATTTGAGAAGGAAAGAATGGATTCGGTTCTTTGTATTTATATCTATTTCTATTTAATATAGGCAAAGAATAATAAGGATTTGTTTTCACCCTTGATTATTTTCTTTGAATCACCTAATTAGTAAAAAAAATATTTTCAGTTTTGTTGCAACTTTTGGAAATATAAACAAAAACATATAATATTTTTTACAACCATAGGTACAGTTGTAAAAAGTATATACAGTATGCCCACTAAAGTCCCTTGCCACCCTCTTAACTTCGGGACGGCTGCTGCTATATTCATAAAAGTGGTGTCTAGGTATAAAGTAGCCATGCGCTACTGAATGAAACCGCCTACGGCGACACCTGGTGTAAAACTGCCGAGTTAGCATTCCTATCTCGAAAATGGAAAGAGATAGGGAAAACAAGTGATTTACAAAGTTGTAGAGAATCATCGATTTAGTAGAAAAACTACCTTGTGGACATTAATGCGAAGAATAGAACGGTTAAAACGCGCATTTGGTTTTTCGTGATTTCCTACACTGTGACGTGACAAAACGATCTTATAAAGAAAGAAACAACTAGTTATGAAACACCAGGTGTATGCGAACCCTCCACAAACATTGCAGGACCTTAAACGACGTATCATGGACGATTGTGCCAACGTGTCACCATTTATGTTCCAACGTGTGCAAC
This sequence comes from Maratus michaelseni, assembly GCA_963931845.1. Lineage (NCBI taxonomy): Eukaryota > Metazoa > Arthropoda > Arachnida > Araneae > Salticidae > Maratus > Maratus michaelseni. The sequence goes on from OZ007599.1 coordinate 255,851,365, forward strand.
GTGAAATTCAAACAAAAATCCAAATATGCATTGCAGCTGACGGTGAGAATTTTGAACATATAAAATAAAGGTATATTATTAGAACTAGTATTTTTTTTTTCTTTCTAAGATCGTTTTGTCACGTCACAGTGTAGGAAATCACCAAAAAACAAATGCGCGTTTCAACCGTTCTATTCTTCACATTAATGTCCAAAAGGTGTCTTTTCGTACTAAATCGATGATGCTCTACAACTTTGTAAATCACTTTTTTTCTCTATCTCTTTCCGTTTTCGAGATAGGAATGCTAACACCGCAGCATTCCACCAGGTGGCGCCGTAGGCGGTTTCATTGAGTATCGCATGGCTACTTTACTATACCTAGGCACTACTTTTATGAATATAGCAGCAGCCGTTCCGAAGTTAAGAGGGTGGCAAGGGTCTTTAGTGGGCATACTGTATATATGGCGTTATTATATTATGTTATAGAATAGGTGTTTAAGATACTCTCAAACTTCATGTGTTAATAATGTTTTTAATGTTAGCTGTTTATGGAACCTGTGATCTGACTGAGGTATAGCAATTACTTCTGTAATAGTGAATGCTAGAAATTAAGAATTTACAAAAAAGATTTTAGAAGCAGGTTGCATTTTAGATATCTTCAACCTATTTTCAACCTATTTTATCGTACGGCATACCCATGTTTAAACTTTCATGGGCCAATAATGTTATGATATTATGCCTTTTTAAATTTGTTTAATAACTCAGTGTTCTATTTCAGCCATAAATAATAAAATATTTCGTAATCATTTCTAATAATTTATATTAAGAAGATCTTCTTTCCAAGATGGACTTTTCGGATGAACATACTCTAAAATATTTCTCCAAGAATGTAGCTAAGATTTATTTCTGTTTTTAGAATTATTCGAATCATAACAGATGATTTTGTGTAAATATAATGCTGAGAGTAGGATATTTTTTGTAATAATTGTAAATTTACGATTAAGAAAAAACAATAGATTCTAATATCAGCTTAATTGTAACTGTGCGCCATTTCTTATTTCTGATAACTTTTCCTCTTCTTGAATATTTAAATTTGCTAACGCGCATGCATATTGTATTTAGGGCTGTTCTCAAATCGAAAGAGGCTACTTTCAGACATATTTTTTAATTAATTTTTGCTTAGAAACTCGTGAAATTCGCAGGTCTTCTTACTCAGAAACTATGCAATCGAAATACATTTTCCATTTTTTGGTAAACGCAAAAGATCTTTCAGAAAATACTGTCAAAATCAGCGTTTTGAACCGAATTTCCGGACATGACAGCGAGAGAAGGGAGGAAAACAGCTTGTCACGTGACACGAACAACTTATAACTCAATAAGTAATTTATTTATTAAAAAAACGAAAACTTATTTCGATTCCAAATCGCTTCAATCACACTTACTAATTTGATGTCTATGCTTTTAAAAATGAGTCAGAAATTGTGTCAGAAAGTTTTGCGTTGTTGAGCAGGACATTTGAGAACCACCTTAACACCAAGATGATTTGGATCTTCTAATCCAGTGAAGTTGTGTCAAGCGGTTGTGTGCGGATGTGTTCTTAAAAAAATTCTGTATCATAAATCTTAAGATTGTAAATTTGTTCAATAAGATATTTATCTAATTGACACTTTATCACTAGGTCAAACATTTTTACTGCATATTCTCTTGTAACCGTTTGCTTTCAAGAATAATATTTTTTTCTTTTAAAGTATTTTCTATGGATAGGTGATCCCCTTTTTACGTTTTCTCGGTATATTGTTATTAAGAGTATTCAAGCAATTAAAAAAGAACCCTTAAGGGATCCAAAAGAACGTAAGTGAAAACCATTTTTTTTAATTGAAAACTCTAATAGATTTTTTACATTTAATATATATTTTTTATTACCCGCTAGCAACAACAAAAAAACATTTTAGCATGAAAAGTACAAAAACTTTATTCAAATAAAATTTTGAAATGTATTAAAGGGGGATTCTTCAAATTTAACACCAATTTTTGCTACTGTATAGTATATAAACCTGGAATATATAATATACAAACATTAAAAGATAGCAAATGTTCTGGAAAATTAATAATTAAAGCATTTAATTATTAGATATGTAAGTTACAGATTTTGGACATGGCTGCTCTGTAGGTTACACAATTTTGGAAACTGCAGATCTGTAGGTTACACAATTTCGATATTAATGTCCTGTAGGTTAAAAATTTTTGACATTATTGTCCTGAAAGATGCACGGTTTTCCCTTTTTATAGCTAAATTTTTATTTAAAATATTCTTAAATTGATTATTAAAAGGGATTAAAAATGCAATAAATTGGTTCTATAATTGTATTACAAAGATAAAATTATTTCGTTATTAGATTTAAAAAAAAAAAAAAAAAAAAAAAAAAAAAAAAAAACAGTTTCAATCAAATGTGAAACATTCAACATCAAAACATTTTCTTACCTATTCGAAGCTTATCGCCTCATTTGATCTGGAGTCAATTGTCATTAATGAAATAATTTTAACAAAAAAAAAAAAAAAGGAAAAGGAAAAATGAGACAATGGATTATAATAAATTTATTGAGAAAATTATCGACATTTCCATCGTTACGCTATTCGGACATTGTTGCTAAGTAGTCTTTTAAGTATATAGTTAATACGAAGAAAATGTTCCAAAAAATTTAAAGTGATTAAATACACTGAAGAACTATTTTTTAAATAATTTAGCGAAGTTTTAGTACCGTTTTAAATCATACTTTTAAATAAACATGTCCGAAATTTCGAACGATTTCACATGCCGCCATTTTATCTCGTCCGTACACTGTAAGCGGGACAGTCATAATTATAGTATATGTACTAAATTCGCTTTATTTTTTAAAAATATCAATCGATTTTAACAAATAATATTCTAATGAATAGATTTTCATGTTTTAAGACATTAGGCCATCTATAACAATAAATTTATCGCGAAAATTATCGGCGTTTCGATCGTTACGCGATTAGTACATCACAGTTTCATAAATAATAATGAAAGTGAAGTTATTGCAAGAAACAAATTACACAAATACATGAAAATACTTAAGAACGTTTCAAAAATGATTTTAAAGGTAGATAAATGAGTTTGAAGTACTTACTTAATAAATTTTGAGTTTAAAAATAGCGTTGTTTTGTACGTAACTTTTGGTCATCGCAAAATAAAGTAAATTTCTTTCTCCTCTAACTTCTTCAATCTCTAAAAATCATTTAACAAATAACGCCATACATGGATGAAGTTATTCAGCAATTGTCCAATCCCTTCCTTCATTAACTTTGTTTCATTTGAAAAACGTGGAAACACGTTATAATTCTTTTCTTGGTGTTACATTGGATCAGTTAACGTCATAAATGTCCAAAATCGGCTCTTTTAGTTTATTATTTTTTTGAGGATTTATTTATATTAAACTTTTAGAATAAATTAGTTCAATTCTTGTCTCTGACCAGGATTAAAAACTCACTGAAAAAATGATTTAAGTAATGAGAATTAAATTTGTTTGATGTGAAAGCTTAAAATTATGATGTGTGTCTGTGTCCTGCTCTCACCTTTTGAGAACTGCCCTAAAAACTATCCGTTCGCATTAGCCGCATGTCAGGAGTTAATCGCCGAAGAACTCGACAAAGATTTCGCTACTTACACCAGCGTTTTTGATTCTGACAATTTCAGTGGTTTTAGCGAGTAGGTTCAAGTTCAATTACATGTCTTGATTGCCTGAGGGAGATTGCTGAGACGAAAAAACCAAATGTGTAGAGCATTAAATGTCTCCTGCGGGCCAATTACTTGTCTGTTAAATTTGTGTTTTATTTATATTATTTTATTTATTGATTGATGCAGTATTAATTTCGTTATGGATTATTAGTCGAAAACAAATGCTGAACTATTTATATTGTTTTAAGTGCAAACTGGTTAATCGTTCGTAATCGGACTGCGCGCGAAAAAGGTAGATTTAAAATAAATTCATGCTTAAAAATTATTTTAAAACCATAAAAAATCAGAAAATTGAGATAAAGTTACTTTTAAGCAATCTGCATTTGAAAATATTTTTTTAAATATCGGACGGTGTAAAAATTGAAATTATGCGATGTTTAGAAGTTAAAGATATTGCAGTAACAGAGAAATTTATTGGTCAAGTGTTGTCACCGTCAATATGACATCAGCGTTACTCATGAACATGTTTTGGCTTTATAATACAGATTTGACAGAACTACATTTTTATGACACTCCATTTCATTACAAAATAAATTGAAGAAAACATTAATGATATTTCTGAAACAATTCGTAGTCTAACAATAAATTCGTATAAAATTTTACTAAAAAATTTTGCGGCTCACTTGAGATCCTCTCATGGAGCAACAGTGAGTCGTAGAACACCGGCTGAGAATCCCTGCATTATATGAAGCTACAGAATAAGTGTTTAAAGCACTCTGAAACTTCGCACACTAATACTTTAATGTTAGCTTACCATTTAAGGAAACCAGAAAGGTTTGAAATGACGAAACATTGTATTTTTATAATGTTTGAATCTTGGTCCTACTAAAGGTAACTAAGATAAATGACTTTTAACTATGAATAATGTTGTGTAAAACTTAAGCTATATTATCTCTAAACACTGTTTTCCAGCTGTTTTGCTGCTATAACTTTTGAATAAGTTAACGGAATTACATGTTTTTTTTTTTTTTGTAATAAAGAAAACTAAATTGTCAACAAACTATAACTTAAAAACAAAAAACAACAGTTTTTATCAACATAATAAATAATATGATACATTTTTATGGATTTTAAATTTATTTATATATATTCTTGATTATTCTTTTTTCGTTTCAGGTATAACCGAGAGACAAAGTAATCTTACGCAATATAAAGAAGAAATGACTCAAAAATATGGAACCTTGACTTAAAAGATTTTAGTTTTGAAAGATTAATTTTATCGTACAATATTAAAACGTTTGTTTTTTGATTTTTACAATTTAACAAAATTATTTTATTTAACCAAAATAAATGAAAAAAAAGAAATTATAGTCTAAGTTAATTACAGGTTTCCTAAACCACGATCAAACGTCAGTCAATGTTGATTATTTCAAACCATTTTAGTCTTCTTAACAGGTGATTTGGCTGAGATATAGCGGTTACTTATGGAAATGTTTGAAGTTAAAATTTATAAAAAAGGTTTTTTTGAAGCAGCTTGTATTTGAGGCAGCTTTTGTTTAATTTAATTGCGATTATTAAAACGATATTCACGGGCAAGTCAGTCCGTTTTAAATTTGGCAACATGGGTCGCCAAAATTGCATATTATTTAAAGTTGTAGAACAAATATTTTAGGCGCCCTCAAATTTCATGCAGCAATATTTCTGTGTTTTCTGAGTATGTTGACCTGGCAGAGGTATTACGATTACTTTTGCGAAAACAAAAAATAAAAAAAATATTTTTGAGACATATTGTATTTGTTCTGAAAATTGAATTACATGAGGCTGGTGAGTAACAAAAGAAGTTATATGCTTACTGAATATAGGGAAGTTTTAATTGTTGAGCGTTAGACGTTTCTTGCGAGGGATACATTTCTCAATATAAATTATTATTTGGGAAAATTGCTCAAGTAGATTGATATTTAAGTAACTTTTATTTAAGTATATTAGACCCCTCTCGCATATCTAGGCATCACTACACTCAAAAACAAAAATAGTAGAAAAAAAGAAAAACAAGAAAAGAAAAAGAAAGAAAGAAAGAAAAACAGAGCGTGGAGAAAAATTGTACGAAGCAATGAAAAAAAATATATATATTGCGAAAACACAAAATTTTAATGGTGCTCTCTCGGAGAAGTATTTTTTTCAACATAAAACTGCATTAGAAGTGTGAACTGCTTGAAGTATACTTAATGTTATTTCAGCCATGAGAAGACGATTTGATATTGTTTTGAATACATTTTGGCAAATGGCACATGCATTTTACACAGGGTCCTGGAAGTAATCAGAATTTTCGTTAACCCTTTCGGCACAGTGGTCCCACTCCGGGCACACCTAATTTTAATTCCAAACTTGCATTCGGCACCAAGAATATTTTAATAAAATTTTGTTTATACAATGAAAGCTTAAAATAAGGAGTTCTTATTTTCTAAAAAAGTCGTTTGTAAATTCCGGTGTCAGTCAGTAATTTCTCATTTTAAGAACATAATTTGTCTGTGCCGGAAAGGGTTAAGAGGGTGCCAAATGATTAAAGTAGGCCAAAATCGACCAAAATTCTAGCGTTTTCAAAGATTTAGGAAGGAAGTGCAGTCTTCCTATTATTTTCTTTGCTTCCCGTACCCCATCCCCCTTCCCCCTTCCCCACTTTCCACCCAAAAAGAACGAACTATATCATTAGAAAACTAATGATTAAAATTTTATTTTAACAAATTAGTATTCCATTGATTTCAAGAGAAATTAAATATTGATGTTTTACATATCACGAGGCAAGTTGAAAACCTCAAGTATGACCCATTGGGGGCATTTTTCTTTTAGACATCTTAAGATATACATAGATAAGCAAAGGAAAAGATTGCAAACAAATACTCCCATCAACTAATCCATAATTTTTTTTGCTATTTTCCTTCCAGTTTTCCTACTATTATTTTTTCTTAAAGCTGTGACCATCTTTCTTGTGGTAACCCTGTATACAGATGTGAATACGAAATTTATATACATACAATAGGTACGAACTTTAGTACTAGTCACTTCAGCATAATTCATGAACAATTTCTAGGAATAGATAGAAAGCGGGGGGCAGAATCATGTTTTCCCCTGGGGCCTAAATAGTCTAAGTCGGGCCCTGGCTATACGGCAAAAGAGCACTCCGATCATGGAATACAAATCAGGAAAGTTGGAAAGAGAAATGCACGAGATTAATGTGAATTATATTCAGCGATAATTAAACGACATATACAGTAACCCCTCGTTATATCGCGCATTCGGCTATTTTTCTTTTTTTAGTTGTTCCCCATTACATTTAGTTTCTGGAAAAAGTATATAAAACTTTTGATATATATGTATATATATATATATACAGTTTTGTATTTTTTTTTTATGTTTTACCATCTCTTTTGTGTTAAACTTGTAGCTTGTTTGAACAAGTATTAAATCAAAAACCTCGTAGCTTAATTTAGGACTCTTTATTTTTTATTTATAAGCATTCTTCTCGCCCGCCTCTACGTATATCGCGCTTTTTTCTTATCTCCCAAGTAGCGCGATATATCGAGGGATTACTGTACACCCATTTCTCTAAATGCATTATTTACATGCGAATGAAATATTTTATGGTGCAAGAAAATAAATTAGAGATATAACAATTTGCTCTTTGTAAATAATATTTTTCTTGCTTTTATTATTACAGAAAGGATTCAGCATTCAGCATACACAACCAAGTAATTAACATCTTTCTGAAATATGGATTTAAAACATGCATTGGCATAGACAATATCGCAAGGAAGAATAATTAAAACATGACTTTTTAAAAATGCTAATATTTAAAAAAAAAATGTTACATCTCTTTATGATTATGAAATGCGCTAATTATAAAGTTTAATATTATAGGAAGGTCGTATTTATTTTAATATTTCTAAAAAACTAATTAACTTTACGCTAAGTCTTTGAATATTAAATCAATATCATTATTCATATTGTATTAGTTCTTTTTATTCAGAATTGGTTAAGTTTGTTTAGAATTCATATAGTTCTAAAAATTTTAAAACAAAATGTACTTAATGAAACCGTTGTGTCTTGGAATTATTAAGTCCTCGTTTTCGCTTGTCTTTTTCTTTCTTTAATGATCATAATCTTCTGTACAGTAAATAAAACCTAATGCGGCCATTGCTCATTAAATAAGCATTACAAATTTTAGAGCATAAAGACTTCCGTTATTTCTTTAATTGGTAGTATCAATGTTAATCTTTTGTAATTGGCGCTTAAAATCCCTCTTTGATATTCAAAGATTATTCTGCGAAGTATAATGAATGTCAAGATTTTTTTTTATTTTCGTGAAAACATGTCTTCGGTTAATGAATTTCATTTTTAATAGTTAAGAATTTAAAATTAAACTGAGAAATTTTATTGTAAGCTTAATTATTGCACTCAAATTTAAAATAACAATATTATTTTACTAAATTATTACAATTATTTTACATAAGGGACGATAATAAGAGACGAAAAAAAGCATTTTCTTTTTTAATAAGAAAAGTATTTTTACAAAAAAAAAAAAAAAAAAAAGAAAAAAAAAGAAAAAATTACATTCAACGATTTTGTTGAAACTTTATCAATTTTTTTTTCAAAATTTTAAAACTAATTTTTTTATGTTTAAAATTTTTTTCGAAAACTTTCTGTCTTACAATACCAACAAGCAATCTTAAACTATAAGAATGTTCAAATTACAATTTTAAGAAAACTAGGGGGCTCTGCCTCCTGCTCGCTAACGCTCACCAACCCCCGTTCTGATTTCACAGCCTCTTAAAACCTGGTAATTCGTATATTCTGGTAAACGTCATATCCTGTTTTAAAAAGATGATGATATCACGAACGGCGACTTTCTTCTGTAATCAGGTTATAATGCTTTTTCTTTTAATTCATCTTTTTTATTTTTAATATTCATGTGTAAACACATTTTTATGACGCAATTTTCTTTATTTCCTGCTTTCAACACGTGATCATTTAATTATTATTTTAAACTTTCATTATTGTTTTTAATAGTATCGCGCAAATACATTTTTTATTTGAGATAAAACCTAATCCTTTGCACTTATTTAGAAATTGGCAACAATATAACAAAATGACTTTTTCAATAAAAGATTTTTTTTACTCGATTTTTAAGGATTTTTTGAGTTTTTATTGTCCGACCGTGATAATTTTTTTAATTTCTGAAAGCTTGTTATATTTCGTGTCTGGTGGTATGATTTTCGAATCCGTAGGATGGCTAGAAAAAAAGTAATAGCTCCTCAAAAAAGTCCCTAGTAAAAAAGCGATGAGAATAACCCGGAATATCTACGCAGAATTTGATTGGTCCATTTCGTTTTTGGCTCAGTTCCAGATTACTTTTTTTTAATATAGAAGGATATATTGTACCCGTGCTGCACATCCAACATAAAACTATTTTTATATCTGTACTTCTCATTGAGATATTAAATGAGGATAATCATGTATAACCAGACAGCATGTTTCGTATGGTTCAAATTATCTGAAACAACTATACATATATTTGCAGGTTACTTTCAGGAAATGAAACTATACTGCTGCAAACATGTGGATGTGACCAGTGGGCTACTTGGATTTCATCCTGAATTACAAATGAATAATTCTATGCAAAATCAATTAACAAGACTATTTCTCTATCAGAAAGATTATCTTTCATTCTCCAGACATACTTAATATACACGTATTTCATGTAGCAATGTTATATATAAATATTACTTAGTGTTACACCTGTAACTTTTAATCAATGTCATGCACGAGCAGTTCACATTTATTATAAGGGTGTTCACAATGTCTCGTTAGTGTTTCAAAACTATATAACTCATGAAATATTTGAGATAAATGTTCGCGTTTTCTTTTTCTAAGTGTTTTTAGTATCTAAATTTTTGTTTGCATTCACAGTTGTTTACATTACGATGATAAGGCTAATTGTACAGTGTATTATGCATATAATTAATTAATAATGCCTAGATATCCCACGAGCAACCAAAGGCGTGTACATTGCTGCTGCACAAGTTTCAAATGCTGCTGAGAAGTTTTCAAAAATCCGTGAGCATTTATCTCCAGTATTTCATGAGTTATACCGTTCTGTAATGATAACAGGACTTAGTTATCACCCTGTACCATTATCGTAACTCTTAATGTCAACAACTAGAGTAGCAAAGAAAAATTTAGATACTGTACAACAGTTAGAAAGAAAGCACGAACATTTATCTCAAATATTTCATTTGTTATAACGTTTTTTATTGGTAACAAGACTTTGTGGTCATCTTGTATATCACACCCGCAACGCAAAATAACAACATTTATAAAGACATATAAAAAACTTTTGGGTGCAAGTGAATACTGCTTACTAAACTATTTTTTGATCATATGTAGCATCTCAAATCGTTAAGCCATTCTGAGGTGAGAAAAATAAAATATCACTTTTCTGTTGCGGGTATGACAAAAATTAATAGAAATTAAATATGTTTACATTTGCTAATGAAATGCAGTAAAATTTTCTCCATAAGGGAAATTCTCTTTACTAATAGTAATAGATTATCTATGCAAAAGTGGAATTTCGTAACATTAAATCTGTACCTGTACTAAAACTTGAAATTTCATAGAATTGAGAAGAATATTTTATCATGCACATATAATAAATTTTCAAGTGAAAATATGAATTTTACTAAACACATTTTACTTATTTTTCTGCAAAATATCTAAATTTGCATTTTTACAAGTTAATCATAATTAATTCGGATTCTTTTTTGGATGAATTTAAAATTTTCCATCACATGTCCGCTTTTCCGTGGATTTGGCAAAATATAGTATTTACTTATTTGCTATATTTAGCGTTCATGGAATAGTAGAAAAGAGATTTTAAACTGTAGTTTTAATTATGGCCACTTGATGTCGTCAGTTTTACATATTTACTAATAACTTGATATCGTTCAAAAGTGAAAGGAAATTTATATTCGCGGGGGAAGGGGGGGGGGGTCGATCACGGGGATTTTATTGGTGAAGAAAAAATGTTTTTATTCATGAATTTTTAAAAATCATACTATTATTAATAATTAATATCCAAAAAATATTTTTAAAAAATCTGCACGTGCATTATGTTTGGGATTTTACAAAGCCTTATCTGAAGCCAAAAGTAATGGAATACACAAAATGTTGTTCCAGTTATACTTAAATAATGGACATTTATCTTGAACATCGATTGATCCATTTTTTCATTAATTTATATCTCATTAACTTATCATTCAAAATTTATATCAATTTGTATTTCTACCTTTTTTTTTTTTTTTTTTTTTTTTTTTGGCATGGGAAACTTAAATATGCAATACAATTTTCTTATTTCTATTGAACTTTTAAAAGTTCGATTTAATTTTAACATGTAACGGTTGATCCAAAGGTCACAGAAGAAATAAAAATTCAACAATTTGTAATGTATAGACAGTAACAAGATGTGCTTTTCATGGAAATGGATGTACAAATATGGATTAATCCAAATTATGAAAATTATCTCATCAGATTAATTGTATTTGCCACTCACAAGTGGAGTTTTAGTTATATATGTCAGCGGATTGTACAGAGAAGCAACACAGTTTGCAACAAAACTAGATATTCTATTTCACGAAGGCCATTAGTAAGAATACTTGTTAGATGTGGTTGTTGTACTTCTTGTCACACGATGACGTAAATAGCGACAAAAAGCAGCTTCAAGACCACGACATTGCTAACTGTCAGTGACAAATGAAGCTATTCTGGAAATACTTTTCTCTCTCAAAGAAAAAAAAAATCCCATACTTTCTGTGCAATTATGAGAAAACCACATCATGCTGCTGTTTATAGTTTTGATTTATTGCATTTTTATTTCTTCTGTGACTTTTGAATCACCCTGTAGTTGACTCCTTTTACAAACTAAATCATATACAATTTTTAAGAACTTTATATGAATTAAAATGAAACATTTCTTTTTTTTTTCTGGAATTAATTAGAACTGAAGTAATAGCCACATAATTTAGAATGTTTTATGACGTATATCTATAGTTACATCTAGTTAAGTTGTTTATAGTCAGTGCCGAGGAAATGCGCTTCCGTTTTCTTTCTCCATTGTGTTTAGGTGTCGAAGAATTTACCTTAATCATTTCTTGATAAGGTGAAATCAACTGTAATTAACATTCTTTCTGTCTTTATTCTCTTTTATGCATAAATTAGACCACGGAACTTAGTGCTCATTTACAATGGGATCTGCCTTGCAAAAATGTCTTATTATGTACGATATTTTGTATATTCAAGTAATAATGTTTGAATTGCTGCTAACAGTACATCATCTGCAAGTTTTGCAGAAGCTGCGATTTGATAAAATCTTGCGCATAACGAGCAGCTTATGCAAACTATTGGGTTGTTCGGAAAGTTCTTTCCGTTTGGAAAAGTTTGTTCGTACTGGAAAATTCTATCATTTAATTATTAGACATTAATTCTGATAGTTAATGCCTAATAACTGACGGGCAAACTTTTCCGGTTCGAATTGGTTTTCCCAAACGAAAGGAACTTTCCGAACAACCAAATAGATCACAATGTAAATGTGTAGTTAGGCAATATATAATTTGCTTTGGAAAAAGTATCGGTCTTTTCTTGCTTTAAACAGGTAAAAAAAAATCACTCATTTTTTAAGCTACATTTTAATTCTTCCTTTGATGTCAGAATAGAGATAAGCCAGACAAATGAAAACCTTTGGTGCTTTCTAATTGCAGTATCATCTTAGGATGTTTTCTCCAGTATCCTAATAGCACCAGGACCCGAATGTGACCAAAATGTGAAAGCACCGTGACCTAAACGCAACTCTTACTATTCACATTGCCATCACATGACGTGACGAATGAGTCACTGGGACTCCAGAATGAAATCACGAAATGACGGTTAGCCGTGAGGAATAATGTGAAGAATAAAGGGCTTGTGACTTTCTTTTTATGCTTTCTTAACGCAACTATAAATAAAAAGAAACTGCCCAGTTAAACTGAGGGCATTGAGCTCACAGGCTATTCACACTAATTGTATATTATACTCTTATTTCAAAGAATTTGAAATAAGCCCCTCGAAAAATAAAGAAATCGACAATATATTAAGGGGGATCATCCCCCGTTCCCCCCTTATAATTAACCAATGAACCCCCAAAACTAATCAGGGAAGCGCCTTATTACAATGAACCTATATACAAAATTTAAAGCAAATTGGATAACTCTGCATGAAAAATTCATTTATCTAAATTAAAGGGGGATTAGCCTCTCCCGTATCCCCTTTTATACTTAACCAATGAACCCCAAAACTAATCAGGGAAGTGCCTTACCACAATGAACCTATATACAAAATTTGAAGAAAAACGGATAATTCTGCATGAAAAACCCATTTTACTAAATTAAGGAGGGTTGATTAGCCCCCCGTTCCCCCATTTATACTTAACCAATGAACCTCCAAAACTAATCAGGAAAGCGCCTTATCACAATGAACCTATAAACAAAATTTGAAGCAAAACGGTTATTTCTATCAAGAGTTATCGCGTTACGTACATACGTACATATGTACATACATACATACAGAACAGGCGGGCACATTAGCTCTCAGGCTTTGATAGCCTGTGAGCTAAAAAAGTAAATTCAAATTTCAAGAGAAATATTTTTACTGAAGTGTTTTGATGTGTTAGATGAAATTGCGTAGTCAATTCCCTATCATTTCCATCCATAAACTTGAAAACTTATGCCTGTGTACTGCTATGCGCTTGGTCATATGTGTATGTAAAAAGTCAGGTTTGGGCTTACGCGTAAGATTTCTCAAAACTATTATTTTTATTTTTTTTTCACTGATTTGTCTTGATGAAAGCTACCAAACCTCATATATATATTTTAATTTGCAAAAGTATATTTAAAAATTAATTCATGTCAAAATTACCAAAATTTTTTATCCAAAATTTTTTTTTATCTTTAGAATGAGCAAGAATTAAAAAAATCCCATATGACATTTTCTTTAAAACTAGTGTGTGAAGGTTTACACAAAAAATCAGGGCTTTAGATCAAATAGTCTTTGAGTTATCATGCGCGTAAGCTGAAAAAAAAATAGTTTTGAGAAGAACACCATTTAAATTTGACAAGCCATTCACTCACATTCACATACTCGCTGATCTCAACTGACGCGCGATTTAAAGTTGTGTGATGCGCGCGATATTTTTTGCCTTTTATTGAACGCAGCACGATCCAGGCAACTTTTTGGAGAATTGCACTTTTTTAAGAGTTCAAGACGTCAGTAAAAACATTGAATTCGTTTATTTTGGGGATTTAAGGTAAAACTTGTCATGTTCATAAAAAAAAGGTTGTTTGAATCCAAAAAGCTAACAAAACCGAAAATAGAATTTTTTGAAGGTCTCTTAAAGATATCAAATTTTGGTCATCGCTGTGACAGTGATGTTTCTGGCCATCCCCAATGTCATAGTAACGTCATATTGACTGGCTGTGATGTTAGAGTACTTGATCAGTTCCGGGCAGAGCCGTAACCAGTCGGCAAAGTCAGAGGAGTCTTTGAAATTTTTTGATGGGGCTAATTCACAGCTTGTCTTTTTACCTCTATTTTAAGGATATATAAATATAAACAGAAGTAGAATGCATGTCCCCGCTGTCATAAAACTTTTGATTATAAGGTGTTAAATTTCTTAAATGTGATAAATGATGTTATTCATATTGAAATATTATGAAGTCTAGGGGGAGGGGGGAGAGGGGCTAGAGAAGTGGATAGAAGGGGTTCAGCACACCCTGTTTCCATCTGGTTAAGGTCCTGATTCCGGAGAGCTCCCGATGTAATTTTTAATTAGATCACAGTCTGATTTTTTTTTTTTAGAACTTTGCAGTAAAAAATTGAAACAATAAAAATAATATTTAGAATAATTTGCGATGAAAAAAAGAGTGAAATCACCGTTATTAGTTTAAGTGAGCTTACAGACCAAATAGTTTCTGCCAATTTGCGATTTATACTGTTACTTCAAGGTTTCAGAAAAACTCAAGAAATATGTTTAACGAAATTTATAGAAAAATATCAAAGCATATTAAATTTTATCAGATCTCTATTACAGCATTAATAAACGAAAACATGATGTTTTTATATGTGCTTCATTTTTTAGACTAAAGTTAATAAACGTTAGTAAATAACAGTAAAATAAAATCAGCTAATTAATTTAGAGGTAAATATACAATATTTATTGTTAAATATCAGTACACATAAATTTCGGTTTAACTTTGTTTTATATATGTTATTTTTCTTATTTCGCATTATAACAATTAAAGAAAATGTAGTTAGAAAATTGTTGAAATAATTAAAAACTTTTACGTAATATTAAAACTTATCAGAACTTTTTGAAATATCAGTTGAATGTGAAAATTTAATAGTAGTTTTTATAACTAAAAGCAAATCTCTAATATTTTAAAAAATATATCTTTTTGTTCACTTTTTACAGAAAAACTAATGTAAAAAAATTAAATTAATGTAAACAAAATCCGTAGAAAGAATTTCTCTTTTACAGAAAATTAAAATGAGTAACATTTTTATCGATTTACAGAAATGAATATTATTGATTTCTTCTTCAAAATAACTAATTTATTTTTCAAGCCACAAAGTTAGAAAATTGCATATTATGTTAAAACAAGCACGTTCTTCTGCAGAAGAGTAGATTATAATTATAGTTTAAAGTATAATGACAGTCTAAAGTATAGTCTCTATAGCATAACAGCAATTATTCTCAACCACAAGAGGGCACTTCTCAAGAAGAAGGACATTGAATGAGTGAACAAAAGAAAAATATTGTGCATGTAATGTTAATAATGCTACTAATATAGCAGTTCAAAGCTATTACAATGAAATATTATATGTACAATGTTACTTTAATCAATATAACACATTTCATAATCAATTAAGATATTTTTAAAAAGAGGAGGGAAAAAAAGTTGAGAACGACTGATTTACAGAAGAGAAATATCGTTATAAAATCAAATATGAGTAAATAACATATTGCGTAAAGCAGGAAAAGCATCCCAATTGTTCGAAGAAATTACAAATTTTGCTAGGATTTGTTTTACTAACGTACAAACTACTTTTATATCAGTAGGAGTGACGAAAGAAGGAACAGTCAAGATAGATAAAATAAAGATTTCTAAAAATAGTTATATAGATTTTGTATATTTAAATATCTATTATAGATTTTGTTTTTAATCTTGTTAGCAATTTATTATAGATGGATAATATTTGTTACAATCGGTATATTTCTATGATGTTTTATCTCCAATATCGTTTCAGTCTGATTTTTTTTTTTTTTTTTTTTACTGGTCGCGTATATTAATTGAAAGCACAGTAGCTTGTTAATTTCATCTGAAGAAAACAATTGCCCGTCTTACGAGTGAGCGAATGAGAAATTAGAATTTTGCTTTTATATGGAAATTAAATATGTATTTATCAATCTGTTTTAATAATAATAAAAAAAGATGTTTGCTTGCCTGACTGTCTGTTTGTTGGCAATGGCTAGAGAAATTTATAGTGCGTAGAGGTTTGAAAATTTGGATGAAAATAGACGAAGATAGGTCCGAATGCACCTGAGACTAAGATTTTTCATTTTTTGATAATTAACCAAGATATTAATTAAAAATCCTAATGAACATCGGAAAATGGCGAGTTTCCGTTGTATCGCCGATTGTGCCTGCACTTTTACTTGTGTCCTCAGGTCTTAATGCAGACGAAAGCGAAGCGTTCATGGTATTTTTTCTACATTTTGAAATAGCGATCGCTAGACCCCTCTTAAAGTTACAAAATAAATAAATAAATAAATAAATAAATAAATAAATAATAAGAGGAAAAAAAACACAAAAATTTTTGCCCAACCATCCCTGTTTCAATGTTATCTTTCGTTAAATAAATATTTATATTTACTATTTCAAAAAACATTTTTACTGGACCTCCATTACGCTGCCCTCTGTTGACTGAAATGATAAACGTAATTATATAAGCAAAAATAAATATAACTGTTATATTTAAGAATGGGGGAAGGAAAATAAAGCAAAATAAATATTAAAAATAAATTTTAAATTATAATAAAATAAATTGAATTATTTGAAATTTACAAAAAATAGAAATAATTAATGCTTATTAAAAAATAAAAATTAAGAGAAATTAATAAATTATAATTTTTTTAATGTCTTAACAGAATGAATAATTAGTGTGAACGCAACAAATATATTAAAATTAAAATAATATATTTAAGTTAAAACTAAATTTAATAAAACATATTACATAAAATAAAGAAATTATCCTGCATAATTCTACCCGCCCTACCATCCATTTTATGAAGCTAAACAACAACACCCAACCACCTTAAATTAGCCTCTACCCCCTCTACCAACCATTCTATGAAACCAAACAACACCACCCTACATCCTTAATCTAGCATCTACCCATCCTACCAACCATACTTTTTGCATGATGTCAAACACCACTACTTAACCTCCTTAATCTAGTAACCAGTACAGTTCCATGTTAAGATGTCCATGGAGACGAAATAATCAAATAAACAAATGAAAAAATAAGAGTTATTTAAGATTATAAAACTACTATACATGTAATATTGATTTAATAAGAGATGTAGGGCCCTCATAATTCATAGCTTGTGTAGATACATATTTAAAATTTTTATGTTTACTTTTTCTAGAACAAACATGTTTAATTCTACGGGCAAAAAGGCACGGGCAAGTAAGGTATTAATATAGACAGATTTATGCAAACATGAATTATAATGTGTAAATGAATTAGTTTTGAAGGGAAAATCGTTACGTTTGTCATAAGTGTCAAATGCTAGATTGTTTTGTTCATTTATTATTTTTTTTAAATCAAGGAGGTGAATTTCATTTTCTATAAGCTGTACATTTTTGTTATAATGTACACGTAATAAATAAAACGATTGACTTTTCATATAAAATACAATAATTTCATTGATGTACCAAAAGAAAAAACAATCATTTATTGAATTATTTCTTCATAACAATTTAATCTGCCAAAATACTAGACGCTTTGCCAACTTGTGACAATCGTGTACCATGTTTATAAATAGTATCATTAAACATGATATAATTATGGGGTAGTACGAATTTGGTTAAAGTTTTGAAATAAGAAACTGAGCTAGTTTCATTTAATTTTACGAAATTCTTAATTTCATTGAATAACAGGTTAATATTTCTAAACAAGTCTTTGATTTCAAAATTATTAAATAAATCATTAAAATCAAAAGTTATAATGTAATGTATGTTTTTAATTTTTTTACATAATTTGCTAGTTGAAAACTATTTTTTATACATGTTTGTTATCATTATGTACAGTAATTTCATAAAATTCAATTAGTATATATTCAATGATAAATTTAAATAGTGCTACTTTTAACTGCTTTAGAAATTAGTTGTTTATAATAATACTTGCAAATAATAGCATAATTTTTTGGATAGAATTTATTTTGTAAATGTTTAATAAGACATTTTAATTTTTTTACATATAGGCCATTATTATATTGCGAATGTTTATAAAGTTTTAAATTTAATTGATTTAAAACATTATATTTCCATTCACTAAAGTATTCAATTGATTTATTATAGTCATTCGAAATTTTGTACATAAATAGATCTCAATCTAAATGGAATTGCTTTAACGAATTGGAACGAAATGGAATTGTATTACCATTATATTTAGCTGGAATGTGAAACTTGGCTTCATAATTCATAATCAATCGTAGTTTGTAATTTCCCACAATATTTATATCATCAGGAATAATGTGACTATGAGTAAAGATAACATACTTACTATACATTCGATTATTGCCGAAACATCAGTTAAGGCTCACTGTGGACACCCGAAAAGTTTTTGGTTTCCGTCTGCCTGTTTGTTTGTTTGTTTGTTTGTCTAACTGTTCCGCGATAGCTGCCGTAAAAAAACATCCAATTAGGTTGACTTTTGGTGGGTATGTTGGTGAGGTACCCGGTTGGGTTGATTATTGACGGCCAATTATCTACACTAGGGATATAGGCCCGGGGGGTTTGCCCTTCGTGGGGGTCTTTCTAAGGGAACCTAATCCGTATTTACGCATGGATAAATCCACGGCTCGAAGAAAACCACGAAAACTCCGAACGATTAGGCCGACGGGCGCGATTGGGATCGAACCCAGCACCTCCCGTCTACCAGCTTCGAGAGCACAACCTCTCAGCCACTGGTGGGGCAGGTGAGGTACCCGGAATGAGCTGTATAGTTTTTGGTTACATTTGGTTCATTCGTTCGAAAAATATAGAACATTTCTTTTCAGGTCATAATGCTTTCCTATGGAAATACAGACGATTTTAAAATTTCATTTTTAACTGAAATGGAAATCGCATATTTGAATAATGAATTTAAACGTAAAATTACGGATACTAAATTTTCGATATGGAGGTCTTAAATATATGCAATAGCTTTGAAAATTTGCCGATACGTCTATTAGAATTTAGAAATTAATTGTTTAAATTATTGGAAATTTTTTTGCAACTGTTCGGGAAATATAAAACATTATTTTTTCCTATTTTTTACAAATTTTAAAATACATTTCTTTTTCTTTCCTCTTTATTTTATTAGATGCTTAGCAACCCTATTTCAGAGAATATCAAAATAAGACAAGCATTTTTTTTTATCTAAAAATTACAAGAATAAGAATTTTATAAGAATTTCACAATATCCTTGCATAAATCGTGTTTAATTTAACGCTCCTAATTTCTGAATCCTCCGAATCATTTTATATGCCTATAAATATGTATGTAATATAAAAAAGCAATAATTGTGGATTGTAAGATGCTAAATAATATGAAAAGTGAGATTAAAAAACAATGACTTTCAGAGCTGACGTCGAAGTTCCTGATCTGCAGATTTACTAGTTACAAAAACAATGTGGATTATCAATAGATGATAAATGTTTTCCACAATTATTATAATTGCCGAAACGTCAGTGAAGGCTCACTGTGGAGACACGAAAATTTTTGGTTTCCGTCTGTTTGTCTGTCTGTCTGTTCCGCGATAACTGCCGTAAAAATCGTCCTATTAAGTTGATGTTTCGTGGGTATGTTGGTGAGGTACCCGGAATTAGCTGTATAATTTTTGGTTACATTTGGTTCATTCGTTCGAAAAATATAGAACATTTCTTTTTAGGTCAAATGCTTTCCTATGAGAATGTAGACGATTTTGAAATTTCATTTTTAACTGAAATGAAAATCACATATTTGAATAATGGATTTAAACGTAAAATTACTAATGCTAAATTTTCGATATGGAGGTCTTAAGTATATGCAATAGCTTTGAAAATTTGCCGATATATCTATTAGAATTTAGAAATTAATTGTTTAAATTATTGGAAAGTTTTTTGCAACTGTTAAGGAAATATAAAACATTTAATTTTCCACAAATTTTAAAATGCATTTAATTTTTTTCCTCTTTATTTTATTAGTTGCTTAACAACCCTATTTCAAACAATATCAAAATAAGAAATGCATTTTTTTTATCTAAAAAATAATAAGAATAAAAATTTCATAAGAATTTCAGAATATCTTTGCATAAATCGTGTTTAATTTAACGCTTCTAATTTCTGAAACCTGCGAAGTATTTTATATGCCTATAAATATGTATGTAACATAAAAAAAATAAATTGCGAATTGTAAGATGCTAAATAATATGAAAAGTGAGATTAAAAAACAATGACTTTCAGAGCTGACGTTGAGGCTCCTGATCTGCAGATTTACTAGTTAAATATACGTCGTCCTAATGTAACTTTGTATTTAACAGTTTTATGAATATTCAAGCTTTTAATAGGAAAAAAGTTTCTATCATTGTTATTGTATTCTGAACATTAATATTATTTAGCACAAGATTTGAAAAAAATGTATAATTAATTGAGTATTGTTTGTTTTATAGCTTCTGTTTTGAAAGTTTTACATTAAGAAGAGCTTTCCTATAATGAAGAAAATCAAAGAAATCATCACTGAAATTTGAAGAAATATTTTAGGAGTTGAAACTTTAAAGTAAAGATTTACATAGCTGCCAACTTTTACTTTTTTTTTGGAAGATTTAATTACATAAATTAACGATTATTAAAGGATTATTAAATATTATTAAAAAAATAATTAAAATCAAAAGTTATAATGTAATGTAACATATTAGCATAAGTTTCTGTCTATTTTTGTCTAATTTTCATTAATTTCTTGGTTATCTTATTATATTTCAATTATTTCTGTTTTTTATATGTTATAAGCTTAATGTTGTCATTTTCAGGTCTTTTGCCAACAATACTCGATGAAATAATGTAATTTTACTATGAATTGTACATATGAAGTTCTTATGAAGATTCCATATCACATTCAGAGTTTTTTATTTTTGTATTTTTAATCTTCATTGTTTTTTTATTTCAATTATTTCAACACATGTGGTTTCAATTTTTTATATCAGTATTTTAATACCATTGTTGCATTATGAATGTTGTTTTAGTTATACAACCTCTATTTAATATACCATTATTAATGGTACTCTTTATATTAAGTAATCTGTAATTTTTTTATATTCCATTAAAGCTTATTTTTAGCTGATTTTTAAAATTTCCAGTTTACTTCTGAATACAGAAATTGATAGCTGTATTTAGGCTTTTTTTCTGTATTATGTTTCATTGATTCTTCAATTTGTACTAATCTTTTTAATTTTGTATCATTATTGCCCTATTAATTACTCGAAATCTTCCTGTGTTTATACTCAAATATTTTATATATTCTTACTTAGTTATTACCTTGCCAAATATTATTCCTTTTTCCCCTATATTATTTATTTTATTTACCATTTACCACATTTTATTACAGTATAAACTGATGCTTTCACACCCATCATTCATGCATTTTTATTATATCCAACACATTTATTTACACTTTAGTCAACATCACTTTTTCTCATAATCTATTTCTACCTTTTATTCTATGAGATTGTTATTTACTTGTACCATGTTTTTATTAGTAGCATTTGTCTTAGGTTATATACTTTTAAGTATCCTTTTTATGATTTGTTTTTATTAGCTGCATTTGCCTTAGGCGAAACATTTCTATGTATCATTTTATATCCACTCTATGCTTTATACTAGTATATTACGCTATCTATATTAAATAACATATGCTTTGGTGTTAATCTTCCATTGTTTTAGTATTTTATCTAGTTTATGTATAATCTATTACATTCTCTTATAATAAATAATAATTAAACTAATAATTAAATCAATAAATAATAAATATGTAAAAAAATAATATATATATATATATGTGTGTGTATTAGAAATATACTATATTTTATACAATTTGAAATATATATATTTAAAAAAAAAAGAAAATACATATTTATATAATCTAGTTCTCCACTTCTATTGTTATCGTTATCTCAATTATTTATATTATAGCTGTCATTTTACTTTATTATATTTGTTTTCTAATTATAGAATTCACTCCCTACTTGTTTTATTGTCTGTTTTTTTTTCATCATGCCAGTTCTTAGTAAATTATTAGCGACTTACAATTTAGGCTCTCTTAAATCTCGGCATAATGTCTGGTACCAGGATTCCCAGTTTGGCCTTTTTTAAATTGAGAAATTCCGAATTCATACCAAAAATTCCTAATAGTAATTTATGCTTTATTTGATAACAAAAATTCTATGATAACTTAAAAAGAATTTCCGGTATGAATTCGAAATTTTTGAATAAAAAAGGAGACTAAACTGGCAATTCTGCCCGGTACATGGTTAATTACAGGATTGCCATCTTTAATTTAGAAAATGCGCCTCTTCGCGTTGTTTGACTTTCCTTCATGCATTGTAGTAACAAACTGTAAATAATTTTACCTACATTAATTGTTGCAAAGCTTACGATGTAATATACAGTATAAAATCCAATTCATGCAATATGCAATATATTAGTCAAACTGGTCTTTTTAACTTTATTAATTTTAGTAATTGATTTTTTAACCTAATTAACTTTTTTAACTTATTAATTTGCATCGTTCAGCAATTAAAATCTATAAAAGCTGTCAAACACTACATAACTGTAATTTTAAGTACAAACACTTCAAGTTCTTTAAGTTCAATAATATTAGCATTTCAAGCTTTAACATCCAAAACAAATACCATGAACGTCTTTTTTATAGAATCCATATACATAAAACTCTACAACACTCTTTATTCATATGGATTAAATCAAAACAATAAACTCCCATATGCTCAATTACGATTCACTCTACTTATCACTTAATCATAACTTATACAAAAGAAACTACATGTACTAAAAGAGGTCATTTATCTAAATCTCTAAAATGAACTAATTTTCACATAAACAATTTTTAAAACATAAAAAAATACATAAACAATTTTTCACATAAACAATTTTTTTCTTCTTTCAGAAGCAGCTTAAACACAACCGTTCGCAAGTTTATTTCTTTCCATTTCAAAGTTATACATCCGTCAGTATCTGAAAGTTTCCACTTACATCACACGCACCACCCTCTTTAGTGATACATTTTTTGATTTATTTATTTTAGGCTTAATATCCTTAATGTTAATGGTAATAAAAAAACAAAGAACTTAAATAAAAGTAATACACAATAAATTATTACATTTACCAACGCATATTTAATAAATTAAAACTTAATCGTATTTTTCAAAATGAACACTATAAATTTCCACTTAACTAATGCACACCATGGACACATTATAACTGATAATTTAGACATAGTCAATCATTCTGAATTAAGATCTTTAACCCATTCGGGGCCATCCGTGCATATATCGATCACCCGCAAAAAAAGTGACACAACTCAAAAATACTATATATCACAAAGGAAGAATCGAATGTTTTTACTGTAACATAAAATTATAGCACTTAGCTTTCCATGCAGCTGTAAAAGTGTGCATAAAAGCGTAAAACACTTAAGAATCAAGAGTTAGGTGAGATAGGGCAGATTGAGTAAATTTATCCCCCCACACAATTTGCCCCCTTCTGTGATGGCTAATTGACATATAGCGTGATCTAACGGTTTTCTGAATAACTACACTTATGACACTTTCCCTGTAGCAAGACGCACTTAAGTCAAACCCGTTAGAACAATAATATGCAAAATGAATTTTTTGGGGTTGTGCACCTTCAAAAGTTGCATATAGGATTTGTTTTGGTACCAGTAATAAAGAAAAATAATATTTGTCTCATTTTATTAGAGCATATTCGTGATTATATAAGTAAAGGTAACTGTTTAAAAAAAGTGGTGTCATCCGAATAAAATTCATTGTATGGGACGCTAGTCGACGAAGGTGTTAATGTTAATGGCGCTATAGCTGTAAGAACCGCATACCTCTATAGTCAGATCCACAATACATTATTCAACGATTCACATATGACACGTATTTCTTGATTTACAAAGTAGCTATCAATTAGCGTATTGAATATTTTTCAGATTGGAAACACCATGTCATTATAGACAATATTTGCAGAAATTACATATACCTAAACATTCTGTTTCTTTTTTCACCTTTAAATAGCATATTCTCGAACTTCAAAATGATTTCATCATTACCTGTGTTGATAAGGCTGCTAATAATTATGCTATCATTTGTAAATATTATTACTATTATTATCTTTTAACAAAGGCACAAATTTTTATTAATATTTTCGCAATTTATAACAAGAGGAAAACAATCGACTTTACTTAAGTTATCGTACATTACTCGGCTTAAAAAGTAAAAATTTAATTATCCATACATTGTTATGATTCCTAAGTTTCGTAAAAACTCTTTCAAATTTCGCACTGTCACTGTAGGATGCAGTACTTATAATACACGTGGTAATACACAATTTTTAAATAGTCTAACACAAATTTATAATTTAACTATTAAAAATACAAATTGATAAATTAAACACCCATTACATAAAAACAGTTTAAATTAGTAGATAAAATTCAGGAATTCATAAACGTAAAGAATACTTCTACATATGCTTTGAAGGACTTATTCCATAATATTATTTTAGCGGATTTACATGCTACTGAATGCATTATTTATAGAATATTACCCATATTTACATTTACCTGATAATATTGACACTGATTGTTTCAAATCTTTAACTAATTTCTTACTATATCATAGCTATATTTACCAAAGAAATGCTATTTTTATTCAGCAACAAGCAATCCCAGAAGGTATGCCACGCTTCTAGAATAATATCTGTCTTATATCTTTACTTACTGAAAGAAATTTCATTAATAATAATATTTTATTCTATAGATAATATCGATAATATAATTACTTTTTCTCTCAAAAATGATAATCATCTAAGTCTCTTCCTGTAACTTATCCTCATAACCTACAAGTTATTACTATCAATTTAACTACTTTTACTATTAATTTTATGGATGTAGCTATTACTATTCAGCCTATTAAAATACTATTCAATATTTGAGGTAAAATAAATGATTTTTTATTTAATGTAATTAATTTTACTAACTTTAATTCCTGTCAAGAAATTTCAGTTTACAGAAATAGTCTCCTAAATCACTGTAATCGTATTAACCCTTTTTATCCTGACGGTACTTATAAGTACCACTTTAACCCCTTCGCGAAGAGCGTCTTTTACAGAATTTTTAACCCTCTAAGCGTGTGGAACGAAATATTCCGTTCACTAAGCTCCAGGTTTCACTGCAATATATGCAATGTTTAAGATAATATAACTCTATAGATTTAATGAATTTTCAAAACATTGAAGAATGATTAATACTCTCAAGGGTTACATTCATATTTGTAATTAAGTTTTATTTATAATGCTGAAAAAATCAAATTTTTTAGCATTTAAAACAAATGCAGTGAAAACAACATTACAATTTTACCCTTTTTCAAAACGCTCAGAAGGTTAATCTTTTGCCACTGGTTTTTCAAAACAGAAATTTTCGCCTAAATGAATCTCAGAAATGCTGTCATTAAATAAGGCAAAGTTTACAATAAAAAGTTACTGGTGGGAATAATCGAGGATTCTGAGCACCTTATGCGTCACGTATACATGTCCCTCGTCCCCAAGGGGTTAATAAAACACCTATATATTCGTAATATGACCGTTTTTCCTAATGGTATTCACAATGGCACAAAGAGTGTATTTCTGACAGCAGGCAGAAGATGGCAAATTCAAGCACATATCCTCTTACTTTGCATTGTAGGGATTTTACATTTGCCACTCTACATTCGAAATCCATTTTGCAATAGAATTGACATGCATGTTGTTCTTCATTTGAGTAATTTTAGTGGTTTATTACCGGTTATTTAGCACTATTATTTTCTATTGTTTTCTATACTCTACAGGTGAACATTTCCTATATTTTATTTGAAGTTTACTATTTGAAATTTACTATTTTATTTTATATCATAGGGTAAAAAATTTATGGAGGTTACAGTCTCATAATTAACCCTTAAACCACCATAAAAATTATTTTCCTCTTTCCTATGTTTATTCTGCACGAAAACTTATCCAATGATGCAAAAATACAATTAAAAAGTAGCTGGAAAATTAATTCAGGATATAAAGGGTTAAACGATTATGTTCTTCCCAACATATCAAGCCAAATTAAAAAAAATATATATATACGGTACTGCTAAATAATTATCCACTTACTTTTATTTCATCATGGATAAAACATTAAATATTCATTTTCAGTTACCTCTTTGAACATTTATTATCTATGAAAAATTGTAAAATCGTAAAAATACTGAGGAGGGCGGGCGAGGTCTGCTGAAAAATTTATAAATATATGCAAAAAAAAAAAAAAAAAAAAAAAAAAAAAAAAAAAAAAACTACCAAAAAATCTTTCCCCGAAAATATTTATAAAATTGGAATGCCACTAGGGAGGATTGAGATCGGAACTGCTAAAAAAAGTTTAAAATATTTATATTTAAAAGATTTTTATGCACTTACACAGTTCTATATCATACATTCTAGTACATTAGGGCATCCTATTATGGGCTATACTTGTATCTTTTTTAATTTAATATACCATTCATCATTTTTCTACATATACTCATATCTTTTTTTTTTTAACACGTTGACCACCCAGCCTGAAATTGATCACTTCTCGAAACCACCCAAACTACCCCTTATGCATTTAATTTCCCACAATCAGCAACTTTTGCCTGGGAGTTGTCAGGGCTCGGCAATCTTGTGCCATAATAATCTCCGCATAAGACTGTATGGTCTCACAGTGTATAGAATGGAAGTTGCGCATGAGAACATATGGACTTGTGGGACGGTCAACGTGTTAATAATTAATATTAATTTTTCATCTATATTCATCATTTTATATATCCTTTAAATAATATAAAGCAGGGCTGTCTAACCTTTCAGTGACCACGAGCGCACCTTAGCTGATAACAAACTATAAACGGCGCAATTATTCACATTTGACTGGAAACAAGCAAAATATTTTCGCACCATAATAGGCGTTGCGATACACACACGTCTTATACCATGTACATGCATCTGACA
Organism: Maratus michaelseni; assembly: GCA_963931845.1. NCBI lineage: Eukaryota > Metazoa > Arthropoda > Arachnida > Araneae > Salticidae > Maratus > Maratus michaelseni. The sequence continues at coordinate 255,878,721 of OZ007599.1, forward strand.
GTATGAGCCATAAAGACTGTACGATGCAGAGCTCCATACAAAAATAAACTGCAGAAAGTCATAAATCATAGCAGATTTGGAATTGCAGTTTTCTGAGCGGGGCACATCTCAAAAAATTTTGTAGTGAAATGAGCTAAAAACTTTAATGCTGCGTATAAAACAACACGCGAACCTTTATGATTTTAAAGAATGCTTCTTTAAAAATGAATTTATTTTTTTAAAAAAGCTAGTAACAGAAAACATTTGAAAGGGTACAAAGGTAAATTTCAAATAGCGCCATGGCGCCCGCGGGTATCACGTTGGTAGCCATGATATAAAATATCTACTTTCTTTTATTAACTTTTGTTTTATTACCCCATTATCCTTCTTTAATTTAAAATATTTTTACTTCTGTCCCTTTTTTTAGTAATTAAATTAAATTTTCTTTTTCTCATTCATTTGCTCCACTTCTATTTTCTTTAGAACTGGCTGTAGTTAGTAATGTAGATAATCATTCCAATTCTAGATGGTAGCAGATGCTTTTTTATCTTTTCTCGTTACTCTCTCTCTCTCTCGGCTCATTTTCATAGTTATTTCATGGTGCATGGTTATACAATTATAAATTTGGATACATCTTAGTAGGTTTTTAATTCTTCGTGAATTGTTTTAGTTATTTTTTAATTTTTTGTCTTATTTACCTTATTATATTTCAATCATTTCCGGGTATTTTGATACGTTATAAGGAGCTTAGTGTTGTCATTTTTAGGCGTTTTTTCTGAGAATATTCGATGAAATAACACAAATTTACCTTGAATTGTGCATATGAATCTTCTCTGAAGATTCCCTATATCACATACACAGATTTTATTTTATATATTTACTCTACATGGTTTAATACTTTTTCTTTTATTTTTCCAATTATTTTCACACATGTGATTTCAATTTTATTATACACACGCAGGGTTCGTACGGATCAGGAATTTTTCCAGGAGTTTCACCAGTATTTTATGTATAGAAAAATAAATCTAGGTTAAACTCGTGGCACTTCGCCTTCTTTTAAGGAAATATTTTCTGTAAGAAAATACTGGTACCGAAGAATTTCTTGGTCGTAAAATTCCAGGAGCCGTACCAACCTGCACACACTCATATACACCCCTGACCAAAATTATCAGGACACATGAAAAATTTAATGAGTCATACATTTTATGCAATTCTAAGTCTGAATAAATATTATATAATATATATTTATAATCTAAAGCGGAATAATAATAATTATTTTTAAAATATGAAATAAAAAAATAATTAAAATTTTGTAATGGTCATGATTATAAGGACACTGCTTCTAAGTTCGAATAGATACATTTTTTATCAGAAATGTAAATACCTTCATTTTGGAGACATTAAGCCATACTATTCGATATGCTTCGAACAAGTTTTGACAGTTATGATGTGGATATAACTGCTCAGGGATTGTAAGTTTACTCAAGATCTGTAATGTATAAATATTGCTTGCCATTTATATATATATAAAAGTTCACTATAGCACTCGATCGATTTTCATAAAATTCATATAGGGCGGTTGAGGTGGACAATCAAATAATGGTATATTTATTCATTGAACCACTTTTTCATAGCTTTTGGGGGCATGGCGTGATGCAGGGTCTTGTTATAAAATGTTTTTTTAACCTCCTAAAAGCGACCATATATCAAAAATTGTGTTTCTAAAACAAAGGTGTACACTTTTGAGTTCATCTCCTTATAAAATAATAATAAGTCTTTCCTTGAGTTGACACATCATCCCAAACCACAACTGATACTCTTTTATTTTGACGGATCCATGCAACATTTTTACTCCTCCACATATCGTGGCAATATTAAGGTATGACTTTATACCCTTAAAGACTGAACCATTTTCACCCGCCTGAAGCTGTACGTTAATATTGGCACGATTTGTAAAGGAGTAGAAATGTTGCATGTATCCTTCAAAATAAAGAAGGATCAGTCATGGTTTAGGGTGCTCTGTCAGCTTAAGGTGAGACTAATACAGATCTTGTTTCTAGCAAATCAACTTAAAAGTCTACCCCATATTTTATAAAACCAAATTTTGGAATATATCTTTTAGCATGTAAAAAAATCATTTTCTAACAACATAATGCACCGTGCCATCCTGAAAACCTACGAAAAAGTAGTTCAATGATAACAGTATCATATTATTTGATTGGCCACCTCGATCACACGATATGAACATCACAAAAATTGAGTTGAGTTCAATGGTGAACATTTTTTAGCTAAATGGCAAGCATTATTCATGCATTACAGATCTTGATGAATCTATTTTTAATCCGTGGGCAGCTACACCCACATAATAATTATAAAAATTCTTCCAAGCATGTCGAAACTTATGGCTGAGTGTCTCCAAAATAAAGATGGTTACATTTCTTATCAAAATTATATCTGCTCGATCTTGCAAACAGTGTACTTATAATGATGACTATTAAAAAATTGTAATATTTCATATTTTTAACAAAAAAATATTTATTTTCTTCAATAAAAAGGAGCAAGACAGTTCTCTTTGGATTATAAATACATATTATATAATGCTTATCAATACTTAGATTTGTGTAAAATAGATTTTTTACATTCTTTCGTGTGCTTATAATTTTGGCAAGGGGTGAAATGCTCTGCCAAACAAATTTACAACTGTAAAATTGTAATTAGAGTTTTCATCTTACATAGATAAAACATCTTATAGATGTAACCGTCAAAACCCAATTTACTTAATTTAAACCAGTTTTAACTGAGGCACTTAGTGAAACTAACCACTTAGTGAAAACTAGTAACTACGCAAAGCTACCAATATGTAACATGTTTCAATTAATAATAAAATTAACAAAGAATGGTCAAATTTATGTTTAATAAAAATTTTCATATGCTAGGTTTTGTGCTAGTAGCGCCTTAACTACGCAATTTAAACTTGCTTCCCAGAAACGAATTTCGTTCATATTTTCAAAATAATCCCCCGCCATTGCCAAATTTATGTTGTGATAAATTCTTTTTCACGGGATAGGATGCCAGCAACGCCTCTAGTGGAAAACTGCATCAATATGCAAATTAAACACGTTTTTCACGAGTGAATTTCGCTCAAATCTACAGAATAAGCTTCTGCCAAGATGAAATGTGTTTTGATAAAAGTTTTTACGTTATAGGTTCACGTTATATGTGCTTTTATGCAAATAGCGGTACCGGTGGGAAATTGCATAACTACGCAACGTAAACTCACTTCCACGAACGAATTTTCCCCAATTTTTCAGAATAAGTTTCTGGCAAGATCAAATTTATATTTTCATAAAATGTTTCACATGATATGTTTTTTTTTTAATATTAGTAATACGCTTGGTGAAAAATTGCATAACTAAGGTATTTAAACTCACTTCCCACGAACGAATTTTGCACAAAATCTTCGGAATAAGTTTGTACCATGGTCAAAATTGATTTTTGATAAATTTTCCACGTGATTTTTTTTTGTGTGTGTGTGTTAGTTGCGTAGAAAAATTGTATAACTACATAATTTAAACTCACTGTTCACGAACGAATTTCGCTCGAATCTCCAGGAAAACCTTCAGATATGGTCAACGTTTTGATAAAAAAAAATCACATTTTAGGTTTTTTAAGCTATTAGCGATCTGGTGGGAAATTGCATAAATACTCAATTTGATTCGTTTTCACGTTCGAAGTTCACTAAAAATTTTCATAATAAGCTTGAGGGATGAATGAGGAAAAATATGATTTGAGTGTCGCCTTAACTGTTTTTTATGTTTTCTGTACATGTGTTTTCAGCTAGAACTACTTTTAACAGCTAAAAACAATTAATAATTGAAAATGGTCTTACCATAATTAGTTAATTTTAGTTTTAACTGAAACTTTTTTGGATAAAGGAAAATGATACAGTAAAAACTGTCAAAGTTGGTGTTGTGAACGATTTTTCTATACGCGACAACTCGAGAAAGATCGTCATGAGAGCAATCGCTTGTAATATATATATATATATATATATATATATATATATATATGTAAGTAAATGATATATAAATAGGCACTTTACTGAACCAATATGACAAATAATCGATGAACAACAAAATATCCACTTTAATTTCAACTAATAACACTTTTGGTCGAAACTATACAACAAATTTACATTACGATAATCCAACCAGGCCTAACGGCTATATCCATTTTACATATCTTGCTTCAATACAAAAAATAGAAAACTGGCTCTTAGCCAAAACTCGTGATCCAAAGTATTTCCAGCTCACGCATTTAAATCATGGACAATAGCATTAGAGTATCAGTTCATTTGATGAAGTGAAGTGTTCAAACTGAAATCCTACAAATATATATATATATATATATATATACGTGTGTGTGTGTATGTCTCTGTATGTATATATATATATAAGCTCCTCAAAAATATCATACCTGATTTACTGTCCATCTAAAATTTCAGTAGCAAAAATTTATAAATATAGAGTGAAACCTTGGTTGTACTCCGAATTTCTCGAAAAAAAATTTAAGAAGATAAATCAAACTCGATAAGAAATTCGATCGGAATTTCATTTGGTTCCCGCTCAGAAATTGGTTTTTAATAAGTTAGGATGTTGTCGCAAAGTCAACCAAATAAAACTAGTCAGATGTGCCAATCCCAAAACTTTCTTCTATCTCATACATGTTAATACTTCAAAAAGCGTAATTTTGTTAATTATGCATTTTAGAAAAGAAAATATGTAAACTAAACCTAGATTGGGCAATTATGTGATTAATTTTTTTTTTCAGAAATTTTAACGTCAAACAACGGCGGGGAGAGGGTGATACTGAAAAGTTCTTAAATTGTTATACAATGTATCTGAAAAAAAAAGAGCAGAAAAATGAGTAGATAAGATATCTATTAATTACAAAGGACATTCCAGAAAAACAGAGAGTTATTTTTTTACGTAGTGGCAACACCGCGACAGTAAAAAATAAAACTGCAGATGATTTTTTCAAACTGTTAACTGTACGTTTATAAATATTATAAACGAAGCCGACGATTTTATTTTCCTAGTTTCGGGCTTGTTTTTTATTTGCACTACTTAAATGGAGGTGAGTGATACAGAGTTAAAAAACGAAATGCGTTGTGCCATAAAACTTTGCTATCGTTTGGGCAAAACAGCTCCAGAAACAGTTAAGATAATGAAAGAAGCTAAAGACAAATGTTTTGGTGGGTCTACGATTTTTAGATGGCATGCTGATTTTAAAAAAAGAACGTTTGGCTGCAGAACTGGCTCCTGAGCCTGGCCGACCAGAAAGGTGTTGTGAATGATTGAAATGTTAATACTGTGTGGGCAATCTTGCAAGAAAATCGCGAATGACATGTTAGGAGATAGAGGCATCAACTAAAATTTCAAAAACGTCGATATTTCGCATTCTACGCAACAATTTACAGCTTCGCCATGTTTGTTCTAGGTGTGTCCCTCATCACCTTACTAAGGAACAAATGCAAACAAGAATTCACCAAAGTTGTGAGTGGAAACATATGCTTCAAAATTATCCGAATTTCCTAAAGGCTGTAATAACAGGTGATGAAACTTGGGTACATCATTTTGCCCACCTTACCAAGTCCAATTCTGAAGTTATTTCAGCAGTCTAGGGTTCTTTGAAGCAGCTTCTAGGAAAATGCTTCTCTACTTTTTTTGAAAAGTGAGTTGAACGATGGGACCGTTGAATATCATCTGAGGGAAGGTATTTTGAAAAATAATGATGTATTTTTTGCTGTAAATATATTTCTTGATTTTTTTATGATTTTACTCTCAGTTTTTATGGAACGCCCTTTGTATTTTTCAGTTATTCTTCAAGTTTTTTGTCCGTACATGTTTTAAAACCGTGCGGATGGGGAGAAGAAAAAGGATTTAGTAATGAAGTCTAATCAACGGGTAATATATAATAAAATGTGAACATTTTTGCTTTTTACAAATATGCAAATTAAACCTGGATTAGATAATTTAATACAAATTTTTCAACAGCTACCGCGTCCGTTCCGAAAATCAAACAAAATTCGCCATCACAACGCCACCTTCGCTCCGAATTTCTCGAAAAGTTTATCTGAATCTCGGCCTATGATATTACATCTAAATATAAAATTTTACCAAAAATATTCATCACTTGTTCACTTAAACTGCAAAAAGTCACAAAAATCGCACAGAAATCGCTATCATAGCGCCCTTTTCCGGGGTAATATTCCCATTTTCAACTGGGACCTGATGTCTCTAGTCAAAAACGTATGTATGAAGTTTCGTTCAATTCTATCCATAACTTCATACACTTTCCGCTGAGCAAAATTGAACAAAAATTGTTATCGTAGCACCCCTTTCCGGGGAGACATCCCTATTTTCAACTACGACCTGACGGCTATCAGGGTGGCTAGTGGTAAGGGAAAAATACAGTAAAAAAAAGTGATAAACACCAGTATACTCTTATAAAAAAATTTATGTTGATTATTCGATCAAATAATCAATTTGATTTTTTCTATAAGAATATACTGGTAATTATCATTTTTTTTGCTGTATTTTTCCCTGACCACTAGCCACCCTGGCTATATTCAAAAACATATATATATGAAGTTTGGTTCAACTCTATGTATAACTTCATGCACTTTTCTATGTAAAACTTCACGCACTTTTATAAAGAGGACACACAGACACACCGACACATTGACACGCAGACACACCGACACATTGACACACGGACAGACAGACATTTTGTTAAAACGTGTTTTTCGGGATCTCTTACCCTTAAAACGTGCAAATCCGTCGAAAACCGGAAGTAAAAAAACTTTCGATTACATTACGTTCTTCTATTATAGATAGAAGAAAGTAAAAAGTAGTAAACGGTGATCGAATTGATTTTTCCTTCGGTTTCTTTATTTGGTTTCACGGGCACAAAACGCACATATATGCGATATAGTGATGAGCTAAAGAATTTCAAGGATTTTGATCCACAGAAACAGTTAGTGTAGCGGTCGTAAAAAATAAGAATTGCCTCCCTCCCTTCCCTCTAATCAATAACATGTCATCGAAAGTCCCATTATGCAGGGGTGATTGTGTTCCGGTATTTTGTACACCACTAAATTTATATGGCAATATTTTTCTTCCTTAATCGATAAATTCTACGATGACATACTAAGAATATTCCTGTATAAATTTAGTCGTGTACAAAATACTGGAACAAATCACCCCTGATTATATAAGAAATATAGACTGTTTTTGTTAATTTTTTAATGTTATAAAATTGTTATTGTCTCATGTAATGTACAGTACTGTAATGTATTTTTATATTTTAAGGTACTGTACCGTACCGTGCTGTACTGTGCAATGTATTGTTTAACTTTGGGGCTGAGAATCAATTAATCGTATTTTTATTATTTCGTATATGAAAATGTGATTAGGTTCTGGAACAATTCACTATTCAAACAGTTTCCTCCATCGAATCAGGTTCGAAAACAGGTACCTCGGTATAACATTCTAAATAATGAATATTATAAATATATAAGTATATATTTTTAACTAAAGTTACTGTTAAATGACACTAAGCTTTGCGTAGCAATAAACTTTGTAAAGAGTTATTTTAATTCTAAATTTACCAGAAACGATTTTTCTTCAATAGCATTTATAAAGAGAGCATGCAAACTTCTCCTTAAATATATTTATTTTATGCTTAAATAAGTATTTAGTCATGAAAGCTAATTTAACTTCGACATAACTTTTGTAGAAATTTCTAAATGTACACAGATTTGGGAGAAAATAAAATATGCTTTTACGTGAATAACTCTAACGAACTAATTAACACATAGGGCAACGAATAAATCTAAATAAAATTTATAACCGCATGGGTCCAAATAGCGTTTTTATTTTATGCATAATGCATCACTTTAATACGCATGAAAGTAACAGTAGAAATTTTTATGAAAAATAGATTATCATTAAGTAAGTCTTAAGAATTCGGTGATTTTTAAAGTAACATTTCCGATACTTCATCTAGAACAGGGTTACCGAAATTATGATATGTACAGATACTGCTATGCAAGGCTTCCGATACTGGTAAGCTAACTTTTTATTCTGAATGGAGTGTAGATAAATAAAATTAAATCTTTCAAATTCACAACGAAAATGAACGCTTTGGCCTCCGCACATTTTGCTCAACCCACGACAAAACGAAATCTCTTACAAAAAAAATACTTTGTTCATTGTGATTAAAATAGCAAAAAAATATCTTGTAAAATTTTATTGACTATAATGAAACAATAAAAATGCATCTTGATGGAAGATATGCGGATGAATAGTGTCATCCCTAAACTGTTGTTAGCTGTCTCACAGACCGCTATTTTTTATATTTTTCGCAGTTTAACTTGTAATTTTCATTTTAATTATAAATACTAGTAAAATTTTGGTTCGTTTGGAGCTCTAGTATTATTGCTAGAGAATTCTGGCTAGGTGAATTTCAATTATAAAAGTCCTATACATAAATATTATTACAGAAACAATAGCCAATGAGTTAATCGAGACTTTTATTCATCTTTCCACTAAGCGGTCTCAGAGACAGCTCACAGCAGCTATGCGACAATTTCTGTCACAACAGTAAAAGATTAATACTATATAACAGGTTTAAAAGATTATTTACCAGAAAATTTAACAATACATTTTTTAAAATAATTCCTTTTTCATAAAAAAAATATTTGTCATCAGAACTGACAAGAGAGAAAAATTAACGTTTTTGCTATTTCCTGGTGAGATTCATAAGAACATTTTAAAAAAGGCGAATTATTAACAGAGTTTTGTTTGCCGCTGCGAACGGAATAGTCACTGATTTCTGCGCAAGCTGTAAAATTTATTACTTACCCATCATACGTAGTATAGGGTAAGTCTTGTAATCGTTTTGAAAATCGAAAAAAAAATTTTGACGGATTTACACGTTTCAGACACTGGAGATTCCGAAAAACATATTTTTAGAAAAAAAAAATTTGCCGTCCGTCTGTGTGTCTGTGTGTCTGTGTGTGTGTGTGTCTGTAAACGCTCTATCTCCCGAAAAAATTGAGATAGAGACTTGCAATTTGGTATGTACTTAGTATGTAATAATGGGAAGAAGCCTATTTCATTTCAATAACCTCGATTAACCGGAACAATTTTTTTCGGACTCTCGAAATATTCGTTCTGATGAAAGGTATGTAAAAATTTTCGAAATTGTTTATTTTAAGAAATGAATATAAAAGACAATAAAAAAACATAAATTTTGAATAAAGCATGAAGTCGATCGGATAATTAGTTGCCGAGATATTTGGAATCCTATTTTCCACAATCTTCTATTTTTCATGACCCTGTATTTCATCCAAATTTCACTTCCAAGATATATTTTAATTGGAAATTTGACGCTTAATCAGATGCAATAAACCGCTAGTTAATAGGATTATTATTTTTGGAGTTATAAGGAAAAACCTCTTTCAAGCAATTCAGTAATCGAGCCTTTAAAGTTTGTGACGTCATCAAGCCACGATTTTATTTGAATTGCAATGCATTTTATAAGTAGTTTACACATTTTTATTTTAATATTTTACATTATGCATATCCATGATGGGTAAGTATTACGGTGGCCCCCAACGACTAGTTTTTTAGTTTAGCTAGTATAATAAGTTATGTATGTGAAATTGCATTTTCTTCCCCTTTTCATATGAAAACAAATTTCAGGAATAAATTATTGTGTGAGACATCACACAATTAATAAATTAAAATTACTTAGTAATATTAACAAATAATCAACCAGATAAGAGAAACTATGCTTGAATAAGCATACCCACTCTTATTTACTAGCAATACAAATCAAGTTTGTGTAATGCAAGATAATATATATGTCAGCTAATAATACACGTATAAGCGCATGCCATTAAGTTGCACTAAGATTATCAAAACCCTTGATTATTCATAACAGTAGTTTCAAATGGTAAATTTTGCATTATTTATTCACGGAATTTTTGCGATTAAATTAGTCAAAAATTTCTATTTTAAATACTGGTGATAAAAGATTAAAAATCCACTAAAGGACCCTTGTCGCGAAGGTGTTAACAAATAATTAACTATAAAATCATCGGGAAGCCACGCCATTGTTCTTTTCCTCTTAATGATTGTTAGGGAAGAGATACACTGTACTGCTCGTGAAGATATTTTAGTTTAACATAGCAAGAGTTTCATCAACTTAAAAATGCGAATAGGAACAATGAGTAAAAGCAGCTGAATGAACACGATTTGGAAATTGGGAATGACTGATGATTTGAATGTTTCATCAGGAAGAAAATGATAGTTTATTTTCGAGCCATTTGTTTTTGGTTGTGTTCTAACCGATGGCGCCGATGATTGGTTTATTTAGTATTTATTAGTGACACAAAGTCCAAAGAAGGACATTCTGCGCCCAGCAAGATAAAATAAAAGATTAAAAAAATTCAGAGGTAAAACCAAACTTGGCAATATAAAAATAGCTAATGTAATCAATAAATGAGAGAAAAGAAATGATTTATACTCCTCCAGATATTTGGATGAGCGTCCCATTCCGACTGATCCCACAGAAATAGAAGGTCAGCTTAAATGTGAGCCAAATTACTAAAAGGAAAGAGTTGAAATGAGAAATGTAGTTACAAATTTGATATCGTAATAAAAACTACTTCTTTTAAAATTTGTGAAAACGTAATATGACATTTTTAATTCACAACATTTATACCAATTGCGATAATGAGGAAATAAAATAATATCTGTAAAAATAGCACAGCTCAGAACAATCTGTTAAAATATAACGGATTATAAGTTACAAGAAATAATAAAGCAGTCAGAAAGGCTCTGATTCACGAAGACACTAGAAACTATATGTGAGACTCGAGTTACCTATTCAACGACGGGTAATAGTTGCATTTGCTTATCTGTGTCGGACAGCGCAGAGGTTAATGATAGCGTGTAACAAGACGTTGCAACTCAAAAGATAGATTGTGTTTATTGTCCAAAAAGAGATGGCCCTTGTTTTACTGCGTTACCCAAATAAAAATTCATTGAGAGCACACTAGGAGCACAGGGTCCGCAGCAACGCATCGGTATTACTCATTACCTTTTGGCGAAGTGGACTGGGAATGATATGCTAATGAATGGGTCCTAGGTTGACAAATCCTATTGTTGTAGTATATGATTCAGTTAATAGCCATAATGTTGAATATGGAATTCGTCGCATCCGCATGCCATCAGAGAACAGCACCCTTTGGATTGCAATTAGGCTAAAGGGCTGGGGTTGATTTGCCTTTCATTTCATCTTTGGTCTTCTTTACTGCAAGGGATTAACACCTGCCAGAGAGAACACATGCGCTGTGGTAGGTACAGTTACTATGCTTTATATCGTGTCCTCACGTGATTGCAATATACCAAGGAAAAAGGTTGTTTATTGACAATAATCTCTAAGCAAGATAATGAATCATCACTGTATGGTCAAGAAATAATCCGGTGAAGGTAACTGGAGATAATATTTATGCAGAAGACATCTGACCTAAGGTTGGTCTTAATTCGATCATGCTTTTGAAATTCCAGACGTGCTATATATACACATGAAACGATTTCATTTTAATAATAAAACGACTGATACTTATTGACTATAATATTATATAAGCTATGACACAGAGAGTTAGAGAAGTTGCGTTGTTTTATAATATTTATTGCACGATTACTTGAAATGAACTACATAGAGATAAAGAATTTGATTATTTTTCTTCATTTTTTGTAACTAATTCAGAATAAATAAAGGGCTACAAAAATATGACTCTTGGAAATAAAAACTCTACTGAAATTTTATCTTTTGGCATGAATATAGAAAAATATTTCTTCGTTTCACGTTTGCTGATTTTTCTTCTAAAATGTATTTTCAATTTTGAAAAAGGCAAATAATGATGCATTGGAGACTTTACGGATAAGCAAATGTATGATATTATAGTTTACTAGAGGAAAAAATATTCAAAAATATTTAAAAAATAATATAAGTTAAATATATTTCAAGTATCTTTTACTATTTTTCATATATTTTTCATAGTTTTCCAATTTTTGCATCAAACATTTAATTTTTAAAAAAATTTAATATAATCCGTTTATTTAGCGAGTTAATGAAAAGCAAACTATTTTGAATCAACTTCCCCACTAACAAAAAAGTGAATAAATGGGCTGTAGTTTCACATTTTTCTTTCGAAAAGTAAAGAGTGACACATTCTGTAGTGTTTCCCCATTTATCTTTTACTTTCGCAGAGTAATATTTTCTCTTTCGTAATTAAAGAATGATTTAGTGTTTGGTTTTCCCCCGTTTTGAATGATTTATTTCTTTGATGTCAAGAAAATTTTTAATGCATTTACATTTTATAGCCACCAGCTGTATGTTTTGCAATGTCCTATTTTTTCAGCTAAAATACAATTATAAAGTATTAAACATACTACAATAAACATAGAATATTAAACACGTCAATAATTGTTAATTTCTTAAGGGAAAGCAGAATGCTCTAAATTTATAGCGTTAATTGGGTCATTTTTTATGTGCAGTCACTCAAAAAAGTAACTCTATACCAATTTATCACCAAATTAACGCAGAGAGATACGAGTAGCTCCATAGACAGGGAATCGTTTCTAGTCAGGTACGGCGTCAGAATTTGACCGACAAAGGAACATGGTCTCCCCAACACGGGTAGGGGGCAAATTGATTATATTATCCATGTATAATGTATCAGAACTACGAGGGATGATAATATATATCAAAACAAACAATTTTTGTATATGAAACTAATCTACTTATTTAATAAAAATATGGCATACATAGCTGCCGATCTTTTTTTTTTCCAAGTCAAATAAACATATTCGTAATCAAAAATTTTACATAACAAATAAAAGGAAATAAGTACCATATACCAATTAAGTACTACAGGATAAACAATCAAGTGGGTACCGAATTTTATTAAACAATTTACAACTTTATAGTTCAAAGCATGCTTGATTTAAATAAAAATCAAAAGGTTGGTAGCTGTGAAATGGTCACTACATGTATGCTATCAACACTGAACTAGATACTTCAAAATTCGTGAAGTAGCAAATAGGGTATAGGCATACGGTATTAAGAGCCGAATTACAGCTCAATTCCAGTGCTTCGCTGCTTGATAACATGACATTTAAAAGAAAGCACAGTTATTATGTTGAAGGTTTATCATTTAAATTGACACTCGTTTTTTGAAAATATTACATTATTTTCATTATTGTAACGGTTATGAAAGAAAATCCGGGTTCGGCTTAGAGTGACGTATCTTCATAGCTGACAACTTTCCGATATCTAAATAATCAAATAAACATGTTTTGAACCAGAAAATTTATTTAATAGAATGTGTCTTATTTCTTATGTGGCTCTTATTTGATTTCATTTATTTTATAACATTTCTGGTATAAAATAAATTTATTTCACCTAAAAAAGCGGAAGATTGACAGTTACATGCCCTGTATTTTTCATTAAATAAGTAAATTTTGATCCTGGTTTTGTAGATATATATATATATATATATATATTTTGCCTTGATATGTATTATCACCCTACAGATGAAACCGGTATGCCATGCTTAATAACAGCAAAACTATTTTCAAACTAACTATTTATAACTGTAGCGGGAAATCAACAACTTAATATACAGTTTTCAAATTTTTTTAATTTTGACAATAAACAGCAAAATTTAAACTTGACCAGAAACAGTAGAAATTTTGGCTTTTGGCTCTGTACAGGTGAAACAGCCGCCCCTCAATACAATAAATATAACACCACTGTAACTCATCATTGTAATCTTAAAAATCTGATTAAGTGCCTACGAAACCAAATTTTTTAATACGTTCAAAAAGTGCACGACGTGATGTTTCGAAAGAATTGGTTTAAAGCTACAATCAAATGCTGAACATTTTAAATTACTATGGAGTTGTCAAAGGGCTATAAAAGATTTTTATTAGAATAGTAATTTTTGTAGCTTAACAATGAATTTCATTGAGGCATAACAGAGAAATATAGCAAGTTCTAATCTCTTTATAAAGAAACTATTAGCGTACAGTAAGCGGAAAAAATATTTCATGAGATAAAATATTCTCTCTACTTACTGGCACTTAATTTTGAAGATATTCGCCAATAATCTATTGGTAACTAAACTATTTCAAAATTGCAATAGTGTACATTGTAGATGAAATTAGGAGAAGAAGATACATGCAAATCAAATTTCGTGACGTCAAATGTCACAAAGATGATATAAATGAAGAAATCTTAATTTCACAGAAATTTCTGTTTTTCACTGTTTCGTTCACAAAATGCAATTGTTCAAGGTGTTTTGAGAAAAGTTTTTTGAAAATTTTTTAACAAAGGAATTTACCATGGTCTGACGTATAACAGAGAGGTTGGAAACCAGTCTAACACATAGAAGCGTAGTGGAATCTCTTGGAGTTCCAAGAAGCGTCATTTCCTTGATAAGGATTGGATTCTAGGAAACCGGATGTGTTAGAGATCGGTCGGGGCGTGGTCGTCAACTCGGTACCAGTTTGTTTTGTAGTAGAACACACAATGCTATTTAGGTGCAAATATTGTTTCTTTTGGTAACAAGGCGGAAGGTGACGAGCCAAACAGTTCGAAGTAGGTTTTATAAAAGTAATCACAATTCAGGAAAGTCAATGGCGAGATTTTTTTTATCTAGATGATGATGATGATGATGATGATGATGATGATGATGATGAGATTACTTTCACTGACGAGGCTCGATTCAGTCTGGAGCATGACAACCGATGTGTTCTGGTATGGCGAAAAAGATACATTCGAAATAACCCAATATCATAGTGCAGGTAAGGTGGATTGATGATCTGGCCTGGAATCAGTATGATGGACATAAATATTGTAATATAAGGAATGGCAATTTTATGACCAAAATATATGTAGGAGAGACAAACAGGCATCATAGTAGTATGGGTGTTGCCTTACTATTGTGAGGCCTGTTTATCTCAGTATATACAACAGTATATTGCAGTATATACAGTATGTAGTATATACAATATGCAGTATATACAGCATGCAGCATATAAAGTATGCAGCATATAAAGTATGCAGCATATAAAATATGCAGGAGTATGACAGCCGACGTGCTCTGGAATGGAGAAAAAGATTCAATCCAAATAACTCGAGACTATAGTACAGACAAGGTGGATTGATGATTTGGACTGGGATCAGTATTTTATGTATGTATGGATTTGCATATTATAGTACACTGCTTGACAACTGCTAAGGAGCAGAGACATTTTTCGACATAACTAATGATAGGCATTGTTTGAAGGAATGAGACTTATTACATATTTAATAGAGGTCCTAATCTATATTATGAAAAGCGATACAGATATTATTACATGGCAAAGCAAGATGCGCAAAAGAACAAAATATGTTTTTTACCGCATTCCTCAACAATTACGAAAAATGCTTGTTCCGCTCCAAAAAAGAACACATATGAGTCGATGAGTATGGAGTATGACCTCCTCCAACACTGATGCACATGTTTCAACGTTTGTGTATTCTGTTCCCTAAACAGTTAAGAAGAGCTTGGGCGATTTTATCCCATTCGTTTCGCATGGCGATTTTCAGTTCCTGCACGGTTCGAGGAGAGTTCTGTTTTGAGTAATATGTCTACCGAATGCATCCCAGGCGTTCTCTATAAGATTAATGTCCGGAGAATAAGCAAGACATGTCATACGCTCTATATCGTCTCTTTCTAGTGTGAGGGACACTTCAGATATCTTATGTGGGCCGGCATTGTTATCCATGAAAATAAATTCAGGACTAACTGCAACACGGGAAAGGTATATAACCCTGGAGAACACCTGTTAAATACCACTGCGATGTCACTGTACTTTTTTAACATATGTGAAGCAGAATTCTGCCATTATGCCTGATACACGCTCACACAATCACTCCTCGGTCACAGTTATCAGTTTCCTGGAATTCTAGTGATGGGAATAAATACATCTCTCTTTCCATATTAGCTGGTGTCCAGAATCACTATGTTTGGTGAAGCGCGATTCATTAGATAACATTATTGTGGATCACTGTTTCTGACCCCAAAGAATATGCTCTTTACACCGAAGTAAAATTTCCCTACGATGATGTGTTCATAGTGATATTCATGTAACAATCTTTTGTTCTTCTAAGCCAACATTATTTAATCACTGAGAAATGGTTCTCGGAGATAATCAAGTACAAGTAGCGTTGGAAAGGTCGAAGGTTATCTACCCTGTAGTTCATTTATGTTCCTCTTGGCCATTAGGCAGACACATCGATGCTGTGATGATCCTACCAAGACCTCCAGCATGACTTCTTGTAGCACTTCCAATCTAGAGGTCTTTTTAAACTACAAGATTTCACTCTTCCACACATCTCTTG
Organism: Maratus michaelseni; assembly: GCA_963931845.1. NCBI lineage: Eukaryota > Metazoa > Arthropoda > Arachnida > Araneae > Salticidae > Maratus > Maratus michaelseni. The sequence continues at coordinate 255,895,227 of OZ007599.1, forward strand.
CTTTGGTAACTTGAGTGACACTTTGCCCTAAGACATCCAACTGTTCAACCATGCTCTTACGCAATCAAATGATGCCTTATAGACATTTACTGTTGTCCAAAAAAGAAATTTACAGCTCTATCTTCAGAATCCGACAGTGTGACTTTCCCCTCAAGTGTTACTACTTGCAATTTCAAAGAAGGAAATCTCATGGATGCACTGTCTTTAACACAGACAAGAGACCTTGCCATATAACGTCTTCTACCGTTATTTGTCCTCTGATTGCGCGGCTTAATGAAACGCAATGTTGCACAAATTCGTTGTTCCTTAGCATTTGTCAAACAGTGTATAAGGAATGGCAAATTGATGACCGAAAATATACAGACAAGATAAATAGGCCTCTTGTATGGCTGTAGCCTTACGCTACAGCCGTACTACGTCGAACTAATATTTTCGTACGGAAAAAGTGTTGATTTGTCCCTATTTTAGTTTAATGTGTTTAAAAAACGAAACTGGTAAGGGGTTAAAATAATTGGCATTTGAAAACAAAAATATATATAAATATACATTTCAAGAAAAAAAAGTATGTATATATAAATATACATTTCAAGAAAAAAAAGTACGTATATATAAATATACATTTCAAGAAAAAAAGTATGTATATATAAATATACATTTCAAGAAAAATAAATACTTATAAATTTAAAAAAAAAATCACGTGTCCTGGACCATCTTAATTTTTTGTAACCGGCCGTAATGTATTTTCAAGTTTCCCTTTTTCCGTTACTAAATCTATAAAATATTAAACACACAGAACCTAACAGACAAAGTAAACAAGCGAATATTTCTATACTCATTTTTCTCTAGAAATAAGGAAGTTAACTCTTTCCAAGCAGATCCTAATTCATTTCACATCCAAACACTTTCAAGGTCTAATAAATCTTTCTTTCATAACACGATAGAATGGGACAGCAGAGATTTAATGAATGACTTACAGCGTAAAGTTAAAAGTCTTCGGGTAAATTAAATTTTCACGAGCGCGAGTATCGTATTTAAACAATCATAAAAGAAGAGATGAAAATATGCAGATTACCGAATATTTTTGACAAAATTAAAATGTAATATTTTACGCATTTATTGTTAAGTGCAAAAAAGAAAAAGAACAAAAATGCAATCAACATAAACTTAGCTTTTAATTCCTGATTTTGCATCTCAATAAAACTGCGTCGCTAAAGTGGATGTGTAATCAGTGATGGGAAAGTAGCTCGCCAGAGAATCAATTGACACGGCTAAATTTAAATTGTATTCTTCGTCATATTTAAGGACAGAATAATTGAGATTTTTTAAGGCTAAGAATACTAGTAAAATTTAGTGGTGACAATCACCCAAATGGTACGCCACTGTTCCATCTCTGTGTGTAATAATACAAAATTGAAATTGAACTTACCTTTTTTGAATAATTTCGTGTTCTGAAATCTATAAATTTTACTTAAGTTTTTGTTTCAGTATTTGAACTTTTTTTTTATAGCCTACGTGCAGTAGAGCAAAAATCGGAACAAAGGCTATAACTTCAGTTCTAATAAAAGCAAGTAAAAAGTACCGTTTATATTTGTATAAATCTCTTTATAATTGCACGCGATTAATTTTACCGTAAGGGGTTATATACATATTAAAATTGAAGCTAACTTTTAAAAGTTGAATGGCAAGATCATAACTTTATTTACATAACTAAGTTCAGTTTGCCAAAAAAATCGGAGTTCAAATTTTCATTAATTTAGATTGGATAGTTAGTGAGATGTAATTATTCAAAAATGAATCAATGTTAAAGTGAAAGGTCCGTTATTTAGACATAAATCGATTGTGTGTATCGATATTATGTATTTCATTATTTTTTTTATGTTAAGTTTGTAATTTTCTATTAAACTGATTTTGAAATATTAATTACTAACTAGCTGACCCGCCCGGCGTTTCCTTCAATGACAAAACCTTCAATGAACCCTAAATAAAAATACTTATAATTAGTGATAAAAGCGCTCGTAAGAAAACATTAAAAAAAAGCTTTTGTTATCCAAACCCTTTGAAATTTTTAATGGTTATAAATATAGAGGTTTTACAGACCGTGTAAAAATTACATCAGAAATATCGTTATCTGGTTGTAAAATAAATATGTTTTCTTTCCCAGATAACGATCATATTTCAAATTCTATAGAAGGGGAGAACTCCCCCCCCACCTCCCATTTCCCTTTCCAGCCTTCTAAAAAGTGAAAGTGCAGCCCTCCCTTTCCTTTTTGTTCACCCTTATCTCAAACAAATCAGGTGGAAGAATAGATGCTTCTTCCAGGAAAGGGAATAAAAATAGAATGAAGGAGAGTTTAGAAGGAGTATTTTCTTGGGGTAGGGTTGCGAGCAGTGAAGGCCAATAGGCAAGCTATTCTTTCCCCAACCCTTTTGATTCTTCTTAATTCTATTTCCTGCTGTATACACACTTCAAAAAAATTTGTGGCATGCGCAGTAAGGTTGAATTTGCATTGAAAAGTTAAGACTTTTTGCTTCTCGCTTTAATATATTAGATTAATACTGCGATTATTAAGAAAATAAATAAATTACAACCCATGTTTTTTCATATTTAAAATCCATATGGTCAAATCATCCCCCCCCCACCTAAATAAATTTGCGTTTATTTCTGACCATTAATTCTCATGTTATCAGCAAACATGTAAAACTGGCAACTTTAAAAGAACTTAAAATCTCTTTTCTGCCAATTCATGTATGCTAAATAAAGTCATTGGCATGAATGAGACGCGATTTCTCATAGTTTTGTCACATTTAGGTATATTTGGCAATTTATTAAATAAATATATATTTTATTAATCAGAAAAAGATTGAATATTGCGCTTTTAATTTAAAGCTAACTTGTTTTGTGGAAATTGAATCAATATCTGTAATCTATGCAAGCAATATACGAGGGTCGATCCAGAAATAAGGTTCCCAAAGAGCTCCAGCCGCACGGGAAGGTGCGAGGCGAAATACGGCAACGGCACTGTGTGCGGCTGTTCCTGCACTCGCGATTCCCCCAGCCGCGCTTCGCTTCGCCACTCATTCTTCGCTCAGCAGCCGTCCAAAATGGAGGTTCCCATTGTTGATCCCGCCAAGTGTGAGATTCGTTCCGTAATTCGCTTTTTGCACGCCAAAGGGACTCAGCCCGTCCAGAACCGCCAGGGAGGACGACTGACAGCCGGTGTAACGCTGCTTCACAACAACGCCCGACCTCACGTCTCCCGTTAACCTCAGGAACTTGTGACACAATTTGGGTGGACTGTCATGCCCCACCCACCTTACAGTCCGAACCTCACACCTAGTGATTATCACTTGTTCCCCAAGTTAAAGGAACACTTGGGTGGCCAACGCTTCCGGAGCGACGATGACGTCAAAGAAGATGTGAAACGTTTCCTCAACGGGTTGGCGGCGGAGTTCTACGACATTGGGATACAGAAATTGGAGCACCGTCTACAAAAATGCGTAGAAAAAGATGGCGATTATGTAAAGAAATAGAGCAAGCTTTCTTCTTTCCAACGATTTAAATTTCTATGAGAATAAACAATGTTGTCTATTTGTAAATTTGATGGGAACCATATTTCTGGATCGACCCTCGTATGAGTGTCACATTTAGGTAATTTTTGTCGCATTTACAGTAGTTTAGACTTTAAAATGAAACGCGAAAAGTAGCTAAATGTGACAATGCATTTTATGCATGTCAGTTATCTCAAAATATTAATTTAATAGCTATCAATTTCTTAAATACTTAATAAAGAGTTGAAATACATAAAATTGAAAATTGAAACACTTATTATTGAACTACTTAATATACAAATAACATTATTTAATAATTTCCTTTTCATCTTCCGTTTAGGCCTCATTTGTTTTTTCTGTTTGGTTTCTGTAAGATATTTATTTAGATAATTTTGAGGTTTAGACTTCTTCATAACTTCTGTTTGTGCCGTATATTCACTTCCAGGCTGTTTTAGTGACTGACTTCGAATTTTTGCTGAATTCTGTTTTTGTAACACTGTTTTTGCTTTTTAAGTCTTTCTTCAATTTATGCTTCTGTTTTTGTTCTTTCAGTTTCATTGTCCTCTTTGAATTTTTTTCATACATGCTTCAGTTGTTAAGAATTCTGCAAAGTTTGATCCTACTACATTTCGCTTTTTGGTTGGATTTTGATTAGTTGTTGGAAAATACTTTTAACAAACACCTTTCAAAAGCATGAGATGGATTAGCTTCAAGAAGAAATATTTGTGGGTGGAAATCTTTTTGCACATCAGACTGTTCTTGAATAGAATTTGGCCTGTTTTTGCCTGTTAATTGTTTAAAATATGCATTCATTGCTTGCCAAAATTCAAAATCTTCATTTCTTATATTTCGTACAGTAATGTATTAAAAGTAATGTTAAATTTGTTTGGACAGACACATTCCACATTATTGGAGAAGTTATATTACTACCTTCATAGTACTTCATTTGAAAACAGTCAGCATTAGTTAATTAAGTATCGTTATTAAATCATCGTTAACATCAAAATCAGAAGAAATTATTGTCCTCCTTAACATGAAGATCATCATTAATAGTTGACTCATTAACATGAAAATACTTTCTAATAATAATGGATTACCGATAATAGGCAGGAAACAAATCATCACATGTCAATGCACAAATCATCGCTAATAGCAAAACTCTCATTAGCCGAATCAGAGGTGGGTACCTCTCGTCTAAAAGTATCTTTTAAGTCATCTTTCTGCATTTGTAATTTGTTATAGTGTTGAAGGGCATTAGGATCGAAAGATGATTCTTGACCATCACACGAGAGGTCTGCTGCACGGGCTAGAATTTACAGGCCCGGCCCCGGCCCGGTGTAAAAAATAAAAGTTCGGCTCGGAACCGGCCCGGCACGTGAAAAAATCACTGAAATTAGGCCCGGCCCGACCCGACTCAATTTCTAAAAAAAATTCAATTTTTCTTAACAAACAATAAAGATTCTTTTAATAAATACTCCAGACATATTTATGGGAAAATTTTACTGAATATTTTAGATTACTCTATATTCACAAGCCACAGAAAACAGAATAGCAACATTAATGATCACTTTGACTATTAGTAGACTATTACATACAAATAAAGACATTAAAGAAATTAATGTACTTTAGAATAAAAGGAAAAATATTGTTATACATCATAACTTTTGTTGCTGTATAATAAAAAAAGTAGATTTTTGAAAATGCTTCTTTATATTTTTATTAAAGTATATTTTCAAAGATTCCGTTAACAGAAGTTCATTATCGCAATTAATACTTTTAGAAAATAAATTGCTTGCTGGACACGTCCTGGGAACAATTAAGTCCAATTCCGATCGGCTCTAGTATCTACTTTTAATAAAATCCGAAGACAAGAAAGTGTCTGTAACCATTCCGGAAGGAACCACTCTGGTCTGCGAATCGATCGTAGTTAAACGCCATGTTAGGTTTAATGAAAAACGCATGGTAACATATGACAGCTAAATGATAATATCTTCTACTTGAAATCAGGTCTGTTCAGCATATTTTTCCTATAAAACATGTATATCATATTTTATTATAATGTTTTAAGTTCTTATTTAAATATCCAGATTAAACATCGGAATCCCAGATATAAACAAACGAACACTGTTGCGAACAATATTGTTTTGGCGCCATCTACCGGCTTTAAAAAGTACTTTTTTACAATACAAACTTTTAAATAATAAAATCTTCATGCTGTTTGTATGGAGTCTTAGGGAATTGGAACACAGATCAACAATCTGTCATTTTTGACGGGGGTTATATACTAGCTTTTTACAAACTCACTGTATTTAATTTTTTACAAGCATAAGGAATTAAGTTTAGAAACAAATATTGTTTCTAAATGTATTATAGCTTTTTTGTTTATTCATGAGGTAACATATCCATAGAAACTTTCCAAATTATGTAAATCTTAGATTTTATTTTTTAAAAGTCATTTTAAACATTTAGTAAATTTACGATTTTTAAAAAATCAGTTGATTTAAATCATGATTTAATCACCAATTTAAATCATCTGATTAAAATGGTTCACACCTATACTGTTTTAGCGCCATCTACCGGCTTTAAAATGTACTTTTCTACAATACAAACCTTTCAATAATAAAATCTTCATGCTGTTTGTATGAAGTTATATGAAAACGGAACGCAGATCAACAGTCCGTCATTATATGCTAGTGGAGAATAAAGTGGAAGCCTGATCCCTGCCTGCCCGAGTCTACTGAAAAAATTAATCCCTGGCTGAGACACGGTGTAACTGTTTGATGCTGATTTCTACTCTGGACATGTTATAGTTCTGTATTGATGTTGTCAAGCTAGCATCGGCTCGCACAACACATTTATACTTATTGGCGTCCCAACCACGTACATTGAAACTCGTTCATATTTTATCAGCTTAGTTTGAACCTTTTAAATTTGTTTTATCGGGCCGTTATATTTTTTATCTGCCTGGCTCATTAATTTTTTTATCGGCCCGGTCCGTTAAAAATTGTTTTTACTCTGCCGGCCCGAGCCAGGCCTGCTGACCTCTACATCACACCAATTATATGGGAAAATGCCAGATTTTTTAAATCCATTTTCAATTTAAGAGTGATTTCAATCTACACAAGAATTTTCAGAACTTCAATCAAATAAGAGTATTGAATTATGCCGTTATTATTACGTTAGATTTTTATAAAGATTTTAAAAGACATGTATTTTTCAATTTTGGTCATTTGAAGAGCATATTTAAGTTACAAAGTAAAACACAAGTGTATGATCAGGTGCTAATTCCTAATTTATTAATTATTATTATTTATTAATAATTATTATTAATAAATAATAATAGTAATAATAATAATAATAATAATAATACTTATTTATTATTAATTATTAATTATTATTATTATTCAACAAAGGGTAATTAATTACAATTTCTGCTTCAGACACCATTTTAATACAACATGTGAAAATATCACATAAACATTCCTCAGTAAATATCCCAAAAGCCTCCACACTTGACGGAGCCAATTTGTCACTAATAGATCTCATGTAATGTTATATAATATCATGTAATGGTAATATATTTTACTCTCTTAAAACATTACCAAAGAAAATAAAACATGTAGATTTCAGCATGGCCCACCAACCTTCAAAATAAAACTCTATGTCTGAAACATTACACTGGTGGAGAAGTTAAACATGAATTGAAAAAATAATTGAGTATAAATTAAAAAATATATATCAAACCAAAATTTCCCTGGTTATCGAAAAAGTTTTAAAATATATTTACAAGTTAATAAAAAGTTTTCAAAATTTTCTAATAATGATTACAAGTTCAAAAAAACATTTGTAAATATATATAAGTTAACAAAGAAAATTCCAATGTTTTCTAAAATATTTACATGTTAACTAAAAGTATTGAAGTTTCTAAAAATACTTACAAGTTAAGCAAAAAGTAAAAAAATAAATAAATAAATAAATTTTTCTGTAATATAATTCTATGTTAAGAAAAATATTTTCAAGTTAACAAAAAATATTTATCTATTGAACAAAATATATATAAACAAAAAATTAAAAAAATTACATCTTAGTAAAAATAATTAGAAATAAAACCCTTTTGCTGTGATGTTTGCCATAAAATTTTTGCGGGAAAGAGTGATTTTAATCATCAAAATTTAATACCGGTGAAATTCTGTTCATCACGATTAAATGACAAGAGGATAGGTGAAACTGTTGATTGTAACACTTGTAACACATATTTTGTAGAAAAGTACAATTTTAAAGAACATGTGATAATGCATTCGGACGAAAAGATCTTTGCTTGTGATATGTGCGATAAATTATTTAGTCGCAAACTAATCTTAATTAGACATATAAAGTAACATTTATATGTAAAACCCTTTCAATGTGACGTTTGTCACAACGCGTTTGTTCAAATTTATGATTTATTTAAACATTTGAAAATACATTCAAAGACCCCTCCCAGCATTTTTGTCTTCGTACAATAATGTAATAAAAGTAAAGTAATGTTAAATTTCTTTAGACAGACACATCCTACATTATTGAAGAAGTTGTATTACTACCTTCATAGTACTTAATTTGAAAACAGTCAGCATTAGTTAAATAAGTCCTCATTAGCCATCGTTATTAAATCGTCGTTAACATCAAAATCAGAAAAAATTATTGTCCTCCTTAACATGAAGATCATCATTAATAGTTGATTCATTAAGGTATCCACACACCTTCGGAGGTCATTTTTTGAAATTTTTGAAATTTTTGTTTTAAACAATTTTTTTATAATGACATTTAAGTTAAAACTTTGAAAAATATGTAAAAATTTTAGCAATTACACTGAAATATTTTTAAAAAAATTATAGGTAGATAAAATTATGTGAAAAATTGACATTTGCGCAAAACATTATAACTCAAAATCAAATCAATGCATTAAAACTTTGTAAATTGCATACTAATAGATAACTTTCTCAAGGACATAGATATTCGCATTATAATAGCATCTCTCTCTCAGATGGTGTGTCACTTAAAGTAGGGGAAAGGGGAGCACAGTGGGACATGGGGCACAGTGGGACAAAAGGCATTTTTCCTACCATTCAAATACTCAACAATTAGAAAAGTATGCATCATGTAGTTAACCTGTATGGCAACACTGTATAAACTAGTCACAGTCGCATTTCATTTTGTAGGGAAGTTACAGCCATTTTTGTTTTTACTATCACTGTTGGAAAAATCAGGTAAATTTTACTTTCTTGGATTTGCGCAATAAAATATCATCCAATAAAGAATATCATTGCATTAATTTAAAGCTGAAACTTTCTTCATTACATGTGTGCAATGTTCTTAATTCTATTAATAAATTTTGTGAAACTTTTGACTTTGGATTTAAAAAGTACACCTTGGGGGGTACAGTGGGACATGTTGATAGGGGCACAGTGGGACATGTTGATAGGGGCACAGTGGGACACTCCAGAAGACCATTCACAGAAGAGCCACAACCAGGGTGCACCAATTTAAATTTATCTCTGGTGGAAAACCAGAAAGTTGATGAACCTGTTTTGTCACCAGAACTAATAAGCCCTCTACCAAAATGCCATGCACCTCATAACTCTTAGAGGAACCGAAGGAAGAGGAAATCAGAAGTATTGACTGATACACCTGTAAAAAGTAGAATAGAGCAGGAAACATTTGAAAGAACTGAAAAGCAAAATAAAGGTAAAAAGAAGTATTCTTCTAATGTTTCGAAATTGATAACCAAAAAAAAAAAAAAAAAAAAAAAAAAAAAAAGTAGATTGTAAATAAAAATTTATGGGAAAGACGAAGATTGGAAGCTCTCTTCAAGTAATAGTGTTTCTGACGATGAGGTGGAAGAAAGAGAAAGTATTTTTGAGGATGATAGGGAAGAAAGAGAAAGCGTTTCTATTAATTAAAAAGAAAGGAGCCATATGCTTGCAGAAATCATAAATAAAAGTGAAATTGACTTTGAAGTGAAGTATATGAAAAGACTTTTGCCAGCATACAATTTTGTCTTTGATGATGAGACAACATATTCAGCTGTTCTTGCTGACATTGAAATGAAATTACCAAAACCAATGGCTTGCGGAGGGACAGAAAGAACAATGACACAATTATCATTTCCTGTAGACTTCCAAGGTTATTCGATGATAAAATGAACTTTTGAGAACTTTTTGTAAGCCTTTAATGTTTATTTTGATGTTACTTTATTATTTTCAATTCATCATACATTATTTTGCAAAGAATTTTTCAACTCTTAAATGTGTTTCATTATTATAACTATTTTTAAGTCTTATCATTTGAAGATGGCTTTCATATCTTCTATGTTCAATATCTAAACCTGTATTTAATAATAATAAATGTGCTGTGATAATATAACTAATTTTGTATATGTCTTTTTCACCGTCCCACTGTGCCCCGCCAGAGGGCACAATGGGACATCTTGAGTACCTTTTGAAAATTACATTTTTTTTAAAGAATAAAATAAGTATAAATTATGAAAAAAATTTACAATGAAAGATAAAAGTTGCCAAAATATTGCTCTGTATTTGTTTTATTTTTTTAATTAAAAAGGAAGAAATTATCATAAAACAAGTGAAAATTGTCCCACTGTGCCCCCCTCTCCCCTACTAATGTAATGAAAAATTCGTAAAATTTGTTGCAACTTTTTAACCAAACCAGTATAAACACAAAACTAATACATTATCAGGATTGTAGTCTATTTCCTCAATAAACATTTGTAAAATAAGTAAAAAAAAAATCAAGGCATTTCATGCATAATTTTTTGCTTTAGGATGTTTTGCGTATAGTAAAAATCTAAAAAAACTTAAAAGCTAAAAATAACTTTTAAACACAATTTTTACTATAAAAATAATTATCATTCTTTAATGGTTTAATTATTACCTCCATGCATTTTCTTGGAGATATAATCCAATTTAAATGCTAAATTTTGAAAAAGAATAATATAAAAATACATTACAACTTACTTCCGGTATGCAGAACGACACTTCCTGTTGTAAAATTCTTCGGCAAGCTGTAACAGATGTAACTTTAAACGTCTGTAACCCAAGTTCTAATTAAGATACAGACGCAATTAAAACAAAATTCGATAGATTAAAGATCGGATTTTAATATTATTGCAAAAATGAAAAATTGATATTGTTATCGAAAATGACGTTTTAAAGGTGTGTGTCGATTACCGATAGTCGTAGGAAACAAATCATCGCTAATAGCAAAACTCTCATCAGCCAAATCAGAAGTGGGTATGTCTCGTCTAGAAGTCTTGTCTAGAAGTATCTTTTAATTCATCTTTCTGGATTTGTAATTTGTTGTGTATTCTACTCTATCTGATCAATTCCTCTCAAAACAGCATATTTTTTTAGGTGTGGGTGGGTGGCGGTGAGGAGGCTGCAAACAAAAAGCAAAGGAGGATACAAACTTGTTGAAGTTTGTATCTTTCAGTTTTCCATAATTATCTAGATCTTAAACTTTCCGCTCAATATTTCAAACTATTTGTTTAATATATTCCTCAAACATAGATTTCAATATATTTGTTATATATTTCAAGGTAGATTTTAAACTATTTGTATAGTATTTCAAACTACATTTAACAAATTTCAGTACAAAATTTCAAAAAGTAAGCTCACTCGAGTAGATCCGATCCTATAATCTGAAAAAGCTGGTAATATTAGACTTAAAATATATTCTAAAAATATCCTATAAATCTAACTTCCTCAGACTACACGATATTTGAATAAAAGTATCGGAGAAATAGCGTTGGGCGTGCATATTTAATTTCTCTTTCCCATTTCTTAGATTAATCGAAAATATAAGAAATGTGATAGAAAATATTAAAAATTTGATAGCATATGCAACTAAATTTATTAAAACTTATCATATTTCAATTTCACTCTCCTTGTGCAGACATATTAAATATTGTTTTTTCTTTCAATTTCATGTTATAAGTTATATTAATAATATTTTAAAACTTAAATAAAATTTTAGAACGTATTATTAATTTATTATTCTAGAAATATTTTAGGGGAGCTGTATATGCATAATACATTTAATGAGTGGAAATTTGTGTATTTATATATGAAATTTTTGTGTATTTTTTTTATTTCTACACTCGCTGGTCACGTGATAGTGCTGATAAGGAATGTAAAGGATTTGACACACTTCGCCAGTTGTTGCTGAAAGTGAAATTCGAATGAGTGTGCAACACCCAGAAATGCGACAACCACCAGTAACAAAAGTTACAATGTGACAAAACCCACGATAGTGATATAATAACCAGTGAAATTCTCGAAAGAAAACCAAGTTTCAAAATGTGCAACCAGCTCTAGCACAAGCTAGAGGTATCAATTTATCAAGAAAGAGACAAAACCCAACGAATGATAACAGACAGAAACAACCCACAACAGGGGTGAGCCCATAAAAACGGCAAAAAACCCAGTCAGAGACAAATAAAAACGAAAAGTGAAATCAGCCCCCTAAAAAAGGCAATAAACACTACAGCGACAAACCACCATGAGCGTGACAAGTCAACAGAGACGACAAATATGAAAATCTATGTACGCTAAAGGCGCCTGGTGCATGTAAAATCCGTCGTGTGGGTGCAAAGCCCTCCAAGTTACTTATGAATTATACCTCTGGGGTGCCTAGTCAGGTGAGGGTCTCGTCACCTGACAAGGTTCTAAATTTCGAGACCTTTTAAACCTGTCAATTCAACAAAGTTAAATAGAACCCTTGAACCGGCAAACAAAGATAACTGTTGCAAACCACAAAAGAGCAGGCATTGCAGCGATGTCAACAAATCTATAGTCAGGTTGATCAGAGCCATGCTGTGATCAGGCGATTTCTGCCCCGCTCCCAGCTACTAACCCGTCAAGCTAGGCACTCATGCCGGGCAGGTAGGGGCCTGGTTAGCGGTATATAGAAAAAAAGTGAAATACGAACGCGAAAGAATTAATCGACAACTTTGAAATTTTGAATATGTCTTACCGACATCACTTAGATGAATTTTAAACGTGGCCGTGTTATTGGAAAACTCGATGAAGGGTGACAAAGAAGAGATGTTGCCAGGGAATTCGAATTCGCCCACAGTGTTGTTTCCGGATTTTGAAGAGTATTTAAAAGAACTGGGATACGTAGTAGTCACCACATGGGAGATCGGTTTCGCAGTATGGCAGCTGCCGAAGACAGGTATATTGCCCTATCTGCAAAAAGAGATGGGTGGGCCACAGCTAGTCAAGTGGCAAATATCTTTCTTGCTGCAACAGACAATCGTATATCCCGAAAAACTAAAGCCAGGCCTTTGCAATAAACAGGACTGTACGCCCAAAGACCTTGTTTTGGGTTTTCCATTGCCGATACTACAAGTACCATATCGGTCCCTTTCATGGATATTTTCCAGATGGTGAGTACTATAAAGTGACGAACACGTGTGGCTATCAAAAATTTGCATAAACAATGCTTCTTACAGTTTCCCCCTAATTTCCATTTGCTGCACTCTTCGATTTTGTGGCTGTTATCATTTATTGTATCATCCGTTCTTAGCAATTGTCTACAAGTGTATATTTAATTAAAAAACGAGCAGATGTACTGTTAATGCACCGGTCTTCCGTAAACTGCACTGTTCAAAACGGGTACTTACTATACGTTTTTTTAGTACTTTCTTCGCTTTGATAGCTCAGAGTATTTAAGTCTCAATTTTAAACACACGTACTCATTTTTAAGAGACTTCCATAAAGGAGATCATAGAATTCGCTTGTACATATATATATATATATAAACTTATTGCAAAAATTAACCATTGAAACAGAAGCAAATGACCATATGCAATGAAATTATTACCCCATATAGCACTGTCAAATTACACATTATAAAACATAGTCCTATATATATATATATATATATTAATGTATGTCCTTGCATAATTTTAAAACGCATGTTCCGATTTTCATAAATCTTTTTTTGTTGTTGGAAAGGGCTTGTTTTGGTGATGGTTCCATCATAAATTTCATTAAGATCCCAAGATAGTATGTTTGCCTACCTGCCTTCTGTCTCGTCTTTTTTGCTTTCTGGGCTGCAACTTTCATAAAAATTGACCAATCGCTGCGAAATTACAAGTTGTGTAAATAGGTACTTTATGTTTCTAAAATGGTATTCGAATCGTATATATATATATATATATATATATATATATATATATATATATATATATATATATATATATATATATATATATATATATATATTTACACAAACAAGGATGTGTCAAAATTCTTAATATATCATCATCTACTGTGCGTCAAAATGACTGATATTGGAAACAATGCAATTTGACTCCTTGTCTTTGTCGCCTGAATCCATTTCGGGAAATTCAAACGCATCATATTTGGAATGTCCAAACTGAAATCAGGCAAAAGAAAAATTAATGGTTCTATTCCGTGAGTTCGTTTTCCTTTGGCAAATGTTAATGTGGATAAAAATAAAGGGTTTCCACAAAAACACATTGTTGTGCCACACCTCCCCATTTGCCGTTCTATAAGTAAATACCAGTGCAATAAGAGAAGAAAAAGTCCCTTCAAATCGGTTTTATTTTTTTCTTAAAAATTACCCTGTGAGAGTATAAATTTCGCTACAATGCAGCTTTGTTTTTACGAATGCGCCATTCATAAATCATTGCACTACAAGAAATGCATGCAAAACAAGACACTTATATAGTCACGCATGGAATCGATGTAACCAAGATATGATTCATTATGTTTGAACTTTTATTTTTCAAAGTTCTCGAACAAAATATTTCGGAATTTTATGAACATTTATAAAAAAAAATTCCTTGAAATTTATAACATGCAAAATGGAGTATTACGTGACTGAATCTTTTTAAATAAGCTCTAAAGATATCATCATCTAAAGGTATGTGAGGTTAGATTTCGTGTTAAGTTTAAAAGTGAAGATATGCAGCTATTTTAATATTTTTTGTTCAATTAGGTTTGGCGAGATATTTTATGCCAGATGTCTGTTTTCAAATATTCTCATGCATGAAAACCTTTCATGTGGTTGTAGTGAAAAACAACCCCCAGCGAACTGTGCATATTTTATTTTTATTTCTGTATCACATATAAACGTCATATGAAGTTCAATAATGCTTGTGAAATACAGCAATAGATAGCAGAGCTATTTCCTTTTCGAATATTCTATTTGAAAATCCGCCTTTGATATTTTTTTCTGTTCTGCACGAGAGAAGATTTTCTTAAAGAATTTCTGCTCTTGGATTTAAATAAAGATATGACCAAAAATGGTTTTTAACATTTTATTTTGTAGGAAGGTGTCGAAAGTTTAAATTAGCACAAAAAAGTATTTAATATAGCTTAATAATTTTTTAGTGCTTATGAACGTTATATCAGGATCGTTTTATAATTTTGTAATAAATGCAAGTTGTTTAAAAATTCAGCTTATTCGTTCTCAATAACCCATTTTAACCCTTTCGGGTCTGGCATCCTATTGTATTAGGACATGCCTTTACATTTACTGTTATTTTTTTAGCCACACACAGGGTGACTTATTCTTTCACGCAACAGTAAAATTCATGTTTATGAAAAGTCACATCCATCCATCGTTGCCACAGGTTAATCTCGGAAAATGAAACATTTGAAGTTACTGAAAAAATTAATAGCTCGAAAAGTATTTGTCACAAAATTGTTAGACGCAAACTGCGTTAAAAAGGTAAAAAAATGTATTTTTCTTGATATAAATTTCAAATATAATGATTATGCCGTTTTTCAAACATTGAGTTTCAAAAATTACCAAACTTCACAATGAAGTACCATAGCGAAACCTTCACGCGTAAAAAGATAATGATAACGGTTGTTGCTTTCGGTCGAGAATGGACCAAATGATGTTCGCATTTTACTATTTTAACGAAATTCTGTAACTTTAGAAGAATTTTTTAAACTTTTTAACGAAATTCTGTAAATTTAGAAGAAATTTTCTTTGAATAGGCAATAAAAATGCATAAAATCGTTACAAAAATGTTAAAGTTACACAAAGGATAGATGCAAATTATCAGATATGAAAAATAAAGTAGAAATTTGGTACTTTCGTGTTATAGCAGCCCCCAAGGATGAAATATTTTTGTTTCTGTTTTCATTAATATATTGCAAATTTAGTACTTTCGTGCTATAGCGGCTTTCAAGGATGAATTGCCAAGCGACCAAGGTTTCTCGCCAAATTATAAAGCATGTATGACATTATAATAATATATGATATATATTATATATATATAACATTTCTTGACGCATATATGATGTATATATATATATGACATGTGTATATGATGTATATATACGACATATAAGACGTAAATAATATGTGTATAATGACGTATATGGCACATATAGGAATGTTTGGAATACATATATATATATATATACTAGTATATAATGCCCGTCAAAAATGACGGAATGTTGATCTGCGTTTCATTTTCATAAGACTTCATACAAACAAACAGCATGAAAATTTTGTTATTGAAAGGTTTGTATTGTAGAAAAGTACATTTTAAGAATCGCAAATGATTTCTACAAATACAAATGATGAGGATTTTTTCTTTTACCCAATATTCAATTTCTGAAATAGTTCAACAAATGGACAAAACATTCAAAAATATTTAAAAAATAATCCATGTGCAAAAGGTTTTTAAAAAAATATATATATTAATGAGTTTCTAAAGAACTTGACTTACAGCTCATATTTTGGTTACATAAGAAAAATTAAATGCAAATTCTGAAATGGTTTAACGATTGCACAAAACATTAAAATTTTGTTCGTTTTAAATTGTCTAAGTTAATAGTATAATACAGTTGAATTTTAATATTTCTTTTAGAACAAAGTTTTCCAGTCATGAAGAAACAACTACATAGCAGAAAGACGTAAAAAGAGACAGAAAATTGCATGTTTATGGATATTAGCTTCTTAATTCACAGTAAGAAAATATCTCATTTAAAATGACAGAAAAATCAAAGTTTTCCAGTAATGAAGAAATAGTTAAAATAAATACAACGATGAAAGTAAATTATATAACTTTAACTTTTAAAAGTATTCATCAAAGTAAAACCTGATTTTATCTTATTTTAAAAATATGCCTGAAAAATTTATGATAAATTTTGATCATCAAAAATCTTCTTATTTTATTTCATAAGTAAATTGAAATTATTAAATGCATTAGTATAACTGAAAAATATCTTTTCACATTCTCTTCCGCTTGTATTTCCTTTCTGAGTCCCTAATTGCCCTACAACGAGCACAGACCCCATTTAAAGGATCCAACGAAGTTAAACTTGTCATGGCGGACATTTCTAAGGGGGTCCAGTGGCCCTATTTCCCATAGGAATGAAGTTACCCCCGGGGGGGGGTAAGATCTCGTAAGTTTTTTTTTGGGGGGGGGTAAGGTTCAAGTAACCTTTTTGGTGCTCAAACCCCTTCATGTGACATATCAATAGATAGATATCGTCAAGCACTATGGTCTGGTCCTACTCTCCCCTTCTCACCCCCCCCCTCCCTTAAGAAGCATTTTTCTCTGTTTCAACTCTTTTTAAATTTTAGTTTTTCCCATCTTTCTCAGCCCCTTTAAGCCCCACAGAGAGCGTAGGCCTCTTCTAAAAGATCCAACGAAGTTAGTCAAGGCCGACATTTCCAAGAGAGTTCCGAGGCCCTATCTCCCATAGGAACGGAGTTACCCCCCCTGGGGGGGGAAACATTCAAGGTGTTCAAACCCCATCATGTAACATATCAAAAGTTTGATCTCGTCAAGCACTTTTGTCTGGTCGTACTCTCCCTCCTCCCGTCAAGAGCACTTTTCTTATTTCATTTTTTCAATTTCTCCGAATTATTTTAGTTTTTCCCATTTTTCTGTGTTCCTATGGGCCGGACAGCTCCAAACTTTCACCAAAATTAGGTGTAAACCACCTAAAAGTATTCCCCCCCCCCCCGCTTCTTTTGGCACGCTCGGTTTTCATGTATCTCTCGAGGGGGGGCCCATCAGAGGAGTTGGTTGGTTGGTTGATTAGGGTTTTATGGCACAAAGTCCTTTTTAGGACATGCTACGCTAAAAAAAAGATTAAAATAAGAACTTCAAGTTGAAATATAAAAACGATTTAAAACTGTCATAAAAACAAGATGAATGAAAATAACATTTAAATGAAAAGAGTGATATGGTGATAAATGTATAATTAAAATTATTCAATGAAAATATAACACAACGTCTAAAAGAAAAAAAAAACAGAAGTTTTCACAATTAAAATATAAACAATGTTTAAACTAACATTTGGTAAAATGTTCAAATTTTCGAGCAAAAATATATTTAAAATCACGTAGGCTCGAATACCTCAAAATCAGTATTATCATCCTCATTTCAGTCAGAACTGTAAGAATCTGAATCCATAGCTTCCTCTGCATAGTGCAGCAGCTGTTTTGAATGCTTTTTATTAAGGAGCGATGTACCAAAACAGGCTTTCTTGTT
The DNA here is from genome assembly GCA_963931845.1 of Maratus michaelseni. NCBI lineage: Eukaryota > Metazoa > Arthropoda > Arachnida > Araneae > Salticidae > Maratus > Maratus michaelseni. Next base: position 255,913,324 of record OZ007599.1, read on the forward strand.
TCTTCCCTTCACAGTTTTCCACTGTAAAGAGGCTTGGGTTGAGGTTTTCTTTCTCTCTTTCTGTGCACATGATTTTGATTTTGGTTTTTGTGTAGGAGAAACAGGTTTTCCCAATTTGTTTGGAGATGAAACAGGAGTTTGACCTGACTCATGTTCGGTTGACTGTTTAGTTGGATACTGAGAATATTCTATTTTCACAGGTTCTGATGATGGTGGCAAAAGTTGCAGTGCAGGCAGGAGTCTTATTCTTGCTGAACAATATATACTACGGGTTTTTTTCTTTATAGTGCTGGTTAGTGTAATAGAAGACTCATTTGGTGGTAATGAAAAATCAGTTTGGGTGCTTATATGTCTTATGGATTTTGATTGTCGCATGAGTAAACTAGAATAAGAAACTCCTATAGATGGTGTTCTGGATTCAACAAGTTTTCGTGCTTCAGCATAAGAAAGTTTTTGAATGATTTTGAGAGCAAGAATTTCTTTCTCACGAATCCAGTTTGGGCAAGAGCGTGAGTAGGCTGTATGGTCACCCTTACAGTTTGTACAGCGGTCAGGCCTTTCGCATGACTAACCACCGTAGCAGACTTCTGCACAACGTGTACAGGTAACAGAACTACAACAGGTAGCAGTAGTATTACCATAACGCTGGCATTTAAAACAACGGAGCGGATTAGGAAAATAAGATCGGACAGGACAGCTCAGGTACGCAGCTTTAATTCTAGTTGGCAAAGTAGGGCTATTGAAAGTCAAAATGATGTGCTTTGTGGGAAGCACTTGTCCATTCCGACGGATGGTAATACGGCGTGCATCTATGACATTTTCATCTTTTAAATTTTGTAGAAGTTCGCCTTTTGTAGAGAGTAAAAGTTGTGGTTCTGATATTACACCACAACTTGTGTTTAGAGTTTGAAGGGCCTGAACAGAAACAGAAAAAGAACCTTCTGTTGTGCAATTTGAGAGAAATCCTGAGTGTTTGTCTGAAGAAACCTCAACAAGTAAATCCCCAGACTGTAGTTTTTTAAGTGAATAACCGTCTCCGAAAACGGATTGAAATGTTTTCCCGATAAGAAATGGTGAAGTTCTCTTAAAAGAACTATCAGAAAGACTGTCAGTACCTTTAAAAATAAAAAAGCGAGTTAATGAAGTCATCTGTTCAGTTTGTTGCTCTCCACATGGGAGGGAAATAAAAGGAAGTGAATTTTTTCCATCCATATTAAATAGAAAAGGAATTCAGACCCCGGCCGCACCACCCACTAACGAACCCAACAAGGGGATGCACATTCGTGCACCAGTGTTAACCAGGGCCCATACGTTCACAAGAAACACCTATTTCAGTTTCCACCCTTAACGAAATGACTAGTATGTGCCCGCTCACTTGATCCCCAGCCAGTGACAAGTCAGTTGACAAGCCGATTGGTGCATACGGGACCAATATGCACTTCCCGTCTACCTGAATCAGAATCCCCCTGGTGGAGCCCGTCAGAGAGGCACAAAAGGGCATCCCTTTTAAAGTCCCATCTCTCAATTGCAAATGAGGATTCATTTTAAAGGTCTCGTAGAGCACTTGCATGAGTTAATATTTGAGAAACATGCCTCCAGGAAGATAAAACTGTATCATAAAACATGTGTCATGTTACAGGTCAGGCAAAACACCATTTCAGGTTCTTCTCAAATCCGAAATGGCTACTTTCTGACGCATTGCTGAATTTATTCTTATTCGGAAACGCACGACAGGAGTGCGTTTAGAGATGATAGTTTCTAGATTAGTTAGAAACTATAATATTGAATAGTTTATCCATTTTTCGATAAAGGGATCATTAAGAAAATGCTGTCAAAGTTTACGTTTTCTACGGAATTAATGGACACGACATTTCGAAAAACATCATCATTATACAATAACTGCTTATAACTCAAAATGTAATTCATTTATTAAAGAATGATAAAAAATATATATATTCGATTCCGAATTACTTCAATATAGTCATGGCAGCAAGTATCATGCATTTGCGTATAAAAATGAGTTCAGAAAGTTTCGCGGGGAAATAAATATATTTTTTGAGAATGCCCTTAATATATTTGAAACCTGATTATGAACTTTTCATCAATCTACTTGTCTGTGTGTGCTGTATTTACCATGAAAACTCTCGATTTACTATCTAATTTTATTTGCATTTGAAGAGCACACACAAAGATTTTTTACTGCAAATAAATCGTAAATGTAACCCAAATAAATACGCTTCAAATGGAACTGAAAATCAGACCAATATTACATTTCACGCTCAGCATTTAATTTATTCTTTAATGATATATTTTTTTAATGAGGATACGTAGAATAGAATGTATGTTGTCAAAATCGGGTGTTGTCATTAAAAATGAAAAAATTAGTCTTAATTTTAAGATATAGACGACCTCCAAATTCATACACACCATTTAATACTGGACATTATTTCCAATCGATTGATACCTCTAACATGTTTATATGATTATTTGTAGTAGAAATATTTGTGCTTACTTTTTTTTTTTCAAAACTGTACACGAAACTGAACACAGCGTTGTATATTAATCTCGAAACAAATTGTATCTAAATGTAACAGTCCCTTCAAATATAAAAGGGAGAAAATAAAATGAAGAATTATATAACGATACACAGTAATTTTCTGCACTTAATAATGTTTAATTTCAAGATCTAACAACTTACTTGTGTAAATCTTTAAACTTGAAATTAAATTCGTTTGAAAGAAATTTAGGAGAACGAATTTCTAATGGGATAATATATCTTTAATGCCATCCCATTTAATGAAATTAATGCTTAATTTAGTCATTTATTCTACAGAAAGTTTTCATTTGAAACTTTAATCTAAATTTGGAATTAAAATAACAGTTATAGCAGAAGTTTCGAGACATTTTGGTTTAGAAGATTGCATAACGGTCATATTATATTATTTCGAACATTACTTTTCTCCAAGGAAAAGCTAAAGTTGTGCGTTTTTATTTTATTTTATGCCGCTTTAAATAAGCTTAAAAGGTTTTGTAACAACTCTTATTTCTTATTTTTATATTTGTTTACTGACCTAGCAAAATATCTAAGGATCATTCTCTAAAAAGTGGCCGTTTGTTTTTAATTGAACCAAAATGAAATTTCGCCAAAATAGATTAACCCTTATTTACTCTATTAAAAGAGTTTATAAATTTTTTATATGAATTTATTGCATTATATCAGTCTTATTTTATTGTATAAGCACAAATATAAGTGGATTCAGATCGTCGCCTCATATACCCTAAAATTATGAAGTAATGATGAAATGCTTCTGAAAATCACTTAACTACTTAAATGATTAAGTTTAGGTATTTTTTCAGTTGTTGAATATCTTTTTAAACACATTTCCAATAATATATTATCGAATTTTTTTTCTTATATTAAAAATATACCAGATGAGGGAATGATGGGTAATAAAAATACTTAATATTTGGAAAGCCTTCAGCGAGCTATTCAAGAATGTTGTTGAGCAAAAAACAAGATGGTTTCTTTACTTTACTTCTAGACCTATATAATGCACACTCTCAGAAAAAATTGTAAATTTATGAGCGTTTGCCCTTCAATTTTCACGGGCAACAACAGCCTTATTTGATGAAAAAAGGTCTGATCCCCTAAATAAGCGGCCCCTTAGATACTTAGAAAATTAAGAGCAATCCACATATTCTTACAGTTCTAGCCCATATGTTAGCAAAAATACGGTATGACCCCATACTTTGTCCTCCGCTAGGGTGTAACCCTTCATTTTACTCGTGTTTCGAAAATTTTAACCCACCAAAACAGCGATTCTGTGATGATTATCTAACGTGCTACGGAACAATAAGCAAAGTTTTATTGTGTTTTAAAGTGTATTATAATGCTATATTACTTTGCCCCGTAAAATTACGTGCTGCACAAAATGATGGGCATGGATTTTTTTTTTTTTTTTTTTTTTTTTTTTTTTTTTTTTTTTAACGGGGTATGACTGGAATCTCTGCTGCCGGCCTCTGCCCGTAATTTTACTGCATTTTTTTTTACAGTGCATATGCTGTCATTTACGTAAATAGGAGCAGATTTATAGTAATGTGAGGTAATGATGTAAAGTACTAGGAACAACAATAAAAAAGTATCTTAATTTCCTTCATTGCATGAAATATAAACATAATTAAGTGGCTAAATATATATTTAAGTATTTTTAATGGATTTTACATTAAAAAAATAATAACCATACATGCTATAATGGCAGAGAAACCACTTTCTTTCATACACGCGTGAATGGAACACAGTGAGGGAATGATATTTTCATTAAAAAATATATTTTTAATATTATATTCCAGAGATATTACAACTTTCACATTTTCATTTTTTCGATTGTTTGCATCACTGAAAACTGAAAAACTAACCTTCTAAATGTTTTAAATTAAAATTTTAAACTTCTACTGCTTAAGAGAAGAATGTTTAGATGCCAGATTTTCAGTTCTCAAAAATTTTCAAATTCGAGGAATTTGAAGTTTCGACAATATGAATGTGTTCATAATATCTAAGAGTGCGCATACTAACATAACATTAGTAGGCGTGGTTCTGATTGGAAATTTGTTTGTAAAAGTTCACTCCGGATTGTCCAATGTTAATTTCATTAGTATTTCATGATGATCTGTTTATCTGTGCTTATATTGTTTTATTATTTTGGAGTAGAATATTTCCTATCATATTAAAGCGTAACATGTTTTTAAAAGTTTTTCTATTTTTCATTATTTGAGAAGTAAAACTTTTGGGCACGAAACTGTTTTTAAAATAATATGTAAGCATTTTAATTTTCCAAGACTATTTATCTATTTTTTGTTCTAGAATTCCATTTTTAAGTACATAGAAAACAGTTACATAAAGTGTTTTCATTATACTAATTTTTATTACTAAGGAATTTAAATATGCACTATTGAGAATTTGTAGACAATTTTTGATATTATTTCAAATTTTAGAATATTCGTTTATATTAGTTATTTCAGTATGAATTCATTGTGAAACATTTATGTGTTTAAAATTACTTTATTTCAAAGAAGATTATATAAGATATACTGAATTAAAAGTTCATATTTATTTTATCGATATATGATTTTGTTATACTTTTAAATACCACTTGCATATTCTTTTTTTAAAAGTTTTTAAAAAATGTCCTTGGAATTTTCACCATTTATAATTATTACATCTGCAATTTCTGAGTCCTTCTGTTATCTAGGTAAGAAATCTTATTACTAAATAATTTATATTTTTAAATACAAATATATTTATTATTATAAAAAAAGAACTTTGAGACGAAAATCACCGAAAGCAATGAATTTTTGTCCTATTTTTAAAATAACTGAGATCGAAAGTTAAGTCTAATATGAATGCGTATTCCATAAAAATTTAAAAGTCAGTTCGAATTTTAATATGTAGATAGCCTCCAAATCCTAATCCACTATTTACCATTTAATAGTAAACATAATTTCCAGTCGATTCACACCGATACCAAATTTATACAATGATTTGCAGTTAAGGTGAATGGAGGTGGGGTGAGGTGTGGGGATTTTTTTTTTGTTTCATATCTGCATATAACCTTTGATGGAATTGCTTTAGTTTGAAGTATTTCGTTTTTCGATTAATTAAATATTTGCTCATCAAATAATCTGTTATATGCTCAACTTCAAGAGGATTTTTACTAAACTTCATATTTACGGATTGACCATAAAAATATCTTAGGAATTTGTTAGATTTATATGATTTATTTCAATTATTATTATTATTATTATTAAATATAAATGCACACAAATGCGCAAATTACAAAAACATAGTTTAATCGAAATATTGTATTTTATTTGATTGTTTTTATAAAATGTTCATTTTTAACACTTTCCAACCTAGTTGAAAAGTGTTTATGACTTCGGTTTGTCTGGCCGTCTGCTGTATGGCCGTCTGGCCGTCTGCCGTTTGGCCGTGCTCTAACTCCCGTAAATATGCTCGGATTGCCCTGCAATTTTTATATGTTATTGTCGTTATCTATAGCATGCTCCATATTTCAACTGAAGTGTGTAGCACTTATAGTTTTTTTACAGGGACACTCAAAAGGTTTCCGTTACACTACTGTCTATGGGGAAAAATCATTTGCGGTTTATTTTAATGATGTTACACAATTTCAAACACATTGTAATTGATATATATCACTAAGGTGCATTACATGAAGCTTAATATGGAATAGGGTGTGCATAGCGCTTATAGTTACTTTACAGGGACAGTAAAAAAAATCCCGTTACATTACGTCTATGGAGAAAAATCGTTTGCGGTTTATTTAAATAATGTTTCACTATTTTAAACGCATTGAAATTTATATATATCACTAAGGTGCATTACAAGAGGCTTACTACAGAATATTGTGTGTATAGCAGTCATCGTTCATTTACAGGGACACACAAAAGAATTCTCTACTGTCTGTTAACAATAATTCCTGGAAGTGCGTTTTAAGTTACTGAACGCGATTTTAAATTTAGCTCACTTTTTGTCTATTGTGGTGTGTATAAATTCTGTAGATCATATACAGGGCAGCACAAAAGTTCGCGAACATATTTCCGTTTATTGACAGAAACACCAGAAGGAGATTTTTAAACTGTGCTACGCGTTTCCTAACTGAACTAAAATTTAGCATCCTATGTAGTATACAAATCTATAGATCCTATACAGGGCTGAATAAAAGTATTCGCTTATTTTTCCGAATATTGTATATGTTGGAAATTCCGGAAATTATGTTTTTAAATATGTTATGCGTTTTTTAAATTGTTTACTTAGATGTTATCTTTCAGCTTATTAAACGATATGATTTGTAAAATTATTTTGGAAGCGTTGGAAAGTGTTACATAATCTGTGGTTGACGTATGATTTTTCGTTCTTGTTTGAATTATCTTTTGGTATTTTATAGTAAGGACTGCACGCTTTTATTACACTACAATAAACAACAACAACAAAAAAAACAAGTTGGAAATTGTACGTCAAACGTTACAAACGAGGTGCGTTCGTACGCACGTTTTAGAATTAAATTCATGATATCCCGTGCGTAGAACGGGTTAAACAGCTAGTTAAGTATATATTTTATGACACTGTTCATACAAATATCTTAACTAGTTATATAAATATTCAGATATATATGTATCAGCTAGTTATATAAATATTCAGATCTTGATGATTTTTAATTCTGTGAAATGAATTATATCGTCTGCAGATTAATTTCTGTCATAAAATAAGTATCTCGGTCGCTTGACGATTAAACTTCGGAAGCTCCTATAACAAAAAAGCACCGATTTAAAAAAAAAAATTCAAATTTCTTAATAAGTATTTTTATTAATATCTCCTATAGTTTTGATTCGATTTTAATAAAATTTGAAATGTCTCGACAAAATTCTGCAAAGATAATATATTTTAAATTGCAAACCATTTGGTTGGGTAGTTTTTGCGTTGTTATATGCGGACAGACAGACAGACAGACGGACGGACAGACGGACGGACCAAACGACGACTATAGGTGCTACGTATTTATATAATTACGAACGCACCTAAAAACGAAAATTCATAATATTTTATATGATTAAGTAACATCCATTCACATTCGACTGTCTTTTAATCCATTTTACTTAAATTATATATATTGGTATATTGGTATCCTATATAGAGAACCCTATACACTTTTATTACTTTACAATAAAGTTAAATGGAACTGAAAAATTAATCTTGTTATCTTGATCTGTTTAGTCAATACAGTCACGGAGCACTGTCGTTAATCCATTTCTGTAATTTGAATTACTTATCGACAATAGTACAAGGTCGAAACACATTATGTAAATGTTTATTATATTATATACTCATAAAATGAATTTCTGAACAAAAAATAGACAAATAATATAGAAGTAGTAAGTAAAGATGCTTACATACTTGTTTACAAGAAAAAAACCCCCCACAAAAATGTTATTTATCACTCAAACAATCAAACTTATCAAATCCAATCTTCAATATTTCAAGAACTTATAGGTATGCAATCTGATTATTATAAATCTGTAATTCGTATAACAATATCGTGGATAATGGCAAATGATTCTCAAATTTAAAAAGCGGACAATTGGCCCAAAAATATTACAGATGCTTGCCTATTAATTTACAAAAACATTTAATAGATTGATTCGCATAATATGGAAGAAATATTGATGCAACTCTGAGTTAATGTAAATTTCGCAACAAGACTTATGGATCGTAAATCTTTCGAATGAGTAATACAGAAATCTACGAAAAAGATTAATTTTTTATGGGTTACTTATTGATTTTCTGTAGAAAATGTACACGGTCGTTTGACAGCTTTATTGTTCTTTTGGTATAATGTGTGCATTTTACAATTAATTAATAGTTTTTTGCTAAATAAAGATAGAAATATTAATTTTTGAAATTGGAATTTATAAAAGCACGTAGTTTAAGTTATTAACTGTCTAAAAATTCAATCCTTATTTTTTCTGTCAATTATTTAACTCCCTATGGTGCTTTAAAAACGAAAAAAGCGAAAAGTTCGATTTTCAGCATCTTCACAGATTTTGTAAAATTCTATATCAAAGTAAAGAAATTCTTCATTAGATTCTCCTACTTCTTGTTTTGTTTTACTGAGATGCTTTGTTTCTTTGATATCTGATATACGCTGGCATGTTTGATCGAATTAACTTTGAGATTGCTGTAAATAAGCAGTAAGTGGTTTGAAGTTTGATTCTTGACGTGTGTTTGTTTGGCTGGCTTTGTATTTTTTTTTAAGCTTGGCTTGGCAGAACGACCGCCCTGCTTGATAATATCAATTATAAATCTCGAGTGTATTATTTTGGATATAGTTTTAAGTGAAAAACTTAATCAATGGTAACTAAAATTCAACTCACGCTTTTATGTTTTTCAAGAGAAAGAACTGAAAAAGGGCATCAAAACCGATAAAAGCAAAGAAAATTGCGGGATATTATAGTACATGTAAACTTCCACCAGTATTTTATAAGAGAAATTCCCCCCTTATTTAAGATTTAAAAATCTCTGCGTTTAAATGAGGTAAAAGTTTCTATATAAAATATTCGTAGAAGTTTTACCCTACGTTAATCTGGCTCTGTTTACACATTTCAAGGGGGTTAAAGAAAAAGTGTAAATTGCGGTAAAACGTGAATTCTGGGAACGTAAAAGCGGGGTTATACTGTATGTTCAACCTGTAAACCATTGATTGCAAAGGACTATTTTAAGATTAAACACTATCCTAGAGCAGTAGATTTTTTAATTTGTATTATTTATATTGCTAGACGTTACTGGCGCTAAAAACAGAAAATGGCGCTTTTAGTGCCAGATAACGTTGATAATTTATAAAATTCAAAGCATCCTAACTCAGTACGTTTTGTTTCGTACTAAAATGGAATTTTTACTGTTTTACTTGTTGGAGCATAGAAAAAGTTTTTACATAAATAACTTATACAAACTCGGAACCGTATAAAAATTTAAGCTTCGTAGCTTTTAGAAAAAAACTATTTTGACATAAAGGGATTTTCATATGATGAAAAACCACATTTGAAACATTTTTGCAACATCTAAACCTAACAGTTTAGAAATTAGCAACTGGTCAACTATAATAACAGACATCGGGTATATACGTACACACACACACACACACACACACACACACACACATATATATATATATATATATATATATTGCCGAATTATATTTACAGGGTATTGCCGAATTCGACCGACAAATCCAGAGAGGTGAAAGTAGGTATCAAGAGGATGAAAAAATTGCCATAGACCATAGAGTCGCAAACCACGTTTAGTGGGTGAAAATCGTAAAAATAGTTATGAAGGTTGCGACGTCGAGTGGAACAGAAAGGGACAATAATAAGTAGAAAAACATTTATTTGATGGAAAGCAGGATTACAATGCATTTCAGTTCAACGTCAGAAAAGAGACGGCGAGACATTTTTATAGGAATTGTTCAAAGTTACGGCAGCGAAGGTCATTGCACAGCCGGCATCGACGGACAAAGGATTGCCGGACGCGTTCAAACATACCCAGTGTCCAACAAATCCTATTACTATAAAAGTGTCTCGCCCTTCCTTTCTCATGTTGAACTGTAATACATTGTAATCCTGCTTTACATCAAGTAAATTTTTTTCTACTTATTATTGGCCCTTTATATTCCACTCGACATCACACCCTTCATAATTATTTTTGCGATTTTCACCCACTAAAGATGGTTTGCGACCCCATGTTCTATGGCAATTTTTCATCCTCTTGATACCTACTTTCCCCTCTCTGAATTTGTCGGTCGAATTCGGCAACACTCTATATATACAGGGTGTCCGAAAAGTCTGGAAACGGTCAAATAACTCGAAAAATATACATCGGATTGAAAAACGCAAAATGCATGTTCAATATTGAAAAATCTATTTAGGGATATGAAAGTTGCCCCCCCCCAACTTTGCCCCCGGGGGGGAAAGGGGGCAACTTTGAAATCTTAAATGATGACCCCCATTTTTTATTGCAGATTCGGATTCTACGGGGAAAAAATGTAACTTTTGTATTGAACATTTTCTTCGAAACATTGTAGATGGCGGTGTAATCGAGTGCAATGCTGAGAGAATCGTTACCATTGCAATGTCTATAAACGCTCGAATAACTAGAGAAATATACATCGCATTGAAAAATGGAACAATGCATGTTCAATATAGTTTTGAAAAATCTATTTAGGAATATCAAAGTTGCCATTTTTCTATATATAACCTGACCGACCTTTATTTTCGCAACCGTTGGTCCTAGTTGCATACTTCCAATTACAAAAATGGCTTAAATAAGGTAAATAATTATTTTTAAAGTGATTTGGGTCAAGAAAAACATTTATTAAAAAATTGCGAAATTTAAATTTTTATACGGTTCCCTGGTCCTATAAGTGATATTCAGTAAAAATTTTCTGTGGCACTAACAAGTAAGACAAAAAAAGTCCCATTCATCTAACATTAAAATTGACCGAGTAATAGCTGTTTAAAGTTGGAGTATATTTTTTGCTGCGAAATGTAGTAGACACAAATGTAGTAGAAATATAAATAATTGTCAGATATATATAAAAAAATAGTTGAGAGCAAAATTAACATTGCAATCTAATATAAATGTGAAATCTATAATCATTCTGACATATTAATGCAAAATATACAATTTGTACTGAACATATAAGAGGATAAAAATAACAGAATTTTTGCTAAATAAAAGGATGAAAAACAACAGCCTCAATTCTTTACAAAATGATACAGATTTTAAAATGCTGTTAGATTACACTGTCTTTCAAATTTTGGGTTGTGCCAAGTTTTTTAGCTTTTGAAAATTGATAATTATGTATTTTTTTGCGCTGAATCCGAAAATGACCTTCATTTTAAACCATCACGTCAGGATTTTTCTCAAATCGCAAATTTCAAAGTTAAAAAGCTCAAAGTTAAAATTGATCCCCTCCCTTCCCAACCTCATCGGACCCCTGAGCTGTTTATCTGTAAGAAACCCAGTATAAGCCAAAAAAATTAATAAATTATTGAATTAAATAAAATTAAACTGAATAAAAAAGTCTTACGTCTATTTTATAGTATCAGATTTTTCGCTATTTTTTAACTTTGAAATTTACGATTTGCAAAATATCCTGACATGATAATTAAAAGTGAAGTTAATTTTTTTATTCAGCATTAAAAAATACATAAAACGTAATTTTAAAAGTTAAAAAATACAACCATCGCAGGTTTATGTTATCTAAGCTAAAACAAAGAATTTTAGCTTAGATAATTAGGTATCAGTTCTTAAACTTGTTGACGGTAATATATCCGAATTTTTTTGTGTTATCCTCTAATATAAGTATGTATAAAATGGTAAGCATCGAAAATCATAATAATATTACATTGTCATCGGATTTAAGTCAGTATGTAAAATTTAACTTCGATCGGACATTTGAAAGTGAGTTAAAGTTCGAGTACACATTTTAAACTGGAAAGACGATCGTTGCAAGTTAAATAAAACCTTATGAAAATAACGTAATTTTTGTTAAAAGAAATCATAGCCTCAAATCCTTTCAAAATAAAACATCTGTTAAAATACAATTATTTTAATTAATCTGAAACTTAACTAATAAAAGTTAACTTAGTTGTTAATTAAAATTAAAAGTTAACTAGTTGTACGATTTCTTTCAAAGCGCAGAAACCTTGAAATAAGTTTAAGTACTTTATATACGACCCCTGAAAGCATGGCCGAAATCACCAGTATTGATATGCAAAAAAAGTGGTATAAGTCATGCATTTCAAAGTTTCATAACTCGGTCAATTTTTATGTTAGATTAATGGGACTTTTTTTGTCTTACTTGTTAGTGTCACAGTAAATTTTTACTAAATATCACTTATAGGGCCGGGGGACAGTATAAAAATTTAAATTTCGTAATTTTTTAATAAATGTTTTTCTTGACCCAAATCGCTTTAAAAATAATTCTTTACCTTATTTAAACCATTTTTGTAATTGGAAGTATGCATCTAGGACCAACGGTTGCGAAAATAAAGGTCGGTCAGGTTATACGCGGACACCCTGCATATATAAACTACTCAACATTCCTTCTACTAATTTTAATTATCCGTATTTGGTTCTTATACCCAGATTTCACAAAACACCTATTAAATTCCGAACTCTTACTATAGGTTGCAATACATAAGGCTAACAAATTGCTATTAAAAATACTTAATCAAATATACACACATACAATAGATAACACACATTGTATAAAAAATAGCTTTCCATTGGTTAATATTCTCAAGCATCTTAAGTGTGTAAAAAATATAACAACATATGATTTCAAAGATCATTTTAATATCATTGACTTATAAGATCTGTTGTAGTATGTTAAACAGAAAAACAGGTACTGTACTGTTACTTTTATATTTTTGTAATTGGCAACAACTTGTTAAGCACTTCAACTTCTACTGCTAGTATCTAGGTAGAACAGTCTTGTTTACATCTCTCTCACCATGCTTTGAGTTAAAATTAAAGTCTGAATTACTTCAATTATTTAGTAAGATTTAATTAATATGATTAATCTTAAATATCAACAGTTATGGGTTTTATGTGTTATGCTATATGCGTTTTATGTGTTAATAGTTGAAGTTAATTCTAAAAGTGAGTATGGCAGTACCGTAATATTAAGCCTAACGTGTGTTACAGAACAGTTGTGTGAGAACAGTTTATGTTTTCTAAGTCTTTCTGAATTCAAGTCCTGAAATCATTTTTAAGAAAATCCTAAGAAAATTTATGATTGAAGTGGATTGAATAACTTTTTAGTGTTTAACATCATATATTTGAAAGCACAGAAAATATTTCGTTTAGAACACTAATTATGGCGATAGGAAAGTTGCAGATGAAATAATTGAGGAGTGAAGCTGATTGGCCGATGTGGAAGTATAGGATTAAATTTGTCTTAAATTATTATGCCGACGCCTTAGAAGTTGTCGAAGGAAAGATTACAAAATCAGATCAGCCACCTGATGGAGCTTCAGCAACCTTGAAAAAGTACCAAGAAGACCTAGCAAATTATAAAAAAGGTAACACATGTGCCATGATGGTTTTGACAAATTCCATGACAGAAGAAAACATGCAGAAAATCATGAGATTTGAAACAGCAGGAGAAGCATGGCTAGAACTTCATAAACTTTATGAAGCTTCTTCAGACAACCAACTCTATAATATTTGTCAGCAATTTTTTCAATTTAAGTTGACTATGAGTGACAGTATGTCAGTTCATCTATCAACACTAAAGAACCTTTGGAGTAAATTAATTCTGGGTTTACAAAGAAAGATTGAAGTTCAAATCCCTGAAATGTTGCTAATTTGCAAGATTCTAGACACCTTACCTCGGGAATACCGTTGTTTCAAGTTAAGTTGGCTACTTCTAAATGAAGATAAAAGAACAATTGATGAGTTAACCACTCAATTATGTTCTCAAGAAAGAGAAAATAAGGAAGAAAAATCATAAAGGCGAAGTTCAGAATCAAGAAGCGTTAAAAGCAGAAGCCAGTAAAACAAAAGCAGCTTTTAAAAGTGAAAAACAATATGAAAAATGCAATTATTGTCACCAAAGTGGTCACTGGGTGGGGGAGAAACTGTCGAAAGTGGATAGCTGATGGAAAGCCAAAGCCTGATCAGAATCATAAGATCCCAGGAAAAGATAGCATTGCAGTAAATATGACCTTATTAGCTATAGATCAGAAGTATTTTCATCAGAAAAAATTTTTATGATTGGTTTGTTGATAATGGTGCATCAAAGCATATTACCAACAATAGTTATTACTTCACAGATTTTGAAGAATTTCAAACCCCTCATGGAATTACCACTGCAAGTGGGAAAACTATGCCAGATGTAGGTAAGTGAACCTTAAAAATTATGACAAATATAAAAAGAGAGAGACAATTTAAGTAACTTAAAGGTGTCTGGTTTGTCCCAGGCCCAGGTATAAGTAAAAATTTATTTTCTGTTCTAGTAGCACAAGACAGAAACCACAAGAGTTTGTTTAGAGCAACTGCAAAAGAATGTTGGTTAAAAATCAACAACAAGGCTGTACTCTATGGAACACGAAATATAAATGGTGGTCTATATAAAGTTCATATGGAAGTACTAATCCCGAATAATCCAATAGAAGTGAACATAGTTACTACAACTGATTCTATTTTGCAGTTATATCATGAGCTCTGGGGACATGACAAACGTCATGTAAAGAATGTTCTAGAAAAACAAATAGATATCAAAGTTGTATTAGACAATCAACTCTGCGAAGCATATATATATGGTAAAGCACATCGCTTGAAGTTTGGCAGCAGAAAGAAGACCACAAAACCAGGAGATCTTATTTCAGCAGATCTATGTGGACCATTTGATCAATCTTTTAGAAAATACCGTTACTTGCAGTCTTTAAGGATCATTTTACTAAACTTAGATATGTATTTTTTCTTCGTCAAAAATCAGAAGTTGCACAAGTTTGTGAAAATATGATAGCACACGCTAAAAATTTAGGACACATCATCAAGGCGTTTTTAAGTGATAACGGGGGGAATTTGATAATGAAGAAGTTAGAAGAATCCTGCAAAAAATGGAATTGTTCCCAGATTAACTGCTCCTTATGCTCCACAACAGAATGGTATAAGTGAGCATGAGATTAGAACCTTGGTGGAAATGGCCAGAACATTGAAGAATTTTAATTCAGAAATAAGTTTTTCTTCATTATTATAGGTGCAACTGATTAGTACATCTGTGTACATACTGAACCGAACAGGGAAAAGTTCAATACCAAATGTAAGTACTTATGAATTGTGGATAGGAGAGAAACCTCGAGTGAGACATATGCGTATAGTTGGATCAACCTGTTATGCCCACATACCAAATCAGAAGTGTAGAAAACTGGATAAGAAAGCAATAAAGGACTACTTATTAGCATATGATGGCGATGAAAGGTATTGCATCTGGGTAAAAGAAACTAATACTGTTATCTGCTCTCGAGATGTAATATTTCATAAGAAACTCTTAACAAATTATGAAGCTCCAGTAGAAGTACCTTTGCTTGAGCCTAGTAGTCAGTTGCCAGAAGCTGAAAATGAGGGAAAGAATGATCAAGAAGACTCAGAAGATCAAATTAGTTCAGAAAATGAAGATGAAGATGAAGATGAAAAGAAATCCGATACTATGAAATTAAGAAATCGCAGCACACTAAAACAGCTTAAAAGTTTTGAAGACTATGTGATGGCATCTGAAAATTTCATGTCGGATGTGCATGAACCAGAGTCATATGAAGAAGCTATTAAATGTACATAACATATTTTCTGGAAAAAGGTTATGAATTCTGAAATAAGTTCTTTAAATGAAAACAATACCTGGACACTAGCACCACTTCCAGATAAAGCTAAAGCTTTTCCTTGTAAATGGGTCTTTCGGGTCAAGAAAAATACAGATGGTACTATTGATAAATACAAGGCAAGACTTGTGATTAAAGGCTTCAATCAGAGACAAGGTATTGATTATAATCGGACCTTCAGTCCAGTCACAAAATCAAAAACTGTGCGTTCATTAATAAGATTTGGGATGAAAATATTTCCAAAACATTGAAAATTAAGATCTAAACTTTATGAAGCGCTTATAAAGAAACTCTTGTTTAAAACTTCTACTTAACTCATTAAAGACTGACGTTGCGTTTTCTCAACATTATGTTTCTTACACCAGGTTTTAAAGTAACACCAGTTTGTTTTTAGGATAAATATTCACTTTATTTGATGCAAGAAACACCATGATAAAGTCACTCTTAGGTTGCTATAATATAAAAGTGGTATGAATCGCAATATTTGTATTTTATTGAGAAAAATGATTCGGTCCTTAATGGGTTAAAACAGGGTTCGTACGCTTTTACCACAATATTTTAATATAATTTTTTGCCTTATTAAATGCAGAAAAATTATCACAAATCTTGCAATTAAACGAGGCGTCTACAATTTCTGCTATTTAAATATTAAATAGAAAAATTCCATTAAAAAATTGTGGTAAAATCTTACGAACCCTGTTAAAAATACTACAGAAAACATTTATGCAATATTCTTTACCATTTTATATTAAAAGCTTTCTTCCAAATATCAATAATATATATTTTATGTATTTGTTTTTGATGTTTTTCCATTAAATAGTAAGTTTTTATTTGTATTAGAAGTTATAAAAGTTTTAAAGAAGTTTTTCCTGAAATCACTATAAAGAAAATAAAACTCCAGACCATGATTTAAGATATTATCTTTATCTATAGGCACCCGAACACTAAAAATATTCCTACTTTATCTTCGCCTGTAAACAGTGATAGACTGTTGATACAAGGAAATGGAATGTCAACACAGGCCTCAGGAAACGTTGTCTGAAGAAAGGGTAAACATTATAGAAAGATTTTCCTAGTCCCCCCACATCACACCTCTTTCAGATGATTTGGCTATCCATTTTTAAGGGGATAACTATACAGCGAAATTTATTCTGGAATAAAAACAGATTAAATTTAATTTCAAACGAATATTAACAATGAAGCAATAAGGATAAATGTATAATATTAAATATGCAAAGAATAAATATGAATTATTATAAATCGCTGAATTTAAAGAATTCATTTTATACATTAAAACCTAATAACAATTTTTTTTTTTAAAGTATAGAATTTCTATAGATAATAAATGAACATTTAAATTAATATCTTTATATCTTCCAAAAAAAAAAAAAAAAGAAAGAAAGAAAGAAAAAGAAAAAAAAAAGGAAAAGAAAAAAACAGAAGGAGAAAGAAAACGAATAAATACCGTATATACTCGTGTATAAGTCGAAGACTTTTTGACAAAATTTGGGAGTTGAAAGTGAGGGGTCGGCTTATACACGAGTTAGTAAAAACAAAAATAAATAAAGAATATTTCACACTCCGAAAGAAGTGTGAAATAGCGGAGTGAAATACCGGAGTCACCTGGTCTAGGTTGGAAAGGGAGATAAAAGCAGACAATGGTCATTTCCTTGTGATTGACAAAAAACAAAAACAAAAACAAAAACAAAAAAACTAAACAATAATGTCCGTGTAAATGTTCTGCACCCCTTTTCGCTTGTGATAGAATTCCCTTCAATACAGGGACATTCCTTTCAATATTTTAATCCCCTTTTTAAAAAGAGTTCAGCTTGAGAATGTTTCTTAGATTTCTCTCCTTAAAATCCTACAACACAAAGAAATACTATATTTTAGCAGTCTAAGAAGTTGTTTACCCTTGTAAATAAGGCTTGAATAGATTAAACAATTTTTTTCGTTTTAAATATCCTTAAATTGATGTGAATAGGCTTCAAAATAGTTCGAGCTTCTTCAGTTTTACATAATTATGCAATTTTAAAACGTTGAATTTTAAAAAAGAGTCTGATTAGAAACGTTAAAAATAAAATGTTTACTAATTTAATGAAAATTTATATATATATATATTTTTTTATCCTCGATTAACAAATCATTTTTCAACATACCACCAGAAATGTGGTTCGACTTATACACGAAAATTCAATTTTTTTCGAAATTTTGCGTAAGAATTGGGGGGGGGGGGTATACGGTAATAATAATATTTACAATAGAAGCACAGATACGAAAAATATAATAGCTAAATGGAAAATATTATAAATAGAACAATTTTAAAAATTAAGAACAAAAAGAACGTAGAATTCACATTAATAAAAAAAATGGAAAAAAGGAAAGCATTTAAATTGATCTATTCGGTTAGAGTGAAACGGATTAGTTGTCTCATAAAAAAAACCATACATAAACCATACAAAAACCATACAATATTTTGTTGTTTTTACTTATAAGTACAAAAATTGTTAACACAGAAAATAGTTTATTTTTCCTAATCCAATTACTTTCAAAGCAAATATGCAGAAAGTTAAGTAATAACAACAAAAAACGGTCTTTTGATTATTTATTATTCTTTCCTTTTAATCAATTTATTAATTGAAAATGATGCGTAGCATAAAGGAATTTTTTTGCTAGCGTTTACTTTTCCATGATTAAATTCGCTTAAAATAAAGCCTCAATTATTAAATATTAATTAGAAGAAACCGTTTTCACATTTTGCTTGAATTTATGATGAGTTTTACAAATTATATGTTCAAATATTAATAAAAATTCCGGATGTTGTTTTGACATTTTTTTTCCTTTAAATGTCTCAATTATTGAGATAAAGAAATATTCAGATACAAAAACTGAACTAATACATAATTTTTAAGACAATAAGAAAGCGTAGAAAATATTACTTAAAGAATAATCATATGTTTTTATGAAGAATATTAAAGACGTTTATGTTATTAAAAATAGAAGTGAAGTAAAGCGAAGAGTCTGGAGCTGATAAAGTCACTAATGATCAAGAAATTTTGTGAATGTTAGTTTTCATGTTGCTTTTGCAGAGTTGTGTTTGTCTTTTAGCAGCATTTCAAAGGAATTAGCCAAGACCACCGACGCAAAGAAGGGGGGATTACAGCGGATTAATTTTATACAGTTATATCCCTTTGTTATATTACTGGCCCAGAGACAAAAGAAAAATGCGATATAACCGAAGGCATAAGAAAAATAAAGAAAGATGATAATTTACAAATAAATATTTTATATTTGCCTTCAAATCACTAGTTTATTTGCAAAGAAATTTCTTTTAAAAATAACAATAGAGAATTACATTTCATTATTGTTATCTACATATGACAGTCACTTGTAAAAAGTGCAGAAAATTTTACTTTTTATTAGATGTTGCTTTTCGGGAGATATGGAAGTAGATTGATATATCCGAATGTTTGCTACAAAAAGGGCTACTGTATTGTTAAACTTATTTTTAGAGCACTGAAAAATGATAAGATAGATACAAAAACCTTTTCGTTATGATTGTTAGACGATGTAAATTTAACATAAAGATAAACACTTTTAAGAAGCCTCTAAATATATAAATGCTAAGTTTATTTATGTTGTTTTCACTTTTCTTTATGCTATTTTAGGTTTTCCGTACGTCAGTTTTTACACGTCAAGCACTCAAGAAAAATATTTCTGTATATAGATACAAAACAACAAACTTATTCATAATGGATTAATCAACTTTACTTCAGCAAATTAAAAAACGAAATTTTGCACAGTTTATTTTCAAAGGAACTTTTTATATAATTTTTTTATGCTTCCAGGGTGTTAAATAGTTGGAAAAAAAATCATTCGATGATGAATTTTTAGCTTAAAGATGCTAATTTGTAGCCTACATGTTTTTATTGGCCAATTGCATACTCAAAAGTTTTATCTTTCAATAAAATAAAATACGGTCTTCGCGAAATATTTATTCCGGTCCAGCTTACGTTTCTTCCATATTATATAAAACTAAAAAAAAATTAGAACCTGAAAGGATGTGGGTAATAAACATTGCTCCTGTTAACATATTAGAAATACACATTACGACAACAAAGTTTTGGAATCAATTTTTAGACAGTAAGTTCCAGCAAATCCTTGACATGATAATTGAAGACATGCAGTAATATTACACATGGATTTTATTTTCGTAAAATATTTCAAAAGAAATGTATATGCAGTTATTCGCTTACTTTTTCCCCAGTCAACTTTGGTTGTTATAGATAATGGGCCTTCAATTAATTCCATTCTTGTTGAATATGTTTTACCTGGGAAAATAACTATTATCCATAACCACTCTTATTCTCCAAATTTGGTAACTGCAGACAACTTTGTTTTATAAAGTGAAATCGCTCCTCAAAGGTATTTATTTTAATAGAATTGAAGATATTCATAAAACATCATCGGAAAACTCAAGCAGTATTCTAAAAGATGTAGTCTATATATGGAGGAACTGGGAAACTCTAAACTACAAAGAAATGCATATATTGAAGGCAAAGAAATAACAATTTTTGTCAAATTTTGATTTTGTTGAACCTTAATCTTTAATTTTTTATGATCACTGTGTATTTTCTCAACAAGGGAAAATAAATAGTGCTTGGAACCTTAATGTTTTTTCATATCAAGAAGTATAACGCATGAATTTTTCGTATTATGATTTCACATATGGCACTTGAAAGATGTGAAATTATTTCATAATAATTGATAACATTTGAGAACGTGCTCAATCTGATTGATATCATTTAATTTTCTTTCCAGAAAACCCTGACATTTCTCATAAGTATTATTATTATATCTATGATTTGATCAATAATGAATTTCCAAGTAAATAAAGCAAAATGAAAGCGTGTAACTCTTCTATAGCAATAAATTATCCATGTTTTAGGTATGTTCTTTCCTTAAATCTGTCATACATACTTTATTTCAGAAAATATTTCCAGATAAACGGAACTCCATAAGCACTTCGCTGTGCCTCATTAAACATTAATGCTAAAAAGAGATTGATGTAGCGGACTAAGTGCTTTTTTAATTATGCATTACAGAGTACTTTTTATGACTAAATAAAAGAAGCTCTGATGAATTTTCAATGAAAAATCATAACACGGGGCTTTCTTATGAATATTTTATTAGGAGAAACTGAATATTTTAAAATGCAATATAAATATATAATAAAAACGAATGTTTTTTTACTTATGTAACATGTAATTTGTTGAAAGTTCTGCAAGGCACAAAATATTAAAATTTACATTTAATGGAATCTTTCTAAAGTTAAAATTAGCAAAGAAATATTTTAGTAATAGTTAGTGAGCAACCTGATCAGAAAGTATTATGAAATTTAATTATTTTTATATACATGTTAAAGAAATTCCGGCTTTAAACATTATTATTTATACCCTCTAAATAAAAACTAATCCTATTAATGAAGTGCATTCATAATTCATCTTTCGAAAATAAAATTTCGTGATAAATAAACTGTCATAGACCGGTTTTAGTAAGTCAATATATCTTAAAACTTTGTTACATATTGCATTGCAACAGTTTCAGAAGCGTTTATGCATATTTATACAAAATGGATTTGTCATAGGTCGAATCCGCTTAACGTAATATTGGTTAAATTAACATCTTGCTTAATAAGATATATTTTTAATGTTTAAACCACTAATTGAAGACTTGGGTGAAAGAAGATGTTATTTAAAATAAATTACATTTCGAGAAAATTGAAGTGAAAGTATGAGCCGTGTTCAAATAAAACTCGTAAGACAGTCTAGTAAGCGGAACAAGAATAAAAGAAACACAATACTGAATGAAGTAGAAATAATAGTATATATTTAAACTTACAGCATACACATTTGTTTAGAAAAATTCACCCATGGCATTAAGACACGCATCCCATTATTTGGGAAGACGTCGAATGCCGTCGGCGAAGAAAGATTTCGGTTGTTGCTTGAACGTTTAACTCACTTGCCAAGTCACGAATGCTTCGTCAACGGTTCATCTTGACCACAGTGTCAATGTCCGAAATCAGTGTCTCGGTAACAACTTTGTGCGACTGACCAGGATGTGGCAAATCCGTCATTTCCTCACGGCCGTTGCGGAACATTCGCGACCAATGCATAACAGTTGTCTTTGATAAGCACTTTTCTTCATACAAAGCAACCATTCTCCGATGAATCTCAAAAGGCTTGCATCCCTCTGCCGATAAAAACTGTATTAATGCACGTTGGTCTTGGTTGGACGGGTTCGTAATCACTCTAGCCATCTTAAACGTACTGCCACCTTCAAACAACGAAATCAGAATGACCGTTTCGCAACGCAATGCATGCTGCATACATATGACGTTACTTCCTCATGCTCAGTCCATTTGCACGCTTTGAACGGGTTTCATTTGAATACGCCTTATAAC
Organism: Maratus michaelseni; assembly: GCA_963931845.1. Classification (NCBI taxonomy): domain Eukaryota; kingdom Metazoa; phylum Arthropoda; class Arachnida; order Araneae; family Salticidae; genus Maratus; species Maratus michaelseni. The sequence continues at coordinate 255,935,747 of OZ007599.1, forward strand.
TATATACTGTAAATTGTATAGAGCAGTTCACATCACGTGACTTTTACCGTAAAACGTTGAAAAAGGTGTAGGACACACAAGTATAAAAAGCATTGATAAAGGTACCGATGTTTGTCCTACAGCAGCAGCAAAAACCTGTTCGTGACGTCACCTTTCACAACTCTATAAGATGTGCATACTCTGCATCTTCCCATGACTCCAGACAATGTCAACTGCAGCACAATTCTGATTATCGTAAATGTACAAATTGAAGATACAACAGTTCCCATCCACATGAAAGAAAAACTTTGCACCAATTTCAACCGGTCATGCACCAGCCAGGAATAATTGCGAAGTGTTTCAATATGAAATCACCAGGGTGAGGAGTTATTCTTCAAAAATAAGCTACTAAAATTTAGTAAAGTCGGTTGTAACTTAAATGGACTATAAAATTTGTAAATATAAGGAATTCAGAAAGATTTAGTAGGACTAAATTGAAATTCAAAATCAGTAACAGGTCTAAAAGTACTTATACAATTTGATAATTTATTATTATATAAGTTTAAATTTGTGTAAATGCATTTTGTATTGAAACTATCTTGTTTACATTTAAATATTTCCCTTTGTTATTCTGTAATTTACATATATTACCAGCTGGGCCCTTCAATAGCATAGGTAATTTTATTTAATTCTTATATTAAGTTAGCATCTTCTCCAGTTTGTTTTAACTTTGTTCGCGTATTCATATTAAATGTCTTTTAAGTATTAAGTCTGGTCCCAGTTGGATTGAAATTTCTTGTACATTTTTATTTGCTTATATTTTATATTTGTTTACTCTAGTATTAATATTCATTCATTATTGTTCATTTAGTGCTTACTTTTATCCAATATTATTATCTATTTCAGCATCATACAGTATTATTACATGGTAGTATTATTGCTGTATCATATAGTTTTATAGTATTATTTAGTGCTGCTCAGTATGATTGGTAAATTGTATTTTTAATATTTGTATTTTCGAAATTTTGTAATTTCAGAATTCGCATTTCAGTATTACATAGTATAATTATTGCTTAATATCACAAAGTATTATTTAGTATTGCTCAATATAATTAGTAAGTTGTTTTCTCAATTATTATGTCATCAAAATTTGAATTTTTGGAATTTGTGTTTCAGAACTACTTCTCTAAATCTCATGGTGGTATTTGATTTGTGTTTATTGTTTCACTACATGTACATGTAGATATTCCTATAAAATTACTTATGTTACTCCCTAATATTCTTAGTACTAGTACATTGTGTTAACTGTTTACTGTAAATAAGCCTATCTGATTATTCACGTTTTTCCCCAAATAAATATCTTTATACACTCGATGCTACTATTCAAACTATGATTACTTTCTTTGACATTATCGTATTTATTAATTGTTTATCATTAAATAAGTAAGCTATTAGTATTGTTTTGTATTTATTGTTTTCTATAAACTTTAATAATTATCTTTAATCTAATAAAAGCGATAAATTTCTCTGAATACGCATATAATTTCCTTTTTCCATCTATGAAGAATTAATTTGGGATCTTTTTTAATCCAAAGGTGAGAATGATTATAATTTCCGCTTTCTTCATTAATATATATATATATATATATATATATATATATATATATATATATATATATATATATATATATATATATATATATATATATATATATATAATATAATTTAAAATAGGTACTTCAAATGAGACATTATTCCTAAATAATAATCTGTTTCATAAAAGAAAAAAAAATCGTTCAACGCGTTAAAATTCTAATTGCTGTGATTTAAGAAATTTTAACAAATAATCTTTAAAATAAAGACTATTTATTTCATAAAAATTACGAGTCAGTAAAATATAAAAGAAGATTTAGTTTGTCAAAAACATTTCTCATATATATATATATATTTTTAAAGTGTCACTTGCATATTTCCCACTAGAAGAAAAAGGTCTCATATTTTAGGCTTTTTTCTCTCATAGATTTTCGTCGTCTTGTTCTCTGCCAGCGCACAAAGAGCTTGTGAATTTGGCTGTGAAATTTTGTTCGGAAATATTAGCTACAAAATTAGACGTTCTGAAATTAATGTAATTTGCATGTAATTTTAGTGTCATATATCTATAACATAATCTTAAAGTTGCGAAATCATAAATGAATGGCACTGAAAACACACATTAAAAAATTTCCTAAATCAAGTGTCAGAAATGGAAAGAAAATTGACTGCTACGAAGATCATAACATTCCCCAAACCTGGCTTACTTCGGTTAATAAGATACAATTTTTTTAAACATGGAAGTCAATTGAAAATCTGAGTGGAAAATGTTATATCACACTTTTTTCAAAAATTGTTTTATTTTGGGGATGAAGGGGTTATGAGGTAATCTATCATGTGATAATAATAAACTACAGATAAAGAAGGTCTCCATAAGCGCATACTCAGAAAAATTTGAAAAGATTACAGACTATTGTTCTCATGAGGATATATATATATTTTAAAAATTCTGCGGAACCTCGATATAACGTCCGTAAATAAATTAGGCAAAAATAGGGTTTTTGGCTATTTATCGCTGGTTGACGACAGAATTAAAAACAAAAAGTACGATTTTACGATAAATACTGTTTTAAGAAAAACTTTTTTTATTCTTCAGACTGAACCAGCTTAAGTAACTTTAACTTAAATAAGTACACTTTTACAACCACGGTTTTGCCAAATGCTTGTGTATTATGTATATAATAAAGAAAATTAACGATCATATTCTACCGTTTAGAACAAAATTTAAATTGATTAAAAATGCTTCAAACTAAAATTTAATGTCCGATTCTGAAGATACAACAAACTAAAAATATTGCTGCCATGGAAACAAAAACTTATTCAATAACGAAATGTATAATGAGAGCGTTCTTAATCGGGCAATTACTGTTAAAATTCGCTTAAAACTAATCCGCCACTGAAACGATGTAAAATTAAATAACTTCAGCAACACGCAACTTGTATATATATATATATGTTATATAAACTTTTAGAAAAATTAAGGAACTATTTAATCGTTTAAGTTTAAATTCATAAAGTACTGCGCATTTAAACACTCATTTAACCAAGAATTTCCATATGCATTTGGCGAGAAAAAAGTGTTGGTTGTCAAACTTTTGGCGTCTTTTTGCGCCAAATACTAGATTTTTTTTTTTACAGATTTTTTACTGGGATTCCGCAATTAAATTTACCTGATTCTTTATAACGTACATGAATAGTTTCATAGCATTTTATTTTCAAAATATTCTGAGTACGCAATTTAAGGAGACCTTCCTTGTGAGATTCTAATTAGTCTTGACGATGACGATGACGATATATGACACATTATTCTTAATATTTAATATTTTTATTCAAAAATTTAAATAATATTAATAATTTGTATTGTTCAAAAATTAAATTTTAATAAATTGTTCTTAGATAATTTAGTATCAACTGTAAACATTTTATACATATACTACAAAAAAGAAAATAAATTACTTTCAGAGCATTTATTTGCTACATGACTGAAACGCTGGCAGCGGAAGCACCTCTGTAAGTTAATATATTTCTTTACATGATAAAGTAAACAAATTGAAAAAAGCATAACATATTTAAAACCCAATTTTGAGTATTGGCAACAATATTCTGAAAAATATCTGACTTATTTTATGCAGCCCTGCATATGATAAATAGATCTGTATATATACTACACATAATGCTAAAATTTAGTTCAGTTAGGAAACGCATAGCACAGTTTAGAATTCCCCTTCAGGAATTTCCGTGAATAAACAGAAATGTGCTCGAGGACTTATGTGATGCCCTGTATATGATCTATAAAACTTATACATACCAAGTAAAAGGCAAAAAAAAATAATTAAATTTAAAAACACGTACCACAACTGAAAACGCACTTCCAGCAACTATTGTTAACAACCAGTAGTTTAACCGAATTATTTTGCGTGTTCCTGTAAATGACCGAATGCTATGAGCCGGATGCTATGCACACAGTATTCTATAGTAAGTCCCATATAATGCAACTCAGTGATATATAACAATTTCAATATGTCTGAAATAGTGAAACATATGAAAATATATCCTTAATGTAACGGAATTCTTTTGAGTGTCCATGTAAAGAAACTATAAGGGCTATGCGCACCATATTCTATAGTAAGCTTCTTGTAGTGTACCTCAGTGGTATATATGGATTTCAATATGTTTGAAATAGTATAACATCATTAAAACAACCTACAACTTATTTTTCCCCATAGACCGTAATGTAACGGAATTCTCTGAGTGCCCCTGTAAATTAACTATAAACGCGACACACTTCATTTTCAATGGCAAACACGTCATAGTGAACACCAATAATATATGTCAATTGCCTGACAATCCGAGTATATTTACGTGATTTAGAAAATGGACAGACAGGCAGACAGACAGAAACAGACGGCAGAGAGACAGATAAACCGAATTCATAAACACTTTTCAACTATGTTGGAAAGTGTTAAAAAGAACTCTCGTCTCTCATTTTTTGCTACCGGTCATACAATTCTATCCAAGATATTTTAATTGAATCTGTAATCAAGTACACTGGTTAATTAAAAAACTATATATATATTTTTTTTTCTATCTTATATATATATATATATATATATATTAGAAATAAACATATGAAAATGTCTTCAGATATAATTATATTATTCATAATAGTCATATAATATTCGTTGCAAAAAATAAATAAATAATCCTATCGCGTTATTTACTTTTATTCTACTTACACTACTGCTAGCCTGATCAGATAATTGTTTATTAAACTTATAGATTAAAGGGAAAAATGTATTCATTTTTTATAATATTAAGTAATAATAATCACAATACTCCTTTCAGATTTTTACTGTAACGAAAATTTTATTTTTGTAAACGAACAAAACATCAAATCCAAATGGTAATTCCAAATTCATTTGTAAGATTTATTTATCTAAAATAAAACATAAGTATGCACTTCCAATACTCGTTTTAGTTTCGTTATTGAAAACAAACAGATAAAGATGGTGCCAAGCGAGGATCGAACTCGTAAAGGCGATTACAAGGTCATGTGATTTCTTTGGCCAATCAGCTATATACATTTCAACCTCAAGTTCATTAATCCAAAGTCGACTAATTAACTCTGAAGGTATAGATGAATTAGAAATATTATGCGGCGATTATGATTTGTCAACCTAAGGTTTCCCAACTGGGAGTTGAACCGGGAGTTGAAAGTTGGTAATAAATTGCTCGACCAGTTAATTTGCTGTCCTTGAATATCAAAATTCATGAAACTCGCGAACGTTATGGTCACTCTACTTTATGTATGCGCACTTTGCGTCCAACAACAGCAGCATTTTTTCTTCAATTAAAAATGAATGACCGAATTACAAAAGTTTTTTAATTCGGTCGATATGGTGACGAAACGCACTGGTTGAGAACCGAATTTCTGTTCGAGAACTGAATTTGGACAGTTGAAGTGTTCGGGAATCGAGCCTTTATTGTATTATTCTCAAGCCACCTCACTGAAATTTTATGTTGCAAGTGAAATTTGATGTAAAAGCTTAATAATACGTGATTAAAATTCTCGTAAAGTCGTACAAAAAAGTTCAGATTGTTAACGCTTTTTTGAATCAAGGATAATCTGCGCTTTCTTAAAGTACGCTTTCTTCTATAGTGGAATATATTATAATAGAAATTAATTTTTTTGCTAAAAAATGGAGTTAAAAGGATGCGGATAAAGAAGTGATTTCCATATTTCAAATTGAGAAAACAATGCAGTATTTCTTCTCATAATATCCGGGATTCATTTCTATTATAATTATTTTCATAAAAACTTTAATAAAAGAATATTTATAGATTCAACACAATATTATGGCAAATCAAGACAAGCGAATTGCATTACATCATTATTTCTTAAGAAAAGAATTCACTTTTTATTTTTTAAGACATAATTAAAGATAAATGTTTTGATTAGATAAGCTTAACTTATTCTTAAACAAAAGTTATTATTTTTACATAATTTATTTCATCATTGTTTTAAAAATTGCTTTAAATAAAAACGTGGATGTATTATTCTTTGATACTACGAGAAAACTATATTTCTTTTAACAAAAATTTACTTGGGCGCCGGCAAGGGGGAAAAAAAGGGTGGGCATTATCCCTCCCTGGATTTTGAATTTTAGTTATTCTTCATCTCTGATGATTTAAAAAAATAATAAAATTTATTATTCCCAAATGACTTAAAATAGTTGCACATTCAGAGAAAAATGAACTAAGAATTTTTCGTCAGGGGGAAAGAGGGGTGGGCTGTGCTAGGTAATATTTATTTCTATGTTTGTTTTGTATTCATATGCTTACAAATATTTTAGATGGGTTGTTCAGAGGGGGGGGGGGGAGAGAAGCAGAGCCCTTCTGACAAACTGTTTTAATTCTCCATTTTGAAACCGACAGAAGCTTATTTCTGAATATTTGTTATAGCTATATTAATTGTTACATCGCTGTATTGCTTCGTATGTTGAGATGCAAAAGTTTGCCTTGCATGGAGATAATTTTTTTTAGATTTACTTATTTCATGTTTATATTTTCCACTTTAAAAACGCGGTCTAACCAGTGGACCACACGCACAACATCTGTTTCAAAATCTTGTCCATCCCTGGATTTCGTTCTACAGATCCCCTAAGAAACTTATATTATACAGTGGTCAATATGTAATGTGAGTGCGTGTTATGCTAGAAAGCAGGCTTTTTTTACTTGCTGTCCAAGTTGGGATGGTTTTAGAGAGAACTTTTAAAAAAGAAAAATGAATCCGAATCTCGTTTACGTGGAAAGAAAATCTTTGACATCCCCTTTGATCGGCACAAAATGTGGCATATTTGTGGCCAGAACGCTAACCACTTACCTGAATGGGTACAGAAAAATAAACTGTGACAGCTTGTAAATGCAGCTGATAAATATATTTTTTTTCCGTTTCTGTCGTAACTAAGAGGACTTAATAGATGTATTTATTGCAAATAATTTTCTAAGTGTCTACAAGATTTTAACTTGTAAGAAAATGTGAAAATTTGGCATCTAGTTTTTAATCACGTGCACAAACTAGTCTACGTTTCTGGAAAATTAGTATTTTTTATCAAGTGCTTGATGATTCATAAAAAAATATTCATTACCAAAGTATCTTCTAGCATTCTGAAGAATTCAAAATTTTATTGTAAAATCTCGGTGATGTAATCAATACAAAATGTTGCGATTAATTTTGTTGCGATTAGGCAGCATTTTTAGATTTTGTGACATACAGGGGGATCAAAAAAAGATTGGACAAACTTTAAGTGGTAGTGGTGCACACTAGAGCAAATAATTTTTATATGGGAAACTAAGGTCACAATCCATTTATTTATTCCAAACACAAATCAATACGGTGAAAAGAATCCTTAAGTTTATTTTGATAAATTCGCTCAACCCAATTCAATTTTATCAAGAAATCGAATGCAAGCAATTTAATACTTTTCACTAGTCAATCTCGATAAAATACTTTCAAATATTCAAAGTATAGCAAATCCATTGTTAAATATAAATGCAATAAATTATTATTTATACATTACCACCAAGGGTTCACCACATTTTTATAATTCTAAATCTAATGTTCGAAACGAATTTTCTGAATAGTTTATTATTTTCCCAATTAAACTAAGTATATTTGTCTCCTTACGCAATTTTTATGCATCTCTAATAAAGTGTTAATTTACATAATAAAAAACAATCTATTTTCTTTTAATTCTTTTCATTTTCTGAATTAGTTTCGATTATAATACATAAACGGATTATCACCTTGCAAAAAGGAGTGATATCTGATCAATAATCAACTCTTAGTAAATGGTCTCGTCAAGCCATTAACTTAAAACTAAGATGTGATATCTCATGTGAGTGCCTTATGAAAATCTGTCCCTATTGATAATTGTCGCAAATGCCTCGGGGGTCTTGTACAGCATATTAAAAATGCTTGACGACCTGCAAGTGTGTGTAAAGTATGAAAGTTTCAGATAATGATTTAGAAATAGTAACATGATCATGTGTTTTTCATGTCAAGTACCAAAATTTATCTTTTAACACATGAAGATCTGGCATCCTATTAATAGAACACGTCTTTACATCAACTATTATTTGGTGTTAATAGGTAATTTTGTTATTGTTTGCATGCAATAATAATAGTGGATGTATATATATCTACTATTATATAATAATAGTAGATGTATGTAATAATAATGTATGCAATAATAATAATAATAGTAATGCATGTAATAATAATAGTAGATGTCTATATATTATGACTTCATTTATGTTTCAGCATTTAGTAACAACAAATATATATATATATATATATATATATATATACCCGTAAGGCATGGTGACGTCACGGCGACGTCAGTGTGAAGTCACACTGTGACTTTGTGACCGTCGATGTGACGTCACGTGACGTCGATGTGAAGTCACGGTGACCTGAATGTGAAGTCGTTATGGCCGTTTTAGAGCTCTTTTGTGACGACACATTGTGACCACTTTGTGAAGTCACGGTGTGACAAATTTGTGAAGAGTGTGTCATTTGTGACGATTTTGCCATTAACTTTGTGTCGAATCTGTGACGAAAGCGACAACATTTTGAAGTCACATTATGACCAATTTGTGAAATATGTGTTATTTGTGACGATTTTGACATAACATTGTGATGAATCTGTGACGACAGTGACAATATTGTGAAGCCATTTGGGTCCTGTCCTGTGCTGGATGATTTCAATTTATTCAAACCCGACTTGAATTTTTAAATTTTATTTCAAGTCCACCCAAAATCCGACCGTAACCCAATAAAACAAATTCCGTTGACCCATAACCCGTCCGAACCTGATAAATGTTTTGATCGACATTCCTCCGGACCCAAAATCCTAAATAAAGAATATATCTACAATTTAATACAATTATAGAAAATAAGTCTATAAAAATAGTTATCATATCTATTTTATGGCTTATACAGAAAAATAAGCATGTATAAAAACTCATTCATACTAAACTATAGTTTTTCATCTGAAACAATTTTATAGTAATTCTTTTGAAAAATTAGATTAACCCGTACCCTAAACTGCAAGAATAAAATTTTAATCTAAAATCGAAACGAATCCGAAACAAGTGACTAAGTGTCTTTAATAAATCCAAATTAAAAAAAAACTCATGTTTTATATAAAATAAAAAATTGCCGGTCTAGTTTTTCGTTTTTTCAAATATCTGAACCGTCCTTATAGCGGGCAAAGCCCGCTATTATACTCTGTCATAATAATATCTGTCATGTGAACTAAACGCGATACTTAAAAAAAAAAGTAGTTCCCCCCCCCGTCTCCCCTTCTTTATTAACAATCCCTATTCACATAATAAGTACATCATTGTCTATTAGCGTTTTATTTCTTTTTTTTGCTAGGGAGTTCTGCCCCCTAGGAGCTACGCTCGCCAACCCTCGTTATGACACCGCAAACTTTAAAAGCACGCTAATTTGATTAACTCTAAAATGATTACAGAAGATTCAATTAGAATTAAGCGACCAGTGGCGATCGGCTTTAATCGGGTTTCCATTCATTTTCCTTTCACTGAGATATTTTAAGGCCAAATCAACTGCTGTCGAAAGAGCTAACAACTGTTTTCGTGATAGATTAAATAACATCAATTAAACATTTGAAAATCAACTTATGTTAAATAGCTAAGTAAACAATGTCTTTGCATCGGGGAATATATGATAATGATGTTATAAAAAATTGGGTATTTATCCGTTATCCCATCGACCACTATAAAAAAAAAAAGTCGCCAAAATATAGGGGAAAAAAGTGTGTTACCGTGGTGTCACATTCTATTGACATCAGATGCGTTACACGTGTTTCCTATGTCATCAAGAGATTTTTATTAGACATTTATCTTTATTTTTAATGATATTTTACCCATTTATTAATTATTTCATTAATTAAAAAAATAACAACGACCTTGCGTTGAAAAAATGTTGCTATGCATAGTTATGCACAACATACCCGTGTCAACTGCCATCATAAACACTTATCCGTCAGCCGAGGGGGATAGTTAAGAAAAATATTGTAAATAAATAAAGATTTAAGATTACTTTTTTTTCTATTTTCTTTAATGTATTATAAATTTTATTATTTAAAGTTACTGATAATTGACACTTTAGTGAGTGATTCTATAATGGCAGCATTCTTCCATTGGTTTTTTGGACATTAGAATTTGGCAATATTTTTTTTTTTTTTTTTTTTTTGTCATTCGGAAGTTGTCAACAGTATAATGGAGAAGTACAGATTTTTTTTTTTTTTTTCCGTAAGAAGTTTGAAATGTATCGATTCCAATATGACGTAATTTTCAAAGTTTTCTTTCTATTATTAAACTTAAAAATATATATTGAAAGGAAATATTAATATTTATGCTGTTTTAAAATTTGCGATAATAGGTCAAATATTTTGTCGAAATAAATTAATATATCCTGTACATATATGAATCTGTTCGGAAATATTGTTATTTGAGCATTTTAAATATGACGTAAGTTTCCCTATTTAATGCTTTGAACACGTAATAATTTAATTATTGCTCTTTTTAATATTCACGCGCAAGTATATTTTTATTATGTTTTTTTTTTTTTTTTTTTATTTATTTTTTTTTTACAATTACTGCTTTTAACACGTGTTCATTTAATTATATTTTTAAAGTTTTATTTCTATTTTTGATAGTTACATGTAAATACATTTTTTAATTGAAAGGGAATGTTATTAAGCACGAACTTTTGCAAATTGGCAACAATTCAAATAGATTCTGCGCATTAGTTGAATATTTTTATCCATTAATGAGTGGGTTTTAAAGGTTTTAATTAATATCTTGCGTAAATAAAGACATTTTCAAAATTTTATGATTTTCAGCGTGACAGTAGGTTTTCAGCTGTAAGTACACAAAATATCAAGTCTCTAACTTATACAGTTTCTGAGATCCCACTCTGTGACGGACTTACAGAGAATCGAGACAAATTGGGTTTCGTGAGATGACCGAAACCCTAATAATAGAATCAGTTTGACCCTGACCACAACAACATAAATATATAATTTTAAGAATTATTCTAAAAATTGTTACTGCACTGCATTTTAATTTTCGATTTAAAAGCACATTTAAAATAAAACTTTTAACAGATCATATTTAAAAAAAAAAATATTTTTTATTCCTACTACTTTTTTATATATTGATATTTTTAATTAATTAATTAATTATTTTTTTTTTTTACATTTCTTATATGCTATACAAGGCAGTGCATGAATTTTAGGTACAAATTATATTAGATTAAAAATAATTTTTAACTGTCATATCTAGTGAAAAGTGGGGGTAATCTAACGCTTCTTCATATGATATTATTTGTTTAAAAAAAAAATAAAAATGTCAAAGTAAATGTCATGTACAGTTTTATCGAATACATAATAAAAAAATATGTGCAGAAAATTGTAAAGCTCAACCTTAAATACAAAAAAAAAAATACTTTAACATTTTTAAAGTATGAAAAAGAAGGAAAAAAATAGTATTGATAAAAAGCCATTTACAGATTTCTTTTGTGAAAAAGTACCCCTTGAACAGGACTCCCACTGGTTCGTTTCTTTTTTTCTTTTTTCTTTTTTTTTTTTTTTTTTTCAATATTAGTATTTGTGCTAGGTTTTTACAACATTTGCAGAAAAAATTACGTACCGCGTTGGTGTCCGCAAAATTTATAAGAAAAATCTAAAACGATGATTATTTTAAAAAAAGGCGGTATTCAAAAATGGACAGAGTAGGAGGCTTGCTTGATCTACGATTCTGTACATATTAAACATATAGTAATATTAAAGTGGTAGATTTTACATTTTAACCACGTTAAAAAATTATATATTATATAATTTGAGTTCCTAATTTTAAAAAACTGATACTTTGCCCTGTTTTTTTTTTGGGGGGGGGGGGTTTCTTTCTCTCCTTTAACCATTTAAATTTGTAAATATACCTTTTATCAAATATTCCAATAAGTTTTAAACAGTATCTTATATATTTAATAAGAGAAAAGCAAAAATTTAACCTTCAAAATAAGATATGCTACAAATCATGCATGGGACCTCTATTTTAAATACTATATGTGTTTTAATTACGTTTACTCCAGTATTTGACTGGTATTACTTTATATATAAATGATAACTATAAAAAATTAAAAACAATATTTTGCTTATTTTTTTACCATTATTAATTGATTTATAAATTATGTATATATTTATGAAATTGTAATGTTTTTTAAATAATAAGTTTTGCAATATATTATTTTTTAGAAACACCGATCATTTTTTGTTGATAACCCACTGCCCGCAGCCACTCTAGTTAGCATATGATGTGAAGAAAATGTACAATTTTCTATTGATTTACGATTCATCAATAGTAATACATGTTGACGCCGATGACATGATATCTATCTGGCTTGATGTCTGATTCCAGGACAAGAACCACAGTAACATTTGCTGTGATTCTGATACCATAATACATAGTATATCCGGAATACAACCGGATTTGAGATCTATTATATAAGTTTTAGAATGCAGTTTAGTGAACGTTACTGATATTTTGCAATAAGGATGCTATTTTGCATTGTTTTAACAATACAGATAATCATATTTATATGATACAATTAAAAAATAATAAATCTAATATTAATATCAAATAGTTATTCATCTTTTAATGTTTATCAAGTGTAGAAATGCAGTCTAACCACCAAGCGTAATAAGACATCGGTTTATCATTATTATTTTATTTACTGAATTATACGGTAATTGTAAGTAACAAGCTTATTTTAATCATACTGATCACAATAATCCTACATACTTTTAAATTTATATACTAAAGTATAGATGTTAAATGAATACTTTGAAATTTATCAAAATCATTCAGGAATCAAAATAGTGAGTAGTGTAATTCAAAGCAGAAAATCAAAAATTAAATTATTATATTACAGCTATTCATTACTTAAAGATTATGTATCATTATTATTATTTTGATAATTAAAATATTTTAGCAGGGTAATATTTAAATTCTTACTAGTATACACAACAACAAAAAAATTTCAAGCTTTGCTGTTGGTGTTCTTTCTATGTTAAATATTTTAATCATGTAGATTGAAAAAATAAAATTTTTATATACCTTTCTTTAGCAGATGTAATTTTTTATGGCATCAACGAAGTAATCCGAGTAATACAAGTGTTTTTCAAGTAAATTAGGTACAAAAACATTACAAATGCATTGACGAATACATATCATAACACGCCAACGCTATTGTAATTATTTTCGGACTTATATTTTAATTGGAATTCTTAAATCCAGAACATAAATCCTTATAAAAAAAAGTTTTTTCTAGATAATATTCATTGTCTGTTCCGTTCCAACAATTAAATGTCGTGTTTTACTGTTTAGTGGTCTGCAGTCTGCATTAGCACTCAGCAAAAACAAGGCCAAACGACGCAGATGCTTTTCTTCATATTTTACAGCAGTTCCTTAAATATTACTACGTATGATAAGGATGTTAATTACGTCCAAATTTGAAGAATAATTTTTCACAATGATTTCCATTTTCTGAATAAAAATATCTCTCCTTGAACGTGCAAAAACGTATCCTTCGACACATAATTCGTTCACATCCGCCATTTTGGAAGAAGAATAAAATTGAAAATATTCTAATTCGAACTTTGAATGACAAAAGTCGTCTGCTTCCAATATCCGCAATTAAGATCTGCGCAGCATTGTTTAACCAGAAAGTAACACCTCGCAGATGTTTACAGCTTACCGCAAATGATAGATAAAACAAATAATTTAAATAAAGATATTTCAAATGCTTTATAATTTATATGGCTAGAGGTGATATCTTACTAAGCACTGGCCAGTTTGGAATAAATTGCTATAGGAATGACATATAGTTTATGACATTTACTTTATGACATATTTTTAATTCGTTTTTGTTCGGAAATGCATTAAATTGGCTGGTGTTTTTATTCAGAAACTATGTAATTGAAAGACGTTTTCCATTTTTTGTTAAAAGCAGAAGATATTTCAGAAAAAAATGTCAAAGTCGGCGTTTTGAACCGAATAGCCGACGTGACAGTAAAAGAAAGGGGAAAAACCGGTCGTCACGTGACACGAATTGCTTATAACTCGATAAGTAGTTCATTTATTTAAAAAAAAAATGAAAAATCATTTCGAATCCAAATTGCTTCCATAGACCGTCCTGCCCAATTTATGCCTTTGCGTTTAAAAGTGAGTCTGAAATTATGTCAGAAAGCTTCGCGTTGTTGAGCAGGTCAGTTAAGAACCACCTTAATTATACCGTACAAGGAAAATCCTGAAAATGTTGGATCGTCGCAAAAATTGTGCCCTCATTTTTTGACAAGAAAACTGATGTTTGGGTTGAGTGGCCTCTCAAAATAATTAAAGATTGGAGATTTTTAAAGAAATATTTTTAGCATTACAAAATTAGCAAATGAGTTCCATGCGGTAGTAGAAAAAAAAAATAATGTTTGCATTTAAAATATTAACAAACCTGTAAATTGCTAACAATTTTATTAGACTGGGAGATCTATTTCTGAATTACTTTCCGCTAAAACTTTCATACGTTACTAAATTTCTATTTAGGATTTTTTACCTGTGTATTATATAGTATATTTTGTTAAATTTCTTGAAAATATTAATGAAAATTGTAAAAAAGTTATCTGCCTCATATATGTAGACAGATATTTATTTATTATTTTATTCTGTCAATACTCAATTTATTTAAATAGTGTGTGACAATGTTTTTATTAACGATTTAGGCAAATGACATAATTCAAATCTATATTTTATGAGTTTCTGTTCCAAATTCCCTCTCCGATCACACTGTGAAGTCACAGTGTTGGAATTTTGGTCATAGGTGTGACGGGACTTATGTGACTTGAAGTGACGTCATTGCAACGTCACAAAAAATTTTTTAAGCTCTCAAATAGTAATTTTCTTGATGCCATAAGTTGTTCTAAAGTTTATTTTAAGTTTTCTTAAAATCTCCAAGACGTTCACATTTTGGTCACAGCGTGACGTTACAAAGTGGTGGAATTTTGGTCACAGGTGTGACGTGACGTACGTGACTCACAGTGACGTCACAATGACGTCACTGTGACTGTGCATGCTATGCGGGTATATATATATATAATTTAACAAATTACAATCACCATTGGGAAAATGTTCCGAAAGCTTAAAAAAAAAGAAAAAAATTACCGTACTTTCATGTTATAGCGCCCCCACAATTATGATTATGCTAAGTTTGCAATTATGATTTCGTCAAGGTCATCGCAAAGCTTTTATATGCATCCTACAGGGTGTTCTAGAAAGGACTCCCCAACTTTTAAATGACATAACTTCGAAACAGTGAGAGATAGAAATGTGAAACAAGTTGAATGTTAAACAGATAGGTCTGGAATTTGTTATACACGAATGTGAAAAAATAGTTCCAATATTGGATAATAGGTGGCAGCACAAGCACATGGAACTTTAAATGGTACTCAGAAGGACAGAAATTTCATTCGTGCGTCTGTTTCATTGCTGACACGTGTAAAAAAGTTGTATAGAATTAGAGAATAATTCGGAATTCAAGAATATCATGCCGTATTCACCATATTCCCCGGATCTGAATCCATGCGACTTCTTTTTGTGGGGTTACTTGAAGGACGCTGTTTATTCTAAGAATCCCCAAACGTTGGAACAGCTCTAACAATTCATCTGTGAGGCATGTGCATCCATTTCAATAGAAGTATTGCAACAAGTGATTTCGAACGTTACCTGTAGGTTGCGTCATGTTGTTGCTGAAAAAGGTAACCATATCGAAACCATTGTAATGTGATTTTTATCTCAGTTCAAACAGCTCACTTTCAGGAACTATTTCAAAGACACAGCTTTGTGATTGCAGCGCCCTCTCGTGTCCAATATTGGAACTATTTTTTTAAATTGATGTATAAAAAATTCCAGACCTATCTGTCTAACATTCAACTTGTTTCACATTTCTATCTCTCACTGTTTCGAAGTTATGTCATTTCAAAGTTGGGGAGTCCTTTCTAGAACACCCTGTATATACGCATATATATATTCCAAACACTACTATATGTGCCATATACGTCATTATACACATATTATTTACGTCTTACATACATCATATACAAATGTCATATATATACATCATATATGTATCATATATGACTATAATTTTTCCACATACGTCAAGAAATGTTATATATACATCATATATTATTATAATGTCATACATGCTTTATAATTTGGCGATAAATCTTGGTCGCTTGGTGATTCTTCCTTGGGGGCCGCTATAACACGAAATTACCAAATTTACAATATATTTATGAAAACAGAAACAATTAAAGTTGAAGACCACGTTTTTTGCTTTATAAGACGATTTCTCATCCGACGTCAATTTTTGAATTCGGCTTTTTTTCAAATCAGATAATTTGCATCTATCCTTTTTGTAACTTTAACATTTTTGTAACGATTTTATGCATTTCTATTGCCTATTCAAAGAAAAATTCTTCTAAAGTTACAGAATTTCGTTAAAAATTCTTCTAAAGTTACAGAATTTCGTTAAAATTTCTTCTAAAGTTACAGAATTTCGTTAAAAACGCTTAAAAAGATAAAGTGACGACGTCAAGTGGTCTATTCTCGACCGGAAAGCAACAACCATTTTCCCAATATATACTAATAAAAGAAAGTTTCGCTCTGCGTGTGTGTGTGTGTGTCTGTTGGCGATGGCTAGCAAAATCTAGCCCACCTAGGAGCCTGAAATTTTAGATTTTGGTAGTCCAAACCCTCTCCTGGTGCACCTGAGCCTCAGAATTTTAAAATTTTGAAAATTAGAGTAGTTATTAATTAAAAACTGATCAAAGATCTCAAATAAAAAAGACATTCTTCCGAAGCTTGCTCGCGCATGCTCAGAAACCAATATCCGTATCTTCGGGAATAGAAGGAAAAAAGCACAAGTCATCCCGTTTTTGTTTAAATTATTTCTAAATTCGCCATGGGCGAACGGCTAGAAATACGGAAAAACCGTCTACATATTCTCAAAGAACATACTTTTACGTCTCAAACGATCCGGTTGGTTTGAAAATATTTTACATTTAACCCTTTCAAAAAAAAATAATCAAAAAGCATCGAATTCATGTTTTTTATGTTCTCCCGTTTTCCGAGCCTTGCATCCACCGAAATACAAAATATATGGAAAAACAAAGGTCACCAAATTAAAGAACCGACTTTGCCCTTTCCAAAGCTACCTTTGGTTTAAAAACATACGAAATTTAACCTGTCGTAAAAGAATATTTTCTGTATACCGTTTTGCGATTTTGGCAATTTTTAAAAATTCGAATCGGCGATTCACAGAAAGGTACGAAAAACACAAAACACCAAACAATATCTACATTTATTCTTTTTTCGATATCTGTATTTGTTTTTGAAAAATACGAATATGAACCCTTCAAAAAAAAATTCATGCACAGGACTTTCTTTTGAGAATTCCAATTTTCTGCAATATATAAAATCTGGCATCGGCTCTCTAAAATAAACAAACACACCAAAAGACATCAATGTTTTACCGGGTTCAGGCAAAATTCTTTAGTTTAAAAAAAATCACGTTAACCCCTTCGAAAACGTTTTTTACCGTAGGTCAATTTCGCTTTTTTAACTATTTCTCCTATCTTTAAAAATCCGAATCTGCGTTTATAAACAAGATACGAAAAACTAAAAATACCGCGCCTAATCTACATTTCTTTGGTTTTTAAAATCTGGTATCCGTTTTGAAAATTTTTTATTTTAACCCTCCGAAAAAAATCCTTTCCAAAACTCACTCACGCGATTTTCGTTTTTCGGTCCAGGTTTAAAAATCAGCATTGACTCCGGAAATGCGAGTACGGACAAACAGTAGACTCCAGATCGTAGACACGTTCATTTTCTTCAAAACGCACCGTTGAGTTTTAAAAAATATCTACATTAACCCTTTCGAAACCGATCGTTTACGTAACCCACTTTCGCGATTTCCGCTATTTTGGCAATGTTTACCCGTGGTTAAATTTCAATTCTGCTGGGAAATTTCGTTGGGTCCAGTGTTAAGAAAAGGCCTCTTCCAAAACAGACTGCGCCCCTTGGTGGTGGAAGGTGGAACTATAGGAGTATCTCTAGTTCTATGGGCCCGATTACGACGGGGTTTGGCTCATTCGAATTGATATATATAGCCTTAAATATTTTAGTTGCACTTTAGACCGCCAGGATGCGCGTTCCGATCTTGGGTTTTATGAGCTTGATTACGACGAGGTTTGCCTCATTCGACTTGATTTCGATAGCCTTACAGATTTCAGTCATATTCGCATAGAACAGATTATTAATATCTCGGGCCCGGGCAACGCCGGGCAGGTTAGCTAGTGGTTAATAAAAGAAAATAAAAGGAAGTTCCCTTAAATATTTTTACACTGTTTGTGATTCTGTTATTTCAAACATATGTTTCACTTTAAATTTAAAATAGGTGTTACTTTTCGGAACGAATAATTTATGATAAACAATTAAAAATCGTAGAACGCAGTTATACCTGTTTAATCCTGTTGTGATACGATGTTTTCCAAACGTGTTCGAAAAATCTTCATTAGCCAATTGTCATATTAATAGTAAGCAAAACAACAATATTCTTTAGATTTCAGTTAATGGCATATTCATTAAATTTCAATAGACATTAACTTTTGTGATTTGGATAGCTACTTTTAATTTTTTTAAACGTAAAAGTAATTTTTATGAAAAAAAAAAAGAAAAAAAAGAAAGAAAAAAAGAAAAGAAAAAGAAAGAAAAAAAGAAAGAAAGAAAAAGAAAATACGGACCCGAAAGGGTTAAAATTAATTGTACGAGGAAAATCAGTAAATAAATCCTAAAATACTGTAAACTGATAAACGAAATCAGATATAACCGTGGTAAATACTCATTATGCGGAAATTGCATTTTTCATTATTTCAAAACATATGCTTCAATAATATATTTACTGTTTCATCAGTAGTTTATTATTTATAGCTTAACTGACCATTGTATAATGTACCGACATGATATTTTTACTTCTTTTGTTTTCATTTTTACAAGTACAAAACGCATTCTAAAAGTATTCTTCCGTATACACTAACGTCTCCCATTCATATGATGACCATAATAAAATAAACTAATCGATGGTTTAAGCAGATAATTAAGAATAGGCGTTCATCAACTTTAGGAATATTCACAGACAAGTTTAAAATGCATTTCAATAGTACAGGCATACAAAGGGATAACCGACTGAACAATCAGTCATATGGACTCATATACGCTACACATGCCTGCAGGTCGCCAAGCAGATTTCTTATACTGTACCTCAGAGTTGCCAAGTCTCCGGGTTTTTGCACACCAGTATTTTATTAGAAAAGATGTTGTTCTTATAAATCGCAGAGTACTCCGATTAAACAAGTCAACTTTTTCTGTATTAAATTACTAGTATCCAAAAAGCCGGAGATTTGGCAGCTCTGCTGTACTTCACTCCGAGTTAATTTGCACCAATTATGAATAGTGGTAGATTTTAACGGCACTCACATGGGATACCACTTCTTTTTATGGCTAACGTTTTAAGTTTATGGCTTGGCGAGACTATTTACAACGAGTTGTTTTGGGATGAGATATACTTTTCCCAGCTGCTTTGATTAAAGGAACTTAAAGTGTCAAAAGTGGGTATTATCATTTGATAAATGAAAGTTGGTGAAATTTTTAGTATGTAGATGACCACTTATGACACAATAAGTGACATATAATTATACAAACTTTATACCAATTAAAATAGTGCTTTACTTTTACTTTTGCATTAATAAGAAATGAAGTTACAGCCATTGTTCAGATTTTCTTTAAACAGACCGTACATTTCTACTATTACTCAAAATCTGAATCTTGAAAATCTGCTAATCGCTGTTGCTAAGGAACATGCATAAATTAATAAAATTTTAGAAAAGCTGACAGTTCTTGGCTATTCCCTGTAACTGGGAAGGTGCGGTGTATAAGACCGCTTAAACAGTTTTCTTTATAAAGATTATTTTATGAAGAAAACAACCATGATCAAGAAATGTTTTCTGGCCAGAAAATTATTTCTTTGATTTTTGTTTCCAGTCTTAAATTGAGTGTTCAACGTACACATATTTAAAATTTCATATTAATATTTAAATAAGGCAGCTTAATTGGATTTATAAATAAATGCTGTCTCTCGGACCGCACGTCCCCCTGTTTTACTTTCCCAGTTAGAGGTTATAGACTTACTAACCCCGAAATGTTTAATTTTTGTAATAATTATGCAAACACATATAAATTATGACTAATATTTATATTTAATAAAATTTACTATTTCATTTGATATTAAATCGTATACTTCGGTTAAAGTTAACAGTTAAGTATTAATAAATAGTATATATTAGTAATTCATTATATAATATGAACGTATGACCGTAAAAATGTAAGAGTAGTCCTCGAGTTCACTTCTCTAGTATATTTCTGCTAGAGAATCTACTAGATTCTCTAGCATAGTTCATTAGGTGTTATACAATATATGAACTAACACAATAAAGTTTCAAAAAGTTTAATGATAATATATTGAGTTATAGTTATTAATTTTGGATAATTTATTATTTGAACTAAGCAAAAATCTGTTTTGAGAAAACTGCATTTAAAATTTAAAATAGTGTGCTTTTTTCCGGAATATATCTACAGTAGCGCCTTAACCACTATTTGGCGCCTGGTGTGAAAATTTTTGTTTGGTTTTCTACTGACCAACGGAGAATCAGTAATGATAACTGTCATTAACACATTATTTACTGATGCACCTACAACTGATGCATCTCCCGAACTACTTCTGATAAAGAATGTGTAACGAAACAGCTCAGTTTCTAATGAGGGGAGATCACGTTGAGCAGCCTGAAAATGACAATAATTAAACCAGTGCAAAAAACTCTGTAGTTTGAAAACCAATGAATGAAATACAACAGTTTTTTTTCTATAATTTCACACATTCTTTTAGTTAAACAAAAACACTCAAATTGTATGAATTTAGCAATATTAAATAATTAAATGATAACGACAAAAATGGCTTTTTAAAAATATAAATACTAAAATATGCATTTTGCGCGCCAGATTTAAAGAATTCTACTGCAGACAAATACTTAATATTTCATTTATTTTTACTTATACTACTATATTTTACACTGAACCTAAATTTAAAAGTATATTGAAATTCATTAGCATAATTAATGGCTTTTATAATAATATTCACTAAATTTACCAAAAATTTTAAATTTAATTTTTCAATACAAAATTTTCTATGGCAAAAATCAGACTAAATTTAGGTTCAGCATAAAAGTATACATGAAAATTAAGTATACGCAAAATTTCAAGGTTCTATGATAATTAGTTTTTTAATGAGAGTGCGTGTAATACCAAAAAACACTGTTTTGAGAAAAGGGCTTCAAAAGTAACTTTATAGCATGACAGGAAATGGCTTTTTACAAGGTATTTTTAGCTATAACTTTTGTTCCAATTGATATTTTTGTAAAATTCTCTGTGCAGTGTATTTGTAACATTTCAAGGCATCCATGCTAATTTTTTTTGAAAAATTGATTTTTTTAAATCTTCAACATGATTTCCCCCCTTAACGTAGAGACGAATACTACAAACTTTTTTGTACAATATAATGTTCTTACAAAGGAGAGAATTAACCAATTTTAGGCCGAGCATAGAAATTTTGTAAAATGTGGTATTATTCGCATTGATATTTGCTTAAATTACATTCATTGAGACATCACAAAAGTTTCGTGCATGAAAAATAATATTTTATTTAATTTGACGTTACCATTATTAATTTATTATTAATAATTTACCGTTAAATTTAAATAAAAAAATTTAAGTTTTCTTATGGCATTTGTTTTATTTTTTTTTTTTTTTTTACAGAACTTGCAACTTTACTCCATCATAAAAACATATGATTAATCTCAAGTGGAATAATTATACATTTTCAAAAAGTCGAATTTGTCAATAACCGTTTCAAGTAAAAAAACCAGCGTACTTTGAAAATTTCTCAACCGAAAGTGATTACTTCAATTGAATTACTAATATTTTATAGATGTCTCCAGAACCCTTAAAAATAGCAGAAAAATAAAATTAGCGAAAAATATACGTCACAGTGTAAATAAAAAAATATTTATTGAAATGGTGCGTTTACGCACCTTTGGCCGAAAATGGGTTAAAGAAAAAAATGTTAATTTTTACTAAAATTGGTCTTTTTAGTCTTCAGATACTTTAAAAGAGCAACAACACTTACGAAATCCTATGGAAAACAATTGAGTCTCAAGTACCTTTTTCTAGGGAACTATTGAAACGACTTCAATATTCTTTTTAATAGTTTGGATTGTAGTTGAACTATAAATTGAATGTTTCGCAAAAACTTTAAATTAAAATTGCAATAGTTACGCTATAGGTTTGTGTTTTGTTTTTTTTTAATTTTAAAAGGTACTAAAAAGGAATTATTTTACAGGGTTCGTACGGGTCCTGGAATTTTAAGAACAGGCAATTATTCGGTACCAGTATTTTATTATAGATAACCTCTTCTTAAATAAGGTGAAATTTCGCACGTTTGAACTTGATGTATTTTTTTTAGAGAAATATACTGGTATGTTACCTGGAAAAGTAACGGTATCCGTACGAACCCTGTTTTACCAGAAAAATAAAACGATCGAAATACATCTAACTATAATACCAAAGGAAAAAAAAAAAGCTGTTTATTCATCAAGCTGTTACAAAATAGAAAATTAATAAATTAATTTACCAGGAAATATACTGTCAGTTAGCGAATAATGAGCAAAAATCAGTTAAAAAAACGAATTTGAAGTCTGAAATATGGCATGTTTACTAGTGCATAATTATAGGATGACTGGTGTGAAAAATGCAACGGGTCAAGAGGCCCGCAACCCCCCCCCCCGCCCCTTATTTTCTATTATGAATAAAAGAACGGGTGTCCATAATGCAGATTTGTAGAAATTCAGGCCCCCATTAGCGTAGTTACACCACTGAATTTAGGAATGAGATGGATTAAAATATTTAATTGAATGTATCAATTTCTTATGAACATAAAGACAAATATATTTTTTTAAAGAGTACAATTTAATTTCTTACCAATAAAAAAGAAAATAATAATAATTTTGTTCATAATTGCTTTTTTGACATATTTGGATGCCTAAAGTTTTCGGAGGTGAAAGCTACAAAGCTTTAGTTTTGTATTTAAATAGTAAAGAATACTGAAACAAACTAACCAGTAAAACAAAAAAAACACACACAATGTGCTTATAAACTTCTGTACTTATTCATTATTTAAAAGCGCCATCTATTGACATAAATTTGAGATTATCTTACTCCGTAAGATGAATACGGCAGCATTATATCGCCTAGTCGGTAGATAGTTAAAATGAAAGGGATGCGTTTCAGTTTCTGACAAGTTTGAAAATTCGCATAAGAAAGTCTTTCTACAATCGATTAAATCAAACCTAACTAAATAAAAATTTCCTAATTCAACAGGTTTTCGCTTGTATATTTTATTGAGAATCGAAACATTCGAAACACGTTGAAAGAAAAGGCCTAAAATGATATATTTAAAAAATTCGTTTAACCCTTTAACGGATAAAGTATTTCAATTGCTAAAATGTTGAAATAAATTATTGACACCGGAAATTATGAACAAATTTATTTCTATATATAAAAAAAACGATATTTCATTTATATAATAAATGGAAAACATTTCTATTAAAATTCTGCTGTCATTGTGGAATTTCGTAATTAAAGTTTTGTGGTTTCCTAGGGAAACTAATGAACGTTAAAGGGTTAATAGATAAAAAACAAATTTAGCTTTATATAAATTAGTTTACTTTGTGATTATAAGTGACACGTTAAAATATATAACCGAACTATCACACTGTGAAAGTAAAGTATTTTTAATTGTAAGAACACTTCTCTCAAAAGTGATTTTTGCTTATGACGCTATTACTTGGAAAAAGAGATAAATCAAAATATTATAGTTTTAGGAAACTTTATCGACTTAGCCTGCATATTGTTTTTCGAAAATCTATAACTAAAATGTTTTTTTTATCGTGTGATGGCGTTCCAAATTATGGCTTTTTATTTCAGTAACAATTTTGCAAAGGATAATACTATGAAAGTGGCCTCTTTCAGTGGCGAACATAGAAATTTTCTTCTAAAAATGTTTTAGTATATATTTTTTTAATTGTTTATTATGTCTATTTCATATATACTAATATTATAAAGAAGTAACGTTTGTTTTTTTTTTGTTTTTTTGTTTGTAGGGGATAATCTCTGGAGCTACCGAAACGATTTCAAAGTGATGGCGGCAAATTGATGGCGACAATCCCTGATCCAACATAGGCTATATTTTATGTCGGTGCCACTATCCCCAAGGGGGTGAAAGAGCGAAAAATGTTTTAAAATTACGATTTTTGTGATGCTGAAAGAGCTAGAAACTTGAAAGTTGGCATGGTAGTTAGTTATAAGATGTAAATGCTCTCTAAGAACAGATTCTAAAAAAATTCGAAATTGTAAATGGTGAAATGAAAGAAAAGAGTTCTAGAACCATTCTAAATCACGATTTCTATGGAATTGTTAAGGATAGAAATTTGAAATTTGACATAGCTGCTACTGTTAACACGCAAATGCACACACAATACTCTTTAAAAAAAAATCGAAATTTAAAAGGGTACAGGAGAAAAAAACGTTCTGAATTACGGCTTTGTGATTCTGAAAGGACTGGAAACTTGAAATTTCGCATGATGGTTACTTTTAAAATAAAAATGCTGCCGAAGCACAGTTCCTAAAAAAATTCGAAATTTTAAAGGGTGAAATAAGCGGACAGAGTTCTAAAAACGTTCTAAATTATGATTTCCATGGAATTGTTAGGATAGAAATTTGAAATTTGACATAACTGTGATTTTTAAGACGTAAATTCAACACAACTCTGTTTTTTAAAAAAAAAACGAAATTTAAAAGGGTGTAGGAGTACAAAACATTCTAAATTACGAGTTTTGTGATACTTAAAAGGACTAGAAACTTTAAGTTTAGCATGGCTTTTACATTTATTTTAAAAATACGCTCTAAGAATGGTTATTTATAAAATTCGAAATTTAAAAGTGTGAAATGAGCGGAAAGCGTTCTAAAAACGTTCTTAATTATGATTTTTTTCTACGGAATTGTGAAGGAGAGAAACTGGAAGTTTGACATGGCTGATACTTTTAAGATGCAAACGGATGCACAGAAGAGTTTAAAAAGGAAAATCGAAATTTTAAAAGGTGAAGGAGCAAAAAGAGTTCTAAAATTGCGATTTATGTCATACAGTTGGTATAGAAGCCTGGAATTTGGCATGGTGGTTACTTTTAAGATGTAAATGCATGCTAAGAACAGTTTAAAAAAAAAAATCGAAATTTAAAAGAGTGAAAGCGCGAAAAGTTATAATAAGCGTTACATAAATTACGATTTCTATGAAATTATTAAGGATAAAAACTTCAAATTTGATATGGCTGCTACTTTTAAGATGATAGGACGGTTTTCTAAAAATTCGAAATTTAAAAGGGTGCAGGAGCAAAAAATGCTGTAAAATTTTCATTTATGTGATACAATTGGTATAGAAACCTGGAATTTGGCATGATGGTTACATTTAAAATGTAAATCGTCGTTAAAAACTTTTTTAAAAATTAGAAAATTAATAGAGTGAAGTCAGCGAAAAATCTTCTAAAGACGTTCTGAATTACGATTTATTTGGAACTGTCAAGCCTAGAATTTTGAAATTTGGCGTGGCTGTTACTCAAGAGATGTAAAGGCTGGCTCAGAACACTTTTCTAAAAATTCGAAATTTAAAAAAGTTGCAGGACCAAAAAATGTTCTAAAATTACGATTTATGTGATACATGGGGTACAGAAATTTGGAAGTTGGCATAGTGGTTACATTTAAAATGCAAATACTTGCTAAGAGCGGTTTCTGAAAAATTCTAAATTTTAAGGATGAAATGAGCGGAAACGTTCTAAATTACAATTTAGTTGGATTTATTCGGGTTAGAAACTTAAAATTTTGTATAGTGGTTACTATTAAGATACGGATGAACAGTAAACAGTTGATTAAAATTTTTAAATTTTAAAGGTGTGAAATGAGCTAAGAATGTTTTTAATTAAGGTTTATTCAGAATTGTTAGGGATAGAAACTTAAAATATGACATGTCTGTTATTTTTAAGACGCAAATGCTCGCACAGAACAGTTTTTACAAAATTCGAAACTTAAAAGTGTGCAGAAACAAAAAACGTTCTAAAATTATGTTTTTTGTGATGCTGCTGTGCTAGAAACATGAAATTTTGAATGGTATTATTTTTAAGATGTAAGTGCTCGCTAAAAAGAAATGCTAAAAAATTCGAAACTTAAAAGAGTGAAATGAGCAGGAAGCATTCTAAAAACCTTCTAAACTATGATTTATCTGAAATTGTTAGGGATAGAAACTTGAGATTTTACATGGCTTTTACTTCAGAGACATAAATTCATCCACAGAATAGTTTTTAAAAATTCAGAATTTTTAAAGTGTGCAGGAAAAAAATACGTTCTAAAATTGCGATGTCTGTGATATAGTTGTTTATAGAAGCTTGGATAGAAGCTTGAAATTTGGCATGGCGATTGCATTTAAAATGTAAATTCTCGCTAAGAACTATTTCTAAAGATTACTGAATTTGAAATGAGCGGAAAACCTTCAAATACCATTCTAAATTACCAATGGTGACAATTATACAATAATAATTACCGATGGTTTTATGACATGATCAACTAATATTAGAAATTAATTTATTATTTAAGAGATTATAAATTATTATGACATAGAAATATTGTTGTTGGCCAGCAACATAAAACAACTGATATAGATAATGCGTGTAATTACGTAAATGCTTTCCTTTCAAGGCAAAAGTATACATTTGATCTTAATGTATCCATATTTTAATATCCATCAACAGCTGATAGATAATGCTAATTGCTATGTAGTTTTGATGAATTTATGAAAGTTACCATGGTAAAATAAAATAAAAGTGCGTATTGACACTTATTGACAAATAATTTGATTCTTAGTGACTTTTTTTTTTAAACCTTAGTGACAAATCATTAGATTTGAACTTTGTTTTTACGAATCAAACCGATGGACTAAGGCAGTAAAATTTTAGAAATTTTCATTATAGGATAAAGCTGAAGTGTTCAATTAAATTTAAATAAGGTATTAGAAGACTTCAGTTCTCTGTATTACCTTGTTTGGTAATGTTAATATTGGTGTTGTTTATGTTATTTATTTTTATTGTTTAAGTTGTTATTTATGCCTTTATTATATGCTTACAAACTGTAAGTATTTTATGCATAATTGTATTTTTATATTTTATCTAAAGCATTCTTCACAACTTCGCGTTTTATGAGGTAGTTATTATTTTTTTTTTTTTACTTTTGACATTGCGAGGAGTATGAGTTAATTAGGCAGATCTTAAAGATCGCTTTTAATTCCCTTCCTGACAGCAAGTCCTGTAATCCGAACTCGTATTTTTTTCTCTCCCTTTAATGAACTTGTAGATCATAGGATCTCCAAGATTCATCAGTTTTTTGAGAGCGGGGATATATTAAAAAAAATTAAAATTCCGCAGTTCATTAAATTTATTCCATAAAAATTTTCCTCTGCGAAATTTATTTTACAACCTTAATTTCTTAAATTATTTCCTATCTTAAGCAATATTCCCTTTTTTTCATTTATTTAAATCGGTGTCGCGTTAATTCATCTCGCACAATTCATCGCGGAACAATTCATCGCACACAATTCGTCGCAGCGTCAATTCGTCGCAGCGTCAATTCGTCGCAGCGTCAATTCGTCGCAGCGTCAATTCATCGCGGCAACAATTCGTCGCGAGCTCAATTCGTCGCGGCTCAATTCGTGGCGACGTCAATTCGTCGCAGCGTCAATTCATCGCGGCGACAATTCGTCGCAGCGTCAATTCGTCGCGACGTCAATTCGTCGTGGTATCAATTCGTCGCGACGTCAATTCGTTGCAGCGAAAATGTCTTTGAAGGCTATTATGATAAAAATAAGGATAATTTAGTAAAATTATTTAATGATAATATGTTTTTTAGATATACATAATTATAACTAACATTTTAAAGGCGATTTCGGAGAAATTTTTTTTATAAGTGATTTTTTTGGGAATTTCCTTATTGTGAACATGACAGTTTGATGAATAAGAGCAAGTCATTTCTTATTTAAATTAGAAATAGAATAAATATTGCTTTAATTAACGGAAAAAATGGCAAAGGATTTAGGATAAAATCACCCAGATCATGAAAAAATGTAGAATACAAATGCTAGAATTTTTTTAAAAAAAATTATTAGTTGACATATGTGTACACAGGGTACAACCCCGCCCCCCCATTATATTTGAAAGAATTATGAAGTAAAAAAAGTCCTTCCGGCCTGTACCGGGAGGAAAAGGTAGCTTTCCTATATCTTCGTTTTAAAATTTTAGCTAATGTTACACGAAAACAGCAAGTTAAAATGCAAAGAAACGTTTACAAAAGATTCGTTAATACTGAATATGAATAAGAAATTCGCCAAATTATTGAGCAATAGCCAAATTGGCTTCATTTATGAAGACTTATTTTGGTCGCCAAATTTGGCGATATTTCGCCAAATGTCGCCAATTTTGTCGCCAATGTCGCCAATTTTGGCGCTAACGGATATGAATATATAGTTTTATGCGTATGATTGGGAAAATTATTACAACAATGAAAGAAAAATAATTTGCGAGTAATCGCGTTAATGTGCTGTTTTGTTTCAAAATGTCAGCCACCCTAGAATTTCAAACTGCTCTATCTCAGCCATTTTTTAAGATAGAGGTAAACCAAAAATGCTCTGGAATCCTTGTATCAAGGCCTAAAACGTAATTAAAAATAAAATTGAATTTTTTTTTTTTTTGTATATTTATTTTAGTTTTAAATTTTTAAATGGCCGCCATCTTGAAACAAAATGGCGGACCAAGCTGGCCAACGAACTCGGTCGAGACATTGGTTTGCTTAATACACACAATCAGTTTCATCAAAATTGATTTATAAATACGAGCGTTATCGTATGGCATAGGTCATATATATATATATATATATATATATATAAATCAACATTTGAACGGAGGGTGGTTTCGGGGTCTGGGGGTCATGATCGGTGAAAATATATCGAAATTTTCCGGAACTGCTTTCCTCCGAACGGCTGCAATAGGTAGCTTTATACTTTTTTGTATTGAAAGCTACCTAAAAGTATTGAGAGATGTAAACATAAAATACTTTTTGTGATTGCGATTGAACTGATTGCTGCACGAATGCAATTTCATTAAGTAGTATTTTGGTTTTATAAGTTTTTTCATTTATTTCATCTATACTAATAAAAGGAAAGTGTTTGTCTGTCTGAGTTCTGTGTACGTGTGCGCGATGACAAGCGAAATCTACCGCACGTAGAAGTCTGAAAATTTAGGTGTGGATAGTCCAAGGCAGGTCCTACAGACCTGAAGCTCGGATTTTTAATATTTTCAGAACCGGGGCCCCTAGGGCCCTTTTAAGGTTTTTGCATCTAAATTGTTAATAACTTGCCCCATTTTCATCTGATCTCCCTTCTTTTTGTGGACCTTTCTTCATTAAATTCCCCGCCCATTTCTACATTTCAGTTAAGACCCTGGCCCCCTGGGGCCCGATGCGGTGTTGACTTGAACCTTTTGTGCGCCATGCATTTTTCACCCTCTCACTGCGTAACTTTTAAGTTGAGTCTTCAACTCCTTTCCCCGGGCCAACACCTTCATATTTTTACTGTGGCACTAGGGCCCTTTTTTAACATTTCTTTCAAATTTTATTCTAATGATTAATTTATACCCTATGCTTTTTCGACTAATTGAAGATCTAAAGCGCTACGTACTAGGATCTTTTAAGATGTTTTCCTCTTAAGGCCTTACTCAAAACTATCATTTGGCCATTTTTGGGACCTCTAATATAGCTTCCTTAAAAATCGACCGATCCACTAGTTTTTTTTTTTAATGATAACTTTTTTAAACTTCCAGCTACTATATGAACGACAAAAAAATTTCTCGGACAAGTCAGGGCACCCTAGGCACCTTAAAATGTTTGTACCCTAAGTTATTAATAATTTGCCCCATTTTTCTCAGATCTCCTACGTTTTTGATGCCTTCTCTCCATTAGGCTTTTCTCCCATTTCAATGTTCCAGTTAAGACCCGGGCCCCCGTGGGACTCGGTATAGGGGCACCGTTGCAGTTTTTGTTCCCTAAATTTTTAATAACTAGCTCCTTTAAATCCGATTTTTTTTCGTTTTTGGTGCCTTTTCTCCATTTAGTTATTCCTACATTTCTACATTCCAGTTAGGACCCTGGGGCCCGACTCGAGGCCCCTTGAACTTTTTGTGTGCTATGCATTTTTCACCCCCATAATTCTGTCACCCTCTTACTAAGCGACTTTAAAGTTTAGCTTTGGATTACTCTCCCCGGGTCACCACGCTTATATTTTTATTGGGCCTTTAGGGCCTTTTTTTAAGCATTTCTTTAAATTTTGTTCTAATGATTAATTTATACCCTATGTTTAATTCCGACTAATTGAAGTTCTAAAGCGCTAAGTACCAGGATCTTTTAAGATGTTTTCCTCTTAGGGCCCTGCTCAAAACTATCAGTTAGCCCCCTTTGTTAGCTTCCCTTAAAAATCGGCTGATTCACAGGCTTTTTTTGTCTGACAACTACTTAGGACTGCCAACTACTACTTGAACGACAAAAAAATATCGCGGACCTCAGCTACCACCAATTTTGAATATTAATCCCCTTCTTGGACCCCTCTATGCAGCTTCTTTTAAAAGAGTTATAGAAGCTTGAGTTCTGTTTATGGTTATTATCACGGGCACGGAAAACACCGGGTGGGTCACCTAGTTAGAAAGTAAACCATAATTTTATTATATTTTAATTATTTTCATCCACTAATGCTGCTTGTTGTATTCAGTAAATGTTTCCAATTTATGATTTTTTACTTTCTTCTATAGAAGAAAGTATTGTAATCGAACTTTTTTTCGACTTCCGGTATTCAACGGATTTACACGTTTTAGGGGTCAGAGATTCCGAAAAAAAAAGTTTTTACAAATTGTCTGTCTGTCTGTCCACATTGTATGGCCATTTAAAGATTACAATTTCAAAAAGTTGTAAAAGTAAAATTAGAAATCCTAAAAACTTTTTCCGTTAAATGTTATGTCTTGATCCAAGGATTCTAGAGCATTTTTTAATTTGCCTCTATCTTAAAAAATGGCTGAGGTATAGCGGTTTGAAATTTTAGGGTGGCTGACATTTTCAAAAAAGACAGCAGAATTCATCCATAAACGGGTTTAATTTATGAGTTTTAGTTAACATGATTTCGGCAAATTTTCTTTCATCTCCCCTATTTCATCTACCCCATCTTTTTCTTCCTTATACTGAGTCCCAGGTGGCCAGGGTCTTAACTGGAACGTAGAAATGGTGAAAAGCTTAATGGAGATAAAGCCCCTAAAACGAAGGAGATCGGATAAAAATCGGCTAATTATTAACAATTTAGGGCACAAAAATTTTAAAGTGCCCAGGAGGGTCGGGACTTGACCGAGAAAATTTTGTCGTTCTTTTGTAGCTGGAAGTCCTAAAAAGTTATCAGTAAACAAAAGCTTAGTGGATCGGTCGAGTTTTAAGAGAGAGGTCCCAAAAGGGGCCAACTGATAGTTTTGAGTAAGACCTTAAGAGGAAAACATCTTAAAAGATCCTATTACGTAGCGCTTTACATCTTCAATTAGACGAAATTAAGCATAGGTTATAAATTAATCGTTAGAATAAAATTTGAAAGAAATACTAAAAAAGGGCCCTAGGGCTTCAATAGAAATATGAGGGTGGTGGCCCGTTGAGAGGAGTCCAAGACTCCTTAAAAGTCACAATTGAGAGAGTGACACAATTAGAGAGGGTGAAAAAATGCATTGCACACAAAAGGTTCAAGTGAACAACGTATCGGGCCACAGGGGGCCAGGGCACTAACTGCAATGTGGAAATGGGGGGAAAGCTTAATGGAGAAATGGCCATGAAAACAGGGCCGAAGCGATGGCCACGAAAAGGGAGATTGGATAAAACCGGGGCAAATTATTAATAATTTAGATGCAAGAACCTTAAAAGGGCCCCAGGGGCCCCGGGTCTTAAAATATGAAACATCTGAGCCTCAGGTCTTCAGGGACTGCCTTGGACTATCCGCACCCAAATTTTCAGACTTCTACGTGCGGTAGATTTCGCTTGTCATTTCGCACATACACACAGAACTCAGAAAAACAAACAACTTTCTTTTATTAGTATAGATGAAGTGAATGAAAAAACTTTTAAAGCCAAAATATCATATAATGAAATTGCATTCATGAAGCGATCAGTTCAATCACAATCACAAAAAGTTTTTATGTTTACATCTCTAAATACTTTTTTTACTTCCTATTTTTTTCAAATATAAGGAGGAGGGGGGGGGAGGGGTGTCCTCTTTTGTACTCAGTGTACGCATATGTAATTTTTTTTCTAGCATTTGTATTCGTCATTTTTTCAAGCTCTGAGTGATTTTATCCTAAATCCTCCACCATTTTTTCTGTAATCTAAAGCAATATTTATTCGATCTCTAATTTAAATAAGAAATGAGTTGTTCTAATTCATTAAACCTTCATGTTCTCATCAGGGAAATTCACAAAAATCACATATGATAAAAGATTCCTCCAAAATTGCCTGTAAAATGTTAGTTACAATTCTCTAAATCTAAAAAACAAATTATCATTAAGTAATTTTACTGAATTATCTTTATTTTTATCATAATAGCCTTCAAAGACGTCTTCGCTGCGACGAATTAACGTCGCGACGAATTGACGTCGCGACGAATTGAGCCCGCGACGAATTGACGCCGCGACGAATTGACGCTGCGACGAATTGTGCCGCGATGAATTGTGCGTTTTCGCCGCGACGAATTGAGCTCGCGACAAATTGACGCTGCGACGAATTGACGCTACGACGAATTGTCGCTGCGACGAATTGTCGCTGCGACGAATTGTGCACGATGAATTGTTCCGCGATGAACTGTGCGCGACGAATTGACGCAGAACCATTTAAATCCCTTTCTATTTAAAATGCGTATTTTAATATTTTATTTCTCTTCAAAATCTTTTAAAAAACACTTCACATAATCATTTTTCTTCAAAAACCTTTTTCATTTTTCAATTCTTAAAAAACCGATATGTTATTCTGCTAAAATGTATCTGTTTGATACCATTTTATTTTTCTTATTTTGTTTCTAAAAGTCTTATTCGCGCGGTTTTCTGCAAAACTCGCAACACTTCATTGTTCCGCCGCTTTTAAAATATAGTTTGTACCTGTTTTGGAGCTGTGATTCGCTGTCCTACGCATCTGCATTGACGTAAGTAATCCTCCGCCTTCTGATATTTAACGCTTGACATGAGTTATGGAGCTCAGATTTTCGTGTTATTTGTTCTGCCTAAAAATATGTTGCTGTCTGGAGCGAGTCACAAGTATTCAAAATGTGATATGGAATTAAAATCCTGTGTAATGTACTAAGTTTAAAGGCATGATATGACTGCTAAGTTTTAGCGGTGAAAATGTTCATCGATATGAAAGAATGGTGACGAATGTTTTATTAAGCGTCGTCTATTAGCAGAAATTAATAAATTTTCTTCAGTTTCGAAGCTTTGTTTTCTTATTTCTTTGAAAAATGACCATTGTATTTCAACCAAAGCCAGATGGTATCATAATGACGACTGCGTGGGCTTCATTTATGCTAATGATCTAAAAAATTCTTCGCGATGGAGTTTCACCTACCTAAAAATCATAACATATATATCGCCAATTGCGACTCTGATACGGTAAAGGCAATGGGCGATCATATATTAAAATTTTTTACCTGTCCCAGTAAATGTATCTATATCTATATATATATATATATATACGATATGGTAACTAATGTTAGCTTAAAACCTTTAGCCTACCTTTAGATGTGTCCCATCGCTAGTCTAAAGGTTAAAGGAAAAATATTAAAATATGAAAAAAATGTATATATATATCTTAGAAATGTGCATCTGTAATATGCATATTTTTTCTTAATTGTATATCTATCTATATTATAAAGCAAAAACATGTCCGAGAGTAACTTTTACGACACATTGACAGTTGGCAGCACCTGACCAATAATTTTCAATTTTACTGCAATTTTCTTAACTTCTAAACGTCGCAAAATTAAAAATTTTTCATCGTCAATTCGGAAAGAAAATGTTCTTTTAAATGCAATTTGTTTGAAAACTGTATCTCATTTAATTGATTTTTATAGTTTTTTAAATAGTTTATAATGAATTTTTTAAAATCTATCTCTATCGCTTGCAGCCCAGTTACAAAAGATTAACCCATTTCCACTTAAAACAAGATAAATAGTTCGGCTTTTGTTTCCGGCTTATTTCCATAACCACATTAAAACTTCGTTAATAAATAAATAAAATAATATAATAATATAAATAAAACACAAATTTAAGAGACATGTAATTGAACTACGCGCTTAAAATACAACTGAAATTATCAGAATAAAATAGTCTGTTGTAAGTAGCTAAATCTTTGACGATTTCTTCGGCTATTATAACTATTGACATGAGGCTAATACGAAAGTATCGCTAATGAATATCAAAATTTATTTGAATACATAATTGATATTTTTCATACAAAAAGACTTTCAGTTACGACAATAGTTTATAAG
Source organism: Maratus michaelseni (assembly GCA_963931845.1). NCBI lineage: Eukaryota > Metazoa > Arthropoda > Arachnida > Araneae > Salticidae > Maratus > Maratus michaelseni. Next base: position 255,970,827 of record OZ007599.1, read on the forward strand.
TGGGAAATATAGAAAAATGTATTAAATGTAAAAAAAAAAAAACATTTATTGATTTAAAAAAAAAATGGTTTTAAAACGGTTTTGAACTCGGTAAAGAATATTAAAATCATACTTATTTAATATATGCTCTTGCTCTTATGTATGATGATTTAAATTTTTACATTAATTTAATACTTTTTAGCACTTTCCAACCTAGTTGAAAAGTGCTTATGACTTCGGTTTGTCTGGCCGTCTGCCGTCTGACCGTCTGGCCGTCTGTCCGTGCTCTAACTCCCGTAAATAGGCTCGGATTGCTCTGCAATTTTTATATGTTATTGTCGTTATCTATAGCATGTTCCCTATTTCAACGGAAGTGTGTAGCACGTATAGTTTTTTTACAGGGACACTCAAAAGAATTCCGTTACATTGCGGTCTATGGGGAAAAATCATTTGCGGTTTATTTAAATAATGTTTCACTATTTTAAACGCATTGTAATTTATATATATTACTAAGGTGCATTAGAAGAAGCTTAATATGGAGCAGGGTGTGCATAGCACTTATAGTTACTTTACAGGGACAGTAAAAATAATTCCGTTACATTATGTCTATGGAGAAAAATCGTCTGCGGTTTATTTAAATAATGTTTCACTATTTTAAACGCATTGAAATTTATATAGATCACTAAGGTGCATTACAAGAGACTTACTACAGAATATTGTGTGTATAGCAGTCATCGTTCATTTACAGGGACACGGAAAAGAATTCTCTACTGTCTGTTAACAATAATTCCTGGAAGTGCGTTTTAAGTTATTGAACGCGATTTTAATTTTAACTTGCTTTTTGTCTATTACGTGGTGTGTATAAATTCTGTAGATCCTATACAGGGCAGCACAAAAGTTCGCGAACACATTTCTGTTAATATACAAACTCCAGACGGAGAATTTTAAACTGTGCTACGCGTTTCCTAACTGAACTAAAATTATCATCCTATGTAGTATATATACAAATCTAGAGATCCTATACAGGGCTGAATAAAAGTATTCGGATATTTTTCCGAATATTGTATATGTTGGAAATTCCTGAAATTATGTTTTTAAATATGTTATGCGTTTTCTAAATTGTTTACTTAGATGTTAGCTTTTAGCTTATTAAACGGTATGATTTGTAAAATTATTTTGGAAGCGTTGGAAAGTGCTATATAATCTATGCTTGACGCATGATTTTTCGTTCTTGTTTTATTTGCTTTTGCCTATTAAATATTAATTATTACTATTTTTATCTTTCCTTCTTTGGTTTTGTACCAATCAAAATATTAAATATTTGAGCAATTCCGTAAACTATGAAGTCGACAATGAAACGACGCTCTTGAAATATAAAGTCGAAAATAGCACGGCCTACCTAAGATTTAAAAAAAATAATATCTTCCATTAAAAATATATTTCTTTAAAGTATCTACGGATACAATTAAATTAATACAATCATAAGATTAACTAACGACAATTGTACTAAAATATTGCAAAACAAAAATAATAATTATTTTATATTAGTACATATGCGGCGGAAAATAATTATTCTGACGCAAAAAATGCACTTCTCTTATTTAGTAGATAAAATTTAAAATGAAATACTAGCTATTGGCATATAAAAAATAAAAATACCATCAACAATCTGTGTCAACACAATTTTTATTCAGTTATATTGGACTGTAATCTGAACATATCACATCATCATCATCATCATCATCATCATCATCAACCGTTTTCAATCCACTGCTGGATGTAGGTCTCCCCCAGATTTTTCCATTGGTGCCTGTCTAGTGTGCTTTAGTCATTCAGTTAACACCGGCCACTTTTCTGATTTCGTCACTCCATCTTACTTGAGGTCGTCTTCTTGGTCGTTTTACATTTCTGGGATACTACTGTAGGGTGTTTGTGCTCCATCTATTGTCTTGTCTTCTTGCAATATGCCCAGCCCATTTCCATTTAAGCCGTTTATATCTCTCAATGATGTCAAAAACTTTAGTCTGACTTCTTATCCAAGTTATTATCTTTCTGCCTCTTCTGGTTATGCCTAGCATGCATCTTTCCATACTTAGCTGTGCTGTTTGTAATCTTTGTACCATGCGTTTTGTTAGCGTCCATGTTTCTGCTCCATAAGTTAGTGCAGGCAAAACACATTGGTTAAACACCTTTCTTTTCATACAAAGAGGCATGTTACTCTTCAGAATGATAACGTTCTTCCCAAAAGCACTCCATCCATTTCTTATTCTTCTATTGATTTCATTCATGATATTGTTGTCCGATGATATTTCTTGTCCAAACTACACATAACTTTGCACTTCTTTAATCTCAGTGTTGTTGTAGACAATTTTCTTTTTTGACGCAAATGAATTGAACATCACCTTAGTCTTTTCCAAATTTATTTTTAATCCCACATTAAAGCTAGCTTCTGCCAAATCTTCTAGCATACTTTCCAATTCTTCAGGGCTATTACTGAAAATTAAAATGTCATCAGCAAACCGGAGATGGCTTAAATATTCCCCATTTATTCTAATCCCTTTGTTTTTCCAATCCAGCTTCTTGAAAAAAAATTTCTAAGACAGAAGTAAAAAGCTTAGGCGAAATAGTGTCTCCTTGTCTTACTCCTCTTCCAAACTTGATCATCGCTTTCCTTTGTCCAAACGAATAGTGGCTGTTGCTTTCTTGTAAATCTTCTTTATGATATTGATGTAAATTTTATCTATACCAATGTCCTCCGGAGGATCAACTTCTGCAGATGTGTAGACCGAATCGAATACTTTTTCATAATTAATAAAGGCAAGGCAGAGAGGTAAATTATATTCTTTATGTTTTTCTATGAGTTCCCTTTTTGTTTGAATATGATCCATTGTGCTAAATGGTTGAGCTGCGTCCAGAGCTGATTCAAGTCTTGTCTTTAAAACTTTGATGAAAATTTTATAAATCACTGACAGTAAGCTGATTTCACCTTAGTTTTTAATGTTTTCCTTCTCCCCTTTCTTGTAAAGTAGCACCATCATAGCATTATTCCAATCTTCTGGAACATCTGATTTCTCGAGACATTTGGGAAACAGTAAGGCTAGCATTTTTTCATATTTTTCTCCTGCTTCTTTGATAATGTCAATTGTAATTCCATCTTCGCCAGGGCATTTACCTTTTTTTTCATGCATCTGATGGCTTGTACAACTTCATCTCTCATCACTGGAATTATCTCTTAAGTTTCTGTTATGTTTATTCGTGGATCACGTAGGTTGATTTCCCTTTGATCTTCACATTTATATAGATCGTTATAGAATTTTTCGAAAATGTGTACTATTTCATTATTGATTTTGCTGATTGTTCCATCTGCCTCTTCAGTGCAAAAATACCTTTTCTTCCAACACACAGTTTGCGCTTAGCTGATTTTAAACTTTTGTTATCTTCTAGAACTTTCTTGACAAGATCACAGTTAAATTTTCTGATACTGTAATTTTCTGTAACACATTTTCTTACCAATTTACATAATTCTGCATATTCAACTGTTGATTTAGGATAGTTTTTCTTCATTTTAAAATCTCTGCGTTTCTTCATCAATCTCCTTGTTTCTTCTGTTATTTTCTTTGTCTGCTTTACTAGTGCTTCACCAGCCATCGTCCTTGCAATTTCTTGTAGAGTATTTGTTATTTTCTTGTTCACTACTGTAACATCTTGTTCTTCTTCTAAGATTGATTGAAGTACTTGGAAACTATTTTTAAGTTCTAAATTAAATTTTTCTGTATGTTTCTGGAGATTGATAATATCGACTGATTTCTTTGAGTGTTGCAAAGGCTTCATTCTTTCCACTTTAGTATTTAAAAGCAGTTTGCTTCTAACCAACCTGTGATCGCTTCCTGTATTGAAGTTATTGAGAACGCTACAATCCTGAATAAGATGCTTTTTGTTTGTCAAGAAGTAGTCGATTTCACTTGCTGAGCCATTTGCACTACGCCATGTGCATTTTCTTTGTGGCTTTTTCTTGAAAAATGAATTCATAATATACATCTGTTCACATTCTGCAAACTCACTCAATCTGTTTCCTCTTTCATTACGCACCCCATATCCATGATTTCCTACTGAGAACTCACCTTTCTTTTTTTCCCCAATTCTAGCATTCCAGTCTCCTATTATTGATTTTATGTAGCATTTTCCCTTATGATGCATTGAAGCTACTTCTTCATAGAAATCCTCAATTTCTTCATCAGCATAGCTAATTGTTGGTGCATAAACTTGGGTAATTTGCAGCTTGTATCTTCTTGACACTTGTATAACTAACTATGAATTCACAAAACATATCACATACAGAATAGGGTGGATCGAAAAGTATACGAATTTTTTTTTTCGAAATTACTTTTGGCGTGGGGGGCAAAAGTTGCCTTTTATGTATATTAGTTTACGCGTTTTTTTAAATCAAAATCCATTCATATCTTCCGGTGCCCCAAGCGGCGCCCAAAAGAAAGTTAAAAATCGAAATTTTTATGAAAACTTATAATTTTTTTGTTTTTCTTATTTGTTTTAAATTACTTTTGGCGCGGGGTGTGAAAGTTGTCTTTTATTTATATTAGTTTGCATGTTTTTTGTTGTTGTTGTTTTAATCGAAATCTATTCATATCTTCAAGTGCCTCAAACGTCCCAAAAATAATTAAAAATTGAAGATTTTATGAAAATTTATAATTTTTTTGTTTTATAATATTTTTAATTCCATTTGGCGTCATGTGAGAAAGTTGTGTATTGGGTATATTACATAATTCTGTAGTTTACATATTTTTTTTATCGAAATCTATTCATATCTGCCGGTACTCAAGTATAGTTAAAAATTGAAATTTTTAAGAAAATGTTTAAAATTTTAAATTTACAAAAATTGTTTACAAATTTGGCAAAGTGTTTAATTAATAACGTATAAACTTATAAATAATAATAATTTTATTATAATATATGAAGTATAAATTTAAAAATCAAACCACTAAATCATAAAAATTATAAAAATTGAACTTATGTAGCAAATTGTTTACTTCTTTGAATTTGGAGATTTACGTATTTCTAAAGTTTGTAATCCATTTTGGGATTAAAATGTTTGATATAGCGTCTTGATTTTATTCTATTCAATATGAAACCGAGTATCTTTTCATGTCCAGATACACTTTCTGATGCCTCAGGCAATAGGCGAATGCATCTTTTATCATCTTGTGTATGGCATGGATATTTTGACCATTCCTCCGTTTTTCCTACTTTTACCATGGCCTCAATTTCTTCGTAAGGCATATTCCTCAAAAGAGGGGGTTCAAACCGTCCAACTCATTGCCAGTCAATAAGTTCACAATAATACTTTGCTTTGAAGTGCATTTTAGGTACTTGAAAAATTATTACTTCTGGTGATCCTCTGTTTCCCATTCTAGCATAAAATAGTTTTCGTGTTGCTAATGACCTGATAGGCTCTGTGTTATCTAAGAGCATTGATAATAACAAATTTTCAGGATGACAAAAGAAGCTATCTAGTTGAACAATAGCGTCTACAAACTTTCTTAGACTGGATTCCAAATATCTAGAAAATGTTATTTTTTTCCAAATATACCACTGTCCTTCTGTTATGGAGGGCTTTGTTTTGATATGAAATCATATAGGTCCATACTTTCAAAATATATGTCGTAAGAATAATTAGATTCCCAGATGGGTTTTCTGTGGCCACCTACAACATTAACGTTCTACCTGTAGTCGTTAGCCATCTTGAGTAAACAACTGGAACAGGGTTTTTAAATGCCAGGTCAGAACCACTTTCACCGCGTGATATGTTAAATATCACATAAATATTGCTGATCATTGCTGAGAACCATTCTATATATGTTATCTGGCATATTCTACACACTTATTGAAGAAAAAGGAAGCTACAGGTAGCTCCTCGCAGGTTTTGATTGCTGTACCAATTGGGCCCACAAAAGGCCAATTGTTCCACACCTATAGAATGTAGTAAATGTTGTAAAGGCCTTTAGCTTCTCCAGTTGCAAATGTAACGTGTCCCATATGCAGAGAGTCGGGTCCCTTTACCAAAGTTTAATGTTCCTCCTTTGTGATCTTTGTGTAGTACATTGTGCTCTTCATCACTAGCACTTTTATATTGTCTTTTTCTTTTCAGAAAATAATCCGGATAAAATAGACAGAAACACAGCCAAATTGATCGTTTCTGCAACTAAATTTCGAACCTTTGTAAGCTATCGACGAATTTTGTTGCGATCTACTAAATTCGAAGTCTCTTTTTTTTTGTGTACAATTCCAATAACTCGTAAAACAGCACTGGCTAATTGAAGCAGCTGCTCTATTCCAAATTTCGTATATAACAATATAGTTTAAAAAATAATTCCATACATTTAATATAAACGGTAAACGATTTGTCATCCCCTGTATATAATAATTATGCTATACAAATGATTATTTAACTCTTATTTTTACTTATAATTTTAAGCTCAAAATTTGCATAAAAATCGATTTTCGGCAAATATTTAAGTGTCTTGGGGCACCCGGAAGACATTTATGGAAGTTAAAAAAGTTTTGCATGTGTGCTAGTTTGCTTAAAAGACAGCTTTCGCAAGTCGCGCTGAAAGTAATTAAAGAAATAAATAAAGAATAAAAATTTTTAAAAAAATTTAAATTTTTCATAAAACTTTAAATTTTTAACTATTTTTGATGCTCTTGGGGCACCGGAAGATGTGAATGGATTTCAATTTTAAAAAAAAACATGTAAACTAATATGCTTAAAAGACAACTTTTGCACCCCGCGCCAAAAGTAATTTTAAAGAATACTAAAAATAATATAAATTTTCATAAAAATTTCCTTTTTAAACTATTTTTGGGGCACTTGGGGCACTGGGAGATATGAATGGATTTCGATAAAATAACAGATGTAAACTAATATACATAAAAGGCAACTTTTGTATCCCGCGCAGATTCGATTATCCACATTTCGATTTTTGGATCCACCCTAATACAGAATAAATATGTAGTGAACGGCCAAATGCTCAATTTCGTTTTCGTTTTTGGTCAGTTTCGGCGAACTTTCGGTTTCGATGAAAAATCAGCTGAACATTGGGTGCTTACTTAAATTATAGACGGATATCATAAGGGCAATGCCTATAAAAGAAATCATACACAGCCCATAATTGACTTTGTGTATTTTGCATGTTATCACTGTTTGACGAAATATGTTTAATATAGATTTTTTATAAAAGTAAAAATAATAATTGTTCTGGAGTATTCTATATTAATGTAAATTTTGATACTGCAGTGAACTCTCATTAATACATTTTCGATAAATAAGCGTCTCTCAGCAATATGCGCCTTTATCACCCGGCATGAGAATGAGAAGATTGAGCCATCTCCCTGTGTTATAAGCATAAAAATTCGGACGCATGGCAAAATTATTAGCATATTTCACACTAAAAAAAAAAAGAATAAATTCTTTTAAGGATTTTATGTGTGAAAAAGATAAGATTTGTTTTGAAAAAAAGTTTGTAATGATGTTTCTTGTAAGTGTGCTGAGTTTTAAGCAAATAACTTAAAACTATGGAAACGCTAATGTATTATCAAATGCAATCATCATCTAAATGAATTAAAAAAGGTCTTTGTATTAACATGGCTTAAGAAAAGTAAATTAATATTGACGATTATTTTCTAAAAGATTAGTTGGCTTATGTAAATACATCAAATAATGTTCCTTCAGGGTAAAGTATATATATATATATTATGATTTGTTATTGTTTTTTTTTTTTTTTTTATAAATTTAAACAATTGAAATAAATAGCTAAATGTTTTTTCTGAGATACTATTACAATCTTAGCACTAATAAGATTTACTGTGCATAATTTTATGTTCTAAAAATTTTCATTTAAATAAAAATTTCATTAAAAATTTCTTTTATGTTATTTATATACGTTTAAAACAATTGAGACTCAAGAGTCTCTCCTTCAGGCGTCGCTTTCAGTTATGTGCCGGCCTTATTTTAAATACTTTCAATCATATGTAAGTGAGAGGTCACTGTATTAAATTTAGTTCACACTTCGATAAAAAATTAAATATATTTATCATTTATAGTATAAAATGTATTTAAATATATACCTATATTTTTACATTTCTATTGAAACAGTAATAATATTATAAATGGAAAATAGATATTTTATCTTTTATTTCTTTTTATTTCTTTTTTTTTTTTTAGCCTTTTAAGTATGGATGCCTTTTACATTCTCTTAAAGCATCATATTTTAAATACCTCTTTTCGGTCAAGTTAAAAGCTAAAATTTAAACATTTTGAAATATTTATTTTATTTTTTACTCGATGAATAACTATAAAGTTATAAAAAATATATACCTCAGATTTTTATTATAAAATTTAAAAAAAAATAATGAATGAATAATGGTATTTGCTGTTGCAAATGATTTTTCACATATTGCTTTTGTTGTTGCTACAAACAAACACATGTATATCTATGTATATGCATAAGAAAAATTGCTACTATACATAAGTATGTGACTTTGATAACTATTAATTAATAATATTGTTATATATGTATACAGTAATAGCTTAAGAACTTTTATTTGGAAGTGTTTCGTTTTCGGTTGAAACTCGAGAAGCGACTAAAATTTGGTTTCGGCTCGGTTTCGACCTGAAAACTTGTTTCGGTCGGACACTACAAATAAGTGTGATAGTCAGATTTGTTCATTTCAATCCAGGACGTAAAAGGGTTGAAATACACTTTTTAGCATTCTATACAATTTTAGTTGCTATATAGGCTGGATTAACATTATTTCTCGCTAATTTACTAAATAAATAAATAAATATATATATATATATATGTATGTAGACACAAATAGCTTGAGAGTAAATTCTATAATAATTGCTTTAATGTGCGCGGTAAATTATAAGTTTACAAAAAATAACTTTAGATTTAAATTATTGTGCATACCTCAGATACAAACCATAGTCTAAACACCTGTTAGTCACTGACGCTGCAAATATCAATTACGAAACTTTAATTTGTTTACTGTAATACAAGAATTATGCAAATTTTTCCTCTCTCTTTTAGCCGATGAAATGTTTTAACTATTCATGTAATTGAATTAAACTTAGAGCCATTATCTAAAACAGAATGGTTGAGTAAAATTGGTTCCATTAAACGTTTATATAAATATGTCACTAAAGTGTATGATGCTTTAATTGAAATGTCTAATAACGCTTGAAAACTGGAAGAGAAATCCGAGTATCAAGAATCAATCTAGCTGAAAAAAATTGCTGCATTTAATATGTATTGATGTAGTAGAATTTGGCATGATGTTTTAAAGAAATATAATTATGGTAATAAAATACTTTAATCTTCATATATGAATGTCCAACTTGCTTTATCTGAACTGAGTTTTCTAAATCAGTTTTAAAGGCTATTCACTAATTTAATCTGGCAACTTTTTGACATATTCATGAAGTCATTTTTATTCATAAACAAATAAAATTTCTAAATAGCCTTATTCAGATGCCAACAAGGCGACTGGTTTTCTCATATCTATCTATCTATCTATATTATAAAGGACAAACGTGTCCGTGTGTAACGCTGACGTCATTTTGCGAATGGCAACACTTAAAGATGAAATTTCGGTTTGGCGATTTCTGATAATGCCATTTTTTAAATTTCTAAACATCGCATATTTTCAATTTTTCTACCGTTATATAAGGAAAAAAATATGCAATTTGTTTGAAAACTGTATCGCAATTTACTCATTTTTATAACATTTAAATTAAATTTCAAGCATGATTTAAAAAAAAAATCTATCTCTATCGCTTGTAGACGATTACAAAATATTAATCCGTTTGCACTTTAAACAATATAAAAACTTCGGCATTTGTTTCCAGCTTATATTCCACAACGAAATTAAAACTTCATTAAACAATAAATAAAATAGCATAAATAAAACATGAATTTAACAGACATGTAATTGAAATAAGCGCTTAAAACCACTGAAACTATCAGAATAATAATAATAAAAAACTTTTGTAGATAACGAATTTTTTAGTGATTTCTTCTGCTGTTAACATCTGCCACAAGGCCAATACGAAATGACAGCTTTTAATAAATTAAAAATATATATATATTAATATATAATTGACACATATTTCATATAAAAATTCCATTTGGTGTTGTTAGGAGGCAATCTAAAAATTGTAAATGTTTATTAAAAAAATTTAATGTGTATTAGTAAATGTAAAAAAAAAAAAAAAAATCTAGAGTTTTCAATAAAAAAATCAGTAAATGGTTTTCACATGTATTCTCTATCCCGGGAAGCCCGGGTTGGATCCCCTAGTTTTTATAAAGACAAAGGATCTTAAAAAAAAATTAGTTCAAATTGGTGTCGAGGTTTGCAATTTAAGTCGATTTTCAAGACATGACAGTAGAAAAGGTCCTCATAAGGAAGCAATCAATTATAATTCAAGATACATTTACAGGAATTATAAAAAAAAAACGCTATTTTAATTCTTTAGCACTTTAATAGACATATCCACTAATTTCATTTATCTCCATATAAAAACTGTTTTGTGAGTGCATTAGAAAACTTTCGCGGTTAAGCGAGGACAATTTAAAAACTGGATGCAGGTAGAGAGATGATATTGTTGGAGAGTTTGGAGAGAATGTAGTCAACGATAATGGAGAAAGACTTATAGTAGAGTTTTGCAACACTAACGACCTAAAGATTACAAATGGCTTTTATAAACACAAGGATATTCACAAATATACGTGGTATCGGCATACTAGACAGCTAAAAACGATTATTGACTGTATAATTATTAAGCAAAGGGCCCAATTATAATTATTAGATGTTAGAGTCCAGAGAGAGCGGAATGTGGTTCAGATTATTTTATGATGCGAGCAAGACTTGCATTTCCTTACTCGACTAATTTAATTAGAGAGGGAGGAAATTCAACAGAGATGGATGATATTGATATCACAGATTATATGTTGAAAGGATTAATGGGAAAAAAGTACAAAAAAACTGTTTCAAGTAAGATTAGATAAAAAAAAATTAGAAGGAATTATACTAATACAACTGAAGTATATCAACATATTACATAGCTTTACACCAGGCTGCAAATGAAGCACTTAGACAAAAAAGAAAGGGAAAAAATTCCCAAAAACATTTTTGGTGGGACGAAGACATTGAAAAGACTGTAAAATAGAAAGAAAAAACTTGTATTAGATGGATGAGTTCAAAAAAGGAAGAGGATAGACAGTTTTATAGAACTTTTAGAAAATACACTAAGAAATTAGTACTAGAGTAAAAAAGAACATCTTGGGATAAAAAATGCAGACAAACTGAGACGCATATAGAAGGAAACCGATGTACAGACATGGGAGTTTTGAAAGAATATTAGAAAGGAGCGATTGAAATTCATGGCAAGGAATATCTGTTAAGAAATGGGAAGAATATTATAAGACTTAGCTTACGGAAATTAGAAATGAATTTCCAGTAAATAATATAGATATTGACTTCTTGGGACAACCTATATCGTTGGAACTTGCGATATTAAAAGAGCAATTATAGACCGGGATGCGGCAGCACAGATAATCATCTCATCGAGTTCACGAATGAAATTCTAGGATTAGTTAAATCTTGATTCGCATATTAAAACGCAATCGGTCTGCCAAGTCATATCTTGGTGGAAAACACCTGAAAACCCGATTTTAGCGGCTGACTCGTAGGTTTACCATTGTGTTTTCCTGCACCGAATGGTATGAAAACATGGAGGACTGGGAGCAGGAAAACACAATGGTAAACCTACGAGTCAACCGCTAAAATCGGGTTTTCAGGTGTTTTCCACCAAGATATGACTTTGCAGACCGATTGCGTTTTAATTTGCGAATCAAGATTTAACTAATCCTAGAATTTCATCCTTGAACTCGATGAGGTGATTATCTGTGCTGCCGCCTCCCGCTCTATTAAGCAATTAAAAAATCAAAGAATGGTATATCAGCCGAGCTGATAAAAAATGGAACCGATAAATTGATCAGATTAATTACAGAATTATTCGAAATATGCTTAAACGGAGAAGAAACGCCAGAGGAATGGAAAATTGGATATTTAACATGAATATATAAGAAAGGAGACAGACAAAAATAGAAAATTACCGTGGCATTACTGTAACAGCTACGTTTAGTAGACTATATAGAGGGATCTTAAAATACAGGGTCATTCATAATTCCCTCCGGAGTTTCGAAACGTTATAGTAAAAAAACGAAGACGAATATGAAAAAAAGAAACATATGAAATTATTCCGAAACTATTCAAGTTTTACTTACATACATTACAGGTGTTCTATGTGTGAACCCTTGGTCACACGGCATACATCCATGCGATAGTCCAGTTCCTGCCATACTCCGTTTCTTTAAATCTGAATCAGTGGTGTCCGTTCAACGGGCCTTTCGTAATAAATATCGAAAACAGGGACCAACTGACAAAACAATTCATGTGTGGTACCGGAAATTTAAAGAAACGGAGTATGGCAGGAACTGGACTATCGCATGGATGTATGCCGTGTGACCAAGGGTTCACACATAGAACACCTGTAATGTATGTAAGTAAAACTTGAATAGTTTCGGAATAATTTCATATGTTTCTTTTTTTCATATTCGTCTTCGTTTTTTTACTATAACGCTTCGAAACCCCGGAGGGAATTATGAATGACCCTGTATTTCATTGAAGAAGAAATTACAACGAAGGAAAGTGAAGAGCAAAGAGGAGTTAGAGCAGGAAGATCATCTATAGATAATATATTTGTCTTAAACAAATTATTGAAAAAGAAATGGCGGTGGGAAATTAAACTCATCTTCTATTTATTCATCTTACGAAGGCCATATGATAACGTTCCAATCACAAAATTATGGAATGTATTAAATGAAATGAATATAAATCAAATATTATTAGAGCAATTTAAGAACTTTACAGACAATCAAAAACAAATATTAAAATAGGCCAAAGATTGTCAAATGTTTTATAACAGTTAAAGGACTCACACAGGGATGTTGTGTCTCCCCAACACTTTTTTAAATTTATGTTGGAGAAGTATTGAAAATTCGGAAAGAAAATTGCATTGGAAAGAGACTTAATGTGAATGGTACGTCAATTTTTACTCTGCAATTCGTAGATGACCAAGTTATAATTGCTAAAAGTAAAAATGATTTAGAGAAAATGACGATAAAAATTAAGCAAGAATATGAGAAGTGGGGACTTTATATGAACATTAGTAAGACCAAATACCTATGTACAGAACTAAATATGAATAATAACATAAAAATAGGAAGCTGTGAGTATTGCTTTGGTGTAAACATTAATAGAGAAGGCAGAGACTCACAGGAAATTAAATACAGAATCTATCAAGGAAGAAGGCTGTAAAACTATTAAATTCTACTTGGTGGAGTGAAGAGATCTCAAGGAAAAGAAAATATAATGTAAACAATTCTATTGTAAAGAGCATATTGTTGTATGGAAAGAGCATATTGTTGTATGGAGCAGAGGGATGGAGAATTATGGAAACAAAGTGAAAGAAATTAACAACAGTGCACTGAAAGAAAACTTATACCGCCTTCATCTAGAACGAATAAGTATTATAAATTACTAAATATCCTAAACTAGAAATATAGATTTCCGAGTTATGCGAATAAGGTAAACAAATAAACTGAATAGACGAAATGATCGAGAATTTCTAGTTTATACTTTTCTAGGTGATGAAACGATACATTATATTATGAATCGTTTGAATTGCGAGAAATTATCACTTGATTTCTAGAATAAATTCTTAAACTAGAATTATAGTGACTAAAACTAACCTCTTGTGTTAACATTTATTTTCAGAAATTTTTAAATAAGTTTGACCACGATAATATAGGAAAATGCTCTTGAATTTGAATAGAGGAGACAAGAACTCTCTAGCAAAGGAAACTAGAATTTATAAGGATGGCTTGGAACTATTTTTTTTCTAGAGACCACAAAATAGAACCACAATTTATTTTCTAGATGCCAGTGGCAGAATTTTTTTTGAAATGATGGAAATAAAGAGAACCATATTAGATTATCTTTAGAAAACCAATTAATCTGGTATGGCCATGTCAAAAGAATGATTGATGAAAGACTACCCAAAATTGCATTTAATTATAAAACACATTAAAAAATGAATCGAGGAAGACCACGAAAGAACTGGATGGACGATATAAAAAAAGCGATGAGGGATAGAGGTCTAGAGGAAGAATGGACCCTACACCGGAAGAAATGGAAGAGTTTCTTGTAGATATTTCGGATGGCGACACTTGACACTATATGGATGATGACACCTGCGAATATATATATATATATAATGTTCAATGAATTTGTAGAAAACTCAAAGTTGACTGCAGCAAAATTTGGCGCAGAATATGTATTTTTTAATAGAAACCACTGAGATGAAAAGAAAAACACAATTTAATTGTGAAGATGAAGATAAATATATAGTAAATCCTGAAATTTCAATTAATTTTTTTTCTCTGGATTATCGATTAAGTATGAGCTTCGTTATAGAACATATTTTATTTATTTATTTATTTCTTAAACTTCATATGATTTTTTTAGTTTATATATTTGTATTTCACAAAATAAAGAATATTTATTATTTTGTTATAGAAAGTTACAATAGAAATTAACATATGAGAATCTGAAATTGACACAGACTATTTATGTTAAGAAATTTTACAATTTCAACCATTTATTTTTAATTTTAAAAACGATATTACTATATGAAATAACTTAATACTTTTATTCAAATGACTTATCCAAATTCTACAATTTGCTCTTCGAATTCGTTTGCAATATACTGATATCTATAGCATCTGCAGAAGGTTCTTTTGGTAAACATAAAACTATTTGAAAATACTTCCCTTCCGCAGTTCTGCAAGACATACTTTCAAATCTTGCCATTATATCAATAGATAGTTTTGATCAACTTCATATACATAATATTCGAGAATTTTTATAAATGGAAGCTAGAAACGTTCAATTTATTAGCTGATTTTTTAGTGTGTGTTTAACTACTTATGCACTTATTTTTTTACCTCAAAATTTATAATCGATAGTATTTGATATACGTGTAAGTGTATCTATTTCTTATTTATACCTGTACAGCCACCTCATACAAAAGAACAAAACGGATTTTTTTGTCAAACAAAATACTAATTAATTACATACAAAAATATAATATTTTTGCTTAAGTAAAAATATTATCTTACGTAAAGCCATAAGTTGAAATTTGTAAAAGGATTTTTTGGTCACATAATATAAATTACTTTATTATTTTATTAGTTATATTTATTTTTTGCAACCGCCTTATCTGTTTATTTATTTATTATTATTATTATCATTATTATTGCATATTCTTTAACTTCTGCTTTTTATGCAATGAACTTAGAATTAATATACTTCGTATTTGATTTATACACACAGTTAAATTTTTACAAAGTGATTTTTAGGGATGTTTTGTAAGGGATAAGGTGCCAACTCAAGTTCTCCACAAAGGCGCCAGGCACCACTGGTGCGTCCCTGGTTGTTGGAAAAATTGCCGACATACATACACACACATGCATAACAGCCGAATATATAAGCTGCTCTTTTTTAAAGTACCTTAATAAGAAAAATGTATTATCGTACTTGAAAACGTTTTTGAACTTTTCTGAAAAACCTTTTTATTGTGTCATTTTAAAAAATGTGCGATTTGAGAAAGAAATAAAAGAATTAAAGAAAATTAGTTCCAAATATTATATATCAAATTTACAATGAATTGGTTGGTTTCATTTCAATACATAAGGAAGAACGACACATTTATAAATATTTGTGAAAATCGCTGAAACAACAGTACTTGTGCAGTTCGTGATTTCAGCATTAACTATCAAATAATAAGAAAAAAGGCGTTTCACACCTCTCTTAAATACATATTAGCAGTCCTTAATCTCCCGTCTGTAATGTTTTCTTCCTTTCCGCTCAGTCTTTCCGCCACGGCCTTTTCATTTTATTTTTCTTGTTCCTTTAGCTTAATGAAGTATCGATTTCAAGACGTAGTTTCTAGTATATCTATTTTTAGAGATATGTTTCAGTAATGAATGATTTATGTAATTAGTTGTTCAAAAGTGTTCGGACATTTATGCTCTTCGAAAAGGTATTCAATTCTAATGACTAATTCCATTTTGCTGTTTTGTGAATGATTGTGAATTATTACGCAACTAATTTATCCAAAATAATGACATAGATAGATGTACTGCGTAAACATCATTAAAATTCAATAGTTAAAATTGGGTATTCCCAATCGAATTTAAGTTATTGCCGACGAATTTATGTTAACATAGTCGCGCAGCATAAAAGTGAGCGCTAATTTTATAACGTTAAAAACATTTTAAGCTGTAGTGACAAAAACAAGAAAGAAAAATCATGCGTCAAGCATAGAACTGACGCATGTTATGAAACACTATACAACACATTCAGAATACTGTAAGAAAACTTCGTCGTTTAATAAGGTGAAGGATTATGTCTAAGTAAAGAATTTGGAAAACGCATAACATATTTGGAAACCCAATTTCAGCAACTACCATCTATAGTCGGAAAATATACGATTTATTTTGTGCAGCCTGTATATAATCTGTAGATTTGTATGTTTACTACATTGCAGCAAAAAATGTAGTTCAGTTAGGAAACTTATAACACAGTTGAAAAATCACCTACAGCTATTTTCGTCAATAAGCGGAAATGTACTCGAATTCTTTTGAGCAGCCCTATGTATGATCTATAAAATTTTACATACACCAAGTAATATGCGAATACCACAATTGAAAACGCTCGTCCAGCAATTATTGCTCATAGACAGTACTGTAACCGAATTATTTTGTGTGTCCCTGTAAATGAATGATAAATGCTATGCACATCATATTCTATAGTAAGCGTCTTGTAGTGCACCTCGGTGATATATATCAAATTCAATATGTTTGAAATTGTGTAACATCATTTATAAAAATTTCACCATGCAGCTTAAAGCCAGTAAACACTTCTTTAGAGACGCCTTTAACACAATCACAAACACAGAACAGCTTAATTCCTTCACAGAAAAACTTATAGCCACAATTCAATCAGCAGCGCGTTCCTCCTTCCGTCTCAAAACCCTTAGAAAATGTCCAACATACACATTCTGGACACCACAATTAAGAGCCAAACGCAACCAGCTAACAGCTCTTAGGAGAAAACTTAGATTGCTTAAGAACAACTGCAGCCCGCCTGAAACAATTAAACCACTACAAATAAAGTACAATAAACTCGCTGCGCAGTACAAACGTTGTATTCTTGACGCCAAGAGCACAGCCTGGAAATCTTTCTGTTCCAACCAAAAAGATCCCTTTGGTACTGCACATAAGTTCTTCACGGGAAAATATTTCACGCCAGATGATATCCTCCTTGAATTGCCTTCAGGCTAATCATCCAGACAGAGAAACCTAGAATTCCTTACAGAACAACTATTTGGCGAAACCGCTTACCCACAACATGACAATATAGATATCACCTTCTCTGCCCAGAACGACAAACCCTTCACCAAAGCTGAGCTTCGGGCCACCCTTAGCAAATTCAATGAAAATAAAGCCCCGGGCCCGGACTCCATTGACTTTCGTCTACTTAAGCGCACTTTTAAAACACTCCCAGAGATCTTTACCCGTTGGGCAAATCTCTGTCTCCACCACCAATATTTTCCCCTTACACTGAGGCAAGGAGAGGTAGTCTATTTTCTGAAGCAAGGGAAGACACCCTCTGAACCCACCTCATATCGCCCAATCTGCCTACTTCCAACCCTAGGTAAATTACTAGAAAAGTTAATCGTTAACAGACTAACTTTCTTCTTAGAATCAAACAATCTTCTACATGAACGGCAATTTGGGTTCAGAGAGGGCAGATCATGTGAAAAAGCATTGAATGAAATTCTATCTTCCTGCGCCTTAAAAATTAAAGAAGGAAAATACACCTCCCTTGTATCACTGGATATCAAAGGAGCGTTCGATAATGTCGAATGGAGAGATATCCTACTACAGCTCTGTCTTCTAAACTGCCCAGGAAACATCGCTGGAGTCATCAGAACCTATCTATCGAATAGAAGCATTCTAGTCAACTGGGGAGCAGGTACATCCAGCCACAACCAACAGAAGGGATGCTCTCAAGGCTCATACCTTGGGCCAATCCTCTGGCTCCTCATAGCAAACCTGATTCTTAAAGAATTAGATCGTTTAGGCTTTCTCCTCTTTGCTTTTGCAGATGACTTCAGCTTCATCTTCTCTGGTCGAAGTCGTCTGGATTTAAAACTTGAGACAGCTTCAGCCCTTCCCTTTTTTTGCCAGCTCCTGGAGTCTCTACACCTGCAACTATCAGCTGCAAAATCACAAGCCCTCACATTCGCGAAACCCTACAAACTAAAAAGGAAACCAACCATCAGAATTAATGGCATCAGTGTACACCATGTCTCCACCTTAAAACTTCTAGGCCTAACCATAGACCAACACCAAAATTGGTTTGCACACATAAATTACTTAAAACTTAAGCTCATTAACTACTACCACAACTCCACTAAATTAACATCTAAATCATGGGGTACTAAAAATACAATGTTAAAAATATGGTACACAACAACAACAGAAAAAATCATAACTTATGGTGCAGGAATTTGGGGAGGCCACCTAACCAAGGCAGCACAAATAAAATTATTATCCATCCAACGCATGTTCCTACTGCAGATTTCTAGAGGATATAAAACTATTTCTAGTGATGCACTAGCAGTCATTACCGGAAATCCCTCCTATCACATTTACCATTCTATACGAATTTCAAAGGAATAACATCTTACACCTACATAATAATGCCATAACACAAATCCACTTCCCACATTTAACCATTCAACACAAGATACAAAGCTGGCAAATTCACCCAGCTGATGAAACTTCCCACTTCCAAGTTAACCCTAAATGCAATTCCTACTCCCCTTCCCACCGCCTAACAGTCTTCACCGACGGCTCATGCACCGAAACCGGCGTAGGCGCAGCTTTCTGGGCTACGGAAGGCGGAGTGCTTATTCACCGGTGGGCCTGCAGATTGGACAACTTCAACTCGATTTATCAGGCTGAACTCTTTGCCATCCACAAAGCTCTAGAATGGATTTCGGAACAACAAACAACCATTGCAATCCCAATCTATAGTGATAGCCTATCCAGCCTGCAGGCAATCTACGCCTTTAGAACCTTCAATCCACAAATCCACGAAATTAAAACCCAACTTAGTAACCTGCTACATAAAACTTCGCTAGGTCATGTGACAGCACACAAGGGGATCTTCGGCAATGAATCTGCGGACATGCTGGCAAAGGAAGCAACGACAAAACCATCCATAGACATCTCGCTACCTGCGCCCCACTCCTATATCAAAAGATCCCTTAAAATGCGCATGTTGCAGCAGTGGCAAGACCACTGGGACTACTCAGAGAAAGGTAGATATACCTATGACATAGTCCCGGCGGTATCTTGCAATCTTATTAATTTAACTCCCTCAACCACTGCCTTCCTAACGGGACACGGCCCTTTCGGGTCATATCTAAACAGGTTTAAAAGGGCCCGAACTCCCACCTGTGAGTGTGGCGCAGAGGCGTCAGCCTCACACTTCTATTTTAACTGCCCCCTTACAGCTCGCTGGCCCATCCGTCGCCCCTCTTCTCCCCCTAGTGGTTGGCTAGATAATATCCTTTCCCGCCCAGCACTTTTAAATAAACTGAAAAACATCTTTAAGTTTTTGATGGATCTTTCTAACTTGACCCGCTCCTGAGTTATGGACTTCATTCAATCATAAACCATCTTCACTGCCCAGTGTCGCGCTGGAGGTATGTCTCTGGCAGTGAACTACCTGTAATGTACATTAAGATAGTATCACCTTATCATGTCTGTTTCCACCCCGCCCCCTGTCGCGTTTTCTGGCGGGTTCAGCTCCAGCTGAATTATGTATTTTTTTAAGACCTTAATAAAGGGACCGGGAGGGACATCTATGCTCTACAGATCTGGTTCCCAGTCTGAGCAGTCCCTCTTAGGCATTCAAAGATACATTGCAAATAATTTTTCCCCATAGACCATAATGCAATTGAATTCTTTTGAGTGTACCTGTAAACGAACTATAAATGCTACACACTTCATTTTCAATACCAAATATGCCATTCTAAACCTCAGCAACATATATAAATTACACGGCAATGAGAGTATATTTACATGAGTTAGAGCACGGCCAGACAGGCGGCCAGAAAAACGGAATTCTTAAACACTTTTCAACTAGTATGCTAGAAAGTGTTAAATTTTTTTTGATCTGCTATTAGATTTGTAGATAATATATATAATAATAATTTTGAAAATATATAGATACAAATCTATATTTGCCACATCAATATTTTCGAAAATGTTTTCAAATATTAAAAGTTTTGAAGAAAGAAATGGAAATTCGGAGGATAAGAAAGAATAAACATAGATCTTCAGTATTGTAAAATCGCATTGATTTTACAATAACTGATTTAAAAATAAATTCTCAATACATAGAAATGCAACAGATAACATTTATTTTTTTGATGGAATCGTGTTACAATTAGTTGATGCGTTCAAATCAAAACTGAATGAAGTGCATTTTTTCTTCCAAACGAGTTTCAGATAAATTCCTGCTGTATAGAAAACAACGAGCAAGGAAGACAGAGCTATGCTTGGTCAAAATTAGCTTTGGGTTCAAATATCATGACCCATGACCAAAATGACCCACTAATAAAATTTTCTCGAACATGTGACCAAACCCAATTCTTTTCTTGTGTCCGAAACCCGTAGAATATAAAATTTAGTCAAAATATTCTGAGCCGTTTTTAGATAAAATTATCTTGACCAACAGTGACCCAAAAATGACCCGCTAATCGGATTTTCTCAAGCATGTGACCTAGTCCAATGATTTTCTCGTGCCCAAAAACCGTAGGATACAAAATTTAGTTCAAATCGTCTGGGCCGTTTTTAAGACAAAATTAGCGTGATCCATAATGACCCATGACCAAAATGACCCACTAATTGAAATTTCTCGCTCATGTGACCTAGCGCAATAGTCTTCTCGTTCCCTAAAACTATAGGATACTAAATTTAGTTGAAATCCTCTGAGCCGTTTTTAAGTTAAAAACAGCTTGACCCATAATGACCCATAACCAGAATAACCCGATTATCGAATTTTCTCGAACATGTGACCTAGCCCAATCGTCTTCTCGTTCCCGAAAATGGTAGGATACAAAATTTCGTCAAAATCGTTAGAGCCGTTTTTACGATAAATTTTGCATATATATATATATATATATATATATATATAACTTTAAGTAAAATTTAACCATTGAAACATAAGAAACTGACCACATACACTGAAATCCCGATACCAAAGAGCCCTGTCAATTTACAAATTAAAATTGTAGTCCTAATAAAAGTAACATTATTAATTCAAATTAAGAAGAAGAAGAAAAAAAAAATTAAATAAATAGAAAATAAGGAATGAAATATAAACCACACGAGTATATACACAAATAAAAGCTTATAAAGTAATTTACTTTTTCAAGGGCAAGAAAATCACATTTATAAGCAAAGAACGATTGTTTTCTGTATATGACACCAGCTTTTGCTAAATATAGTGCCATATCTTGCCCGAACAATCGCTGAAACAATATTGAATAACAAGACCTTTACAATGGAATATTATAAATTATACATACAATTTGAAAAGGAGTGTGAAAAAGAATTAAAAAAAATTAAAAATATATATATATTACTTATATTAATAATATCCCAAGATATTTAGTATATTGTGAGCACATGTACAAAGTTGTATCCAAAAGAAGAGGTTAAATTCACAGTTAAATAAAGAATCCTTCAGATCATAAATTGTAACCTACAGTTACAGTTATTTTTATTTAACTAAATAGATTACAACATTTTAAAAAATGTAGAAAAAAAATTATGATATACATATAAATAAAAACCATTAATTATTTTATTTTAATTTTAATTTAATAAATTAAAATATATAATATTACTTGATAATTTGAAAGTATTTCATAGATATTATTACCTCCATACTAAATTTCCAAGTTTTAATATTTTAAATAAGCTATACTACTGCTATCTATTGTAAAAATATTAGACTATTTTAGCATACTATCAAATACATTGCTGCTGACATCTGGTGTACAGTTATTTTACTAAAACTTTAATATTGTATGTATAATTACTTATATGCAGCTGTAATGTAGTGTAAATATATTAATTTTACTAGTTAATATTAATGATATATATAGAGAATAAGAGTTACTAGTATAATATAATTTATATTTTAACTAACCCATTTAAAATATATCTTAATTTAACCCAAACATTAATGTAGAATCCATATGATGCTTTCATTTTATAAATTAGTATTATACTTAGAAATAACATAGATTATTCAATATGGTAATGCACTTATTATAATTTAAATCCAGCTATTTAAATAATATCTACCATGAAAAAAATATATAAAAAACATAAATATTAATTAAATTAAATGATCTAATAATAAAATAAAATAAATAATATAAAACTAAGAGATATGTTTATTAGTGTACTATATTTAATAAATATTTAATATTTACTAAAATTAAATATGTTTAACATATTAATATTATATTGTATTGATTAACCCATTGTAACATCCTTGATAATTTTAACTTTTGTTACAACCCCAATAATATTAACTCCATATAATCATAACAACAATTATAGAATTTGCCCACATGTAAATTTTAATTTATGAATGACTTTTAACTAAGATGATCCTATGCAGCACATGCTCTTAATATGAGTTATAATTTAGCGAAATATATCAACAGTCAAAAGTTGAAAATTAACGTTAAATTTTAAAATATGAATGACATTAAACTAGGATAATCCTATGCAGCAACGCACACAATAGGATTCATAGTTTAGCCAAATATATCAACAATCAAAAGTTGATTATCATTTTTATCAAAGAGATTTTAACAAAAAAAAAAAAAAAAAAAAAAAAAAAAAAATACAGACATTTAACCCAAATTAAATCTATATTTATATGTGTAAAATTGATTTAACTAAATAGTAAGGATATCCATAAACTTGTGCAATTTGAAGGATATGTTTTAAATTTTGATTTTTAAAGTTATTTGAACAAAGATTATTAATTCTATGTGCGAAATTTAGTAAAATATTTATATATATATACAGGGTGACAATTATTGAACTATATGAAGTAAAACGAAAATTATTTTAAAACTACCGAGTGCACAACCTTTATTCAACATGTAAACGACACTACAGATATTCGGATTTAGGTTATGACATGTTCGAAACGGCTTCCATCATTGGCTATGATGTGGCACAGACGAATAGCAAAATTCTGCATGACCCGCTGAAGTGTCGGAGCATCGATGCTGTCGATTACCTCCTGAATGGTGGTTTCTATCTCAGCAATGGTTTTGGGGTTATTTCTGTACACATTGTCTATAATGTAGCACCACAAAAATGAGTCACATGTGTTCAGATCCAGAAAATATGGTGGCCACACGAGTCCCATTCCAGTGGCCTCTGGGTACCCCAAAGCCAGAATGCGGTCTCCAAAGTAATCCTCCAGGACATCAAACACGTTCTTGGTTCGATGGGGTCAAACCGACATTGCCAACACTGTCATCACAAACACTATCAGTTCTCTCAAACTTGCGAATCAAATTCTTGATTGTTAACACACTTGGACCGGTTGTCTTTAACTTGTACTCGGTCGCAAACTGCCTTTGAGCCGCAATTGGTCTGTTATTGCTCGCATAGTAGGCCTTTACAAGCGATATACGCTCAGGCACGCTGTACCGTGACATTTTCACTTGCAAATGGCCGACAACAACAAGTTGCGTGCGCATGCGCATACTAATTCCCATCATGCCCTGTGGCCAACCATGAAGTTTGAACTTCATCACGCAAACCGTTCAGAAGTTATGACGGTTTAATTTCATATAGTTCAATAATTGTCACCCTGTATATATATATATAACCACACACAAGATTTGCTCGTATTAGAATATCTACAAAAACAACTTTTCAAAAGTAAAAAAAAAGCCAAGCGTAAAAAAAAAAAGTTGTGGCTAAAAAATGGTGTGATATCAAATTTCCAAGCTATTATATTAATTTTTTAACTTTTTTTCATTAAATAAGTTATCATATATATAAGTCGAGTGCCTACGTATATGTTAATAGAAATCGTTTTCTCCTGTACTAAATACATCCTAACGAGTTTCTTAAAATTCAATTTTTTTCAAATTATGCATGATGGGCTTGGCGGCCATCTTTGCATATTATTCACAAAATTCTAAGCATCCAAATCCGTAGTTAAAATCCGAAGTTCAAAATTGTTATTTAAGCAAATATTTTGAGCGTTTCATTTATAGATTTGTATGATCTGAAAATTGTGTCTTAAGATAATGATGACTTATCTTAAAGATTCATCTTATGATTTATTTTTTACAGTAATTAATAATTTCAAAGTAGTAAAAATCAGTTTCTCAAAATATCAGTCTTATCTAATTTATCTGTCCGTAGTTAAAATCTGAAGTTCGAAATTGTTATAAACATATTACATTGCAAACATATTACGCTTTTACTTTAGAAATTTGGGTGCTTAGAAATATGAAAAGATGGCCGCCAAGTCCATCATGCATAATTTGAAAAAAATTGAATTTTCAGAAACTCGTTAGGATGTATTTAGTACAGGAGAAAACGATTTCTATTAACATATACGTAGGCACTCGACTTATATATATGATAACTTATTTAATGAAAAAAAGTTAAAAAATTAATATAATAGCTTGGAAATTTGATATCACACCATTTTTTAGCCACAACTTTTTTTTTTTACGCTTGGCTTTTTTTTTACTTTTGAAAAGTTGTTTTTGTAGATATCATTTCTTTTTTTTAAAACAGAATAAACATAATTTAAATAATCTAAACATGAGAAATAATTTAAAATTACATTTTACTTTCAGTCATTGTTTAAAAGGTTAACTAGAAATACCAGTAGATTTTTCAATTAAACTAATAACAACATACTAAATGTGGCTTGTTATAATACTTGTTATCCCCCGTTAAAAATATCACTGACTTATCGATGAAATGAATAAAAATGCAATACGTACATAGCGTGTCAGCGCTGCATTTGAAATCAAACGTGATATCACGCTCTTTTATTATTAGCACTAGCTGGCTTCGCCCGCTAGTGGACCCCTAATTTATATCGGGGCCTCGAATCTTGTAAAACTTCGAATAAGATAAACCTCGAACCGAACGAAGCTCCGACCTGGTTCTCCGCTGCCTTCGGCACCGGATAATCCCTTAATTTGCACATCGAATAGTATAAACCTCTAACCAAACTAACTTCCGACACGGGTCCCCGCTGCCTTCGGCACAGTATAGCAGTCGTGCTGCGCACGCTCAAGTTCCATCTTCCACCACCAGGTAGCGCAATCTGTTCTGTATGAACCTCGGGCACTGAAATCGTTAAGGCTATAGATGTCGAGTCGAATGAGCTATACCCCGTCGTGATCTAGCCCATAGAACCAGAGATAGAAAAGTGCCCCTGGTGGTGAAAAAACGAACTAAAATCGGAAAGCTCTATTGATGTTGAGTCGAATGAGCCATACCCCGTCGTGATCCGACTCGTAGGAACAGATATAGGAAAGCGTCCCCTGGTGGTGAAAGCTAATCGCGCTTTGGGGGCAAAAGGGGGGATGAACACCGGAGATGCATAATAGGATTAAGCGGTCACAGACCTTTCCAACGATGTATCACATGAGGGGTATGTGCAAAATTTAGAAAATACCCCCCCCCCCCCCTCTGCATATTATGATTAAGCGTTCACAGACTTTTCCAACGATATATCACATGAGAGGTGTCGGCAAAATTTAGAAAAGTGCACCCTTTGGGTGGGAGGGCTGAAAGTGGAATGATGGACCCCGAAGATACATAATATGAATAGCGGAACAATTTTTAGAATTTCTGAAAGCTGATTTTTATTTATTTATTTATTTATTTATCTATTTTTTATTTTTTGTTTATTATTATTTTATTTTTTTTTGCGTTGCCCTGTGCATGTTTGGAATTTCTTAGCAATTTCTTAGATTTACCTTATTTTATTCAATTAAACATTCTACTGTTACAATAAATTTAAATGGAAACTTCACTTCTAAAACAAAAATAATTTAACATCTGGATTTCATTAATTTATAGGAAAATGACGTGAAAGGTATTCCTGCGAACGAAATGCCTGTCCTTTACCGTGTTTTTTTACTTTTAGAAATAAATGTATCACATTTAATTCATTTCAAAATTTTTGTTTACGTTTGGAAAGAAATTTTAAATGGCGATAACTCTTAATGTATACATTTTAGAAGGTACATCTTCCCTCAAAAACTAATTTATTTTTAAAGATCTTTCTAAAAACGTAAATTATATATTTAAAATATTTTTAAAGCATAAACACTGCGTCTGATTACTTTATTTTACAATATTTATAAGAACACGCATTTTATCAGACAATTAAATACACTAAACATGAGTGAAAAATATACCTGGACCTGGACTCGAACCTGGGATCTTATGCGTACCATGCCGACGCTCTGCGACTGAGCTACCCAAATCCATATCCATAACCGGCAATTTCTCATACTTATTCATGTTAGAAACAATCATCTGCCACAGTTTGCAGTCATATTTAATTATTTGATAAAATATGTGTTCTTATAATTGTGAAGTTTTATTTTTAAAAAAATATCTTCAGAAGAAAATGGCTGACTTGCAGATGGAAATTGATGTGGTTATATTATAACCTGTAACTGATTTGTGCTATTTTAATACAGATGGTACATGGTCGTTGGCGGGTTTTATCTCTGTGTTGGCATAATTTTTTAATCGCCAAGTTAATTAACAGTTTTTTGCTAATTAAGGATAGAAAATATTTTTTTTTTACACTGAATTTTATAAAAGCACATAGATTACGTAATTACTTGTCCAAAAATGCAATCCTTTTTTTTATTCTGCCCAATATTAAGGCATGTAGCTTGTTTGAAAAAAAAAATGTTTGACGAAGAAAATAGTGATCATTTTAAGTAACTCGACGTTTTAAAAAAAAAGCTATATCTCTGTTTATAAATCACTTATGAAGATGAGTTTGGTCTTAAATTGAAGAAATTCTTCCTTAGATTCTTCTAGTTTTCTTTTTTTTTTTTCTACGACGCTTGGTTTGTTTGATATCTGATATTTTAGTCTGGCATGTTTTGTCGATTTAACATTGCGAAGTTGCTTTCTGTATATAAGCATTAACATTGCGAAGTTGCTTTCTGTATAAGCACATTAGCGGTCTTTATTCCAGTTCTTGGCGTTGTTTGTGTGGCGTTTTTTTTTTAAGCTTGGCTTGGCAGAGCGACCGCCCTGCTTGATATGATGATTTAGTATGAGAGCTAGGAACGTTTTCGTCACCTGATTTTAGCAAGGCTCATTTTTCTATATTCCCTCCCTTTTTATTCTGTAGTACGCATGCGGACGGTCTGGCTGGCGGGAGACTGTGCGTTTACATGTGAGAGGAGGGACAATACAGGTGAAAAACGGGTAAAATTACGTCAATTTAGCATGAATTTTGTTCATAACACAGATTAAATATTACATACAGATAAGACACTTCCATAAGCTCAATGGTAACCGAATCGCAACTTCAGAGCCCCTAGTGACAACAGTCGCAAACGTTCTGAGCGTGTCGCCACAGGTAGGTATTACTTATCTTATTTGTATAGTATCTATCTTTTTTTTTTTTTTTTTTTTTTTTTTTTTTTTTTTTTTATATATATATATAAATGCGTCGCCGCAGTTTGTTATGTTTGTTATTGTTTAACACATGAAACATATTTTATTTTATCATACAAATACTTACAGATATACATATTTACACGAGTTTCTTACAGATTTACACCTTTTTCTTAATAATTTAAACTGAGAAACTTTCAAATATTTAAATGACTCCATACTTGTAAAATTTGTTTATGTTATCGTAATACTTATGAA
The DNA here is from genome assembly GCA_963931845.1 of Maratus michaelseni. Taxonomy (NCBI): domain Eukaryota; kingdom Metazoa; phylum Arthropoda; class Arachnida; order Araneae; family Salticidae; genus Maratus; species Maratus michaelseni. Next base: position 255,999,068 of record OZ007599.1, read on the forward strand.
AAGTATGTAAAACCACTTTTATATTTCTTAACGATGTATATGTGGTTATTTAAAAAATAATAAATATAGCATATTTAGAAATACTATTTAGTATTAAATTTTTAACAAATCAGTATTAAACAACGTTATTTTAATACTATTTTAAATAATTTTTATTTATAATTTCCATCTAGTGAAACATTTTAAACAGCGTTATTTCATACGATTTTAAATATTTTTTATTAAAAAGTAATAAATATAGCACATTTAAAAATTCCATTTAGTACTACATTTTAAACAACGGAAACGCACATGATTGTGCTTGACAAAATACCATATTTTTTGACATTTTGCAATAATTAATTGCAAAGAAAACAGCCCTGAAAAGAGCATTTGGAAATATAAATTAATTATATTCAAGAAAAATAGCTCTGAAAAGAACTTTTATGAAAATGAAATACTAAAATAGCTGTCGTGTCGATATTAAATAAACAAAACTGTCAACAGGTACATGTGACCATGACAATCTGACAGTTTATAGATCGCGCGCGTGTGTGTTAGTTTTTGACTGTACTCAGTAGTGGCTCTTGTATCGCGCCGGTTCGGGTTTTCGCTCCGCTGTAAAATCTGTATGACTATATTTAATCTGTGGTTTATAACACTTGTTTCTGCTAACTATTCATGGTATTAAGCCATTATTGCCAGAAGGTTTCAACGGTGTTAAGTTTGTGTCAGTGTAAGATTCTTCCCCACTATCACTTCTGGCGTTGTGATCATTATCGCATTACCATTGCGCACTATGAACTATGGCAGTATTTTAACAATTTGAATACCAATTTTATGAGAAAAGCGCCATCTCTTCGTGAAAATGTTATGGCAGACACTCAGATGCAGAGTAATGGGAAATCATTTGGGTTCCACCAACCAAATGCTTATCAAAGCTGTAATGTTGTGCGTGTTACGCTTATAAAATATCAAACCTACAGAGCAGCAATGTGCGGCTAATTTTCTCCCTTTTATAAGCAAATACCAGTGTTTGACTAATACAGTGCCACCTATCAATGCACTTTCGAAATATTTTTACCTTCGTAAAGCAAAATTCTCCGCTTCACGTATATTCAGTTCAAATGTCAGGTCATTCTGACGAATGTTTCTTATGTAGGGCTGCCACAGACGACAATCATTTTATTCGATTTGTATCATACTAACCAAACAAAAATTTTGAAATTTCCTTCGACAACATGTGCATGAGAAATCTACCACAAACTATTTTTTTGGAAATAGCGGGTAGTAACAGTATATAATGATAAAAGAGTATTTTTTAAAGCATTACACTCTTTATTTTTTATTTATATTTTCTACTTTTTAGTGTTTAAAATATTCCATTGTTGCAGTTTCACAGCCAGTTGGTAAATTTTGACGTGAGTGGTTTGGCGCATAATTAACTCCATTGTTGTTGTAACGCGTAAAAAGTTGTAACTGTAAAGATTATTTGACGATTTATTCCCTACGGCCAGCTAAAGGTAAAATGCCTTAAAATAATTTATTAATTTGTTCTAAAAATATTAAAATGTTATATTGGCATCGGAAACGCACCTGTGTGCATATTTTTTTTTTATATAATTCTATCATATCAGAAAGGGAGAGAAAAATGGATTACACAATTCCATCCTTACATACAAAAAACAATTTAAGTCACTTGCTTCACTGAAACACCCCGCTTGCGAAATCCCATGTTAACCAATGGGAAAACTAAAAATGTGCGATTACTCATTACTTAACACAATAATTAAAATACAATTTTCACCATCAGAAAATAGACATCAGATGACTCCTCAGTATGTGGAAAATTGTATGTGAAAAAAATAAATTCTTCCATTCCAGGGTTAACCGAGATTGAAAAATTCATTGAAATTGGCATATAACAAATTCTAATAAAAAAAATTAAATTTAACTGGATGCTTGCTTTAAAACTGCTTAAAATTTACAGATTTTGTATCAATAAAATTAAGTTTCATAAAAATTAAGAATTGCAATGTTTAATATATAATAATCCCTACAAATTTTCATCTGTATAAATTGATTCGTATTAAAGTAAAATTTAGTACTGATCTCTTAACGGGAAATGTATGGTACATGGAGTGATTACAATGAATTAATATGATTACAATAAAATACCATGATTTAAAATATACCAAAAGAAATCGAAAAATTTTAAAACCATTAAATAAATTAAACGGTTGATTGTTATTATACATTATTCTAAATGTTAAAATTACCAGCCGATACCGCCTATAGGGCGACTAAATATAAAAAATTGGCGACTTTATGCTATACATCTGATCGCCAAAGAGACGATTTCTATTTTTCGTGTAGCAGTACATCCGATTTCTTAGCGCCATTTTGTTTCAAGGGATGTCACTTTCCCGCCAAACAGCAGATTTCCACTTTTTAATTAAAAAAAATCGAATCGGCGATTTCTGCAGAAAACAATCGCATTTTTCGTCAAATGATCGCGAAATAAAACCGCGATTTGCGGCAAGGAACCGCGAAGTAAAACCGCTATTTTCTGCAAGTGACCGCGAAATAAAACTGCAATTTTCGGCAAACGATTGCGAAAAAAAAAAACACAATTTTCGTCAAACGATCATGAAATAAAATCGCAATCTTCGGCAAGGGGCCGCAAAATTTAACAGCGATATTCGTCAAACGATCGTAAAACCGCGATTTTTGTCAAACGATCGCGAAATAAAAGCGTAATTTTCGTCAATCGTCCACGAAATAAAAGCGACTTTCGTCAGGCAATCGCGAAATAAAACTTTGATTTTCCTCAGACGATCGCGAAATAAAACTGCGATTTTCGTCAGACGATAGAGAAATAAAACCACGATTTTCGTCAAACGATCACGAAATAAAACCACGAATTTTGGCAAAGGATTCCGAAATGAAACTGCAATTTTCGGCAAACGATCGCGAAATAAAACCATGATTTTCGTCAAATGACCACGAAACAAAACTGTGATTTTCGGCAAACGATAGCGAAATAAAACTGTCATTTTCATCAGACGATCGCGAAGTAAACGGAAATTTTCGTCAGACAATCCCAAATTAAACTGCGATTTGTTTTTGTAGGCGCAAGTAAACTGCCATTGTGATAATTTTATTACTTACCCATCATACGTAGTATAGGGTAAGTCTTGTAATCGTTTTGAAAATCGAAAAAAAAAATTGACGGATTTACACGTTTCAGACACTGGAGATTCCGAAAAACATATTTTTAGAAAAAAAAAATTGCCGTTCGTCTGTGTGTGTGTCTGTGGGTATGTGTGTGTGTTTGTAAACGCTCTATCTCCGAACAAATTGAGATAGAGACTTGAAATTTGGTGTGTATTTAGTATGTAATAATGGAAAGAAGCTTATTGAATTTCAGTAACGTCGATTATCCGGAACTATTTTTTTGGACTCTCGAAATATTCGTTCTGATAAAAGGTACATAAAATTTTTCGAAATTGTTTATTTTAAGGAGTGAATATAAAAGACAAGAAAAGAACATAAATTTTGCATAAAGAATGAATTCGATCGGATAATTAGTTGCCGAGATATTTGTAATCATATTTTCCACACTCTTCGATTTTTCATGAACCTCTATTTCATTCAAATTTCAATTCAAAGATATATTTTAATTGGAAATGAGACGCTTAATCCGCCGCAGTAAACCGTTAGTTAATATGATTATCAATTTTGTAGTTATAAGGATGTTTCTTTTACTCAATTCAGTAATAGAGCATTTAAAGTTTATGACGTCATCAAACCACGATTTTATTCGAATTGCAATGCATTTTATAAATAGTTTACACATGTTTTATTTTCATATTTTATATTATGCATATCCATTACGGTGGCCCCCAGCGACTAGATTTTATATACTTTAAAGGGTGTCTCCGTAATATTCATATTTTTAAAATATTACTTGTAAAACTATTTAAATCTACAAACCACGGTAATAATTGGCCACTAACTTGACAGTAGTGGTTACTAAACATATAGTCTCTACCGGTCACTGGCTACTAATGCAAATGTGGAATTTTAACCTTTACATTATTCTATTGAAAGACTAGATCTCTATCAACAAATTTGGATCTAAATTTCTGAATAAAGTTATTAATGTTGTAAGAAAGTCTGTTACAACGAAGTCCGTGTGTAGCGAATAGTTTCACGCTCCCTTATCAACCCCTTTTTAAAACAGTTTCCACTATTACTTTATTGAATCCAATAAATACATTTCTGAACAATGGTAGTTTTCCATAACAGAAAACACTGCAGAGTTCAGATCAACATTATGAAATGAAAATAGATTTATCGTATTTCCTCTATTAGTAAAAAAAACTTAACTACCTATCGGCTAAATTACAAGCAAATACTTTTAATATATAAAAATCTTCTTACAACATGTAATTTCTGGCAGTTTTGTGACTTATTAAATGTATAACCTTACTGAATTAGTGAGAGTGCTGGAAAGCAATGATTAAAGAAAATATGCTCTTTGAATTTTTTCTTTTACAGAACAACTTTAAAAAGGAAAATTTATTTTATGCGCCATTGCGTTAATTTTTTACATTTATGGGAATAAAAAAAGACTGCTACGATATCATTTTTAAAAAAACTTTAAATGAGCTTTTTTCAATAAAATACGCTGAAGAAATATGCTAATTTTTAAAACTTTCATATTTGGTAATGTAATTGACTTTACCTGCCTGTCTCTAAGCATCAATATAATAGAAGTGAAAATATTTTTCTTTCAGAAACAAGAAAGAGTTAACTTATTTTATGGAGAACCGTTAAGTATAAAAATGTCATGCTTTCTGAATTCATTACTACATAATCTCCGACATTATTCATAAATTATTTCTTCTGTGCATTTTTCCCCATTGTAATGAAGACAAATTCATAGCAATGCATGGGAGACTAATAAAAATTATCATTGAAAATAGCGTCATTCTGGTAATTCGAGGGCTATTCAGAAACATTTATTAGACTTCTTAAATAAATATTACTCTTACTTGTCATTCATTTTATAATGCGCATTAACTTATTTTTGTATCGGTATGGATAGTTCTTTTTTCTGTTTAGTTTATTATTATTATTTTTATTTATTTTTTTATCATGCTCTGTACGTCTGTTTGTTTTTCGATCATCCACACTCTGAATTTCGGAAAAATTACATCACTAAGATATGAAAATATCATGAAACCAATAAGTTTCCTTAACTTATTCTCCATAGTCATAAAATTGTTAAGAGCGTGTCAGCTAAATTACAAAGTTTTAATATCTAAAAATCTTCTTGCAACTTTAATTAACACGTAAATTCTGGCATTTTTTTCTGACTTATTAATAATTGTACAACTTTACAGAATAGCGAGAAAAAGAAATGATTAAAGAAAATACTTTAAATGTTTCTTTTTACTGCACGAGTTAAATATGTAAAGTTTCCTTTATTCGCCGTTGCGTTAACATCTTCCATGTGTGGGAATAAAAGAAGATTGTTACGATATCATTTTTATGAAGAACTTAAAACGAGCTCTTTTCAACAGAATACGCTGCAGAAATATGAGATTTTTTTTTAAACTTTGAAACTTGGGAATTGTTATTGACTTTTATATGTTTCTCTCTAAGGATCAACGCTGAAGTGACAGCATTTTCTTCCTTCTTTTCTTAAACAAGAAAGATTTAGCTGATTTTATGGAGAATCGGTGAGTATAAAAATGTTTATGCGTTCTGAATCCATTACTACATAATCTGCGACATTATTCATAAATTATTTCTTCTGCGCATTTTTTGTTATAGCGTAATGAAAACAAATGCATAAGCAACGCATAGAAGAGAAAAAATAAATTCATTGAAAATAGCGTCATTTCGGCAATGCGAGGTTTATTCAAAAGCATGATTCTTGGCCATCTTAAAAATAAGAAAAAAAATAATTTTTCGTTCAAATTGACGAATTTAAAAATTAATCAAATTGAAAATTGGTCGGAAATTCACAAAGTTGAATTGTTAACACACTTCCAACGAAGGATGTTATACAATTCATTTGTCTGGATTTTTTTCTATGTATTAACCACGCATAACTTTTGAACAGATGGTATGACTTTCAAACTTTTTCTGTTAGAAAGGTCTCGTTCTGTAGATTGTCTCGTTTCCATATCATTAGGATACAAATATTACATGTCTATCTGTCTGTCTGTTTTAACTTCTTTCCTTTTACGTTATATGCTTTAACTTTCATAAAAATTGGCCAATCGTCGCGAAATTTTAATATGGTGTTAAGATAAAGAGCACTGCTTTACGTTATTAAAATAGTCTTCGTATCGTGTACAGTTTTTTTCCTTTCTACAGGGTACCTCAAAAGTTTTAATAAATCATCGGATACTGGGCGTCAAAATAAGTTATAGTGACAACAGTATTTAAAATGGCTTAGATTCCTGTATCAGCTATGGTAACCCGATTTTACCTGAACATGATCCAACCCGTTGTTTGGGTTGGGTCGGGTTGACAATTTTATTTTGTCTTTGCATGTCGGGTTGGGGATCAGGTTGACTCTAATTGTTTCAGGTTGTTGTCGATTTTGAGTCGGCTTTTGAATCTTGTGGGTCCAGTTAGCTAATCCTTTTTTTCAAAAAAAGTCCACAATATTGTTTATTATGAAAAACTATATATTTTAACAGTTATGATTGTTTATTTATTTCATATTTTTTAATCATAAAAGATAAAATTGGTATTATAAATATAATTCCAGTGTGTTTTCTCATAGCTGCATCAAAATACGGATTATTCTTTTTTCATTTCGTATTTCGAATTAGTTTCGGTTTGAATTGCGTAGGATTCGGGTCGGGTTTTGGATTGACTTTAAATAGAATTTTCGAGTTCGGGTCGTTCTAACCTTAACTATGTATGATTTTAATGTGGATTTTTGTTGCCACAAAAACACGAAGATACGAAACAATCTCTTGAAGTGGTTTTTTTATATATACATATAATGCGCATTTATTTTGGCGGCTATTTTGTTTTTTTTTATTGTTGTTTAAATTTATTATCTTATGATTTTTAAATCTGTTTATTTTTCTGCCTTGCATTATTTAAATTTTACAAATTAATTTTAAGCAAAAAGCGTCCATTTTAAAAATGTTTTTGTCAACTAAACCAAATCTTTTCAATACTTATATAAATTGGAAAAGCAAAAAGATACGTTTTAATGAGAGAGAAAACACAGTACCAAAATCTAAGTACTTAATGATCCCTTATTTTTAAGATATCGAAGCATTAAAATAATAATTATTATTATATCTCGAATTACATTTTAATGAAATAAATCATTTTTCTTTATTTTATTAGTTTATTAAGCGGCGAAGTTTTGTTGCAGTCTATTATCTGTTCGACGGATACACAGGCCGAGAAAGGGGGATTGCCGTTCGTGAAGGTCTTTCTAAGGGAACCTAACCCGTATTTACGGCAAGGTTTGAAGAAAACTCCCAATGGTGAGGCGCAACACGGGTTCGAACTCAGCACCTCCTGTCTCCCAGATTTGAGAGCAGAACCTCTCAGCCATTTGATATACTGTAGTTTAATAATAGAAGGAATTTTAATGCATCAAGTTTAATGGGTTGAGTGAATTTTATCTACTGTGTAGCAGCTCACCTTTTATAGGTAATATTCTCGAAATGAACTATTAAAGTTATTTTTAACTGATTTTCAACTAAGGAGGACAAACTACCGATTAGTTTACATATTTATTTATTTATTTTATGTTCACGTATAACTTTTGAGCGTATTATAACATTATGAGCATATGACATTATGTATGTGTGGATGTATTTGTGTATATTAAAATTTCATCACGTTTTCAGGTCACCAGAGATCACCCTTGTAAAATTAGGATCTAAATTTTTATTTATTGTCATATTACTATTTATTTAAACCCACACTATTCTGTAAAAAGTTCGGAAAATTGAGTGGTGTAACTTCATATTTTTAAGTACTGTATTTCAATATTGATTGTATTGTGTATCTTTATTAATTTCGCTGAGAAATATGTAATATATGTGTATAAACTAACATTTTGGAGAGAAACACAAACCATTTTCTTGTATGTGTTTTTTCTTAATTTTTTAATGTCCTCAGTTATATCGCAGTTATTTAATTGTATCCCAGAAGACACGATATAACGAAAGGTCACATTAATATTTAATCCATGTCTTCGATTTCGAGTGTAAGTTGAAACCTTTGACAAAATCTGAAAGTAGAGAAGTAGTAACTAATTTTGAAAAGTAGTTTGTAGTCGCTACTTTTTTAAACAAGTAGTTGTAGTTAACTGTATTTCCTATAAAATAGTTGCAGTTGTAGTTCGCCACAATAAAAAAGTAGTTTTCCCGACCTCTGTATACCTGTTTGTATTCTTGTCCCTTTTTTTACTTTATAGACTCTAACTTTCGTAAAAATTATCCATTCGTCACGAAATTTGAATATTTTATTAAGGTAATACGCGGAGTTCTCTCTCCTGTATGGTGTTTGGTGGTGGATGGACTCCTTGTGGAGATACATCTACGTGGTGCATACTGTATTGGGTATGCTGATGACATTGTTATCATCATTAGGAGTAAATTCGAAAATATTATTTCAGACATCCTCAATAATATCCTTAAACAGGTAGAACGGTGGTGCAAGGAGGTTGGTATTTCTATTAATCCAGAAAAGACGACTCTTGTTGCCTTTACTAAGAAAAAATCGCTCAAATTCAATGATGTAGTGTTCTATGGACACACTTTAAGTTGCTCAAAGGAAGTGAAGTATCTTTGTGTCTACTTCGATGAGAGGTTGTGATGGAAGAGGCACATGGATTATTGCATCAATAAAGCCAAAAAGTTTTCCTGGTCATGCAGAAACGCCATTGGCAAAACATGGGGACTTAGTCTAAAGGTGATCTGGTGGATATACAGTATGGTGATGTGCCCTATGATCAATTATGGAAGTATAGCTTGGTGGTCAAGAACTATGACTGACATTGCAAAGTCTAAATAGCAAAACTGCAGAGGATGATCTGCATGTCCATGACAGGTGTATTTAGGGCAACGCCTACATCTGCTATGGAACTGTTGTTGGGTATGTACCCACTGCGTATGAATATTGAGGCAGAAGCATTGATCTGCTGATATAGGCTCATTTTACATGGGTAATGGCAAAGTTACTCGAGATATCTTACTTGGGGTAGGCTTAACTGTAAAATCAGCAAGCACCCAGTCTTTATCATGAAGGGTGACGGCATACCTTTAAAGCATGTATTTGACAAGTTATTTAGGATTAGTCTTCATTCTAGAGCTGACTGAGAGACTCTTTTTGTGATGGAACACAGGTATGATCTGGTTCACTGATGGTTCCAAGATAAATGCTGGAACGGGAGCTGGGGTTTGCTGCTCAGCTGATGGTACCTCTCTCTTTTACCTGCTGGTTATCTATTCCACTGTCTTTCAAGCAGAGGTCTATGCAATACTTATGTGTAGTTATATCTGCATTGAGAGGGAGTATAGTGGCCTGTCTGTCAATATCTACTCTTATAGTCAGGCAGCGTTACTTGCTCTGCAGAAACATACAATTACTTCCAGGATTGTTTGGGAGTGTTTCTGCTCTTTGAACAGGCTTGCCAGAAATGGGAACATTGTTACTATACATTGGGTGCCAGGTCATACTGGCATACCGGGTAATGAGCTTGCTGATAGTCTAGCAAGGAAAGGGTCGGTTGCTCCCTTCGTTGGACCAGAATCAATTATTGGCATTTCTAAGGACTGCATAAGAACTACTGTTTTTAAAATCCTAAGAGAGCAGCAGTATCAAGAATGGCTTGACTCAAGTGGACAGAGTCAAGCGAAAGAGCTCAACAGTAGCTGCCCTAGTAAAAGGTCAAAGGAACTCACTGGGATCAGAAGGAAATGGTCTACGAAATATGGTGAAACTGTTAACAGGACACTGTTGATTTAATGGACACCTTAGCATTATGAAGGTGGTCAGTGATCCTCTTTGTAGGAGTTGTAAGTACGAGGAAGAGACTTCTTCACATGTACTTTGTAGCTGTGAAGCATATGCTGCTTATCGTTTCGAGCATCTGGTTGACATCTGATTGAGCCAATGGAAATTCAGGATATTCCTATCAAATGTCTGCTGAATTTTATGTCAGCTACTGGCCTGTTTAGGGACTAAGTGGGGAAGGTTTTTCCTCTTTTATCTTTGGGGGACAGCACAATAGACCCTTGGTCGTGGTTGCTTTGGTTTTCGAGCCACCCCCCCCCCAGTAATACAGTAATACAGTAAGATAGTACACAGTACTTTTATATGTATTTAGAACAGTCGTTGTATCGTGTATAGTTTTTTACTTTGACACGTCAAAAATTTTAATACATGATCGTCTACTATGCTAAGCGATATTCCTAACATTGGGATTTAAAGATAATGTGGACTACAATAAACGATTGCTACAAAAGCACTCTGTTGAGCCAAATCATTTTCACTGAAGTACGTCAACTGGCGGGAAATAAGAAAATATCTACGAAATAAAGTAAGAAACAATACTTTGAGTCGATTTTACTTATTTTTTTCTAAAAGTTACTTGTATATTTAAATTGCGAATGTGTATAATCCCGGTTAGTGTAATATTTCTTTTAAAATAATTTATCATGGTGAATTCTAATAAGCGTATTTGATTATAATTAGTGAAAAAAAATGAATATTTGTGTCTTTTTTTTTTTTTTTTTTTTTTTTTTTTTTTTTAAGCAAAAACGCTAAACTACAAATATTTGGCGTACACTCTTTGAATTTTTCTTTTCGCAAGACGAGTTAAAAAAGGAAAAATTCTTTTATGCGTCGTTGCGTTAATTTCTTTCATTTGAGGGAATAAAAGAAGACTGTTACGCTATCATTTTATGAAGGACTTTAAATGAGCTCTTTTCAATAAAATACGTTGGAGAAATATGAGAGTTATAAAAACTTTCAAAGTTCGGAAATGGTATTGACTTTTATATGTCTATCTTTAAGGATCAACGTAAAAGCGACAACACTTTTTTTTCTGAAACAAAAAAAAGTTATCTGATTTTATGGAGAACCGGTAAGTACAAAAATGTCATGCTTTCTGAATCCATTACTGCGTAATCTCCGACATTATTCATAAATTATTTTTTCCATGCATTCTTTCATAGTAATAAGGAAAAACTATATGGACAACACATAGAAAAGTAAAAAAAATCATCCATTGAAAATAGCATTCTGGTAATGCAAAGATTATTTTTAAAAATTTCTTGGTCATTTTAAATAGAAAAAATATATAAGACTGTTTTTACTTCAAATTCATTTTATAAAGTTTTTTTAGTGGATAGCTTAGCATTAGGGTAGCTATATTGATCTTTACAGTTGTTGATTTAAGAGATACATTTCTTAGATATACCCATGTACATTTTTATCATGTTATTCTGATGTCATTAAAACAAACTCCTTAAATACATCATTAAAAAAAAGAAAAGAAAGCTACGCTTTTTAAAGGAATCTTCTGGCGGAAATATAGATATTACAATCACGAGATCAGAAGCAAGATTCTTATGGTAATCTTTGATTCGGTAATTTCTTATTCTGCTTTCTCTCTTAGTAGTAGCAAGTCTGTTTTCGCCTGCAGAAGAAAGATTTTTTTTAAACGCATTGGGTTTTCTGCCTTTTTTTTTAGCGTATTTAAGAAAAGTTTCTTGCAATGCTACTGTGTTTTACAACCATTTTTAAATCATTTGCTTTACTTATCGTGGTCTGTATATGAGTCTAATTTCTGCCATCCACGTCCTGAATTTCTCAAAAATTATCATGCCGGTTAGACACGAGTATATTTTCATTATAGAGTAAAATATATCCCCTTCTAAAAATGATTAAAGACAATTTCAGTTTTTTTTTTATCTTTTTGAGGTGTTGCATTAAAATTTCAAGTACCCTATCAACTATGGTCATTTTGTATAACGCATACAGCGTTCGAAATCGCTCTCATTTAATGTACTGATCCACACATTTCGTTTTTGCTGATAAAAATCCCCCCGCCCCCAACATTAGCTAGCTCAGGCAGCTGTCCAGTAATCAAGAGATAGTGGGCAGGACCGCAGGGAGAGCCTGCGGTGCGGTCCCCTGTATTACTGGACGATTCCTTTTCAAAAGAAGTATACATTTCCCTAAAAGTTAAACATCACTATATGAACAACATGTAGAAAAAAACAGCGGTCAAAAGTCCTATATTTGTAAATAACAATATAAATTGACCAATGTTACGCAAAATAAACTAAATTCGAATCTGCAAAATGAATACGCTTAAAGCTGCAAGCTGCAAAAACATTACGTAATAATATATATTATATTATACATTACATTACATAATATATATATATATATATATATATATATATATATATATATATATATATATATATATACATATATTAAGAAAAATGAAACGAGTAAAAAATATTTGTAAAAAAAATTCGTTATTTGTTTTATCAACTATTATCTGGCGGGTCCCTCCCGGTGATCCGACACGGCCCCTTCAGTGGGGAAGATGACAGGATGTCTGACATAGTGAGATGTTCTTCGATACGACGGGGACAGGAGGCGGACGGACCACCACCTCACCATGGTACGCCAGTGGAAAAGGGACGTCCGAAAAAGCCGGAGACGCCACTAAGACTCGGTGATGCGGGCCACCGGGTCTGGGTCTCTCCCTCGCAAGCGCGGGTTCTCCGCGGCGCGAGGACTCGGCCAATGCTTGGAGCCTCCTCCGTAGGTGGTGGAAGGACGTCCCGTAGGTTAATCCTAGTTACTCGAGCGGGTCCCTCGCCCTACGTCGAGGTAGGTGACGCTGGGCAATGGCAAGCAAATGATGGCTGGACCGTCTCCAAAACTTTATCCGAGGAGTTGACGGAGGCGAGATCGAGCTTTGAAGAGCACGATGCGTAGTGACTCTATTGTGACGCTTGGTCAGTGCGTGAGGTGGCGTGTAGCAACCTTCGGCACTGGCAGCGGTAGAGTGTAGTTACCGGCATGTAGAGTGCGGACTACATGGCCCGCAACCACTACGTCCTGCTCTGTAGCTAGAGCAGTTGTGCGTCGACCTAAATGATTGAGCAGAACAAGGAGTGCCCCACAGACACCTATTATGTGGAGTGCCCTAAACCAAGTAGGGCTTAAGTCCGAAGGCGGCCCCTCAGGTCGCTGTGCGAAAACCAATTTTTGAGGGGGGGGGGGATCACCCGCTCCTTGGACTGCTTGACTACGAGGAATCGGACCGGAGGCTCGCCGACTGACTCGGCGACGATCAACCCAAAACTCGATTCTCGGGTCGAAAACCATTCCAGCGCGTCTATGCGCAATCGGAGTTTGCCGTGCCCGATGATTGGATTAGCGGGAGTCTTCACGTAACTTTCTGTTTACTAAACTCGATCGGGACTGCTTCTTTAGCGTTCTTGATGGAGTTTTCCATGTCCTTCAGAGTCCGATAGTGGTTCTAAACTAATTTTCATTGATTCTAACATTTTTTGTGTTTTTGTTTTATGTTTTTGTGTTTGTGTTTGTGTTTGTGTTGTGTTGTGTTGTTTTATTACATGTGCATGAACCTCCCAGTTAAGTCGATCGGGGACCACCTGCATTTCGCTGCAGGGCTTGCCGAATGCAAAGCCGCCTGGGAGGACAACCTTAGCCAGGGCGTGTCTATGCGTCAGGGACTCTTTGTCTTGCAATCCCGGGCTGGCAAGAGGCCTCTCCCGGTCGCCACGGCCAATGAACTAGTCATTTCCAGCTTCCCAAGGACTCGACGATCAGAAGCCGCGGTTACAGTAAGTGTCGTTGGGGAAGTTGGACATATAGCCGAGGACCCGGTTCCCTCTATGCGGTTACGGCTACGGAGCCAGCGGAAGACTCCAGCGTCTCACCAGGTGTTTTCGTTGTGGTTTCCTCTGATTTTGGGATCCACCGCGTATCGTAACGACCTCTGTCGGTAACACGTGGGTTCAATGGGAGTGATCAGCAGGTGGCGGCGCTCCCATCGGTCGCAGCGCATACAGGAGGACTCTCCTGGTCGTGCGCATTAAAAGTCCCTCAGGACTTGAGTGCGACGGTTGACGTGCTTGACGGGCGCCACAGCTCAATTTTATCAACTATTATTAGCATAATATGTTAGCACAAAGAACGAACTATGCTAAAAAATGTTTTTTGTTAAAGAAATGTGTGTGTTTATATTTTATTAATTGTCAAAGTACACTTTCATCTCTATGCGTTAAAATTATGGATTGAGCTTTTAAGTTGTTAGACATTGTTGTACGATAATTTTGCTATGCATTAATAAAAACATTCATAAATACGAATTGACTTTTTTCAACTAGCTTAAACAATATTGTTTAAATAAAAAATAAGAGATAAACTAAATGTAGAAAATAATGGTTAAAATAATTCGCAAGGATTTTTAAACACTATTTAAATATGATCAAAAGTATGCTGGTAAATGCATATTTGTAAAAATCCCGTCCGCGTTCATCCATGTCTTGTTTCCTTGTGATGTTAAACATAGTTATTCATTTCTATTTAATATATACACGAGCTTTATCTTTCCGACAAATATTTAGTAATTTTGTATATGCTCTTTTTTAACTTCGTAAAATAACAAAACAATCTAAGATGCTTTAAAATATTACATTAAATATATGTTAGTACCAGGGTTATAAAACTTGGTACTTCTCTTCTTAGGCCATAGGTACAACTATAGGTTCAAACGTAATACAACTTAGGCGATAATAGATATGATCAGAAAAATGCTTTCGTTACAGTGTGCACCAATGTTTCTTAAAAATTATTGTTTGTTGTAAATACTACTGCAAATGTAATGCAAAATTCTAAACTTTAAATAAAATGTCAATTTGTAGAGCGCACGCATGAGGAAGCCTACGTGAGGGAAGGTAACAAAGAAAAGAAGCAAAAATGTGATTCTGCGCCACCTGGCAAAAATATTTATTAGTTTCTTTAGAAACTATTCACTTTTGTATATGGAAGGTTTTTTTTTTAATTACTTTTTAATAAAAATTGTTTATTAAATACGTACACTTGTTTAATAAAACAATATATTTACGAAGTTTGTATACACTAATAAGTAAAAATAAACGAAAAATTATTTACAAAAAAAACAAAAAAAAAAAAAACAATTTGATTAACTATACACATTTTAGCTGAAATCGCCAGATTTTACATGTATATATATAAGAAAAAACACTACATTTTTACCTCAGTAAATAAGCCTGAAAGTACGAAGTGAAAGGTAAATGAGTGGTAAATAAATAAACATGCATATATATTATTAGAAAAATATGTTTACACCAATTTACACAGGGAGATTCTTAAGAAAAACTTAATTAAAAAAGAAGGCCAAGGTCGCGCAATGCTCTGAAAAGGATTTCAACTGTGAAACGTTTACCTACAAAATAAATGACTTTGACATCCTTCGAGATGCGAAACTCCTTCAAAAGAAGGAAGGAAAACCTGGAAATTACAGAATATTAAAATAAATTGCACCGTTGGACTGAGTGCGAATATATATATAATTTATGTGTTCTACACACAAATTAAAATGGTCCGGGACATAAAAATATGGAATTTATCACATTTTTCTTTTTTTAATTGCTTAGAAAATACTCTAAAGCAGTGGTTCCCAAACTTTGTTCTTGTGCGATTCACCTTGAAGTTTGAGCGACCTATCTAATATGAAGGTATATAAAGGCTTTTATATTATCTGGCCCAGGAAAAAAAACGCGAATTATTACAAAGCATATACTATACGAATATAATAATAAGTATTTCTAATCACAAAAATAATGAAACAAAACCTTTATTTACTAAGCTTGAAAAATACATTTATTAATCATTCTGTAGAAAAAAATACATTTTAAAACTCAGGCTATTTATAACATTATTTTGTACCAACGAAAAAAGTCTATATGAAAGTAAGTTGATAGGTTAATTTCAGCCTCAATTCTCTCACAACACAAAATTTAATAATGCACTGTCATTTCATGAAATTGCTTACCTTAATATTTCTTCGTTTTTTTTAAAGATGTAACATAGATGCATTCGTTATATTTTCTACAGCAGATAAAACTAGTGATATATTTTTAAATAACTGATCGATCCTTCCGAGACCCATCAGACCACTGCACACGACCCATTGGTAGGTCGCAACGATTAATTTATAAACCGCTGCTCTAGAGATTTTAGAAAAAATGGCGCAAATCACATGAAAATTCAATAATTAGATCAAAAGAAATAATCCTTTATTTATGTTGTATTGTCTGTGATTGTTTAATTAATACTCAAAATCTTAAATTTATTTATCTCAGAATGTATTTTTTCTTTTTTTCTCGTCTTATTTAAATTGATATGTATGTAAATTTGAATGAAAAATAAAATTACGAGATTACGTACAATTATTAACAGTGACATGTTGGTTAAATTGTATTCAGGATTTTTTGTTTTGTGAAAAAGTGTTAAAATATGATTCTCGTAGCAAAAAGTACTCATAAAAATTATATTTTTCTTTAACACGTTTACTGCTGATGATTAAACTTTTCAGTCAGAATTGAGTTTTTAAAAATCTCCGAATTTATTTTCCGCCAGAGTTTTTGAACAAATATTTTTTCGTAAATTCTGAAGGAAAGTTACTATTTTTTTTCTTTTTTGTAATCAACAATGAAAAAAGTATGCAAAAAGTGTTATTTTCTCAGATGATATATCAATTTTTATTTAAAGCTAAAATTTAAAAAAGTTATTTTGCAAAATTAAATTAAAATTTTTTAAAAGAATTTATATTTTAAAAGAAATATATATATATATATATATATATATTACACACACACACACATATATATATCATATAATACATAATTTATAAAAAGGAAAAATAAATGCGTTAAAGCTACAAAAACAAAGCTATACCACTGAGTATATTATGAAACAATATATTAGGTCATCCGGAAAATTCTGCGTTTTTTTTTTTTTTTTTTTTTTTTTTTTTTTTTTTAACATATTTTGAATTCATAACTGCCACATTCACACCGGAGTTTTTGAATAAAACTTTGCTTTTATAATGTAAGTGAAGAAACAGCTTTTACTTATTTTGAAATTAATTTGTAAATTCTGGTGACATTCAATCATTTGAACATTATCTCAACAGAAGTATACCGTAGAACTTTCCGGGTGACTCACTATATAGTACATTATAAGTGATATTACATTATACATATATATTCAAGAAAAAAGGGCAGTAAAAATATTTATAAATAAAATAAAATAAAATTCTGTCTCTGACCACCTTAAAACTATACACAGGCAGTGAGTGCAGTTATTACGAGGACTAAGCAGCCCATAGAATTTGCTCGTTATAACAGAATTCTCTCTATAACCATGTTTACCAAATTTAAGGTCTCGGATCATGAATAAATAAGAAAATAATTGAAAATTATATTAGGAGTTTTTAGGAATAGTTACATTCACGTTATTTCATTAAACAACTAACTGACTTAACACTTAATTACATAATTTTTCAAACGTAAATTATAAATAGAAAACAGTTACAAAAGTAATCAAACAAGTTGGGTTCATTTATTAATATAAACCTTTTATTAAGAAACTTATTTAGAAAACAATTTTCCGCTGACAATTTTTTCAGAGTTTACAAAATGTTTCGTACAATATCCGAGTTTGCCTAGTTACAATCATTTATTTTAGAAAGTATTTTGATATTAGACCAATCATTTTCCTTTTATTTTCTCTTTAAAACAGAATTCTCTTTACATCCGTACTCACTATAAATGAACTCGACTATAGTTACATATTTTCGACCATTCCTAACATGTATTGAATTACAAAAATATATAATATAGGCAATTAATCCTTTCATAATATGGATTTTCAAAATTATACTTATCATTCGAATTAACTGAAAACTACGTATTAAATATATGTAACTTATGAAAATTTACAGCATGTATTCAATTACAGAATTACATGAAAACCACAAAAGTGAAAAATGTGTAACTCATTCGAAAGAAAGAAAGGAAACTGTGAATGGCCGATCCACTCATTAAGTCATTAAAATAAATTGCACTGTTGGATTGAGAACGAATCAAAGTATTTTACTTATTCTACGCACAGCGTAAAACTATTCCTAGACAGAGTGTAATTAGGCATCTGCGACAATTTATAGCATATATATTCAGTTATAAAATTATACGGCCGGCCAAGAAAAAAGTAAAAAAAGCGAGAAGGTAAAAAGTAAAATAGCAGAACATCGTTATTTCTTATCAAATTTATTGATATTCTCAGAGAAGTAATGAATGAAATTAATAGAAAATATTTTCAAAATGGTCGCCGTCTGACCAAAACCAACGTATACAGACGGGACCGGAAATTAAGATTCTGAAACGTATATTTTTCGATAGCCCAGATTTAGTCTGTAATGGCTTTTATGAAGCTCTCAGTATGTCGTCAATCCGTCAATGCGTAATCCGAGTCTGTCCGTAAACCAGGCCCTTCAAATAACCCCACAGGAAAATATCACATGGGTTCAGGTCAGGGTTGGAAAACCGCCAATCAATACCCTGTTCAATAAATCTTTTCTATAAGTATTCACCCTCAAACAGTTTATTGTCAAAATATCACTATTAAATTAAGGTAAGTAATGTTTCGCTTACATTTTATATATGGTGTTCCAGATCATTTTCCAGCTGGGCAGCTATGTATCCAAAGATCCTCGGCCAGCAGTTGGAAAGCGCTTCCTAGAATTTATGCATCGAACGTTGCAGTTGAATTATTTTGCTTATATGCTGCAAATTGATTGTTTGTTAATATGTGTTAATTTGTCTTTTTGAATGATTTGAAAGGCTGTTGCTCAGATAAAATCCGTTATATTCTACATATTGATACATTTAATGTTATGCAAAATCTTTATAGATTAAAATAGATATAGGTAGATATAAAAGGATGACTAGAGCTCAGACATTAAAACTACACTAATAGATATAATAGGAGAGTTATATACAGTTATTGAGAGTCCTCAAAAAAGGGTAAAATGTTTATTCATCGCCAGCTTGCGTCATGAGGCCATGTGCGAATTGCATCATGTATGTGTAAGATGAATTGAAGGACTCAGTAAAGTTCGTTCCTAATTCTTTTTCATCATGATTACTAGATATTATTTCATATTCAACAGCTTTCAGTGTTAAAAGCAATGATACGGTCCTGAAAGGTCTTCTTTAATCAGGAACACATATCAGCAACTCTATGTAAACATGTACCGTCCTGCATGAAGCAGTAGTTTTTGAAGTATTGACCATCTAATGATTTCCAAACTCCTTAGCCTGTAGCTGTCTGTAACTTGTAGCAGTAACAGTTCCATTGATTGCACATCCCGCCGTCGTACGTTCGGAATGCCAGCGACACAACCTATTGAAATTAATGAAAATTTATAGCATATATTTAATTACAAACTTATACAAAAACTATTAAAATTAGTGCGTAACCTTTGCCAACTATAATTTTATGAAACTATATCTATAACCTAAATATCTAAGTCAGCTGATATTTACTTTTACATTAACTTACAAAAACTCTATTACTCTAGTAGTAATCGACGAAAATATTAGTTTTTAACTTTCTGTCGCTTTTTGCCGATAACTTATAGCTTGTGTCAGGCTTTGTAAAAATTATCCTTGGTAGCAAAGCAATATTGTGCCAATATTGTTTATATTGGCTATATCCAGCGGTGAAATAGAAAAGGGATAGCTGAGGCACCCTGTCACTACTACTTTTGTATAGTAATATTCACTTTATTTAATCTTAGATATTCTGCTATATTACTATACAAAATTAATGATGACATGGAGCCCTTTCAAGCACTCTTTAGTTCCTCCCTGGCTATATCTGGGCCAATATTGGCAATATTGTCGTGAAAAAATGTTGCTTCAACAATGGGATATTTACATTTTACCAATATTGTACCGATAATTACAAAAAGTATTTGGCCATTTCATTGTCAATATTTCAATTGTAAAGCCAATATTTCCACAACATTGGCGTTTTATTGAAAATATTTTCAATTTCAAAGACAATATGTAATCAATATTGGTATTTTCTTGGAATTATTTCCGATGAGTGCAATATTGGACCCCAATATGAACCATATTGGCTACTAAGGTATAATTCATACTCTTCCACAGTACATTTTTTTTCTCTGTCTAGCTTCACCTGGAACAAAAGTGGAAAACATGGAATAAAATTTCATGGCGTCGGTGAAGTGACCAAAAGATAGAAACAAATATCACAACAAATTTTAAAACTTCCTCCAGTATTAAAATAGACAACCCATTTCAAGAGCAATATATGATTTCTCTCTTCATCAAGTGAAGCGCATCGTCAAAGAGAAAAGCAATTCTTACAACCAGGTTTCGAGCTTCATATATACGCTCACTTTAATGAAAATACTATAAAGTGAGAACAACAATACATATTACTTGCTGAAAAAAATATTCTAATTGTAAACAGACTTCCAATAAAGGTTATTATACAGGTTGTCCCAAAAGTCATTGACACTTTTAAAATTCAATAAAAGATCAAGCAATTGTCGTACAAGAGTGCGGTTTGGACGAAAATGCTTCTTACGCTCTCCCTGAAATTTTGTTTAAGCAAATAAAACAAATTAGTTTAAAAAATTTCTCATAGATGGTGCTGCTTCGGGGAAGTTATCGAATATTTAGAATGCCTTTATAAATAACAATGGCGAAAGACGCACAATGCGTATACACAGTTTTTGTCCAAACTATGGCAACCCACATTCCAGAACTTCACAATACTCGTCCTCCTGAGTTCGATTAGACGAGTCAGGATGGATAGGCGAGTATTGTTAACTTCTGAAATGTGGGTTGCCATAGTTTGAACAAAAACTATGCATACGCATTGTGCGCCTTTCGCCATTGCTATGTATAAAGGCATTCTACCTATTCGATAACTTTCCAGAAAAACCGCCATCTATGATAAAATTTTGGAACGATTTTTTTCTTTTGCTTAAACAAAATTTCAGATCATAAGAAACATTTTCGTCCAAATCGCACTCTCGTACGCCGATTCTTTGATCTTTTATTGAATTTTAAAATGTGTCAAATACTTTTAGGACACCCTGTACACTTTGCATATTTTTAAAATATGTTCACGCATAACTTTTGAATGGGTGCTCTGTTTTTTATATTTTTTTTCCTTGGTAAGGGTTCGTTCTGATGGTGGTCCCATCATTAATTTCTGCAGGATATAAAATTGGTGTGTAGAAATGATTGTCCGTTTTCTTGTCTTTTTTTACTTTCTAGGTCATAACATTCTTATAAATTGGTCAATCGCTGCGAAATTTCCAAATATTGTTAACCTCTTGAGAACTGAAGTTAAAATAATACAACAAATACTCATTCATTGTTTTTGAATAGACAAAATGATACCATAGATGACAAAAATAATCATTTTTCTGAAATCGATACTTTAGGGTACTGGTAATTTAGGTTCACAAATATGTATCTAAAATTACTAGCTCCCTTAAAATATGAATTTAACTAGTAAATCTGCAGATCAGAGGCCTCAACGTCAGCTCTACAAATCATTGTTCATTAATCTCACTAATTTTTAATATAATCTGCATAATATTTGACAGAAGGTTCGGTTTCGGTGAAAAAACAGACGAATTTTCGCTGCTTGTACAAACTGTTGTCAGTGCTCATAACTGCATACCTATTTCAGGACCCATGCACAATCAATTGTGCCATGCTCCCAATTTTCGACGATTAGAACGGTATTGATGACAATAATGCACTTAGTAATATCAATAACTGTTTATAAATAAAATAAAATAACATAAGATATGTGTGACTAAAATGCATGGATGAACCCTGAAGTTGCACTGTTTTCTGAATGCCAAAAAATCTGTCCAAATTTATTATTATTTCGTTTATTTATAATCCTTTTGATACTTTCATTTGAATCTGTTTGAAGAAATATATATTTCGATATGTAATAAGGAGCTTAATATTGTCATTTTTAGGCTTAATGCTAACAATATTTGATGAAATAGCATATCTTAACTATAAATTATTCTTATGATGCTCCTCTGAAGATTCCATAAGTTATTTATAAGTTTTTCATATTTGCATATTCATTTTATTATGTTTGATTTTTGTAATGTATTTTCCTTTGGTTTTTATACTATCTCTCCTTGCGATTTTCACACATGTATTTCATTATATATATACTTGTGTGTGTGTGTGTTAAAAATGTGTATATAACTTTTTAAAACATTTTGTATTGTGATCAAGCTATTCATAACATAGTTTTCGCCAAAAGAGCCCACTTTTCTGTTAATTTATTCGATTACTATTTGTAATCAATCATGTATTGCAATCTCTGTTTATACATCTTTATTCGTGGTTGACAAAAAGTTCTTAATTAAATGCGACTTATAGGCTCAGTGAGTTATATTTTTAACACTTCCCAACATAGTTGAAAAGTGTTTATGAATTCGGTTTGTCTGTCTGCCGTTTCTCCGTTCGGTAATGCTCGTAAATGTACTCCGATTGCCATGTAATTGATATATGTTATTGAAGTTTACTATGTCAAGTTGGCTAATGAACTTGAAATATGTAGCATGTATAATTCGTTAACAGGGCCACTCAAAATAATTCCGTTACATTACGGTCTATGGGGAAAAATCGTTTGCAATGTATTTTAATGATGTTACACTATTACAAACATAATAAAATTGATATGAATTTCTCACGCGCGCTAAAACATGCTTTCTGTAGAATATGCGGAGTGGAGTGCAAACATTTATCATTCATTTACATTGTCACACAAAAGAATTGAGTTACATAATGGTATACTGGAAATAACTGTTTGCAGCTTATTTTAATGATTTTACACCATTTCAAACATAATAAAATTGATATACGTTACTGAGGTTCACTGGAAGATACTTGCTGTAGAATATGATGTGCATAGCATTTATTGTTTATTTAAATTCGATAGATCATATACAGGGCTACAAAAAAAAGAATTGGTAAGCATTGCTGTATATAGGCGTGAATTACTTAAAGGTGGTTTTTAATTGAGGTATGTATTTTCCACCTGAACTATATTTAGTCGAAACGTTTATAGATATAAATAAGGTCACATACAGTTCTACGCAAAGAACTGGATACATTGCCGTCTATGGATGGTAATTTCTGGAAGTGTGTTTTTAGTAGTGTTATGCGGTTTTTGCATGAATGCAATTTTAGTTTAGTATGAGATATGTATAAAATTCTGTAGATAATATAGAGGACTTCACTAGGTGCGCAACTAAGTTTCGGGGTTTCACACATAGATGGCGCTAATGGCCCATGTAGTCAACATACATGTCTAAAGTTGTGTTTTTCTAATAGCTTGGATATCTATTAACAATAACCAGTCGTAATAGCAGCACATATCGAAACGCAAACATATTTTTTTTAACAACGAAAATGTCGAGTTTTGTGCCAAATCACCAGCATTTCCGGGAAGCTTTGCTTTTCTACTTTAACTTGAAAAAAAAAAATGCAGCTGAAGCACGTCGTTTGCTTGAGGAGGCCTACGGCGAACATGCACCATCGAAAACTACCTGTGAAAATTGGTTTAAACGCTTCAGAAATGGCGCTTTCGACACTGAGGACAAGGATCGCTCCGGAAGACCAAAAACAATTGATGATGCCGATCTGCAAGCGTTATTGGATGAAGATGAAACGCAAACACAAAAACAACTTGCGGAGGCATTAAACATAATTCGTCAAGGTATTTCCAAGTGTTTACATGCCATGGGAAAAATTCAAAAGAAGGAAAATGGGTGCCGCATGAGTTGACTGAGAGACAGATGGAAAATCGAAGAGTCACTTCCGAAATTTTGCTTTGGCGGCATGAAAGAAAGAGTTTCCTTCATCAAACTGTTACTGGCGATGAGAAGTGGATATATTTAGAGAATCCCAAACGCAAAAAATCGTGGTTTTCACCTGGCGAAGCATCAATATCGAAGGCACAGGTAAATCGCTTCGGAAAGAAGACAATGCTCTGCGTTTGGTGGGAGCAGAAAGCAATCGTGTACTACGAGCTGCTGAAACCGGGCCACACTGTTAAAGGGAATCGCTACCGACAACTGAATAATTTGAACCATGCATTGCTCGAAAAACGGCCAGAATGGGACATGAGACGCGAACGAGTGATATTGCAGCACGACAAAGCTCCGTGCCATCGAAATTCCATCGTCCAGGAAACCATCAAAACACTGAAATGGGATCTGCTACCACACCCGCCGTATTCACCAGACCTGGTCCCTTCCGATTATCACTTGTTCCGGTTGATGGCGCATGGCTTGGCTCGGCTACACTTGGCCAATTTCGAAGAAGTGCAAAATTGGATGGATGAATGGTTCCGGTCCAAAAGACGCGTCTTTTTATCGTCGCGGTATTCATTGCCAGAGAGATGGCAAAAATGTGTAGCTAGCGAAGGACGACACTTTGAATAAATCCTACTTTGCATTTCTCTTAAATTTTCCCATTTTTTATAAAATAAAAAAACCCAGAAACTTAGTTGCGCACCTAGTACAAAAGAATTCGAGAACATTTCCATCTATCAGAAATTGTTGAAAGTTAATTTTTGACTGTGTTATGTTTTTAGAACTAAACTGAATTTTAGAATACTATGTAGAATATATAAAAACCTATAGATTATATACAGGGCTACTACACAAACGAATTCAAGTACATTTTCTACTATAAGCGGTAATTGTGTAAAACTTGTTATCAAATGTGTTATGTGTTTTCTAAATTGTTTACATAGGCATCTTTCTTTACCTTATTAATGAAGTTTAATTAAATTATTCTAGAAGTATAGGAAAAAGTTTTATAATCTATGCTTGACGCATGAGTTTACTTTCTTGTTTAAGTTTTAATATTGATTTTTATGAAAGTAAAACTTATATTTTTATAACGTTCTCTATAGTAATCTAAATTTTAATGCTACAATGACTTCTCACTAATATACACGTATATAGTTTTCGATTATATACACGTCTTAGTCCTTTGTGACTGTTTCAATGTCCCGGAATAGGCAGACCTGATTAACCTCTAAATCTAGGGGAAGCACAGTAAAATTTTGGAGGCCCCTTTCGCCCGAAAAATGTTTTCTAAATTCTATATTCATGGAAACTCATCAATGTAACAAATATTATTCGCGGGAGGGGCTAAGCTTAGTTCAGATATTTCATCTAAAAGCTTTTCTTTATGTTCCCTGCGTATAATGTAGAAGATAGAGTGCATTTGTGGTACGTATAGTTGAATGTTGCGTCACTCATGTAATTTCTAACTAGCACATCTGGAAATACTCCAGCATCTCACATCCGTCCAGCATTACTTCGTTACACTGTGCGTGTGCAGTGCTCAATCGACTCATCCAAACATCAATTAGAAACCGGCCACCTAAGGAAAAGCAACTTAGGCAACAAGATGCACTGAAGCCACGTCGGCCTAGAAGCTTATCAAACAGATCTTCCCATGCGGAGATCAGGCGAATCCTCGCCCCGTTGCCAGTCATAAGCCCGTTAATCTGGGCAAAAGCCCGGCAGGTAGGGCCCTGGTCAGTGGTCTAAAAAAACAGCGCATCTGGATACCACATGATTGGTTAATAGCCTATTGATCACATTCAAATTACCAGGTTTGAAAAGTTTCCTGAAGTAGTGTAGATTTTCATTTGCATTTGGCAAACTGTTCCATCCAAGAATACTTAAAACGAAATATAAAAAATATAAAAGGGGAACTAGAGGTCCCATTATGAAGTCATTTTGGGGACCCCTTTTAAATGTTAGAAGGGAAGCTCGTGCTTCACGTGTCTTTTGGATAATCAGGCCCCGGTATAGGGAAAGGGAAAATATTGCGCTTTATATTTCTAGCATGAGCTCCATTCTTTAGCCAACGTCCTGCATTATGTGCGTGTAAATTTAGACAATTGGAAAAAATTTCTAGGGTTTTTCTCACTAAGAAAACAAGGATTATTTTTTCAGGATTTTATCCCTAAAAAAATGATTGTGATGGTGGTTTATATAAATGTTCTAAGTTTTTAAGCAAATAGTACTCTTCAAAAAAGCTGTTAAGCTAAGTATATATTATACATATATAATGCTTTCATGCGTGTTAATAAATTAGAAATTATCGTTGTATAAACATGGCTTAAAAAAGCAAATTAATATTTGTAGTTCTATTCTAAATGTTTAAGTAAAACAAATATTGTCTCTTCAGGGTAATTACATAATTTAATACTGGCTTTTTATATAAGCAATTGAAATAAATTGAAAAGCTAAATGATAATTTTTAAAAATACTATTACTTTTTTATCACTAAAAAAATTATTATACATTATTTTATGTTCCAAAAAACTTTATTTCTACCTTTTACATGCTTTAATAAAATTAAGTCTCAATAGTTTGTCCTTTATGCTCCTTGCTCTCAGTTATGCGCCGGCCTTGTTTTAAAATTACCAGAAACATCAATAATAAATTAAATATCTGGAGAATTTATAGTGCAATATAAAATCATACATAATTTATTTTTTAATTACTACTGAAGTAATAATAATTGGAAATTTGAAATAGCTATTTTCTTTTTCTTTCTATAAATGAGCAGTTATTCTTCAAAAGATTTAAATTTTAAATACTTTTTTCATATATGCATCATAATATATTACGTATAATTTCATATATTATTAATACATTATAATCATAATAGATATTTTAAATACTTCTTTTCAATCAAATTAAAAATTAAATATTAATAATTCTGAAACTGTGTGTGAACGCTTTACTGTATGAATAGCTATCAAGCTTAATAATGTACAAATGACTCAGATTTTTGGTTATAAAATTTTAAAAAAGAATTATTAAATACGTTGTTTTTCTTTTACTGTAAACAAACAGATATAAGAAAGAAGACGAAGACCAACAAAAAGTCAAAATTATCGTAGCAGTACTGTAGCAGCAACGTCTAGTAGACTATATGGGCGAATCTTAAAAGATTTCATTGAAGAAGAAATTAGAACGAAGGAAAGTGAAGAGCAAAGTGGATAAAAGCAGGAAGATCATGTATGGATAATATAGTGCCTTAAACAAATTGTTGAAAAAGAAATGGCGATGGGAAATCTTCTTCATCTTTTATTTATTCATCTTACGAAGGCACTTGATAACGTTCCAATCGCAAAATTATGGAATGTATTAAAAGAAATGAATATAAGTCAAATATTATTAGAGCAGTTCAAGAACTTACAGAAAATCAAAAACAAAGATTAAAATAGGCCAAAGATTGTCAAAAGCTTTTATAACAGATAAAGTACTCAGACAGAAATGCTGTGTCTCCCCAATACTTTTTAAAATTTATGTTGAAGAAATTTGGAAAGAAACTTGCAGAGGAATGGGACGTAATGTGAATGGAACGTCAATTTTTGCTCTGCAATTCGCAGATGACTAAGTTATAATTGCAAAAAGTAAAAATGATTTAGAGAAGACGATAAAAATTCAGGAAGAATATGAGAAATGGAGACTTTACATGAACGTTAGTAAGACCAAATACTTAGGTGTAGGAGGAAATGATACAGAACAAAATCTAAATAAAAACATAAAAATAGGAAGCTGTGAGTATTATAGATACCTTGACATTAATAGAGAAGGCAGAGACTCTCAGGAAATTAAATACAGAATCTGTCAAGGATGGAAGGCCGTAAAACTATTAAATTCTATTTGGTGGAGTGAGGAGATCGCCAGGAAAAGAAAGTATAATGTATACAATTCTATAGTAAAGAGCATATCGTTATATGGAGCAGAGGGATGGAGAATTATTGAGACAGAAAGAAAGAAATTAGCGGCAGTGGAAATGGATGCCCTAAGAAGATCATGCAGGATATCAATAACAGAAATAATTAGAAATGAAAGAATCAAAGAAATGATGAAAATAAAGGGAACCATATTAGATGATCTTCAAAAGAAGTAATTAATCTGGTATAGACATGTTAAAAGAATGAGTGATGAAAGACTGCCCAAAATAGCATTTAATTATGGAACAAATCAAAAATGGAAACGAGGAAGACCACGAAAGAATTGGATGGACGATATAAAAAAAAGTGAAGAGCGATAGAGGGCTGGAGGAGGAATTTACCCTTGACCGGAAGAAATGGAATAGTTTCTTGTAGAATTTTCGGATGGCGACACCTGACGATACATAAACCGAGTTCATATATATAAAACAAACACATGCACATTCATAAAAATGCACAAGTAAAAATGTTTTTGTATACTGGTATATGTGTTTGTGAATAATTAACTAATAATATTTTTGTACGCGTGCAAATATTAATAGCTTAAAATTTTATTTGAGATGCTTTTGTTTACGTATTAGACAGAAACTAGAGAAAGGACCGAAATTCGGTTTTGGCCTGAAGACCATGTTTCAGTCGAGCGCTAGACTCATCTAAAGTTGCGTGGGTTACATCAAAAGAGAAAAGACTCTACTTTGTTTAAAATGCATACATACACATCAATCGCAGCATTTTTATGATAATCAGAACATGGTTAGAAGGATAAGTGCACAAGTATGTTATCATGAATCCTAATATAATTTACCATGTTTGATCGTACGATAACTTGGCTGACTAAAGCAAATTCATATAAATTTATTCGTTAATTAATATGACAGTCAGGGATTGGGACTGTAGCTATTAATATAGAATTTAGCTTTTAATTAAATAGTGTATTTCTTGCAACATTTGTGTATGTTAGCAACTGTCTTTCCCGGTAGTATGGCGAACTTTTTCCAAGGTGATCGGCCAAGTTTCCGTGGGAGGACTATATAAGATCACCGCATTCATTCCAAAGTTATGTGGAAACACATCTAGTTAAAAAATAGTCGATTAGAAAAGCCTTCTCTAAATTTTCAGATATTTTTCATTAGTATGGCAGGATTGTTAGAGCTGCTTCTACTCTTGTAATAGCCTGAAACAGAGAGATTCATTAATTTGAAAGTCTTTACTTTTTTCGATAATTTTTAAGAAGTTAAGTTTTCTATGCATTTATAAGGTGTGATCTGTGATTTCTTTTTTCTATAATCTAATATTTTTTAGTAGTGCGGAAGGCTTTAAGAATTTAAACTATTTCGTTCTTTAAGTGCAATTGGCACCAGCTTTTTAACACGTTGACGGACACTTGCGGCTATAGCCGCCAAAGCGAAGTTCACAATGTGGCATGACGGCTATAGCCACCCAAAACAAAACGGTCGTTTTTAGACACTACGGCTATGACAGCACAAATGTGCATTTACCGGCGTACAAGTAGAAGCCCAGTGTCATGTTTTGGAAACAATTTTTTAGGTTGGAGTTCGTTTTCCATCTGTTATACGAGTTGCATTTTCAGTATGCACGTGCAGGGTGGCTAGTGGTCAGGGAAAAATACAGTAATAAAAATAATAATTACCAATATATTCTTATAGAAGAATTCAAATTGAACAGTTGCCGAACAGTTGATGTCGGTTAAGGGGCTTCCGAGTTGCGATCAACTTTACGCCCAGTCTATTTGTGAGTAACCTGTCTGTAAATATTGAGCCGTTGGGAAAAGTTAAAATAAATGTAGTATTAACTACATAAGAAAGAACAATTAAAAATAGAAGAAAAATTAAACAATGGGAATAAAAAAGTAAAGCTATAGAGATTACGGATAGAGTCTAATAAATGGAAAAAGGTAAAATGGTATAGCTGTAGTTAAAATTAACTGCTGAAAAAAGTTGAAAAAGTGTAAAATAGGGTTCGGAACATGTTCAAAGACAGTACATAAATGCCAGGTGGGAAAGGCAGGCAAAGCTAAGCTTTAACAAAAATAGCACTTAAAAAGAACAAACATTTTTTTTTTTTTTTTTTTTTTTTACAAATTTTTTTATTTATATTTATATTTTATTATTATTTTGTATAGCATAGGAATAAGTTTAAATAGGAAATTACAAATTTATATAAAAGTAAGAGAGAGAAATTTGCAGAATGGTGAGCACTAATGCTCATAATCAATAATGCAAGAATATTTTGGACGCTTGCGGTGATGTGGTTCGAATGCGTCATAATCCGGCAATTCTGCGATTATATCATTAGGGAGGTCATATAATTTTTCATAAAATTTTTTGGCAAGGTGGTTGATTCTTTTATTTAATGTGGTAGTTTTGAGGTCTCTGCGAACAGTGCTATTACGGAGATAGCGAGAGGCATTTCTGACAGTACGCAGATTTTTGTTATGAAGTTGGCTGAGGTTTTTCATGGAGGATTTGCAGATATAGCCCAGACCGGACAGGCGTAGGTGATAATTGGTAAAATGCAGGAATTATAAAGGAGAAGTTTGTTATGGATAGCCAGTGTTTTACTATTAAGAAGAGGTTTTAGTGCAATCATAGCTCCAGCGACTTTCCCCCTGATGGTGAGGATATGTTTTTTGAAAGAAAGTCTTTGGTCAAGGGTGACTCCCAGGTACTTTGCTTCATTAGTCCAAGGTATAGTGGTATTATTAATGGTTATTCTATTGGGATATGTTAGTTTTCTAGAGAAATAAACAGCAGCAGTTTTGTTTTCATTGATTTTAATGCGCCATAGGTCGCACCAGTCTAAGAAGGCATCAATGTGAGTCTGTAGATACCTGTAAAGTGTGTATGGGTGATGAGCATAAGCGTAGATTGTAGTGTCGTCCGCATACAGTGCAAGGTGGGTGTTAAGTGAACGAGGAATGTCGTTAAAGTATATGTTGAATAACAAGGGTCCGATGACGCTCCCTTGGAGGATGCCTGCTAAGATACGGAAAATGCTAGAAAGAATGTTGTTAATGCGGACGCGAAAAATGCGATCGCTAAGGTAAGAGAAAATAAGGTGTATAAGTCTAGCAGGGAATTTAAGCCTAATTAGTTTGTATATAAGGCCCACATGCCAGACTTTGTCAAATGCCTTAGCGATGTCAAGAAAAATGGCAGCAGCAGGAATCTTCGAGTTTAGCTTTTCGCTGAGAAATTCGACTACTGGAAGTAGTTAGTGTGTTGTTGAATGTTTTGGGCGAAAGCCAAATTGTTCAGGCATAAGAGTGTTGTTAAGTTGAATGTGGTTCTGGAGTTGCGACCAAATGACGCGTTCGACAACTTTGCTAAGTGAAGGAAGAAGGGAGATAGGTCTATAGTTTACTGGGTCAGAAAGGTTAGCACCAGGTTTGGGGATAGGAGAGATTATAGAAATTTTCCAAGGTTTCGGAAAGTAGTTAAATTTGAAAATGGAGTTAGTAAGTTTCGTAATGTAGATGATATAGTTAGGAGGTAGGCTTTTAAGAACCGTATTAGGAATTTTGTCGTACCCTGGGGCTTTACGTTTTTTGAGTTTAGAAATAATTTTGTGGATAATAATTGGTTGAATTTCAGTCGGGGGTTCATCAGGGGGTTGTGCCAGGAATTTGTGAACAGTATCGCTTACGTGGGTGATATGATTTTGGCTAGCGAGGGTGGAATTTGGAGAGAATTGGTTAGAGTAAGCTCTGGCCAGGAGTTCGGCTTTATCCTCGTCAGTGTAAGCAGTGCTGTTATTGGTCGAAAGGGGGGGGGGGGATGGGGGTATGGTTGTTATTGATTTTACGTTTAAGAAGCCAGAGAGAATTATCCTCGCTAGCAATATTATTGAGAAAATGTGACCAACTTTTTTGTTTTTCTTTGAAGATGCTATTTTTGATACTATTATTAAGTCTATTGATGAGGGGTTTAAGAGTGGGGTCTCTAGAGTTTGTTTCAAATTGATTATTTGATCGAATAATCAACATAAATTTTTCTATAAGAATATACTGGTGTTTATCACTTTTTTTGACTGTATTTTTCCTTGACCACTAGCCACCCTGACGTCGTTGTAAAGGGAGTAGTGCAACCTAATTAAAGGTGCTGAATTAATCAAAATTAAGTTTATTTAAGCAGAAAGAGTAAAACTATACTTCTAATATTCTAAAAATTTCAAAAACATATAGTGTCAATTTTCGAACTTCAGTTGTTCCTACTGTCCGTCAATGTGTTAAGTTTCATTTTGTTAATTCTGTTGATAACACTATGAATATATAATTTTCCTCCAGTTAAGATTTTTGTTCTGACACATTAATAAAATGATTACTCTTAGCCACAAATTTAAAAAAACAAGTTTTAGAAATTGCTTTGAGACACTTTTGCCAATTAGACTTTTTTTCTTAACTGTTTTGTAAAAAGACTCATTAATAGTCGACAAAAATACTGCCTTTTGAAACAAATCCAGCTGCTGGCAACTGCGTGCCATAAAAAGGAATTAGTCTGGGATGTTGCAGCTTTACTTAAGTGCAGAGTAAAGATAATGAAATTTTTATTAATGACTAAACGATGCAACAGTAAGGGGGGGGGGGCAGAATAGACATTCTATGCCACCCTTTTCCATTTTTGTCACTCTGCTCTTTAATTAGAAAGCACTAAATAGTTAGGATATGAAAATTTGTTTTTATAACGAGAAATAAAAAAGAAGATAATGATAAAACGGAGCAGAAAACAAAAACTCGTTTCAAATTAATTGAGGTACGTCTATTGATATTTTCAGTGAGTATGTAGATATAATAGTATAAGTAGTATGAGAAGAGCTTAAGAACATATAAAATTAACCAAAGCTTAATTATAGAGAATAATGAGCATTAAAAGATACGCCATTATGTACGCCACATGCGGGCTGCATTAATAAAAGTTTGTAAAAAGAGTAGAAGTACTTTTCCATTTCGTAAGTGAAACATGTTTTTTTACTTACTTTGGCTATGACTCCAAAATTTTGGAATTTATTTTACAAATAGTTCATTCATTTTTCTCGCTGAATTTTTTATCTCCATTTTTTATCCATAGTCCATAATACGAGCTCCAAAGTGAAGATATTTTCAATAAATTAAAAAATATAAAATTATTCCGTAGTTGATTTTTCTCTGTTTTTTAAACGAGTAAGGTTTCATAAATCTAAAAATGTCTATGAAAATTATTGTAAAAAATATTTATTAGTTAACATATTCACAAATAATTAAACATCTATTTAAGCTGAATAAGGAAGGGTATCTACTTTTCTAGAATTGTATTAAGTTAACAGAATTATATAGTTTTAATCTGCCGGTGTCTCAACCTATAGAACCGAATATGATCACCCTCAACCCTGTAAACTAAATATTCATCTAGCAGCTTCACACATAACTTTCCCAAGTCTTCCCAGAAGTACCCTATTAGACTAATAATTTGCCAAAGAATGATAACCAGAAAACGAATACTTTTTCAATAATGGTTTCCAAATCTATAGTAGTGTGTTTGTACATATTTTTCTGCAATTGAACGAAGTTTCGTTACTTATTTGTGTACTTCTGGGAAATGGAAGAAGTTTTACTTTTTCATTCATTTTAACACAATTATTCTAATTGATAAATAAATCATACGTGTTGTAATTTTCCAACTGAGTGAAAAAGTGTCCAGTTTCAAAATACTGGCCTGGACACTTTTTTACTCAGTTGGAAAATTACATCCTGTATGATTTATTTACAAATTAGAATAATTGTGTTGAAATTAATGCAGTGTAATTACATATCCAACGTTTACTTGAAGTTCCATTACCTGCAATTTATTCTGTTGAGCTGTTTCACATAACAGACCAGATGTCATTATCAAAAGGCTATCTGAGTGAATTGCATTCGCCGGATTTGTACAGGATAGCTCAGTTGGTAGAGCGTTGGCCACTTCAAAGTCAAATTGGCCTGGACACTTTTTCACTCAGAAGGGAAATTTCAACACGTCTATTACTTTATTTGAAGAATGATGAAGAATCGATTGAAGAATATATTCTTCATCGATTGAAGAATCGATTCAATATATAGCTCGCAAATTTGAAAAGTAACTTACTTAAAAAAATGTTTGATTACGTATATTAATATGACTAAATTTCAAAACTACTTATCAAACTGTCATTGAAAGTGTATTTAGTTATATTTAACAATGACTGAATTAGACAGGGTTTCACCGTTTTTCCTTTTTTGTGTTCCATATAACTCTACTGACTGAAAATAATCGTATAATCAGTTGTGTTCATATGGAAAAATATAAAATATTTTTGACACTGGAATGTATATATGGAATTCATTTCTGGTATATTTCTTAAAAATTATATATTTTGTTGACTGAAAATGTTTTTCGGTTTCTTGAAAATTTTCTTGAGTTGAGAAACTTCCGAAATAAATGTGCATATGTTTCGATGTAAACAGAAAATAAATGTTACTTAAATGAAAAATCCTAGGTACATTTCACTGGCCCCTCCACCCCCGAACCTGGGAATTTCGTATTCACCAATCGTTTGTACTTCGTTAGTACCGGTAAGTACCGAGAGATTTTCGTTTGTACCGGTTCAGGTACCGAGTTATTCTAAATTCAAGGTGGAGGGGCCAGTGAAACGGGATTTCCCATAGTAAAAAATTGAAGTGTTTCAGATTTTGACGAAAATTTGTCAGTCATTTGTACTACGTTAATACTGGTAAGTACCGAGATATTCCCGTTTGTACCGGCTCCAGTACCGTGTTATTTAATTTTTTAGTTTGGGGAACCATTTCACTGGCCCCTCCACCCTCGGATCTGGCAATTTCGCATTCACAAATCGTTTGTACTTCGTTAGTACCGGTAAATACCGAGATATTTTCGTTTGTACCGGATCCGGTACCGAGATATTAAAATTTTTAGGTAGAGGCACCATTTCACTAGCCCCTCCAGTCCCGGACCCGGAAATTTCGCATAACTAATAGTTTTTATTTCATTAGTGCCGGTCAGTACCGAAATATTTTCGTTTGTACCGGCTCCGGTAGAGAGTTATTCAAAGCTTATTTTGGAGGGACCATTTCACTAGCCGCTCCACCCCGTGACCTAGAAATTTCGCATGCACTAATCGTCTTTATTAGTGCATCACTGGGCATATATGTCCCGAGAGATTTTAGGTTGTACCGGCTCCGGTACGGAGATATTTAAAATTTTAAGATTTACAGGCCCTTTCACTGGCCCCTCCACCACCGGACCTGGAAATTTCGTATACACGAATAGTTTGTATTTCGTTAGTACTGTATGTACCGAGAGATTTTCGATTGTTTCGTCTCCGATACCGAGATATTCACCTTTTTAGGTGGCGGGACCATTTCAGATTCCCCTCAACCCGCGGACCAGGAAAGTTCGCAGACACCAATTGTTTGTACATCATTAGTACCGGTAAGTGCCAAGAGATTTTGTTTTTATCGCTTTCGGTACCGTGTTATTTAAAATTCAAGGTGGAGGAGCTGGTTGAAACGATAATTTCTCGTTATTGAAAAATAAAGAATTTCCGATGTTGTTTAAATTGATTTTCCTTTTTTTCCTTTTATTCTTTATGTATGCTTTGTTTTCCAAAGTTTAATTTTCACTAGTATTCTTTTAAATTATTTTGTACATGGATGAAAATTATTTTTTTTAAATTGTTAAATTATGTAATATATTTTGTATGAATACCATAATATATATATTAAAACAATTTTCGAATAAAGTACCAGTCTGTTGAACGCAATTGTCTTTTTATATATTTGTTTATTTATTTAAGTGTGTGTGGGTGTGTGTGTTGATGTTGGCTTGGAAATCTACCGCACGTAGATAGAGGTATGAAAGGCAGGTCCGAATGCAACTGAAGTAGATTTTTCATTTTTGTTTGCTGATTAGCGGAGATAGTAATTAAAATCCATAATGTCACTCTGGCGCAGTTTTCTATGCCAAAACGGAAATTACTAGATTCTTGAAGCAGAGAAGAACGAAGTGTGGACAAACGTTCCTTTTTTTCGCATTTTGAAACTGCCGCAGATTGAAATACGAAAAAATTTTAAAAATACCCATTTTTTCTTGGTACTTTCCTGATACCAGTGGCGCAGCCAGAATTCGGCTCTAGGAGGGGGGGTTGAGATTTTGATAGCTAGACTAGCACTCATCTCTTATTAGAATCACTGGTTAATCAAATCAGACGTTTTAATAAATCCTTTTAAATAATCATAGTACTACTTTCTTCCGTTGAATAGAATCAGACACTGTGTTAGACGTGATTCCGTTAAACAGCGTTTACTATCTTAGAGTTACAAAATGTAAAATGTGCGAATGAGGGGGAACCAGGCCCTAGGCCTTAAGTCGGGATGTTCCAACCCGTACTTGCTTTACCACAACTCGAGGGGTGTGAAAACCTACAGAGGTAGTCACGGTTCCCTCTCATAGTGGACCTGAAAGAAAATTGGGTTAGTTCAACAAAATATAAACTCTAAACTTTGAACACTCTAAACAACAACAAGGACTCGAAATGACTAACACATGCAAACATCAACAACAACAAATGTAACAACTGTGACTAGAACAACTATCACATATCAGTGCCGGCTTACGAGACAAGTCTCAAGCCTGCGAGCTTTCTATGCACCATTACCTCTACCTCTGCCTCCTGCACCGCGGGGACCACGGGCAATTGGCATTGCGTTCAACTGCGGTCGTTGACCGCGAAGAGCTCGGTTATTGCTGTCTGCTCTTCGGCGACCTAGGTTCCGATTCAACGTACGCATGAGGAGTCGGTGAATAATCAACCGAACTCCCTTTCTGGCGTAGACGTCCAGGCAGAGATCGCGTGGTGCACGCGTCCGGTAGTCGCGAGGAAAGTACTTTTCCCGCACAGACCTCCAAAGCACGCACCGATATAGCACGTGTCTAATGTTACCTACCTCGGCTCCACAAAAACATGTAGAGTCGTGGTAAAAGAAACGAGCCTGGTGGTCACCGAAGCTGCCCTGTCCCGTGAAGACCTGGTTAATGTAGAAATCGCCCTGCAGTCGGCGAGTGCCGATGCGTGGGAAAGCTTCATATGTCTTGTGGCCGGTCCCAGATTGATCCCATCTCTCTTGCCACTTGGACAAGGCACACCGAAAGAGGTCTTTTTTGGCTTGGCGGCGCGTGAATGGAATCACCACGTCGAAAGAATGTCGTGTGGTAGCTTCTTTTGCCAACTTGTCCACCCTTTCATTAAAGATATGACCAACATGGGCCCGGACCCAATGCATATGAACCTCAATTCCTGTGGTTTTAATCAGGTCCCTAATCTCGGCAATGGCCCTGTGCTGAGGCACAAGTCTGTGAAGCGCTTGGAGCGCCGATCTCGAGTCTGAGAAGACGTCGAGTTCCCCGAGACCTCTTAGATGGGCATGGGTGATTGCTTTTTTGATCGCATGAACTTCAGCCGCAAACACGTCCGCACCATCCGAGAGACAGAACTGGCTCTCCGCTACTGCTTGGTCCTCTGACACGGCAAGGAACGCACACCCAACGATGTCGTTCTCTTGCTTGGATCCGTCCGTGTAGTACGAACACGTAGTCCGCGGCACCAAATCCGCGGTCCAACGGTCCCGCCAAAGATCCCCAAGTCTGGGAGTGGGCCTCCAGAGGTCGACCGACTTGGAGTCTAATCCGGTACAGTCAACGCTCTTCTTCCATCGGACGAGGGCCGTGCAGTCCCTGTCCAGCTCCGTACGCAAGTCGAAGGGGGCGGCTCCTGACAAGACCTGCAGAGCATCCGTGGAGGTTGTCGAGTAACGTTTCGTTACATAGAGGAGAAGGTTCCTTTGCATGCTGAGCAACCTGTTTGCTACCACTACTTTCCTTGAGTAAAACCAAATAGATGCCGCGTAAAGAATGATTCTTTCCGCTACGATAGAATAGAGCATCTTGCGAAATTTCGGTCTCAGACCCCAGTTGGCTGCTGAGAGACGGTTCATTTTGTTCAACACCTTAAAAGACTTCTCCTGGACCGAGGTCAAGTGAGGCATCCAACTTAGGTGGGAATCGATTATGACGCCCAGATACAGAATCTGCCATTTAAAGCGGATTCTGTTCCCTTCCATGCGGATGGGAATAGAGGGGGCGTGTTCAAGCCTGCCCGCGGGCTTCATAACCGTGTAACCACATTTCTCAAAGCTGAACGTGAGGCTTCATTCCGTCACCCAGGCGTGGATCCGGGAAAGAACCGGCCCTAGAAACTCCGCGAACCTCATGGAAGCTC
The DNA here is from genome assembly GCA_963931845.1 of Maratus michaelseni. Taxonomy (NCBI): domain Eukaryota; kingdom Metazoa; phylum Arthropoda; class Arachnida; order Araneae; family Salticidae; genus Maratus; species Maratus michaelseni. Next base: position 256,037,354 of record OZ007599.1, read on the forward strand.
CTCGTCGTGCGGCTAGGAAGACGTCATCGGCGAAAACCAAAACAACATAGGCTTCGTCCTTCTCGTCTGGCAACCGTCTTAACAGAAATTCAATGACAACCAACCAGAGGTAGGGTCCGAGACATGAACCTTGGGGTACTCTTACGTTAAAGTAGTGATCCCCATCATCTGACAGGATGACAGACCGAATGGTCCCGCAACATAAAAAAGTGAATATCTCGGTATCGGAAACGATACAATCGAAAATCTCTCGGTACATACAGTACTAACGAAATACAAGCTATTCGTGTATACGAAATTTCCAGGTCCGGTTGTGGAGGGGCCAGTAAAAGGGCCTCTAAATCTTAAAATTTTAAATATCTCCATACCGGAGCCGGTACAAACGAAAATCTCTCGGTACATATATGCCCAGTGATGTACTAATAAAGACGATTAATGCATTCGAAATTTCTAGGTCACGCGGTGGAGGGGCTAGTGAAATGGTCCCTCCAAAATAAGCTTTGAATAACTCTCTACCGGAGCCGGTACAAACGAAAATATTTCGGTACTTACCGGTAGTAATGAAATAAAAACGATTAGTTATGTGAAATTTCCAGGTCCGGGACTGGAGGGGCTAGTGAAATGGTGCCTCTACCTAAAATTTTGAATATCTCGGTACCGGAGCCGGTACAAACGAAAATCTCTCGGTACTTACCGGTACTAACGAAGTACAAACGACTGCTGAATACGAAATTCCCAGGTCCGGGGGTGGAGGTGCCAGTGAAATGTACCTAAAAATCCTCTTACTTTTCCAAATAATCTTGGCACACAATTCTTTGCAAATAAAGTTTAATTTACAAAAAAACGAAGAAAAGAAGAGCTGAATTTCGAATGAATGTATAATGTAATGCATCTTCAACACTTTGACTATTAAGATTTATATTGTTTTAACATAACTTATGAAACTAAACATAAAATAAAAATAATAATATGCTTTTGAAGGTGAATTCGTCTAAGCAAATGTCGCCAAGTTCCGTAATGTGGGTTTCCAGACTCCCGGAGTTTAGACAAAGCTTCAAACCTGAGTACGCACCCAGAGCGTATGTTGTTTTTCTCTTTTAACTGTACTTTAGGACAATACAACATTAAAGAACACTGTTTGACCCATACCAACAAAAGTTGCTTGAGAAGAAAAATAAAATAAACGTCTTAATTCGTTTAAATGTTTAACATAAAGTTAGAAAAATACAAAGTTGAAGGTCACATATTACAACAACAAAAAATCTTGACAATTTTGCGTAAACACACTCATCAACTACAATGGTACATGTGACTGTTAAGTTTGAGTTTCTTTATAGACCAGAGAGAAGATATTATTTATTAGAAAGAGATGTCATTTTCTGCGCACTTAGCCTAAATCGATAGTTACTTATCTCGGAAAGTCAAATCTCGGATCTCGAAAAGAGCAAATTCAATTTCATTTAGGTTAAAATCAAATAGTTTTAATATCCCACATTCTTTTAATGATTTTTAATGACTGTGTAGAATCTCAGAAAAACAAATTAGAATATACAAAAGAAATATTTTTTCTAAAGAAAAAAAAAGTGAAACTTTTTTTTGACGTTGCACTTTTCGAATTCCAGACGTTCTTTCAAGCGAACAATTTCACTCCTTTTTGAATGCTTGTTAATCTTATAATTGTGAAAGAAAAGAGAAAGATTAAGGGATGAAAACAAATATATGTAAAATAAATTAAATGCTGGCATTTAACTTTCACCTTCAAACAGAAAATGTCGCAGGAGCTATACTCTATTTAAAAACTAATCAATTAGCTTATAGTTCTTAAGAGTCTTTTTTTATAAGATTGAGCAATAAAAAAAGCTAATAATCGGCAGTGTTTCTAATTATTATCCCTTTTTTTTGTGTGTGTAGAATCACGTTGCAATATGAAAATTAGAAATTTAATATTTCATGAATACGTTAAAATATAGTTAGTATTTCGCTTATTTAAACTAACGTAAGAAAACATTGTGTAGTAAATTGTTTTATGAAATTTTATCTATTTTTACAGCATTTTTATTTCAGAAAAACTAAATAAAAAGCTTTAAAAAAATACTCAGTTTTATTTTCTCGGAATTTAAATTCCGCAATTTACAAAAAAATATATGATTGTAAGATTTAAATTTTCCTGTTAATTTAATTATATATTTTTCATCATGTGCGTTTAAATTAGAGACGTATTATCTAAATTTGAGTTTTTAATAAAAGGCGTAGAAGCCTCAAAAAATATAAAACAAGAAAAAAACTCATGCGCCACGCATAGATTATGAAATATTTTCCAACTCTATCAGAATATAATTACGAAAATTAATCTCCTCATACAGTGGAAGGAGATACTTAAATGAACAATTTGGAACACGCTTAACATAATTTAAAACCCACTTTCAGCAATTACCACACGTAAGCAGTAATGCGTTCGTATTTTTTTGTGAAGCCCTGTGAATGATCAAAAGAATTTTGTATACACGCTACATATTAAAATAATATTTAATTTAACCGTAAAATGCATAACACAAATGAAAATGCATTTCCAGCAATTTCCATTCGTAGATATAATAGCAATGCTTCTTTTCTGCAGCTCTGTATATGAATTTATTTATAATACACTCACGCCTCATAATGTATCAAAATTTATTTCAACTTTAACAAGTGAAATACAGCTGAAAACAAAACTTTGAGCAATTCCTGCCCATAGATAGTAATGTATTCGAATTCTTTGACCTATGACCTGTATATGAATTATGGAGATTATACACACCACATCTTGCACTAAAATTTAGTTAAGCTTAAAAGCACACAATACAACTAAAATCGTCCTTCCAACAATTATCGCTAACCATTAAATGTGTCTGAATTCCTTGGATTAGCTCTGAAGAAAACATTAAATATTACATAAGAGAGATGTCCACCTCATTAACGTATGTGAATTTAATTTTATTGCAAATAGTATAACATCGTTAAAATGCACTTGAAACATCCACTGTCTGTCGATAGCATTGTAATCGAATTTTTTTGTGTGCCCCTGTAACTGAACATTAAATGCTATGCGCAGCATGTGGCAAACGAAATATTTTATGGCGCATATCAATAATGCGTATCAATTTCGTAATATTTGAAGCAATGTAACACCATTAAAATATACTTTAACCATTTACTATCCGTTGATCACAATGTATCCGAATACTTTTGAGTGTTTCTGAAAACGAGCTATAAATGCTACATACGCCATAAAAAGGGAACAAGCCATAGTAAACCTTACGGCGGTTCTCAAAAAAAAATATTTCCTGCTTAACAACATGAAACTTTCTGACACATTTACAAACTCAGGTTTACACGTAAAAGCTGCCACTTCCAGTCATGACTGTTGAAGTGATTGGAAATCGAACAGTTTTTCATTATTTCATAAATGAATTAATATATTTGAGTCACAAGCAATTGTTATCTCATGACTGCAGTTTTTATTCCTTCCCCTCGCTGTTGCGTCCGAAAATTCAATTCAAAACGTCAACTTTGTCAGCATTTTTTGAAAGATCTTATACATTTACCGAAACATAGAAAACTGTTTCTGATGAAGAGCACCTGCCAATTTTATGCTTTTGCGAACAAAGATAAATTAAAAAATGTATCAGAAAATATCAAGTTTGGATTTGAGAACAGCTTTAATAACACATATCAATTTTGTTCTAACAAATGGATAGTTACGAAAGTGAGAGCGCGGCAGGCAGACGGCCAAACAAACACACTAACTGAATTCATAAATACTTTTCAACTATTCTGTGTAGTTTAAAAAATTACTCCTGTGACATCAGCAAGTCCAGTGATTCAAAAGATGCAAGATGATCCCCTTACATTAAAGAATAATCCGATATTAAGAAAAAATTAAAATGTGAGAACGGTTATGAAAATCAGGTTCAGTTCCTAATCAACCACGTCGACGTTAGCTCTCAGTGTTTTCTGCGGTTTTCTTAGAGCTTCGCGTAAATATGGATTAGGTTCTGCACAATGGGGAATGGCCATTTTTAACAGTAATTTTCTGCATCTGCATCAAACTAATCAGTCATTCAACTATTTTTAAGCGCTAGACCATTACTTATTTAACCATTTTTTTGAAGCGCTCTATTTGTACCGCCAAATACGCATTGTTTTTATTGCAGGAGAACTTGTCTTTTAGTAAATAATAAAATTTAATGGTTAAATTGAATTGTAGAAAAAAGGTTGATGTATATATCGAATATGTTTCTTTAAATGTTTATTTTTAATGTAAATAAAGTAAATTGTTTTTTGTTTAAAAATATGTTGTCTTAATTTAAGTGTTTGCCTAATTAATTTTAAAACCTAAACACTTTCTCTAATTTTCTTAACTTAAGTATTAGAATTTTTTTATTTAAAATTATCTTTAGGGTTGTTTTGGTAAATTTAGGAATTCTATACACTCCTGTTCAAAACAAAAGGGCTATAAATTAGATACTCGACTAACACAACGCAATGAATAATTTTTTTAAAATAAATAATTTATTTCTTATATAGTATCTAATTAAACTACGATCACGGAGTCTTCTGCAATCAGAAGCCCCTTTAGGTAATTTCTGGGTTATGGTAAAGGTGCACCCAACACCTTATTTTCTCTAGGTATGGTAATAAACTATTTATTGACAGGTGTAACCGGCCATTAGTAGGCTCTGTCTGGAAATTGCCAGCACAATGCGTATCAGTTTAATTTTTTATCTCAGAATATACACTTGAGCTGTTTTCCTTTTCCCATATTGCACGTTTCATTTTTAGTTAGTTTACCAACATTAAAAAAATAATAATAACTGAAAACTTATGAAAAGCAGCAGATTTGAGATGATGCTAGGAAATAACTAGAAACTAGAATCGAATAAGACTAAATATTACCATGCTCTATTTCAGGAGGCATTCAAAGAGAGTGGAATATTACATATGTTTCACTTAATTTTAATAAAAAAACTCGTTTTCATTAAAATAAATTTTAATAAATATTTTACTATTGTCTTTCTGAGCTGTATACAGTACAGCTCAGATCAATCTTACACATGTATTATCGCATGTTTTATATCTGCTCCGATACTAAAATCGATTTTTTAAGTTTGATAAGCGTTACTTATAATCAATTTAAGTTTAATTTTAATAATTTTCATTAATTTTGTTTTAAATTTGGCTAATTTTTACTATTTTATCTAACATGATCTTTTATTTTTTTTAATTTAAATAATTGCGTGAAAAATGTTAAAATTCTCTTCAAGTTTTATCATGACAAGTCATATATTATTGCTGAGTAAAATTGAGTATTATGTAGATTAAATGAAAAACAAATGTACACAATTTATTGTTAGTGGATTGTATCATTGTTCTATAAAGAGTGCTCCAAAAAACTTTGAAAAGCGCTTTAATTTTTTATTTGTGGCAAATGCGTAAGCAATTTAAAATGCAAAACTGTTTAAAACTGACACAAATGTGATTTGTAAAGGTGTTCAAAATAAGATAGGAATTAAGATTATGTTGATGAAATAGTCCTGCCATTAATATTCAATAAAAAAGAAAAGTGCCCAGTTAAACTGATAGCATTGAGCTCACAGGCTATTTACACTAAATGGATATTATACTCTTATTTCAAAGAACAATGACCCTCGAAAAATAAAGAAACAGAGATTAAATTATGGGGGAATTATCCCCCCGTGCCCCCTCTTTATACTTAACCAATGAACCCCCAAAACTAATCAGGGAATAAGCGCCTTATCACTATAAACCTATATACAAACTTTGAAGCACATCGGATAAGTCTGCCTGAAAAACCCATTTATCTAAATTAAGGGGCGATTAGCTCCGTTTATCACCTTTATGCTTAACCAATCAAACCCCAAAACTAATCAGGGAAGCGCCTTATCACAATAAACCTATATAAAAAACTTGAAGAAAATCGGATAATTCTGCTTGAAAAACCCATTTATCTAAATTAAGGGGGGGTTAGACCAACGTTACTCCCTTTGTACTTAATCAATGAACCCCCAAAACTAATCAGGGAAGCGCCTTATCACAATGAACCTAAAAACAAAATTTGAAGAACATCGGAAAATTCTGCCTGAAAAACCCATTTATCTAAATTAAGGGGGATTAGCCCCGTTCCTCCCCTTTATGCTTAACCAATCAACCCCCAAAAGTAATCAGGGAAGTGCCTTATCACAATAAACTTATACACAAAATTTGAAGCAAGTCGGATAATTCTGCAATAAAAACCCATTTATCTGTATTAAGGAGGATTAGCCCCCTGTCCCCCCCGCTTAACCAATGAACCCCCAAACCTAATCAGTGAAGCGCCTTATCACAATAAACGTATAAGCAAAATTTGAAGCAAAACGGATATTTCTATCAAGAGTTATCGCGTTACGTACATACGTGCATACATACATACATACAGAACGGGCGGGCACATTAGTTCTCAGGCTTTGATAGCCTGTGAGCTAAAAAAAGTTACACTTTTTAAATTTTTATACGGTCTTTGAGTCTTATGTTTTATTTAGAAAATTTCCCCTCATCCTCTAATAAGTACAATAATAAAAGTTCATTCTTCTACGTAAAAACTCACTGAGTTATGATACTTGGAATTTTTTTTTTTCGGAGCTTTCGTCACTAATAAGAGAAAAAAGCATTTTTAGTGCTGAAAAACTCCGAAATTCAATTAGGATCATAATTTTTTTCATAAAAAGAATGAAATTTGTACGGTTGTCAGAGCACGGAGAAGAAAATTCTAAGTATAACTTATTAGACCCAGGGCAAGTGTAAAAATTTATAAAATGTGTAACTTTTTTTCAAAATCAGGGTCAGAACTTTTTTATCAACATAATCCTTATTCCTACCTTATTTTGAACACCTTTGTAGCTTACATTGTCACATATCTCAACAGGGCAAGAATTACAGCGCGTTTTAATCTTTTTGGAGCACCCTGTATATAGGACAGTTTGTTAAAGGAAACCAATAAAGTTTTGGAAAGGTTTTTAATTTTATATTTTAATTTTTATTCTCATTTGTCTGCAGTAGACATTTTTTGAAAAATATTAATTTTTTTATGCATTGTAAAATATGAGGGGGTTATTAGAATGACAGTGGAGTAAGTCAAAAATTTGAAAAATCTAGATAACCATATTTTTACTGATCGTATATTAATTTCTATTCAGTGTGACAGTCAAATAAGTCATATTATAAATAAATGTACAACGTTAAATTAGCACAAATTAAAATCATTTATATTGGCAAACAGCTGTTTCAAAGCCCTTAAGCTCCATCTTCAGTGCCAATTCAAAAGGTAAAACGAATTAAAAACTCCTAAGCCATGTCAGTTTGCCTGCCGTCTCTCGCCCGCGCCCAGATGAAATGGCGCTGAACTTTTCAAAACAACAGCGGAGACGAGGAAACACGTGTGACAGAGAGACCAATAGGAACACTCCGCCGGACCGGGAAAGTTTAAGTGTGAAGGCGAATAAAGGAGGGTGGGACGAAGAGAATGAATTAAGTGAAACGCAAAATTAAGTGAAACCAAATCTCGCGGGCGAGAGATGGCAGGCAAGCTGACATGGCTTAGGAGTTTTTAATTCGTTTTACCTTTTGAATTGGCACTGAAGATGGAGATTAAGGGCTTTGAAACAGCTGTTTGCCAATATAAATGATTTTAATTTGTGCTAATTTAACGTTGTACATTTATTTTTAATATAACGGCACAAAGTTTTAATCCACCTTTTAGAAATAAGTCATAGTTCACTTTGGAAGTCGCTAGAATGTAAAACAAGTTGAACCACTTAATGCAACGGCAATACAAGTTTCACGAAACCCTTCATTTCTCAAATTACTAAATATTGACTTACTTCACTGCCATTCTAACCCCCTCATATAGGTTAAACCTTTCTCATACAGATAATATTCCATTAATTGGAAATGTTTATGTTGTCTTACAAATATTTTTTCTAGCTATTCGCTTTTTATTTCTGCAGTCCTGCGAGAAACATAAGAATGAAGTTTTACAGAATTTTTACTTTATGTCAGCTAGTTTATTTGTTTTTCACTTATTTTCCTAATAATTCGGTGAAAAAAAAAATGGATACAGATTACAGCTTAAATGACTTAAAATTAAGCGATAATTGCTTTTTTACTTTTAAGTCACTTCATTTGCTCTTAAAAGTGTGCTTACTTTTGGGGAAAGAAAATGTCTAGGAAAGTTTTCGTATTAATAAAAAAACTGGAAAACTTTTCGCCTTAAACATACAATTTATTTACATCGCAAGAAAATGCCAAAAAATAAAGCATGTTCTCTTGCCACGTAAAATTAATAAAAATGATGGATATCGCAAGCTTTTGTTTGTCTTTTTTGTTAGTTTTTCTTTAGAGAATATTTTATCTTACGAAATATCGACGATGAAGAAATAAAAAATGCGTTACTTAGATAATGTTACTTTTTTCTTTGAAAGAATTTGCGTCGTGCTTTTGTTTAGTTACATGCATAAAAGAATTTTCAAAGCAGCTATTTTGGTAAAAGTATTTCAATATATTCAAAGTATTTTTTGTTGTTTAGCAGTATGAAGCATATCTTTAATAAAACTACTAAATCTAGATAATCAAAACAATTAAGTTAGATGAAAATTTGAAAAATTAAATTTTTTCTTTCACTGAAAAGTATAAAATATGGAAAAAATAAAAATATATTAAATTAATCATTGCTGTTTTAGCAAGATTCACTTATTAAAATAATACTAAGGGGCAGTTCTTCCAAACAACTAAAAAAAGTTTTTTTTTTGAATTTTTAAAAAAAAATTAAAATATACCCTCAAAATCCTTTCTTGTTCCATCCAATATTTAAGTCATGACAACCAGTTTAATGAACCAGTGTCATGCCTGATAAAACCGCTGATAAAAAAAATAACGCGTTTTTTAAAAACAAGTTTTTTAATCGGTTTAGATTTTCACGTTTAAACCATACAAACTATCAACGTTTTGTTTTAAGCAAATTTTGATTTTCTTTTTAATTGGAGAAAACACCTTTAGAAACTAAAATGTTCAATAATTTTAATTTTTTGAAACAATTTAGAAAATGAAAAAATAGTGCAAAAAATTGACCTCAAACTTCAAAGAGTCTCCATTTTGTAAAATTTTGATATATCTCCTGAATTTTAGGTTTAACCTCCAACTAAATTAATATATTTTAAAGATCCATGGGCATATTTTGTTTCAGGTGATTCACCTAATCCCCTACACCGTTTTACTGTACGGTGCATAGAGAAATTGAATTCAAATTTGAAACATCAAAATTTCTATATCAAATATTCACACACTTAGACGAAAATAGAATAAATTCAATGTCAAAAACTTTTTTCTATGTGCATTCTTTAAACAACAACAACAGCAACACCATCAAAATTTCGAAATTGCCCTAAAATATACAATAAATAAATAAATAAATAATCTGAAGATTAGGTGGTTATGCCTAATAGTCCGAAATTTCAAAAAATCGATTTTTTCAAGTTGCAGATTTCGAAGCTTTATCAACTGAAGAAGGGCTTTTACTTTATGATGCTGGAATAGAGGATTCTATGTAAGTAAAAATAAAAAAAAGAAGCATTGTACTGAAATTATAATACAAGAGTTTAAACTCGTTTTTCTCAAACTTGTTTTTCTCATTTTTCAAATCGGTCACCACGATTACTCCAAAACAACTTAATCGATTCCCGTCCAATTTTGCCATCTCTTTTGTTATATAATTATACAGAGACTGAACGCAGGAATTTTAAACATCTTTTTATTTTTATCATAAAAAAACAACCGTTTTTTGAAGATTCAAAAAAGAAAATTCCCTTCAGGCCTTTTTGAAAAAAAAAAAAAAAATCTTAAATTCCTTCTATGACCAGTCATAATTATATAAGAAAAGAACTGACAAAATTAAAAGTGAATCGATTAAGTAGTTTTTGAGAAATCATGGTCACCAATTGGAAAATGCACTTTGAGAAAAACGAGTTTAAACTTTTGTGTTATAATTACAGTATGATACTTATTCGTTTTTTATTTACATACATTGAATAATTTATTCTAGCACCATAACTATTCAGTTGACAAAGTCTGTAAAACTGCAAGTTGCAAAAAATCGATATTTCGAAATTGATGAGGTAAAACCCCTTTATCTGAAGAAAATAATTTTTGAATATTATTATTATATTAAATAAGATAAATCAGCGTGCCACACCTGTAAAATCGAAGAGAAAATTTTTTAATCAGACGATTTCGCCGAGGAACTTAATTACACGCGTATATGTACGCTTCCTAAACATTAATTATATTAATCACATTTTAAAAAATGTATTTAAACATTGACTGTTTAAATACATAAAAATAATTATTTTTTGAAACTGAAATCTTTTAAAGAAATAGAAATAAATGCAAAGCTGTCGTATTGTAGTTATTACTATTTTAATTACTTTGTATTGATTATTAACTAGTACTATACATTAAAAGTAAGCATAATTATTGACATGTGAAATAACTATAAATTTCAACTTATAGTTTTTGTTTTTAAAAGCACTATTTCTTAATTTAGTTTCTAAAATGTGAATGTCTTATAAAACATCTGCATATGTGCTATAAATGCATATTTTTAAGTAGGATAAGGTATTTAAAACATCAATTTCATGTGATTTGAACTGCAAAATAGAAAGATTTTTCCCAGATATGATAGGAAATTTATTGATACTATAAGCATTGGTTTTCAGAAATGACATTTATAGCTATAAAATACGAAAGTTGGCAGTGGATCCGATTATGGATAATTACCTAATTGGTTTAAATGTCTCTACATTGAATGTGTTGCAATTATTTCGATTCAGGATAAATTTTAATAGCGAATTTCTTTACTACCATGAAAAAAATTGTTATATGTTTATTTTTTAACTAAAAGAAATTGGGGCAGTTTTGAATGTCCAATTCTGCGAAGTTTCAGTGTATAAGCATAATTTTTACTGAATTCAGTTAGCATTTTTCTATAGCTTCAACATATTTTTGATTTGAAACCGAGGTTTTTGACATGAATAATCAAATCATTACTTCTACGCCAAGGAATTATGGTTCAATTTTCATTCCCACTTTTTTACTTTGTTTCCGCCCCAAGCATTTCACTGATCTTCGGAGTGATTTCAATTTCTTTGTTTTCCTTTTTTCCCATTCAGTGATGAAATTTTTCTGACACGTTGCCATCACATAAAAGTTTACATTTCAGAAATGTTTTTACATATGAAAAAAAAAAAAAAAATCTTAAACCATACGAAATGGATTGCCAGATACAGTGGCCATTGAACATACACAAAGAAAGAGTTCTTTTGTAAAGTATCCTTTAGCATTCCTAGCAATAAAATATATTAAGAAAATATAACAGAAAATTATTTTTTGGAAAATAAATTACTAGAGTCGATTTCCACATTCTTATTCTGAAACAATCTGGTTTTAAGCAGCTTAAAATTTACAAATAAAACAAATTGATGTAATGATTAAAAATATTGGTGGAAACAACTGCGAAAGAAATTAATAAAATTTCAGAATATTTTTATTTTTATTCATTTTTGATAAAGATAATGAACAATAATTTTTGTCATTTCTTCATCAGACAAAACATAAACTTAATTGAGATCCACAAAAGGTTATGCTCTGTAATGTCCCCTTTCATTTCAATGTAGACACATTTAAACCTATTAGGTAATTATCCACAATCGGATATACTGCCAACTTTCGTATTTTATCAAGAGGGATTTAGCGCTATAAAGTGGATTTTATGACAGCGTTTTAATGGTATCCGCATTCAATTTAAACATTAATGTTGCTAGCATCATTTATATTTTATGCCAACCTCGGTTGCAGACCTGATTACTGAAAAGAATAATTAACCTTTATTTTTCTTCAACAAAAATTCATCTTTAATCATTCGTAATCGGGATTATTTTAATGACTTTTGTATACGCTATGAAATACACAGCTGCTAGGCAACTGTTAAAGAAACAAGTGTGTAAGTGTGATCGAAAATCGTACAAAGGGTTTCGTTTCCTGTCAAAACACTTTATCCTTTAATTAATAAATCCAAATCATTAATTTATAATTATTAAATCCTTATCATATATCAATAAACTTTATCAATAAGAACATAGATGACAGCTCCATTAAATTTAATAATAAAATGATAACAAGAGGAAGTTAATTTTTAATCAAATTAAAAATAATCAAGAACTGCTTTTCAGACAATATGTTTGTATATCAGTATACGTATGACAGCATATGTTTGTGTATCTGAAAAGCATATTTAATTACATGATTTAATTTTAGCTAAATAAAAAATGAAATCCTTAAAATGGGAAAAAAAAAAAAAAAAAAAAAAAAAAAAAAAAACGAAGGTTCTTTTAATTAAATCCATCGGACAATGAAAAGTAGTCCGAGGGAAAAAATCGAAAATTTCAACTTCCGTCGTCAAAAATAAAACCCGGAACCTTTCGTTAGAAGTGAAACGCGCTACCACTGATCCACCTGCCCTACGCGAAAAAGACTGAAATTAAGGTACTGTTTTAAAATTTAAATTCGCAGAAATGGTCGGATGTGATTAAATTAATTCATTTAATCCAAATAATATAAGACATTTTGTCGTATGATAGGAGGTATGCAGCTATAATTATGCAAAATTTTAAGTCTCTAACTTATACAGTTTTCAAGTACGAATTCTGTGATAGACAGACAGACAGACAGAGGAGTGGAAGAATAATGTTTCGTCAGAGGAACGAAAATCAAAAAAAGTAATTCGTAAGGTGAAAATTTGTAAAAGTGATAAAATAAAATGATAATATTTTTCGAACAACTACATAATATTCCACCAAACATTATGCACCGAATTTCTAATGTCTAATAAGTTAGTGACAAAATTTCAAACTTATCGAAATAATTTAAGACCTCCATATCGAACATTTAGCATCCATAATTTAACGTTTAACCTTTAAAAACTCTGACGGCGTTCTAAGTGCACCACCCAGTAAAAAAAACTGCAAATTCCAAAATAATTACGTGATTAACACCTGAACCTCATTTACCTTCTTTCAAAAGACACTTCGGTATTCAACTAATGTTTAAATTTGAAGTTCACAATTTTTTTTGCTCTCACTCAATATATTTATTGGTAAATGATCAATGGCGTACGGAATACGCTGCTTGTGTATTTGTATAATTTATTCCTTTTCTTTCTTAATTAAATTAGTTTTTTCCAAAAAAATAAATTTGATGTTTATTACCTTTATACTACTACTAGATTGCATTAAAGAAGAATACCATCAGAAATTGGTATTTAGGCTTTAAAAGGCGTTGTCGTATGGAGTTCGCACCGCTCGTGTTTTTATCTTACTACAAATCGTCTGTATTTTATTAATTCTAATTAAATTAGTCTTTTTTAACACGTTGAAATGTGTTTATGACTACGGATAGTCGGGCAGTTTGTCTGTCAGGCCGTTCTGTAATTCGGAAAATCTACTCTGATTGCCATGTAATTGAAATATGTTATTGGGGTTTACTATGGCGTGTTCGATGTTGAAAATGAAGAGAAGCATATATAGTTCGTTTACAGGGACACTCAAAAGAATTCCTTTACATTATGGTCTATGGGGAAAATTGTTTGCAATATATTTTAATGATGTTATACTATTTAAAACATATTCAAATTGATATACATCACTGATGTGCACCACAAGATGCTTAATGGTGTGCATAGCTTTTACCGTTTATTATCGTAAGTAACAGGAACACACAAAAGAATTCAATTACAGTACTGTCTATGAGCGTTAATTGCTGGAAGTGCGTTTTTAGTTGTGGTATACGTTTTTAAATTTCAATAATTTTTTGCATATTACTTGCAATGAACAAATTTTATAGTGATATGCAGGGCTGCACAAAATAATTCAAGTACGTTTTCGTTTATTGATGGAAATGGCTGAAGGGGAATTTTCTATTTTTATACGTTTCCTAACTGAATTATATTTTAGCATACTATGTAGTATATATACAAATCTATAGATCTTATACAGGGCAACACAAATGAATTCGGAAACTTTTTTGACTATAGATAGTGATTGCTGAAATTGGGTTTTCAAATACGTTATTCGCTTTCCAAATTTTTTACGTAGCCATCATCTGTCACCTTATTAAACGATGAAAAACAGTATTTCGAATGTGTTAGATTCTCTATTTTTATTTTCGATTATAATACTTTCATTACAATAGTTTGTGTTTTTTTAATGTTTCCTTGTAATCTGATACTGCAACTCTATTAATAAGGAATTTTAAGTATTTATCCATTCTTACTGAAAAATATTCAACATCTGGTATTGTGGTTGATCGGGCAATTTGAATAAAATAAATTAGGCTTAGCGGCTTATTTTACTCATTCACAAATCAATTACGATTTACTTGCGGAATATTGTCCTTGATAAAGTGTTTCACAATACAAGTTTCCAGTTGATTCTTGTAATATTTTCACATACTACTCGTTTGATTTTTTTCTACACATACTTTTATTTATTTTTCCATTTATTTTTCAATTTATGAATTCTACATATTTAGATATACAATTTTGTATTGTATTATAATTATTGGTTTATACATATTATCGATTTTCATAAGATTTAATAGTTATTATTAACAAAAAGGTTAAGTTTTATTATATATATATATATATATGTCAGTTTTGTTGCTAGAACATGTTTTTTATTTTTTATTATTCAATATATATATATATATAGGTGCGTGTGCGTTATAAAATATATCTTTTGCTCTTTTAACAAAGGCTTACGATTAAACAAAGAAGAAATTTTGAAAACTAAAACTTTCCAAATACGATGACATTCTGTGTTAATAGTCTCGTGAAATGGCTTTAACAGAAAAATAATGAAAAGAAAAAGCCAGAATTGTTCCTTTTTCATATGAAATATCCACTTACCAATATACTGAATTAAAAACGTGAAGATAACACGCGCAGGAAATTCTTAAGATTAAACAGGCGCCATGTTTCCAAGAAAAAACGAGATGATAAAAACCGCAAAATAATTGAGAAAAGAATTCATTTGTACTCCTAGACTGAAAGTGAAAAATGTGTTTTAACAGAAATCGGTGTGCGATGAACAGAAATCCTTTCCACGAAATTTAATCTCACGAGACATTTTAGAGAAACAGTCACCTTTAAAAAGCCACGATTGCATCTACTGAAGAATTCACAAAAGAAAAAGGGAATGTTAAACAATTTGAATAAAAGAGCGCAAAAAGACACATTGCATGTACTTTTACTAACACCACAAGTTGTAAAATACATGTTTTTCACTAGAAGCAGATTTAACATTCAGAATATTTTGAGTTATAAAATGTAATCTGAAGCTCAATACGAAAGAATTTTCGAAAAGAAATCACAATATACACTAGCCTCCAAAAGTTAGGTAAAACCAGTCTTTTGTGTCTGATTTGAAAACAAATGAACATCAGGAAAATTAGAAGAATTGTGATTTAAACACTTATTTATTGAATTTTACATCATTTTAACATAAAGAATGATTTTCAAATAAAGATAATAATTTTTTTTTTGCAAAAGTCCGCAGCTTAATGAAAAATAAATCACAGATTTAATTGAAAAAAAATTAAATAAATGAATTTTAACAAGGAATGTGTCCACCCCTACATGTATTGCAGTGACGGTAGCACGGCTTTCCATACTGCCAATTTATTGAATTTTACATCATTTTAACATAAAGAATGATTTTCAAATAAAGATAATAATTTTTTTTTTGCAAAAGTCCGCAGCTTAATGAAAAATAAATCACAGATTTAATTGAAAAAAATTAAATAAATGAATTTTAACAAGGAATGTGTCCACCCCTACATGTATTGCAGTGACGGTAGCACGGCTTTCCATACTGCCAATTAATTTGTCGGGCACTAGAATGGGAAGCAATCCCAAACATGGAGCAATGATTGTTTCAGTTCATTTAACATCCACCGAAGAGCCACCGAGCTGCCGAGGTAGCTCAAAAAATGCTCGATCGGAATAATGTCCGAAGATTGAGCTGGCCATTCCATTCTTCCAAACCTTGATCCTTAAGATATTCATCAACCAACTTAGCTCGGTGAGGTCGAGCATTATCATCCATTACAATGAATTCATCACCAATAATACCAGCAATTGGTGAGACAAACGGAGCATGGATTGCTCCAAGGCACACATGCAGGTCAATGTTAGCACCCAGATAGATTCTAGACTAAACCGTGATTCCACTTTCTCCATAAGTGTGTCTTTCAGCAATATTTCATTGGTAGTATCTGGTGCCTTGTTCTCCCCAGTTCTTCACACGAACGGAATCACTCTCCAATGCAAACCAGGACTCGTCTGTGAAGCGCACAGAAGCTCATTGCTGTCTGACTGATAACATAGTCTCTCGTCCAACGTAAACGGGTACTTCTGTATCATCGATGGAGAGGTACAAACATAACGGGTCGTCCTGCATAGAGTCCTTGATTGCGTAAACGTCTACGCACCGTGGTAGCAGATATTGTCATCCCTGTTGCGTTACGATGATATTAAATGAGCTGAGCGACAGATTTGTTCCTCCTCCTTCGGAGCGAAAGAGCTAGAAAGCGATCTTGCTCAGAGATTGTAACCAACGGGTGGTGAATTACAACCCGCCACATGCAATTTCCCCTTTTACCAAAAATTCACAAATTATTTCAGTCTTTTTCTTTCATTCTCCTTATCTAAGAAAAGAACCCTCATATTAGATAATGATATCAGTAGAAAGCTCTGTCTTAGATAATGGTCTCGGCAGTAAGAGTAGTCATTTCCAGCAGTATAAGAGGAAGGAGCCTCCTCCATCTTCAGCACATAACCTGCTGGCATCGTACCGGCATTTTGGCTCTACTATCAAATCACTTAAAGGATAAGCAAAGACACTTCAATGATAAATTGGTGGTAATTGTGGTCAGCCTAAATGACCTCGAAAATAGTGAAACAAGGCAATCCAGCATAGAATACCGCACAAAATATAAAAATACTCCACTGTAGCGAAAACTGACAAGTTCCTATCAATAACGTTTGGTATTTACGAGTTATATTGTACGTCAATATTTTTCATCAACGACCAACATATAGTGCAGTATAGTAATGTTAATTTTTGGGGAAAATTAAAGCTGCACACCTGTCTTAAAAGTTCCATTCCAATCTGAATTTTAATCTTCTCCGGAACAATGGAAAACCTCACACAACAGGTGT